>OX494430.1:40000-1370833 GCA_950381575.1 Plusia festucae | reverse complement strand
TTAATACTTGTACGGGTTCGAACCAGCAACCATGTGCAGACGAAGAATCGCTAGGCCACCACGACATAGACGAAGATAATATTATAATAGACGAAGATGTTTATTTTATATTTTTTTTAAAAAACGGCGCCCGCTCTAAGAAATTTAATCCTTGTGTCGCGGAGTTTTCACAAACATTCAAATCACATGCACAAACAAGGAGCAAGCATTTGTGGATCACAAAAATTAATTTGTGCAGGGATAAGGTCGCTGGTTCGAATAAATGTAATTCAGAATGTTAATGTGATAAGCTACTTTGTTGTTCGTATACACCCCTTATGTAACGATAGATGCAGAAATTAGTTACAGGCCTCATTATTTCGCTGCGTTTTATCGAATAATAGCCTTGAAATAATAATGTTAAACAGCAAACAAAACCCGGCATAATATTAGCAAACCAGAACGCTAACACACATCTATACCTAAAAAATAACCCCTGAAAACGTACGGATGTTATAAATTGTACCCAATAACTCTTTGGAGGCAGCAAAAATATTTATTGCTAGCATAAATTCAAATTAGACCCCAGTTTGCGACTGTGGGTGCAAAAACATACCGATCGGGGTGAAAGGGGATTTTTACCCTTCCTATAATCCACCCTATTATAGGACACGCGTTTGTTTTTTATCTATATTATGTAATTAAAGTTTTAATGGAATTTTTTCGATCTCCTTTAAAGGTCACAAGGAATGCAGTATTAAGAATTTAGCCTGAAGCACACACAAGATAATAAATAGAAGTGCCGTGGTGGCCTAACGGTTCAATGACCGGATTCGCATGCACATGGTTGCAAGTTCGAACCCAGGCAAGTACCAATGTGACTTTTTCAAAGTTATATGTACTTTCTTAATCATTCTATGACATCATTGACAAACGGCGAAGGACAACATCGTGAGGAAACCTGGATTCCAAAATATTGGAATCTGAAATCGCCAACCCGCAATGAGCAAGCGTGGTGATCAAAGCTCATCCCTTCTCGATATGGGAAGAGGCCTGTGCCCAGCAGTGGGACGTTTATAGGCCGGTATTATTGTATAAATTATATACACACAAGATATTGTTTCATATTGTTGTTGTAATTTGACTGTTCTGTTAAATATTGTGAGTGTAGGATGTTTATTGCTTTTATAATTTGCAATCATACTTAGTTGTAAATTTATATTATTGTAATGTTTGTATGCCAAAACTGGCGATATGTGAGGATCTTGCAATATTGTAACACCTAAATGTACCACATTTCTTGCAAATAAAATGATTGATTGATTGATTGATAAGGTAAACAAATTCTTGAAAAAAAAAGCCTTTGTTTTTGTTTTAGTATACAATTGAAACACATAGCGATATTCTTAGTAAAAAGAACAAGTCGAAAGCAGGATATTGTATCTTAAATCAACCATAATATTACGCTTCATTGGGCTAAAACGAGAGCAGCTTACAATTGTATTTATTTAATAGAAAAATATCGAAACATTTACAGCAATGAGAATGCTCCCTTTCCTCTTTGTTTTTCTCTTGATACTTAGAAAATAACAAAACTACTAAACTATTTCTGATGTTACAATTACGAACTTTGAAAATATTATTATCATCTAAAAAAAAGTCTTATAGTCGTAAACCGTACGTTCCCAAAACCTAACAAATTAACGTGTTGCTTAGGTACTGATAGGTGTTTACGACTAAAATATTTTTCGTGTACCTTTTACTTATATTTGTTTAGTTGTGATTAAGCCAGTGAGTACCAATACAAACCATGTTGGTTTAATGGTACAAAACAAAAAATTAATACCCAGCGTTGACTATCCCACTTAATATTATAAATGTGAAAGGGTGGATGTTTGGATGTTTGTTACCCAATCACGCAAAAACGGCAAATAAAGTGCCAACAGATACCAGTTGTAGAAGAATATAGAAATCTTAATTAAAAAGAAAAATTCCAAGAATATTCTAAAAATTTCGGCAATTTTGTTTGTCGGCCGGAAAATTCTGAAAACAATATGGGTATAGTACAGATCAATTTATGGACTAAACCCTTCAAGTACCGACTACATCTGGTCGCGTTAATATGGACGTAACTGTGCTTCGGATTGCAATAAGACTTCGGTTTTGGAATGGATTTTGATGGCCTTTTGTCATATAGACAATCGCGTACTTGGCGATTCGAGCTTCCAAGCTAATTTTCTTCATCTTTTCCTACACCAGTCACCTAAGTCAAACTAATTAGCAGCTATAAAGAAACAAGAATATTTCAGTTCTGAAGTCCTAATGACAAATATTGTATCCGATTGGTTTCGAAAAAACTGCTTGGTAATATCCCCAGCGTTGACTATTCAACGGCCATTACGACTATTGTAGCTCACCGTCGCAATAAAGTGACCTATCTATAGGTACCGTGTGACCGATCGATCGCTAAGCGATTCCTGTTTCACGTAATATTTTACCCCAACAGGTGTGAGCGTTTTATTGAAGGGTTAAATTCAAGATGAGAACGGTTAACGATTTATATTCATAGACGCTTTTATGAAATAAAAAAAAAACAGTAATATTTCGACATTGATTGATGGTTTCTTTCGTCCGACATTAATAACTTATCCGACTATGTGCTTTATCCAAATGATTAGTGAGTTATAATTCTGATCTCAAAAGAGAACCTCTGATGGGCGGATAGTAATATACAATTTCAATTCGATGGTATGATTTTTGTATATTTGTTACGTGATATCTCCGGCAATAGTGCGTCGATTTCAAAAATAATAGTTGAAATGATATGACATGATAAAATGATATAAAATATTATGATGTATTGTGTTCGATACCCTATCCTATGACATTGTTTGCCGACGACAGTACTATCATTGTTAAACTTGACAAATATAATAAAGACATTGAAGCTAATATAATCAAAGCACTACAACAAGCCGTTAACTGGTTGGAGCATAATAACTTAATTATAAATTTAAAGAAAACAAAAATTATGAACTTTCGGCAAAGAGTAGCTAATTCGGAACTAAATGTAATCTTTAATAATGAAAAAATTGAAGAAGTTGCAAATACAATATTTTTAGGCTTAACAATCGACAATCAACTTAATTGGAAACAACATACTTCAATGTTAATTAATAAAATTAGTAAGTTCGCTTTCGCTTTGTACAAACTAAAGAAAGTAGTCAATCAAGCAGCGGCAGTCACTGCATACTATGGATATGTCGATTCTATACTACGTTACGGAGTCATGTTTTGGGGTAACTCCTGCAATAAGGACATGGTGTTCAAATCGCAAAAAAGATGCCTTAGAGCTATTACCGGTATAAAAATAACTGATAGTTGCAAACCTTATTTTGTATTATTAAAAATTATGACTTTACCTTGCTTGTACATATTTGAGACTGCTTTATTTGTTAAAAAGAACATGCATCTATTTAGAAAAGCATCTGAACATCGCTGCAAAACAATTAGACAAGAATATAGACATGAACTATGCATTCGACCATCAAAGACCGCCTTAATGCACAAAAGCATACTTTGTATGGCCCCAAAAATATTTAATAAATTACCTAATGAAATTAAGGACTTAAATATTAATCAATTCAAGAGTAATTTAAAACATATTTTATTGGAGAAATGTTATTAGAATATTATTGAATTCCAATTCCAAATAAAACGGCCTTCCAACAATTGTCACATTAAAAATAATGACGTTTACTAAATTCAAGCACATATTTTTAATGATAAATTCTAAGCTATTTGACATTGATTTTATTAAATTTTAACATTTTATTATTATTTTTGTATAGTAAGTTACTTGACATTGATATTATTTTTGACATTGCATTATTATTCTAATTTCTATTAATTAAGTTATGTGGTGTCTTGTTATAATTATCGTATTTTAATAATAATTATGTTGATTCATTCTTATTTATAATAATTACTAACTCCGAGAAAGAGTGTACACCTTTAAGGTAGATTTTTGAGGAACTAATTAATTTATTATTAAGATCTCATGTAAAATGTACCAAAAATCACACTAATAAATGAATTTGAATTTGAATTCGATATAAATATGTTCCTATAAAAATTTCATCAAAATGGATTTAAGTTATACAATCAAAATAATTGAAAACAATTGTTTCCAATTATCTTGCTCGATAACGATCCGTAACGAGTAAGTGCATGGTAGCCTGGGCTTGCGGGAGATAGCTGATAAGACGTAGGAGAGCAGGCTGCGGTGGTATGGCCACATTAGGAGGCGGTCACCTGAATACGTGGGGGACTAGGCTCTGCAACTTTCCAACCCTGATCGTAGATCCCGAGGTAGACCCAAAACAGGAGGGCTGTAACTGTTGTGCTCTAGGGACATGACAGAGTGCGAGCTTGATGACGAAGGTGTCAAAGATACAGCGAAGTGAAGGAGATAAAACAGGAAGGCTGACCCCACCATCACGTGGGATAATAAGTCGGAAAGAGAGAGACAGACCATCAAATAAAAAAAAAAATGTCTGTTACAGATTTTTGAATAGCTATTAATAATATTACTAGCAATGTGGGTCGCACATTACTAGTAATCTTGTTAACCCCTCGTGCTAAGCTAAGATGCTTGTGTTACGAGTGGGTTTACGTCGGTGGTATTTGAACCCGCAATCATATGATCGCAAGTCCGACGCTCTAGCCATTAGGCTACCGCCGCTGAAATATTATAAATTATAATAATATTATAATACTGTAGCATATCCGAATGCTTATCCCTCACTACATAATCCTTGACCTGATATCAACATAAAAGTTAGAAGTTTCAATTGTATTTGAGATTTTGCATTCAGTAGATATTCAACGATTTTAGGAAATGGCTGGGTCACTCCGAACCTTTGAATTTTCGTCAGATTTTTAATTAACCCTCTCTGAAAGCATGTGTATAATAGGCGTCGCAGATCGGCCAGTAATTAGCACCTTGTATGGGGTCGCTATGTAAATTCAAGTAATTACGTCGGCGGTTTGCGAACGAATTGAAAACAAGGACCATATTGTTCTGGGCATAGTAACTATAGGTCTGAGTGCTTTACATTTATTTTGTAACTGAGTTTGAAATTCTATTATATTTTTTGTAATTCCTAAGATCAATACTAGGATTATAACAGCAGAAGGTGCAGTTTTCAGAATTTGCTAATACTTTTTAAAATGTGAATCTTACAAAGAATTAGTAATTTGATCCTAATGAAATAAATTCTTCACCGATAACGTGAAAATTCAATCCAAAAATATGAGTCTTTATATTTATGAACTTTGAGATCGACGCAATGATGTGCTTTGAATCTACTGTAGCATGAATTGATCCTTGCATTCTTAATAACCTTCCTAGGTAAATAGGATATCTAAAAATAATATATGTATATTAATTTGGACCAGTAGATTGGAACAGTAAATTGGATAGTAACTGAGATTCGCACGTTCAAACAAACAAGGTTTTAAGCTTTATTATCTTATTTTTCTTACTTATATATTGATAAATGCGAAAGGAACTGTCTGTATCTTACGCAATCACGTCTAAACTTCTGAATCGATTTAAATGAAATTTGGTACAAAGATATTGCAAAGCCTGAAAAAGGACATGATAGGCTACTTTTAAATCAATCAGTTAAATAAGTTCAACGTACTCAATAATGACTAAGTTAGATTTAAGTGACAACAAAGTTGAAATAATTAAATCCTTGCAGATTGTACTCACGGTTGTTCCACTGATTCGCTGACTGACACTAACTGCTAATGTCCCGTTGCGATGTGTTTGCACCATACAAGTGGATCTCTCTATGTGTCCCCGATCTGCGCCTGCTATCCTTCCTTGCTTCGTCCCTCCGGCCCTGCTGCCACCATTAGTAATCCACTGGCTGCTCCCTGCGCCAACCAGTCTTCCACCTCCAGCTACTGGCACCTCTCACCTGGTACCTACTGTGATCTGGACAGCGATAGACTGCCCAGGAATAACGGGCATGCTGACACTTACTTGACACCTGCAATAGAGTCAAAATGTCAGGAACAAAAATCAAAATAAACTGCAATGGAATCCGTTTAAAAGGTTTATTTATGTAATGTCTAACATCCGCGTAAACCTCAGAAAATAATACAAGAGTAACTAATGGTCATCAGAAAAGTTTATCATACCCAGATTACACCTTACCTTTATCAAATTCTAATTACAGCCACAATACAGTAGCAAAATAAAATTTGTAGAAAGGTCAACGACATCATAAAGCTCTGAAAAATGGCAGACAATTTGACCCCCAGAGTCCCGCCTGGCGATAAAACGGGATCTGTTTGTAGAACTCGTAAAATAATAATAATAATAATAAATAATAAATAAATATCTTGGGACAATCTCACACACGGTCATCTGATCCCAAACTAGGCAGAGCCTGTACTATGGTAACCAGACAACTGATAAACATACTTATATATTTGTAAATATATACACATTATAGATAAATAACACCCAGACACAGAACAAATGATCATGCTCATCACACAAAGATTTGTCCTGGGTGGGAATCGAACCCACGACCTCCGGCTTAGCAGTCAGGGTCACTAACCACTAGACCAACAGGCCCGTCCTCAAGAGTGTTCCTCCTGTCAAATGTTCCTCAAGAGTTCTTATCTTACGGGCAGGCCGTTGAAAAAGGAAAACTTGAAATAATTGATGATGTAATACTTTATGATACACGCTAATTTAATAGTTTATGACGATTGTTAAAAAATTGATAGTTCAGACTAAGTTTCGACTAGCAATTTTATTCTACTAAAAAGTTTTTTTTTTCACTCGTGGGTAAAAGCAGCAAGCAATGAGCATTGAACAGCAACAAGGCTGAAAAGATCTTTGAAATTAATAAGCAAGAGCTTTAGTCAATTTACGCGACTCCAAAAGGAGGCTGTATATTTTTATATGCTCGTAATGCGATATTGGGCTGTAGATAGATTTATAGAAATATTTTTGCCTTCGTTTTCATAGTTCCGTTTTTATAACAATATATTTGGGAAAAAATATGTACCAGATATGAAAATACAAAATTACTAATATAATAATAATATATCGGGACACTTCACACACGGTCATCTGATCCCAAACTAGGCAGAGCCTGTACTATGGTAACCAGACAAAATATATGATAAACAACACCGGTTTTCAAGGTGTCGCCAGCTCGGTCCTGGGCTCGATCCCCGGTTTAAATTCACGCTGAACAGGTGCGGCGTAAAGAATAAAATTGTAACGTCGATGTTAAATATTTATTTTATATTTTTAAAATATTAATTTTTTTTAAATCTTCGTACCTAAAAAAAAACGGTCTGTTAATCAGTCCGTCCGTCCGTCAGTCTGTTAAGACCTTTTGTCTAGGTTTCGAGTTGAAATTAAATGATACAGCCAATGTATACATATTTTGACACTCTTAATCGAATCAATAGATGGTGGCCGATTCTAAGGCCTACCCGGTATACAAGTTGGTCCAGCCGTTTCGGAGGATAATTGCAACAAACATTGCGACACGATAATTTTATATCTTATTAGACAAGTAGCTACAGGAATAATTCTAATAAAAGTCTAAATTTTCAATCATCGTTTATGCTTGTAGAATTGTAACTTTATTGAAGTCGAACTTGCGATCGTGTGGTTGCGGGTTCGAATCCCACTCATTACACTACCGACGTGAACCCACTCGTAACACAAGCATCTTAGCTTAGCACGAGGGGTTAACGAGATTAATAGAAACGAACTTTATAAAAAAATTAAAAAACTTACTACGGAGTACGGAGGCAGGTTACATAAACATTATTTTATTGTCTCCCAGCTTTATCTTCAACATTTTATAAATACAATTTGCATCGTTCTCGCTCCGATCTCAGGTAACACTTGCTTTAGAATTCAATTAAAAATGTATAATTCCATCTAGTGATGAAATTATAAGCATTGCAGCGCCGTGGTTGCCAGTCTCATAGTTCCAAGATTAATAACTTTGGAATAAGCATTTAAGTCTAGCGGTATCTTTTGAGGAGGATATAAAACATCTTGGATATGGAACAAGTAATTATGTTATGAGTATTAAACAAGGATAAAAAAATAACAATAATGTTATGATTTTAACTAGAAATAACTCAAGTGTTTGTTAATTAAATACAAATAGTAAGAAGGAAAAATGTGAACATCAATAATTAATGTCAGCATTTACTAGTAATTTTCGGCATGAATACTTCATAAATCTTCGTAGATTATGATAATAATATATCTTTTTTTTTCTGACTTGACCACAATCTGTGGATCACACAAATGCTTGTCCCATGCGGGGATCGAACCCGCAGCACGTCGCGCATAGTGGTAACTAACCACTTATTGTGAACTAGCTTTTGCTTGCGGCTCCGCCCGCGTGGGCGTCGTTTATCGCAACAAAAAAGCCTATAGCCTTCCTCAATAAATTGGCTATCTAGCACTGAAAGAATTTTCAAATATGTAGGTCAAGTAGTTTTCAACCAAACTTCTTGCTTTATAATATTTGTATAGTATCGATGTATTCCCCTTTTCGCAAAACAAAATAAATAAACAATATAATTATTATAATTTTATATTATTAATGCATGTCATGTTTTTATTGAAGAGCAAGACCAGCCCCCTTAGACAAGGAACATTTCTACAACCGTTAACGATGATAGAAATCGCTTAAATTACATTAAATGTATAGAAATGATACATACCATACATTTGAACGATTCCATCAGCGATAACGATTGTAGAAATGGTCAGCCATCCAGCCGCGGCGATCGCGGTTTACCTCATTTCTTGCCACGAGCATTTTAATTTGACATAATTTAATAAATAATTTCAAGATGGTAGAGAGGATTATTGCTATATGCGCTAAAAATACACCTTTATCACACTTTTAAATTTTTCCATTTTCAAAAAGGAGGAATATAATAATGTAAAATAACCATACCTACTTCAAAAACCCAATACGAATTCATTAATACGAAATTAACTAAAATATTAAATCGGTATTTTATAAAGTTATAAGGCGTCACCACAGATTACTTAATAGTTACTACGTAACAGATAATTCACTCAGTACAAAATTTCCAGTACCTACTGCTATAATAGCCTACTCTGTCGCGTCAGCAACCGCTGCATGCTAAAATGTGCCTAAATATTCAAGCGTACAGTTGTGATTGCTTCGCACCGCGTGATCCCACAGCAATCGCAGGGCTGCCTCTTCGATAACATTAAATTAACATAACTTTTTGTGTCTATGTTATTGAGAACTGTGACTATGTTCTGACTAGATGGCAAATTAAAATTGTATCGTTTATAAAATATTTTAATTTATACATTTGTGCTGAATGTGCAATACATCTAGATAAAACATAATTATTATAGTTACATACATGTGTTTTATATTTATATATTTTTTTATAAATTTGAACGAATGTAGGTAACGATTAAAATTAAACAACGTGCTTGCGCTTTGCTTGCGAAAACCGCACTGAATTTGGTGCGCAAACGGCCCGAGATCGCTCGGCCGGGCGGTTATAGGTAATTATAGCGCGCAAGCACATGGAGTGACGGAGCCCTGGCGTCACTTATTAAACGTAATTAGAAGCTCTTGAGCCCGCCGTTTATGTTATGATTAAGCACTCAACGCTCAAAACGATCCTCTGAAGAATTTCAAAGAAGAATTTGCCATATTAAAACACATTTCAGGAAGATCTCTTTGAAAGTTACTAGCTTGAAATTTATCTGAGCGTCATGAAGTGTGTTAGTTAATAAATTTAAAAAGTACCGTGTAGCGTAGCCCGTCGGGGAAAAAATTGCTTCTATATATTATAAGGAACAAGACACCCAAAGATTATAAAAACGTGGATATGGCTTTAATGCTTGTTAAAACCGTGTACAAAAATATAGATTTGTGTTCTAGGACTTTTCGAAATGCCCTACCATTAATCATTGGTAGGAATTACATTGACCAATGACTTTGACGTAACCGTACATGTCAGTGCAGCGCCTATTTTTTCGCGGGATTATTTATTTTTCTGCGATTGTTATACAATTTAATGGACAAAATATCATTAAATACCGTATAGATTATTAAGCACATCAAAAAATTTAGATTTAAGATGTAGGAAAATGTATCTATGTGAGTAGATCTTTTAAAAATATTTTTTTTATTTAGGTAGGTACCTACGTAAAGTTTATAATTGTTGTAGAACAAGAGGATTCTTTAAAGTAATGGGCATGTTCTTTTGGAGTGATACCTTTTTTAAATTCTTATTTTTATTTGTTTCGTTCAGTAGGGTCTTGGCTATATTAGCTGCGGCATTACTGGCAAGATAAAAATTGTCCGGTAGCTGTGCACTTTCGGTACTCAAATATGCTGTTGTGACGGTTTTTTTTAAGGTATTTTTGCGATTTGAGCGACAACCCATTTTTAACCTACTTCCAAAAGGAGATTCTATTTCGTGTATGTGTCGTTTTTTCTGTATGGTAGCAAAAGGGGTTCAATACCTACTTCAATTGGCACGGGCACCGAAAAAATAAACAGTTGTTAACGTAACAATTGAATATATTTTCGCTTTTAGTGGTTAAAGGTAATATAGGTATGTATAGGTTTTTTTTAAGTCTGTGTTTTTTTTCGTTTAATAGTTTGTTTACTATTTTAATCATTCTTTATTATTCCACCATATTAGTCTCATCAAATCCTGATTGACAGTGTAAGTGTTACGTTATTTATTATTTTATCACAGACATATCCAACTCCATTGCTCTTGGTGATGACCATGTATTATTTTTTATTACCTTTATGTTCTAAAACATCAACACTTCCTTTCACATTGCCTGCCGCGGGCATAGCGCGTGCGGCTGCTTCTGCGAGCTGGCTGATTCAGTTGCGCATAGTGCAGACCTACATGTCGATATACAATAACACCTTAACGTGTATTTTCGTGTAGATTTTAACAAAAACTACTTTTCTGGATTCCTGCGCTTTTCATTTGCCTGCTGCTCGAAGGTGCTGGCTGTTGGACGCATTCTTGCAGCGCTCAAAATTGGTTTTGGCAGTGCCTCAGTGTATGCTAAAAATCAGACTGATAAGACGAAAACTGAAGAAGTCGATGTCATGTACAAAATTTCAAAGTCTAGTTCAAACCTGATGAAAACAGCGACCAGTAAGAACATTGTGATCATTAATTACTTGCTAGCCAAGCTAATTGTAACCTTCTGTACTATTATACTAACCTACGCCTGTGAACGAAAAACGAACGAGCGCACAGCTGATAGCCATAGGTAGTAGAGTAGCCATAAGATAAATTTCAAAGTAAGTATCTTTCATCAACGCTAAATTTTGTGTGATTTTCTTAGTTAATAACTTAAATGTGGAACATAATTACAATCAAATATGCATACATACTTACTATACAGGGTTATTTGTAAAACAGAATTGGCAAAAAAAACAGCTGTTCCATACATTTATGTTCGTATAACTCGTCAAAATGTATGAAACAGCTGTTTTTTTTTTTCGCGAATTCAGTTATGGTCCCAAAGTAAAAGTTTTTCATAATTTTGAGTACAATGACCTCTTAAGAGGTTGCCGGTGTTTTACAAATACCTAACCCTGTATATTACATACATAGACTGCCAAAATCATTACTCTTTCTTTTAGCTTCGCTGTAGTCGGGTAAAATCGAATCCGTAGAATCGAATAAACACATTTAAACCGACTTCAAAAAATACTCGATCTAGTTTTAAAAATGCTAAAAACAAATAAAATTATTAAAGACTTCATATCGACACTAAGCCATTCCTATTGAATTCTGCACCAAATAAAGTAAATTTATTTATGCCCGGGATCAAGTCTAGTTAAAATTTAACAAACGTCAAAATATAACGTGGTACTAATAAGTACCGAATGGCAATATTGTAAGTATTTATTGTGAAGAGTATGTTTGTATTATACGACAGACGTATTCGAATAAAACGCATTTTACAGTCATACTCGTTTATTAACCGACTTCAAAAAGGAGGAGGTTATATGTTTGACGTGTCACAACTTTTTTTTTTTATGTATGTTCACCGATTACTCCGTCAATTGTGAACCGATTTTTATAATTCTTTTTGTATTCGAAAGAGTATTCTCCCGAGGTGGTCCCATTGTAACCAAGTCAGGATTTGATGATGGGATCCCAGTTAAATCGAAGGAAACCCTTAAATTTTATAGGAATATCGAACGTGTTTCACGATTCTACTGAGCCTATTTAGGTATTTACGTCCAGTAGTCATCACCTCAAGGCTTTTGGTAAATACTGAGCTGATGATGGAAGAAACCTTGACTTTTAGGAGTTAAGGGTTGGTTCTTTTTGTATAACAAATATGTATTGACCCTCATTTACATTTTTTAACGATTCTAAGGTGAGCTGGTGATAATAGTAAATTATGGAACAATGTTGGTGATTATCGAGGCGCCTCGAATGTCCTCACTTAGGTGAGGGTCTCAATGTCATACAATATTAAGGAACAATATTAAGACTAAGATTGAGTCTATGAGTTTTGTCACTTTCGTATTCCTGTGACAGACGAGAACTTATGTAATTTGATAATTTCTCATCTGAACCACTGGTGATTCCTTCGACCGCGATAAAGCATTGCGTTTGCAAATCTTCGATAAACGTTCCTTATTTTTATCAATAGAGGCACTTTTAGTTGGTCTACCCATAATGCGAAATACTTACTTAATAATATATTATGTTTCAAATAAAATACCTATGATGTGAAATATTACCTATATAAAAGCTGAATGAATTTATTGTAAAATATTATTGATCTATTATTATACTTAATAAATATTATGAACACAAAAAAGCAAAAAATAAATAAACTTTAAAAAAAATAATTAAACCGACTTCAAAAACCAAAACAAAACTTAAAAGGCAACAAAAAGTGTAAAATAAACTTAGAACTATCTAAAATATTACTACAAAACTTGAAGTCATCTGTTTGAAGTCGGTGCCAAACAACAATATAATAAAATAAAAAATAACGAGTATATATAGTTTTTATATATATATAGCCATTCGTATTGCATAGCTATACGAATGGCTATATTAGGAGGCATCAGTTACAGGTGGGGTGGTTGGGTCGATGTTTTTCTGCATTGTATCATAAATCCAATTTAAATGTGGACTGATTGCTGCGTAGGCTTCATTCTTCATTTCAGTAACGGAATCCCCGTAAGAGCATACTCCAATTATCCGTCCAGCGTATAGCAAGGGCCCTCCGGAGTCTCCGTACCATGGTACTTGGATTTTATTGTCACACTTCGGAACAAGACAAATAACATATTTCAAATGCGTATCCTCGTTAGAGCAAGGACCAATCCCCGCTTCACCGACCTGCAGTGGCCTCATACTATCATGTCCTGGTTTCGTTCCGTCCGTGCCACCACTACCAACATATGTCACTGACATTCCTATCATAGTCAAATGATCGACGGCTAACAGTCTGCCCACTTTGTGTTCAGCCAATTTACCCGTACGTAATAAACTTAAGTCATTGTAAGTTTCATCGTTGATATCAGACCCAAAATACGCTGAATGTATGAAAATGTTTTTAACATTCACAAACAATTTTCTTACTAAATGTTGGGTTGTAAAATTCGAGTGCCAAATGTGGACGGATTGCGGTGTCTGGTAAATCATGCAGTGCGCGGCGGTTAGTACCCAATCGCGGGCGATAATGGATCCTGTACAAAGCCTTTCTACCTTATTGAATTCATTCACAGTGAAAAGTGTTACTACGAAGGGGAATTCTCCATCCTTTGCATCCCGGCCGTATCGTACACGTTGATAATATTTAGACTCACTGGTTATGTTCAAGCTTACGAGACAGATGAATATTGTTGTAATCCAAAACATGGTACTCCCTTATGAACTTGCGAAATGTTTTTGTTTTATTGTGGAAGAGAAATTTATTTCAAAAGTCGTAAATTCACAGTAATATATAATAATAATAAATTTAGATTTTATTATGTGATCGTTATATTGTTTCGATTTTATAGCTTTTTTATATATATACCTATGTGACACAGACATAGTAAGCGTATTACATTGTTCAATAACAGTGTGAAATTATAATGTTAAATGGTCATTCTCTTTTATTTATTTTTATTGACCGACTTCCAAAAAGGGGAGGTTCTCAATTCGACTGTATTTTTTTTGTTTCTCTTTTTTGCTTCTACCTCAGAACTTTAGATTGGAAAGTTACAGAAATGTTTCATGTTTTATTCTAAAGATATTCAGTATTCGCATATTATTGATTCTTTCCATGGTTATCTATCTTAGACCAATTGACAGGACTTGTAAAAGGTGTCCAGTTCATCCGTCCATCTCCGCCTGGGTTTTTAATAATCATAATACAGTACTTTTTTGTTTTGGTAAAAAAAAAGCAGTGGAAGAACAAGGTGGGTATTACTAAAAATAAATTCGAATCTCATGCTAGAGTTGTGCACAGATAAGAAAAACGCTCGCACTTTTTAAAAACTTTTTTGACGGGTTTGTTTTGGCCAGAGGGCCAATATTTGAAAAAAAAAACGCATTCTATAGTCATTCTCCTTTATCTTTTGTATATTGTACCAACTGACGCAACTAGAAATTGAAAGCCCTTTACTTTAGGTCGTAATTCAAAGTGAAATTCACGATTTGATGTTATGTGATTTTTACGTTGTTTCTAATTTATAACCTACCTTACCTTACCGCCGTGCCCCTTACCACCGCCGTGCCCTTTGCCAGTATATGTTGTTTTATCATCAAGGACGCCAACCAAGCATAAGATATTATGAGAACTTACCTCTTTCTGTTCACGGTTTAAAAATCTTATGACTTAACCAACGTCGAGACCACAACGGTTATACCTAACTTAAACCGACAAAAAAACCCGAGAGCTATCCTTGCATTTGTTTTTGCGACAGCTACTGATATCACTAATGTTTTATTTACTTAACGGAGCAATCTTGGTACTACAATAACGAACCACAACTTAATAATCCAGGGTCAACAAGACGGATACAAACATACACGACCTCGCACATTATATACACGATGCCTTCCATCGGTCCTGCGTGCCAGCATAAGTTAAAAATAGCATTAATAGATGCACTTTGTTCAATTTCCATAATTTAAACACTTTTTATGGATACACGATTTTACATAATAATATTTTCAACCACGCCACTAAAGAAGTTTTACTTCAAAAAGCTTTCACTTTAAAAATTACACGGACACCCGATGACACACTGGATGACATCTCACACTCGCGCAAGCGCCCTGCGCCTCGTCTTAGGATCAGTCACGTGACCCCTGGCGCGAGTTTAACATTTTTACCCATCAGAAGCTTTCACTTAAAAAAAAAGAAAATTTATTTACCAAATCAAATCCAACCATCTTGCACAATTAATGTAACTAACTATTGGTTGGACAGAAAACTGATTCACTATGTTCCCCGTACTAGTATGGACTGTGTTACGGTGGAACAGCTAACCTCGGTCTTAATGTTTGTTTGTACGGTCGGGTATGTGATACAAAATAATTATTTTGATAGTTTACAGATAACAGTTAAATGTACCTAATTATTTAAGGATTCAACGGTTTACTCACGCGCATTCTCGGGATCGCCCGACTAGTTTCAGACTCAATAGGAGTCCTTAATCATGAGCTGACGCGGCGGCGGTGGTGTCGCGAGTCGAACTGTTCGACTCGCGACACCGCCGCCACCGCGTCAGCTCATGAATTCGTCTCACGGAAGTTATTATAATAAAACAGTAAAATGTACTATTATAGTTATAAAATAGGGATGCTACGAATTCAAATTGATCATGATTTCTGCACTGCAAGGTGCATTTTTTTTTTGTATTTTTTTGAAATAACATGCATTATAATAATAACCCTTTGGAAATCAAGATTAAACTAAAGTTATTTAAAATCAAAGAAGAAATTTGGTCGTAATTACACTTTTTAGTTATAGTCGTACATGACCGCTGCCGTTGTGAAAGCAAGATACCTCTGTGCGTATTATTGCTCCATCCTGCTTTGATAGTACAGGCACTGTTCCATTGCAATCAATTCACCCCAACACACCTCCAGCATAAGCACATAGTGATAACACGCCGCCGAGCTATGAATTATTCAGGTCCGTAACGAACCGACACCCCACTTATAGTGCAAGCAATTAGCTCCGTGACCGTGATCGGGTTTCACGTTCATGGCAATTATAATGATCATAATATGCTGAGATGAGTCATATCCGATTATTGAAGACGAGATGGAATCGTATAGCATTCCTATCGTTTTATTGATGCTGTGAAACTCCTAACAACTCTCATCAGAATTAATTCATAATATCCGACAGAACTATGCAACTCAACCTCCATTATCCAATCAATGAATCCATATCATAATGACGTATATTTATTATATTTGCATAATTATGTAAAATATTGAGCTGAAAGAAAAATAGGAGGAAGAAATCGAAAGGATACCCTGATGACGAGTAATGGAGATGAATGGAAGAAATATGACGCATTGCGCCAACCATGTATGAATGGGATAAGGGTAGGAAGAAGAAAAAGCAAATTGAGTTCATACTTTATCTTCAAGACTTTATTCAAAATAAATTATCAACTAATGCGCTGAGAATAATTTAAAATCTATTCTTCACTATTCTTTCTCCATATTCTTCGAATTGTTTCTTATAAACCCATATTTTCTTTGCATCGGACATGCCTGCAAACGTGGCACCGCCAAGCCAAGCCACGGAATAAGCTTCGGGCGAATCTATCACGTTGACGGGTCTATGTAAGATGGCTTCTAGCTCACGCGCCAAGCGCCTGGTCATACCTGAAATATCGGCTACCAAACCCCCGTGAGCCACTATAGCATCATATAGCTCCGTTTGCAGTTCTGGGTCACACTTAGCGACGGCAGTAATGATAGCCTCTTGAATAGACAAATACTCTGTCTGCTTCCCATGGACCAAATCAGGTTGATAATACATTTCAGCAGCTAAAAATGCCTCGTCACTGATGTCAATCTCCTCGCCGCTTGGCAGTTTGTACGTCCTTGTGTATTCTTCCCGTTTTCTTGGAACGTTGGCGTTCTCTGTTACGTATAAACATTTTTTCTGTATTGCATGGGCAATTTCTTTTGTTTTGTCGCCAAAGTCTATCCCCCGTTTTATAAGAGAGTCTGCGATGAAATTCGCGACGGTGGCGCCGGCGAGGTTGGTCATCATGTTGGCGTAATTAATGGAGCCACCTTCATATACTGGATTTATCTCTGTGATGGACTGGCCCAAGTCTACTGATAGCCCTGTGGTGATTCCAGAGCCGTAAAGAGCCATCACGCTCTGGGGTTTCACGCAGAGTGCCGGTGAGTTTAAACTTTCAAAGAATATCTCGCAACATTTTACTCTGAAATTGAAAATTCAGTAAGATATAATTTCAGTGATAAGTATTCATTGGGCCAGAAGTATGTATGTACAAAAAACTTTACGACGTCATGAAGCCAACCCGTTGTCCTCTCTTGTAGTTTAAATTACAAGAGGTATATAAGCTGTTAGTACTATTACTAACATTATCAAAAACCATAGGTACAATAAGTCCCGGTATTCTGAAAATTATATGCTAATAACTTAGCAAATCGTCGCTTACATATAGTTGACATAATTATACATACTGTACCTACTGTGTGATTTTAAATTTACTAATAAATTAATTTGTTTCAAAATAACATAATAATAACATTGCTATGGTGACGTGTTATATTATAAATTAACATATTTAAATTATTAATGTGCATATTCTGTTCATATGTAAGCTATTAGAGTAAGGAAGAGCACAGAAAATAAATTTACAGTTCCTTTTTTTCACTTAGGTATACGTAACATTATATCTATACAAAAATGATATCTGATCTACTAACAGCCAGACCATCGCCATACAATAATATGCCAGTGGAACCTGAGTTTAGCTCAGACAAAGCTATATGGCTTGCCACATAACTAAAGCGGGCACCGGGCAAACATGTATTAAATATTAAATACACTCGGCTGGGAGTAGTAACTTATAAAATTGCCAATATTGTTAAGCCTTGAATTTTTCAATAAACAAATATGTGCGACGACCCATTGGGAATTAACATAGATTTCATATGTCCGACGTGGGTAGGGAAAATGGCCGATTTTATAATTTTCCGTGGCACGGCACGGCACGTTTTTACCGTCACGGTAAAATAGGAAAGCAAAATGTATGGAATCGTATGCAGACACTTTTAATTAAACGGCCACGGCAAGCCGTGAACGGCAAAAGTCTACCGTGCCAACCGCTCCGAGACGCACGCACACAACAACAAAAATCCTTGTGCATACACAATTAAAAGCGTCTGCATACGATTCCATACATTTTGCTTTCCTATTTTACTGTGACGGTAAAAACGTGCCGTGCCGTGCCGTGCCACGGCAAATTATAAAAGCGTCCTATGAGTGCTACTAAAGTCATATTTTAACTGACTTCGACACTTGCTTATAATTATACTTTTATGTATTCAGAGTTTCAGAGCGACAAAAGTGTCATGAACAATCTTTATTCTTATTAACTCTCCTGATCAATAACTGTGAAGAGGTTGTCAATAGACTCAATATTTAACTGAAGCATCCATTAAAACGTCTGCTATATACCCTAAATATAATATTATTATATACCTAACTAGCTTTTACTCGCGGTTTCGCCCGCGTAGGCGTCGGTTACCACAGGAAAATAGCCTATAGCCTTCCTCAATTAGTGTAAGTAATCTAAAAGTTAAATATTTTTTTTCAAATTGGACTAGTAGTTCCAGAGATAAGCGCGTTCAAACAAACAAATTCTTCAGCTTTAAAATATTTTTCTTTTGGAAATCTATCCCCCAAGAGGGTGAAATAGGGGTTGAAAGTTTGTATGGGAAGTTCGGTATTTTCAAAGATAGACACATGAAATTTGGTATAGGTACTATACGGGTTTTTGGTAAGAAATAAAAGTACTTTAGCCATTTTGGAAACCACCCCCGAGTAAAATAGGGGTTGCATTATATGGAGAACTTAATTTTTAAAGCTAGATGCTGACATGCCTTTTCTTATACGGGTTTTTGGTTCGATACAAATAAACTCTAAGAGAAAATTTACTCCTTAAGAGAGTGAAATAGGGGGTTGGAAATTTGTATATAAATTGTGTCGTTTTCAAAGATAGACACATGATCTATACTTGTCTTATTATCTATATCTACTTGTATTATAAAGCTGAAGAGTTTGTTTGCGCTAAACTTAGGAATGTCCGGATTGACTCAGTGTATAAAAAACTACCTTTTGTCGAACCTACCAAGTATAGACGAAAACAAAACATAAAAGACGGTACAACCGTTTCGGAGGAGTTCGATACCAAAATCTTTGACAAGACAATAATATTATAAAAAGAAACATCTTCTTTAAAGAAATTTCTAAACAACTTACGAACCGAAACAACTTTGATGTAACTTTCAAATCCACAAGCTTCAAACTTTAGCAATTATAATACGAGAAATATCATCTGAGTTCCTCAAACGTTACCATAGGCCGAGAGAAGATTGACGCGTTTCTCGCATAACTTCATTTAAATTTAATCATGGCCGCGGATAATTTTCACATCAAACACAAACTCCACTTATATTCACATGGAAAATTCGTTCCAACATTCGTTCATTGCCATTAGTAGAAAAAAATGCTTTATTTCTTTCCATGCTTTTGTTTACAACGTACAAATAAATAAAATCTTAGTGTGTGTTAAAATAGACATGTGTGCATATCGGTTAGGTCTGCGAATCGGACAACATCTATTTTTCACAGCCCTTAATGATAGGGGTTGCCCACCACTAAATATCGTTGTTATATTTATTTATTTTTCTGTTATTATGATTTAGCATTGTGAAACCCCCGCAACACAAGGATTTAAATTCCTTAGTGCGGGCGTCGTTTTTTTTTTTTTTTAAAAGAGAAAGAGAAAGAGCATTACAAAATACGAGTGAAAGATCTTCTACGATCAACCCTCTTTTTAATATGTAGCGATTTTTATATTATTTTGTTCCATCCACAGATCCGCGAATCGATCCGTTATCCTCGACAAGCATACGTACCGTTGTCACCTCGCAACCAGCAAACATCACGGAGTACGGATGAGATAGAAGCTGGCCCCCTTTCTCACTCTCTATACAGTTTTCGTCCATTTTTTTGCCGGCCTGCTTTCTCTCCCTCTTTAAACCGTTTTGCCTATTTATTTTTCGTTTTATTGTTTCTCGATCGTAGCAGTGACTGATGTATGCATCATCATATCATTTTAATTTGAAATGAGAAAATGAGAATTTTATTCTCATAGTGAATTAATAATTATTTTCAGTGCTAAAAGGTCTGAGAATCGGACAATTTCTATTTTTCATACTCCTATGTGTGGGGTGTAGGAATGGCCCTCCGCAGATTTTTAAATATGGCAGAACAACGTTTGCTGGGTCAGCTAGTATACTGCAATTTTGACGGGCCTGTTGGTCTAGTGGTTAGTGACTCTGACTGCTAAGCCGGAGGTCGTGGGTTCGATTCCCACCCAGGACAAATCTTTGTGTGATGAGCACGATCATTTGTTCTGTGTCTGAGTGTTATTTATCTATAATATGTATGTATTTAGAAATATATAAGTATGTTTATCAGTTGTCTTGTTACCATAGTACAGGCTCTGCCTAGTTTGGGATGATGCCAGATGACCGTGTGTGAGATTGTCCCAAGATATCCCAAGATAATATAATAAATATATAATTATTCTATACCAAGTTTCATACAAGTCATAATTATTTAAGGATTCAACGGTTTACTCACGCGCATTTTCGGGATCGCCCGACTAGTTTCAGACTCAATAGGAGTCCTTAATCATGAGCAGACGCGGCGGCGGCGGTGTCGCTAGTCGAACTTTCATACAAGTCACCTTTCAGTAGCAACTCTAATATTTATAAATGGACTAACTGATGCCCGCGGCTTCCACGGTGTGATTTTGGTTAGCCACAGAAAATTATATAACAACAGCGAGTAAAATCTAAAATAATGAATAGCATCTAACAACAATAACACCTACCTAATCTAAAAAAAAATATAGTTGTTTAATAAAATTCCATGTTACTTGTAATACCTCTAAGAGTATGTGTACAAAGTTTCATGATGATCGGTTAAGTAGTTTTCGCGTAAAAACGTAACACGGGATAAGCGTAAGGGATTAGGTACCGTGAACTGAGCTTGTACTGGTGAATACTTAAATTTTGAATTAGACAAAACATCTGTTTTTGAACAAACAAGACTTTCGTGAAAAAAAAACTAAAGACTTTTGTTGCCATGGCGGCCGAGCGGATCAATGACCGGATTCCTAGCCCCACGATTTCAGGTTCGATCATGCAGTTGTGAATTTTTCAAAGTTATATGTACTTTTTTAACTATTCTAAGACACCATTAACAACTTGAGGAAACCTGGACTGCTAAAATTGGAATCAGAAATTTCCAACCCGCACTGCGCAAGCGTGGTGATCAATACTCATCCTTCACCTTGTATATGGGAAGAGGCATGTGGCCTGCAGGGAGATATTTATAGGCTCGTATTATTCGACTACCTCCATGGTCGAGTGGTGTACACACCGGTTTTCAAGGGGTCGCCATGTCCGAGGTCCCGGGTTCGATCCCCGGACGGGTCAATGTAAAAAAATCACTTTTGTGCATTGTCTCGGGTCTGGGTGTTTGTGGTACCTTCGTTGTCTCTGATTCCATTACACAAGTGTTTTAGCTACTTACTTTGGATTCGGAGCAATGAATGTGATGTTGTCCACGTAATTATATATTTATTTATAATTTGTTTTCAATATCCGCATCAGATAGAACCACGCAGACGATGTCGCGGGTAACAACAAATGTTTCAAAATTAATCCTTGACATTAAAATTTGGGCAACACAAGTGTTGTACCTTTGACAATCGTTAAGTCATTATAATTCTGAATAGCAGTCTTACTATGGGAATTCTGTTAATACAGAATTCCCATAGTAAGTAAGACTGGTATTCCCAGCAATAGGTTGTGGAGGTTAGATAGGCAGTAGCTCCGTGTAAAATACGGTATTCAGCTAAATCCAATAAGACCGGCAGCCGGCCCCAACAAAGGCAAATGATTTCGGCATCACAACGCGGGACCCGTCCGTCGCATGTCACTGATACTGATTGATTCGCGATCATTACTCAATATCACTATAATGGTTTATTATAACTACCGATCGGGTTCCAAATAATGGCCAATGCCGCTAATAACATTAGTTTAATGTTGGTTAACTTATTGAGCATTAAGCCGTCATGTATGACGTTGTCCATACTGATAAAAAATAGTATAATAATAATACTATTACTTAAGATTTGATTTTTTGTTTGTTTGCATAGATAAGTCTCCGAATCAACAGAACCGATTTCGAAAAATCTTTCTAGCTATATTAATGTTATAAAAAAAATTGAGACTTGAGGTCCCGGGTTCGATACCCGGACGGGTCAATGTAGAAAAACACTTTTCTACATTGTCTCGGGTCTTAGTGTTTGTGGTACCTTTTTTGTCTCTGATTCCATAACACAAGTGCTTTAGCTACTTACTTTGGATTCGGAGCAATGTAAGTGATGTCGTCCACATTTTATTTTTTATTTAAAAAAAACCTGCACCGCGTTAGTCATAGTGGAGCAGTGTTTTAATACGTAACTAAATTAAACGTTTTCATTCCCATGAAAACATTAATTACAACAAACGTAATGAATGGAAATAAGTATAAATTAATTTATTTGTGTAGCGCTGCATAAACGAATATCAACCGGTAATATGTTTGTGGCCTCGATTTCCAATTATGGAAGAGATTGAATTTCATGATTTTCATGCAAAAACGAATGGGAGAAAATTCAGAGAGATGATGATAATTTTAAATAAATTTTATCAGCCGTCATATAGTTTGATGAAAACTAGAGGTACAATACAATCTTAACATAAATATTGAAATATATATTATTATTATGCATTATTAAAAAAAAATGCATTCTGCACTCCGTCTGTTTATAAACTACTAGCTGTTCCCCGCGACTCCGCCCGCGGCACCAATTTTTTTTTTGTAAAAAAAAAAGAATGTAGCTTATTTTACTCAGGGTGAATATACTTAGCTTTTTAATGGAGAGTGAATTTTTATTTATTTATTTTAACCACACATACAGCCATTATCACAGGTTAAGGTACATAATGCAATAGCGCAGTCGCAGTCAATCGGCACTACGAAACTACAAATCTTTCCTCCTAATAATTATATTGGTGTAGAAAACCGATAAGCGTGCTAAATTTCATGCAGCTCCGTACGTTAATTTTCTTAAAAAGGGTTAGAAAGTTACTGTCAGGCCTGTTGAGTCTAGTGGTTAGAGACCAGCGCTCAACGAAGTCTGCAGTTGCCGAGCACGCAAAGTAGTTTTATTTCAATTTCTAACATTCTTGTTACCTAAAATAACTGGCCAATTGGTCTAGTGGTTAGTGACCTTGACTGCTAAGCCGGAGGTCGTGGTTTCGATTCCCACCCAGGACAAATCTTCGTGTGATGAGTACGATCATTTTTTCTGTGTCTGGGTGTAATTTATCTATCATATGTATGTATTTAAGTATAATAAGTTAAGTATGTTTATCAGTTGTCATAGCCGTGTGTGAGGTGTCCCAAGATATTATTATTAGATATACATACATAGATCGCTTCTTAAGCGATTGGCGTCAAGTGGCTCAAAACCGAAAGGTCTGGAGCCTAGCGGGGGAGACCTTTGCCCAGCAGTGGGACTATAATTAATTAGGTTACATAAAAAAAAATAGATATTCTTTTTTCTGCTCCTCGTATTAATTTTTCGATCGTTTAAATCGTTATAAAGTAATGAGTCACGGCAACAGGTCGCTGTGCGGGGTGAGATAGATACCTACTTACGAGTAGGTATCTATGGACACGTATTTTTTCTTTTGTGACGAAATTTTACGTTACGTCATTCCTTGCCAACATTTTTGCCATAGCGCGACTTTAACCCTCACTTTCCTTTCAAATGAACGATTGCTTTGTGAGTTACGAAAAGGTATATTATATAATATAATAATACCGGCCTATAATGTCCCACTGCTGGGCACAGGCCTCTTCTCAAAGAGAAAGAACTCTACTCGCCTGTTGCGGGTTCGAACCTACCTTGTGCACGAAAATCCGTAGATTGAACCGCTAGGCCACAGCGACGTTTCATGAATATTATTGTCATTCATTTCAAGACATTCGTGTGTACTGCGGAGTGCATAATGGATGGCTAGTGACCCCGTTATGCAGTTAGTTAGACGTGACGATGCATGCGCTCAGGAAATTACCCTGGATTCGGATGCTACATGCTTTTAACCTTCATTTAGGCTGGTATAGACCTAGCCAGACTGAAAAAGTATAAGAGATTTATGAGTAGTTATACCTATCCGTCTTACAAAACTTAACTAAAAAAAACGATGTAGGTATATACCTAGGATACTATTTATACTGCATGCTTATATATCTGTGTACGTAATATTTTATTATACTAGTGATCCCCAAGATATCATCAACTCCACTGTTCAAGCTGCTTCATGAAATAAATATCGATAAAACACAATTAAGTAGATACAAAATATTCATATAAGTACTAAAATACTTTAATTTCAAGCTGTTTGATATATAATAAATTTCGTAACAACGTATAATTGATCCACTGCTGGGCACAGCTCTTACCCATGCATACAAATAGAGAGGGAACGAGCATTGATCACCATTCTGAATCACTGCGGGTTGACAATTTAAGATTCAAAACTTTTCGAATCGAGGTTTCTCTACGATGTTTTCTTTCACAAATTGTCAATGATGACTTAGAATGACTAAGGAGGAAGTTACATTAAACTTAAAAATAGTCTCTTCGGTAGGTACTAGCTTGTAACGAGTTCTAACCTGCAACCTTGGAAACCCAAACCTGTTCATTGAACAAACAGGCCACCACGACTTTTTTTCTCTTTCCAATCTACTTTGAACAACTGATATCAAGCATTTTATATCAATTATTCGACTCTAAAAATTATGATAATTTAATAATACGATTTTTTCGTGTAGGTATGTAATTATGTATCTAAGTTACTATTAGCTGACCAGGCACAGGTTGTTCTACCATTAATGGTATGAAAAATAAATGTTGGCCGATTCTTAGACCTACCCGTTAAGCAACAAAAATTTCCTACAATTCGGTTCAGCCGATTTGGAGAAGTTTGGAAGGAAACACCGCGACACGGGAATTTTATATATTACACCAAAAAAAAAAAGAAAAAATGCGTTGATGTTTTCTCAAAACCAGAAAAACAATCAGTTGATTTTTAATGTGACAGCGACGGGTGGAACCAGGACTTATACCTAGTTTAATAATTAAGTATCGTGACATGTTGCGCTCAGTTCAACTTGTGTTGAATGATTGAATGAACGATTTATTTGCAAGCAATTTGTTGTGAACGCTTCCATCGCAGTCGTGAATGCTTCAGTTGTTCGCAATCGGGTGGCAATAATTGCACTCCATACGTTGGAGTTTTATAGAATGACTAGCTGTTGCCCGCGGCTTCGCTCGCGCGTAAAGTATTATAGAAACGTCTTGCCGGAAACATTGATTGAATCATAACAAAACTTAATACTTTTCTTCAGTCATTGACGTTTCGCGAAAATATTGTTTTTGAAACTTTTTTATGATAAACTCTTTGTTATGTGTTCTTTCTTTAAAAATTATCATAGTGTGCGAGCGTTCCAGAATCAGTGAGTCAGTGAGTGACGTGGGCTTTTATTATAGAATGATTACAGATACAAACGGACATAATAATAACAATAATCCACACAGTTCATGGAAAATGTCAAAAGAAAACATGTTACGTAAAAAGTACCTTTGCATTTAAAAAAATATGCACCTGATACATTTTTTTAAAGTGCGTCGTGTGGCGTACATACTCGTTTCCAGGAGTCGCTAGCTCTGAAGTCCCGGGTTTGATCCCCGGATGGGTGAATTTAGAAAAAAAAAACATTGTTTCGGGTCTGGGTGTTTGTGGTACTTTCGCTGTCTCTTATTTGATAACACAAGTGCTTTAGCTACTTACTTTGAATTCGGAGCAATGTATGTGATGTTGGCCACATTTATTTATTTCAGTAGGTATTTAATATCTATCGCTTTAGGTATCAAATTATACATTTTTGCACTCTATTTTGTGCTTTATTTTATCTCGGAAGTTTTAACTCCGTTCATTGACTGACAGGCCTTCACGTTAACTTATTAAAATATTATGATAGATATTATTATTATTAATATTATTAAATTAAATTAATCTATACTTATAATAAATCTGTAGAAGTGAAAATTCTGTACATTGTAAATATCAAAAAAATTAATGGTGGGGTGTGTTACTAGACCGACAAAGAACCCAAAAATGTGATTTAAAAATTTTTTGTCTGTCTGTCTGTCTGTCTGTCTGTCTGTCTGTTTGTTCAGGCATCACGCAAAAACTACCGGTTCGATTTCGATGAAACTTGGTATAATTGTTCTTTAATATCCTGGGCACCACACTGGGTAGTTTTTATCCCGGAAAAGTATATACAAAAAAAAAAAAACTTAATTTTGCGGTTCGATCCCTAGACCCGAATACTGTACCAACCGCAAATAATAAGTTTGTCGTAGGTTACGTCACCCGCAGTGGAGTTCACTAAGGGGCGCTGCACGCGGCTAAGATACTATAATTATTTATCTATACTATATATATATATATATTATATAATATTATAAAGCTGAAGAGTTTGTTTGTTTGAACGCGCTAATCTCAAGAAGTACTGGTCCGATTTGAAAAATTATTTCATTGTTAGATGTCATTGTCCCACTTATTGAGGAAGGCTATAGGCTACTTTTCTTTTGGAAATCTATCCCCTAAGGGGGTAAAATAGGGGTTGAAAGTTTGTATGGGAAGTTTGGTATTTTCAATGATAGACACATGAAATATCGTATACGGGTTTCTGAATAGAAATAAATTAAGATGTATTTCAGCGATTTTAAAAATCATCCCCCTAAGAGGGTGAAAAAGGGGTTGGAAGTTTGTAGGCATATGAATTGTGTCGTTTTCAAAGATAGACACATTCAATTTCATACAAAAGTTATTAATTAGAAATAAATAAGATGTATTTCCGAGATTTTGGAAATCTACCCCCTAAGGGGGTGAAATAGGGGTTGAAAGTTTTTATGGGAAGTTCGGTATTTTCAATGATAGACATATGAAATTTCGTATACGGGTTTCTGGATAGAAATAAATAAAGACGATTTCAGCGATTTTAAAAATCATCCCTCTAAGAGGATGAAAAAGGGGTTGGGAGTTTGTAGGTATATGAATTGTGTCGTTTTCAAAGATAGACACATTCAATTTCATACAAGGGTTATTAGTTAGAAATAAATAAGATGTATTTCCGAGATTTTAGAAATCTACCCTCTAAGGGGGTGAAATAAGGGCTGAAATAGTTGGTATGTGAAGTTCAGTATTCTCAAAGATAGACAGATGAAAAGATAAATAGATAAGATAATGACCATCTATGACATATCTATAATGACGACTGGTCGAGTGGCGTTCACTCCGGTTTTTAAGGTGTCGCCAGCTCTAAGGTTCCAGGTTCGATCTCCGGACGGGTCCATGTAGAAAATCACTTTTATACATTGTCTGGAGTCTGGGTGTTTATGGTACCTTTTTTGTCTCTGATTCCATAACACAAATGCTTTTGCTACTTAATTTACTTCTATTATTATTTTAACGCCATAATATTAGATGAAAAATTTTATACATTCTCCTTACTTTGAAAATCACAGAATACATCTACCTTTAATACTACTCTTTACTTTACGCGTGAGCGAAGCCGCGGGCAACAGCTAGTTATAAATAAATATCATATAAAATAATTAATACTAATTATTTTTATAAAGAGGAAAGATTTGATTGTTTGTTTGTTTGCATTGAATAGGCTCCGAAAGTACTTGACCGATTTGAAAAATTCTTTCACTTTTGGGAAACTACACTATCTCCGGTGAACATAGGCATATTCATACTAAAACTCCAATACGGTAACGGTTTAGTCGCGCAGTCAGCTCCCTACGCAGCAGTCGTGTGCGGAATTGAATTTTGCTAGTATATGTTGTCAGTATATTATTATGCTTTAAATTGATATGGCAGGTAATTCAACCCAAGTTAAAGTACTTTTCAAAATAAACTAAGATGTGTTCAGAACGAAACATCAGTTCTTTTCAGAACTAAATCCATTTTTTTTTTCAGAAAGTAATGTTTTGTAACTTTTAATCTTTAACCAAAATAAAAAATATAATATCGCAAAAGAAAAATATAATTTCCCATTCGAATTTTATTTATGTTACTCTTTTTAATGAGCGTGTGTGTGTGTGGGTAAAATAATATAACTTTGAAATGTTTGTTTAATACCCATGCGAAACCGGGGCGGGCTGCTAGTATAATATAATCCGCCGATTCTCAGACCTAGGTACCCAATATGCACACAAAATTTCATACAAATCTGTCGAGCCGTTTCGGAGGAGTTTAGAAACAAGCATCGCGACACGAGAATTTTATAGAAGAGATATTTCCATGTGGGTACTAACACAGTAGTTTTAATGATATTAATAAAATTTTCTTTCTAAGCAATCAAGTGGTTTGTAAATAGCTCTATTATACATACTTGTCCGCTAGAGTAGTGGGTGGGGCACATTCCAGCATCACTGCTCGATCTTCAGGCGCAGCTTTCAACTCTCTATAGAATATATGATGCCAGACTCTCTCCATGTTATCCCAATGTATGATCTTTCCTCTATACACTGGGTAATTTAGTTCAAAGTCTTCGGACTTCTCAACGGCTTCGTTACCTAAGTACACATCATAATAACTTCTCCCATACGTCCCGTTGAGATATTTCGGTCTCCCGACCACAGTGCGGAATATAGAAACAGGATGATTGTCGCTCGCGAACCCAGCTTTAATGTTATAACTACCATTGTCAATCACAACGACCGGTTTCGTGAAAGGCATTTTCGTTTCGATGTCTGATGACGTCTCAGATTAAGGCGTGACGTTATTTTTATGACATTTCGATATTAAAACCTCCTTTTTATATGACAACTATATATTTGACAGCTAAGTAAAGAAGGTTCGACAGTATTTTTTCCTGTAACGTTATGTTTTCTATCCGTATTGATTTTTCACATTTTGTGTAGCTGTTGGTTTTCCTTATGATAAATAAGGAAAACCAACGGGGGCCCAATCGGGGGTCATTCTCTAAGTCCCAACAAAATATAACGGGGCATAACTTAGATTATCGTTATAGAGCCCCGGGTCGCCCAATCTTTTTGTGTTCTGAGTGTCACCGGTTAGTGCTAGTATATATAAAGTTTTAGGATTAGGTCATTTACAATATTTTATACTTAAAAGTAAAGTAAGTCGAACGAGGCGACGCCTCTCTTAACCCTACAAGTAACAGCACGTTAAACCGCTTAGAATTTGTGAATAAGGCCCCAGAGCAGAATATACAACAATCTGACTGGAATTTAAAAAAATAAAAATTAAATCTCTTTGTTTGATCTGAGTTTTATAAAGTGTCACAAACTCTTCTGACAGTTACAGTTGACGAATTTAGTGTTTCAACGAAAAAAAAAAATCTCAAAAGAATTTTAGGGTAAAACTAATGCCCAATTGTACATGGAGTAAATTAGATCTCAGATTTTGATTTTTTATAATTTATATAACCTAAATGAAATACTAATCTAATATTAGTTCCAAATTTGGTCACCGGGTCTATCGCTACACCGAGTATCTGAACAATTAACCCTAAATATCAACAACAGCTACGCTGGGGTCATATAAGTGTGGCATTCTATATTCAGTGAATAAATGTAGTAATTAATAAAAATATCGAATATTAAAAAAATACGAATATTTTAAGAAAATATCATGAATATTTATAATCTAAATTATATAATCTAAGCACATAACTGAAATAAGTAATATAAGGTTTAACCTTAAACCGAGTTGCAACAAAGTTTTGAAGTTAAGTTAATACCTCACTTGGAAGTTTGTCGTGAGATAAAAACGGAGGCGGGTTTCACATCACGTAGTTAAGCTACATTCAAGCAATAAACTGGTATTACAAAGTTTGAAGGTACACAAACATCTTTTGTTTCTATATTTCAATGGTTGGAGTAAATAATAAAAACTGGGTTTATCTTTTTCGGAGCTAATTTAATGCGAATAATCTTAAATTTTAATGCTTCCTTCTTGAGGGTCAGAACCTCAATAAAATGTGAACTATTTAGGATCACTTTGTTGTCTGTCTGTCCATCCCACGAGTTTCAGCTTAGCAGTCACGGTCACTTACCACTAGTCCAACAGGCCAGTCATAAACTTTTGAAAAAAAAATTAAACCGACTTCAAAGTGATCTGTTTGAAGTCGGTGCCAAACAACAATATACCAACAAAAAATAAATACCTACAAATACTAGTACAAATACGAGTATATATAGTTTGGCACCAACTTCAAACAGATCACTTCTAGTTTTGTATTAAATTAATATTTTAGATAGTTCTAAGTTTATTTTACACTATTTTGTGCCTTTTAGGTTTTGTTTTGGTTTTTGAAGTCGGTTTAATTTTTTTTTCAAAAGTTTATTTATTTTTTAATTTTTTGTGTTCATAATATTTATAATAATAATACAATATAGTTCACCTTAGAAACGTTAAAAAATGTAAATGAGGGTCACTACATATTAATTATATGAAAAAATCAACCCTTAACTCCTAAAACTCAAGGTTTCTTCCATCATCAGCTCAGTATTTACCAAAAGCCTTGAGGTGATGACTATTGGACGTAAATACCTAAATAGGCTCAGTAGAATAATGAAACACGTTCGACATTTCTTTAAAATTTAAGGGTTTCCTTCGATTTAACTGGGATCCCATCATCAGATCCTGACTTAGTGACAATGGGACCACCTCGGGAGAATACTCTTTCGAATACAAAAAGAATTATAAAAATCGGTTCACAATTGACGGAGTAATCGGTGAACATACATAAAAAAAAAAATTGTGACACGCCGAACATATAACCTCCTCCTTTTCGAAGTCGGTTAAAAATGTACGTCGTCTAAGGCAAAACAAGTTTATACTCGTACATACTACATTTATTCTTCTGTTATAGGATGCATTACCTGTTAACCATACACATATTACACATGTTTAAAGCAAATAAATGTATCTTTATCGTTTCTTTTTATTCTATTAGAATAAGTCTTTTCCCGGCAGTGGGATAATTAAAAGCTGATATTTTAAAACTAACAACCTATCAGCAAAACCGTCATAAAAAGAATAAAAAATACACACAGTGAAATGTAAACCCAATTACGGGAACTTTACGAACCACATTACTAGGTGCTCATGAAATGTACAAACAGCGTTCAAAATCCCTGTAACGAATATCCAAATGCATTTCAGATACGCGATTCAGTAATTGCAATTAGAAAGAGCGAAGTTACCCTTACATAACCGTAGCTAAAGGCGAGTACACAATAGGCGCTCGGCGTTGCATTAGGCGCGCGTTGGTAGCGTACGTACAGCGCGCTTAACACGGCGTTTTACGAGCGATAGTAGGGCGTCCATACTCGACTCAGTTCGGAAATAGACGTCGAAGTGATTGCTTGTGTGTGGCTTCTATACCGTCGCTACAGAAGACGACGGCAGAGACAAAGAGAATTTTGGGTGCACCCAATACTACGAGATAGACTGACGCATGGAATTAATTAATTTTGTTTTTATAATCTGGACTTTCCGTGTCCCATATAGCTGGACGCTTTTAGATTTCGTCAATAAATAAGTCTGTATTGAAGTGCTGGGTCTCCATTTTGGTGAATTGCGTCCACTCTACACGAAAGCGCGCGTTCCAATGTACAACAAAATGGTGGCTCATATAATATCTCGAAGCGCGCGGCTGACGCCCTCCCAACGCGCGTTTGAACGAAAATCTCAAAGCGCGCGTTTGACGCGCGCTTGATCAGAAACGCGCTCTTGCGTGTGTACACCTGGATAAGAACTACTGGTTCTCAAAACGCGCGTTACCAAAGCGCGCGCTTCAAAACGCCTACTGTGTACTCGCTGTAAAACAGTTCGAACTACGCTACACCCCCGTAATTTATGACGAGAAAGACTCTTAAAAAATCTATTCTTAAAGCTTCTTACAGGCTAGACTCGATTATGACCAGCTGTTGGTCTAGTGGTTAGTGACCCTGACTGCTAAGCCGGAGGTCGTCAGTTCAATTCCCACTCAGGACAATATTTTTTTGTGTGATTACCTAGCACGATCATTAAAATTTGTTCTGTGACTGGGTGTAATTATCTATACCTAATATATACGTATTTATAAATATATAGGTATGTTTATCAGTTGTCTGGGTACCTTAGTGCCTACAGGCTCTGCACCGCGGGTTACAGCTAGTACCACAATATTTTTTTTTACTAGCGCCCGTTCCTTGGTTCATTATTTTCGGGGTTTATATTTTAAACTAATTTCGTAAAGCTGAAGAGTTTGTTTGTTTGGTGGAATGCATTAATATAATTAAGTACTGGTCTAATTGGAAAAAATCTTTCAGTGTTATAGCCTATATCGAGGAAGGCTATAGGATACTTTTTGCCGCTGTAACCGAAGCTCACGCGGTCAGAGACGACAGCAAAAGATAGTCTGTACAAGCCATAGACATACAGACCGAAAACAAAAAAAAAATTGCCTCAAAATCTATATATATAAAACTCTTCCGTTACTGACTGACTGACTGACTGACTGACTGACTGACTGACAGACAACGCACAGCCGAAACTACTGATCGTAAAGAGCTGAAATTTGGCATGTGTGTTTGTTGGAAGGAGTAGGCTACCACTAAGAGAGGATTTTTGGAAATTCCCCCCCAAAGGGGAGAAAAGGGTGGTAAATGACAGTTGGTTCATTATTTTCGGGGTTTATATTTTAAACTAATTTCGTAAAGCTGAAGAGTTTGTTTGTTTGGTGGAATGCATTAATATAATTAAGTACTGGTCTAATTGGAAAAAATCTTTCAGTGTTATAGCCTATATCGAGGAAGGCTATAGGATACTTTTTGCCGCTGTAACCGAAGCTCACGCGGTCAGAGACGACAGCAAAAGATAGTCTGTACAAGCCATAGACATACAGACCGAAAACAAAAAAAAAATTGCCTCAAAATCTATATATATAAAACTCTTCCGTTACTGACTGACTGACTGACTGACTGACTGACTGACTGACAGACAACGCACAGCCGAAACTACTGATCGTAAAGAGCTGAAATTTGGCATGTGTGTTTGTTGGAAGGAGTAGGCTACCACTAAGAGAGGATTTTTGGAAATTCCCCCCCAAAGGGGAGAAAAGGGTGGTAAATGACAGACAACGCACAGCCGAAACTACTGATTGTAAAGAGCTGAAATTTGGCATGTGTGTTTGTTGGGAGGAGTAGGCTACCACTAAGAGAGGATTTTTGGAAATTCCCCCCCAAAGGGGAGAAAAGGGTGGTAAATGACAGACAACGCACAGCCGAAACAACTGATCGTAAAGAGCTGAAATTTGGCATGTGTGTTTGTTGGGAGGAGTAGGCTACCACTAAGAGAGGATTTTTGGAAATTCCCCCCCAAAGGGGAGAAAAGGGTGGTAAATTGAAAATGTTTATTTCTCAATGGATTCACTTAAATCTTTGTATGTAGGTTCCACCAGTGAAGCAAGTGAGCATAGCATATGTATAAGTGAACATAGCATTTTTTAGACCATGATTTCATGGAGACATATTTCTAATATAATAAAAATTTGATTTTTTTAATGTTTGTTTACACAATATGTAATCGATAGACCATGGAACAGACGATAACTAAGTGAAAAACCCAAATTCTGACGGAAGTCATTACTCCACGCGGACGAAGTCGCGAGCAAAAGCTAGTAGTAAATAAAACTTTATGTGTTTGTTTCATCATCGCGAGTGTTTTTTAATGAAAACCAAATTAAATACGACGTTTTCTAAGTATAAATAATTAAGTATTACAGTCATATCCATGACTCGTATTCAATTAATTTATCATAAATTTTATATTAATAACGCCATTAATATTGTTCTGTTGATTCCATGTTAGTATAACTAATTTGGCGATAATATTGAACTGTACATCCTATCAATTAATCAGCTAGATACCCACTTACACTTTCACAGGCAATGTAAATCTTTCTTTAAAAAAAATTAAGATCATAGTTATAGCTTAACCACAAAAAAATAGGTTTTATTTTTGTTTTAGTTGTTGAGTTTTACATTAAGTTTTTTTCCAAATGCCTTTTTAAACAATAATGTAATTTGAATGATAATGTGGGGGTTTAATATATACCATACATACATGCATATAAATACAGGTCAAGTCAGGTACATGTCAGTACAGGTCAAGTCAGATAGGCAGTCGCTCTATGTAAAATACGGTATACAGCTAAATCCAGTAAGACTGGAAGCCGACCCCAGCATAGCTTGGGAAAAGGCTAGGCAGAAAGACATGCATACATTCTAACAACCAGCCTTATTATGAGCTATTTGTAAATGAAAATACGATGGTAAATTTCATTTAATTAGGAATGGGAATCCAGGAGCAGAACTTGTATTCAGATAGCTAGCTAAAACCAGTATGACTAGTGAGCAACCCAAAACGACTAAACAGAACTGATCTATTTCATAAATTCTTTATTAAAGAACATTTTTAGAGGTACCTATTCTCCACGAATATACCTACAATTTCGATTAGCATGCAAAGAGTGAGAACATTTGAAGGTTGCTTTAAAAGAACTTATATTTAATACGCTCTGATCCCGAATCTTCGTATTCATCCCTAGTGAGCCAAAATCCCTTTAGGTTCGGTAGTGAAGCCAGCATGGATCCCCCTGCCCAAGCCGCGTACTGCCTCTTGGACATCGCGTCAACCCTCGCAGTTACACCCGGCAGGTTTTTCTTCACCCGCTTAGTAAGTTCCTTCGTGAACCTTTCCACTAGACCGTTAATCATGCTCGATCCACCAGAAAATACTATGTTGTTGTAGAACAAGGACCTGAACAAATAACTTCAATTAATTCACTTTATAATTTTCTTAAACATAATGTGTAAAAAAATTATGAAGTGAAGTAGGAGCAACATTAATCACATAAATACCTACTGCTTATTGCAAATAAATTACTAGCAGCAGACAAAAATTTAATAAATACTTATGCTACGATTTCTTCGGTTTTATCTTAAGCTGTAATCTACGCCATCTTTCCGAATTCTTGGTACCATTCTTATCATATGCCTCTCAAACTAGACCCCTAATAGTACCCGATAATAATCATCTATCATTATCTGGTATTCTCGTTTAGCATTTTAATTTCATTATTGTCATAATTATGTCAAAACTTTTTCTGTGACAACGAAAAACCAACGAGCAAAACTTGAGCTATACTTGGATGTCCCACCGCTATATCAAAACTTTTCAGACGTCTTTTTCAACGGACGTCAAAAGACTTTAAATGTAATTAAAGACTAAAAATAAATACCTGTACTCGAGATCACACAAATCGATACTGCGACAAATAGTATCGGTAATATTCCTGCACTTGAGTTCTGCTAGTTCAGGCCGGAACAACACCTCTGTGCATAGGAACCTCTCATCACCGATGAGAATGTGCTGTCCGTCAGGCAGGTAGTACTTCACCTTGCTCGCGGTGTTCGCCAACTCTTGCTCGTAGTTTTGAGATATGTAGCATATCTCTTTCTGTAACAGTTGCTACAAGATTAAGATATTTCCTTCTTAGTGTAAGTGGGCAATAATGCTATTTTTTTCTATTACTGGTACAGTCTAAAAACAATACATTTATAAAAATATGGTCTTTATAAGGAACTGTCGGTGTACAATAAATTTTGACTCGCAGTTGTCCGGTTTTTTTGTATAAATTCGTTCAGGCCAATACTCGTTTACATAATATATCATCTACCATAATAATATCATACACCATCCGTTTTCTGATGTAATTTTTCACTTCTCTTAGGTACTATAATAGCTGTCTACAAAACCTATGTCAATGTATCTCACCTTAATTTTATCCAGCACATCAAACTCTAAAGGCGTAGTAAATGAATACCCAGTCTTGAAAAACAGACTTTGCAGTCGCTCGGTCAGCATTTTACCAGTTATAGGCGACGTGACCGTAGCATAATTTAGTGGAAATCCTTCGAAAACTGGGGCAGCATATGAGCAGTAGTAACCATTCTCCCAAACGATTCCAGAAGTTCTTCCACTAGCATGGAGGACGAGAGTCGGAGACTTGGCTATGTAGAGACTCTCTATAGCAAACGATTCGAACAGTATTTCGGCCATCCTTTCCCTGGAGCCATCATAAAAAGGCATTAAGAACATGGTGGTTTTACACGACTAAAACATTTTGGCATTAGGAACATGGTGGTTTTACACGACTAAAACGAAGTGTATGATCTTCAAATGGTGGAACCAATTTTGATAAAAGATGTCTAAGAACCTTTGCTACAAATCCTGCTTTGAAATAAAAATACCGCATCCAATTCGGTTCACCGATTGTAGAGCAACGGTACCTCAGACAGACAGAATAGCGGCCGCACTTAATAAGTCTTTAAATGTACAGGTTTACATCTGATGCTAAAAATACTATTTAGACTTAGATCGGCTTCGACCTAAGTCAACAACATGGAGCGATCACAATATAATTATGATAAAAATATAATACACAGTAGAGACATTAGGTTAAAAATATACTAGCTTATAGTTAGCAGGCAACAGCGGATGAACGGCATGCATGACTTTGGAGTTCTCTGGAGGAACATGCAGTTCCTTGTAAAATACATGGTGCCAAAGTTTCTCCATCTCATCCCAGTTTTGGATCAAGCCTTCTCTGACTGGCCAAACTAGTGTGGATATCCCTCGTTTCTGAATGGCTTCGGCACCGCAGTAGATCAACGGGATGCCATCAAGCAACCCTTGGCGGCGGAATCTGAACAAAAACACACATTAGTATTGACATAGACTTACGCTTTTCTGATTAGGCTGAGTAAAATTTTGGTGCCGTGTATTTAGTTTCTCTGAGTAGGGACTATCTGATTCAAAATGGTATTACATTCAAATCAATATTTTAATCGTAACTCTTTTGAAAATAAGAAGTTGAATGTAATGAAAGTAGAAAAAATACGAATTTTGCACCAAAGTACAAAATAATTCCAGACATTCTTGGTAAAATATTATGGGACCACACCAGAGAAATGATTTTTTTTTACATTGATCTACTTATAATTGATAAGAAATTTTAGGGTCGTTCTCAAAAAAGTGGCACCGATCGATTTAATTTATCAATTTTTAAAAATGTTTCAAATATTGAGTTTTTTTTACAGAAATCTATTGGCAGCGTTTGTATTAGGTTGAATTGATGAAAGGGAAGCAGATTTACAGAAAATTGAATGAGATACAGCCTTTCAAAAATATGGCTTCACAGGTTAAAGAAACATTGTACAGGTTTATGAGAAAACATTACCAAATTATAGAGAAAGAAACAAAAAAACAGTGTAATCATGCAAAATCAATGTTTATTATTTAATAAACTGCAAACAATAACAGTTCTGATGGAAAATAACAGCGTCTATAACAAAAAAAAAAAACAAAAAATTAAAAAGGAAAAACTTCGTCTTATAATCTAATTAATGAACTTTTAATCAGTCTGTAACAATCAGCTGACAATATGTAATATCAATATACTTACTATATTGCTATTACATATTGTCAGCTTCTAAATTATAATAATAATATTTTGGATCTTGTATGAATAGAGTTCCTAAGCCAATCACACAAAAATAATCAATCACATAATAATCGTAATAAATGATAATGATTATGATTATGAATTTGAAATGAATTCAACGAGGCGATTAATTGCAGGCCCTTCATCTAATATATTTTCCAAGAAGTACTTTTTTGGAGTTCCGGAGGTAATTCTATTTCAGACAGAGCTGAAAATGGTGTAGATCTATTAGAACACTTACTACTTCTTCTTCTTCTTCTGTCTAGCACTCTAGTCTTATCCCAAGCCATGTTGACTTCGGCTGCCAGACTTACAAAATAGGTCAAACCGTAACCATAATCCTATTTCCTACTAATATTATAAATGTGAAAGTGTGAACGTTTGAATGTTTAGATGTTTGGATGTTTGTAACTCAATCACGCAAAAACGGCTGATCGGATTTGGATGAAATTTGGCATGCAAGTAGTCTTTGACATGGAAAAGAATATAAGCTACCTTTTATCCCGATTCCTTAATTAGTTCCCGAGGAAAAATTGAAAATTGTTTACGAGCAAAGCTCTGGGCAGACAGCTTTGAAATTTTGTATTTTTCTCTATTACAGCGCAACACGGGTGAACATGTTATTCTATATTTTATTACTTTCACATTTTTCATTTCTTTTTGGACCTAATTCTGAAGTCCATGTATACGAAGTCGCGGGTAGAACTTATAAATGAATAAATAGCTAAAAGGTATCCAAATAGCAATATATATAACCTAATTTAACTTTTTTACTGTTAACGTAAACATGCAGTAGATATACTAAGTATTTCAAACCTAATTATTTCGATTATTCTTAAAAAAATGCATTTGACAAAAAATATATAGGGAAAATATCTTTAACCTGTTAACAATCTCTTTAACCTGTGCATTTTCAACAGGGTAAAGAGAGTCTGGTTAATGAAAAAACCTAAGTAATCATTCAATAACAACAAAACGGTTAGGCTGTTTAAAATATAATTTACAGAATCATATATAGTTACCTATTGACACATTTTAAGACAAAACATAACGAAGCAGTTTACACACAAACAAAAAAAAATAGGTCAGGTTGTAGACAACATACCCGTTACAAAATCCGATTGTGATATCTCGATGTAATTCCTAAGAAAACTGCGCAATATTCATCGCGTCTTTCTTTGACAGTGGTTAGCCAGATAGTGTCGGCTCAATTTGCACGGGGGTGAGGTGTTGCAAACATAATAGTGATCGGGTAATGGACGGTAGTGTGCAACGGCAGATTGTGGAGAAAAATTCTCTGGACACAATTTAAACACGGATATCTTTAAAACTATTAACATTCAGAGCTTATAGTTTAAATCACCTTATAACAATGATATAAAGAACTGTATTTGATTTTATTTGAACGCTTATTAATTATAGTATTTATTTTTTTATTTCACCTCAAAGTCAGACATATCGTGTTTGGACACGACAAGTTACTGAGAAAACGACATTACAATATTAGTTTTTAGTAACTGTATGATATTAAACTTCTTAATTTTACTCGGCCTCCACGTAAAAAGTCTCTTTTTGTATATTAATGTGAAGAAATATATAAGTCACCTTAAAAAAAATACACTTATAGTCTAAAAACGGCCCGACAGGTTACGGTGCCACTTTTTTGAGAACGACCCTTTAGTTAAATGTCGGCCCATGACCATAACACCTGCAAAGGCGTCGAAACATCGGAAAATAAAATCAAAATAAACCGCAATAGAATCTGTTTAAAAGTATTTTTATTTCAATGTCTAACATTCGCGTAAACCTCAGAAAACGATATCACGATCAGGAAAAAGCAGTCTAATAGTGTCCTTTTGAAGTTGGTTAACAAAGTATCAAGTATTGAAAACCACACAAACTTGATGCGGATCGAAGTTGATACATTCATTATGCATCTGTTTCATGGAGTCAACAGTTACGAAAATAGCTCGGCTTATGATTCGATGCGAGTTGCTTCAACTTTTGGTTAAAGTTAGAATATGCATAAACAAAAGAGTGACATCACCGAAATAGCGCAGTGCTGTAAATAAATTATTTGTCGGTTCCAGGTATTTCTAATTTAAAATATTCAGATTAGTTTTTCCTGACTGAAACGAAAGTCATGTTCATTTATTTTTTATTATATAACAGCTGTTCCCCGCGCCTCCGCCCGCGGTACCTATTTTTTTAGTAAAAACTAAAGCCTATGTTACTCAGGGTGAACGTTGTTTTCTAATGGGGAAGGAATTTTTGAAATCGGCGCAATAGTTTTTGAAGTTATTAATCACAAACATACACACAATTTTTTTTTATAACTTTATAATATTTGTGTAGATAAATTAAAATGTATAGCCCCGAAATGTACGTACGCGCATAACTTTAGAACGACTATTATTATGATTGACTATTGTTATTATTGTTTTGTGTTCGTTATTGTCATAAAAGTTTAAAAAATACCTGCCAAGTGCGAGTCGGACTCGCGCACTGATTGTTCCGTCCAAACCTAAGTTTAAAACTTACAAAAATATATTTGTTGTATGATAAATAAATAAATATCTTGGGACAATCTCACACACGGTCATCTGATCCCAAACTAGGCAGAACCTCTACTATGGTAACCAGACAACTGATAAACATACTTATACACTTCTAAATACATACATATTATAGATAAATAACACCCAGACACAGAACAAATGATCGTGCTCATCACACAAAGATTTGTCCTGGGTGGGAATCGAACCCACGACCTCCGGCTTAGCAGTCAGGATCACTAACCACTAGACCAACAGGCCCGTCAAAATGTGTGTGTGATATAAATACGGTTTTAGAAATGTTTCCTTTATCTAGGCTATAACACGTTGCTTCGTTCCAAACAAGGTTCTAAGTTCACGGGAAGTACCCTGTAGGTTTTGATTCCCTTGCAAGAGTCGAAAATTTTCGGAAATTTGAGGCATAAACGGCTGTTACTATTGATTGCGTTGGCTTAGAAGTTTAATTTTTAACAGCTTCAAGGGACAGTAGTCCTGAGTATTGTATATAAATTTCAGCTTGATACCTCCACGCGTTCCTGAGAAAAAGGGTCTTGACAGACGCACGGACGGAAGTACGGACAATAAAGTGATCCTATTCGCGACCGCGAAAGCGTGCCTTCCCCCTTAGACAGTAACTTAACATTTCTACAAGCGTTAACGATCATAGAAATCGCTTAAATGGCACTAAAATATGTATGGTATTGACATTTACCTTCATTATATCACGTGACTTTAACTTTCGACGATCGAAGAAATGCACCTAGTCTAAGCTGCCTGCAGTGTGGTGCGTAGAGGGCGGGCCAGCTTGAACACCGTCAAAGCCATGATCGCGGGAAGACTGCCTTAAATACCTTATTATAATACATTGATTGCAAAGACAGTATTATCTTCCGATCTGATTGATAATATTAATTATTTATATGAAAAATTTGCTGTTATAATTTTATTAATCACTAGCTGACCCGGCAAACGTTATTCTGCCATACAATAAAAGATCTGGAGAGGGACCACTCCATAACAATACTCAGGGTTATGAAAGATAGATGCATACAAAATTTCATAAATATGGATCTAGCTGTATCGGAGGAGTTTGGGAACAAACATCGCGACTTGACAATTTTATATAGTAGATAATGTCTGTAATGACGGTGTCCCTATTTGTAATAATGTATTGTTTCTTTTGTGATTGTTATCTTAAACCTGTGTTAATATAAAAGGTTTAAATTAGCATTATTCAATTTTTCACATTTTATTTAGCGTAGGTATAAGACTCATCGATAATAGGATTTACTGAAAACAAGTGACGCTTACAAGGTGTTACACATCTGATTTAGAGTTAGTCCATAAATTTATAACTCAAAACTTCGATACGAGGTTAATAACTTCAGCAGTGTGGTTTGATTATGAAGTAAAAAAAATGTGAGAAATTGTGCTTATAAAATTATTTGATTAATTCAATTCGAGCTGGAATTTTATCACTCTTTACCAGATGTATTCTTCTCTCGTTTCAGTATGATCCTAATATTTTTACCCAATTTTGTATAGTATTGAAATAAAAGACCCAGTTACAGCTGCAAATATTCCCAGGCTATAAAAATAGCACAAAGCAGCTATTGTGGCGAGCGAGCAATGAATTTTATTTTTTCCTCTCCGATTCCGACTATTTCTATTGTTAATATATTTTAAGTTTTCCCACATTTCAAGTATATTTTGGGACTGCTTTAATATGACGCAATTGATTTTGTACTGTATAAAGAAACGCTATTTTCTGAAAAACTTTCATTTAAATTTCTCTTTGTTTTACAGTTACCAACAGTTTGGAAAGATACAGAATTAACTATTACTTAGTCATTACTTTTAATCAAAATTTAATGTGTCCATACTATTTTTAAATGTTTTATAACAAAAAATACTAGATAAATAAAAATCACTGTATTTCCAAGAACGTATGTATGTCGTAAAATATTTTAAGCAGACAAAGTTAGCTCTGTGTTTTTTCTATTCATCGCGTAGAGTATATTTTTATGGTAGTCGGAAATCCAGGCAAGTGCAGTAGTTTGAGTGTGTTCTCTAAGAGACAAAGCTCACAAAGAAATACTTAGCACAATGTTTGGAAGTATTCTTATTGTAACCCAACCGGGGCCGACACATATTGGTGCGCAGTTGTCATTCAAGTTTAGCTCTCTATTGCTGTTACAGTTCTAAAAGTTTCAATTACTTGACTATTTTTTTTTTAATTTACTTACAGATAACTAGCTTACGACCGCGGCTTCACAATGATTCTGTGTTCTTTCTTGGAATCCAACCTTACCCCATACCAAGTTTTATCCAAATGTGATAATGGTAGCTTACCTAGCCTTTTCCCAGGTCATGTTGGGGTGGGCTTCCAGTCTTACCGGATGTAGCTGGATACCACATTTTACAGAGCGACTGCCTATCTGACCTCCACATCCATTTTACTCGGTAAAACTACCCAGCCTTCAACATTTTCAAAGTTTTTTGGATTTCGACCCGTTAGCCCAAGATGCACAGCTAGTGTCTCAAATTCCTCTCCAAAACTAATGACAGAAATCATTTTAAAATGTCTTGTATGAAGCCAAGCAGTTATGACGACAAAATTGTATGTAAGTTCCAAAACGGATCACCTATGTGTCAATGAAGACAGTTTTTTTTCTCTGTCAAAGGAAAACCCTATAAAACGAAACCCTTTTATTCGGAGACCGTAAAAAATAAATTCTTCTCTAAGTGAAGTCTATCGTTAACACATTTTTCGGATTCGCGAAGTTTCGGCGACCGGCAAGTTTTAACGAGAACAAAAACTGGTTTCCATCGTTAGAGGTATCTTAGAAGTTGGTGCGAGTTCCTGTCACTTGACCGCTTTACGCTTGTTTACCCAACAAATATTTTGGTAAAACCGACAAAAGTTCGAATTTTTAACTAGAACAATAATTGATACTACACGTTTGGACATTTTCGGTGATTAAAACTTTTACACAAAATAACATTAATGTGCTTTATTTATAAGAAGTTGTCGCTTGCAACTTCGTTCGCTTGTTTTACATAGTTTTAATGAAATTTTCACGTTTTTTGTGGGATAATAATTTATAAAAAAGTAAAGCCAGCCTATTATTATGCCTTCACTAAATAGTCGAAATTTTAAAATTAATCTATTTAGTAGTATCAAAAATAAACGCGTTTTAACAATCAAACAAGCTTTATTTTTATTATTATCTTTATTAATATTATAAAGCTGAAGAGTTGGTTTGTTTGTTAAGTTGAATGTGCTGATCACAGAAACTACTGGTCCGGCTATTAAATTATTTTACTGTTATATTATTATTGCCCATTTATTGAGGAAGGGTACAATATGCCGCGATAGTCGACGCCCACGCGGGCGGAGTCACGAGCAAAAGCTAGTTAGGAATAAGACGTATTGATTTTAGCGACACAAATTTCATTATTGTACGAAACCTTAGCGATGTCTTAACAGTTCTTTCAGTGCGTAGGTATTGAAAGCTTCAACTGAAAAATAAAATATACTGATCAACTTTCTAATTACCTACTTTCTTGAAAAACGAGTTCGACATAAGTTGTTAGAATCAAATTAACCCGGGATTTGTTTAAAAAGGTCCTTGTTTTCAATAGGCTCTGTTAATTTGAATGATTAAGTAATTTATGTCACGATTGAGTTCAACCATTTTTCACTCATCACAATTAGACTATGAAAAAAAAAATACAATACTGAGTATATAAGTAAAAAAAATTTTTATCAGCATTTATTTTCAACAAAAGTTTTTTTAGCTGCCGAACTTAACTGGAACTGTGTTGGTCACGTTAGCCGCATGACTCCAGATAGGTGGGCTAAAATAACCACTGAGTGGGTTCCTGATGTCGGAGCTCGAAAACGAGGCAGGCCGAAGAGACGGTGGCGGAATGACATCGATCGCTTCTTAAGTGATTGGCGTCAAGTGGCTCAAGACTGAAAGGTCTGGAGCTAAGCAGGGGAGACCCTTGACCTTTGCCCAGCAGTGGGACAATAATTAGGTTATGGAAAAAAAAATACCTTAACTTTTAGGGGCCTTATTCACTTAACACCATGCAGTTAACTATTATTACTTGACAAGTTAAGAGAGACGTTATCTCTTTCGAATTACTATTCTTTTTAACCGACTTCGAAAAGGAGGAGGTTATATGTTCGGCGTGTCACTATTTTTTTTTTTTTATGTATGTTCACCGATTACTCCGTCAATTGTGAACCGATTTTTATAATTCTTTTTGTATTCGAAAGAGTATTCTCCCGAGGTGGTCCCATTGTCACCAAGTCAGGATCTGATGATGGGATCCCAGTTAAATCGAAGGAAACCCTTAAATTTTAAAGAAATGTCGAACGTGTTTCATTATTCTACTGAGCCTATTTAGGTATTTACGTCCAATAGTCATCACCTCAAGGCTTTTGGTAAATACTGAGCTGATGATGGAAGAAACCTTGAGTTTTAGGAGTTAAGGGTTGATTTTTTTTATATAATAAATATGTATTGACCCTCATTTACATTTTTTAACGTTTCTAAGGTGAGCTGTATTGTATTATTATAATAAATATTATGAACACAAAAAATGAAAAAATAAATAAACTTTTGAAAAAAAAATTAAACCGACTTCAAAAACCAAAACAAAACCTAAAAGGCACAAAATAGTGTAAAATAAACTTAGAACTATCTAAAATATTAATACAAAACTAGAAGTGATCTGTTTGAAGTCGGTGCCAAACAACAATATACCAACAAAAAATAAATACCTACAAATACTAGTACAAATACGAGTATAATTATATAGTTTGGCACCAACTTCAAACAGATCACTTCTAGTTTTGTATTAATATTTTAGATAGTTCTAAGTTTATTTTACACTATTTTGTGCCTTTTAGGTTTTGTTTTGGTTTTTGAAGTCGGTTTAATTTTTTTTTCAAAAGTTTATTTATAAGATAAAAAAATGTTGAGTAGTCTAAACCGTATTTACTAACACTACCCGGAGACTAAGAACATAAAAAAATTTAGTGACCCAGGGTAGGTGAAACATAATCAGAGCCAGAATCAGGGTCACTTTACGTTTTGAGTAAATATGAGGTATTCTTTTTCTTGTCGTGTCGATTGCAATGATAATTATTGTGTCCCAGAAATTTGCTACGAGAACTGCATTAGGCGGCAGGAGCGTTAATTAAATCGTATAGCGTGCAGGTGTTAGGGCACAAAGGACAAGATAGCAGGTGTTCCATTGCTTTGGAAGTGATACCACATCTATACAAATATACTTAGATGTCTCCTTAGGTAGTTGAGGTTTTAGAACTGATTTTATTGAGTAGTCCTCTTGGCTATAGGCCAGCTTACCTGCCTACTGTGGTGGGTAACACAGCTCTTGGGAACGATTCCCCAGCAAAACCTGCCTTCAGATTCTGCGATCCAGCATCCATCACCACACATAACACCTCGTCACACATTTTGCTTATAATTTCTAAATCTTAATCAAATTACCCAAGTTTTGTAGCACTGACGTATCTTGACCCTCGAGATTTTGTGTATTTTTTTTTTTATCTATACAAAGCCACCAATAATAATAGATGCGTGCTGGTTAAAAAAAAATTAGGTGCTATACAGGTCATCGATGTAACCGAGTCTGATCTTAAAATTATGTCTTACTGCTAGGCACAATCCACTGCTCCTAAAGAGATGAAATGAACATTGATATCCACGCTTGCTCATTGAGGGTTCGCAATATCAGATTCGAATTTTTGGGCTTCAGGCTCTTTTTTTTCCTCACCCATTGTCAATGATGTCTTGGAATAAAAATTTAGTTTTTTTTTAGCAATTACCGATGTTAAGGAAAACAACGTAGGTACTAGGTTCCTTATTTTTGAGTTTAAAGAATTGAAACAAGAAAAAGGTTCCATGCCATCGTGTAAACCTATAAAAGGTTTTTATTGTTTTGCGACATACACACACATTTGACATTTTTCGCACTCGTATGTGATGACAGAGACGGAAAATAGTTCAGACTGCCAATCCGACGCCCGATAACTGATGACCGTTTATTTTTGGAACTGAAAAAGACGTCATACTAAAGTACGGTCAGAATTCGTATACTCCGAATTGACCCGATTATCGATCTAACGTCTAATGTGAGCAGGCTCAATTGTCTCACTGCAATCGGGGATTAAAGTTTCCACAAGTTTTGGAACTGGTTGCAATGTCTGATCCACAATCAACAAAAGGATAAGGTATTCAAAGACATCAAAACAATATCCTCCCAAATCCTTCGTTTCCATGGTTGAGTCGCTTGGACGCTGTTCTTTGACGCATTATAGATGGGATCTTGTTTATCGAATGTTCTTGGGTTGTGGAAAAGCGAGAGCCTGGATGATCGGCTTACAAAAGTTTAACATCGTGGTCCAATCCTCTAAATGTTTAGGTATAGAAAACAGTGTGTGTTCTCCAACATAGAACGTTGTGAATATTTTATACTCCCAATATACAAGTACTGAATAATAATAATGAGCCCTAACCACCGGCAGCCTGGACCTTGTTCCCGTTGCCGCTTGGGGATTGCTTTTTATATTTTTAAATGTATATATTTTTTTCTTTTTAATGATATAATAGGTATATTTAAAAATGTAATTTGTATGTGAATTTTAAAATAAAGGAAATAATAATAACGTTTATTTCGCCATAAAAATACATAACTTATAGCATAACAGGCTAATATTAATATGAATAACATTATTAATAAAAATCCATGTTATCCCAAATTAACCAGTGGTAACCAGACAATAATAGATACACAACATTTATAGATAAATTACATCTAGACTAATTTTATTATGTAACTGTGCTTATTACACAAAGATTGATCCTGAGTAGGAATCGAAATCACAACATCTGATTTAGTAGGAAAGGTTACTTACCACTAGACCCACAGGCCAGTCGATTTGCATAGTTTCTGCTACTATGAAACCGAATAAGTAATCTCAATAGTTTTTGTCGTTTTGTTTACAGTTTTGGTCCGCCTTCGTGCCATGTGCTACACAGAACAAAGACGCCGTGCAGCTGACTTTGGAACAAATAGACGTGATCAAACGCCTCGTCGAGAAGTACCCCCATGACTTGCAGTTTGCTACATCTGTAACTGGTAAGCCTTTTTCTAATTTGACGTTTACTGTTAAAATCTTTGAATATATTATCAAACAAACTGTACTCACGTTATGAAATTTAACCTGCCCGAATTGATCGGGTCATCATTGCATATAAATCAGGCATTTTCATATTTTTAGGGTTCCGTAGGTACCTCAAAAAGAAAAAACGGAACACTTATACGATCAATTTGTTGAACACACCCATTCATTCTAGGACCAAAATACTGACCATTTTATTTGAAAAATATCATAACTTGACTATGTAATACGATATTATTTTTAATTCTTCAATTTAAATTAATCTTCAACCCTCGCCGTTCGAGAGCTGATCAACTACCAATCGATCAGTTAGCCCCGCCAGGTGTCTACCGTTGTCACCTCTCAACCAGCAATCATCACGGAGTACGGGTGAGATAGAAGCTTTGCTGCTTTCTCTCACTCTCTATACAGTTTTCGCACATTTTAGGGTACCGTATCTCGAAAGAAAAAAACGGCACCCTTATAGGATCACTTTGTTGTCCGTCCCTCCGTCTGTCAAAACTCTTTTTCTCAGGAACGCGCGAAGGTATCAAGCTAAAATGTATATCAAATGCTCAGGTTTATTGTCCCTTGAAACTGAAAAAATGAAACTTCTAAGTCACAGGAAACTATAGATAAAGCCGTTTAAACCGTAAATTTCCGCAAATTTTCGACACTCGCAAGGGAATCAAAACCTACCTAGGGTACTTCCCTTGAACTTAGAACCTTGAAATTTGGTACGAAGCAACGTGACAAAGCAAAGATAAAGAAAAAATTGCTAAAACCGTAAATTTTTAATTACATAAGTTTTTTTTTGTTAGCCTGTGTTGTCCCACTGCTGGGCAAAGGGCTCCCCCATACTCTTCCATCCTTGTTGTCTGAATAAATAAATGATATTAAAGTAAAAGGTAGAATTATAATAAAATGACGTGCAGACGTCTTCTTGTTCTTTGACACAAGAAATAAAAATAAACTACGGTTTAGACTCACTAAAACTAACTCTAAATCTTTCCTAGGAAATTCTATTCGTTTTTATAATAAACTAGCTGTTGCCCGCGGCTTCGCTCGCGCGTAAAGTAAAGAGTAGTATAGGTGATGGATGGATGTATTCTGTGATTTTCAAAGTAAGGAGTGTGAACAAAATTTTTCACAAACTATTATGGCGTTAAAATAATAATTAAAGTAAGTAGCAAATGCATTTGTATTCTGGAATCGGAGACAACGAAGGTACAATAAACACCCAGACTCAAGACAATGTAGAAAACTGATTTTCTACATAGAACCCATCCGGGGATCGAACCTGGGACTTTAGAGCTGGCGACACCTTAAAAACCGGAGTGAACGCCACTTGACCACATAGCTATGTCTTAGATGGTCATTATCTTATCTACTTATCTTTTCATCTGTCTATCTTTGAGAATACCGAACTGCACATACAAACTATTTCAGCCCCTTTTTCACCCAATTAGAGGGTAGATTCCTCAAATCACGGAAAAACATCTTATTTATTTCTAACTAATAGCCCTTGTATGAAATTTAATGTGTCTATCCTTGAAAACGACACAATTCTTGTACCTACAAACTTCCAACCCCTATTTAACCCTCTTAGGAGGATGATTTTTAAAATCTCTAAAATATGTCTTTATTTATTTCTATCCAGAAACCCGTATACAAAATTGTATGTGTCTATCATTGAAAATATCGAACTTCCCACACAAATTTTCAAGTCCTATTTCACCCCCTTAGAGGGTAGATTTCTAAAATCTCGGAAATACATCTCATTTATTTCTAACTAATAACCCTTGTATGAAATCGAATGTGTATATCTTTGAAACCGACACAATTCATTTGCCTACCAACTTCGAACCCCTTTTTTACCCTCTTAAGGGGTAGATTTTTAAAATCACTGAAATACGTATTTATTTATTTCTATCCAGAAACCCGTATACAAAATTTCATGTGTCTATCTTTGAAAATACCGAACTTCACATACAAACTTTCAACCCCTATTGCACCCCCTTAGAGGGTAGATTTCTAAAATCTCGGAATTAAATCTCATTTATTTCTAACGAATAACTTTTGTATGAAAATAAATGTGTATTTTCATGTGCCTACAAACTTCCAACCCCTTTTTCACCCTCTTAGGGGGATGATTTTTAAAATCGCTGAAATACGTCTTTATTCATTTCTGTCCAGAAACCCGTTTACGAAATTTCATGTGTCTGTCATTGAAAATACTGAACATCCCATACAAACTTTCAACCCCTTAGGGGATAGATTTCCAAAAGAAAAGTAGCCTATAGCCTTCCTCAATAAGTAGGCTATCGAAAAGTGAAAGAATTTTTCAAATCGGACCAGTACTTCCTGAGATTAGCGCGTTCAAACAAACAAACAAACTCTTCAGCTTTATAATATATATCTTTATATATATAATTCTTCTGTGAGTGTGTATGTCACTGAACTCCTCCTAGACGGCTGGACCGATTATAATGAAATTTGCTGTGTGTCTTCAGGTGGATTCGAGGATGGTTTTTGACATTAAAAACGTAAGAAGGTAGTTGCCATGACGACCAAATTTTGTTGTTTTAGTACGATTTACTATATCCTACGCTATAGAGGTTATTTAACAATTAAATAAACAAGGTTGTCAAAACTCCTTGCAATGATATTAAAACTGTTTTCTTCTTTAAATAACAGGCTCGCAGACTTTTGTTTTTTTTTCGTTTGTCTATTTGGTAAGTCTGAGAGTAGGTCGTAGGTTATAATAATATTATTATGATAAACAGGATGGATTTTTTATTGCCACCAGAAAGAAAGAGAGAAAGTACTCTCAATACTGAAGAATAGCAAATTAGACTCAAAGAAAACATTCTTTTATTTTTTAAAAGAAATAAATCTGCATTCAATTGATGTTTGAAAATACCCTTTGCGGACCGGGAATCGAATGGGCTAAAATGCGAAAAACTAGCACCGTGTACTTTTTGGCATCAATCGATATTATATATAATTCCAGTGTCATGATGTTTGTCGGGGATGAACTCCGAAACTACTGAACCGATTGTAATCAAATTTGCACACCGTGTGCAGTTTGATCCAACTTGAAATATAGGATTAAGCTATCCTATATTTCAAGTTGGATTCACACACATCACAAATATAAAAAAAAATTGAGACCGCGGGCGGAGCAGCGGGAAACAGCTAGTTATATTATATAAGTATAGATATAGATATATATATATAGATAGATTACGTGTACAGATGAACGGAGATTGTGTAAATTTAGAGTTTGATCCCTATTTTATATGGACGACCATATTGATGAGAGCTCATCCTAAATTGGACTTTGTGTCGCCGATATCGCTTTCTATTGATTCATATGTACATAACTTTTTTGTTTATGAACCGATTTCGATGAAACAAAAATTAAGTTATACCTCAAGTAACCTATAATTTTTGCATATAAACATTGTCTGCATGGGATTCATAAATTTTACGTGATGTGCGCACAAACAAACATATAAACAGACAAACAGACAAAAAATTCAAAAATGATGGAAATGGGTTCTGATATTCCCGGGATACACGAGGCTAGTTTTTCAAGCTAGGATAGCAAGCTAGTTCTCTTTGAAACTGTCTTGGCTAACTGACCTGGCTTGGAATATGCTAGTTCTGTTTACATGAGGCTATATTATTTTAAGCTAGTATTATTGCTGTGACCGAGGTGACCACACGTTCTGTAGCTTCGACTTATATTCTTCTTGAGAACCTGCTCCAGACTGGGTCGATTTATCAATTTTAGTCAGTTCTTGAGAATATATTGATCTTAAATTTTTAATTTTACTTTTTACATCTTTGGTAGTCATATCAATACCCATTGTCTTTAACTCGTCACACATTTTTTTGTAGCGCTGAATCCCGTTTACACTTTTAAGTGTCTTTATAACTTGGAAGGGTGGCGTTCCACAAACATTCATATTCACGGTATAGTTGTACGAACTTTAAATTAATCTCCGTACTTAGTTTGGGCATCTTAAAATCTCAAAAACACGTCGCGGAGAAAAAAAAACAAAACACGTGGTTACTGCTTACGAGTCAACTGACCACTAGCTTCGCCGGCCACATGAAGCTAGTACACAAGCCAGGATAGTAAAATCAGTGGTGGGGGGCGCTACTAGCCTAAAAAATAGAACTCCATCCTATTTAAAACTGTCCTGGCTTGTCAACTAGCTTACTAGTTTACTAGCTTATAAATGAAGCTAGTTTTGTCTACACGAAGCCAGAAGTACTAGTTTGCTAGCTTACTGACACTAGCTTGCTATCCTAGCTTGAAAAACTAGCCTCGTGTATCCCGGGCATTAGTTATCTTTTCACACGCTGTCTATTTTTTTTTTCAATTTCTTCAATGTACAAAAATGACTTTTCTACAGATTTATTATATGTATAGATGTTACCCGCGGCTTCGCTCGCGCGTAAAGTAAAGAATAGTATTAAAGGTAGATGGATGTAATATAAATAATTTCATGTGTCTATCATTGAAAATACTGAACTTTCCATACAAACTTTCAACCCCTATTGCAACCCCTTAGAGGGTAGATTTCTAAAATCTTGGAAATACATCTTATTTATTTATAACTTACCTTGTATGAAATTGAATGTGTTTATCTTTAAAAACGACACAATTCATGTACCTACAAACTTCCAACCCCTATTTCACTGTCTTAGGGGATGATTTTTTAAATCTCTGAAATACGTCTTTTTTATTTCCATCCAGATACCCGTATACATAATTTCATGTGTCCATCATTGAAAATATTGAACTTCACATACAAACTTTCAAACCCTATTGCACCCCCTTAGAGGGTAGATTTCTAAAATCTCGGAAATACGTCTTATTTATTTCTAATACTAATAACCCTTGTATGAAATAGAATGTGTCTATCTTTGAAAACGACACAATTCATACACTTACAAACTTCCAACCCCTATTTCACCCTCTTAGGGGGATGATTTTCAAAATTGCTGAAATACGTCTTCATTTATCTCTAACCAGAAACCCGTATACAAAATTTCATGTGTCTATCATTGAAAATACCGAACTTCCCATACAAACTTTCAACCCCTATTTCACCCCCTTAGGGGATAGATTTCCAAAAGAAAAATAGCCTATAGTCCTCAATAAGTGGACTATTTAACAGTGAAAGATTTTTTCAGATCGGATCAGTACTTCCTGAGATTAGCGCGTTTAAACAAACAAAAAAACAAACAAACAAACAAACAAACTCTTCAGCTTTATAATATTAGTCTAGATAATAATGACCAGATCAAAAGCTGGAACATGCGCTATATCCTGTATATTTATTTATGCCAGCTTAGCAGTTTGCCATCAGATCTCGTCACACTCAGGCATTAATCAGTAGTGGATGCGAGATTCAAATACCGTCCGTTCAGTTAATAAAGACAAAAATATGAATAAAGTAACCTTGATGACCTAGCTGTACCCGCGACGTTGTTCGCGCTGATCAGTCGTAATAGGTATGCATGTGAAAAATATTTTTGCCTGACTGAATCACTGAATGCGCTTTAGATGGCTCAAGTCGCCTGATACGGGTATTTGACAATTTGGTTTCTTTTATGTAAGTCGCAGAAATTGCGGGATTTAGATGATGGATTTATCTTCTAACTGACTATGAACTTCACCTGTTTAAGAGTAAAGTGTGATTGTAAAAACTTTATGCATTTTTGTTTTCGATCAGGCATCAAAATTTACATGGGCAGCAAGCTATCTAAAAAATTAGCTATGTAAAAAATTACAAACTAAAAAATAATACAAAATACAAAAAGGGTTAGCTCGATATATTCGTACTTCTGTAAGAAAGTCGGTTCTAGAAATAAAAAACAAAATATGTAGTAACATCAGGATTTGAACATGCAGCAAGATATTTCACATTTCCTATCGTATAACCACCGAGCTGTTTAATACTACTGTAAGCATCTTAAATAGTTATTCATACTTCATATACTGATCGCTATGGCAACGTTATTTTCGCCATGGTTACTTTGTTGATTATATGTCAAAGATTACGTGTACAGATGAATGGAGATTGTGTAAATTTAGAGTTTGATCCCTATTTAATATGGATGACCATATTGATGAGAGCTCATCCTAAATTGGACTTTGTGTCGCCGATATCGCTTTCTATTGATTCAAATGAACATAACTTTTTTGTTTATGAACCGATTTCGATGAAACCAAAACTAAGTTATACTTCAAGTTACGTATAATTTTTGTATAAAAACATTGTCTACATGGGATTCATAGATTTTACGTGATGTGCGCACAAACAAACATATAAGCAGACAAACAGACAAAAATTTCAAAAATGATGGAAATGGGTTCTGTTAGTTATCTTTTCACACGCTGTCTACTTTTTTTTCAATTTCTTCAATGTACAAAAATGACTTTTCTACAGATTTATTATATGTATAGAATATGTATAGATTACCGGATGAAATTACAAATTTATGCAACAAAAAGTTTAAAAAGTGCGTGAAATCAATGTTAATAAAGAAAGCGTATTATAAGGTTAGCGATTATTTAGGAGATAGGCGGGCTTGGGTTTAGCACAGTATAAAAACATACAGTAGGACGACGCCTTTGATCTCCTTGTAAATGCCGACAATGTGTAGAAATTGTCGCAACAGCCAGGGTTGTCTCAAGTTAACAATATTTATTCAAATATATTTTTGATCAATATTATTTATTATTATTATTATTATTATTATTCCTAGCCTATACTGTCCCACTGCTGGGCAAAGGCCTCCCCCAAGTCCCTCCATACATCCCTATTCCTAATTATTATTTAATAATATTATAAGTATAGATAATGTTGATCTAAAATAAATAAAAAAATATGTACCTATATATAATAAAAAAAAATCGAATTTATTTTTGATCAACATTACTTAATAGTTAAGTTACTATTTAATAATAACGTTCATCTAAAATAAATATTGTTACAATAATTAACAATAGCGAGATACACAATTTGTAAAACAGTAACTATTATGCAAATATTATGCAAATGTGCTTCGTCTATGGTCTCACATGCAAAAATTCTAGATTGAGATTGAGGAACACATGTAATTTAATTTAGTGAAATGTGAGAGGGGCTCGTGGCTAAGTGTAAGCCGTACGGTTTGACCGATAATAAAGGTTAAGCCGCGCTCGCCGCGGTTGGTCCGTGGATGGGTGACCATTTGTAAACATATCGAGACCCCTCCTTGCCTCGGAAAGCACGTTAAGCCGTTAGTCCCGACTGTCATACAGTGATCTTTGATAGTCGTTAAGTCATTACAATTCTGACAACCAGTCTTACTATGGAATACTGTATTACCTAGCAATAGGTTGTGGAGGTCAGATAGGCAGTCGCTCTATGTAAAATACGGTATTCAGCTAAATCCGGTAAGACTGGAAGCCGACCCCAACATAGCTTGGGAAAAGGCTAGGCAGAAGAAGTCCTCCATCTTGGATCAGGAACTCTTGCGCGATAGACATTTCCGCGAAAGCTTGACCTCATTTTTATTTTCAGTGACCTAGCAAATCTTAAAAATGACATCACAAAAAAATGCATATTTTTCTCGGCGCCAACTTGGATTCTAATTTCGACCCCATAATCGTTTTAAGCGACCCCATGAACCATGAAAATGGCACCCATGAAGAAAAATTTGCAATTTTTTCTCGGCGCCATCTTGGATTCTAATTTCGACCCCATAATCGTTTTAAGCGACCCCATGAACCATGAAAATGGCACCCATGATGAAAAATTTGCAAATTGTCGTCGGCGCCATCTTGGTTTCTTGGCACCCATTTTAATAAAATTATTTTATATTTATTAAAACAAAAATAACTAAACTAACACCAGGTAGCCCTGAAAGTTTGCTCCCGAGCTACTTACACGGTAATGTATGCAGCTCGGGAGCGCCCTTCCCCCGTCTCGCCCCTCGCACCCCGCACGATTATCCTGTCTAGACGTCTTCGTCGAACGACTGTATGATGTAAAGACTGTGGGTTTAGTATCATCTGCACATGTGGCTTCCCTGGCGGTCCAGCATACTTTTGTTTTAACCTTGTTTACTGCAATTAGATTCCCCATAGCCTCTATTTTTAGAAGGCTTTTGACATGCCTTGACATTCCTGTTAGGGTCGATTAGGAATTTCATTAGGACTACAATATAATTAATGTATGTAAATTGTTTTATTTCTTCGTGCTTTGTGTATCAGTTTTTTTTTTTCTTTTATTTGTAAATGTGTTGACAACGAAATGTTAGTAAAATGCATGTATTTTCTCTTTTTTTTTTCTCCTCTTTTGAGGTAATAATTATATTGCAATAATCGTATGCTTTTGCTATCTTACGTTGTTATCGCATATTTTAAAAGTAATGTATTTAAATAATTCTATATTACCATTTTTAAAAAAGTAACCTATGGAGTTTCTTGCCGGATTCTTCTCCATAGGAATGACATTTTGGAACCGAGCAACTAGATTCATTTAACGTTTTAAAAGTACCTGAAAGGGTCTACTCGAAATAAAAATATTTTGATTTTGATTTTGCATCTGTATATGATTTACTGTTGAAGAACTAAATTTTTAATACTCCATAACAATAACATAAAGAATAATCAATAAATTTTACTATGAGTTTACGACTCCTGAAATCGAATTCTCTTAAAAAACAAACCTACATAATATTGAAGGATTTCACGAGCGAGTACCATGTTTTGGATCGCTACAGTATTATTTTTCCTAAGCTACAATGTAACTAGTGAGTCTAAATCTTATCTCCGTGTTCTGCACGGCCGGGACGCGAAGGATGGAGAGTTCCCGTTTGTTGTATCACTGTTTAAAATTCATTTGTTTAATACATCAAAAGGACAGGAAAAGATCTTCCTCAGGTTTTGTACCGGATCCATTATTTCCGAAGACTGGGTTCTGACCGCCGCGCACTGCTTGGTCAATCAGCAACCGCACTCTGTCTACATTTGGCACACCAATTTTACCACATCTCCTTTGACAAGCAATTTATTTACTAAAGCCCAAAAAATTATCATTCATCCTGCATTTAGACACAACGAATACGATCCAATTGCGTTCATTGCGCAAAGTGATGTAAGTTTATTACTTATGGACAAGTTGGCTATGAATAGCTTCGGGAGACTGTTAGCCGTCGATCACTGGACGATGATAGGACTGCCTGTGATCTACGTTGGTAGTGGTGGGACAAATAAAACCAAAATGTCCTGGCAGGATAATCTAAGACCCCTGCAGGTTGGTGAGGCTGCGATCGGTACCTGCTCCTCGGCATTGAAATCGAAGTATATAATTTGCCCTGCGGGAAGGTGCGGTAACAGACTCCATCGGCCATGGCACGGAGACTCCGGAGGACCCATGCTGTACGATGGGCGCATAATCGGAGTAGACTCTCATGGGAATGACGAGGCTGTAATGATGGAGGAAGCTTATGCAGCAATCAGTCCTCATATAGACTGGATTTATAATGTTATGCAAAAGAAATTCAATCAAATCACACCATCTGTACGTGCCGTCATCTAAAATAGGTAGTCTTGAATAATTGTGATCTCAAACATTAGTAAGATTTTGCCCGTAAAACTTTGAATTCGAAAATGATTAAACAGAAATAAATGCAGTCTTTAATCACTATGTTTCCTTGCAAAGTACTTGAAATTATCCTTATAATTGTACCAAAAACCACATCTCCTCCTAAAACCTCTCCATTTTCCCAAAGTTATGTTAGAATCGACTCGGATCGGATTTAACTACCCGGTTTTTTTGGACTTATTACCATAACCCATTTTACTATACAATACTACGACAGATTGTTGGTATTGTAAAAAAGTTAAAACGTACGAACTATTCTTTATGATATTGAAGCGCCAGAAATTATGTCCATGTCGGCGAAAAGCGAATTAAAAAAAAACTGCATTAATCGTGTTTTTATTTGCGGCCAGCTATACATTTCACAATGAAAAGAAGTAAAATAGTTATTACACCGTAGCATTAACATAAAATTTAATCCTAAAAATCCTAAAATTTTACAGTGTATTTACGACACCTGATAACAATTTTATTTCGCTTGAATAGGAAAACAGCAAAAATATTGGAAGACTTCACGAGCGAGTACCATGTTTTGGATCACTACAGTATTATTTTTCCTAAGCTACAATGTAACAAGTGGGTCTAAATCTTATCTCCGTGTTCTGCACGGCCGGGACGCGAAGGATGGAGAGTTCCCGTTTGTTGTTTCACTGTTTGAAATTTATTTGGATGACACATCAAAAGGACAGGAGAAGAACTTCAACAGGTTTTGTACAGGATCCATTATTTCCAAAGACTGGGTTCTGACCGCCGCGCACTGCGTGATCGATGTGCAACCGCACTCTGTCTACATTTGGCACACCAATTTTACCACATCTCCTTTGACAAGCAATTTATTTACTGAAGTCCAAAAAATTATCATTCATCCTGCATTTAGAAACGACGAATCATTCGATCAAATTGCGTTCATTGTGCAAAATGATGTAAGTTTATTACTTATGGACAAGTTGGCTATGAAAAGCTTCGGGAGACTGTTAGCCGTCGATCACTGGACGATGATAGGACTGCCTGTGATCTACGTTGGCAGTGGTGGGACAAAGAATACCAAACCAGGAGATGATAACCTAAGACCCCTGCAGGTTGGTGAGGCTGCGATCGGTACCTGCTCCTCGGAAGAGGAATCGAAGTATATAATTTGCCTTGCTGGAAGGTGCGGTAACAGACTCCATCGGCCATGGTACGGAGACTCCGGAGGACCCATGCTGTACGATGGGCGCATTATTGGAGTATGCTCTTTTGGATATGACGAGGCTGTAATGATGAAGGAAGCTTATGCAGCAATCAGTCCTCATATAGACTGGATTTATAATGTTATGCAAAAGAAATTCAATCAAATGACACCATCTGTACCTGCCGTCATCTAAAATAGGTAGTCTTGAATAATTGTGATCTCAAACATTAGTAAGATTTTGCCCGTAAAACTTTGAATTCGAAAATGATTAAACAGAAATAAATGCAGTCTTTAATCACTATGTTTCCTTGCAAAGTACTTGAAATTATCCTTATAATTGTACCAAAAACCACATCTCCTCCTAAAACCTCTCCATTTTCCCAAAGTTATGTTAGAATTGGCTCGGATCGGATTTAACTACCCGGTTTTTTTTGGACTTATTACCATAACCCATTTTACTATACAATACTACGAAAGATTGTTGGTATTGTAAAAAAGTTAAAACGTACGAACTATGTCTATTCTTTATGATATTGAAGCGCCAGAAATTATGTCCATGTCGGCAAAAAGCGAATTAAAAAAAACTGCATTAATCGTGTTTTTATTTGCGGCCAGCTATACATTTCACAATGAAAAGAAGTAAAATAGTTATTACACCGTAGCATTAACATAAAATTTAATCCTAAAATTTTACAGTGTATTTACGACACCTGATAACAATTTTATTTCGCTTGAATAGGAAAACAGCAAAAATATTGGAAGACTTCACGAGCGATACCATGTTTTGGATCACTACAGTATTATTTTTCCTAAGCTACAATGTAACTAGTGAGTCTAAATCTTATCTCCGTGTTCTGCACGGCCGAGACGCGAAGGATGGAGAGTTCCCGTTTGTTGTATCACTGTTTAAAATTCATTTGTTTAATACATCAAAAGGACAGGAAAAGATCTTCCTCAGGTTTTGTACCGGATCCATTATTTCCGAAGACTGGGTTCTGACCGCCGCGCACTGCTTGGTCAATCAGCAACCGCACTCTGTCTACATTTGGCACACCAATTTTACCACATCTCCTTTGACAAGCAATTTATTTACTAAAGCCCAAAAAATTATCATTCATCCTGCATTTAGACAGAACGAATACGATCAAATTGCGTTCATTGTGCAAAATGATGTAAGTTTATTACTTATGGACAAGTTGGCTATGAATAGCTTCGGGAGACTGTTAGCCGTCGATCACTGGACGATGATAGGACTGCCTGTGATCTACGTTGGTAGTGGTGGGACAAATAAAACCAAAATGTCCTGGCAGGATAATCTAAGACCCCTGCAGGTTGGTGAGGCTGCGATCGGTACCTGCTCCTCGGAAGAGGAATCGAAGTATATAATTTGCCTTGCTGGAAGGTGCGGTAACAGACTCCATCGGCCATGGCACGGAGACTCCGGAGGACCCATGCTGTACGATGGGCGCATTATTGGAGTATGCTCTTTTGGAAATGACGAGGCTGTAATGAAGGAAGCTTATGCAGCAATCAGTCCTCATATAGACTGGATTTATAATGTAATGCAAAAGAAATTCAATCAAATCACACCATCTGTGCCTGCCGTCATTTAAAATAGGTAGTCTTTCATAATAAAATTGTGATCTCAAACATAAGTAAGATTTTGCCCGTAAAACTTTGAATTCGAAAATGATTAAACAGAAATAAATGCAGTCTTGAACCACTATGTTTCCTTGCAAAGTACTTAAAATTATTCTTATAATTGTTCCAGAAACTACATCTCCTCCTAAAACCTCTCCATTTTCTCAAAGTTATGTTAGAATCGGCTCGGATCGGATTTAACAACCTGTTTTTTTTTTGGACTTACTATAGTGAAAATCTTATTACCATAACCCATTTTACTATACAATACTACGAAAGATTGTTAGTATTGTAAAAAAGTTAAAACGTACGAACTATTCTTTATCATATTGAACCGCCAGAAATTATGTCGATGTCGACGAAAAAGCGAATTAAAAAAACTGCTTTAATCGTGTTTTTATTTGCGGCCAGCTATACATTTCACAATGAAAAGAAGTAAAATAGTTATTACACCGTAGCATTAACATAAAATTTAATCCTAAAATTTTACAGTGTATTTACGACACCCGATAACAATTTCGCTTGAATAGGAAAACAGCAAAAATATTGGAAGACTTCACGAGCGAGTACCATGTTTTGGATCGCTACAGTATTATTTCTCCTAAGCTACAATGTAACAAGTGAGTCTAAATCTTATCTCCGTGTTCTGCACGGCCGGGACGCGAAGGATGGAGAGTTCCCGTTTGTTGTTTCACTGTTTCAAATTTATTTGGATGAAACATCAAAAGGACAGGAGAAGAACTTTAATAGGTTTTGTACCGGATCCATTATTTCCGAAGACTGGGTTCTGACCGCCGCGCACTGCTTGGTCAATCAGCAACCGCACTCTGTCTACATTTGGCACACCAATTTTACCACATCTCCTTTGACAAGCAATTTATTTACTAAAGTCCAAAAGATTTTCATCCATCCAACGTATAAACACCTAGAAGAAGTCAAGTTAATCTTAAAAAATGATATTAGTTTATTACTTGTGGACAAGTTGACTAATAGTGTCGTCGGGAACCTGTTAGCCGTTGATCACTTGACGATGATAGGACTACCCGTGACGTACGTTGGTAGTGGTTCGACGAACCACACCAAGGCAGGAGATGATGAACTCAGGCCCCTGCAGGTTGGTGAAGCTGGCATTGTATCCTGCTCTGAGGACGAGAAGTTTTCGCAGTGTATAATTTGTATTACTACTAAGTGTAATAACAAACGCCACAAGCCGTGGTCCGGCGATTCCGGAGGACCTTTGCTATACGATGGGCGCATAATTGGAGTATGCTCTTATGGAGAAGACAAGTCTGTAATTATGGACGAAGCTTATGCAGCAATCAGCCCTCATATAGATTGGATTTATAACGTTATTCAATCTAAGCACAGCATAATTTAGATGATACAGGTACTGCTGCCATCGACTAACAAGGCCATATTAGAAAGCCTGCGTTCAAAACCATTGTACCATGTTGTTATAAGTAATTTGTTAGCTTAAAATACCTATTAAATATTTTGTTAAATAAGTTTTGATAATTTCTTGGGGCAGACAAACTTATAAAGATAATATGGAATTAATGCAAATACCGTTTTTACTCTAAATGCTCCTATTCGCAGATATTACAAAACAACCTATTTCATAAATATATAATTATTTTAATTACAGCGATGGCAATGTTGATATTCTACGATTTATGTGTGTGTGTTTGTGACAAGGTCTTTCGAGATTCTAAATTATACATTTTTCTTGGCGTTTGAAAACTATGTTTTTGTCGGTACAATTATGAAAATGCCTTAGCCGGAGTCTACCTGACCTCCACAATCCATTTTCCCAGGTTACAGTATCCCATAGCAAAACTGGTTCTCTGAATTGTAATGTCTTATCGACAGCCAAAGATCAAATTAACGTGACAATCGGGAACTATTGCCTAATGGTTTTATTTTATTTGTGTTTATTATTTGGAATAAGAAACAGTAAATTTACAATAAATTTTAATAAACAATAAATTTTACAAAAATAATATAACGACCTCCGTGGTCGAGTGGTTTACACACCGGTTTTCAAGGTGTCGCCAGCTCTGAGTTCCCGGGTTCGATCCCCGGACGGGTCAATGTAGAAAAAACACTTTTCTACATTGTCTCGGGTCTGGGTGTTTGTGGTACCTTCGTTGGCTCTGATTCCATACCACAAGTGCTTTAGCTACTTACTTTGGATTCGGAGCAATGTGTGTGATGTTGTTCACATTCATTCATTCAGTACCTAAACAATATTTTATTCATAAATATTATTATTTATGAATAAAAACAATAAATTTTACATAATGATTACGTTTATCCGTATGATAATTATGTCAGGTAAAATCTTCTATATTCATAATTTCGTTCAGGGGTACGGTAGACTCGATCGAAACCTGATATGGATAACAAAACATAAAAAAATATTGATTTCGAGTCGACAACATAAATATTATATCCGCAAAATTCAGATTATGGAAAATTTCGTTAAATTCTAATGGCACTGACAAACAAACCGCAGTCGCCATCTTGGGTAGTTTTATAGTGATTTTTTGAGATTTTTATATTTTAAATTCTTATAGTGATTCAAGTAGTTTATTATCATACAACCTCCTTGAAGTGATTACAGTGCTGACAAGGCGTATGACAGTTGCATGATAGTTGGGACAAGAATCGTTTCAAACGCGTTTGAAATAATAGTTCAAGAATATTTATTTCGCTTTTTTCACGTTCCGATGCATACTATCTCTTATAATACGCCTCGCCAATCAACACGTCGCGTGCATCGCGCCAAAAAAGTATCCATCACAAAGAACTGTGACTCATTTGACTGTGTAAAACGAAACGTCTTGCCGAAAACATTGAGTGAATCTTAACAAAACTCAAAACTTTTCTTCAGTCGTTCGTTTCGCAAAAATATTAATATTATTTTTGTGTGTAATAAATAAAAATTATTTGTGTTAAAACTACATATTACAGTTTTTATTTACTATATTTATTAAACACAATGAACGAAGCTATACGAATCTATGGCTTGCTTACCTTTAATATTCACCTACACTGTGTATCATGCGTCACATTTCAACCGAGCGGAGCTGGGTTTTCATCTAGTATTTATATAATAAGGAACTTCGTTCCTATCTGGTGTCCCACGACACCACACGTTTTATTTTTTTTAGATTTCGTTACACCTACGCAAACAGTTCTTCTCAGAGCTAAACAACAGTTCCTTTCAGATCTAACCAGCAGTTCTTTCAGGGCTAACCAAAAGTTATTTTCATAATAAATCTTATTCTTATATCTTTAAACGAGCAATTCTTGTATATATATATATATATAATTTGAATCTCGGAAACGGCTCCAACGATTTTCATGAAATTTAGTATGCGGGGAGTTTCGGGGGCGTTAAATCGATCTAGCTAGGATTCATTCTCAGAAAATATCGTTATATCCGTGTTTTTAGTAATCTTAAATCTTTAAACGAGCAATTCTTGTATTTACGGCCATCAATACTGTTACAATTGAAAATAAACAAAATACATATTACATTTGAATTTGGAATCTGTCATTTTTATATGATTTTTCGGATTGTTCATTGTGTTTTCTTATTTTGGCGCCAATACATTGAGACCTCCTCAGCTGTTTGTAACATAAAAAAGATCAGGCCGTCCACGTAGTATTCGTACGAAAAAGGTTGTCAAAGCAGTAAGGAAAAAATTCGAAGAAATCCTGTCCGAAAGCAAAAGATTTTATCTCGGGAGATGAATATACTAGCATCTAGAACAATGTCTCGTATTTTAAAAGCAGACTTAGGACTTGCAGCCTTTAAGAGACGTACTGGTCATTTCTTAACTGATAATTAAAAAAGAATAGGCTGGTAAAATTGAAACAACTACTGAAGCGGTTCGCAAAAGGAGAGTACAGAAAAAAATTGTTTACGGATGAGATTTTTTTTAACAATTGAGCATCTATTTAACAAGCAAAATGACCGTATTTATGCTCACAGCTCTAAGAAAGTTTTCCAATTAGTCGACAAAGTGCAACGTGGGCATTATCCAACTTTAGTGATGGTTTGGTGAGCTATTAGCTATGAAGGAGTGACTGAGCCATACTTTTGTGAAAAAGGTATCAAAACATCAGCACAAGGGTATCAAGATACCATTCTTGAGAAGGTAGTGCCCTTAACAACACCATGTTCAATAACCAAGAATGGTCCTTCCAGCAAGACTCGGCGCCGGGTCATAAAGCTCGGTCTACGCAGTCTTGGTTGGAAATGAACGTTTCGGACTTCATCAGTGCTGAAGACTGGCCGTCGTCCAGCCTCGATCTTAATCCGCTCGATTATTATTTATTTTCAGATGTAGAGACTACGGCTTGCTCTTAACGCTATGGTAATTTTGAGTCTCTAAGACATTTTTTTAATTTTAATGTTATTTGTGATTTATTGATAAGCTGTGAAAAATTAAGTATTTGTTTCTAATAAATAATAAACTAATTGCACTCGTGATTTTTTATTTTAATAACCAGTTCATATTTTTTTATTATTATGTTGGTAAGATCGAAAAATATTATTTAGGTATACTTCCTCATTTCATCAGTATGTAATTCGTATTTAAATATATTTTCTAAAAAACACACAACCAAAAAAAAAAGAGCAAAGCTCGGTGATCCAGGTACTTATTATTATAAAGAGGAAAGATTTGTATTTTTTTTCCGCCAGCGCGCCCCCGCGCGTCGCGCGTGTAATCTTTCAAAGACCAAATTCTACATAAAGTGAAATAATTTGTTATGTATTTTGATAAGGATTAATAGCATGAGTAAAATAAACGCGCTTAAATGAAGTCCAAAAAAAATTCAAAATTTTTAAATAAAAAAATGGTTGTTGTGCCTCACTCGAGATAGATAGGTATTGTGTGTCGCGGACTTTTTTGTAGATATTTATAAGGTTTACGATTAATTGGAACATTTTATGGTTCTATCTTTTATAGTTTAGGCAGCGTACGCAAAATAAGTAGGTAACTTCTCTGGTTGATTTTTTACACCTTGTGTCCGAAAATCTTAATAATATCTTACGGAACCCTATTTTTTCCAAAATAAAATATAGTCTATGTTACTCGTGGATAATAATATATAGCTTTCGTATGGTGAAAGAATTTTTAAAATCGGTCCATTCGTTTTTAGCCTATTCATTACAACCAAACAAACAAACATACAAACAAAGTTTTCCTCTTCATGAGTGTAGTTTCAAAGTTTCCTCTTTAGTGTAGATTAAATATATTTAAAAATTATATTATTATATAAAAATATATTTATATCAAACTGATGACATGTTTTGCGCTTTTACATAATAATATGTATATCAAATCAAATCAAAATCAAAAATATTTTTAATTCGAGTAGACCATTACAGGTACTTTTAAAACGTTAATGACGCTTGTTGCGCGGTTCCAAGGTGTCATTCCTATTAATGGAGAAGAACCGGCAAGAAACTCCATAGGTTACTCTTTTAAAAATGGTTATAATTATGTATACAATTTAATATTGAGTTAATAAATGCAGGGTCTTTCCTGGACTGGCCTTTTTAAGAAATAACCAGATCGACCTGAGCAAGCCTGTGCCAACAGATGGCAAGCATGCCAATATTTTTCGAGGGAGCTGCACAACCGCGACATGTAATTAAATATGTGTGTCTATGAAATTTTATTCAATTAAATTTATTAAAATCACTAGCTGTTGCCCGCGGCTTCGCTCGCGCGTAAAATAAAGAGTAGTATTAAAGGTAGATGGATGTATTCTGTGATTTTCAAAGTAAGGAGTATGAATAAAATTTTTCATAAAATATTATGGCGTTAAAATAATAATTAACGTAAAGTAAGTAGCAAAAGCATTTGTGTTATGGAATCTGAGATAGTGAAGATACCATAAACACCCAGACTCAAGACAATTTATAAAAGTTATTTTCTACATGGACCTGTCCGGGGATCGAACCTGGGACCTTTGAGCTGGCGACACCTTAAAAACCGGAGTGAAAGCCACTCGACCACGGGGGTCGTCATTATAGATATGACTTAGATGGGCGTTATCTTATCTACTTATCTTTTCATCTGTTTATCTTTGAGAATACCGAACTTCACATACAAACTATTTCAGCCCCTATTTCACCCCCTTAGAGGGTAGATTCCTAAAAGGCTAAAATCACGGAAATACATCTTATTTATTTCTAACTAATAACCCTTGTATGAAATTAAATGTGTCTATCTTTGAAAACGACACAATTCATGTACCTACAAACTTCCAACCCCTATTTCACTGTCTTAGGGGTATGATTTTTAAAATCGCTGAAATACATCTTTATTTATTTCTATCCTGAAACCCGTATACAAAATTTCATGTGTCAATCATTGAAAATACCGAACTTCCCATACAAACTTTCAACCCCTATTGCACCCCCTTAGACGGTAGTTTTCAAAAATTTTGGAAATACGTCTTATTTATTTCTAACTAATAACCCTTGTATGAAATTAAACGTGTCTATCTTTGAAAACGACACAATTCATATACCTACAAACTTCCAACCCCTATTTCACCCTCTTAAGGGGATGATTTTCAAAATTGCTGAAATACGTCTTCATTTATCTCTAACCAAAAACTCGTATACCAAATTTCATGTGTCTATCATTGAAAATACCGAACTTCCCATACAAACTTTCAACCCCTATTTCACCCCCTTAGGGGGTGATAGATTTCCAGAAGAAAAATAGCCTATAGTCCTCAATAAGTGGACTATCTAACAGTGAAAGAATTATTCAGATCGGATCAGTACTTCCTGAGATTAGCGCGTTCAAACAAACAAAAAAACAAACAAACTCTTCAGCTTTATAATATTAGTAGGTATAGATAATAATGACCAGCTGGAACATGCGCTATATCCTGTAAGTGTATTTATTTATGCCAGCTTAGCAGTTTGCCATCAGATCTCGTCACACACAGGCATTAATCAGTAGTGGATGCGAGATTCAAATACCGTCCGTTCAGTTTAATAAAGACAAAAATATGAATAAAGTAACCTTGATGACCTAGCTGTACCCACGACGTTGTTCGCGCTGATCAGTCGTAATAGGTATACATGTGAAAAATATTTTTGACTGACTGAATCACTGAATGCGCTTTAGATGGCTCAAGTCGCCTGATACGGGTATTTGACAATTTGGTTTCTTTTATGTAAGTCGCAGAAATTGCGGGATTTAGATGATGGACTTATCAACTAACTGACTATGAACTTCACCTGTTTAACAGTAAAGTGTGATTGTAAACACTTTATGCATTTTTGTTTGTCTCGATCAGGCATCAAAAATTACATGAGCAGCAAGCTATCTAAAAAATTAGCCATGTAAAAAATTACAAACTAAAAAATAATACAAAACACAAAAAGGGTTAGCTCGATATATTCGTACTTCTGTAAGAAAGTCGGTTCTAGAAATAAAAAACAAATATGTAGTAACATCAGGATTTGAACACGCAGCAAGATATTTCACATTTCCTATCGTATAACCACAGAGCTGTTTAATACTACTGTAAGCATCTTAAATAGTTATTCATACTTCAATAAACTGATCGCTATGGCAACGTTATTTTCGCCATGGTTACTTTTTTGTTTATATGTCAAAGATTACGTGTACAGATGAATGGAGATTATGTAAATTTAGAGTTTGATCCCTTTTTAATATGGACGGCCATATTGATGAGAGCTCATCCTAAATTGGACTTTGTGTCGCCGATATCGCTTTCTATTGATTCAAATGTACATAACTTTTTTGTTTATGAACCGATTTCGATGAAACCAAAACTAAGTAATACCTCAAGTTACGTATAATTTTTGTATATAAACATTGTATGCATGGGATTCATAGATTTTACGTGATGTGCGCACAAACAAACATATAAACAGACAAACAGACAAAAATTTCAAAAGTGATGGAAATGGGTTCTGTTAGTTATCTTTTCACACGCTGGCTATTTTTTTTTTCAATTTCTTCAATGTACAAAAATGACTTTTCTACAGATTTATTATATGTATAGATTAATTATTATAAGTTCATGGGTATTGTAAGTGTAAATATTATACAGGTCTATTTTTAACTGTTTTATTTTAATTCTAATTTATTGTATATCGTTTAGTCTATGCTATAGTTTTAGCAATCTGGCGATTTGAGTAAGTTGATGATCCACATATTTTTATGGTGCCACTGGTGGTATTATTGTATGTCGGGTTGTGCAGCTCCCTCGAAAATGGTTGAGCTTCATGAGTTATTCGAGGCATGCTTACCATCCTGTTGGCACAGAAAGTGCTAGTCCAGAATAGACCCTGCATTTATTTACTCAATATTATTTTACAATCATTGTATACACATAACCATTTTTAAAAGAGTAACCTATAGAGTTTCTTGCCGGTTCTTCTCCATAGTACTGACACCTTGGAACCGCGCAATTAGATTCATTTAAAGTTTTTAAAGTACTTGAAAGGTCTACTCGAAATAAAAACACATTTTGATTTTGTTTTGATTTGATTATCTGTACTTATATTAATACCTACCTTTAGTTTGAGATCATAATTTATTCAATAATTTGAAATTTCATTTATTTTCCTTTTTGCAGACATATTGGAGGCGCACAGCGCTCGCCCTCGCAGAATCGCATCTCTGATCGGCATTGAAGGGGGTCACTCGATCGCCAACTCACTGGGGGTTCTGCGTTCCTATTACACGTTGGGGGTCAGGTACATGACCTTGACCCACACCTGTAACACCCCATGGTAAGTCACTACCATCGACCGTACTGAGCGTGCCCTATCCAGCTGCAAGGTTAATATTATATATAAAAAATGGCAGAAAAGTCTGAAAAAAAACTAAGCAAGCGTGCGGCCAGAAGTATTTTCATCTAATTTGTGACTACGGGATCGCTTTTTCTCATTCTAGATAATATTCAGCTTCATGGGTATCGCTCAGTCCAATCGCCTAATACTAAGCAACGCGAACGCGAATATCAAGCTCTGTGACGTCACCATCGCCAAACCCCGGAATTACTCGGCTTGACCCAAAACTCTTGTTTTGCACTTAAAAATTCAAACGGAAGTACGTAATTCACGTAATTTGACAAGAGACATACCTAGATTTGACAGTAACGGAATTACTAACAGGAAGTTTATGGAAAGTTTCAAAACTTTAAATACTATTGAATAATATAACTGGCTTAATATTTAATGAAAGTAGATATTACCAAATAACAAATCATTCCTTAGGAATATAATGTGTGATTGTCATGTTTGTATAAACACAAAAATTAATAGATACGTAGATTGCTAAATTATCCTTGAGTAACTCAAGGTTATAATTATTACTTACTAGAAAAAAAATACAGACAACAGCAAGAATAATATATCTAATGATAATAAATCTATAAACTGCTTAGTTTTGTGGAAATAAAATTTTAATACGTTTCAAGGTAGAAAACCCGATACTTCAAATTAAGTTAACGAAGTTAGTTACGTTTCGCTAAATGCAAAGTTGCAATTAATGGTTACGGAAACGGCGAAGCGAAATGGAAAACGCCATTTCGATGTCTATTCAAGTCTTCTAATGAAATTCAGTTTGCTCATACTAAATTGATGTTCAACGATACAGTAATAATAGGTAGGTGGTAGGTGCCCCATCCCATATTAGAGTAAAGTTCTCAACAAGGCCACTGCGTGTTGGACCTGTGTCTCCACGTAAGCCTTTCAAAGGACCGGGTCTCTTCTTCTGAAGTTATCCCGTGATAAAAGTGAGGTATAATAATACCGCTTGACACCCCTAGCCGCTCGCACTGGTGCTGCCCCCTGCTGCCTGCAGTGGCGGTTGTTTGGGGGGCCCATCTAGTGTGTGGCGAGTTACCATCTGCCTATTAGCGCAGTATAAAAACATACTATTAGTTTACATTTCCATGTGTAGAAAGGCAGGTGACATAGTTTTCCCATTTTATTTTAGTAACTATTCCACGTAACACATACATATCAATAGCCCAAATACCTAAGTCTTAACACCATAATAGTCACAATAGTTACCTAGGGCCGTTCATGTCTGTGTACTCAACAAGGCCTCTGCGTGTTGGACCCGTGTCCCCATGTAAGCCTTTCAAAGGACCTGGTCCCTTCTCTTGAAGTTATAACGTGATTTAAAAAGAGATAATAATATACAGTGAAACTTGGTTAATTGGGATCTCAAGGGACCAAGGATTTTGTACCATTTAAAGAGGTTTTCATTTATCCAGTTTTCCAATTAGACAGGTTTAAAATTTAGTTGTTTCATTTACAGAGACTTTCATTAATAGGAATAGGAATTATAATAGGAAGCTTAATTTTTTACATGCTGATATATTGTGTGCTATTTACGTTTGGACATTCTGTGAACTTTTTATTCTCTTGTTTGTAGGTCAAAATTTGAGATACTAATGACAAACAAAGCACGTAAAATCTCGTGTAGAAACCAGTTCCAACCTAATAAATTGTCTCACTTATACAGGGAATTGAATTCTAGAGTCCCAATTATGGAGGTAAACCTCGATAAAATATTAGAAATCAAATCTCATTTAACCAGGCTCGAAAAGTCCCATTAACAGGATCAGGATCAGGGTCACGGTGCATCACTCAACAGAGATAGTCAATCTACGCGGAAATATTTTAGTGCACCAGTGAGTGCGCGGACACCATCACAATTTATTCCTTCATTCTCATCGTCCAATGTGGCAGTCTGACATTCCCAGAGAGAAATCGTGCTTTCATAGCACAGCCCCCCCTAGCCATGTTACATTTCTACAAGCGTTAACGATGATCGAAATCGCTTAAACGACATTAAATTTATGAAGGTGACAAGTCTAAGTCACGTGACTTTTCGAAAACAAATGTCATTTCCATACATTTAATGTCATTTAAGCGATTTCTATCATCGTTATCGCTTGTAGAAATGTCACTTGGCTAGGAGGTCAGAGGTGTATATACTGCATAATTTTCTGATTCCCAGCTGAACAATTTATAAAGATTGTTCTTATGCCACATGAAGAAAAAATACTGTAGGTAACTTATATTAGTTTAATTCACCATGCTTAGATGGTTGAACCTCATCAATTCATTAATGAATTTGTGTCGAAACTTTAGTAGGGTCTTCTATGAACACGCGAGGCCAGAAAACGTCAACTTATAAAAAATCTGTTCCTTCCCTAAGTCCCGGGTTCTGTCAATGCGTGTTGTTTAATTTTAGATGTTACGCCAACTACAAAAGGTTTAATTTTTGATGTCGACGCTAACGCACACAAACATATATGCATATTGCACGATATTATGCAATCTGCGGCAAATAAAAATAATGAAAAATTAATCTTTACGACATTATCATAGAGTTTATAATTATTGCGTTAACGTTTGAGGTAGCACATGGGTTCTGAAGCTACAGAAATCGTTGTCTGTTGGCATCTTGTATTTATACGTATTATACCTCCATAAGAACATTATACAGTAGTTTGTACTTCCGAAATTTTGACTTGGCTATTATTCGATTCAAGGCATAATATTCTAAGTGTAAACTTATACAATAGGTACATAAGTAGACAAATATGTTCATTCACATTCGCACGAATAACCGTACCCACAACTTAGTACTACGTTTGTAAATGTACTGCGTTGTGTATTTCGTACAAGCGGTGAGTGTCGTCGTACGCGGGTACGTCCTTGGTGTATATGTTCGTGAATTTGTGTGAATGAAAGTGATTGGGTACAATCGTGTCGTAAATAAATGCGTGAAACTCATCTAATCTAATCTATCTTCTTTAAATTAATTCGTAAACCAATATTGGTACCCCATTTGACAAGAGTTGCGCGAATGTATGCAATTTCGCGCGCTTATAGTTTATATAAAAAATATGCATAAAAAATACATTTCTTATTTTTAAAGAACGACGAGTCTTTGTATCGCGGGGGTTTCACAAACATTAAAACCACATGCACAAAGAACACCCAGACTTGGAACAATCATTTGTGGATCACACACTTTGTCTCATGTGGGGATCGAACCCATAGCACTTCGCGCACAGTGGTAATTAGCTATCCGTGCATTCACAAATTACCATGTATTTGACACACCCACGCATATTATTTTAAAGTATTTTGTTTATTGTTAAGGTATAGACCTTAACAATAAACAAAATACTTTCCTTCCGATTAAGGATGGATATTAGATCAATATTGTTCGTCTTTACTGAATTTCAAACATAACCATAATATAAATATAAATATATGTGAAGAAAAAAAAATTACCCCTGCGTCTAACTAGGAATTTAAACGAATTATGGTTGATTTACGACCATTATAATATAATATAAAAAAAATAAATAAAAATAAAAGTATAAATTAAAAAAATATACCAATCACTTAATAACAATAATATTATGTTATCACAATAGAGAGAATAGTCCACAGCCGTCTTAAGTTTGAATCGCTCTTTACTTGTGTAAAGAGCGATTCAAACTTAAGACGGCTGTGGACTATTCTGTTCGTTTGTACGAACAGAACTACCTAGCTTAAATAAAAAAATGAATATATTTATTTAACATCTACGATAGGATCAATCTTAAAGACTTACTACTTCCCCCATGTGGCATTAAAAATACCGCCCTCTATACTGGAGCTACTCGTACCTCATGTAACTGAAGTTTACAAAGTACCAGTAAGTGTATAACATAGGACCACATAAAATGTAATCCGCTTATCGACTGAGAAGTTCTACCACCCTGATAAGTAGTTTCACGTGTACTATTAACTGAAAACTTCAGTTAATAGTAGAAGTTGCTAAGTATGTATTTAGAGAGGTGCTTACATATTATTAATGGCTCTCCACTGAACTTTATCCCAACTGTTTCTTGGAAGAATCTATGGAACTTAATTTAGGCTCAAAGTATTATTAAATAGTGAAATACCCTGAAATTCCCTTCTTGGTGGATGACATCAGATCATACAGCAATAGAGGCTCGAAACTCTGATTCACAATCTATCGATAGTTTGAAAATGACGGTTTTTTTTATTCTTTTTATTTTCATAGGTGACATACATGTTCTTCTTCTATTGATTAAATAAGTAGTATTACTTGTTATTTAGTTATTGAACAAGTACTGAACTTGTTTAGATTATTAATTATTCTGATTTTATCTAATTGTTAAATTTGCATGCCGAATTAAGTAGGCGAAATAAGAAGAGCTGTAATAATTTTTAAGATGTGTACAACTCTATTTCAAGCAAATAAATTTTATTCTATTAAAATTTGTTTGTTGATTATAAATACTTGTATTAATCTCATTTGCAATACAAGACCAATTCAAATTTCATAATTATAATTTACTAGTGGTGGCCCAGTGGTCGAAATTCGACCATATAATAAATTTAAATTGTAAGTGACTTAATATACATTATTAAAATATAATATTCAAACATTATTAAGGTTCTACTGTCGAAAACTAAACTATGTACTATAACCACAGATTTGACCAAGACTGTTATTTGACAATTTATTTATTGAACTAATTATATGAAAATAAAAGGAAGTAAAATAAAGAATATCTATTTAAAAAATTGTTTATTAAAACAAAACATGCTATAAGAGGATGCAAAGCAAAAAAAATCATGCGTTAAAAATACTATCCATTTAGAGCATATTTTATTGCATATTGCAATAATTTAATTAATGATTTTAAACTTCTCTGAAAACAATGTTTTTTGTAAAAACTCTTTCGTCGTTTGCTAAATGTCTTTGGCCGTTATATTCGGATTTATATAAAACCTTAAACCATCGAATGAACGAAACAATTTGACCACAGAGTATGTATAGGCAAATATATATATTTTTGCAAACATGTGTGTGTGAAATGCATGGTAATGTGGGTAATGTTTCATTTATTGATTTACATAATGTACTTTATAAGCATTATTATTGAAATACTAGCTGTTGCCCGCGGCTTCGCTCGCGCGTAAAGTATTATACATTGATTGAATCATAACAAAACTTAATACTTTTCTTCAGTCATTGACGTTTCGCGAAAATATTGTTTTTGAAACTTTTTTATGATAAACTCTTTGTTATGTGTTCTTTCTTTAAAAATTATCATAGTGTGCGAGCGTTCCAGAATCAGTGAGTCAGTGAGTGACGTGGGCTTTTATAATAGAGATATTAGCGTTCTGCACTTCTCCTACACATAAACTATAAGTGTGCCAAATTTTATGCTCATGCGTCCGCGCAATTTTCGTAAAAAGGGGTCCAAAGTTTTGGTATCACGTATTAATATAATTATAGATTTAGCAGGCACACTTTAAATATTATTAATAAATTTTTATTATTTACTTATGACAAAACGAAGTCTGTCCGGGCAGCTAGTCTCTATTAAAAAAAAAATCCTGTTCTTGGAGGCCCAAGTTGAATAGAATATTATTAAGAGTCTAGTTTGTTGTATTGTTGGCAGTCGGCAGTCAATCCGTCTTGCTTAGTAAATTGTACTAAGACTTGAGCGTGTGCCAACTCCGTAGTCAAGTGGTTAATTACTGTGTTTGAGAGGAAAACGTCCTCCTTAGAGGGACTCAATGTCTTCTACAAAATGTATACTGGGTATCAAATCCACTATAATTATTATGAGAAAACTGCAACAGTTTCTCAAATGACATCTTAAGACAAAGAACTAATATCAAATTGTTTGTATTTATTTTGCTTTTGAAGAACGTGTTTTCTAGATAACTTGAAATTGGACACTTTATTATCTTTTTTATTAGAATAAACACATATTACTAAATATAATTAAAATTAAACTTTGCTAAACCAAAACCTTATAATATAATTAAACTTTACTAAACTACCTGTATTAAATAAACCTAAATAAAAAATAGGAAACTTATTAATCATTATCAACCAAAATTGATTGATAATGGCTAACAAGCATCATAAAATTCATAATTATCGTTGCCAATGTCGGGAAACGTGCCCAGAAGGCTGGCAGCATTACCACGTTGAATGGCTAAGCTGCTGGCAATGAAAACTAACTAAATAATATTAAGTTGCTCAAATGTCAGGAGTCGGCTGAAAATCAGTGCCGTGCGTAAGCACAGTATTTGCCGTGCATGTAAATGCACAGCAAATACTGAGCTGAGTTCAGCTGAGTCTCCTGCTACACATAATTATTATTTGATTCCTTCTTATGTCTGTACTACCTGTCTTGCTGTTTATCTTTATGTGTGGCTAATAAATGGTTTATGGTTTAAATTTGAATTGTAAATTTCTAATAATTCATTAGAAAATAATAGAGTAACTGAAAACCTTAACCAAATTACATAACATTCACACTATTACAAGATATTCTTTATTTTAAAACTCTGAGACAAATTTAATGTGAATATGTTGCGTATTACGATGCCACTGGTGCATGACACTTTTATCCGTTTGAGTGTTTTAATGCAGCTCTAGCATTAAAAAATTAAACGTATAAAATATGGGTTCCTGTACTATGTACGCGCGCAACAAATTATGCTTTACAGTGATGCGCGCGCATCTTAAAATTACAGCTTATCATTATCTTACCATTAAAATAAATAAAAAATGTGAAAGTAATGATATTAATAACATTTTATATTAATAAAATTTTCACCCTTGTTTTAAATAGCTTGCGCTGTAATAGACAAAAATACCAAATTTCAAAGCTGTCAGCGTCATCAGCCCACTGCTTAGCTCGGAAGCAATTATTTTCCCTCGAGAACTACTTAAGAAATCGGTATAAAAGATAGCGTATGTTCTTTTTCATGTTAAAGCCTACATGTATGCCAAATTTCATCCAAATCCGTTCAGCCGTTTTTGTGTGATTGAGTAGGTAACAGACATCCACACATCCACACTTTCACATTTATAATATTAGTTGGATTTATTTTACCATCGTAGAATCCAAGACTGACCTCACTTAGGGCCTATTTCACTATCGTCAGATAACTTTATTCGAGGAATAATTTTAAATTTTGACAGTTGTTCCATACAGATATTGTCAAACGGCAATTTTATTCGTCGAATAAAAGTTATGACGGTGGTGAAATCGGCCCTAAGGAAGATTTACTGCCTAACATAGTGACATGTATAGGGTTAATTTATTAAAACATTTATGTCCGTACATATTGCGATACTAAAAAAGAAATAAACATTATTACAAGAAACAAAAAATTAAGTGTTGTACATAACTTGTTTAAGAAGAGCGCGAATTATCCTACTAATATTATAAATGTGAAAGTGTGGAAGTTTGGATGTTTGGATGTTTGTTATTCAATGACGCAAAAACGGCTGAACGGATTTGGATTAAATTTCGCATGCATGTAGCCTTTGACATGCAAAAGAACATAGGCTACCTTTTAACCCGATTCCTTAAGTACTTCCCAAGGGTCGACCTAATTCTGAAGTCCACGCAGAAGAAGTTGCGGGCAGAAGCTATAATAATATTATATTATGATCAAATATTAGGATAGCAGACTGAAAAAAATATATTTAAAATTTAAATTTCTTACTAACCAGTTTTAAAAGCTAAACGAAAATGTAACGAAAAAATACAGTGTTCTCCGAGTCAATGTAGAAGCCGTAGCTGGTCGTCCCGTCTCTAAATAAAAAGTTGTTTATCCCCGACCGTATCTCAACATTTACCAAGAATTAAGCCTGCTCGTACACAAGGCGACGTAAGTCTCCGAAACTCGACGACTGAAGAGGAAACGAGGGTGTACTTTTTTCCATACATTTTGACTAGTTCTGTGTCTCTATTATTTAAAAAAAAAATATATATACAACGCGGCAGTTACTTCGAATACCTAATTTACAAACTCTCTCCGACCGCCGTTCCTCTTAGATTGTAAAGCATCTGTATCAGCATGCGTCGCCTCTTGTACGAACGGGCTAAAGCTAATTTAAATAATGTGTAGACTAAAGGCTTGCAAGATGGTGTGAGAATCATCCTGCAACTCGGGGTACATTGACGTCTATGATCGATCACATAGGATACCATTGCCGTGCCACCCCGCAATGTACCACCCCTTGCACTTCTCGCATCGTCTTAATCAGTATTAGAAGTAAGCCAGCATTGGTTCTACTTTGTTTCGGCACCCGAAGTAAGACGGAAATACCCGAATGTTAACACTGGCATCGTTTCGCTTTTCGGCGAGGTATCGACAGGAGCAAGTCTTCGGGAGACGCTCTGTGCTCGTATCTTTCCACTAAGAACTCTTTGATACATTAAAATCCCTTTTCGATAAAAGCGTAGCGTAGCTTAGTGTCTACCAAATAAAACATTTTTCTTCTTTCTTATTCTTTTTCTCCGTTGTGGATGACGAGCCTGGTTTCTTGCATTGAAATAATCTTAACAGGATGAGTTTATTTCTTATAGAGCCATTTTAATACATTTTAGGATTTTTTTTCAAGTTAATGTGTGATGTGTGATCTCACTAAACCAAAAAAAAACTCGCTTAAACTGTAATAAAATCAATAATATTCCATAATTATGCGAAAATAAATTTGTCTGCTTCGCTTGCACGGCTAGATTACTCAATCACTCACGAATCAATTTTGATAAAACTATGTATTAATAAGTTAGATCCCAAGAAAGGACATCTAGGCTACTTTTGGCTGTCCTATTATCGGCCAGCCAGGCTGCTCCTAAACACTTTAGAGTTTTCGCCTGACACCATCCACCCATCCCAGCAAATTTTCGATTTAATTACATTAATAATATCTAACACTTATTTCGTAAGTAAATAAAAAAAAATCTATTCTTAATATTACAAAGCTGAAAACGTCTAATTGAGTTCGGTTATCTAACTACTGGTCCAATTTGAATAATTTATAGTGTTAAATTAAATAGCCCATTTATCATGAAGGCTAGTGAAGGTTATATTGCGAGCAAGAGCCTAGTACTTCATAATTTTCTAAATTACTTCAAATATTTGAGGTAGATGCAAAATTAAAGCGAATTTCATCCAACAGGATCAATAAAACAAGTGTTGTGTGAAAGTGGATGAACAATTTGTTGCAAGCTTCATCTTCAAAGGATAACGTGAGAAAATCCTATTTGACATTTGTAATTGGACATCACTCGCTTTAACCTCTTGGTAAAATAATTTACGCTCACCCAGAGCGCAATGGTTTTTGTGCGAAATTACCAATAAAGTTAGCACGCAGTTTTTTTTATTTAAAAAGGTTAAAGAAAACTCTTCACCATTTTAGCTTTTAAAAATCAAGCAGAAATCTATACAGCAGTTGATAAAATCAAATGTTTAAAATTAGACGTACTTGATGTGTTATGTTGAAGACTCGTTGGCTGAATATTTGTCTTCTTACAATGGCCATTCTGGGAGATGTTTACATTATCTTTATGATTTACTGACACCTAAAATGCGGTATTTAACTAAGAATCACGTAATTCATCCACTTCAATGTCCAGCAGTGGACGAATATAGACTGATGATGATGATAAATGTACGGAAGTCAATGTTGTGCTTCTGAACCTTTTGCAAGACTGAATATTTGAATTCCAAAAAGACACAATCCATTAAATCCCTCGCACTGTGCCACACCCGATTGAATGCCGGCTGCCCCACTCCGGCAACATGTGGAAAGGGTCTAATGCATGTTCAACAGACAAGCTTGACACACGGCTTATTGGGTACTCTCAAACACGCAGCACATCTAAAGCTAGTTCGCAAGCTGTGAAAAGCCTTTTAAACCACCTGTCATGTCTGCCTGTCACTTTAATGCAGAATAGACAAGTGAAGTAAGTTTGTGAAGTAGTCGAAATCCAGTTCAAACATTGGGCCACGGGATCGTAATTTTTTAAATGTTTTTCATCGAATCGAATCGTTTGCAAATGTCAAGCCTTCGCCCCGGTCGGTCCGTGTTCTCTGTCCGTGGTCTGGGAAAGCACGCCCCTAGTTTCTTACGATCACCGTAAGAAACTAGGGGCGTAACAGCGGGCCGTCATTTTATTTCTGACAACCAGTCTTACGTTATTATTATAATAACTTCCGTGAGACGAATTCATAACTATTTAAGGATTCAACAGTTTACTCACGCGCATTCTCGGGATCGCCCGAATAGTTTCAGACTCAATAGGAGTCGAACTCGTCGAGTTCAACTCGCGAGACCGCCGTCGCCACGTCAGCTCATGATTAAGGACTCCTATTGAGTCTGAAATTAGTCGGGCGATCCCGAAAATGCGTGTGAGTAAACCGTTGAATCCTTAAATACGAAATTTGGCCACTGGGTATGTGAGTGGCACTATACGGCTTTTATACTTGACTAGCTTCTTCCCGCGACTTCATCTGCGTGGACTTCAGAATTGGGTCCAAAAAGAAATGAAAAATGTGAAAGTAATAAAAAATGTAATAACATTTTCACCTGGTTTATAGCTTGCGCTATAATAGAGAATAATACCAAATTTATAAGCTGTCTGCCCACAGATTAGCTCGTAAAACATTTTCAATTTTCCCTCGGGAACTACTTAAGGAATCGGGATTAAAGGTAGCTTATGTTCTTTTCCATGTCAAAGGCCACATGCATGTCAAATTTCATCCAAATCCGTTCAGCCGTTTTTGCGTGATTGAGTAACAAACATCCGAACATCCAAACATCAAAACATCGACACTTTCACATTTATAATATTATTATAGTAGGATAGTAGGATTACCAGCGAGCATCCCCACAGTAGAAATTATTGAAGTGTGTAATTTACCTTTGCCGTATAAATTTACGCTGCGTGTTGGTCACGATCGCCGTGATCGAAAAACGTGGCGTCCTTTCGTCAACGCATTAGTGCGATTCGAATCGTTCCAAGTCCCTTGGGCGTCTTTGGCATTCTCAGTAATTCAACTTTTTATAGATACCTTGTGTAGTTGATCGGTTACATTATTTTTATGAACTATTATTGTAACTGTATATGTATATAAGTACTATCTGTATGTGTATATCTATCCAAAAGGGTTGATGAGAACATTTGAATAATTAATAATTTTATTATTATTCTACTGAAAAATCATAACCAGATCACTGAAGCGTTGTATCCTAACATTTAGCGATTACGGTAATAAGATGTTGATCCTCGCTATGAAGCGTTTGTTTTGATGATTTTTGAATGGACATACCTAACTGATTTAATAAATAATAATTTCATGGGAAAATTCACACATGGCCATCTGATCCCAAAGTAGGCAGAGCCTGTACTATGGTACCAGACTGATAAACATACTTATATATTTAATTAACTCATTTTCAGCGAAAACTTTGTAAACCGACTTATATTTCAACTATTTTATCACATTTTTCAATTTCTTATTTACCTATTATGCCGTGTAATTATCCCATGAACGCCATATAAAAATGAATTATATTCCTAATTGACATTATGCAATTTATCCTAATAAATGTGAAAGTAGCTCTGACTGTCTGTGTGTTACGCAATTTCGCCTAAACTACTGAATCAATTTTAATGAAATATCGTACAGAGATAGTCTAGAGCCTGTGTAAGATTACGCGGGTAGAGTCTCGCCTCACAGCTAGTAACATATTATATATTTTGCGTCGCGCATAAAAGAAACCAAGGGCAGTTCCATCTAAAATAGTCTTATTTAATTTTTAATGAGTCATTGATTGTTTCTCCATATTATGTAAGGAATTTATAAATCCTTTAAAACAACAACAAAAACCAAACCAGTTTTTGTTGATATATGAAAAACATTTCAGTTGTCCTCCAGCTAAGCCAGTTCATAATCTCAATCAGCCTAATGTTCAACCGTAGTATAACATCCGTAACTCTCGCTTCAACCTAAATCACTTGGTGGCAATACGTCACAGTAACAGCATTACGTTGTATACGTTACGACCGGTGTTACGTCATCCCGCCCCTAGCGTGGTAAGGGATCATTCAAGGTGCGTACACGTGTGTTTGTGTAAGCCGGATATTAGGAAGGCCGAATACCGAATATTTGGACCGTAATGGTGATACATTGTTATGAATATTTAGCCGTTAGTGTTTTGTTGTTGGTCAGGGTTTTATTTATTGTTATTGGCATTTACCGTTTGTTCGGAAATTGCTGTAAAAACGATCCTTGTGGACTTCGTACCCGATAAGAAATTGATTGATTGCAGAAAGCTTCTGTATTTTCTTTTCAGTCAAAAACTAGTTGGTCAACATCAAAAGATAAGAGTGTGTAAAGTGTTCATAGTCGACGTTACAAAACAAAATAAAATATAAATCATGTCATATAAAGACGCAAGGGAACCCACGTAACAAGATATTCTCGAAAATAACTTAACTCATATAACAATTCCGCAACAGAAGCAAATATTCGTCCAACAAAATATGACATGCCGAATAACAAATGCTCGGCTCTTCACTATTATACATAAAATACACAGTTAATCTGGCGTCAGACAGTGTGTTTATAGTTTGGACGCTTTATTTAGGTAGGGCTATATCCTTTCTTCGGTAGAAAATAAAACATAAAATATATTTTATTCATTGATTTTGTTGTACTCAGCCTTTAGCCGAATCCTTTCTACAATGAGAAGGAGAATGGAAATATATAGCTTTTCGTAAGTATATTCCAATATCCGATTTTAAATCAAGGCAATATAACTTTTTTGTGACTTTTTTAACGATATCATAATATATCTTTAAAAAATCTGTGAGGCTAATATTTAAAGAAGAAAACAGTTTTTATATCATTGCAAGGAGCTATCACAACCTCTTTTATATAATTGATAAATAACCTCTGTGCAACAACTACTACTTACTAATTTTGCCATGGTTACAGCATAAACAAAGCTGTGAATTTTGGAATTTTGAGACATGGTGCGCGTGCATCATAAAATTTCACTCTCATAATTTTATCATAACGCGCCTAAAGAAGATGGTATAATTTTAAAAAATAGCGTTTCAGACACATGGTTTTTAATTTAAAGTACACCCAGACCATTCAAAGAACCTTTACAAAGAAAAATTTGCCGTAAAGCAAAACACACATCTAACATAAAATACACACACACACTTTGTAGACACATTATTGTACTAAAATGTAGCTTTTTTAATTATGTACCTAAGGATCATGGTGCAGAATAATAAAGCGGAAAAAAGCGCTCTAAGCCGCTTATTAACGCTTGAAATCGTGTTTACCGAGAGCAAAGAAAATGTAGCGCTACCGTGTTAATTATGTTACATATTATATTATAAAATTAAATACAAAGAAATAAATATAATATAGGAGGAAGTTTAAGTAACGAATATGACTCATGCATTTTATCATACAAACCATTTTTTATTGCTTCATCTGTAGCTCAGTAATAATAATGAAACAGCGGTTGCCTAATAAGGGACGTACGATCATGTGGTTGCAGATTCGAATCCCACCCATTGCACTACCGACGTGAATCCACTCGTAACACAAGCAATTAGCTAACCACGAGGGATTAACAAGAACAGGTACGTACTAGTAATGTGCAACGCACATCGCTCAAGAGCTTATAAAAAAACTTCCTGGGGCGTGTGTGAACCAAATAAAAGAATGTTATAAGACTTCCAGATAAAAAATAAAAACAATTTTTATAAACAAAATACTATAATATTGTTAGATATTAGACTCTCGGATTAAAAAAAAAGCAGCACAAGTTAATGAATATTCAGATATAAATAAACATAAACGAAAGGTTTTTGAATCATCATGTAATCTAGGTACATAAAAATATAACTATATCTAAAGGCCAAAATTTGTGTGTGTGTATCTATTATTGTTACCTCTTCACGTTCAAACAGCTGGACCAATTTTGATAAAATTGGTGTGTATTTTTTTACAAACTGAATAACATAGACTATTTTAACTAATAAATCCGGTAAAACGCGGGTAACACCGCAGGGCGCAGCATGTGAAATATAATGTATAAAATATAGGAAGTTCAGCAATGTTTATGCCGAAGGAAAATACACAAATCTCTGGCTTCCACGAGTGCTCATTACATTCCAGTCATTACTCTATTTGTGGAAGTCCCGGAGGCCATCTGTTACATAAAAGCAACAACCATCAAATTACCTGGCTGCTTTATCTACAGGATGTACTATAAACCCATCTGTTCTAAGTAGGGACATTTTACCAAGCGACGTCTGATTAGCAATAATAATTCGCAATTATCTTTGGACAACTCATACACGGCCGTCTGATCCCAAACTAGGCAGAGCCTGTATTATGGCAACTAGACAACTGATAAACATATAGTTATAAATACATACATATTAGTGTAAAGTTACACTCAGACACAAAACAAATGATCGTGCTCATCATATAAAGATTTGTCCTGGTGCGGCGGAAATAAACTTTTAGAATTATGATATTAGTGGACTGTATTTGAGGATGGCGGGTTCACGCCAAGAGGTTGTGGAAGATATGAGGGATGCACGCCTTACCTGGCTTTCTCCTCCGCGTGGGCTTCACTTAAGATGGCGGCCACACGCGTTCTTCACAGCACATCACCAATATTAATGTTCACACCCGCGGGCGGTTATTACTGTCCAGAATCACTGACACAGGCGGTAAAAGGGTGTGGAGACTGCACGGAAGGGCAAGGGCGCTATACGTGCAGCGCGGTGCGGTTTTGGAGGGAGACGACGTCCTCTCAGCGCGTGATGTTTATTTCCGGAGTTTTTGAATACTACTACTAATATGGCGTGATTCGCCAGGCGTGCGGAAGGGATGGAAAGGAAGAGGGGGTAGCGTCGCTCGTCAGCGGTCAATTGCGGAACTATATTATTGAGTTAATAGTGATGGACTAAAACGTTAGTCATAGAAAAAATAGATGGCGCTACCAGTCCTGAGTGGAAATTTTACCCACAACCTTCGGCTTAGCAGTCAGGGTCACTAGCTAATAGACTAACAGGTCCATCAATTTTCATAATCCGATTGTAATTACTTAGGTTTTCGCGCAAAATATGAAAAACGCATGAAACTTCATTCACCATTCTCTGATATAACAGTTTTTTGTAGGATCACGTGTAACGAACAAGCAAGTTATTATAGTTCCTGTTTTTTTTTCGGGTTTAATAGTTTGTTTTCAACCCACGCCGAGGGCGCGACGTTGGGAATATGTCGGACTTTCACCGACCAAAAACACCCCGGTCCCGTCTTTGCCTTGGCCGGAGTCGTGAGATCACTCGCGCATTATCTGCTCGACACCGGCTGAAATTTATTATAGTTCCTATGACTTTGACAATTGTAGCCTGCGGCATCGCTCCCCCTGAATATTAATTATGATTAGGAGATATCTTAGGGGTTAGAGTTATCTGTAATAAATTAATGTTGGGTTGTATGCGTTAGCCACAGAAGACCTTACTAGTGTGGGTCGAACATTACTAGTATTTTTTGCCTGTATATAAAAACCGGCCAAGTCCGAGTCGGTTTTTTTTACAAACTGAATAGCATTAACTAATTTTGCTTAACGCGGGTAACACCGCAGGGCGCAGCATGTAAAATATAACGTATCAAACCTGTAGGTATATAAGTAAAAGTTCACATCACGACAATCGAGTCATAGTTATGGTATTTTTATTGCAAAATAAAATTTATATCTTTTATTTTAATAATATGATGTAAATAAAAATTTACGGTTTTTGCAATTTTTCCTTTATCTGTACTATAAGACGTTACTTCGTACCAAATTTCAAGGTTCTAAGTCTACGAGAAGTACCCTGTAAATTTTCATTCCCGTGCGTGTTTCGAAAATTTGCGGCATAAACGGCTATAATCTTTTCATTGAAAGGCTTAGGAGTTTGATTTTTTCACAGCTCCAAGGGACAGTGTAGGCCTGGGTATTGGATATAAACTTTAGTTTGATACCTCCATGCGTTCCTGAGAATAACGGTCTTGACAGACGGACGGACGGACAACAAAGTGATCCTAAAAGGGTTCCGTTTTGTCCTTTGGAGGTACGGAACCCTAAAAATGAATCCCTATTTCCCTAAGCCTTGGTCACGGCATCACGCGTGAACGACTGTACCAATGTCGCTTATTTTTTTTTCTTGTGTACTTTACTAACAGAAGATGGTTATTACCAAAGAAAAAAAAACAATTAACTTTTCTAATGTAGCCTCTATTATATGTATATCGTTTGAAATAACTTACGTTTGACAACTTCTGACAGGTCAGGTAGTTTACGAATAAGAATTCAAAACCTACATACTCATTATGTTACAAGTCAGTGTCACAACAAAGTTAAACTAAGCGAGGTTATCCGAGGTCAAGTAAAATCCTGGACATAGGTTCGAGTGTCTGAGAGCTTCTGACGTGTCGGGATAAGCGCAACAAATGTCAGTCGTTGGCGTAGGGCGGTTTGAGTGGCGAGACTAGCGGCCAGAGACAATTTTGTTGAAATATCTGCTTACTATGAACATGGCACTTAATAATTCTCTGATAATTTGTCAATTACTGAATAGGTTTATGTAAAAAAAAATACATTGGAATGTGCAATGTCGTCTTTATAGAAAATGTAAAAAAAAAATTCACCTACATCGATGGTTTGTACCTATTGAAGGTATTCGTATCGATTGAATGTTTTTTTTTGTTTAGGTCTGATCTGACCAAAGTCGATATTTTTCATTCTTGGAAATATAGACGACTTTTTAATCAAAATAAAATATTTTTTATTCCAAATAAGGTATATAAATCGAACAGCACTCTGATTCGCCCCCAATAGGTACTGTAAGGCAGAACAGACTAGAATATTCATTTATTATCTCGGAATATATCTCTCGCTCTTACACCTTGAAGTGATACAGCAAGAAACAAGACCAACTCAAAACTGATTTATGTATCACCATTCGAAAGTAAAAGTATAAAAAAGTTCAAGTAATGGCTCGTTATAATATCATAATTCATTCTAGCTTACCACATGTACGTATTTCAGAATATGAAAATGTAATAAAATATAAACATAATTATTGTAATTAATCTTACTTTATCCTCGTTTATCTAAATCGCTCCGCGTTTCACAAAGCTGTAACCTAACTGTAGATATAAGGGCGAGACTTAGTCTGTACAAACGACATCGCATTTGTAAACCCCCCTGAACTAAATACTTTGAATTCTAACATCAAATGTGCTGCTTAATGCTCGCCATTTGTCTTTCGTGAGGGCCCGACTTACGTGTACGAGGTGGACTTGTGGCGAATACGTAGTGTAATAGTGATGTTGCGAGTATCGACAACTTTAGAGCTGTTATTAGTATCGATGCTAATCTTATTAATTAAAACAAAATAGGTACGGTACCTTTGATGTACACGAAACGAATCTACATCACATTTAGATAAAACAAGGTCGGGTTTGTTACGACATTTATAACTCGCGAACCTTCGATTTGTTGGATTCGAATAACAGAGTAAATATTAAAAATGGGAAATTGATATTTACGTTAACGGGTATAACTTACGGAAAACCACAGGGCACAGTTAGTTTCAAATAAAACAAACGCATTCTACGAGGCATTCAATAAGATTCATAGAAGTGGGCAAATTTTTTATTTTATTTTGATATAGCTAGTGTCACAATTTATTAAGACGAATCTAACTACACTTCTCAAGCGTAAAACCATCAAGTTGTTCATGCCACCGAGTGTGTCAAAGAAGTATACATAGGTATATACCTACATGTTATCGTCTAGTGGTTTGTCATAAGTTCGAAAGTAACATAACCCGAATTCGGGTACTTTTGTTCCTAGAAAAGCATTGAGGCTGCGTTTCAACCAGATATGTGTGAGAATGCATAGCAAGGGTGTTTGGTATGAACCAATATGATTACTTTATTTACCTACTAGGTCACGCTCAGCGCAGTTCTGGAGGAAACGGCTTAAGGGAGCGAAGAATGTGTTGCTGGGTATTCTTTATGAGGAATGGGTTGCTAGGTACTTATCTCTAAAGAGGGAAGGGTTGCGAGGTATGTGTTGCTAGGTATGTGTAACGAGGGATGAGTTACTAGGGATGCGTTGCGAGGTATGTGTTGCTAGGTATGTGTAACGAGGGATGAGTTACTAGGGATGCGTTGCGAGGGATGTGTTGCTAGGTATGTGTAACGAGGGATGAGTTACTAGGGATGCGTTGCGAGGTATGTGTTGCTAGGTATGTGTAACGAGGGATGAGTTACTAGGGATGCGTTGCGAGGGATGTGTTGCTGGGTATTCTTTAAGAGGGATGGGTTGCTAGGTTCCTACTTATCTGTTAAGAGGGAGAGGTTGTTAGGTATGTGTAACGAGGGATGAGTTACGAGGAATATGTTTTGAGGGATGTGTGGCTGGGTATTTGTTATGAGGGATGGGTTTCAAGGAATGTGTTGCGAGGAATACGATGCAAGGGATGTGTTGTGAAGGATATATTCGAGACGCAGCTCTCCACCACACCTCACTTCACTCACATGTGAATCGAACCCGCTACTCATCCTCGCACCGCAGTTACTGTTGATGAAATATTCCGTTACAGTAACAGGTATCGTCAAAGTCTAGCTTCACAATTGCCGCACCTGATATCCTTGTTTACATGCAAGCATAAAGGACGTTCCGAGCCCTTTTGAAATATTATACCCCTAGGCTAACAGGATATACGAAACTTAGGTAGGAATACTGGAACATCAATCAGTTTAGGCGCCTGTTACATGTGTAAAGTATTTACTATGTTATGTACTGATGTATCGTGGTATTTATTGAATAAGTAACTTCAGTTCTGATGAATGTCAATATTTAATAATAGATTTCTAGATCTCTTGATTCCATATTGGCGATATGACGATCCTTCAGGATGGGATAAATATTGAACGTGTAATGTCGTGACAGTATTTTTAACCCGTCGCGCGTTAAGCTAAATAAATGCGTGTGTTTCCAGGGGGTTCACGTCGGTAGTGCAATGGGTGGGATTCAAACCCGCGAACACATGATCGCAAGTCCAATTCCCCAGACATTAGTAGTAAAAAAGCATATTGTTAATCCATATGTACCTACATGACGAAGTTATTTTCATATATATATATATAATATATCCGTATTGATAACCCGTTAGTCGAATTCGTTTAAAATGGAGTGAATTATAACAATTTGGGGTTGAATAGAGAAAAAATTGTAAAAGGATTCCAATCTTTTATTGTGTCACAGACATACAATTTTAACGCAAGAACCGCTTTTTTATAGGTTATTACAAAATTAAAGGTCATGGAATTATTAAAAAAAAAACACATTCTCTATTAACCCCCTGATTTTCTTTTCACCTTATTCTACCCTGTAGGTACCTAAGTTTTTATTTATATTCATAATACTTTTACAAAAAAAACAATAATTGTCTCCTTTTCACACCGTTTTACCCGGTACCTAAGTATTTATCATCGGGACGTAATTAAACTTTCACCCTCACTCATTTTATAAGCTCACTCGCGTCGATGACGATGAGTGGTCTAATTTAAGTGAAAATCCTCAAGAATCTTACAATGACTTAACAAAATAATAAGGTGCCTGTCAACTAAAGGCGATTACAAAAACGCCCTATCTCATAATGTTTCACGAGCAGGCACTTACCACGCTCTCCCCTATTTCCTTATAAAACTCGGTGGATGGGAAATAGGAAATTCAATTTCGCTACAACAAAAGATGCGAGGTCACAATTAAAATATCCAGAAAGAAATTCACTTTGGAGTAACAAAGTAAATATTTAGATTAAAAGAAAACGTTGCAGATGTTTACCTTGTTTCGAGATTAAGTGAGAAGATGCGAGATAATTCCTCTTCTTCTCTAATTTAAGAGCTCAGATCTTGTCGTTGGAGCTATCAAGGATAATTACGGACCGGGTATTAAGGGCGACTGCAAACTAGCGACGTTTACAGACTATTGATTCAACATTCCGTTTGTTTTTTCCTTTGTATTATCATTAACTTTGTGCCTAATTAAATGCCTATTGGCTAGGGCGTCGGACTTGCGATCATATGGTTGCGGGTTCAAATCCCACCCATTACACTACCAACGTGAACCCACTCGTAACACAAGCATCTTAGCTTAGCACGAGGGGTTACCGGATTACTAGTAATGTGCGACCCACATTGCTAGTAGGTACCTATCTTTTTAAAAAAAAAACGTGTGGTGACGTGGGACACCAGATAGGAACGAAGTTCCTTATTATATAAATATTAATTTCAAGTTCTATTCGAGGTATAAAGAAAATAATTATTCGGGTATAGGTACATTATTTATTATAAATTTTTTTATCGATAAAAATAAAAAAACAACTTTATTAAATTATCTTAACACCTTTATTTTATTTACAATCATTTATGAAAAAAATATAATAATAATAATAGCAAACTGCAATAATAATAACAGTCATCCCGCACACTATACTAGACTATACATTTTTTTTTCACGGACGTTTTTTGCCGGCTAGGGTACCCCGCCGCAACGAGCCACGCGCCATAAGGAACTTCGTTCCAAAAAAAAATGGCCGATTATAGAAACGTCAATCAGTTTGAGGACTTTGAGGCCACCGTCCAGTCTCATGCTGTCTCTGTACTGTAAGGTGTCAAGTAGTGCCAGATAGACATTTAAGAACGTGTCAAAGTTAATAAGCGCTTCAGTATTCGGGGATGTGACCATTACAACATTCTTAAAATAAGGTACGTAATTTACATTAAAAACTCACCGCACCACATTTTGTGAAGTTGGTTAGGTTTTCGCATACCGATTCAAAAGAAGCCTTAATTTTTTTTAAACTTTTTAAAGTACGCAACCTACACTCTAACTAAATAAACCAAAAAGGATCACACTTGACTCAAGCAAGGATAAAAAAAAAAATGGTTGCCTGTAAAGTCGGTTTTACGGGCGAAGATTTTACGTGACAACGTCTTTTTCTCGGTAGAATATTTATTGATATGAATATAATTAAATTGCACAATAGGAACAAGGAATTGAATGAAAATAAGAATTGCACAAATTTTAACTATAGAAATATATTTTGTTTAAGTACTAAAACATTGTACATGTAAACTTAACTAATTCCTATTTGAGTGATTTTGTTGAGCAAGGCATTCGGCGGGCCTCTCTCTCGTTCGGTGACTCATCGTAACGTTACCGAGCGTTACACTTTTTCATAAGTGACTCCCAGCCGCAACCTAATTTAAGACGTTGTCACGTCAAAACGGTACATTTTATGTTTTCGTTCTAAAACTGGGCTTGAAAACAGACGGAATTAGTTTAAAATTACTATTTGTGAATACACAAATGCGTTAAATATCAATGAATTATGAATATCGATCGTTATTACTATTTAAAACACTACTAAAAATCCACATAACGAAATAAAGAAAGTTAAAAAAAAATATATTTGCTTCTAGTGTAAAATGGTCTGAAGATCGCAAAGATAACGAGTTACCGCACGTCGACCGCGTCAACGCGCAGCACGGCCGCGGCGGTGTACAATATAAAACTAAGAAGTACCTTCTTTATTTGTCATATTATTGTTAACATCATAAGCTTTGTTTGCTACTCCGGGACCCCTAGCCAGGTGACATTTAATTTTCTACAAGCGTTAACGATTATAGACATCGCTTAAAATGACAAAATGTATGAAAGTGACAAGTCTAAGTCACGTGACTTATCGAAAGCAAATGTCATTTCCATACATAAACACCAAACTCCAAACTCTGAGTCTATCACGTTTAGACAAGGCACGTTAATTGATATTGACAGAAGTTCCCTCCAATTACTGCGGGGGGTAATCAAACATAAAGACAGACGCATTAAACACACCGTTATACATTACGAGCTCCACGTTTTCCAGCTAGCGGCACAGTGCCCTAAATTACTCGTGGAGCAAAGGATTATACCGACACTGTGTTCCGTGTGCTGGTGCTTTGAAATTTATTTATGTACGATAAATTGATTTGAGACGGTTCGGCATGTCGAAGATTTTGAGGTAGTGACCTTATGCTATCAAACAGTATTTGATTGAAATTTGGAAAACGGAGATGTGCAAACATTTGTCAAGAGATTTCCTTACACATTAGGTTAAAAATTAATTTCATTGAGGGATATGTAATCTAGTATCACGCCATCTATTTATAATAGCAAATACGAAGATTAAAAAAACATACAGTCGAATTGAGTACGTCCACCTTTTGGAAGTCGGTTAATAAGAATAGCTTCTGGTATCTGATAACACTAATCTACTATCAATTTAAGAGTAGAACTACTCATACTCAATCATTTGTCGCCGTTCCATAATGAACCTTCAATCTACATAATAATATGATGTTTGCCTTGTTGGGTACAACAAAATAAATTTACAGGTTAACTAACTTATTACATAGTAAACTTACCTTTGGGAATTGATTTAATTAAATTAATAAAAAAATCATGGTAATTTCTTGTTATTTTTTAAAACCTTTCGCCTTCGCCCACGACGGACAAGAGCGATATTAAATTATGTCCCAACCCATTGAGAACAAAGTACTGTAAACAAAACAAATACGAGATTCTTCGTTCAGTATTTAATAGACGGAATATTTGTTGACGACACCCTAAATTCCCGGAACGGATTCCCGCGAGAGGCAAAGCGAAAGGATAATCTCGAAATAGGCGAGAGAATAAAAAAATACAAGTTGGTATGCTTGCGCTAAAGCCAAAAGCCTGTTGAGTGTCAATCAATGGCATTAGGATGGTCCCAAGTTCCCAACCCCATGCATTCACTATCCTTAATGGAGCTCTGTGCAAAGATATCATTATCCTTCCTAAAGATGTCTTCAGCCTACAGTAGTGATAAAGTCGACTATATCTGCGCTCTGACTTGCTTCACGCTGCTTTTTATTTCAATTGACTTCGTAATCCGGTTTTATTAACAGTTCGTGAACTCCAAATTTTGTTCAAGGCTGCGTCATAACTTTTTGTCTGGTTTCTTTCGTTTTTCTTTTGTTTAACCTTGATCTCTCTGGATTTTTTTCTTGAATTATGTATTTAAATTAACTTTAGATTTTCATTTGTCTTTTTTGGATCCATCCTTTAAGTTTATCCCTACCCTGCCTCTATATACTTGAAGTTTGTAAGTTCGTACGTATGTACCCAGAATACTTTACAAAAAGAGAGGACATACAAACAAAAATTTCTTTAAGACATAAAAATAGGCTAAATTTACCAACATCGCGTCTAAAAATGCACTCTGATAGTACTCTTGTCATGTCCATAAAAATATATAATAAACTACCGGAAAAAATAAAGAATTTAAATAAAAATACCATTTTTATCAATAAGTTAAAAGATTTCCTTATAAGTAAATGTTATTATAGTATAAAAGAATACCTAAATGATAAATAAAATATTATTACACATTTACATACATACTTATACATTAAATATAATTATACATATATATATACAAACCGTGCAATTAATAAACCTAAGATATAATATGATTATGAAATAAATAAACAAAATAATAATAAAAACTCCAAAAAACCTAACTACTTAACTAATAATAATAATACATAGAATATATTATCATATTAAACACTCAGTGCTCTTCCTCCTCTGTCCTACTATATTTATATGCTGTGCCCGACAGGGTCCATAATTGTGACTAACTATAAACCCTACAACCTGTATATACATTATGGTACGCAATAAAGAATTGAGAATTGAGAAGTTTACATGACAATTACTGATTGATTGAATGTAGGTAAGGTGACATTAGTTTTAGGGTAGATTCGAGCGCTTACGATGTCAAAAAAAAATATATTTTAAACTCAAGTGAAATAGGCTTGTCACTATGATTATATATGAGCGATTCGAGCAGCGTTACCGATGGCAATTAAATTACCAGGAATGAATACAAAAATTTGTTGAGTGTAAAGTCAATAATTTTACGCGATAACAATTAAAAATACCATACTGTCTCTCTTCTACTCGGACTCACCGGCCGATGAAGCGGAAGAAAGATAGATGACGTCCTCTCTATCACTTGTTCCGCGCTCTCGCTTGCACGCTCAGCTACGGCGGAAAGTGACACTTTTACGCACGTGCAGCCGGTTTTCATCGATATATAAGTTACGTTATCACGTCCAAAACGCAGTACCCCTTTAGTTAATTACATTTATTCAGGCGTTTCATTTTTAAAACATCCAATAAACCTTATAACAAAAGAATAAAATATTACCATGAAACAATAAAACAACATCGTACAAAAATAAACATCCATCCAATAACCACAATAATAATATCTGATAACTTCAAAGTTAACATTTCATACGTTATATTTCTCGGTAATAATTATAATATTATCATTCGTTTCTTTTCCCTTTATTTCATAGAATACGAACAATACTCGCCTCTAAAAAGAAATAGGTATAGTCTAGCTGCTTACGTGCAATTTTATTGTTTTTTTTTTATACAGTTTACTAGCATTGTGGGTCGCACATTAGGTACTGGTTCTCTTGTTACCCCCACGTAATAATCTAAATGCTAATGTCACGAGTAAGTTCTCGTCGTTAGTGCAACGGCTGGGATTCGAACCGTGACCCACATGATCGCAAGTCGAATGCTCTAGCCACTCTAGCCATTGGGCTACCGCCGTTTTGTTATATACCTAAGAGTAATTGTTATAATATAATATACATATTTTATATATATATATATATCATATATGTATATACATATATAATACTGGCATAGAAACGTCCCACTGCTGGACACGGCCGCTTCCCTTACAAAGATGCTGCGTGTTGCCGATGTTACAATTTAAAAATCTACTATTTTCTAGTGTCGAGTAGCGGTACCTCGCATTCCTATAGATTTACGTAAAAGAAGTTATCATCCTACATTTGTTTTCTTCTATGTTTCTGTATAGAAGAGTAGAGCCTTCAATTCAGTACTAGAACTAGGTACTAAAATTTAATATCACACTAGCTTCTGCCCGCGACTTCGTCTGCGTGGACTACAGAATTGGGTCCCAAAAGAAATAAAAAATGTAAAAATAATGAAAAACGGCATTAAATTTTCACCCGTGTTAAAGTTTGCGCTGTAATAGAGAAAAATACCAAGGGGGATGCACAAAATTGTAGGGGCACTGTCCCCACCTACCAACAGACTTGGGATTTGTTTTAATATTCTTATGACGACCAATGAAAAGACTAATAATATTTTTTTCAAGTAAAACAATGGGGTTCATGAATTTTGCAAAATGTGTTGCCTCTGTCGCAAAACAGATCTCGGACACATAACACATCGGCGTCCAATCTCCATGTTGGTAAATCGCAGTCCAGTAAACGTACCAGGGTGTAACGAAAAGCAATCAGATGGTCCAATAAACAAGCAGGGGTCAAAAAATAATCGTAACAAACACAAAGACAGGTGAACAACGTAAACACAGCGAAATGAACTAGTCAAGACTGAGGTGCGCGAGCGCAGGGACGTCGATAACGGCTTCTTACCTGAAATTCTGCGTATGCGCCAAAACTTCTGTTGTTTTACAATGTTTTTAGTAGGCACTGTTTATTATATTCTTTTAGTTATTGTTTTTCTCACTAAACTATCAAAGAATACACTTATTTTGTATATTAAGTCGCAGAAAATTTAACTGTTACTTATTTTAGATTGTGTTTCTGCAGATAATACTTCCATTAATTGTAAAAATAATTTTCTTTTTAGAAAAAATAATTAAAAAATAAAATGATTTCAAATTCAATTAGAATGAATACCCCATACCTACGGCAAATGTCGTCATAGTAAAAAATAATCTGGCTGCCAAGACGTGTAAACTGAGATACATTTAAAATCTGTTGGTGGGTGGGGACGATTTCGTGCATCCTCCGTCTGCCTACGGCTTAGCTCGTAAACAATTTTCATTTTTCCCTCGCGAACTGCATAAGGAATCGGGATAAAATGTAGCCTATGTTCTTTTCCATGACAAAGGCTACAAGTATGCCAAATTTCATCCAAATCCGTTTAGCGTTTTTGCGTGATTGAGTAACAAACATCCAAACATCTAAACATCCGCACTTTCACATTTATAATATTAGTAGGATACGCAACCATATTGTAGGATGTACAGCTTCACATTAGACTTTCTTTGTTGTTCTATGTGTGAAATCCGTTGATTTTTTTTTGTGACCATCATCTTCGCTCAATATAATTATTTCATATTTATTATAGCACACTAATTACATTTGGTGTCTGACACTCAGCCTTCCACCGTTAAGTAATTGCCATCTATCACTAAGACGTTAATTTAATTAAAATAATAAATGGTGGGACAGAAATTTATTACGGTACACGATATTTCAGAGGATTTCGTAGAATATCCCCTTTCAGGGAGAATTAATATTTAAGCTCATCAAACCTTAGCCTACAATATGAAGGTGAAATGTTGATATTGAAACCAGTTAGGTAAAATGTTAACAATAAATGGAACAATCGATACCAAATGCTTCAATTATTTTAATTATTATGATAGGAGACGGCGTGAAAAAATAATGAACAGCTCAGAAACATCTTGGAGTGGACCGGCTTATCCGGTGCAGAATTTTGTCACGCGGCAAGTATATCAAGACCGAGATCATATTATGTTTGTAAAGTTGAAGTGACCTCCGGTAGCGGAAAAAATAATTGAAAAAAAGAAGGGATTTTAAATTACAAAATCTTCTATCGATCTTCTTGGGAAAAAAATCCAAGGGTATTTTAATAGTAGTACAAGTAGATTTTAAAACCAAAATACTGTGTGGACAGCATCACATACATTGCTCCTAATCCAAAGTTAGTAGCTAAAGCACTTTGTGTTGTGGAATTGGAGACAACGAAGGTACCACAAACACCCAGACCCGAGAAAATGTAGAAATGTGTTTTTCCACATTGACCTATGCGGGGATCGAACCCGGGACCACAGAGCTAGCGACACCTTATAAACCGGTGCGCACGCCACTCGACCACGGAGGCCGTCTAATAAAATTTATATGAACTTATTTCTGACCCTTTTGATGTTTTTTAATCGTCCAAATTGTACACATTATTTGCAATAAATAAATTGAAATTGAAAACTTAACTTTTTGTTCTGTAGAGTCAAATACAAATATTTGTTTCTTTTTTTAGACCAATTACCTACAATGTTTGTTATTGTACGCCATTAATGGCATAACATGCAGATCCCTATTATATCCCGGACCTAATATTTTTAAGACCTTGCACATATTGTTTGATCTATTAGATACTCATGTTTTACAATAAATATATCACTACATAGTATAAAACAAAGTCGCTTCCCGCTGTCTGTCCCTATGTATGCTTAGATCTTTAAAACTACGCAACGGATTTTGATGCAGTTTTTTTAATAGAAAGAGTGATTCAAGAGAAAGGTTTATATGTAAAATACATGCATAATATAGTAGAGAAACACTGATAATTTTAGAGGTTTCTAAAGTGATGTCGTAAATAAACACATTTTTTTGCGCAAACAAAGCAATCGCTGGCTGAACCCTACGAGATACATCAAAATACTGTAAGTCTACAGTATTGTACACATTGAAAAGGTCTACAGAAAACTCTGCGATAGTATATGTCTATCTCTTATGGATATCCCACAATAACATGTTTTTGTCATTTACTTTTTACGACAAATAATGGCTAATTTTCGAAGCGATTTTAACCAATACAGCATTAATCCTTATCCAATTAAATACCTTAAATATATATATGCAATAGATCTATATGGCCCTTTACAGCATATGATTTAAATGAATATTTTCGAAGACATTACAAATTTAAAAATTGCGGGACGTACCGTTTGCGGCCTTACGGTACCGGCCGGCCGGGGCGGCTGGAGCGTGCCTATAATTTTTAAAATACACTACAGAAAAACTGTGAACGTTGTATCGTTTACAGTTTTTCTGTAGTGTATTTAGTATAAACATTGCACCCGTGCGAAGCCGGGGTGGGTCGCTAGTTCTATTATATTCTATTCTAAAAGTTGTTGAAGATATCGCGCAAGAAATATATACCTACAAAAATAAAAACCTCCGCCTTTTGAAATCATTTGATCACAATTTGTATATTTACGAGAGAAAAATAAAACAATAATCTTATATTGTGACATCTGAAAGTACCATATTTGGATTTATTTCCAAAGCTGTGCTCTCGATAAGGTATGATGATCGAATTATATCGATTGTCATTTCGGATCGAAGACCTAACTTCATTCAGGTCAGGCGGTAAGAATTATTGGAATTCTTAGGAAATCTTCCGATGTAGCTCGCGTTCCGTATCGAATTGCAACTGCATTGTGAACTATAGCCAATGTCTTGTTGTTCCATAAGTGTATCATTATTTGATTGGGTAGAACATGGAATAGGGGTGGCAAGATAAAATTGAACTGACTACTTTATTTTCTCTTACACTTCACATGATATTGGTAGTCCGTAATATATAACTTCCGAACGTATACCTATGTATACCTATGCAATTTCATGATTTTTCAATCATCTTCTGCCTAGCTTTTTCCTAAGCTATGTTGGGGTCGGCTTCCAATCTTACCGGATTTAGCTGAAATAATTATTTTTCAATAAGCGTCGGTAGCCTGATGTCTATGATATCAGACTTTAGATCATGTAGTGGCGGTTTCGTATCCCACCGATTTCAGTTACGACGTGAACCCCCTCGTAACACAAGTATTTATTTAGCTTACCACGAGGGGTTAACAAGAATACTAGTAATGTGCGATACACATTGCTAGAAAGCTTTAAAAAAATAAGAAAAGGCCAAGACAGAAAATAAAGATATATTATTATCATTATCTGCTCAATATATTATTAGCATAATCACATCTTTTTCTGCTTAGCTTTTCCAAGTTGGGGTCGACTTTCAGTCTTACCGAACTCAGCCGCATACCTGTTTTACGGAGTGACTGCCTCTCTGACCTTCACAACCCCTTTTTACTGGGTAACGCAGTATCTCAAAGTAAGACAGGTTGTCAGAATTGTTATGATTTACGACTGTCAAATATTAACGTAAAGCAGTCGCGCACAGAGGCTTTATATTAATAAATATTGTTTTATACCAATTTATTGCAGTCGTTTTTTACCTAACCTAAACCCAGCTTTTTGATTCCGAGTTAACTCGACCAATGGTTAAATATGCTAGCTGATGGTTCGAAACTTCGGTCTACTTAGAAAGCGTTTATTCATCAAGTTTTATTTTAAAAATTACTAAATTATTACATAACACTCCAACAAAATTTACCGTTTGGTAGAAGTACTAACAATTGATAAAAAAATACGTATTGAAACCGATTTTTGATTGATTAAAAACCAACTAAGGATTTTTAATCTTAGCAAGAAATACGAACAAACAAGTACAGCTCGTGTATTCTTATTGATTTATGAAGTATTCATGCCGAAAAATTACTCACATTTTTCCTTTTCACTATTTGTATGTAATAAATTAATAAACACTTGTGTTATTTCTAGTTAAAATCATAACATAATTACTTGTTCCATATCCAAGATGTTTTATATCCTCCTCAAAAGATACCGCTAGACTTAAATGCCTATTCCAAAGTTATTAATCTTAAACTATGAGACTGGCAACCACGACGCTGCAATGCTTATAATTTCATCACTAGATGAAATTATACATACAGTTTCAAATAGAAAAAGAATCATCTAAAAAGGGTTAACCAATCGAAAGTTCTCTCTATGTCACATCTATACTAATATTATAAAGCTGAAGAGTTTGATTGTTTGTTTGAACGCGCTAATCTCAGGAACTAATAGTCCGATTAGAAAAAAATCTTTCACTGTTAGATAGCCCACCTATTGAGGAAGGCTATAGGCTAGGCTTTTCTTTTGGAAATCTATCCTCTAAGCGGGTGCAATAGGGGTTGAAAGTTTGTATAGGAATTTCAAAGATAGACACATGAAATTTCCTGAATAGAAATAAATATAGACGTATTTCAGCGATTTTAAAAAGAAAGAAAATAGGGAAAGAGGGTAAATAGGGGTGGGAAGTTTGTAAAAGATAGACACATTAAATTTCATACAAGGGTTATTATTTAGAAATAAATAAGATGTATTTCCGAGATTTTAGGAATCTACCCTCTAAGGGGATGCAATAGGTCACTTTCAAAGAGAGATACATGAGATTTGTGTATACGGGTTTTTAGTTAGAAATAATTATGGTTGTGTGCTATGGGTTCAATACCTGAAATAAATGGATGGATTTTATTTTATTTTATTTATTTATAAATGAAAACGTATTTTAGTGACTTTGGAAACCTCCCTCGAGTAAAATAGGTAACCCCTATAAATAATACTTTGCTTTTGCAACTAACTTTACGTTAATTATTATTTCAACGCCATAATATTTAATGAAAAATTTATTCATACTCCTTACTTTTTAAAATCACAGAATACATCCATCTATCCTTAATTTTATGCGCGAGCGAAGCCGCGGGTAACAGCTAGTAGGTATATAAAAAAGCTATAAAATCGTAACAATATAACGATAATATAATATATAATATTACCTATTCTTAATTTTACCGTGAATTTACGACTTTTGAAATCAATTTCTCTTCCACAATAAAACAAAAACATTTCGCAAGTTCATAAGGTAGTACCATGTTTTGGATTACAACAATATTCATCTGTCTCGTAAGCTTGAACATAACCAGTGAGTCTAAATATTATCAACGTGTACGATACGGTCGGGATGCAAAGGATGGAGAATTCCCCTTCGTAGTAACACTTTTCACTGTGGATGAATTCAATACGGTAGAAAGGTTTTGTACAGGATCCATTATCGCCCGCGATTGGGTACTAACCGCCGCGCACTGCATGATCGACCAGACACCGCAATCCGTCCACATTTGGCACTCGAATTTTACAACCCAACATTTAGTAAGAAAATTGTTTGTGAATGTTAAAAACATTTTCATACATTCAGCGTATGATATCAGTCAATTTTACAATGACTTAAGTTTATTACGTACGGGTAAATTGGCTGAACACAAAGTCGGCAGACTGTTAGCCGTCGATCATTTGACCATGATAGGAATGTCAGTGACATATGTTGGTAGTGGTGGCACGGACGGAACGAAACCAGGACATGATATTATCAGGCCACTGCAGGTCGGTGAAGCCGGGATTGGTCCTTGCTCTAACGAGGATACGCATTTGAAATATGTTATTTGTCTTGTTCCAAAGTGTGACAATAAAATCCAAGTACCATGGTACGGAGACTCCGGAGGGCCCTTGCTGTACGATGGTCGGATAATTGGAGTATGCTCTTACGGGGATTCCGTTACTGAAATGATGACTGAAACTTACGCAGCAATCAGTCCACATTTAAATTGGATTTATAATACAATGCAGAACAACATCGACCCAACCACCCCACCTGTAACTGATGCCTCCTAATATAGCCATTCGTATAGCTATGTGTTTTCATAGTACCAAGATGAATTAAAATGTAGTGCAGGAGCGCTGGTGTTGAACTTTGAAAGGTTGAATATTTGTTACTGAAAATATTATGTCTATCTTTATAACTTATGGAGAGCAATAAAGTATAGAGTATTGAGTGGTCATGAATATACACAAGAATTCTAGTAATGCAGGTGGCATGATGTCTTTCTGCGTCCGTTTGTACTGTATACAAATAAATAAATGAATATGACTGTGGAATGCGTTTTATTCGAATACGTCTGTCTTATAATACAAACATACTCGTCACAATAAATACAATGCCATTCGGTACTTATTAGTACCACGTTATATTTTAACGTTTTTTGAAGTTGAACCAAAGACCGTTCGTTGGTTCGGCGATAATAATTTTATTCGTTTTTAGCATTTTGAAAATTTGTTTGAGTACTTTCTGAAGTCGATTTAAATGTGTTTTTAATTCTTCGATTTTTAACCAACTTCGGCGAAGCTAAAAGAAAGAGTAATGGTTTTGGCAGTCTATGTAAGTATGTATGCATGTTTGTTTGTATGTTCCTGCACCTGCGGTTGTTGCGCGGGAGGTTTTATCCCCGCAGGCCCCGCTGCAAACACGCCCTGCGCGCGCACTCCTTGTATTACATATTTCCATTTATTATTACTTCAAATTCGAATTATTGGCACCCGTGTAAAAGAACATAATACATAATTATGTTTTTATTGAAAATAAACCACGATAGAATCCGTTTATAAGTCGTTTTATTGCAAATATTTATATAATATTTTTGGTCAATTTGACGGTATTATTAATAGTTTTCTAAAATTAGCTTAAATCTTACGAGTGTAAAATAAAGCAAAGTAAGAACTCATCCAACCTTCACAATATTTTTAAACACAAAAAAAGTATTAAATAAATATATAAACATTTTATTCGCATTCAATATTTCAAGCAGCACCTTGTTTTTCAACTCCATTCTCGTTTCGAAGAAAAACAAAAAAAAACACATTTCTTTTCTTTCAAGACGCTTTTTAAAGAAGAATCAGTTTTAAAGGTAAACAACTGGTTTAAGTATAGGGAGCTTATAAAGGATATACAATTATACATTTTAAAATAAGGGAGCTCACTCACTATATTACTGATATAATGCGTCATCATTTATCATTTTAATTTTTCAGTGCAACTCTCTCACAACGAACTTTACAGACATCCAATTTTTATATAAGATTAATTTAAAAGGAGTGCGTATATTCTACGAGGTAATCTATAATATATAAAGCTAAATCACTTTCCCCAAAGAACATGTCACTCATGTTTGTATGAAAAGTTGATGTTCTTGTAATAATATATCATAAGAAAACATTGCTGAAAAATTGCAAACTGTCCCTCTTCTACTCGGACGGATTTGATTGACCGGTGGTGTGTTTTTTTACTTCTCGGTCTGAAATGACTATTTTTACTTTCTTTTTATTAGGTCTTTTGGCTTTATTCATTTGATGAGACGGCTTTTATAGTTAGGACATGGAGAATCATACAGCCATAATGAAAAGACGAAAAAAAATACGCAACATCATACAACAAATAAATTTAAGCTGATATTACCTAAGATTTTGTTTCCCATGAAACTTCTTGAACAACCCTTTTTTAACAAAAACGTCACAAAACAATTAACACTCTCACTGCGAAGGATCACGGTGAAACTAAATCTGCGATCTGAATCAACTATAGTTGATTCAGATCGCAGATTTAGTTTCACAGTGTACCGCACATCAGTGTTAGTACAAAAATGAACCTTATCTCGTCATAATAAAAGCTTTCAATAGGTAACCGGATGGGTTGAATGTTTGTGATCACGTACTAGGGTTCTGAAAGTTACATGGGATGACGTAAAACGTGTTGATTATATTCGCTGATGTAAAACATGTCGGTGTCGGGTTACAAGTCTTTTCGGAAACTCTTTGACTGATGGATCGAGATATAATGAGTTTTACTGATTTGAATTATATCGGAACTCATTTTAAGAATGTAAAAGGATTGTGGGGAGTTCTAATGAAATAAATTTCTAAGCTAGATCTATTAAAACTGTTATTTTTAAAATATCTTAGAAAAGGCTTCGCAGGTGTAAAAGATGATATAATCGATATAATAAATGGTCTAAAAATTAACAAAACTTGATTTATATTAATGAAAGCTTGTAGGTTTTAAAAACCAGGTTGGTAATTAGCAGGTAGGTGCTCTAACGTCCTTATAAAGCAGAGCCCGATTTTTTTTAATACCATAATATCTCCAAATTATAGGTACATCAAAGTAATAATTTATTTCTCAAGACCATTAGATCAAGATGCCTCAGAAATGATCTCCACAAATTGAGGGCTATTAAGTCCGAAGCTTATCAAGTACCCTTATAAACTCCAGTGGGCTAGTAATCGTTGTACAGATGCAATCGGACCGTTTGATCTTTGGATAAAAGATACAGCGATACGACAGACCGGTACCGGACACGGAACCGGGTTTCCAAAGCTTAGCACCGGAATCACGTAACGACGGAAACATCGCAAAGAAAGAGACGAATAAATCCCAATATGAAATAGTTTGTATATAGTGTAGTTAGCATCGACTTACTTGCGGGTTTCTGATGTAAAACACTAATTTTTTATGTATTTGAGTCGAACAATCTATTTAAAAGTTGATATAGCAAATTCAACAATACAATTATTGACGTTTAAATAATATGATATCTGCTCACTCACCTAAACGTTATAATTGACAAAGCAAATTATATCTAATTCAATTTGAAGCATATGAGAATAGAATATATTTCAATGTCATTCTGCCGACAAGTCTATACTCTTTAACGGGCCTGTTGATCTAGTTAGTAGTAGGTTCGATTACCACCCAGGACAAATCTTTGTGTGATGAGCACGATCATTTGTTCTGTGTCTGGGTGTTATTTATCTATAATATGTATGTATTTAGAAATATATAAGTATGTTTATCAGTTGTCTGGTTACCATAGTAAAGGCTCTACCTAGTTTGGGATCAGATGACCGTGTATGAGATAGTCCCAAGATATTTATTATTAAAACAAATCAAATCAATTAAATAAACCTAAAACGCTACACCAAACCCAACTGTTATTTCCAATCAGCGACTTGTATTGACAAAATCGTATTAATTTCGATTCAATATACATCGCACGTTTGGTTGGGTGTAACGCGGTTTGCGTAACAAGATTGCCAGCTATGTGCCGGCTCCACGCCATCGGGTACCATCGGCTAATTTACGATGGTAGAGATTGGATTCACTGGGTTAGTTTTGCTTTCGTATATTCACGGGAATATTGTTTTGTTGCAAAACGAAATCGAATTCAATATAGAAGTCGGTTTATGTTTCAAATGTATTGTTACTTGCTGGTTTTATAGTATAGGAAAAAAACATATTTCTCCTGGCATACAAAGCAAGCACAGTTCAAGGTAAACAGTGATTCTTATCATAAGAGGCAGAAACAACTTTCGGAAATCCAAAAAGACTCGACGTGATCAGCAGTTTTATAACCTTGCAAAGTTCTGACTAAAATTACTGTTAACAGCATGCTGAAACACTTTTTAGCGGATATTATCGCGATATTATACTTTTTAAATTTTAATGTATTTTATATAATAATAAGTGCATGATATTGTTTTCTTAGGTACGCGCGAATGTTAGACATTGAAATAAAACTCCTTTTTAAATGGATTCTATCGCGGTTTATTTTGATTTTAAGTATTATAGTAAACTAGCGACCCGCCCCGGCTTCGCACGGGTGCAATGCTTATGCTTATACTAAATACACTACTGAAAAACTGTGAACGTTGTATTTAAAAATTATAGGCACGCTCCAGCCGCCCCAGCCGGCCGGTACCGTACGGCCGCAAACGGTACTTCCCGCAATTTTTAAATTTGTAATATCTTCGAAAATATTCATTTAAATCATATGCTGTAAAGGGTCATATAGATCTATTGCATATCTATGTATTTAAGGTATTTAATTGGATAAGGATTAATGCTGTATTGGTTAAAATCGCTTCGAAAATTAGCCATTATTTGTCGTAAAAAGTAAATGACAAAAACATGTTATTGTGGGATAACCATAAGAGATAGACATATACCATCGCGGAGTTTTCTGTAGACCTTTTCAATGTGTACAATACTGTAGTACATTATTTTGATGTATCTCGTAGGGTTCAGCCAGCGTTTGCTTTGTTTGTGCAAAAAAATGTGTTTATTTACGACATCACTTTAGAAACCTCTAAAATTATCAGTGTTCCTCTACTATATTATGCATGTATTATACATATAAACCTTCCTCTTGAATCACTCTATCTATTAAAAAAACTGCATCAAAATTCGTTGCGTAGTTTTAAAGATCTAAGCATACATAGGGACAGACAGACAGACAGCGGGAAGCGACTTTGTTTTATACTAAGTATGTAGTGATATATTTTTTTAAGCGTTTTTAGTTCAGGAGGATGTGACTACATGCGTTAACCTGCTTGGAAGTGACAACACGTAATATTTCGATTCACAGTATGTTCATAATTTATTGTTTACGTTACAAAAGAAAAATACGTTTATTACGATTTCTATTCAATATGTGCTGGTAAATTTTGTGGGTAGGTACCTCTTTACAATTTCCCTACTATCTGCTTAAAGATTATGTTAAATAACTACAGTTTTCTATAAGGGTTATTACAAAAAATGCAATAGACTCTTAATTAATAAAATTGTGCGGTGGTAGCCTAATGGCTAGGGTATTGGACTTGCGATTATGTGGTCGCGGGTTCGAATCCCACCCATTGCTCTACATACGAGAACCCATTCGTAACACAAGCATTTAGCTTACCACGTAGGGCTTACAAGAATACAAGTAATTTACGACCCACATAGCTAGCAAGCTTTTTTAAAAAAATACATGAAATACCTATAGTCATCATTCGTATATCAAATTGGATATTTCCTTCCTACCAAAATAATGTTATAAACCTACCAATCTACCACCGAAGTATGAGCAAATTGAATCGACGAATACTCCACCAAAGCATTTTGACATGAATACAATTTAATAAGCCGATTACATACGTAAACGCTAATATCGATGTTTACTATTTCACTCACTATTATTGAAACTGTACGCGCATTACCACATGTATATGAATAAGTTTTGAAGGTAGCGCGCCAAACCGGATGCTTTTCAAAAGATAGGTTCCAATAAGGTACCTAGTGCTGTATCGAGTAAATCGATAACTTCTTCATATTTTGTTGTTTATTTGTGTTACTGTTAATAGGTTAATAATAACTTACTGGAATAGTTAATACCGTTGGTTCGTAAAAGGATGACGATGAATATTGAGAAAATTTATCCATCATTTGTTTTATCTCTTGTCAGGTTCTGTGATTGGCTGTTTTTGGGTCAACGAATAATTTTATTACTTGGTGACCATTTTTCAAAATATTAAAAGAAAAGGTTTCCAGAAAATTTATATTCTAAATATTGCAAACCTCGTGCAGCGTGTAGCAAAGTATATTGGGCAAATTCTAATGTCCAAACGGCGTCACTGCGAAGTCTTACAGAAGTAAATATAGAGACAATTCGTACAAAACTCCCGCTGAGCACAACTAAAACATTCGTCTGCATTTTACTGAAACAACCAACTATTTTGAGAAGCCTAGCTTAGACTTGCAAAAAAACACAGAAGATCCACTCCAATCGATTTCACCAACAAGCTTTTGTTCAACTTATAGATACAAAAAATAATTTTGCAATAAGAAAATGTTATTCATATAATTATGAAAAAGAAATAACAACGAAATAAGTCGTTCAAAAAGAGAAGGTTTTCCGATATTTAATACGCTATCAATCATGTTGTTCACAATATCCCAACTATTCCAGTCGTGTGCAACGTCTCGAAACATTCTGTATCTACGTGAGCTTGTTAGCGCGCGTTGATTGAGTGGCTTTTCTGTACAAATATCTATATATTGTATCAAACCATTGCCAAACTAAGCACTGCGAATGAACAATGGCGAATATATCTTTCAGTACATATGTATCTTTGTGTTGTACATTTTGTTTCCCTTTTTGCGTCATTTATTCCTTCCTTTCAGGGCCGACTCATCGAACGAAGCGCCAGTGGCCAATGGACTGACCGAATTCGGAGAGGTAAGGGAATTTTAAACTTATTTGTTGTGTATTAAGTGCTATTGCGAGTGTTTAGTTGCGATGCTAATGTTGTACAAGGATAAGAAATGTAAGAATCGCAACAAGATGCGTGGTAACCCTAAAGCTATGAGCTGTTTATCGACTCTGGGAAGTATCTTACTGATTTCTTACAGAGCTCCAAGAAATAGTTACATATTCACAGAGCAAGTCGACTTTAGAAAATTGACTCGTTTGCCGGCTCATTTTTTCTACGTAGATATGAGTTTTACGTAATGTATGAGTAATATGGCGTTGAAATATCTTCAACGTTGTATTTACTTTAAATGCATGCAGATATAAGTTCTGTAGTCTTAAATAAAAAATTCAAATTCATATTTTCTACTTTATTTTCATCAAACTTGTTTTTTTTATTGGACATGGGGACCAGCAAAACATTTGGTCGACTCTTCCCACGACCAAAGGGCTTGCATATTTTTAGCACAAAGGATTAGCTTTGCCATTCAACGTGGCAATGCTGCCAGCGCTGCGCACCTAGAGTCAGTAGTTTTTAAAGTTAACGTTTCTAAAGCGCCTATTTTAGGTTTACTAGAAATAAAAACATTTTGTTTTTTTTTTTTGAGCCTTTTTCTCACATTTCTCGTCATTGACAAAGATGACGATGAATTTTTTAATGTATGTTTACCATTATTTTGTAATCATTTTACATAAAAATGGTTTATAAGTCTTCTTACTTATAAACCATTTTTATTAAGTGGGCGTATTTTTTTTTCTTTGTACCTTGCATTTTTTCACCTGTCACGTCACTTGTGCTATTAATTAGTTGATGAAAATTATTAATATTTATTATGCGTATAGAAAATAAAGATTAAGTGTTTATATTTGTATCGAAATATGATTTTTATTGTGAGATTTTCCTTATATTATAATTTTTATGATATTCTGTAAGTAGACGAAAGTAGGAAAATGTTATGTAACTCATTGTATACAGTGGCTTAATCCTTAATTTTACGGCATTTTTTCCGCCAAAAACTTTAAATTTTTACTGAATCCAATGACAGTTGTATATTTGCTAACGTTCATAACGCTTAACACGGAAATATCAACCGTAAATAATGCGAAATACGACTTTATTTCTTGTAACCCAAATTCGATTAAGTGGAAAATTCCTACTGAGTTACGCAATTTTTTACTATATTTAATTTATTTCTACCGAATCTAGGTATATTTTTCAATGCAGCAATACTAACTTCAAACGTCAAAACTATCAGTCATTTTTCATACCGTGACGAGAAGCCGAAAAGTGCGAAAGTAAGTTTGGTACAGTCGAAATCTTCCACTGATTAACGGTTTATATTCAAGGAAAATTCAAAGTAATACGATTTCTATAGAGAATTTGTTCAGTTTTTAAGGAAGATTAAAGTAAATACCTTTAATTTAAATCAAAATTTACGAAAAGGGATAATGAATAACCGATAAATTCATGTTTGTATTATTATCTCACATAGAAGCGTTACGTCCACTGAGAAACATTTCACTCATTGTGTTTGTTGTAAACAAAGCTTTACTCGTTCTATTTAGTTATTTTGTGATAAGAAAGTAAAGATATTTCCATATGTTCCTTATTTAACGTCTAATAAATACCAAATAAATAAATATGTATGTTTATTGTTTTAAATTTTCTTTGATTTTACTGGCTAATTTGTCCTAAAATACGTTTTTAAGCAAACAAAAATGTAGGTCTATGACCAAACTGTAACTCAAAGGAGAGTATTTATAGATTATTATAGATTAAGCTATGTTTAAAGGTTAAAATTTTAATAGATAAGTGTAGTACTAACTGAATATATATGAAATAAATATTTTTTTATATCTAAGTGGCCCATTTAATTTATGAAAAATGTATTGATATTTCGTAACTCAATGGAGCAGTTTATCAGTTCTAGCACATTAAAAATCGTTTTATTTTAAAACATATGGTTTTTACCTAAAAAATATATTAATATTCAGATAATAGATATATATAAGATAATATAAAAAAAATCAAAACGTATTTTATTGAAGTTTCATATTAATGTAAAATATGGTACAAGAAAATAAAAATACGCCCAAGTAAACATAAATAAAAAAATTGAATTTCGTTTAGGTATATTGAGATAGATAGTTTTATAAGTTTTAGTTTAGTTTAGTTTAATTTTGAATAGGTTTGATAGTCTTCTAAATTGTGAATATTTTACTGTTAATTACATTGTTTTACAATTTAAAAGTAGGTACGAAAAGTCTAGGAAAGCCTTTTAAATAATTGAAGCGGATGAAGCATTTCGCTTGAAAAATGGTGCACAATTCGTCTTTACTTCAAATAGCGAGAACAAACCATTGTGGAACTAACCAACACATTAATAACGAAGCATTTACTTGAAGAATAAGTGTTTTACACTCAACTGTCTGCCCGAGAAAGACAAACTAATTATAAATGACCTATAATAGAATACAATAATATGAAAGAGTCTACAAAAAACGAGATCCCATGCTGATCAACTTTAAAAGTGACAGTTAGTACATAAGTAGACACAGTCACTGTAACTGTCACTCAGTCAGATTGATGACAATCTGAAAAAAAATATAGAGGCAAATGTAACGCGTATAATGTTATTGACACGTACGGTACAGTAATAGCTAAGGCATCGTACATGCGATCATGTGGTCACAGGTACGAGTCCCACCCATTGCACTACTTGGCACGAGGGGTTAACAAAAATACTAGGAGTGAGCTTTATATAAAAATATATAGGTATATTACACCGTATAGGTGTACCTACCTAGTTAAATTGAGACCAACGAAAACAAATTGTTCTAAGAGTTTAATCTTTATAACGACTTAGTGAAAATTAAGTTCGAGAGCTTTAATGTACTCAATTTAACGAAGTTAATTAAGGAACGCTAATCAGACGTGGTAAATATACACTTAACGAAATTACCAAAAATACGTGAAATATCTTCCCGGAGTCTAATTGCCTTACCAAACACTCATCTAAAAGGAAAGGGAATTTCCAACGAGATAATACATTCCTTTGGAAATTCGGGACTATTTGAATTCCACTTAAATATTTGGGAAAACAAGAAACAAAATCAGGAAGCTCTTAACGTTGCAAAATGTTTCTTTGTAGGTATTTCAAATCGGCTAGAAGTTCGAAATAATACAATGAGGATAAGAATTTGGATACCCTTTCTCTCCCTTGGCTTTGGAAAAGGCCCCATTTTTTTTTGTAATTTTAATTATAAGTCCAATATAACTTTTCGCATATTCGTCGTGGTGGCCTAGCGGTTCAATGGTCGTATTCACTTGCACTAGGCTGTAGGTTCGAACCCAGGCAAGTACCAATGTGACTCTTTCAAAGTGATATGTACTTTTTTAATTGGGTATGTGACAATTTTTTTTTATTTCTTAAAGGAGAATGACCATTTCCAGTATCGCTTCAATCCAAATTGTGCCATAAGTTGGCGATAACAATAATTCCTTTTTTTAATTTAAAAGCCTATATCTAATAGTAGATAACCATAACTTCCCCGGACAAAAACTGATAAAAATAAAAGTTTTTGTGTTGTATGTATACCCTATTGGCTAAACATGTAAACAAATGTCACGAATAAAACTAGTGATAGGACACTCAGAATTTTTGTACTTCAATTCAGTGTTCATTCAGTGAATGAACATTGAAGTACAATTTAAATCAAAATATTTTGATATCCATAATATTTGACTGCACGGATGGCCGAGTGGTATAGGTCACCACGCTAATTATCACTGTGCGCGACGTGCTGCGGGTTCGATCCCCGCATGGGACAAGTATTTGTGTGATCCACAGGTACTTGTTCCAAGTCTGGGTGTTCTTTGTGCATGTGATTTGAATGTTTATAATCCATCTACACTCCCCGCTAACTTTTTACACTTTTTTTCAAATGATCAATAAAACTACTAGGCCCAATTGGTCGAAAATCGACCGTAATTATTTTAATTTCAAGTTTAAAAAAGAGGTCAATGTTTTTGCTATTATTAAAAAGAGTATGTATAGGTATCGTTCTTTTATTCACTTATACCCATATCTACAGCCAAATGTCACACTAACATGTCGGAATGTTATTCTGCGGTCCGGAGCTTTGTCAGATTTACGATATTTCTTATTTATTGCTGCTTTTAAACTAGATTTTAAGTGATTGAACGTGGAAATCAGTACGTTAGTGTATGGACTAGTATATACAACTAATTGGGGTAACATACATTGTGTGAGTTTTGAGAAATTGCGTGATTTATAATTGAGGTCGGTTTGTTTACATATCAACTAATTCAATTCAAAACTACGGCAAAATGCGGGGAATCATTAAAAAAAGAATTACTGTATTTTAAAGTACCTTAATTATACATATATTACATTGTGGCACAATATATTTGATAGCGATACTAAGTGCCATAGTCACTTGGTCATTCTCCTTTTGATAAAAAAAAAGACTTCAAACTTTAACAAATTGTAAAAACGACACACTAATTAATTTTATATTGAGCTAGTTACAAGCATTCCAATTTGCTAATTTGACAGAGATAGCGGTAATGTTTTGTGACGTCAATAATTATTAATTTCTCCTGATACTAGTCTGGGGCTGGCCCGTACAAGTTGTCGTTTTGCGAAAAAGAGATAGAGCATGCGACATCAACCAACTTAGTAGAAAAATGAAACCCGTTTTCCGTTGTCACGACATAGCATGAAAACGGCTTGACCGATTTGGCTGATTTTGATCTTGAAATGTTTGTGGAAGTCCAGGGAAGGTTTAAAAGGTGTAAAACATAAATAATAAGTAAAAAAAAACTGTTCCTAAACTCGGGAATTACCTTAATTTACTTTTGACAGAACGAAGTCTGTCCGGGCAGCTAGTAACTTTAAATATATAATATAATCGTGTATATATTATTTTTGTTTTTTATTTTCGCAATTGTGTTTGAATTACGACTATTTTTAGAAAAAAATGTCAGAAATCTATTTTTCGAAAGTAGTCGAATACCCAATTATTCTAAGACACTATAGACAAAGAGTTTAGGAAAACATCGTGAGGTCCTGGAGGAACCTGGATTGACTCGACTCGCAATGAGCAAGTGGTGATCAATGCTCGTTCCTTCTATATATTATTATGGGAAAAGGCCTGTGCCCAGCAGTGGGCCATTTATAGGCCAGTATTATATATTACTTTCAACTTGATTATAGATCTCTGTCAAATCCATACACTTTTAATACCGTCACACTTAATAGTTGTAACACAGTGCCATCAAAACAGTTAATATAAAACTGAAACATCTATACATATAATAAAACAGTAAAAAAACTGTGTCTGTACATTGAATATATTAAAAAAATAATAATTGAGGGGGGTTTACACACCGTTATAGAGCACAAATCCAAAAAAAAAATTCTGTCTGTTTGTCTGTATGTCTGTTTGTCTGTTTGTTTGTACACGCTAATCTTCGGAACTACTGGACGGATTTGAATGATTTTTCTTTTGTTGTATAGGTATTAAGTCTGGGCAACATATAGGCTATAATTTATCTTGGAAATTTGAACACCTGATGCAGAACCGCAACAGACCAGCTAAACTATAAGAGATACAAAAATAGTACCATAGCCAGAATTGTTCCACGTGATGAGCATTTTCTGCTGAGAGAATAAATTTGAAGATCTGGAACACCTGATGTGGAACTCCAAGAGCCCAGCTACAGTATAACACATATAGGAATGGCGTCTTAGCAAGAGTTGTTCAGCCTGATGAGCACTCTCTGTTGACGTATAAAAATTGAAGACCTGGAACACCTGTTGTGGAACTCCAAGAGCCCGGCTACACCATAACACATATAGGAATGACGTCTCAGCAGAGTTGTTCAGCCTGATAAGCACTCTCTGTTGACGTATAAAAATTGAATATCTGGAACACCTGTTGTGGAACTCCAAGAGCCCGGCTACACCATAACACATATAGGAATGACGTCTTAGCAAAAGTGGTTCGGTCTGATGAGCATTCCCTGTTGACTTATAAAAATCGAAGATTTGAAACATCTGACTTATAAATCAAAGCTATCACTAATTTCACTGTATAATTATAAAATAACATAACCTTTAAGACTGATTTTCGATGACGATGGTATACCATATATAATTCGACTCTGCTGGCCAAAACTCCCAATTATTTTTTTTTATCTATATCTATACATATAATAAAACAGTAAAAAAACTGTCTGTACATTGAATATATTAAAAACATAATAATTGAGGGGGGGGGTTTACAAACAGTTATAGATTACGAATCCAAAAAAAAATTTCTGTCTGTTTGTCTGTTTGTTTGTACACGCCAATCTTCGGAACTACTGGACGGATTTGAATGTTTTTTTTTGTTGTATAGGTATTAAGTCTGGGCAACATATAGGCTATAATTTATCTTGGAAATTTGAACACCTGATGCAGAACCGCAACAGACCAGCTAAACTATAACAGATACAAAAATGGTATCATAGCAAAAATTGTTCCACGTGATGAGTCTTTTCTGCTGAGAGAATAAATTTGAAGATCTGGAACACCTGATGTGGAACTCCAAGAGCCCGGCTACACCATAACACATATAGGAATGACGTCTTAGCAAAAGTGGTTCGGTCTGATGGGCTTTCCCTGTTGACTTATAAAAATCGAAGATTTGAAACATCTGACTTCTAAATCAAAGCTATCACTAATTTCACTGTATAATTATAAAATAACATAACCTTTAGGACTGATTTTCGATGACGATGGTATATCATTTATAATTCGACTCTGCTGGCCAAAACTCCCAATTTTTTTCTATTTTTTTTATCGAATATTATATGCCTTCGGGCTTATGTTATTTGAGCGTTTAATTTACTTTGCAGTCACTTAGATTTTAATTGATCAGGTGTCTTCACAATAAAACTATAACCATGATGAAAGAGGTCAAATCTTTCCCAATGTTCCAAAGGAGCTAAAAGATTGAGGATCATAAGATCACAAGAATCTACCGAAGAGCGTCAAGAGAGACTTGATGCTGTTCGAGAAGATCAGGCTGCAACTCACTCCGTGGAAATCTCTTCGGATCGCGAAGCACGCCTGCATTCTCATCATATTTACGCATCTACATCCAAGTCTCTAGAGACCAGTGAAGAATATGATGCGCGACTGACCGCTGATCGTGAACAAAAGTTCTGATGGGCATTTCCTGCTATCTTACAAAAATGAAAGATCTGGAGGGTCTCGAATTCGTTTCGCGCATCACGTTGTTGTTCCGTCCCCGGGCTCTTAGAATTTGACATCAGACGTTTCAGATCTTTTATTTTGACGACCCTGTTGTCGCTGGCATAAGCAACAGGATCCGCGTACGAAGTCGCGGGCAAAAGCTAGTCCATAAATAAGTTTTGAACGAGGATCGTCAATGTCCAATATTATCAACTGCCAGCTTGCAAACGACAGCCAAGGAAACGTTCGAGAATGTTCGAATTTCGCCATAAATTGCCATCCGACCGCTTATTGCGGACATTAGGTACGTCGAAACCCCCTGAAATTGAAATATAATCACTGGCCCATCAGCTCGGTTCTCATTAGCATGTTATTAAATCGCCTCAAAGACGGTGCGAAGCTAAATGAATGGTCCTTTTTGGCCTTTCAGTCGTCCGGGGCTAAGACGAAGTTGCGACGTCCGGGCGCCTTTTTGTCTGGCTCGAGTAAGCTCAGCATTACATTGATGATATAGTCGGCGGCTCGTGTACTCGTAATTAGAGCGGGATTCTCTTGTTTCTTATTATTGTAGAAGTGGGGTTGGCGAACTTTGTATTAGACAACTTCTTTATATGTAGAAAGAATATCCATGTATTTGGCAGACTGGGAACATATTATTTTGTTGTTCATTGCGTTATAGTTCATTAATATTTCTGAGGAACTCAATGTAAATTTCAGTAAAGTAATATCGTAGTTGAATGATCCTTAAAACAAAGGACATTAATAATATTTATTTAAATGTAATAAATAGTAAGTTATGAAATCAATAGCTTGAGGTCGTATTTCTTTTGTTTCTAATCCATGTTCCTTAGCAATTTTGCTTTTATTCTTATTGATTTATGATGCGATTATGCGAAAGAACTACTTGTAAATTAAATACAAAATAGAAATAAGGAAAAAAATGCGATGTGAATTACTTTGCCAACTAAGCTACAGAGGACGTCACCCGAGTGTTCAAATTTCTCCTTCCCTAATATGTTTCACATCGGGTATTTGACTAGGTACTATCGAAAGATTGATTTCTGACAAATGTTTCTAAAAATAGTCGTAAATTAAAGCGAAATTGCGAAGAAATAACAAAAATAGGTATATACACAATTGTATAAGTTATAAGCTTTTAAAGTTAGTTTATGTCGCATGCTCCATCTCTTTTTTGCAAACCTGTGCGGGGCAGCTCCAGACTATGGAGTTCGAACTGAATATCATTATCGCTATCTCTGTCAAATTAGCAATATTGGAATGCTTGTAACTAGCTCAATATAAAATTAATTAGTGTGTCGTTTTTAGGATTCGTTATAGTTTGAATTATTTTTTTATCTATACTTACATATAATAAAACAGTAAAAAACTGTGTCTGTACATATAATATATTTTAAAAAATAAATTGAGGGGGTTTTACAAACAGTTATAGAATACGAATTCAAAAAAAAAACTGTCTGTTTGTCTGTTGGTCTGTTTGTCTGTTTGTTTGTACACGCTAATCTTCGGAACTACTGGACGGATTTGGATGATTTTTTTGTTGTATAGGTATTAAGTCTGGGCAACATATAGGCTATAATTTAAATCTTGGAAATTTGAACACCTGATGCAGAACCGCAACAGACCAGCTAAACTATAAGAGAAACAAAAATGGTACTATAGCAAAAATTGTTGCACGTGATGAGCATTTTCTGCTGAGAGAATAAATTTGAAGATCTGGAACACCTGATGTGGAACTCCAAGAGCCCAGCTACAGTATAACACTTATAGGAATGGCGTCTTAGCAAGATTTGTTCAGCCTGATGAGCACTCTCTGTTGACGTATAAAAATTGAAGATCTGGAACACCTGTTGTCGAACTCCAAGAGCCCGGCTACACCATAACACATATAGGAATGACGTCTTAGCAAAAGTTGTTCGGTCTGATGGGCATTCCCTGTTGACTTATAAAAATCGAAGATTTGAAACATCTAACTTGGAAATCAAAGCTATCACTAATTTCACTGTATAATTACAAAATAACATAACCTTTAGGACTGATTTTCGATGACGATAGTATATCATTTAAAATTCGACTCTACTGGCCAACACTCCTAATTTTTTTTTATCGAATATATATTATTATGCCTTTAGGCTTATGTTATTTGAGCGTTTAATTTACTTTGCAGTCACTTAGATTTTAATTGATCAGGTATCTGCACAATAAAACTTGAGGATTGAGGATCATAAGATCCCAAGAATCTACCGAAGAGCGTCAGGAGAGGCTTGATGCTGTTCGAGATGATCAGGCTGCAACTCGCTCTGTGGAAACCTCTTCGGATCGCGAAGCGCGCCTGCATTCTCATCGTATTTACGCATCCACATCCAGGTCTCTAAAAACCAGTGAAGAATATGATGAGCGACTGACCGCTGATCGTAAGCAAAAGTTCTGATGGGCATTTCCTGCTATCTTACAAAAATAAAAGATCTGGAGGGTCTCGAATCGTCTCGCGCAGCACGTTGGTTTCCCGTCCCCGGGCTCTTAGAATTTGACATCAAACGTTTCCAATCTTTTATTTTGACGACCCTGTAGTCGCTGGCATAAACTAGTTTACGAAATAAAAAAAAAATTGCCAAATACCCAATTTGTATTTAATTTTCAATTATGTGCCTTTAAAACTGCGTTATGGAGCTCCAAATGATTTAGTGCTAGTATTAATGTTGGACATCCCTGTCCCAGAACTTAGGAAGATAAATGTGTCGGACGGATTCGAGTAGTGATGTATGGCATCAATTAAGGGAAATAGTTAATCGATGATATATCAAACAGTGACAAGCATTGTACAGTCAACTAAAATAATTGGTTGGAATTTAAGTGACAGGCTTTAAAACAAGCTTATATTTAACTAGCTGTTGGCGGAATACTGAAACGTCAATCAATTTGAAGCCGTTAACTCTCATACTGTCTCTGTCACATTAACATGTGAAGTAGCGATAGACAGACTTAAAAGAACGTGTTCAGCGATCTTCACTTCTCCCGTAATTTAGTGAGATAAAATAAATGTGGACAATATCACATACATTGCTCCGAATCCAAAGTAAGTAGCTAAAGCACTTGTGTTATGGAATCAGAGACAACGAAGGTACCACAAACACCCAGACCTGAGACAATGTAGAAAAGTGTTTTTCTACATTGACCCGTCCGGGAATCGAACCCGGGACCTCAGAGCTAGTGACACCTTGAAAACCGGAGTGTACGCTACTCGACCACGGAAGTCGTCAAAGATACGAGCCGAAAGAATCGATTAAAAATTAAGCGAGTTATCGTTTGCTAATTTGCTCTCCAGTATTTGTGGATATGCATTTTAGTTTGATTAGTTAAATTGAAATTCGATATCTATTTGAACTGAAATTTTGTATAGTTTTTTAATCCCGAGTAAACTCAACCAATGGTTAAATAATTATCTCTCAAACTCAGAAACAACACAAAACATTTGACCATTTTATGACATTAAGAAACAACAATTAATGGAAAAAAAAAACGCGTTTTGAAACCATTAGTTAGGTACATATTTAACAATTGGTTGTGTTATCTTGGGATCAACAACTGGACCCAAGTGCACATCCTGCGGGAATCGAACCTCGACTGAGTGCGTTACTAACAATCTTAATACGGCAAACAGTACAAGAGGGCTGGACCTTGTTCTAAATCAGGGACATATTTTTACTGCTAGTTTGGTGGGCACAGATCAGCTTGATTTAGCGACGGAGGGGTAGCCAGAGGACACGTGGAATTTTTATCATGAGTTATTTGGAATTTTGACTGCATTAAATAATAGGTCACCACGCTAATTACCACTGTGCGCGACGTGCTGCGGGTTCAATCCCCGCATTGGACAAGAATTTGTGTGATCCACATATAATTGTTCCAAGTCTTTGTGCATGTGATTTGAATTTTTGTGAAACCCTCGCGTCACAAGGAGTAAATTCCTTAGTGCAGGCGTCGTTTTTAAAAAGAAAAATCTCAAATCTTAATAAATGGTACAACGGTGATGGACCGGATGATTAGGATGGACAAAAAGACGACACTTTTTAAAGGGGCGTTTAGTTATTTTTACTTCACTTGTATTCAAAAAATAAATCATAACCTTGTCTTATACTGAAAGTATGCAATATAATGGGATGTTCTATAATTATGAAGCAATTATGGCTCTTAAGTGTTAAGGAACGCAATCGAATGGAGCTTACCGACGCTGTAGAACTAGAACGAACCGGTTTACTGAATCAGGATTAGGATTGTATTTTGTTAGAGAATTTAGCAGTTTCACAGATAAAATGATTTGAGACTAATAAGTAGATAATAATTTATAATCTCTTCTATTTTTAGCTTGAAATTATCTGCATGAAAAAGTGTTCAATATTAATCGACTTTGATTTGATGAGTATAATTCGTGAAACTGTATATAGTTGGCTATTTAATTGAAACACGCTACGGGTAAAGTCAGAAAGACAGTTGCATATATTTCGATAGTTAAACATTAACCAATAAAATATTCATATCACTAAAAATTTTGTAAAAAAAAAATACATTCGCAAAGAAAATATATTTTTTTATTGCATATTTTTAAAAAGCTTATTAGCAATCAGGGCTGCACAGTACTAGTATTCTTGTTAATGTGCTAAGCTAAATGCTTGTGTTGGGGTATAATTCCTATGGGTGGGATTTGTATCCGCGATCACATGATCGCAAGTCCGATCCCTGGTCATTAGGTTACCGTTTATAATTATAGAAGCAATCTCAACACACAACCAATATTTAATATTTTTACTATGAAATCTAAGGCATAATGTAAAAAGCTCGCTTTGAATATTGTAAAATGAATGGTCTTTCAAGAATATTGGAAAAGGACAGCGAAATTAAGAAAATCGTACCAGAAAGCGGACCGTGCATAAGTAGGGATTAATCAGAGATTGTGAAAGTAAGAAAAACATAGACTTATTAATAATCTAAAGAAAATATGGACAAGTGACTTCCAAAAGTAGGTTCTATGTTCGACTGTATGTTTTTTTTTATGTATCTCCACCATATTAACCGTTATTGAAGACCAATTATAAAAATCCTTTTTTGTTCCAAAGGATTATTCCCAAGTGTCCCCATAGTAACTTTTTTCTAAAGCTATCCAAATATTCACGACTGGGAGTCACCACACGGACAAACTGGCGATGGAAAGTATACCTAACTTCGTAACATTTTGTCAGTGCCAGTCATAGAGTACTTTTTGGTGTCAGTAGTGTCAGTGTCACAACAAAAAGTAAAAATGATGAGTCAAAAGCACTCCTTAACAGTTGGAGGATAATTATGTAACAAAATATCATGGGAACGAATGTACAATTGTATTCCTTGGGGTTATTCAGGTGTGCTGATGATGGAAGGTCCTTAAGGGTCGAAAGTCAAAAGCAATAATTACTCAAGTAATAAGAAGTATTCCAACTTACAACGATTAATTGAACTTAAAAAAAAAAAAACTTTTTAACAAAACAAAATACCCCGACTTCATGAACCCATACATATAAAAATCGAAAATGAACCGAATTCCTAAATTATTACCTTTTAAATTCAATTGCTAAGTAACTAAGTTAATAACGGCACTTATCATGGCTGTCAATCAGTTTGAAGCCGCTGTTAAGTCTCATGCTGTCTCTGTCACTTTAAGGTGTGAAGTAGCGACGGATAGACATTTAAGAACGTGTTAAAGGTAATAAACGATTCAGTATTCGATGGTTAGTTAATACTTATTTTGAAAAGTTAAAAGTACGAGTAATGGCTAGGGCGTCGGGTTCGAATCCTAGCCGACGTGAATCCACTCAACACAAGTATTTAGCCGAGGGGTTAACAAGAATACTAGTAATGTACCAACATTGCTGGTAAGATAAAAAACTACATCCCTACGAACTCTATCGCCCCGGCCTCCAGTATATACGTTTTACGTAATGACGTACTTACACTATGTCTCGAAGCCATACTAGCTGCAATCGATTTCGCGTATCCAACCGTGTAAGTTGCACTAATAGCAGGGTTCAAGCCGTGTAGGCTAAGATGAGAGCTCTCTTAACTAATCTGATTATAAGGCGTTGTTATATTAACCTAATTGTCAACGATAGGCTTTGTTAAGAAAGTGGAACATTGGCCTTATTCACTAAGTCCTAGCAGTTCACGTGCTGTTACGTGTAGGGTCAAGATAAGAATTATTATCTCTTTCATCTGCGTAGCCTTTTCCCAAGCTATGTTGGGGTCGGCTTCCAGTCTTACCGGATTAAGCTGACAAATAAATTAATTTTAATTAAATTAATTTTAAATGGAGCGACTTCCAATCTGAACTCCACAATCCATTTTACTGGGTAGTACAGTATCCCATATTAAGACTGGTTGTCAGAATTGTAATGACTTAACCACTTTCAAAGATCACCGAATGGCAGTCGGGACCAACGGCTTAACGTGCTGTTCTCGGTATGTTTACAAATGGTATGGTCACCATTCCACGTACCATCCGCGGCGAGCGCGGCTTAACCTTTATTATTGGCCAAATCAATTAGTTTTGACTCTGAGAATAAGGCCCCTGAACTGAGAAAAATGACTTTTCTTCTCGTTTCTTTCTTTTAAAGAAAAATGGTTGCCTGTAAAGTCGGTTTTACAGGCGAAGATTTTACGTGACAACGTCTTTTTCTCGGTAGAATATTTATTGATATGAATATAATTAAATTGCACAATAGGAACAAGGAATTGAATGAAAATAAGAATTGCACAAATTTTAACTATAGAAATATATTTTGTTTACTAAAACATTGTACATGTAAACTTAAACTTAACTAATTCCTATTTGAGTGATTTTGTTGAGCAAGGCATTCGGCGGGCCTCTCTCTCGTTCGGTGACTCATCGTAACGTTACCGAGCGTTACACTTTTTCATAAGTGACTCCCAGCCGCAACCTAATTTAAGACGTTGTCACGTCAAAAACAATCTAGAGAATTTTCAATTTAATAAATTTTTTTATCCCAGGCGTTTTACAAACATTCAAATTAAATAAATAATATAATACCGGCCTATAATTGTCCCCAACTGCTGGGCACAGAACTCTTCACATATAGAAAAGGGAAGAGAATTGATCACAACGATGGCTCACTGCGGATTCGCGATTTCAGATGCCAATTTTTGGAATTTCCTCACGATGTTTTCCTTCACCGTCGTCAATGATGTCTTAGAATAATTAAGAAACTACATCATTATAACTTTGAAAAAGTCACATTGGTACTTGCCTGTACTGGGTTCGAACCTGCAACTTTGTGCATGTAAATCCGTAAATCCATCTTTTGAACAAACAGATGCACTGATTACACAGATTACATGCACGGTGAAAACTCTAGAATGGTTGTGTATCTAAAGAGAGGCTGTTACTTAAGCTTCATTCGACTGAGGGTGTGAAAGTTTTGATGTTATAAAAGTGAACTATCCGGCACTGTAGTACCCCAGCCAACACCAGCATATTATAGTCGCCAGTAGAAAATGTAAAACTAAAACCTTTTTATCAAACTGTCCTTTTTTTTTCAAATATTACTTTAGTATAATTTAAGGATAAGGATTTATTTTTAAGGTGTGCTTATATTCTACGAGGTAATCAGGTGCCAAAACTGAACAACTTTTCCCAAAGAACATTGGTCGAAATATGAAAAGCTTTTTAGTTTTATGCACCTGATTACCCCGTTGAATATACGCACTCCATAAAAAATTATCTTGTATGTATGGGTATACAAGCAGACGGAGACCGAAAAAGAGATGTATGGATTGTGAGAAAGATGATATGAGAAGGAAAGGAGTAGATGCCGCGATGACATTAAGTACTAGAGATGAATGGAAGGAAAATACGCATTGCGCCGATCCCATATGAATGCGCCGATCCCATGGGATGGGATTATCAGTTTATTATACGTATGCATGTATATTTTCTTTTCACGATCTAACCATTGATAAATATGTGTCCAATGGCACGTGTCAAATATCTGCTAGGGTTGCTAGTGTCGCATACGGTCTATCCGTTAATTTCAACCAATAGCAGGCTAGTTGCTTCCATCATTGGTGGAGAATAACAGACCTTAATGGACCCACGATGGACGATAGCCCTTAATTGATATCCCAATGTAAGAGTGAGATTGGGTTAAAAAAAAATAAAAAATTCTATAGAGTCTTACTTTTTATTTCATTCATATGCGCTGTTTCTCCAAACTTTAACTTAAAACTGCAAATATTCCAAAATTGATGTAAAATCCCATTCGGCCTCCATTGCTCGCCACGATAAATAACTATGATTTAGAACGCCATTAAAAACTGACTTGAACGTGCTTTTAAATGTGATCTGAATATCTTCGAAGTTATAATATGATTCTGGTAAGAATAAAATTTCTCAATGTAATGTTTATTCAAATGAATGATTAATAAAATAACACCATAATCTTTACAGTTAATTGTATATTCAGCAATATTTCATAAAAAAACACACGCAATCAAATTACATCAATAATTATAATTATGCAATGCAACTACATATTATCAGCTAAAGATACTTCCACCATTTTCCGACTTAGAATGCTTCGCGTCTTGACAGCTCGGTGGCACATCATCAGGGCGCAAATTAACATGTTGATTTGTCGCCCTCAGCCTTAGCTTAGCCACGCCACGCCTTCTTTGATCCCATATTTTTCTGCTAGTAGTTAGCATATTTAACCATTTGTTGAATTAATTGTTGTAACCAAAAGTTAAAACAAAACACAACGCAAATTATAATTCAAGAATTCGAGGTTGACAAATCATTTTTGTGTTCTGAGTGTCACCGAGTAGTGTTAGTTTATGTGTTTTTAAAGATATCGCCGTACCTACGTTTGAAATTAGTGACTAAGGCCCCTAATGCGACTACAGAGAAAGTTGGGAGTACCCAACTTTCTCTGTAGTCGCATTTAGTAAGTATACTAGGAACCCCTGCGACACACGGACCCTAATGCTGTGCTAGTTATAAATATACCTATGTGTTTTTATTGGTACTCGTTTTTAAAAAGCTTATCAGCAAATGTGGGTCACACATTACTAGAATTCTTGTCAACTTCTCGTGCTAAGCTAAATACTTGTTACGCGTGGTTTTACCTCGGTAGTCCAATGGCTGGAATTCGAACCGGCAACCAATGATCGCTAGTCCGATGCCCTAGCCATTTGGCTGCCGCCGCTTCATCATATTTGATAAATGTAATCAGTTTAATCTAATATAATGTCGTAGTGGCCAAGCGGCTTAATGCCTGGATTTGCCTGCACATAGTCGCAGGTTCGAACCCAACAAAAAAAAATTTTCAAACTTATATGTACTTATACCTATGAACCTGGATTTCAAAAAAATGAATATGAACTCGCCAACCCGCAATGAGCAAGCGCGGTGATCAATGCTTATTTCTTCTCTTTATTGGAAAAGGCCTGTGTGTTTATAGGCCATTATTATAATTAGTTAGAATATTTTTTATAAAGAAAAGTAAGTTTTTTCATCCCTCAATAACTTAGATTTAGTTTACTTATTTAAGCCACTGCTCCACGGCGCACGCGGTGCACGATCTTTACGCCCACGTAGCTGCTGTGTCCACATTGTCATGTTAGCGTTTTTTTTTAATGATGCGTCTACTTGCTGTGTAGCCGTCACCAGCGAAGCATGAATCATACGCATAGCGTCTTCGTGCACCGCTGTGCTTCAGTTATAATATAACTATTTCTATCTCCAGTTATTACTATGAAACCAAAAGAGTTGAAAGTTCAGAAACATAGGACTCGACAACCAACCACGACACAATAAATAAAAAATAGCTCCTTCTAGCTTATATTACGATACGGACCATACATACCCTTGCGCTGAGCTCAACTCTGTTAGTACGTCTACCTATTCGTGAATTTCATATTTTGTCAACAGAAAGTGGTCCGTGAGATGAACCGGCTGGGAATGCTGGTGGACCTGTCCCACGTGGGCGACAACAGCACCAGGGCAGCCATCAAGCTGTCCAAGGCCCCCGTCGTCTTCAGCCACTCTTCCGTCTACAGCCTCTGCAACCACAAGCGGAATGTACCTGACGATATCATCCAGTCCTTGGTTAGTATCGCATGTAGTAAAGCATGGGAGGTTATTCGAGAAAGTTAGCGAAACGAAAAAGTATATTTCCAGAGACCCGAGTAAGTTAGTTCTTCCTATGATGTCGACTACCTTGTTTAAAAGGAAATATGGCTATACAAATATTCAACAAGCTACCTAAAAATGTAAGAGAACTACCACTATGTAAATTTAAGAGTGTACTGAAGAAATGGCTTTTAGAGAAATGTTTCTATTCTATTTCTGATTATATGGCTCATAAGGAAAAAACTATTTAATTTAATTTCTTAAACAGTCTTATTGTAGTATTATTTGTCTTTAAGAATTTGAATTGTTATTTGTTTATTAATTTTAATTTAATTATAATGCTTGTATATGGACATTTAATTAAGTAAGCTGTTTAATACCTATTCTATTTATATTTGCATGCTGATGCTACGGCGAAACATGCAGAACATTATCAATGTAACACCTATGTACCAAACCGTGTTTCACGCAAATAAAACATTCTTATTCTTATTCTTCTTATTCTTATCTACGTCTTTTTTAAAACGTAAGACACATAAACAGTAGAAGCGACGGTAGCCTAATGGCTAGGGCATCAGATTTGCGATCATGTGGTTGCTGGTTCCAATCCCATCGACTTCCGACGTGAACTCACTTGTAGCACGAGCATTAAGCTTACCACTGAACTGTGGTAGTTAGACAGTTAACATTTTCACAGATAATATACTATTGTTGCCGTTATAACAACTAATTCTTAAAACAGAATAAAATAAAATATATTTATGGTGGCTCCCATACAACAAACGTGATTTTGTTGCCATTTTGTAGATAATGGTACTGAACCCTTTGTGTGCACGGCCGACTCGCACTGGGCCAGTTTTTAGAGTCTGTGTGAAAATTTTTTGGTGTTCTAATATATTCGTGACGTATTATATTCATTTGCAGAAGAACAACGGCGGCATTATAATGGTGAACTTCTTCCCTGACTTCGTGAAATGCGCCCCTAATGCTACTATCTCTGATGTGGCCGGTAAGTAAACGGTGGGCTAACCATGTTTGTATATAAAAACCGCAATTCCGTGCCCTAAGAACATCAGCAAAGCTGAAACTCAAACTCCTTTTACCGCTTTTTATTAAACTTTTTGTGTAAATAGTTAGGCCTGAGCATAGATCGTATGCTTCTAAAAAGCCAGTCTTTTTACCTCTACAGTTTTTTTTAATGGCAAAACATCGTTTACCAGGGTAATTACTAAAAGAATACAGTGTAATTACTTATAACTTCTCAGAAGCGATAAACATGGAATCAATCAGAAAAGTTATAAAATCGAAATTGTTTGCAATATTCGGTAAGTAAGTACTGGTTTTGGTACTTAATTGAAATTAAAAACACTACAACAGAAGCATGCTGTTCACGTTCACGATACTAATCCTAGTAACAGAGAACTGCGATGCACTCTACACGTCGCGGCATATGTAAGAATGTCACTATGGCAATGTCACTATAATCCAAAGGAATCTTTGAGAGTGATAAACGGTATTGAAGTTGAAGAAGGAGAATTTCCATATGTGGTGGTTTTGATCCATATCCGTTACAGTGACAAAGTCTTCCGCAGAATATGCACCGGCTTTTTTATTTCCGATATATGGGCAAAAAGCGCGGGGCATTGCCTCGCGCAAAAAGAAGAATATTATGACACATCGATATGGTATGATAAATTTACAGAAAGCCCATTATAAACAGACCAGTACTAAAACATTTACTTCATCCATCGTATTCATCCGTTTTAAATGGTAAAGGATTTATACATGATTAATGTTTATTGCAAACTAATGAGATCCAAAGGATGGAATATGGGAAAGGTTGTCAGACATTGGGCCCACATCGCTGTATGGAATAGCCGCGACGTACGTGGGTGGTGGAATGACGGCACTGACGTTCGAAGATAGTATGAACTTGGCGCCGCATCGATATGCCGAACGTTATCTATCGAGCATACGGTCTGTATTAATAAGTCTGTCCCGGTACGGGCCCTTTGTGGCTAATTACAATAAAAAACCAATTGTGTCTCATTAGCGATGATTAAGAGGGTATATAATATCTTTGCTCGAGGCATCGCTCGCGTTCTGTAAGTTTTTTGCAGTAGATTTCTACTTTGGTACCTGTTTAGCAGGACAACCGATAGCGAAAATGACGTTCATTGCATCGAATGCTGACAAAGATAATGGTAACGACAGATAGTCACCGTGCGACATCAATAAATTATTGAGAGCAGTATACACGACATTAGGTATCAGTGAGCCCGTCCGGAATATGAATATATAGGGTTCCTTGGATTACTCACACGGGAAAGAGCGACGTAAAGCTGAACATGTGAAAAACAACTCACGCTAAGATCGACTTGAAATTAAAATCTATACAATCTACGCCTTATAAAAGTAAACCTAAGTATAAACTCAATAACAGAAAATAAAAGGTGAAAGGAGAACATAATGTTCGATGTACACATCAATCTTTTTGCTTCACTATTAGCTACGCGACTGTATGAAGATTATCTATCCAGGTGTTATTAATCTGTGTATTTAGATCAATTTGTCTCAGGTATGTGTCGATCACAATACACCATTGAAAATGGTAGCGTTATTTAAATTAGGGGGTTATCGCAATTCAAAATCCGCTAGGGTGAGTTATTTCGCCAATAGCCAAATGGGGACAATTTCCACCAATAACTAACAATCTACAGGCCAGTTAGTGGAAATCAAGACCACATGCGTAGCAAATCCAATAAGATGGTTTAATTGCAAATTTTAATTTGTTCCTCGTCTTGCCAGTATCTTAATATCTTTTGTTTCACATTTACAGAACACTTTCACTACATCAAGCGTATGATTGGATCGGACTACGTCGGCATCGGAGGTGACTTTGATGGCGTCAATAGGTATGCCAACAGTTTATAAACTACTATAATAAATAAACTACTATAACTTAATAAATCTATATATTAATACGTGATGCCAAAACTTTGGACCCCTTTTTACGAAAATTGCGCGGACGCAGGAGCATAAAATTTGGCACACTTATAGTTTATGTGTAGGAGAAGTGCAGAACGCTAATATTTTTCAATAATAATGCTTATAAAGTACATTAAATCAATAAATAAAACATTACCCACACTACCATGCATTTCACACACACATGTTTGTTTTGTTTTTTTTTTTTTTTTTTTTATAAATTAGTTCCTGACGGAACAGGCTAAGGTCTGAGACCATGCTGCCTAGTCATCAGTTAGCATTTTTCTTGAGTAGGGTAGATCCAGTTCAATTCATCAGTTTTTTTATGTAATTCCAGTTGTCATTGGTATTTATCCATAAGTAATCAAATCCAGGTAAATTCATCAGTTTCTTGAAACGAACAAGGCGCCAAATCCCATCCAACCCAAATCAATTTGTTATACATTGCACTTCCCCCCACCGTTCACTGCACCATTCACAAATACATACAACCACTATTTCATAATTACAACCAATTTTGAGGCACTTCAACAATATATAACAAATTAATTCAAATTAAATAAGATTTGGCACCCTGCTCGTTTCAAGGTTCCCGCGTTTTTTTTCATGTTTGTTTTGTTTTTCATTGACTGCTTACTGACATTGACATAAATAAGTGGTTTAAGTTTTTATATATCCGAATATAACGGCCAAGGACATTTAGCAAACGATAAAAGAGGTTTTACAAAAAACATTGTTTGCAGAGAAGTTTGCAATATGCGATAAAATATGCTCTAAATGGATAGTATTTTCCTCTTATAGCATGTTTTCTTTTAATAAACATTTTTTAAATAGATATTCTTTATTTTACTTCCTTTTAATTTCATATAATTTGTTCAAAAAATAAATTGGCAAATAACAGTCTTGGTCAAATGTGTGGTTATAGTAGTTTAGTTTTCGACAGTAGAACCTTAATAATGTTTGAATATTGTATTTTAATAATGTATATTAAGTCACTCACAATTTAAATTTATATTGTAAGGTCGAATTTCGACCATTGGGCGACCACTAGTATCGATAAATAGGCTTAAGAAAGGTATATAGGTATTGTTATTATTATGTATTTATTTGTTTTTTTAGCAACTTATTAAAATATGTCAGGTGTTTATAATTCTGATTCCTTCTTACTAACCTTTTTTCAATCGCGCGGATGTAGTCATCTTTAAGTTTAAAAAAAACAAGAAGTTGAAGTCACCCAAGATCTTGACCAGTGGCATAAACTTAATGGCCACTGGTCAAGATCTTGGGTGACTACAACCCACTCTTGTTTACTTTTAAATTCATCACATAAATGCTTCTGCGACAAATATACTTTGATTTATTATTATTATTTTATTTTGAGCCTGAACTGTCCCACTGCAGGGCAAAGGCCTCCCTTTCTTCCTTTCATTTTTCTCTCTGAAGGGCCAATTGAGGCCACTCCTTGTTAAAGTCGTCCAGTTCGTCCGTCCATCTCCGCCTGGGTCTTCCACGTGGCTTTCGTCTGTTGGGGAACCAAACTGTTGTGGCTTTCGCCCATACCTATTTCCACTGGCATTCGGCACACAATATGTCCGGCTCACTTCAATTTGGCACCCTTTTCAGTAGTTTTCTTTTATTTAATAATAATAATACCAACCTAAAAATGTTCTACTGTAGATAAAGATCTCTTCATAGAGAAGGGACGAGCATTGATCACCACGCTTGCTCATTGTGGGTTGCGATTTCAGATTCAAACTTTTTGGAATCCAGTCTTCCTCACGAAGTTAATTGTAGAAAGAATTCAAAGAATTATGATTTATTATTTTTATTTCTCCATTCTAGGGTTCCCCGAGGCCTGGAAGACGTGTCACGCTACCCGGAGCTGTTCGCTGAGTTACTCCGCAGTGGTCTTTGGAACGTGCAGGAACTGAAGAACTTGGCCGGTCTGAACATGCTACGCGTCCTGCGAGCCGTTGAGAAGGTGGGTCACCTTAACCAACACGTAAAAAAAGCTCTTATTACACTTGCCGTAATTCAGACGTAACTGAATTTATTCAAATCTCTTTCGCACTTTGGAAAAAGGCTAGGCAGATCATAAAATTGTAATAGGCAAAAATAGGAATGTGTAGTATCTAGTTTTGAAAGATGAACCATTTAAGCCAAGTGTCATAAGCGTATCGCGCGCCCTCTAGGCAAGTAGGAGTTCTCCTTTAATTCGTAGAATCGAACATGCAATCAAAATTACGTCATTTACCGAAAAGAAATGCACTTCCATACATTTTAAGAGCTATAGTTTCAATGCCTCAACCTTATCAGACCCGATGGCCTGATCTGGAACTAATATTATTCCTTATTCTATGTTTTATAGCTTAAATTTTATTATAAAATAATCGTAAATTAAGATTACATTTACTCCCAGTACACTGGGGGAAAGCATTATTTATACCCTGTTGTGAGTTGAACACTTAATTAAGCGGCGGTAGCCTAAATGGCTAGGGCGTCGGACTTGCGATCATGTGGTTGCGGGTTCGAATCCCACCCATTACACTACCGACGTAAACCCACTCGTAACACAAGCATCTTAGCTTATCACGACGGGTTAACGAGATTACTAGTAATGTGCGACCCACATTGCTAGTAATCTTTAAAAAAAAAAAATTCAACAGCTGCCACGCCGTCCGCGGTTCAGATAAGTTTTTAACGGTTGTAGTCACTGTCACTTGGCTACGGGAAAAAAATGTGAACAGTACTTTAGAAGTACTGTCCATAGTTAAAAATTCGCATTTTAATTCTTATGGATCAAAATGAGATGCGTTTATCTCATTTATATAACGGCTACAAGTTGCTTCATAGAAGCCCTATTATATTTACAATTTCTAATCACATTCTAAAATATATGAGAATTACCTATAAAAAAAGAAGCTAAAACGACCTAGGCTTAGACTTAGGCATACAAAAAAGTTTTTATTTTATTTATGAAAAAAAAAAATGATGAACAGTTAGTATATTTTGTAATCCATACTTACTTCTTTAAGTTTTCGCATACCTGAAGGGAGATTTTTAAAGGGATTTGGAATGTACGATGTCTCAAGCGAGTACATATAATTATATTTATTCAAATCTATACTAGTGGAATGAACAACTTTCTGAAATAACGAAAATGATTTGGAGTCTTCTAAACAAATTTTTATCATACCTATTATTTTAGTTTTGTAAGTAAGACAAATTTAATAGTGAGATGTCAATTGTTAACTTCTGGCCAGTATTTGTAAATGTGTTGGTATGTTAATAACATTATACATATATTAATAACATTACAGAAACCAACCAAGTAGCTGTTTTTTTCAACTTAATCCGTTTGATTTAGAACTTTATTTCAAAGAATAATAACTTGATTTCAATTAGCAAGTAAGCCGTTACCCGAGTCACAAGCACGTCTCAAGCCACAATACTGTTAAGGTATAAATTCTGTTTATTTGTGTAGGTCCGTGATGAGATGCGGACTAACGGCGTCGAGCCAGAGGAGCACCCGGACTCGCCCAACGACAACGGAAATTGCACCAGCAACGCTTTCTACACCGAATACGTTTAAATTGCTCTCACAACACGCGACTGCAAATTCGAACCTATTTCTATGCCACACGATTCATTTTAAATTATCAAACCCAACATCAATCAAACGAATATGATAACGATATTTAGATTCTGTATGATATTGGTAATACAAATATATTAGATATTCACACGTTATTTTGAGAACGGTTTTGATAGCTGATGTACGTACATTAATACTCATAACATCAGATGTATTTTGATAAGTCCCAACTTTACATGAAAATATAACAACACGAGATTGCAATTAGAAATCCCTACAAACTTTAATTTATTATTCCAGTTCATTTGTTCACGGAAAAACATAATTGCATTCTATTGAAGCGAACACACAGTTTTGAATTAATTCTACGGTTGGCTTTGGAGCTCAAATCAAGATTAAACTATATTGTTCCAAAAATCAACTGCAGATCTTTTTCTCTGTTTTTTATTCTTAAAATGAAATTCCAGCCTTGAAAACAAATAGTTCGTTTGTTTAGTTTACTAATATTCGTGTCATTTTGCAAACAAGGATTAAGTCGGTACAGAAATAGAACTTGTGTATAAAAAGTAAATCGTAATAAAAATGCAAAGATATTCGATATAACGTAATTGTTTGATCAAGCAGAATGAAATTAATTCACGAAATATTTCTGTGATTACCAATTTGTTGTTTACAATATTTAAAAAGCCTGCTTTCGACATGAGATTTTATTGTAGAATAACTGTGCCAAATACGAAATATTAAAGAATTTTTATGCTCGGAAAATATAAATTTCGTGCTACAATTTGCAGTCGCGTTCAACGATACAGTCAGCGGACAACGAGTCCAATCCGACAGTTTGATTCCAATTGATGCATGTTCAACTTGATAAATGTCTGTATACCAATAAGCGACCATTCACACTTGCTTGTAATAACAGAAAAACTAAAAAAAGTTTTTTATTCACAGAAAATATTCACTTATAAACCTTACGCCTGAAATATATAAACCCAATGATACTGATATCAATTAGAGTAATACATTTCAGTATTGGATTAATTAATACCTTAACTGGTAATGCCATCAACATCACAGCCAACGTGTCATTGTGCAAGTTCAATACGTAGGTAATCCAGTCTATTTGAGAGCTCAATGGCCGTGCATAATCTATATTTCGCAGTAACAATGCATGAAAAAATTATAGAGCAAGTGTGAAAAGTCAGTAACTGATTCCGTAGTAACGTCGATATGTGACTGTTTAGTTTAATATTCAAGATAACGATTGTCATAATTCAAAAGCTTTGGGTATACTCCCATATTCGAAGACCAAGATTTCGTTTCTGGGATATTAGCTCCACAAATCAATGTAACACATATCTCTGCTTTGACACAGATCTTTTACTTATTCCTCCTCGAGCAGACTTTAAAAGGTTCCAGTTATGAGAATTCCAGCTGAGTGTATACTTCATAAATCCGAACATAGTTTTGAAGTCAGTGCAAGATCTCTTCATTAAGGCAGCTTGAATGTTCAAGACAATTAAGCGAAATGAAGTGCAAGACTTCACTGTGAACTACTGCTATTATGACATACATTCTCAAATTTACATTGAAATAGATTTTTCAACATCTTGCAGATGAGGTTCGTAAACATCCGATTTTTTTACATTCGACTTCATTGCTGATATTTAAAATTCTTTCAGTTTCAAATACTGTCGTCACGGTATTTTTATTGGAACGGTCTTATTACGCATCGGGTTTCGTCCAATGAGTCTCTAGAGTTTCCAATTTCATCGAAATTCAATTATTCGGGCCTGTTGGTCTAGTGGTTAGTGACCCTGACTGCTAAGCCGGAGGTCGTGGGTTCGATTCCCACTCAAGACAAATCTTTGTGTGATGAGCACGATGATTTGTTCTGTGTCTGGGTGTAATTTATCATTCTATAATATGTATGTATTTAGAAATATATAAGTATGTTTATCAGTTGTCTGGTTACCATAGTACAGGCTCTGCCTAGTTTGGGATCAGATGACCGTGTGTGAGAATGTCCCAAGATATTTATTATTTATTTTATTTATTTATTTATTTATTCGAAATTATATCCAAGAGAATTAATTATTTTATACAATGTTATTTAAGTACATCTACTTTGTTTGGGGCCATTTCGATCAGGACTCCACGTTTCCATGGATTCGCGGTGTCTTTATTCGGGTGTATTTATTGTGTTCACATTACTTGCAATCCATTAATTAACAACCAATGACAAGTGTACAATTAGGGACTTCCAATATTGCTGTTCGTGTTGCCTTCGATTTAAGTCCAACAATCATTTATTATTTTGTTTGTACAGTTGACATACTTACTTTAGTTAGAATGGAAAGTTTTCGTCGTGTAAGTTTGGTTTCTAAGCCTATCCACAGATGCCAAATTACTTCCCTTGAAGAATTAGGTAACAGAGTTGCAGAGTCCGTTATATTTTACGTTTAATTTATTCCAGCAACTGAGTTCAGTGTTAACGACAACGTCAACGAAAGATCAGTGGATGTCGCAGCGACTTGCAAAGGATTAAACAAGTCCAACCGCGAACGCAAGGGTCGAAGTTCGTTATTGAACCAAACCCTCTACTAGCAAACATTGTTTATTTATTATCCTCATCGCCACTGTTGTATCTTTGGGGAGCGGGAATATGCGTACGTGCATTCAAACTACGAGCGAGTGTCATACTCCTTTATTCACATAACTCTATCTTTGTCACTAACGCGCCAACACACACAGGTGACGCGCGCTCACATATACAACATGGCATATCAAATATCAATTTATTAATAGCTACATACATTTCGGTACACAGACAGATATTACAGTCGATTAGTGGTTATAACATCACAGTCTGAATTAATCCTTTTTACAACGCCCGTTTTACTTTGCATTATTGAGCTGATAGCTTTTGAAGTATGGCAATTGTTTATATAATGTGGTAACTGTATTAGATAATCAATTATACGAGTATGTAATAAATGTTGTAGATGCATTAGGTCTTACACTGTGAACTTTGCACTTCTTCTTACGATTGTAGATGGCGTTCACATATCACCAACAAATCCTTACAACGCTACTCTTTCTGATAATACGACCCTTCTCCTCAGTTCACTTTTCCGACGGTTGCATTATCAGGGGAGCTTAGAGAGAGAGCTCTAAATTGGAATTAAATAATGGTTCTAGCGAGACAAGTAAAATAATTAGGTAAAATAAAAAAAATACGAAAAATATTTTATTTTACTATTGTAATTTAAAATAAAAGGAACTACTAACTAAATGGAATCTAGGAACGTAGGTAGAAAATAAAATTTATAAAAAGAATCTTAAAATATGATTTTGTTAATTGATTTATATTTTTATTATTATTTACTGTTGAACCTAGTGAACCGATACTCAAGTATCGGTTCTAAAGAGGATTTGTTAACTTCACCGCTTGCTAGTTTTAATTAATTATAAGTTACCATCGTTTTACATGTACTTTATGTAAAATATCAAGACAATATGTAGTTTCTTATTTTAAGTTCAATTTAAATCGGGCAGGAGTTTCGGAAGCATAGATTTGGGTGTGGATAGAACAATGCAAGTTAAGAAAAAAAAAACCTATATCTTATCAAACTTTGGTAATTTATGATTCCTGTCAAAGTTTGCCAGCATTAAATGCGAGCGGATCAAAGAGTACACCGATGTCACCGGACACGACGATACGACGGCCGTCCGGCTCGTATCCGGCACGTGTCCGGAACGAGTCCGGCACATGTCCGGCACGAGTCCCAGACGCGTCCGATACTCTCCGAACGTAAAGCTAAAAGCTAGTTTGCCATTTAGGGTAAGATATAAAGTTGTGATGAAGACTGCAGGGCCAGAAAGACCTAAACTTTTTATTACTTCTTGTACAGTTTAATATTAAAACTGTATGTTTTAATTAATTTTATAATTTTGTAATAAAAAGCATTTCATTGCTTCACGGAGGGTACTTTACATCATAACTGTTGTCACCGTGACAATACTGACGTCGACTTTATTAAAACTGAATGCTGTGAATTTCCTAATGTATATTTAAATAGGAGTTAAATCTATGAGACGTAGAACGACTTTTCTTATATACCTAATGTGACTGAACGATTTTTGAACCTATACTGATCTTTGATCTAAGGATTTTCTTCTAAAATCAGATTGTTAGTTCGTGTCTGGTAACGTACAAACATGTATTATCAAGCGCACTATCGGATTTATGAAAAATACATATTAAAAGTACGCAATATTTAATGTTTTGGTGAACGTTTTACCTAAAACCGGATCGCAATTGGACACCATTGAGAGACCGCAATGTTGGAAAACCGTCGCGTCGTTACCACAAACCATATTATAATGATAACTACTCCATATTTTGGGCTGTCCAACAATACATTATTTACTATACCATCCCATTTACAAACCAGTTTAAAACCATCATAAACAGTGTTTGTAAAAAGTTGTTATAATCAGCACGAGTCGCATGATATTTAAAGCAACCACAAAATTAAATGAATAAGTATAATACGTTACGGTCTAGTGGTTAAAACCTTTAAATATTTGCTGAGCAAACAGAAACCTGTAAAATTATGAGCTTGTAACCGAATTCCTGATGTGCGCTTGTTCCAGTTGCGTGGCGTATTGCAAAGTATTCATGACCCACTTGAGCATTACACCGCGACGTACTGCAACCCTTATATCTATATAAAATAAAGGTTGTTTTAATTTCTTTGTACTTTTTGTAAGGCGCCACGCTTCTGCCCTCTAAACTATTTATATATTTAATACACTTATCCAATAAACACGTTTGCTGTACTTAATGTAATTATCGTTTCATTTCATAAAGTACCTTCCCATAGATTTATATAAAGTTTACGATGAAATAATCTATACTCTATACTTATATTATAAAGCTGAAGAGTTTGTTTGTTTGAAGGCGCTAATCTCAGGAAGTACTGGACCGATTTGAAAAACCTGAAAGACGGGTCCGAGGGTTCCTCGGCTTCGGGTACCTACGTCGAAACTAGCAAAGGCCAAAAAGCCAGCGGTAGTAGCAGACACCCACGTCGTGGTTCTCGCGGACGTCCAACGCCAGTTGGACCTGACTCGAGGTGCAGCACCAGCAAGAGCTGGAAGAGCGGAACGGGCGCGTGCCGGCCGGGCCAAGTCCGGATACGGCGCGTCCCACGTGGTGTACGCGCACCACTCCATGGTTGAGCTGGAGCGGATGGCGGAAGAGGACGAGGAGGAGATAGCGAGTGTGCGCGGAATCGTCGCAAAGGGAGGAAGCCCTTCTGCCTTTCACCACTCCGTCCAACCAACAAGGCTGGACCGAAGTGGTCAGGAGGGGGAAGGGGAAGGGCAAGGGCCAAAGGCGGCGACGGCCGTCTCTACCGTCCCCGCGTCGCGTCTCCAAGCCAGTCGAAGTCGACCAGAAAGGGAAAGAAGAAGGGCAAGGGCAGAAAGCCGATAACGGCCGCCCCTACCGTCCCCGCCAACACGCCTGCTGTAACCGGTGAATAAGGAAGCAATATAGTTTGGGAAAAGGAAGATATGTAATTTTGACGTGGATATTGTTACCAAAGCTGAATTCATAAATAATAATATATAATTGGCCCCATAGACATAATACTTTTTTGTAATAAAGCGGTCTTGTAGCCTCCTGTATGGAGCAAGTTTTTATATTGGGATCTCATGGGACCTGTACGAGATCTTATATCAGCTAATGGAGTAAAAAGATGTATGTTTAATTTAACAAAAAGAGCAACTTCTAATACATATAATGACGGAAAGGTTAAAATTCGTAGGGTCTTAAAAAACAGGCTCGCAGCTATCTGTAGTTTTCAGACTGGTCATTGATCGTACGCAAGACTTTTGTGCTTTGAATATTCTGTCTCTGTCAGCGCAGTTTCCCCAGAATATAATCCCGTATCGTAGTACGGATGCTACTATGCCATGATAGGCTACTACAGCTGTATTTTATTTTACTTTGTGGGATAGATGGTAAAGAATGTAGGCAGATTTATTTAATTTTTTACAAACTTCTTCAGCATGAGATTTCCACGAAAGGTGGCAATCAATTATGATGCCTAAAAATTTACTATTCGGAGTAGTGTCTATTTGCTGATTATTATATTGGACAATCATATTATATGGAAGCAATCGTTGATAAAAATGCATTATCTTAGTTTTTTGTAAATTAATTACCAAATTATTTCTATTAAGCCAATTTATGAGTGTTACAAGTGTCTCATTAATATCATTTTCGTAACTTAGTCTATTTACACATTTTACTATTGCAGTACTATCGTCAGCAAAAAGCACCATGGGTTGATGTGTCTGACGAGGCAAGTCATTTTTATACAAAAGAAATAGTAGAGGTCCCAGGACACTACCTTGGGGTACTCCGTATTTAATTTCTCTGATGTTGGATAGGTATTTAATTTCGTGTTTAGTTTTTGTACAAATTCTTGATATCTCTGTGTATTGTTTTCGACCTGTGAGATATGACTTAATTAAATTTAAGACGATACCTCTTATGCCATAATCGTATAATTTGTTTAAAAGAATGTCATATTTTACGAAATCAAATGCTTTCGTCATATCGGTAAATAAAACGCATATGGGGGTCTTTTGGTCTACATTTAACATAATAATTTTAAGAAGGTCATAATAATATAGTGCCTTATTAATATTTAGATTTTTACGAAAGCCTTTTTGCTCTTCACATAGAATATTGTTATTATATTTTAAGAAAGTGTAAATTGATTTATATATAATTTTTTCAAAAATTTTGGAAAATATTGATATTAAGGCGACGGGTCTATAATTTGACATGTCGTCTTTATCATTTTTCTTATGCAATGGTTTTATTATAACGGTTTTTAAACTCTCAGGAAATATACCGGAGCTTATGCTGGTATTAATAATATGGCTTAAAGGAACAGATATAATATTAGATACGAATTTTATAACTGTGGTTGATATACCGTCGTAACCGAAGCTTTTTTTATTTTTTAGTGATTTAATCACATGAACAACACAACTGTGATAGTTACCGAATAATAGAAAGAAAGAAAGAAAAAGCATTTATTGCTCCGTATTAGAGACGCACAAAAAATAATAATTTATAACAACAAAACAACGAGTTTAACATAAGGACTAAAAACAGCAAAATAAAGAATTAAACAAACATAACATTAAAAAATAAGAAAAAAGAAACGAATTTTAAATGGCAACACTCCGAGCCGACGAACATTACCAACTTACAACTTACAAACCCGACGCCGCCACCAGCTACCAACATCAAAATATGAAATTTAAAGTTTCAAGTTGCTGATGCTGGGCTTCACAAAAATGTGCAGAAACATTTAAATGGTGACCAAGAGTGTTATCTAATGGGAGAAGTGCGCCCCATCTACGCGACAAACGGACGCCGCTCAGCTTAACGCTGTTGGTGTCACAAGAAGTAGCACCAACAACGCTGATTTTCAGCGAAGCCGTCTGTGACGCAATGACGTCTACCGGTGGTGAGAATGGTTAGTTGAGATTTAAATTATTAGAGAAATAATAAGCGTGATTAAATAAATATACGATGGATGATGATAATAATTAAATAAATAATAATGGTAGTGTACAAAAAAAGTTCCTATTGTGGGTGATGTGTATTATTTCTAAATGAGTAAATTTGTACAGTTCTAGTGATTATTGAATACACAAATTATCAAAAGTATGCAAAGAGTACAATGGGTGAATCAAATGAGGAAACAGGAGATACGTTTGCGGTCTAGAACCACTGAGGTAAAGTAAAAAGTAATTGATGAGTATTAATTTAGGTGATTGAAATTAAAATATGTAGATCCTATAATACTGTTATATAAAAATTAATAAACAAATTATTCTGTTATCCAGTAAGCATAATTATAATTAATAAATAGGTAGATAAACAACCAAAGCAATTTGAATTTGTAGCATGATATGGGTAGGTGAAATCTTATTTTCTTCTGCTATTTTAGACCTGCTGAACACAAGCCTCGCATTCCCAGTTTGAGTGTCAGACCCAGCACGACACACAACATTAATTCGCCTCAAGCAACACATGCTGTTGGAGGATCCACACCCAAATGCCCGCCAGCCGAGCACATTGAGGTACATTGTCCAGACAATACTTTCACTCGTTATATACTTAATATAATATTTAGTTGTAACAAAAAGAAAATTAAATAAGTTAATAATTAAATATTTAACAATTAAATAAATTAATAATTAAATAAAATAAATAAGTAACTAATAATAATTACTGTGTAGATGCTTGTATGTTTAATAGATATTTCCTTAGTTGATATAAAAAACTATGTTTGGATTTCAGGCTGCGAATTTATTGGTGGTGGCAGATCATTCCAACAGCGAGTTGCAGCAAATTTGAAGCTTCCCCTAAATGCAGTGGTCCTATGCTTCGGTATTGACAGCGGGTCCGTCACGGACCTTATCTGGTACTTAGATTGGCTTTGTCGCCAACTTAATTTTTTAAATAGATAGTTAGGTTTTGTGATTGAATGACTCCAAATAACAAACTAGCCAAGTGCAGCTTCCTCCTGGCAGCCATTTTGAGAATGTTGAGTTTAATCGAAGCGTTACATGGCTTCTCTTGGGGATATCTACACAAAACCTGGCACAGGCATTTTGTATACGTTGGGTTAACCGTTCTGTTCTAGATAGAAGACAGGGACCATACACAGTATCGCAATAATTCAGCCTTGATAAAACAAGAACATCCATCAGTTGCTTTCTTATTGGTACGCTCAGACAATCTCTTATAGCATATTTTATAAAACTTTTAGTCTATAGAAGCAGTTCCTCAAGGTTTTGCCGATATGAGCTTCAAAACGTAGTTCTGGATCCATAGTCAATCCCAGATTACAGGCTTCCTCAACTCTCTCAATCTTCTCATTCAAGATGATAAGCTCAGGGTTAGCTGAAAGTATAGACTTTATTTGCTTTTTACTTCCTAGCACCATAAACTTGGATTTTGTAGGGTTAAGTACTAAGGAATTTTCCTCTGACCAGCTGACCACTCTTTGAAGGTCTTCATTCATTTTCTCTACTGCAGACAATGTATCCTTAGGTTTAAAAGAAATATACAGTTGGATACCGTCGGCGTACATGTGGTATTTGCAATGCCTGAAGGATTTGACAATATCAGCACTATATATGAAAAGGAGTATGAAAAGGAGTGTCCCTAGTATAGACCCTTGGGGACCGCCTCTCACCACCGGACGGGGAGGGGATGACTCCGTCTATCCATCTTCCCTGCGAATTTCCACATATTGTGACCTATCACTAAGGTAGCTATCAAACCATTTTATCACTCCCACATCAAACCCGTAGTAGGCTAGCTTAGTAATCAGTAGAGTGGGATTAATTGCATCGAAGGCACGGGAAAAATCTAGCAAGACCAATATAGTACCCTCACCCCTGTCACGAGCTTCGAGGATGTTTCCCACAACATCAGCAAGAGCTGTTGCAGTTCCCCGAGCCTTCCTGAATCCTGACTGAAATTCAGGCAGCAAGTTGTTTGAGTCTAGATATTTTACCACAAATTAGTACACTACGCGTTCTTGAACTTTTGAAAGAAATGGGAGGATACTAATAGGGCGTAGGTCTTTAAAAGTTATTGGGTTGCTATTTTTAGGAATAGGCCGAACTATGGCACAACGCCATGACTCTGGAAACGTGTGGGTGTTAATTGAGCAGTTTATAATGTTTGTAATTGCTTGCAAGGTGCTAGGTAACGTCAGAGATATCATTTCCATGCTGATACCATCAATCCCCTGTGCATTCGAACCAAAACTTCCAATGTCCTTCAAAATTGTCTCATGATCAACAGGTCTCAATATAAATCTGGCTGAAGTGCTCGAAGTATGACAGCTGGGAGATATTCATATTGCACTTCCCTGGCACATCAAGAAACGCCACATTAATCGCATCCTGGGAGTACATCAGATTTTAGGTTTTTCCACTTTGGGTTCTTAATATTATTGTTGATAAATTTGCTGAAATACACTCTCTTCTCAGATATCAGTGCAGTGGCAGCTTGACGTTTAAGGTCTAGGTAATATTCCTTTTTATTGTCGTCTTTGGATTTACAAATCTGTCTCTGGCCTCATCTCGTAATTTGAACATCAAACGAATATTGTCTGTAATCCATGGAGTAGGTCGAGTATTAAATTTGTTCTTTTTAATGGAAGCGTGCAGGTCGAATAGGAATATGAGATACAACCTGAGGGTTTGAGCCATAATGTTAACGTCATTTAAATCACCTATTGTTATCCAAGGAATTTGATTCAAATCATATTTAAAGTGATCCTCCAGTATATCCTTAAATGGGCGATATAAGACAAACCTAGGTTGAACTTTTTCTTTTTTAACTACTGTGTCACAGGTGATGAATGAATGGTGACCGAGCTCACTTATGTGGTCAACCACAACGACACGGACTTTAGTATCAGATGACATCTAAGAGTGTGCTGCTGTCCCCAACAAAGTGAGTTGCTGTAGGAACTACCTGGTTCAGATTAATGTAGTTAAGAAAGTCTGTTAGTTGTTTCGTTTTAGAGCTAGATATATCCAACATGTTCACATTAAAGTCACCCATCAATACTATATTATCATAAGGGGACAAAGCACTTACACTATCAGTCAACCCTTCGAGAAACTTTCTAAGGTCAAACCATGGTGGACGGTAAGCCGTACCGATAAGCCACTTCTTCCCACTCAGACTAAGATTCAACCATAGCTCAATATCTGGCTGTTGTTGTTTTTATGTAAAAGGCCTAATATATATAAGACCAATCGGCGCATAGACGGATGGAACCGTCACGCTTTAAGACGGGTACTATAGGACTAGCATAATCCGAATACGTGACAGGCTGAAGAATACCTAAGTTTACTAAACGATTTATCTCGGTTTCTACCCGCTCGCGCAAAGCAAACGGTAACGGTCTCGCTTTATAAAAATTGGTTTTACGTCAGCTTTTAAAGGTAAATTTACCTCGACTCCCTTAAAACATCCTAACTTGTCAGAAAATAATTGTGGAAATTTTGAAATAAGGTTTTCGACCAAATTTTCGCACTTATTAACAGAACATATTTGCATATTAAACTGAGAAAAAAGTCTCTGCCTAGTAACGGGGGACCCCGACATCGTACTACATACACATTTATGTATTTCGAATTTTCGATTTACCGTCATAAGTAAAAAGTAAATTTAATTTCCCTACAATATTTAGTTTATATAGCACTCAACAAAATTATGGCGTTGTACTAATTGTTTACACATTCGTTTTAAATGTCCTTGCACACCACACTTCCTACATTTATAACGTGCGAATCGACACGAAGATGCTTGATGCCCGGTATAGCCGCAAGCTGTGCAACCGTTGCCCTCGGCGATCCGCTCAGCCGCCGCTGAGCCTGCACGGCGCTGTGCTGGTGTGCCGCGAGCTGTTCCCTGCTGTGTGCCCGCGGGTACTACCTTAGATATCTTCATTAACGTTTGTGAAGAAAGAGAAGTCCCTTGACCTCGAACAGAATCTTGTGCCCCCATACGGGCGCTGCAAACCCCTTCAGCTATCTCTATAGCTTTGTTCAGAGATAATTCCGACAAGTCCTTAGTAAACAGCTTATCTCTGTCAGGCCTCGGTTCCATGCTCAGGACAAACCGGTCCCGAAGCTGTTCATCAAGGTGTTGGGCCCCAAATCCGCAGTGCATAGCGAGGCCACGCACACGCGCAGCCCACTCTGCGATTCCTTCGCCCACATGTTGAGTCGCGCTGTGAAATCTGAATCTTTCCGCAAAAGTGCACTTCTTCGGCTTAAAATGTCCATTCAAAAGTTCGACTACCGTATCATAGCTGTGTGTACCGACTATCCGCGGTAAAGCTAGATCTCAAACTAATGTATACGAACACTCGGCGAAATTACTGAGTAGTATAGCTCAACGTTTCGCACCGGCTTTATCTGTTTCACCCCCAATATCGTTTGCTAAGAACCATTGTTCAAGCCTCTCCTTATACACAGACCATTCTTGAACCTCGTGGTTAAAAGTAGTTAAGGTGCCGACTGTTAACTTTGCCATCGTTATTTTTTCTTTTTGCCTCGTCGCCAAATGCTATATCTGTGTGGGGGAAGCAGGTAACCAAATGACACAAAAGATACGTAAGAACTAGTATATTCGACTGATGCAACAGTCAAGTAATATTACTAAGGCGTAAGGTACCGGAACACTGTAAGATTTGCAAATACCCTAACATATACAAAAACACAAAAAGGGTTAGCTAGACTACATTTAATTCTAAAAGATTGTGGGTGCTGAAAAAGGATTTGAACATGCAGCAAAAATATTCATATTCGATCGTACAACCACCGAGCTGTTTAATACGTCTGTAAGCTTCGTAAATAGTTATTCATACTTCAATAATCTAATCACTATGGCAGAGTTATTTTTGCCATTAGTTTGTTGTGTATATGTCAAAGATGTCAAAAAACATTTAAATTTTGATCCCTATTTAATATGGACGACCATATTGATGAGAGCTCAACCTACATTGGACATTGTAGCGCCGATATCGCTTATTATTGATTCCAATGTACCAACATAACTTTTTTTTTAAAACGCATGAATAGATCGTGTAAATATTGTTTTTTTCTAAAATATTGGATGTACAAACACGGGTCGTTTACGTTGAAGAAATGTCTAACGACTAAACACGTTTACGAGGCTAATTTCTAAAAGATAATAATAATAACCCCCCCGGGGGATCACCTTGACGTGGTGGGGGGCTTCCGGATAAATGGTACTGGTCTCATGGTCAAAACAACTAGCTATAAAATATCACCTATATATGGTACAGGTTAAGTGGTCTTATCAACTTACCACTGAACATCACCTATCCTAACTAACGATCCCCAAACCCATTTGATGGAGAAAAGAAGTATGAAAAGTCAGTTTAAGAGATATAGTTTGCGGCCGCTGCCCGGGGGCCGCCGGGGCGCATCTGGAGCTGACGCTGGATGCCACAGCATGCAAACCGTAGGCGACGGGGGACTGAGCAGGCGGGTTCCCCTCGAACAAAATGCTACAGCCGACCGATCACCCTCACCTTCATCCTCCGAACATTCTTCGCTAACATCCCATCTCCATCTTCAACTCATACTTTAGTTAGATCACCAATTTCATCACCATCATCTATATATTCATCTCGATCTACAAGGTCAACAGCTGTTGTGCAGGAGGCAGGAGCCGCTAACCCTGCACCAACTGGTGGTCCTTCTCGTGCGCGAAAGAAATGGTCCGAAGACATGAACCGCCTTTTTTGGCGCACATACTTATTAATAACTAAATGTGAGACTACACAAATGAATAATTATTTAGAATATTTACACCAAGAATTTGACAATAGATATCCCGAAATGCAAGCCACTCGGCAACGAGTCGGTGATCAAAGAAGAACGATTTTAAGAAGAAAATTATTACCTCAGCATGCATTGGATGCAATAAACAAGGAAGTAAAAGAACACATACAAACAACTGATTATTCATCTTTCTCACACAGTCATAACCAAACTCCACACACCACACAAACACACACACATATATTCTACTGTTAATACCAGAATAAAGTGGTCTGATGACATGAATGAAGATATCATTAGACTGTATTTAGAAATATAGAAGTGCATAAAACTAGCTACCAAAAAAGCTTTCACCACAGCAAGCACCCTAACTTATCACATATCACTGAGCAAAGAATTGCAGATCAAAGAAGATTAACATTTTGCAATAAATTTAATACAGATAAAATTAGAAGAATAAAAAGAGAAGTAGAATTAAAATTAGTACAGAAAAACAATTATCTTCGGCCTAACATAGATCAAGGCCACGATACGGTAGAAAATACACAAAATACACTACAAGAAAATACATCACACATTACACAAACACCAACAGAAGGTTACGAAGTCGTTGTAGAACCTACTCCTACACAAAACGATGCAATAGAAATAAATAACATAGAAGTTGAGTTTAATAACGCTGTTGGACAATTTAGTGATATGCACCCTGAAAAGAGGCCCTATATCCCTAAGCAAAGATCGTCTCGGAAATTTTCACATATTATAATTTTTCAATTGCAACGGTCGCTGCGGAGGCGTCTATGTTTACGTGAATGTCAAAGAGTAAAACATTTGTATAGGCAGACTTGACACTATCGATGTAGGTATAATTTTGAAAACTATGAGCAATAAAATATTAATATTTAATCACGATAGTAATGTTGTAATAATATTTCACATTTTTGTTTGGATTTAAAGGTTTCCACGGCTATGTCATGAAACAAGAGAATCATCAATCAAAGTTTAGATAAATCGCAGTGAAGAAACTTGGTTACCTTCAGATTATTCACGCATATTATGTTCCGTGCATTTACAAGAAAACGACAATACACCATAAAAACACTAAGAGTATACTTAAAGAAATCTGAATTACCATGCGATAACGTAAATGATATTATATTTGTAAATATAACATTGCTGGAATTTTTGTTTAACTTTGTTATTAGAAAAACTAACTTTTTTGATGTTCAGTATACTTACGGGGCTTATGAGAGGCAGAACCAGTAGGTAAATGGCGGTTTTTTTAATACTGTAACGCTAGATACATATTTACAAAAACTGATCCAACTGTGGATTACTATACCAAACGGCGGAAATTAACTAAACTGATTTTATTTGAAGAAAATTAAAGTATTTTAACAGTTGAAATACTTTTTTACACACGTAGGCAGAATATAAACAAATTGTCGCATCTGCGCGCATTGATTGTTATCTATGAGAAAATAACAAGCTTGCCCCGCGCATGCGCTGTCATGCGCTGACTTCAAATGCGTGCGCTATATTTTGTTTGAAATACCTTCTCTAGTTCGTAGTACATTATAACTCAATGACGACGAAAGAGTTTTTACATAAAACAATGTTTTCAGAGAAGTTTTAAATCATTAATTAAATTATTAGACCAGGGCCGAAGCCTTCAAAAATTGTAAAAAGTGAAAAAAAATTACAGTAGGATGAAACCCATTAGAAAAGGAGGCGAATATTATAAAATTGAAAGGAAAAATAAATTACGGTCGATCCGAGTTCGAGAAGTGGGGGAGGGGGGGTTTAAGGGTATTCGACAGTAGAACCTTAATAATGTTTGAAGATTATAGGTATTTTAATAATGTATATTAAGTCACTTACAATTTAAATTTATTATATGGTCGAATTTCGACCACTGGGCGACCTAGGGACGACTAGTTATAATAAACCCCTCGGGGCAAGTTGTTACCTCATCATGAGAATCACGCAATACCTGAGGGCATATTAAAATGCTTTTTGCAACCTTAAGATATAAATAAAAAATGTATCTGAAGGTCTATGTAGGAGCATACATCCGCAGGGCAGCTAGTGGCGACCTGTTTGTGAGTCTAAAAGACTGTAAAAAATAATGAATAATATCAATTTAACTTATAGTTACGATGTATGCCATTATCGTAAGCCAAGTTGTAATATAGAGCATATTTTCGAAAATATTGATAAAAAAGTTAAAAAATTCACTAAATCTGATTATTAGATCTTATCTATATTGGTGAAGAAGATTTCAAAAAAACTTGTAATTATATAGAGCTTGTCGTATTTATTCGCGAAAAATTTTTACCGCTGACTCATACTAACTTTATTTTATGTTTGCCAACGTTCAAATACATGAACAATTTTATTCTTTCTTATATCTTTAAACGAGCAATTCTTGTATATATATAATCTGAATCTCGGAAACGGCTCCAACGATTTTCAAGAAATTTAGTATGCAGTGGGTTTCGGGGGCGTTAAATCGATCTAGCTAGGATTCTTTTTCAGAAAATGTTGTTTTATCCGTGTTTTCAGTAATCTTATATCTTTGAACGAGCCATTCTTGTATATACTTAATCTGGCCATAAATACTTTTACAATTAAAAATAAACAAAACAATTTGAATTTGGAATCTGTCATTTATATTATGATTGTTCATACCTACTTCATTCAGTTCATTGTGTTTCTCATTTTGGCGCCAATATATTGTACAATATTTTGCGATATTACGAGTAAAATAGAGAGGTAGATAAAGACGATCGAATCGCTGTGATTGCATTACACAAAGTAGGTATGAGCCAAATGGAATTTTTAAAACTCTCCATAAGCTTGGTATTAGTAAAATTTTTGTGTTCCGGGCTATTATAATGAGACCTCCTCTGTTTGTGACAGAAAAAGATCAGACCGTACACGTAGTTTTCGTACGAAAAAGGTGGTCAAAGCAGTAAGGAAAAGAATTCGAAGAAATCCTGTCCGCAAGCAAAATATTTTATCTCGGGAGATGAAGATGAACCATGTCGCGTATTTTAAAAGATGACTTAGGACTTGCAGCCTATAAGAGACGTACTGGTAATTTCTTAACTGATAATTTAAAAAAGAATAGGGTGGTAAAATTGAAACAACTACTGAAGCGGTACGCAAAAGGAGAGTACAGAAAAAAATTGTTTACGGATGAGACTTTTTTTACAATTGAGCAACTTTGAAACAAAAAAATGACCGTGTTGCTCACAGCTCTAAGAAAGTTTCTCAATTAGTCGACAAAGTGCAACGTGGGCATTATCCAACTTTAGTGATGGTTTGGTGGGCTATTAGCTGTGAAGCAGTGACTGAGCCATACTTTTGTGGTAAATGTATCAAAACATCGGCACAAGGGTATCAAGATACCATTCTATTCTTGAGAAGGTAGTGAAGCCCCTTAACAACACCATGTTCAATAACCAAGAATGGTCCTTCCAGCAAGACTCGGCGCAGGTCATAAAGCTCGGTCTACGCAGTCATGGTTGGAAACGAACTTTTCGGACTTCATCAGAGCTGCAGACTAGCCGTCGTCTAGCCCCGATCTTAATCCACTTTATTTAATTATTGTCAGATTTAGAGAGTACGGCTTGCTCTTAACGCCATGAAAATTTAGAGTCCCTAAAACATTTTTTAAATTTTAATGTAATTTGTGATTTATTGATAAGCTGTAAAAAAATAAGTATTTGTTTCTAATAAAATAATAAACTAATAGCACTCGTGATTTTTTTATTTAAATAACCAGTTCATATTTTTTTATTATTATGTTGGTAAGATCGAAAAATATGATTTATACTTCCTCATTTCATCGGTATGTAATTCGTTTATAAATATAATTTCTAAAAACACACTACCAAATAAAAAAACTTTTGAAAAAAAAAATTAAACCGACTTCAAAAACCAAAGCAAAACCTAAAAGGCACAAAATAGTGCAAAATAAACTTAGAACTATCTAAAATATTAATACAAACTAAGGGTTCTGTTTGAAGTTGGTGCCAAACTATATATTATACTCGTATTTGTACTAGTATTTGTAGGTATTTATTTTTTGTTGGTATATTGTTGTTTGGCACCGACTTCAAACAGATCACTTCTAGTTTTGTATTAATATTTTAGATAGTTCTAAGTTTATTTTGCACTATTTTGTGCCTTTTAGGTTTTGCTTTGGTTTTTGAAGTCGGTTTAATTTTTTTTTTCAAAAGTTTATTTATTTTTTTATTTTTTGTGTTCATAATATTTATTATAATAATACAATACAGCTCACCTTAGAAACGTTAAAAAATGTAAATGAGGGTCAATACATATTTATTATATAAAAAAAATCAACCCTTAACTCCTAAAAGTCAAGGTTTCTTCCATCATCAGCTCAGTATTTACCAAAAGCCTTGAGGTGATGACTATTGGACGTAAATACCTAAATAGGCTCAGTAGAATCATGAAACACGTTCGACATTTCTATAAAATTTAAGGGTTTCCTTCGATTTAACTGGGATCCCATCATCAGATCCTGACTTGGTGACAATGGGACCACCTCGGGAGAATACTCTTTCGAATACAAAAAGAATTATAAAAATCGGTTCACAATTGACGGAGTAATCGGTGAACAAACATAAAAAAAAAAAATTGTGACACGCCGAACATATAACCTCCTCCTTTTCGAAGTCGGTTAAAAAAACGAGCAAAGCTCGGTGATCCAGGTACTGTAATGTATAATAATGTATAATAGCAGGGTGGACATCTTTAACAATCTATACTTCTATACTAATATTATAAAGAGGTAAAATTTGTTTGTAAGTTTGTATATAATGGGTAATCTTCGGAAGTAATGAACCAATTTAAAAAATGGTTTCACTGGTAGAAAGCTACATTATTCGTGAGTGTTATAGGCTATAAATTATAAAGATATCATAAATATTAGCCGTACAATCTCAATTTTTGTCTAGCCAGGCGGAAAACAATTGCTCTTACAACATAGTTATTTGCAATCGCTGCCTTAACAGTTGCATATAATTGAAAACAATGTATGGCAACCTGGTCCGGTTTAAATGGTTCTACAATAAAGTCCGCGACACCATATTTCTATCTTTTATATTTTATATAGATATATATATACACATAAAAGCTACTATATATTTTATACATTTGTCCATACGATTTGCCCTAAACAGTATGTCAATTGCTTAAATAGTTTCGAAGATAATATAAAAATTTTTACTTATAATATCATTGATAAAATTACTAAATCGCAAAATGCCGCCGTCCATTCACGAACCGCATTAGAACATGCTTTGTACGGACTTTTAAATGGTAATCATCCACATTCTGTGCACTTTATAAAAACATACGCAAGTATAATACACTGTTTCAAATGACGTCGTTCGGTACTAAAGAAATTCGTAAAGGAAACTTTATGCCTACTTTTAAGATAGAGGGTCAGATTTATCATTTAATTGGTATTTGCTTCCTACAACAGGTCAAAGCCCGAAATTTTTAAAGATATATTTCATTTCTGATGCGGACCGGACCAACTTTCCTTGCGATCAAACATGGCCCCCACTTTAAAAACCGATTTGATCAATGATTTACAGACCCTATTAAATAGCCATAACGAATACATACGCAGTTTCAAATACAATTTAAAAAGCAACTCTTCCTTCAACAATTTAAAATAAATAATTCACGCCGATTGCACACCACAAAATCAACATCGAAGAAGATACAACTCTCCTACAACAAACGAAGTTGCCGTCCTGTTAGTAGATGAATACAAGTTATTTGTAATATTGTAAAGATGGTCAGTTAAAAAGAGTGTCCGAATTGCATCGCGCTTACGATCTCCTGCAATATCCTTTGATGTTTGTGAAAGGAGAAGATAGCTCTGACTATAAAGCAACAATTTTCTGCACAAAACAAAACAGTTTCCTGAGAACTGCATACCAGTAAGTTCTATGCATACAGACTAATGGTCAAAGATAACCGTTTCAATACTTAACATCATTACCGAGATTTATTCAGTCAATACTGCGTTGACATGATGGCTAAAATGATATCGGAAAGATTGAATTTTATATCCCGAAACCAACAAAAGTTAAGAGCTGACGATTATATACATTTAAGAGATGCTTTATATAGAGATGCTAATGTAAATGCTGAAAATATTGGTCAACACGTTATCTTGCCCTCATCTTTCACGGGATCGCCGCGATACATGCATGAAAAAACGCAAGACGCTATGACATACGTGCGGAATTACGGAAGGCCTGACTTATTTGTTATCTTCATTTGCAACCCCGAGTGGGAAGAATTAAAGCAAGAACTTTTTTTTGGAAAATGATATTTCGATGGACATGACATTAATAGCGAGGGTCTTCCATTTCAAAATGAAGAATCTTATTAAAATATTTATAAAAGAAAAATAAATCGGAAAAGTCAAATGCCATAATGGTCAGTGTCGAGTGGCAAAAACGGGGCTTACCACACTGTCACATGTTGTTTTGGCTTGAAAATAAAATACAACCTGACGAAATTGACAAGATTATAGTTGCTGAGCTACCCATGACGTTGTGACCAAGGCGACTTTCCGCATTAACTACTAAATCTTGGAGAAGGAAAAAGTAGCTGTCCTCGCACCTACACTACTAGCGATGACATTAAACTTGACGATAGATTAGGTCACATATTACATAGGTTAGAACATCTGATAGACGTTATTTATCCACCGGTCTTGAAAATTTATTAGATCTAAAGAGATTATCATTGGCTTTGTTCCAGGGCAATAGTGTCTCCTAGAAACGATACAGTGAATGAGATAAATAAACTGATTTTAGAGAAAATTCCCGGTCAAGTCAAACACTATAAGTCCATTGATACCTACGGTTTGTAATATTGAAGATACAGGGCACTATCCTCAAGAATTTTTAAATTCTTTGAGCCCTTCTGGCTTACCTCCTTATGACTTATGTTAAAAGTTGGCATTTCTATCATGCTATTAAGAAACTTGAGCCCCCCTAACATGTGTAATGGCACAAGGCTACTTATAAAAGAGTTGCGGGAGAATATAATCGTGGCGACCATTCTCACAGGGCCAGCAGTGGGACAACTGGCTTATATTCCGCGGATACCTATGATTCCGACGGATTTACCCATACCATTTAAAAGGCTACAGTATCCCGTAAAAATCTCTTTTGCCCTCACTATAAAAATTTCAAGGGTCAAACATTGTCTCTGGTGGGCATTGACCTGAGAAAGCAATGTTTTTCCCATAGACAGTTATATGTTGGCTTATCTCGGGTTGGAACTCCTGAAAGACAATATATTTTGGTACCAAAAATAATAGCATTACATGAAGTTTTGAATAATTAAATTTAACATAATTTATTCAATCATAATAATTTCTTTCACTCATTTGAAACCCGGTAATACCTATAGCCAAAGTGGCATGCAAATACATACTATACATATTGTGCAATAAAAACTAAACCCTCCTTTTGGCAGTCAAGAAATAATCATAGCACTCAGTACTAACCGAATCACACTCATAATTTCATCACAAGTTAAAATGTTTACCGCCCAACGAAGTGGGCACGGGTCAGCTAGTCTACTATATATTGATGTAGATACGTATAATTATGCATATGTACTGGACTCTAACCTGAACTTGCCTTATACTCGCGATACATACAATTTATATTACGAAACCCTAAATTATAAAGGTCTCAAAATTGTAACACCTAAATGTACCACATTTCTTGCAAATAAAATGATTGATTGATTGATTGAAATAGTTATAACGGATTTATCGGAACTCATCTTAGAAATTTCAAAAACAAAGCACTCGGAAGTTGATTGTACCCTATTAAATGTAACCAAAATATTAACAGAACTAGAACCTCCAACTAATTCTCAGTTTTTTCTTTAACTATATAACTATAATACTTCACCAAAACATAGCAGGTCTGATAAACAAATCAGACTCACTCGTTGTTGAATTGGAAGATCTTTTCAATAATGGAACTCAAGTTGATGTTATATGTATCACAGAGCATTTTATCGAATCAGGCTATGAAAGTTTACTGCAAATTCCTAATTTCTGTCCAGCAGCGTTTTTTTCTAAGAAACACTAAAAGGGGAGGAACGTGCATACTTGTTAGAACGGGATTAGAATTTAGGGAAATTCCTGATGTGGCAAAACTTTCACTACCAGGCGTTTTCAAATCATGTGCTGTAGAACTAATACACCACAAGATTATAATTATTTGTATATACCGAATACCTAAGTATAATTATAATATATTTTATGAAAAATTAGATGTAATATTAAGAAAAATTTGTTTACTCTCTAACAAAAATATAATTTTAGCTGGGGATTTCAACATAGATGTTTTAAAGAACAACAAGATAACATTAGAACTTGAATACTTTCTTTCTCAATTTAATCTGAAATTAGCATTTTATAAACCTACTAGGCTAAGCAGCAACACCTGCATTGATAATTTTGCACACAATTACAAGAAAGATTTCAAAGCAGAAATAATAGATTTGGTTCTGTCAGATCATACATGTCAGCTTCTTAAAGTACCCATAGAATAATAACTAAAGTAATAGAAGGAGCGCTAAAATAGCAACTAAAGTCAATGTATTTGCTTTATTTTGGCTTATGGAGCCGCTCTCATGTTAGAGAGGGACGCATGTACAGAAAACGTTTCAAAATTTTGCCCTTGTCTAAGATTTTATTTAGGCTAGTGACGTGACCCATTAAATTTCAACATCGATAGAATTTACTGTGACATGCGTTATCGCGAACCACCATAAATAATAACCGTACTTAAAATATATAAATTACTAACAAAGAGACGATATAATTATTTATCAGGTTTTACAAGTTCATTCTGAAAAGATCAGTGATAAACAGCAAAAAGGGGATATCGATATTTTTAAAGAAAGCCGGATATTGTTGCGGAAAATGTTTTTATTTCAAGAAAACTTAAAATAGGCGCTTTAGAAGCGTTAAAGGAGTTGTTTCACTTTCGGCTGGCACTGTGCATAATACCTAGTTATAAAAAATTTAGGAAAAATATTAATCCGTAAATCTATTATTTCCTTTGTCGTAGTTTCAGATTTAAGCTTCAAAATTATTGCCGTTGTTGGAGTTGTGGGACACTATGCGGCAGCGCTGCCAACAAGCGTTCTGAAAACAGGATCGATCTGAAATAAATGTGATAATGTTTAATTAAGTCAGATAATTATAATCTATGATGTTAAAGGTCTAGGAGCTTAAATCTAGTGAAAATCTTCCTATCATAGTCGACACATTGAATAAGATCAAAACATACTTTAATATCTAATATCTTGGAACTAACACATATCCATCTAATCCCCAAACTAGGCAAAGACAGGCAGCATGGCAACCAGACAACCGATAAAAATACTGATATATTAACAAATACATGCATATTATATATAAATTACACGTAGACACAGAACAAACGATCGTGCTCATCAAACAAAGATTTGTCCTGGGTAGGAATCGAATCTAAAAGCGAACCTAAAATCTTTTCTCTCCGTCTTTAGAAAATCTGTACAAGAAAAGTATCGACAACATTATTTACGTCACTATGAATGACCATGATAACCTAAAAACAGTTTTCGAATATTCACTTATTACTTCTTTTGAAAAAGATATTGAGGCTGGTTTCCGCTACAAATTGATTCAGCTAGATTTTAACATATTTATATTCGTTTTTCAGCTCACATTCAACAATAAATTGAGCAAAAACTTACCGATGGAAAGTCAGTAATTGGTGATTATGTTCTTTCCTTGATGTATGGGACTTGCACCCAACCACCGCACAAGACATCGCACCACAACGTCCACAAAGTCACTATTTATTGTTAAATAGAATAATTATTGCAGTACAACAGCAACAATATTAATAAAACTTAATATAACAAACCAAAACAATACGGTTTACGACATATTTGTCAACATGGAATATGCGAACAAATTAAGTGGTTCAATGAAACATACTGCCAAATATGACGTAAAGTACTCTCAAATTTGGTCATATTACCAAACCAAACCAACGAAACAAACTACCAAATCTCGTCATATCTTACGTCATGACAAGAAAAACTCAGAAAAAGTAAAACAAAGAATAGTCATTTATCTCTTTTCCCCGTCCATTTTGTGGTATAAGATAGAACAGGAAAAAGAGTAGTCACATAACTCTTATTTTAGCGCTCCTTCTATTACTTTAGTTATTATTCTATGAAAGTACCTATCAACAAATCATGTAGACTAAAATATTGGAAAATTGAAAAACAAGACATAACTACAGATAATTTAATAAACTTCAAAAATCACTTACGATGCTTGTCGTTTATACAGGTATATAACACAAAAGACGCGAATGAATCATATGACTGCTTCATGGAAGATTTTTTGATGTTATAATTATAATCTTTGCTTTCCGATAAAGTATGTAACAATAAAAACGAATACTAAGACTAAATGGATATCTCGTGGAATAAAAATCTGCAGTCAAAAACAAAGAAAATTACTTTGAGCTTATAGATTGAATACCAATAATAAAAATAAAATTGAGTTAAAGAATTATACAGACCTGTATAAAAAAATTATGCGTTTGACACAAAGCCCAAAATAACCACTTCATAAATACTGCTCAAAATAAGTGAAAAGCTGCATGGAAAGTGATTAACAAATCTAAATTTTGTTTACCAAGAGATTTAATAATGTCCATAAAAAAAGAAAGTATAACCTTTACTGATCCTACTGATATAGCAAACAAATTTAACAATTATTTTGTGGATAATATGATTGAAAATAATATACCAACGGGGAGTTCTTCATTAACAAGGAAAAATATAAAAAATGTAGCAGCACAATCATTATATATGGAACCTGTTTGTTCTACAGATAATAATATAATAAACATAATTAATAGTCTTAAAATACCAATACTGTTGGATGTGATGGCGTATCAACTAAAGTAATAAAGTACATTAAATAAATTATAGCGCAGCCATTTACACACATAATTATTAATAGTTGCATCGCCGATGGTATATTTCCTAATAGTCTTAAAAAGACTATAATTAAACCTTTATTTAAAAAGAATGATAAACAAGATATAAAAAATTACAGATCAATTGCCAAAATTCCGATTTTTTCAAAAATTATTGAGAAGATAGTCTACAATTCGATATATAATTACTTCGTGAAATTCAAGCTGTTCTGTAATGAACAAAAAGGGTTCAGAAAAAATACTTCTATCAATATGGCCTTGTTTGACCTCCTATCCAATATCATGACTTCTGTCGACAAAAGAGCCCCAGTTTGTGCCATATACACTGATATGACGAAAGCCTTTGATTATGTACACCATAAAACTCTATTAGAAAAACTATACGGTTACGGGATCAGAGGGAACATTCTACAACTCTTAGAATCATACTTGTCTGATAGATCTCAGTGCACAGAAATTACACGTTTCTGTCCGTCAACCAATTTAGTCAAAACCTATACATCACAACCCAAATATATAAAATATGGCGTCCCTCAAGGTAGCGTGCTAGGACCACTACTTTTTTTATTATAATAACTTCCGTGAGACGAATTCATAATTATTTAAGGATTCAACGGTTTACTCACGCGCATTTTCGGGATCGCCCGACTAGTTTCAGACTCAATAGGAGTCCTTAATCATGAGCAGACGCGGCGGCGGCGGTGCCACGACACCGCCGCCTGTAGGTATAGTAGGCTAAAACTAGTCGGGCGATCCCGAAAATGCGCGTGAGTAAACCGTTGAATCCTTAAATAACTACTTTTTTTAATTTACATCAATGATCTCCCTCAAGTCACAGAGCGTAAAATGGTTCTATTCGCAGACGACAGCACAGCTATTATAAAATGTACCGACCATAATCATTACCAAAATAATATCAATAAATGCTTATATGAAATTATTAAATGGCTTAAAAATAATAATTTAGTGATCAATTTAAGTAAAACAAGTATAATTATGCACTTCCATCAAAGACGCACAAATCCTGATTTTAATATTACCTATCGTAATTGCAAAGTAGAAACAGTCGAAAAAGCAAAATTTTTAGGTATCATAATAGACAATAAACTAACTTGGAAGCCGCATATTGAAGAAATTTGCAAGAAATTAAATAAGTCGACTTATGCACTTTTCCAGTTGTCAAAGAAAGTTAATATGCAAACGCTTCTAACGGCTTATCATGGGTTAGTTGCATCAATACTTCGATTTGGTGTTATTTATTGGGGACAGTCCACTGAACGAGAGCTTGTTTTTAGAATTCAAAAGCGATGCATCCGATCCATGTGTAACCTAAAAATCTCGGATAGCTGCGAACCTCGTTTTAAATCGTTAAAAATATTGACATTACCGTCAATGTACATCTTTGAGACTGCTATGTTTATAAAAACAAACACGCATCTGTTTCAAAAACTTTGTGATGTAAAGAAAACACCCATACGCTCTCAGTACTTAAGCCAATTGTGTCAACCAAAATGTAAAACAGCTTTATTTAAAAAAAGTTTCTTCGGCATTGCCCCAAAAATCTATAATAAGATACCAGACAATGTAAAAAATTTACCTTTATCGAAATTTAAGAAAACTCTTTAGTATTTTTTAATTGAAAGATGTTATTACAGTGTAGATGATTTTATTAATGATAAGTCTATATAAGTTTCCCAACTAGCTTTATTTGTTATTGTTTAAAATTTTAATTCTGTATGTTGTTAATTTTTATTTCATATTCTTTTATTGTGGATAAGAATTTCAAAATATTCTTTCCCACCCATATTTGTACGCCTCCACGGCAAAACATAGCGAGCCAATAATATATTATTAACACCTGCATAAATGTAAAAACCTATGTTTAACAAATAAAAAAAATCTGATTCTGATTCTGATTCTTGTGACGTTAATATATCTGACGTTCAAAGCGCAGATGAAATGTCCCCAAAGGGGCATGCCAAGTCGCCATAGTAACTTAGGCCCAGTGTGCACACATATAACAATTTATGATTATAATAGGGGGCAATTCAAATAACTAATTAGTAAACGAATTGATTACAAAAAAACTTGGCATTTTAAAGTTATGATTCTTATATTTCATTAGTACCGGTTATGTTAAATATCACTTATTACATTATTTTAATTTATTAATGAGCATAAATAACTGGGAATCAAATAATATAACACACATTGTAGTTTTAATTTTCATACACCACTAAAACATCATCCAAATCATCATCCGGGTTCATCGGTCGAAGCATCTAATATCAAATCCAAGTTGTCGCCAATGTCGTCATGAGTAGCTGGAGCAGAATCCATAATCAGGCCGATGTCGTCAGGTATAGGAGAATCGTCGGAGTCAGTAGTATTCATGAGCAATAGTAGTCAATTAAATCCGCAAAAAATAAACCCACACAAGTCGCAGCAATCTAACAAACAAGCAATGATTTTGACAATTACGTTTTCCGGCAGCTGACAAGTTAGACTTGGTGTTGCCATAAAAAGAAAAAAAAAACGAACGATATATGGATATATGGATCAAATCAAAAAAGTTTTTTTTTATTTATCGTTAGTAATCTTAAAAAATATAAATAATAATAATAATAAATTTATTACAAATATTCGCTAACACATGCGATAATGTGTAAAAATAATTAAAAAATAATAAGTATTGGGCCAGCGCCATCTCTCGGACTTCTAATTAACACATTTGTTAATCAGAGTCGGTGAGGCCAACCGTAAGGTAGGTTCACTAGATGTCGCATACGTCGCCCTGTAAAGACGTCATAAGTAGAGGGAGAAATTTAAACTTCCAGGCAGTGACCTCGGTAGCTTAGTTGGTAAAGCGACTGGCGCGTCAAGCCAGGGGTCGCAGGTTCGAGTCCTGCCTGAGGTTTAAGTTTTTCCTTCTACAATTTGTATTTAATTACAAATATTCGCTAACACATGCGATAATGTGTAAAAATAATTAAAAAATAATAAATAATAATAATTACAAAAGGGGATTTCTATGATTTATAATGTTTATTTTATGTTTGCTTGGAAGAAAATGAACGGTGAAGAAAATGATCACTGATTATTCCAATTACCTGCCAACATTTTTTCGCAAAGGCAACATTTTTATTCAAGTTATATTAGTTTAGTCGTTTTCAGTCTTTATATTTTCAAAAACATGTTGCGGACTTGCACAGACTAATGAATATGTGGATGACGTGGGAAAAATATAAACATATTTTTTTAGGGAAACCAATACCATGTGCATCTCTGGGCCTAAAATTGGCATATCCCTTTAGGTATGTAATCTGCACAGTCCACTATAAACCGTTCAGTAGGTTCAATATCATAGAATTCTAGTTCTTTTTCTTTGTCCAGATTTATTTGCGCAAATCTAATTGGTTCTACCATTTCATCCCCAGGTTTTGCGATTTCCATACGAAAAATGTAGAAATAATTATTAATATAATGCAGCTTCCACTAAAACAGATAATGATCTTGACTCCTTTACACGGAAATTCACCAAATTGAAAAATTTGCTATATTTTACTAACGCTCTGCAAAAGAAAAGGATGGAAACAGAACACCCTCAATAACAACTAACTTAGAAATGTCACTTTGAACGGCATCGTGATTTAGAGCACACCTTTTTGCTCGTCGGCAAATTTGTATGAGAGTCTTAGTCAGAACTAAATTTGACTGCTTTCGTTTTTGTCTGTCCTTTTCTAATTATGTACTAATGAAAAGATACTGATGATAGACTAAAACAAGTTTAGTTCAATGTTAATATTAATAAGATTTTAAAAATTGTCACTCTATAATACCAAGTCACGCATGAGTCACGCTATCGTATTAAAGAGTGTAATAATGACAACTTACCACCCCTGAAATGACAATTAGGCCGCATCGTACTCTTATATTCCGTGGCCGATGGCATGTAGCAAGTTTCGCACCCTTTCTCTTTATTCCGTATGTTACAGTACTGGAACAACTTGACGAGCCTGCCCTTGCAACTCACAAACAGTAATCCGGCTACTACGTACAAAAAAATGCGTTGGTTAAGTCTAAATAAATCGTAGGAATTTCAGTTTAGATATTTTGCCAATGACTTTTCAGACGGTTCTTCACAAAGAGCTACCTATTGCTGTTTTCAAGAATATACAATTTTCCACGTTTTTAGCCCAAGTTAGCGCAAATATTTTAAAGTATCTGTTATGATGGTTCGAGTTCCGAACATTCACATCACCTGTTACAGCGACGAATTTGATTCTTTTTATTTTAACACTAGCTGTCCCCCGCGACTCCGCCCGCGTTACTGATTACTGACCGTAATTACTGTAATGATAAGTATTTTGTTTAATTGTTATGTTTTCATAAAAATAGTTATTAGTTTTATCTATTGTTACATAATCATCGACATTCAATGACTTAAAGGCCAATTAGCTTAATTCCTAGCAGATTGGTACCTCAACTTTAAATTCTCCTACAATACTATTCTTCTTTATAAATCAGCAATTTCCACCTAATGCAATACCCAATTGTCTAGTAAATTAAGTGAAGATGTCCTGGTTAAACACATTTTAAAATTTATTTCTTTGAAAAATCCCAAGACTGCGAAACCTCCTGTCTGGGACTTAAATGTATTGGCCGATTACTTGTCTAAGTATTCAGTAGACAGTAACAATATTTTTCAAACTGTTCGACAGTTTGTTAATATTATGTTCAGGTCGTAGAATTCACGACCTGACTGACCTTGTTGGATACAAGTTACGATCAGTGTATTATTAATACGGATTCTATTATTTTTTGGCCTCTCTTTGGATCTAAGACAGATTGCAGTGATTACAGACAGTCCGGTTGGAAGTTTTTAGTGAATCCTGATAAACAAAAATTAGATCCTGTTTACTGGATCAATAAAACCATAGCAATACTGAATGAAAGACGTAGCAAGTCTGAGTCATCAAATTTATTTATAACGTTGCGCGGATCAGCAAGACCTGCCTCTCGCAGTGTAATTGCAGGGCGGATCTAGGCGCTTAGGAGAGAAGCTGGCATAACAGCAACCCCAGGTATGCGACCCGCTGTAGCGTCCAGAAATAAACTTTGCTGATAATTTACCCCTTGATGATATTCTAGCTAGGGGTAATTAGAAATCGGTTAAGACTTAACAAAAATTCTATCGCCGTGATATTATTATGAACACTAATAATTCATCCGTAACCTCCTTATTTAACCCTGTAGAATGATTTAATTTTAAGTTAATAGATTGCGTGACAATTAATGCGTAATTCAAATTATGATATACTAGCTGTTCCCCGCGACTCCGCCCGCGTATCTAATTTTTTAGTAAAAATATAGCCTATGATACTTAGGGTGAATGTAGCTTTCAATGGTGAAATAATTTTTGAAATCAGCACGGACATACACTCAAAAATACAATTAATCTTTTCTCTTTATAATAATTATGAAAAGAACTGTTGGTTAGCCCTGAAAAGATCTGTTGTTTAGCTCTGAGAAGAACTTTTGCGAAGGTGTAGTTTTAAGAACGAAATCTAAAAAAAATCGCACTAAATTTATTAGACGCCCACTTCGCAACGGGCCGTGCAGCAGAAATCGTAATACATATATTAATTTCGCCATAACTTCAAAACCAAACGTCCAATTGTAATCATTCAAATACCAAATATTATCTACATAAACTGTACTTAGTGATTAAATAATATATTTTGATAAGGATTAATAGCATGAGTAAAATCAACGCGTTTAAATGTAATCCAGAGAGATATCGCGACTTCAGACAAAACGGATGTAAGTTTAGTCATTTGAATTCTTCGTCTATCATAGCGTTCATAATGAGATCATGGTAAGGCCGTACGTCAGTGAACACTAAGATACTCGTATCTTCACCTTGTCTATTTATCTTAAAACATCCGATTCCGAACACTGTTTCTTGTGACGTTAATACAGCACCAGACGCAAGCCCCTTTAGTCTTCTGACGTTCAAAGCGCAGATGAAATGTCCCCAAGATTTAGGTATGTAATCTACACAGTCCACTATAAACCGTTCAGTAGGTTCAATATCATAAAATTCTAGTTCTTTTTCTTTGTTTAGATTTAGTTGCCCAAATCTAATTGGGTCTACCATTTCATCCCCAGGTTTTGCGATTTCCATACGAAAAAAGTATAAATAATAATTATTATAATCGAAACGTGCATATTTAGTCATAGTATAAACCTCTTCTTTGAAATCGCAAAATTCGGTTTTTGAGTTAAAATCAGGTTTAACTCTCAGAACCATAAGGTCGTGAAGGGGGCTGTGCCTTACTTCTCCTTCACCATGCCATGCGCTTACTGGTATCTCGTCTTCAGGAGTAAACGTTACTTGTCGCCCCGAATGAAGTGGATGTAAATTCCAAGTGTATATAGAATAACTTGTTCCATTTGGATAATATAATCTATTACGTCCCGTAGTAACTTGGACATATATTTCACTAAGCAGAGAAGCATTTTTCGATAGTTTCCTAAAGGGGTTAAAGGAAGTTAGTAAACGATTTTTATCAAGAATAGCCCCTGTAGTAATGGGTAAAACCCCGTATTCTGCATCCTCTTTATTTATTGCGATGTATACAAGTCTATCAAAAAACATCGTACGGGTTGGGTTCCCATGATTAAAGGGTCGATCGTGGGTCCACGGTACTACTTTCCCATTCATATCCTTCAGCACTGCTTGTGCATTTGAGTAGATCAGAATAAACGCCAATGCAGCTTCCACTGAAACAGATAATGATCTTGACTCCTTTACACGGAAATTGAAAAATTTGCTATATTTTACTAACGTTCTGCAAAAGAAAAGGATGGAAACAGAACACCCTCAATAACAACTAACTTAGAACTGTCACTTTGAACGGCATCGTGATTTAGAGCACACCTTTTTGCTCGTCGGCAAATTTGTATGAGAGTCTTAGTCAGAACTAAATTTGACTGCTTTCGTTTTTGTCTGTCCTTTTCTAATTATGTACTAATGAAAAGATACTGATGAAAAACTAAATCAAGTTTAGTTCAATGTTAATAAATTAATAAGATTTTAAAAATTGTCACACTATAATAGGTACTAAGTCACGCTTGCTAAATAAAAGACGTGTGTTCGAATCAAGCGTATATTACTGAACTGAGGCGGCGGTACATAAGTGCCCGCTTACTTATAAATACCCACGTATACAACACCTTCACCCTTAATTTCTACAATACTTATAACTAGCACGGTAACAAAAGTTATAACTTATTATTAAATCTTACTTACTATTAGACAGTACAACTATGCAACATAAATAAAACAACAAACAATTTTCTAAGCTTATCCAAAAAAAAGCTAATGACTTCTTTCCTTATCTACTTGTAACGATCCTCGATACCATATCGTCTCACTGGTTTACGTACACGCACATGATTATCTATTTCCTGCACATTGGGCACGCTGGGCGTTTTTAGTGGGGTTGCTGTCAATACCGTGTCCGTATCGACGGTTGGCTTTGGTGATGCGCCCTCGGCTGCCAATGGTGCGGGCGGGATCGAGCCCCCGACCGGTGCACCGGACTGTTGGTCGTTGTCTACTGGAAACATTAGCGAAGGGCGGAATCGTTTAACAGGTCTTTCACGTACCGGGTTACTGTCACCATTGTTCCGTGTTAATGTTACGATCTTAGTTACATCTCTTGACACTCTAAGCTTTAGTTGGTCAACATGTCTGTGTACTTCGGTTCCATTGATAGATCTAACTTTATAATCTGTACTACCTGTCCTCTCTATTACTGTCCCTGCTGTCCACTTATCGTGACCCCGATAGTCTCTAAACCAGACCTCAACCCCCGTTGTAAATTGCCTAACCGTTCCCCCAGCCGACTTTTGCGCCTGCTTCTGGCGAGCCTTTACTAAATCTTTCTGATCTGGTTTTAAACAATCTAGACGCATGCGCAAATTGCGCCCTATGCACATCTTTGCCGGACTTTCCCCGGTTGTATAGTGTGGTGTATTTCTATATGCTAGTAGGAATGCACAAGGAAGCGTGTATGTCGGTTTTAGACTTAATTGCTTTTTTTATATTGCGTTTACATATTTTTACGGCGTTTTCCGCTGCCCCATTCGAAGCCGGGTGATAAGGAGCTGAAAAAATTTGTTCAATTCCATTTGTGCTTAAAAATTGTTTGAACTCCGTACTGAAAAATGGTGGACCATTGTCACTGACCACTTGTTTTGGCAACCCAAATCTCGCCCACATTTCCCGCAATTCTTTTATTACAGCTTTCGCTGTAGTGCTACTCATTTTAATTGCCTCTATCCACTTTGAGTGAGCGTCCACTACAATAAGGTAAGTCTGCCCGGCTATCGGTCCTAAGAAATCAATGTGTATTCTGGTCCATGGACGGTCCGGCCATGGCCAGGCGCACGGCGTGCGCCGGGGGGGCGTCCGCTACCGCGGCGCATATGGTGCAAGCACGACACGCTGCTTCCACAGCCTCGTCTATACCCGGCCACCACACATAGCTCCGGGCCAACGCCTTTGTTTTCACTACCCCCATATGTCCCTCGTGAAGTTCCGTAATTACCTTATCTCTGCACGAGTTTGGAATGATGACCCTATGCCCCCACATCACGCAACCTAATTCTAAATATAACTCATTTTTCCTATTAGCATACGGTTTTAGCTCTCTCATTTCGACATCGTCCGGCCATCCGTCATTAATATATCTAGCTACCCTGTTTAATATATTATCCGAAACTGTTTCTTTTTTTAATTGATTCGAGTCTAAGAGTAATGCTTCTGCAGCGAAATGTAAATATGTTTGTTCTGGGGTGTCTAATTCTTCTTTAGAGACCCCCTCCTTGTGTTTGCTTATCAACCTAGACAAAACATCCGCTGTATTCTTGTCGGTGCGAATATACTCTATATTGAAGTCATATGCTGATAGTTTAATAGCCCATCTCTGTAGTCTACTAGCCGCTGTGTTGGGAATACCGGCATGCGGCCCAAAGATCGTTACCAGTGGTTTATGGTCCGTGCGTAAAGTGAACTTTCTCCCAAACAAATATTGGTGAAATTTATCCATTGCAAATATTATCGCGAGAGCTTCTTTATGGATCTGACTATAGTGTTGCTCGGCGGGCGTAAGCGCGCGCGATGCGTACGCCACCACTCGCTCGTCGTCGGCCCCGCCCGCGCCGGGCGCGCGCTGCGCCAGCACAGCGCCAAGCCCCCGCGAGCTCGCGTCGCATGTTACTATGCTCTCTAACGACATATCGAAATGTGTCAAAACTTCCGTACTACACAGAAGTTTTTTTATTGTATTATAAACCTTTGTATGTGATATTGTCCATTTCCAGTGTCTTCCCTTTTTGAGCAAGTCGTAAAGAGGGTTAATATGACTGTTTAAATTTTTTATAAATTTCCCATAGAAATTAACCATGCCCAAAAAAGATTTTAATTCTGATATATTAGTTGGATGAGGCATATCTAATATTGGTTTTAACTTTTCCGGATTTACTTGTACACCCTTTCTATTTATTATGAACCCTAAATACTTCACTTGGTCAGCTATAAATTCACATTTTTCTTTTTTAATTTTTAAACCGTTCGTTTCCAAAATACTAAATACTAGTTCCACACTTTTTAAATGAGAGTCCAACGATTTACTTTTTATTAAAATATCATCATAGAATACTATTACGTCGGGGACATTTTTAAAGAGATTTGTCATTAATTTTTGAAAGATTCCCGGACTAGAAGAGAGGCCATATACTAATCGGTTGTATTTAAACAGTCCTCTATGAGTGTTAATGACAGTGTAATTTCTAGACGTTTCATCTAAAACTAACTGATTATAAGCTTGTGAAAGATCCAGCTTGGTAAAATAATGATTACCACTCAGGCCACTAAATAAATCTTCTACCTTTGGAACCGGGTACCTATCAACCAACAAAGCTTTGTTAAGTGTAACCTTATAATCCGCGCACAGTCGTATTCCGCCGTCCGCCTTCCTCGCTATGACCAAGGGCGTGGCCCAGTCGGACCGGTCAACAGGCTCGATGACGCCGGCACGCAGCATTGCGTCCAACTCCGCATCTACTCGCGGGAGCAGCGCATACGGCACCGGGCGCGCGCGGCAGTAAATCGGCTGCGCTCCGGCCCGCACGTACAGCTTCACCTCTTCCCCCGTATACTGGCCCAATGTGCCGTCAAATAGTTTCTCATGCCTGAAGATAAAATCATTTAGCAAGTTATTTTTACTATTTACTATATTATGAATTTCTGTACACTTACTTAGCTTAGGTATTTCAATACATAATTCCGACAACCACTGTCTTCCTAATAAACTCGTACTACCTTTATCTATTACATATAAATCTAATTGTTTCACCTTGTTTTTATACTTAACATTTATTTCCAAATACCCTATCGGATAAATAGCTGAGCCATCGTAAAATTTTAACTTTAATTTACATGTTTTTAAAGGTATATCTTTAAACAATTTCGAATAGGTTGAATAGTTTATGCAAGATAATGCTGAGCCTGTATCGACTTCCATTCTTAATGGTTTATTGTTTATATTAAGTGTCATACACACCGGTCTATAATTTGCTAAAGACATCTGATACATTGCCTCCTCGTCGTCCCGTTCTTCCCCGGAGCTGTCGCCCGCTGCTGGGTCGCGTAGCCAGTGGGCCGCACCGGCAGCGTCGGAGGCTGTGTCGCGGTCGCGTGTACCGCGTGCTGTCGCTGCTGCGCCCCTGCGCCGCTTCCAGCTGTCCCCCGCCGCGCTGTGGCTACTCGGACCGTGCGCCCGACCTCTGCGTGACCTCCCTCGCGTACCGTTGGAGTTTGAATTTGCCGGTGTCGTACTGCGTTCGAATTCTTTTTTCCTGCATACCCTTCGTAAATGGCCAATTTTCCCACAGTAGCTGCACACAAAATCTTTGTACCTGCAGTTTTGCGGGCTATGTCCATTGCCACCGCATGCTGAACAATTTCTGATTTCCAACTTGTGCATCTTCTCGCTAAGTTCCTGGTCCGGCACTTGTTCCCGCGAGCCCTCGACAGCTCCGGCGTCCCGCTCGGCTGCCTCCAGGGTATTGGCTAACTGTAGCGCTTTATTGTAGTCTAGGTTATTTTCCGCGAATAATCTCTGCCGGATAAAATCGCTCCGCAGTCCGCACACAAACTGATCTCGTAGGTTTTCTTCTAAGTTCGTTTGAAACTCGCAGTACCTAGCCATCTTTTTCAAGTCAGCCACGTAGTCCGCTATTGATTCGCCTGCCACTTGCCGTCTTTGACGAAATCTATATCTCTCCGCCAGGATTGATGGTGTCGGTTGGAGATGTGCACGCAATAAATTCACCGCGACTGCATATGATAAGCTTGATGGCTTACTAGGACTCGCTAATGTAGACAGCAATTCGTAGGCCTGTTCCCCGATGATCGCAATTAAAGTTGGCAACTTTAAATCGTCCGTTATTTTGTTAACTACAAAGTACATTTCTAGCCGCTCCACATATGCTGACCAGTTACCGGTTTTCACATCAAAGTCCTTGATTTTTCCCACCGACATTGTCACGATTATCCACTATACAACACAATGAAACAAATTGTCTATTTCGCACCGATATAAAGTTGATTTTTAATCCTCGTCGCCACAGCTAAATAAAAGACGTGTGTTCGAATCAAGCGTATATTACTGAACTGAGGCGGCGGTACATAAGTGCCCGCTTACTTATAAATACCCACGTATACAACATCGTATTAAAGAGTGTAATAATGAAAACTTACCACCCCTGAAATGACAATTAGGCCGCATCGTACTCTTATATTCCGTGGCCGATGGCATGTAGCAAGTATCGCACCCTTTCTCTTTATTCCGTATGTTACAGTACTGGAACAACTTGACGAGCCTGCCCTTGCAACTCACAAACAGTAATCCGGCTACTACGTACAAAAAATGCGTTGGTTAAGTCTAAATCAATCGTAGGAATTTTAGTTTAGATATTTTGCCAATGACTTTTCAGACGGTTCTTCACAAAGAGCTACCTATTGCTGTTTTCAAGAATATACAATTTTCCACGTTTTTAGCTCAAGTTAGCGCAAATTTTTTAAAGTATCTGTTATGATGGTCCGAGTTCCGAACATTCACATCACCTGTTACAGCAACGAAGTTGATTCTTTTTATTTTAACAATGTTATATTATTTTACTTAAAACGGTTCGTACCTGCCTGGACGTTTGTGGAAACACTAAACCAAACTCTTGAAAAAATGGTGTCAAAAAACAATTACTTTTACGTATTTACTAGTATCAAGTACAAGTTACTAAGCAACATTAATGTGTGCGCCAAATTCACTGCAAGCTCTTTAGCTACTAGCCTTGACATTGACACTGATCCGTTTGTTTGCAGCAGTCATTATAAAAACCTTAACGACCGGAAAAAATATGAATATTTGTATCGTTGTTTTACATTACACAGGAAATTTCAGACATGAATCAGATTCTTAGGGTTCCGTACCTCAAAACAAAAAAAACGTAACCCATATAGGATCACTTTGTTTTCCTTCCGTCCGTCCGTCTGTCAAGACCCTTTTTCTCAGGAGCCCGTGGTGGTACCAAGCATTTTTTTTCTGAGTTTCTTTGAAACTAGCTGTTGCTCGCGGCTCCGCTCGCGCGAAAAAATACAAAAAAATAAGTATTTAAAAAAACCTATAAGTAACAATAAAAATCAATCTTAAAATAAAACATAATCAAATCTTTTTAATAAAAATACAAAAAAAATGAGTATTTAAAAAAACCTATAAGTAACAATAAAAATCAATCTTTCAATAAAACTTAATCAAATCTTTTTAATAACAACTACAATTATGAAAATGATGAAAAAATGATGAAAATAGATGAAATTAAAAAGGAACAAAAAAATACAAAATGTGAAATTGAGAGACTATCAGCGAGCATAATAAAACCACGGAAGAAGAAAATTAATTTTACAACGAAAGGTTGATGGTACATTTGAAAAACAAAAACAATTTAGATGTCATCACATTTTCAAAAAGTTTGTCCTATATTATTAATTTTAAAACATAAAGTAATATTTAATTATTTATAATAACCGATGCTTAAAATTTAATGTGTCTATCCTTGAAAACGACACAATTCATATACTTTCAAACATCCAATCCTTATTTTACCCTCTTAGGGGGTAGATATTTAAAATCGCTGAAATACGTCTTCCCATACAAACTTTCAACTCCTTAGGAGATAGATTTCCAAAACAAAAGTAGCCTATAGCCTTTTTCAATAAGTAGGCTATCTAACAGGAAAAGAATTTTTCAAATCGGACCAGTAGTTCCTGATATTAGCGCATTCAAATAAACAAACTCTTCAGCTTTATAATATTAGTATAGATACTCAGGGCTACTGACTCTTGGATCTGTGAAAAATAAAACTAAGCCAACGCAATCAATAGATACAGCCGTTTATGCCGCAAATTTTCGACACACGCAAAGGAATCGAACCCTACAGGGTACTTCCCGTGAACTTAGAATCTTGAAATTTGGTACGAAGCAGCGTGTCATAGCATATTGTATATTATTAAGGAAAAATTGCTAAAGCCGTATTTTTTTAATTGTTCATCTTCTTCTTCGTCGTGATTCTTTACAGAGCTGTCGTGGTCATCAGGTCGTGACTTCAGTAGAGGCAGATGTTATACACCTCATAATCATTTGGCATTTCTCTCTGCTCGCGGACAACCTGTTGCACTCGATCAAGGAGCCACCCACAGCAGACTTCACTCAGTCGATCTCATGGGCGACCTCCCTCGCCCTTTGGTGCCATCTACCTTACCTTGTACCACAAGGCGTTCGATGGAGTCGTTTTTTGTACTGGCGGGTCTTAGTAAATTATTTAGTAAATTTTTAATTACTTCATATAGTAATAATATTTTTAAACTTAGATTTGGACGGAACCCTCGGTGCGCGAGTCCGGTTCGCACTTGGTCGGTTTTTTTTTTCTAAACACGCGCAGGAATTTGATTACAATGCAGTTGTGTTGAGCGCTCTAGGCAGGTATACAAACTGATCGACACCGACTTCCAAAATCCTTTCCGGTCCTTTTTATGTACGTTCACCAATATTCGTCAATTGTGTAGCCCCATCATTTGATGTTTCTTGATTTGATTTCTACATTAACATAAGATTTGTATGAAACCAAAAAAGGTATTCGATACGGACTTCAAACAAACTCAGAAGCAAATTAGAGGCGAGCTTTTGCGTTTGGAACCCGTATGAGGCTAAATAATATGTACTTTTACTTGAGAAGGTCCAAAAGGCATTTTTGAGGTTCCTTTATAAATTCCAGTTTGGATATTATCCATATTTATATCCAACCAAATTTCTCGTTGGGCACCTAGGATTTAATATGTTGCAAACTAGCCTATGACCAGCTGAGCATCATGCTTAAAATATGTAGAGGGATAACAGATGCTCCCGATCTACATAATGAGCTGATTCGTCTTTACGTCCCTAATAACTATCTCCGAGGGCGAAAACACCGTCTACTAGCCGTACCTCCAAGTCGCACAGTGGCTCGCGCCTCATCCCCAGTTCCCCGTGTTCTGGGTGCCCTTAATGACCTCATGGAAGCCAAACCGAACTGTGATTTATTTGCTGATGAATTTTAAAATAATAATGTGTTTTTGCCTTAGCCTTTGCGAACCAATAATTTAATGTGTATTTATTTTTGTTATTTAAATTGTATGTTGACCTTTTGTTTTGTTTTGTTTATTAATATTTTATTCCACAATGTTATTAAGTTTTTCATGTTTTAATTTTTCGTCTATTGGTTTTCTATCTAGTTTAAACACATCAATTTTATTTAATTCAATATTTACACAGGAATATTTAATTACAAAACACTTAATACTAAAATATATTAATTTGACAAAACTAAAACTAAAAAATAGCATCAAAAAACTCATCCACATCGCTGTCGACTGGAAGTGTGCCCATAAGGCTGGCAGCATTGCCACGTTGAATGGCAATGCTTAACCGCTGACCAAGGTAAAAACCAGCCCTTGGGTCACATGAGGTGTCAACAAGACGCTTGGATAAATCTTTGACAAGAATGTGAGCACTCGGACCCCACGGTCCCAATGTTTCAACCCCAAACGGCTCGAAAGTATAACTTCCAACTAGGTTGTTATACTTCCGCCGCTTGAGGTTCTCAGCAGCCGCAGCAGCAGCGCCAGCACAGCACGACGAACTAGGAAGATGGGATGGCGCAAGAGTATCGACACAAGTAGTGTCCCACACTAAAGGCCTACCCATCTTCCAAGGAAACAGAGACATGCCGTCCGGTCTCTTGCCATCGTCGCTTGCCAAGCCATTGGGTTCGAGTACGGCTGGAACGCCGACGGCAACAAGAGCACGGCGTATTATGTCATTGATATTCGCGTGCCGCGCCATACGACCTGCGCTACGGCTGCATGACAGGCCGTGGTGTCCGAGGCTGTTGACAACCTCGCCACAGTGGCAGCGATGTGGAGAGCAGCAAGAAGCGCCTAAGCGAAGGGAAGCAGCGAGGCGGAAAGTAGTATCGTCGAGCAAGGTGCCTATGTTCGACGACGGCAGTGCGTGAAGCCAAAGACCTGACTCCCACTCACCCACAGCTAGCAGGCGCGCACGCTCCGCAGTAGTAGCAGATGAAGAAATAAGTTTTTGCTGAACTACTCTACTTTCTATCTTATATTATGTTTCTTCTTTTTTTTCATTATAATTATGTTAATGTAATTGGTTTGTAAACCGTTTTAGCATAATAAATAAATAAATTAATTGATTAACTATTGAGTATACAAATTCAGTTAAAAATTTCGTTAATTTTTTGCTTTTCGGTAGGTATGGTATAAGAGATGGCAACGCCGAAAAAAAGTTCATTATAGTATAGCTGGGTTTTTAATGTTATTTGGCATAGAATTTAGCATATGATAGGATAGGTCTGGCACCTGGGACCGGTTGCGTTTACTAGTGCGCATCCCATTTATGGGGATGAAAAATCCACCTTTTAAACTCATTTTAGCAGATATAAACCGTTCTTATTACATCTGGTTTGGCGACTCTTTAGAAACATAGAAATCGAATTTCCAGACACTTTGGGTGTTGCCAACATCGTGCCAGACGCGATCAAAGATCGACGAAAAATAGAAAAATAATTCATTTTAAGATGGCTCAAATTTTAATATAATTATGTTGTAGTTCTATCATAAAAAAATAACATTAATAGGCCAGAAAAAAAATCCGGTGCCAAATAAGTGCCAGACCACTTTGTATTCCCGCAATCAGTTGAGGAAATCGTGAATTTTAGCTTTCATTTGAGATATTTCGATAAATAATAGATGTTATGGCTTCACAAATACACAACAGTAACTGGATCGTATAAAATAATGACCAATCAGATTCATAAAGTATTTGTGAAGTAAAATAGGAAAATCACGATGGCAACAAAAACATTATAAATTATGTCGAAATTGTTTATTAATTAGGTAAGCGAGAGTAGGATTATGTTATAGTAAAATAATTAATACTAGATGAAAACACGGCTTCGCTCGATTGAAATGTGACTAAAAATAAAAAATATTTTTATTTCGAGTAGACAGGCACTTTCAAAACGTTAATGACGCTAGTTGCGCGGTTCCAAGGTGTCATTCCTATGGAGAAGAAGCGGCAAGAAACTCCATAGGTTACTCTTTTAAAAATGGTTATGAGTATACAAATTAAATAATACTGAGTAAATAAATGCAGGGTCTTTCCTGGACTGGCCTTTTTAAGAAAGAAACAGATCGATCATAGCAAACCTGTGCCAACAGATGGCAAGCATGCCTCAAATAGCTCATGCAGCTCAACCATTTTCGAGGGAGCTGCACAACCCGACACACAACACCACCAGTGACACCATAAAAATATGTGGGGCAACAATTTCCTCCAATCGCCAGATTGCAAAAACTATAGCAGACTAAAAGATGTACAATAATTTAGAATCAATTTAAGAGAGTTAATAATAGACCTGCATAATATTTACACTTACAATACCCATGAACTTGTATAATAATGAATTTAATAAATTAAATTAAATAAAATTGTTAACATAATATGCAAAAGCACAAAACATGTCAAAAAAAAATATATGAAATACAATAATGTATACGCAAAAGCGCAAGACATGTCCACAATTTGTATATCTATATATATAAAAATCAATTGCTGTTCGTGAGTCTCGCTAAAACTCGAGAACGACTCAACCGATTTAGCTGATTTTGATCTTGAAATGTTCGTGGAGGTCCAGGGAAGGTTTAAAAGGCGAGAAAAAATCGAATAATTTCAAGACATGTCCACAATTTGTATATAAATAAATATATTTACAACATGCAAACAAAACAAACGACAGATGTATAAGCGAGTAGGTAGCTCAATCCCAGGCGGCTTTATCATTCAAATAATAGGATATCTTGTAATATTATTTTTTACATAATTTTGATTTATTATGAGTTTTGAATTTTCTAACAGGTAATCTACGAATATCAACGGGGAGCTTATTGTAAAAGCGTATACATTGACCCATGAATGAGTTGCTAACTCTATGAAGACGAGTAGCATGAACAGTTAAATTATGTTTGTTCCTGGTATTAACAGAGTGAACATCAGACATTTTTACAAAATTAGATTCGTTCTTTTGAACATACATTAAATTTTCAAAAATATAATGCGAAGTTACAGTCAGAATGTTTATCTCTTTGAATTTCTCTCGGATGAAACTCTTGGGCCTAGATTATAAATAGCGCGGATAGCCCTTTTTTGTAAAATGAAAATAGTATTAATATCAGCACAGTTTCCCTGTAGGAGAATGCCGTACCTGCGTCAAAAGACTGAAAATAACTAAAATAAACTATTCTGGATGTATCCCACATCAGTTATCTGTCTGATTTTCTTTACAGCATAAGTGGCTGAACTGAGCCTTCCAGATAATTTGGTAATGTGTGGGCCCCACTGTAGTTTGGCATCAACAGTTATACCAAGAAAAACAGTTGATTCAACAGGGTTCAACTCTACTCGATTCAGTTGTACATTGGTACTTATTTGCCTTAAATTAGGCTTTGAAAACTTAATCAATTTGGTTTTTGATGAGTTTAAAAGTAAATTATTGACATTAAACCAATAAACATACCAACAACCATATAACAATATGTAAGAAGATACTTTGTTTATTATTTCTGTAATTTTAAATTTGCGAATTAGTTGGGTTTCAGCCTTGTACCTAATAATTACTGTAATGATAAGTATTTTGTTTAATTGTTATGTTTTCATAAAAATAGTTATTAGTTTTATCTATTGTTACATAATCATCGACATTCAATGACTTAAAGGCCAATTAGCTTAATTCCTAGCAGATTGGTACCTCAACTTTAAATTCTCCTACAATACTATTCTTCTTTATAAATCAGCAATTTCCACCTAATGCAATACCCAATTGTCTAGTAAATTAAGTGAAGATGTCCTGGTTAAACACATTTTAAAATTTATTTCTTTGAAAAATCCCAAGACTGCGAAACCTCCTGTCTGGGACTTAAATGTATTGGCCGATTACTTGTCTAAGTATTCAGTAGACAGTAACAATATTTTTCAAACTGTTCGACAGTTTGTTAATATTATGTTCAGGTCGTAGAATTCACGACCTGACTGACCTTGTTGGATACAAGTTACGATCAGTGTATTATTAATACGGATTCTATTATTTTTTGGCCTCTCTTTGGATCTAAGACAGATTGCAGTGATTACAGACAGTCCGGTTGGAAGTTTTTAGTGAATCCTGATAAACAAAAATTAGATCCTGTTTACTGGATCAATAAAACCATAGCAATACTGAATGAAAGACGTAGCAAGTCTGAGTCATCAAATTTATTTATAACGTTGCGCGGATCAGCAAGACCTGCCTCTCGCAGTGTAATTGCAGGGCGGATCTAGGCGCTTAGGAGAGAAGCTGGCATAACAGCAACCCCAGGTATGCGACCCGCTGTAGCGTCCAGAAATAAACTTTGCTGATAATTTACCTCTTGATGATATTCTAGCTAGGGGTAATTAGAAATCGGTTAAGACTTTTCAAAAATTCTATCGCCGTGATATTATTATGAACACTAATAATTCATCCGTAACCTCCTTATTTAACCCTGTAGAATGATTTAATTTTAAGTTAATAGATTGCGTGACAATTAATGCGTAATTCAAATTATGATATATTTCTATTTAAGGAATTTGATTAAGTACATTTGATTTTAAATGTTAATATGTCATTTATGTTAATTGTATTAAATTAATAATTCTTAATTTTAAGACACAGTTGATTTTGTTGTAAAGTCTTATCACAGAAATAAAAATATGTTCCATTACATGTTTTTATTTAATTTACTGATTCACATTGGCTCTTTCCCACCAGGCGATAACAAACAGGTCTCATTATATTAAGCTTCTAATAACGGTCAAGTGGTTTAATAGACGCGTTTTACCTGAAATAAAACGCGTATTAAACGACTTACCTTTTTAGAAGCTTATTTTTTATCGCTGCCTGGTATAATTCGACGCAATGACGAGCAGGGTGTTTGCAACTATCAGGTAGCCAACACCCCCACGCCTGAGATGAACGAAAGAGATAGCGATATACGGTAGAAAAAGAGGTGAAATACAACGGAAATCGGATGTGCATATCTCATTATATTAAGCTTCTAATAAGCTAAGTAGTTTAATATGCGTTTTATTTCAGGTCAAACGCGTCTATTACATGAATGTTTTGTGAGATCGCAAAGTTTGGTAAATTTTGATATTCTGTTGTACGTATATGGTCCAAGGAAATTTAAAAATATTTGGGCGAATTTTGTTTGATAGCTGGGATGAAGATTTAGTTTTCGCTTTTTATCTTGTTTTAGCAAAATAATTTTCATGAATAATTTTCTTACTGATAATAAATAAAAGAAACGTACGTAAGTGGAAATTATATATTTATTGGTGTGCACATAAATGATAATATAGCCTAAGTTTTCTCATTACCGTTATGATATGTCAGCGTCTGTCATAGCGTTCATAATGAGATTATGGTAAGGCCGTACATCAGTGAACACTAAGAGGTCTGCACCATGTCTCCTAAACCTGAAACTTCCGACTCCAAACAATATTTCTTTTGAAAATAATAAAGCACCGGACGCTAGCCCCTTTTGTTTTCTGACGTTCAAAGCGCAGATGAAATGTCCCCAAACGTTAGGTAAGTAATCTTCACAGTCCACTATGAATAGTTGAGTAGGTGGAATATAATAAAATTCAAGGTCTCTTTTTTTGTCGAGATTTACATGCGCATATCGAATTGGATTGACCATTACGTCCCCAGGTTTTGCGATATACACCACAAAAAGGTAAAAGTAGCCAATCGGCTTACCGATATTTGCATAATAACCTATAGTGTAGGCTTCTTCCTTATAATCGACAAAAGCAGTAGATGAGTTAAAATCAGGTGTAACTCTCAGCACCATTAGGTCGTGAACGGGGGTATGCCTTAAGGTAACATCATGCCATGCGCGTTCTGGTATCTCTTCTTCAGGAGTAAACGTTACTGGACGCCCCGAATAAAGTGCATGTAAATTCCAAGCGTATGTAGAAAAAATTGTTCCATTTGGGTCCCTATGTCTATAACGTGCCTTAGTTACTTGAATTGTAATTTCATTAAGCAAAGAACGATTTTGCGCTAGTTTTCTAAATGGGGTTAACGAAGTTAGTACACGATTTTTGTCGATAATAACCCCTGTAGTAATGGGTACGCACCCGTATTTGGCATCTGCCTTATTTAATATGATGTGTACAATTCTATCAAAAAACAGCGTATTGGTTGGGTTCCCATGACTAACGGGTCGGGTGACGGTCCACGGTAATTCTTTCCCATTCATATCCTTCACCACTCCTTGTGCATTTGAGTAGCGCAGAATAAACACCAATGCAGCTACCACTGAAACAGATAATGGTGCTGATTCCTTTACACGGAAATTTAACCAAATTTAAACCATTGCTATATTTACTAACGTACAGCATGAGATAAGGATGGCTACAGATACCAACTAAATTAGAAATGTCACCTTGAACAGCATCGTGATTTATATATAACATACGTTTTTGCTTGTCGGCAAATTTGTACGACAATTTTAGTCGGAAATAAAGGAGAATGACCAAGTGACTAGGGCACTTAGTATCGCTATCAAATATATTGTGCCACAATGTAATATATCATAATATAAAGTATAATTAAGGTACTTTTAAATACAGTAATTCTTTTTTTAATGAATCCCCGCATTTTGCTGTAGTTTTGAATTGAATTAGTTGATATGTAAACAAACCGACCTCGATTATAAATCACGCAATTTCTCAAAACTCACACAATTTATGTTACCACAATTAATTGTTTATACTAGTCCATACACTAACGTACTGATTTCCACGTTCAATCACTTAAAATCTAGTTTAAAAGTATATAAGTAATAATAAATAAGAAATATCGTAAATCTGACAAAGCTCCGGACCGCAGAATAACATTCCGACATGTTAGTGTGACATTTGGCTGTAGAGATGGGTATAAGTCTGAGGTATAAGTGAATAAAAGAACGATACCTATACATACTCTTTTTAATAATAGCAAAAACATTGACCTCTTTTTTAAACTTGAAATTAAAATAATTGTGGTCTAGTATTTTTATTGAGTATTTGTAAAAAAGTGTAAAAAGTTAGTGGGGAGTGTAGATGGATAAACATTCAAATCACATGCACAAAGAACACCCAGACTTGGGACAAGTATCACACAAATACTTGTCCCATGCGGGGATCGAACCCGCAGCACGTCGCGCACAGTGGTAATTAGCGTGGTGACCTATACCACTCGGCTATTCGTGCAGTCAAATATGGATATCAAAATATTTTGATTAAATTGTACTTCAATGTTTATTCACTGAATGAACACTGAATTGAAGTACAAAAATTCTGAGTGTCCTGTCACTAGTTTTATTCGTGACATTTGTTTACATGTTTAGCCAATAGGGTATACATACAACACAAAAACTTTTATTTTTATCAGTTTTTGTCCGGGGAAGTTATGGTTATCTACTATTAGATATAGGCTTTTAAATTAAAAAAAAAGAATTATTGTTATCACCAACTTATGGCACAATTTGGATTGAAGCGATACTGGAAATGGTAATTCTCCTTTGACTGCTGAAATTTTCGAATCATTCATCAGAATCGAAGTCGATGTTATCGACACTAATAGTATAAAGAGGAAATTTTTGTATTTTGGTGTGTATGTGTGTGTGTTTGTAATGAATAAACTCAAAAACTACTGTGCCGATTTTAAAAATGGTTCTACCATGAGAAATCTACATTCACCCCGAGTAACGTTTTAAAGTATTATATAAACGACTTCAAAAATAGAGTCTTGAGGTCATAGCCCACTTACACGACCCTGCTCCAACACCGCTCCCACCCAACACCACCCTAAACTAAAACGACTGCTGGCGGTCCACTCGTCAACAGCTAGCAGACGCCCAACTGTCCACGCGGTAGCTGTCAGCGCGCCACCGAGACGAGCAGCGAGGCGTCAACTACTGAGCAGTCCGATGGCGGGAAGCCTACAATATAAACTACTAGCTGTTGCCCGCGGCTCCACTCGCGCGTATAGTATAGATTAGTAGCAAAAGTTGTTTATGCAATCCTGAAGATGGAAGAAGAGGGCGTGACAATACTATCTTATGACTGTCAAATAAATAAGAACCTTCCAAAAAACTACAATACATACAAAAATTTAATGGAACGCTAGAAAGAAAGAAAGAATTGGACACAACACAGAGACACAATTACAATAAATAAACAACATAAACACAAAAACAACTATCTGTCTCACGACTGACTCAAATGGGTTTCCAGATCAGCGTAATGTCAAACACAGGTAAATTAATACCCGTGTTTGACGCTGGTTTTCATCTGGCACCCCTGACCATTCCACGGATGTCAATCGTCAAGTGTCCAACAGTAAATGTGTGTGCATTAGTGTGTTAGTGTGCGTGCCTGTAATAATATTGTGATGTGATAGATGTGTAGTAGATATTATAAGGTTTGTAAAACGCCATTTGCAACTCAGATGAGTTACGTAATGCCGTCTGCTAGCAAAATTAAATATTAATGTGGGTGGATGTTAAAAAAAATATTTTGCTCAAACCCATATTTTCTAATGTAAAACAAGTAATTGTGTACTTACTTACATACAAGATATTTAAACAGAAAGGGTGTCATAATTATGATAAAGAATAGAAGGAAGTCACATATAATTTATAGAATTTATAGAAGATGTTTAAATACAAATCATAAACACAGGTAATTGTACATTTATTGTGTTTTTTATCATGATTTTTTGTTATTAATATACACTAAGAAGGACGCTATCGCATATGGAGTGTAATACAGGAATTACAACTTACCACCCCTGAAATGACAAATAGGCCGCATCGTACTCTTATACACTGGGGTCGACGGCTTGTACCAAGTTTCGATCCCTTCCTCTTTATTCCAATTTTGCTACAGTACTGGGACCATATGACGAGCCTTCCCCTGCAACTCACAAACACTACGACTACTACTTGAGAAAATATGCATTGGTTAGGTCTAAATAATCGACCTATATAAATTTATATAATTATGTAAATTCGAGTTTAGATATTTTGTCAAAGTTAAAATTTTTTGAACGGGTTTTTCGAGTCGTCCACAGTTCAATAAATTAATACCTAGTTTCCGAATTATTTAACATATCGGTTAAAAAGGTTTGAATCACATCATCTGTAACAGCAACGAAGTTATCAATTTTCTTATTTTTACTCAAAACGGTACGTACCTACCTGGACTATGTGGAAACACAAAACCAAAATCAATTATAATTTTACTTTTACGCATGTATCAAGTACAAGTTACTAAGAACATTAATGTGTGCTCTATATTCACTGCAAGCTCTTTAGCTACTAGCCTTGACATTGACACTGATCCGTTTGGTTGCAGCAGTCATTATAAAAACCTTCGCGACCGGAAAAAATATGAATATTTCTAACGTTGGTTTACATTACACCGCATTACACAGGAAATTTCAGACTTATACCTACCGGTTTCTTTTAATAAACACGCACATGCTCGTGGCTAAACGTAAGTCATACGTTTTCGTCATACCATTTTGTTTATCATACGATTGGTGACTGGTCGTTCTGTTGACCTTGGTTTCTTTAGTTTACTTTATCTTAATTTTTTATTTCAGAGATACTGATAAGCATATTTAAAAGGGCTCGTGGCTAAGTGTAAGCCGTACGGTTTGACCGATAATAACGTGATCTTTGATAGTCGTTAAGTCATTACAATTCTGACAACCAGTCTTACTTTGGAATACTGTATTACCTAGCAATAGGTTGGGGAGGTCAGATAGGCAGTCGCTCCATGTAAAATACGGTATTCAGCTAAATCCGGTAAGACTGGAAGCCGACCCCAACATAGCTTGGGAAAAGGCTAGGCAGAAGATATTACAGGAGAAGAGTGAAAATTTCAAGTTGTAGGTATGCATAATGCTAAATCATAACAACATGAAAATAAAATAATGTATTTTACAGTCTTATTATATTAAAACCCTTTAAAATGTAATTCATAATTTGAACTTACAAACGTTGCTTTGCTTAGCATTATCTTACGACGTCGGTTACCGACTATAACATTACCTGTCACATCGGTATAAATATATTTATCTTTTTTATTTTTCACCGAAATAGTTAATTAAAAAACACTCTTAATACTAAACCATATTAATTAAACAAAACTAAAACTAAAAAATAGCATAAAAAAACTCTTCCACATCGCTGTCGACTGGAAGTGTGCCCGTAAGTAAGGCTGGCAGCATTGCCACGTTGACTGGCAATGCCTAACCGCTGACCAAGATAAAAACTAGCCCTTGGGTCACATGAGGTGTCAACAAGACGCTTGGATAAATCTTTGAAAATGTGAAGCTTTGAGAATGTGAGCACTCGGACCCCACGGTTTCAACGCCAAACGGCTCGAAAGTATAACTTCCAACTAGGTTGTTATACTTTCAGCAGCCGCAGCAGCAGCGCCAGCACAGCACGACGAACTAGGAAGATGGGATGGCGCAAGAGTATCGACACAAGTAGCGTCCCACACTAAAGGCCTACTCATCTTCCAAGGAAACAGAGACATGCCGTCCAGTCTCTTACCATCGTCGCGTGCCAAGCCATTGGGTTCGAGTACGGCCGGAACGCCGACGGCAGCAGGAGCACGGCGTATGATGTCATTGATATTCGCGTGCCGCGCCATTCGACCTAAACCATTTAAATATATTAACCACACTATTTAGTGGCGGGCCAGCCCTATCATTTAGAAGTGTGAAAAATAGATGATGTCCGATTCGCAGACGTAACCGATATGCACACAAAATTTCTCGAAAATCGGTCGAGCCATTTTTGAGGAGTTTAGCTACAAAAACGTACAGCGTGACACGAGAATTTTATTTAGTAGATTTTATTTGCAAGAAAAAAAAGGATTCCTACTGAAACCACAATAAGTTACCCAAGGTGTGAAAAATATCTTTCCTTAATCCTTACCTAAATAAATTTTAATGCTTGCTCGAGCAAGGCTGTTTAAGTACTTGTAAATTAGTTTTAATTTTATTAAAATCGGACTTTCCATTCGAAAGATATTACGAGTACGAAAACTGTAAAACCGCAATTAAATGTTTTTAAAATTTACCCTTTGATGGCATTTATTCTGTTATCATTTTCATATATTTGATCATTTCAATCATTAAGTCCCGTATCTATAGGGAGACAGCGGTACACTATTGCTAAATACATTGTTATTGAAGTAAAACTTCTTTAGGCGCGACTAGGAGGTAACTGGACGACAATGCAACGGAAGTCCGTTACGGCAATATGGCGTCACGTTTCTGTATCCGGTTTTCAAATATTTTTGACAATGTCAATAGATAGGTAGTTTATAAACAAATCAATCAAAAATTTATGAAAAAAAAATAATTAGTATAAAATATTAAATTTCTGACGGAAATAACGCTTACTTATAGCACCTTATAGTCTGTGTAGTTTTCGCTATTCAAAAATAGTAATTTGGATTGGTCGTAAGGAGGTCGTAATATAATCATATAAGTCAATTAACGCTTCTTGACTTATACGCCAGTTAGTGGCAATATATTATTATCATAAACAAATAGGATTATTTATGTCCAATATTTTCAAACGGATCAATTGTGAATAGGAAAGTGAATAAAAATCAACAGTTTTAAAATTCCATTCGCTTTCTTATATTATGATCAGGAGATTATTAATTGACTACCCTAATAAAAAATCCGTTTCTGGTCTGTGAATGGTGAACATTTTTCCGTTCCCTTCTGTAAGCGAATGGCTACCTCAATCCGTTTTCTTTGTTTATTGCTTATTACCCTCTTTTAAAAAAGAGGGGTTTATGAATTTTTTAAATCACTAGGTCTACTAATCACTTAGTACCGCCTATCCGCCTTACAGTAAATTCTGTATTTTTTTTAGCTTTTTTTATACTTGTTCTGTTATTCGGGAGTCACCAAGTAAGATTATCCAATACATCACTGCAGCTATTAAGAGTTCTACATAACCTAGGTATAGGTGAGTTTGTGCCCAGAACAGATCTTCGTAGAGGTGGGCATAATGGCGTGATTGTATTTCTTGGATACTAGGTATCCAAGAAATACAATCATCATGGAGCATGGAATCTAATAAGACTTAACAATTTAGAGCAATCAATTTCATTTCTTATTATTTTGTACAAAAATATGGCGTCGGTGACTTCTCAGCGTGTGAATAGTGAGTGCATTCTGAAATGATGCAGGCGGGATTTGTAGGAGGAGAGCTGCTTAGATTTCCCTTTACAAAAAGGTAGGTGCCACATGAAACGTTTCTGCACTCGTTCTAACCGCAGCATATGAGTTATAGATTATAGAATCGCCGATAGAAAGGAACAAATCGATGATTTAATATTTTTTAAACACGTATTTTTTGCTTTTTCGAAATAGCAAATATCGACTTAGATAAAGCGACTTTAAGTGGTAGAATGGGGGCTCGCTATGTCACTTGTGGCTACTATTTCCCCTAACTTATGAAGTCACAAGCCCACACTCCTGAAGTCCTGTTATCTATGTCAAATTGACATAGATAACATTGAAAAAAAAATGTACTTTTCATATCTAGTCCGCATCCCTCTATCTGCATCTTTTGTAAAGCGGAAAAGTTAAGATCCTGGTCCTGGATTCCTGGACCTTGAGGAGCCTTCTACTTGTTATAATTCTTATCATTATTATTCAAGTGTTTCCTGACCTAATTTTGGTCTTGGCCGCCAATCTCAAGTGATATCTGCCATTTATTTAGTAGAAGATATTGAGTGGGTGAGAGGGTGCCACCGAGCCGGTATCAGCCCCGTGTTAAATGTGGATTATAATATAAAATAAAGTGCAATTCATAACAAAAACTAGTGCAGTGTAATAATAAACAAAAGACTAAGTCTTCTTCACTTTGTTAACAAAATCACCATACTGTTTGTTGTGTCACGTGGTGCAAATGCAGAGCTGTGATTGGTAGATCTGGATTTAGCGGAATTTGAAACGCATCGGGACTGTTTTAGCGGTGTTTGCAACAAACTGTTTCTTTTGTAAGCTGATTTGTTAGGATTTTAGCGGGATTTGATATTTATTCTTAAACGAAAGAGAAAGAATTAATGATGGCGCTTCACATTCAAGTGAAACAACGTTTTTGTTCAAATACCGTTTTGGCGGGTTTTGAAACTGAACTCCTCATTTTAGTAATTATATTATTTTAAAGCTTCAGTTTGTACAGTACATTTATTAGCATAGGTTTTCATAATCGAACATTCCCCCATGCTGAAGTGGTGACCCCGAGGAACACTAGCAGTGTATATAGTGTATTGTAATATAGTGAACTGTTATGAACATTTGTTAAAATCAACGAAATGGCTGCTATATCTGCGTCCACATCTACAGCCGCGGCGACGCCGACGGTTCGACGTTCCGAGTTTGAACAACTGACACGCCGCATAGATGACCTATTGCGGCAGATCGCGGTGCTATCATCAGGTTCCCGTCCGCGCTCGAGACCACGAGCGCAGTCTCCGAAGTGGCGTCGACGGTCCCAGAGCCGCTCCAATTCTGGCTCGGGGCATTGCTGGTATCATCGACGGTTTGACAACGCGTCCACGAAGTGTCGTGAGCCGTGCACGTTTCGTCAGGGAAACGATCCCAGCAGTCAGTGAAGACGGCAACGCGTGACTGCAACAGCGTTGATAGTGGCCGTGTTTTCGTAACAGACTACAACACTAAAATTCAATATTTAGTTGATACTGGTTCAGACCTATGTGTTTATCCGCGTCAATGTGTCCGCGAAGGAAGTGCGTCAAGACTGACTATGATCGCAGCTAATGGTTCGACGATTATACATATGGATGGATAAACATATCGCTGGATCTTGGGCTCAGGCGTTCGTTTATTTGGCGTTTTGTGATAGCAGACTTCACGAAACCTATTATATAATGGGCATAGACTTTTTATCACATTACAATCTCCTTGTAGACGCTAGGCACCACCGATTAGTAGACAATATAACGTCGCTCACTGCCTTCGCCAAGCCCACATCATCTGCCATGTGCCAAATTAAATCTGTTACAGGTTCGTCGCGTTATCATGACCTGCTTTCCCAGTTCCCGGATATTACTCGTCCGGCCGGAGACTTGTCTGCGCGCAAGATTAAACATAACACGCTACACTACATTCGCACGACTTCAGGCCCTCCAGTATTCTGCCGACCTCGCCAACTGGCACCGGATCGACTCCGCATCGCTACTAAGGAGTTTGAGACATGGTAAGAACAGGTATTGCTAGACGGTCTGACAGCCCATGGTCTTCCCCATTGCACTTGGTGCCTAAGAAAAACAATGAATGGCGACCATGCGGTGACTATCGCGCATTAAATGTACGGACCATACCTGACCGATATCCGGTCCGCCATATTGGTGATTTCTCGCACAATCTTTTTGGATGTACAGTCTTCAGCAAAATAGATTTAATGCGTGCGTACCATCAGATACCGGTAAATCCTGAGGATATTCCAAAAACAGCCATTACTACCCCGTTCGGTATGTTTGAGTTCCCGTTTATGAGTTTTGGTCTTCGCAACGCAGCTCAAACATTTCAACGTTTTATGGACGAGATTTTAAGAGACCTAGATTTCTGTTATCCATACATTGACGACATTCTTGTAGCTTCACAGAACAACACGGAGCATATGGAACACTTGAAGCAAGTTTTTCAGCGACTACAAGACCACGGAGTCGTGGTAAATTCGTCAAAATGTGTGTTTGGTCAGTCTCAAGTCGAATTTTTAGGATATATCGTGTCAGCTTCAGGCACTAAGCCCATTCCACAGAAGGAAGACGCTATACAGAACTTTCCCCAGCCAAAAACGATCAAGGAGCTTCGCAGGTTCTTAGGTATGCTCAACTTTTATAGGCGTTTTATGCCAAAAGCTGCCAGCTGTCAAGCTCCCCTACATAAGCTCCTGTCTGGTCCAGCTATCAAACCTAGCACTCCGATAACGTGGTCTGCAGAACTGAAAGACTCATTCATAGCTTACAAGACGAGTCTGGCTGAGGCCACCCTTTTAGCGCATCCTAACCCTACGGCAGATTTAGCGCTTTTCACCGACGCCTCGGACGTTGCGATTGGCGCCGTGCTACAGCAGAAGGTGAACTTGGAATGGCAACCACTTGGATTTTTCTCGCAGAAGCTCAGCCCATCTCAACGCAAGTACAGCCCATTTGAGAGTTGCTAGCTATTTATGAAGGTGTCAAGTATTTTAGGCACATGGTTGAAGGAAAGTCATTCACCATTTTTACGGATCATAAACCGATCGTATCAGCATTTCGAAAGGCTTCTGAAAACTGTTCACCGCGTCAGTTTCGATATTTCGATTTTGCGTCGCAATTCACAACAAACTTACAGCACATAGCTGGAGCAGATAACGTTGTGGCCGACACTCTATCCCACGCAGAAGCTATCTCAACTGCAATAGATTTTGATGATGATGAGCTCCAACAGTTGTTACAAGCACAGTCTTCACTAGATCTACAAAAATAAAAATTTCTGGCTCCAGTAAGATGTTATACTGCGACATGTCCTGCCCGTCACTACGACTTTACCTGACGCCACCGTTTCGTCGACAAGCGTTCGACTGCATACATGGATTAAGTCATCCAGGAGTATAGGCTACAGTCAAACTGATGACTCAAAGGTATGTGTGGCCCGGAATTAAAAAGGACTGCAGTAATTGGGCACGCAACTGTCTCTCTTGTCTGCGTTCAAAAGTTTCCCGACATACTCGTTCTCCAGTACATACTTTTGTTCCTCCGTCAAACAGATTTGGTCATGTGCACATAGACCTCATAGGACCTCTGCCAATATCGCACGAGTATTGTCTCACTGCAGTGGACAGATTCACTCGTTGGCCAGAAGTATTACCGATCAAGAACATCAAAGCAGACACAGTGGCAAGCGCTTTCGTCACTGGCTGGATAGCGCGTTTTGGATGTCCCGAGAACATAACCACAGATCGAGGCAAACAATTTGAGTCGAGTTTGTTCAAGGAACTGGCAAGAATAATTGGAAGTAATCATTTTCGAACAACGGCATATCACCCAGCTGCAAACGGAATGGTTGAAAGATTTCACAGACAGCTCAAATCGGCAATAATGTGTCACGCTAACGACGACTGGTACGAAGTCCTACCGTTGGTTCTCCTTGGAATACGCTCAGCATGGAAGGAAGATATAGGTTCAACTTCAGCAGAATTAGTATACGGAGAAGCATTGCGTTTACCGGGATCATTCTTCAATAACTCTCCCGCTGAAGTGGTGGATTACTCGGATTTTCTATCCCGACTACGAGCAAACATTTTTTTTTTTTTTTTAACGTGTGTAAGACTATTTACGTCTGCCGCCTCGCCATGGGGCCATGGCTCGGCGGTTATGTGGGACTCCCCGCCCAAAGATGGAAGGAGGGCGGGACTACCCACTAAACCCCCACGGTGCTCCTCGAACCTACTCTAACACGACGGGGCCGCGCGATCGTTTTTCACATACTTAATCGCGGCCCCGTCAGCAGGTCTCGGCCCGCCTGAGCGGCGGGCCCCGACACCAAGAAAACTAAGCCCTATCCGACGCAGAAGACATTAAATTTCCAGCAGGACAATGGGCCGGTAGGCGGACGGACTGTCCGCCGGGCGCCCTTCCTTTCTGATTAGGACCAGTTTCCCCTCCTTCCAAAGGCGGGGAAACCGGCCCCCAGACAAGCAATTGCTGAGGAGCCCTTTGAATCGGGGCGCGAGCTCTTCGAGAGCCAGGACCCATGCACGGCCTGGGATGCCGTCGGGCCCCGGGGTGGTGTTCTTGGAACGAAGTCTCGACACCGCCGCTCGCAATTCCACCTGGGTCACTTCGGGAACCGTGTCGCCGTCGAATTCCGCGCTGGATGCCACGGGAGACGAAACCATTGACGGAGGGGTGTGCTCCGCCCTTGAGGGAAACAAGGCGGCCACCACTTCCTCAAGGAGCTGCGGCTGGAGACTCTGGGACAGCGGGGGCGTCCATGGGCGAAGCTTCGCCCTGACGAGAAGATATGGACGCCCTCAGGGGTTACGGACCAGAGTCCCCAGGAATCCCTGGCGGGCCTGATCTTTGGCCCGCCCAATAGCCGCCTTCAGGGTCCTCTTGGCCGCCCTGTAGGCTCCATAAAGTTCCGCCTCCCTAATGGCGAAATCGGGAGGGCGGCGACGCCTTCTGCGAAGCCATGCGTACCGGCGCCTCGCAGCCACGCAGGCAAAACGTAGTCTCGCAATTTCTGCGGACCACCAGTACACACGGCGCCTTGCAGGAACACTGCGCATTATAGGCATCGCCGCATCGCAGATGTTTGTTTTAGGATCACGTGGTCAATGCAACTGTCATTCCGAGTTGGGAGAACATGGTCAATGCAACTGTCATTCCGAGTTGGGAGAACATGAGCAGGCAGCATGGCATGCGATGCAAGAGCATTGAGGTACATGTCCGTGTTCGAGTCAATCATGTTTGGGGCTATGTTTATATTGATATCTCCAACCAAAATGACAGTTCTGAATGAATAATTAAGGGAGTTTAGAATTATGTCTAGACCTGTAATAAAATTCTGAATATTTCTAGTCGAGGGTGACCTATAGATAGCAATAAGTGCCACCTCATGTTTAAACTTAAATACCAAACAATTAGCATCAGCTGTCAGTATAGGTTTATCTAATAGGAACTGTAACTCTACTTTAGTATATACCGCAACCCCATCATTCTGGTTAGAGTGATCAGAGTAATTAGACACAAAACCCGGTATAGAGGGGAGATGTGGACATTTACTCAACCAACACTCCGATAATACCAATACGTCAAATTGTATGTTTATTCGATGCAGCAATATCAAGAGGTTGTTAAAATTTGCCGTGCTGCCGATGCCTCTGATGTTAACGTGGAAAATTTTTAGGCCTTGACTAATACTACGTAGGTATGAGTTAACTTGTTCCGGACAGCATAGGTGTGAAGCTGAGTTTGAAAGGTGTTCTATATCATCTATTATATTTGTTTCGTTATTCATAATAATCTAAGCTAGGAATAAACAGGTGAATTATTGATTTGTTGAACGTAATATAGCATATTACGAAGGGACCACACATAATACAATAAACATCAAAGTATTCCGTTTGTACAAAATACTTCTTCCGCAGTGTGCATTGTGAGTGTAGGTAGTTATGTGTGTGTGTAGTAATATATAAAAGGTAGAATAAGATGCGAGGCATATTTACTAATTTTTAACCGACTTCGAAAAGGAGGAGGTTATATGTTCGGTGTGTCACTATTTTTTTTTTTATGTATGTTCACCGATTACTCCGTCAATAAAATTATGAACCGATTTTTATAATTCTTTTTTAATCGAAAGAGTATTCTCCCGAGGTGGTCCCATTGTCACCAAGTCAGGATCTGATGATGGGATCCCAGTTAAATCGAAGGAAACCCTTAAATTTTAAAGAAATGCCGAACGTGTTTCATTATTCTACTGAGCCTATTTAGGTATTTACGTCCAATAGTCATCACCTCAAGGCTTTTGGTAAATACTGAGCTGATGATGGAAGAAACCTTGAGTTTTAGGAGTTAAGGGTTGATTTTTTTTATATAATAAATATGTATTGACCCTCATTTACATTTTTTTACGTTTCTAAGGTGAGCTGTATTGTATTATTATAATAAATATTATGAACACAAAAAATAAAAAAATAAATAAACTTTTGAAAAAAAAATTAAACCGACTTCAAAAACCAAAACAAAACCTAAAAGGCACAAAATAGTGTAAAATAAACTTAGAACTATCTAAAATATTAATACAAAACTAGAAGTGATCTGTTTGAAGTCGGTGCCAAACAACAATATACCAACAAAAAATAAATACCTACAAATACTAGTACAAATACGAGTATATATATAATAGTTTGGCACCAACTTCAAACAGATCACTTCTAGTTTTGTATTAATATTTTAGATAGTTCTAAGTTTATTTTACACTATTTTGTGCCTTTTAGGTTTTGTTTTGGTTTTTGAAGTCGGTTTAATTTTTTTTTCAAAAGTTTATTTATAGAACATGCATATGCGACATGCAGATGAGAGATATTATATAATAGAATAAATTGACTTTAAAAACTAAAAAAGTTAAAAGTATTGTACAATTATAATTAGATGATGAGGGATAAACAACAACATCCAACAAAATACAGTAAGAGCTAGTCATATTATAATTTTCGCAAGTAATGAGAGGTCTGCTTCGGTTTCCACGTGGATATGCTTACTTCCCTCTTTTTCACGGACAAATATCTTGCCGTGTTTGACCCAGCAGAACTTGTAATTATTGGTATTGGCCGCGTCACGAGCCAAGAAAAACAGTCTTTTGTTGCGTGATGACAGGTTCTCTGAAATAATAAATAAACTTTTGAAAAAAAATTAAACCGACTTCAAAAACCAAAACAAAACCTAAAAGGCACAAAATAGTGTAAAATAAACTTAGAACTATCTAAAATATTAATACAAAACTAGAAGTGATCTGTTTGAAGTTGGTGCCAAACTATTATATATATACTCGTATTTGTACTAGTATTTGTAGGTATTTATTTTTTGTTGGTATATTGTTGTTTGGCACCGACTTCAAACAGATCACTTCTAGTTTTGTATTAATATTTTAGATAGTTCTAAGTTTATTTTACACTATTTTGTGCCTTTTAGGTTTTGTTTTGGTTTTTGAAGTCGGTTTAATTTTTTTTTCAAAAGTTTATTTATTTTTTTATTTTTTGTGTTCATAATATTTATTATAATAATACAATACAGCTCACCTTAGAAACGTAAAAAAATGTAAATGAGGGTCAATACATATTTATTATATAAAAAAAATCAACCCTTAACTCCTAAAACTCAAGGTTTCTTCCATCATCAGCTCAGTATTTACCAAAAGCCTTGAGGTGATGACTATTGGACGTAAATACCTAAATAGGCTCAGTAGAATAATGAAACACGTTCGGCATTTCTTTAAAATTTAAGGGTTTCCATCGATTTAACTGGGATCCCATCATCAGATCCTGACTTGGTGACAATGGGACCACCTCGGGAGAATACTCTTTCGAATACAAAAATAATTATAAAAATCGGTTCACAATTGACGGAGTAATCGGTGAGCATACATAAAAAAAAATAGTGACACGCCGAACATATAACCTCCTCCTTTTCGAAGTCGGTTAAAAATTGGTTTCGCTGGGCCACCAATTTTAAGGTGCTCCTCAGTAGTTAGTTTGAAGCTATTCAAATTATGCTTTCGGTACTTCTCTAGGAATTCTTCTTTTCGAAGAACGGTTGTGAAAATAACTATCATAGTTTTATGGGCCGGATCTTTGGATTATATTCGGAAGATGTCTTTTACGTCGTAAGAATTTATTTCACATTTAATTATCTTGCTAGTATCTAAGACGGTTTTCAATAAAGTAGTCTTGTTTTCAGTTTTTTCGACCGGAATGTTGCGAATTTCCACGCATGTTGATCTGGATCCTTGCTCAAAATTTTCTATTTTGGTTTCTAAAGTAGATAATATGTAGGACATAGTTTCTCTACGCTCCGACTCTAAATGCTCAACCCTTGAAGTCAGATTGTTTAATTTCTCACTCATCAAATCAAAAGTAACTCGCAGTTCATCCATTGTAGAACATAACATGTTGTATTATTTATTTATTTATTTAAGGCCAACCAACTAAATACACACAGTAACATTCACGGTAACAACATTCACATATACAATAGCATTGCATGCATCTAAATTAAAGGTAAGCACAGCATTTTATATAGATCTCGTTAAAAAAATATTAATATTATTACAAACATGAATTAAATAGTAGCTATACAAGAAAATTGAATTAAACGCTAAATTGAATTATTTGAAAACAAAAACAATTACAAAAGCACAATGGAATAATTTTAGTAATGAAAGAAAGATCATAAATTACATGTTACTAATTATAGCACTTTTAAACTTAGTAATGCTTCCTGAAAATATGTCAAATTCACAATTATGAAAAATGTCGTTACACCTTCTAAGAATATAGGAAAGGGGGGCATTATTGCCGTAATTGGTTTTTCGAACACTGGGAGCAAAAGGCTTATAATTATGTAGTCTGGCTGATGACCGGGGTGTATTAATGTTGATACACGATAGAAGTGGCGAGCAATCTACCCCTTGATTTATAATCTTGAACAAGAAAATTAGACCTGCAAAATCTCGACGCCAGTGCAAAGATTTCATTTGAAAGTAATTCAGTCTATCTTCGTAATTTTTAACCGTATTCTGTATACCTGCTTTATAAGAGAGTCTTTTTATAAATTTTATTTGTATTCTCTCGATGCGTTGGATGTTTATGTTGTATACGGGGTACCAGACGATGGAGCAGTATTCTATATGACTACGAACTAATGCGGTAAACAATATTTTCAGCGCTGTCATATTACTAAACCGTCTGGTGTTAAGGTTCAGAAATGCTAGCATTCTATTGCTTTTGTTTATTATTATTTCAGTGTGTGTTTGAAATTTCATTTCCGAATCTATAGTAATGCCCAAATCTTTAACTTCCGATACTTTACTTAATATTTGGTTATTAATTCTGTACTTAGAATTAAATTTGACTTTTTTACGAGAAAATTTAATATGAAAACATTTCTTAACATTAACCAGCATGTTGTTTTTCTCACACCATACGCAGAGTCTGTCAATATCCTTTTGTAGAAGAGACTCATCGTTCTTTGTTAGGACAACCCTATAAAAGTCGTCGGCGTATATTTCGAAATGTGAGTATTGTATGGCATATTTAATGTCGTCGATAAACATTGTGAATAGTATTGGACCCAGGTGTGACCCCTGCGGTACACCAGACGTTGGCGAGAAGGTGTTGGATGAATGTCCATTTACTACCACTTTTGCTGTTCGATCAACCAAGTACGAATGGAACCATTTCAGAAGCGACCCATGAATACCGAACGTGACAAAGAGTTTTTTCATTAATATGCGGTGGTCAACTCTGTCAAAAGCTTTGCTGAAATCGCTATAGATAGCATCAACTTCTTTGCCGTTACTCATGTAATCCAGAGTGCTTTCGACGAAACTAACTAAATTTGTGGCTGTTGACCTATTTCGAAAGAAGCCATGTTGATGTTCAGTTATAGAGCCTTTAATGTGCCAGTTCATGAAAGGACACAAAAGAGATTCGAAAACTTTTGCTAATGTAGGTAATATACTAATAGGCCTGTAATTGCAGATATCAGTCTTATCTCCTGATTTAGGTATTGGAATTATCACAGCCTCCTTCCAGATCACTGGAAAAACCCCTTCAGATAGCGATCGATTATAAATTATACTCAATGGCCTTGAAAGAACACTAGCGCACTCTCTAATAAACTTTGGAGGTATCCCGTCGGAACCGGGCCCTTTATCAACATCTAAATTCTTTAGTTTTTTCTGTATGCTAGTTTCAGATAGTATTACTTGATGTAAGCTGTTATTGTTGCTGGATTCATAAATATATGCGGGGTCTGGATCACCGTCAGAAATAGGGGTATAAACTGAAGCAAAGTTTTTAGCAAATAGATTTGCAATGCTCAAACCGTCGGTCACAATACTATCATGGAGCCTCATGTATCTCGGTATAACGCTTTTGTTATCACGTTTGTTTTTCATGTATGACCAGAAATATTTTGGATTCTTCACCACATTACTTTGAACATTTTGTAGATATATATGATACAATTCTTTTATTTTTCGGGAAGATCGGTCTTTGAGTAATAAGTATTCAAATTCATCTCGTTTATTTTTATATTTTTTCATTCTTTGTCGAGTTTTTTCTTTTTCTTTCAACATTTTTACTAAACCATCACTGTACCAAACTGGGTATGACTTTTTGCCGGCACTTCGTCGTGGGACCAGTTCAGCAATTACCTCCCGTAATATAGAATAAAGAGTAGCGACTGACTGATCAACAGTTTCAGATTTCAAAACAATGTCCCAGTCCATTTTCTCTAGGCGATTCCTAATTGCGTGATAGTCGGCTTTTTAGAATTTATAAATCGTTGTTCTTTTATGCGCAAGTGCCTTAGGAAGGTTGAAGTTGATGGTGATCTGTAGAGGTGGGTGAAAATCATCGACTTTTGATATAGCGTCACAGCACAAAGTGACCTCAATCGGAAAAGTTAAATTGGACATTACTAGGTCTAGAATTCTATTCTGTTTATTTTGTATTGAATTATACTGGTATAGATCGTTAGAGGACATGAATTCTATAAAAGTTTTAATAATATTATTGGTGCCAACATTTGGTTCAACATGTTGATTTATCACGGATTTAGTCCATTTTATATTACTTAAATTGAAGTCGCCTATTATGATTACAGGTTCATTATTAATGACACTACTAACGCGATTTGTAAAGTAAGTTATAAGATTAATGTTTACCGGAGGAGCCAAATAAGTAGCACACAAGTGAATTTTTTTTTAAGTTTTTAGAGCATGATTTGTCGACAAGTCCAGTGTAACCCATAAATCCTCACAACAGGACTCGTATGATATATTTCTATAAGCATTTATTGATTTAATAACTGCAATAAGTACGCCACCCCCTTCCTTGCCCTCAGAAAACGTACCTGACTGTCTGTCTCTTCTAAAAATTTGGTATCGGCTATCAAAAATTTCTGAATCCAACACATTCTCATTCAGCCACGTCTCAGTAAGCACAATCACATGAAAATTCATAGCTAGTACATTCAGAAAAATTTCCTCCAATTTTCCTCTGATACTTCTACAATTTTGGTAATAGAAAATCAGTTCACCGAATTTTGAAGTTGAATTACTTTGACAATGTCAGGTATAATAGATTGAAATAATTATTCTAATTTCTTTAAACATTCTAAACTTGTTATTACACGTGTTATTGAACCTTCTTCTTTCCTGATAAGAATTCTACCATTTCTTACCCAGACAAATTTGTATTTCTTCTCCTTGGCAGCGATCCTGGTGGCTGCATGTAGCGATTTGTTAGCGAAAGTGAGGTGTTCACTTACGTAAACTGGAGATAGCTTGTCTCCGTAGCCAAGCAACTTGGTATTCAATTTATTGTTGGGGTTCGATCTGTTGTACAATGAAATTGCCCCAAGCAGATTATCACGCTTAATTTTGCTTGGTAGCTTGCAGATAACGGCTCTTGGTTGGTTTGTCAATGCGTTCATCTTTTGTACCCTAGCGCAAGACAATATTTCACTTTCTGCTAGAGGATAGGACACAACGTTGCTCAGTTGTACTACAGTATTGACCAGGTTCTCTTGTTTATGTTCGGGTAAACAATGAATTTCGATATTGTTCTGTCTAGCATCTTGCTCCAATTGTGCAATCCTAGCTTCCATCTCAGTCACCTTTTTAATTAGACAGCTATTTTCGCTGCGCAGACTTTTAACCTCTTCATTGCAAGCTTTAAATTGAGTCGTCATGTCTTCGAAGTCAGCGTTCATAAACATAATTGATTTTTCGAAACTAAGGATTTCCTCTCTCATGGTTGCAAATTCGTCATTCAGGATCTCTTTTATTGCGGCGCGTGTGTCAGTTCTAATAATCTCTAAAATTTCAGAGCGCAGTATGGATTGCGAATTCTCTCCTTGATCAAAATTCTCCCGTTTCCTTTTGTGGCGGCATGTGACGTTCATCGTAGCTGACTCATAAATTGGGTCGGTAGATACGATAACATCTTGCTGCGATTGTTGGAGAGTGGGAGTTGACTGTCGCTGCTGATTTGAAAGTTCAGATAAAACAGGCGAGATAGGAGGTGTCCGGTTTAACGGCATTGTAACTTGGTGGTTAATGTATTCGGGAAGTATCAAATAGTCGGCTCAATTTATGTAACTTTTTTTTTTTCTTTTTTTTTATTGTCCGTAAATTTTCCCTCTTGCAATTTAATTTTTATCGGCTGGAAACACTTGTGACCGGGTAAAATTAAAAGTTTTTATGGCAACCCTTTCACTTGTCACATTAACGTCAGTGGCTGTCAGTGTCAAGCATAGGTGTCAAGAGAAGAATGAATGCTTGAAATGACTCTAATATGCAGTAATAGATGTCGCTTTAAGTGCTAGACTGCTTTACCGACAAATAAGAATTTAAATAAAAATAACGGCTTAATTACTAATTAAATTAACTTTATCACTAAGTTCACTGGCTACCAATCAATTTTCACGGAATAAATTTCGCACATGGCACTTATGTTAATGTTTTTGTTGCTTATAAGGAATGTTCAGTCTGTGTTTCTTTATATATTCACATAAACACTTCAAACTTGCATTGCAGCTCATGTTATAATTAGGTATTACTGTGATTAAAGTTCGAGATAACGATCACTCAAGTAATATGAATGTTATTTAACACTTTTAGCTACTTTTAACATCACTATTGTGGGATAAAACTATTTTATTATAATAAATTGTCGTGAGATCAATGTTTACGTTATGGCAGCGCCATCTACACTGATGATTTATCTTCTTGCTGTTGTTTAATGTCGTTAATCATTACCCTCAAGTCCGTCATAAAATTAGATAGGCAGTTCTCCTCGTCTTCACTGCGCTTTCGTTTGATATTCCGGAAGGTAATGGCCGGTGACATGTTACCGGGAGGAGAAATCATGCTTGCATTTAGGTTAGGTTCCGAAGAGCAATAAGGTGTATATAGTGGTTGCGGGGTGCTGAAGAGAGTTGTAGGCGTCGACGGCGTGGTCGGCGGTGGGGGCGGTGAGCGTTCGAGAGGCATATTGTATTGTACTAGAGATCAGTTACCAGGCGAGCAGCAATTTGCAAGAGGTTAAAGATACAAGCATCTATTGATGTTGTGGAGAGCTCAGCTTAAGCTGGTCGCAATAGACGTTTCGGTACAAAGTTGTCGTTTTCTGTCCAGTATAACTTGACCCCCGTGTTGGAGTTGAGTAGTAGTCTCCTTTAGCGTTTACGTACGATGCACGCACATGTTGCAAATTCTTTAAAGAATTTGTATCAGGCCGATGTGTGAAGTTACGCACGGGGCGGATCGTCAATGAGTTAATTGTTTGTGACACACTCACTCAGGCGCAGGGCACGTAGTGTTGAGGAAATAGCGACGCACGGGTAGACCTCTTGGTTGTTTATGTACTCCTATTATTTGTTCCAATTTTTTTGAAGTAAAACTTCTTTAGGCGCGACCATGGGCGCGACTAGGGAGTAACTCATATTTTTTTTCTGACGGAAGTAACGCTATGTGTAGTTTCCGCCATTTAAAAATAATAATTTCTTATTTTGAAATCAATTTCATTTAACATGGCCGGTAACATTCTTTAAACACCAAAGAGTATCAATACAACCTCAACATCGCGTACAATATAAAGTTATGCAAGTAGGTACTTGCATAAAATCTCTTTATAATAAAACCTTTTTGTTTTTGAAGTAAAACTTCTTTAGGCGCGACTAGGGAGTAACTCAGATTTTTTTTTTGAAGTAATACTTCTTGATGTAAAACTTCTTTAGGCGCGACTAGGGAGTAACTCAGATTTTTTGAAGTAAAACTTCTTTAGGCGCGACTAGGGAGTAACTCAGTTTTTTTTTTGAAGTAAAACTTCTTGAAGTAAAACTTCTTTAGGCGCGACTAGGGAGTAACTCAGATTTTTTTTTAAGTTAATCATTTCAGTGATATAAGTCGTCAAAGAAGTTTTACTTCAATCGCGCGTAAAGGTTACACGCACACACTTTTTTTTTTTTGTCAAATTTATATAATACTCTAAAACTTTCAAAAATAATTTTATAGATGCTGGTCTCGAACTCGGATCATATCGAGTTATCGACGGGTGGCTAGCGGCTTACGGTACGAATACACCAAATCCGTCGTCGGCCGAAGTATGCTCGGGCGTCATCGGCCGAACACGGCCGATCAAATCAAACGTATGTAAATGGAAGAGAGCGCATACACTGCTACTACCGGCGTCGTCCGATGACGCCCGAAAACGGACTATCAACTGACGAGTCCGAACGTGTTTGGATTTTTTGTCAGTTTTACTCTGAAGTTGCACAGTTCAGACTTCATAAGTTCCACCGACAACGGCCGTTATCGTCTGCAGTGTATTCAGTTGAACGTCCGAGTTACTCGTCCGAGTAGTTCTGTCCGCCATCGGCCGACAAAATCGGTTTTAGTGTATTCGTACCGTTACGCCTCTGGACCACCGGAGCTTTACAGTTAGTAGCGAAATTACTGTTCTTGTGCGAATATATTGTGAGACGCAAACCTCAGTCATTGACCCGTTCAAGGTCAATGACACAGCTTTTAGTTTTTTCACAGTTTGTTATAGGTTCTATTTAGCACTTATCAGCATAAGTTTGCACTAGATTACTGCACTTTCGACTAGGATGACGAATTAAAGATACGCAGGTACAAAAAACACGTCCACTTGACACGGAGTCCGAGCGCGGGGAGGAGGGAGAAATCTATTGTACAAAATATTATTGTTATAATAACTTCCGTGAGACGAATTCATAATTATTTAAGGATTCAACGGTTTACTCACGCGCATTCTCGGGAACGCCCGACTAGTTTCAGACTCAATAGGAATCCTTAATCATGAGCTGACGCGGCGGCGGCGGTTTCGCGAGTCGAACTGATGTCGGTGGCACCACACCGTGCTGCGTAGCGGCGCGCTCGCGCGGAGAGCGGCGGTGGCGCCAGCGTCGCAGATGTAGGCACGGGGGTAGGTGCCGCTGTCGTCGCTATCGTCGTCTGCGCTCCCGTAGCTGTGGTTGAGTCGGTGCATACCATGCTGACTGTGTCGTACTCCAGACTCGGCTTTGTCATATAAGAAGACCTCTTTAGTGCTGGTTTCTATGCCGCCGACAATGCCCAACCACCATCTCTATTGAAATTAGGGTGACGGCTGATTTCGATAGCCTCACGTACGTTTCGCGGCACGAAATATTTTTCCCTCGCTAGTACGGAGGCTTTATCAAACCGTATGTAATGTGCTGACCCTTCATTGCAGATGTGTTCTGCCACTGCCGACTTATCCGTGTCCAAGTTCTTCATGCTTCTTATATGTTCACCGAGCCTGGTTTTAACATTGCGCCGGGTTTCCCCAATGTAATTCAGACCACAGTCGCAAGGTATCATGTACCGCTAGCTCCAAAGGTGGCTAACATCTTTATGGAGTGGTTCGAACAAAAAGCGATAGATTCCGCAAGCGTTAGACCTCGATACTGGTGGCGTTATGTTGATGACATTTTTGCTATCGTCGAACGGGATACACTGAAGGACCTCACAGACCACCTAAATCGAAAGCATTTGAAAGTAAAGGTCACTACAGAAGAAGAAAGTGATGGGAAATTGCCGTTCCTAGACGTACTGGTCGTTCGAGAGCCGAACGGACGCGTAACTCACACCGTCTATAGGAAACCGACACATACCGACCGGTACCTAAGGGCAGACTCACACCATCACCCTTTACACCTACTTTCGGTGCCTCGCACGCTACTGAACCGTGCGCTCGCACTATGTGACCCTAAATATGTGAGCAACGAACTAGGGCACGTACGCGACGTACTAGAGTGCAACGGGTATCGGTGGCGCAAATGTAGCCGTGTACTGGACAGAATGGACGAGACTCGTAGACGTCCAGCGGATGTGGAGCGAACCCCTGCGTACTTACCATACGTTGAGGGAGTCACCGACAAGATAGGTCGCTTGTTACGCCGAAGGTACAGCATCAAGATGATCTATCGGCCGCCCGGGCAGTTGCGACAATATGTCCGTTCTCCCAAGGACAAAGATCCTTTAGGTGTACCTGGAGTGTACATGATACCTTGCGACTGTGGTCTGAATTACATTGGGGAAACCCGGCGCAATGTTAAAACCAGGCTCGGTGAACATATAAGAAGCATGAAGAACTTGGACACGGATAAGTCGGCAGTGGCAGAACACATCTGCAATGAAGGGTCAGCACATTACATACGGTTTGATAAAGCCTCCGTACTAGCGAGGGAAAAATATTTCGTGCCGCGAAAAGTACGTGAGGCTATCGAAATCAGCCGTCACCCTAATTTTAATAGAGATGGTGGTTGGGCATTGTCGGCGGCATGGAAACCAGTACTAAAGAGGTCTTCTTATATGACAAAGCCGAGTCTGGAGTACGACACAGTCAGCATGGTATGCACCGACTCAACCACAGCTACGGGAGCGCAGACGACGATAGCGACGACAGCGGCACCTACCCCCGTGCCTACATCTGCGACGCTGGCGCCACCGCCGCTCTCCGCGCGAGCGCGCCGCTACGCAGCACGGTGTGGTGCCACCGACATCAGTTCGACTCGCGACACCGCCGCCGCCGCGTCAGCTCATGATTAAGGATTCCTATTGAGTCTGAAACTAGTCGGGCGTTCCCGAGAATGCGCGTGAGTAAACCGTTGAATCCTTAAATAATTACAAAATATTATTGGTTTACAAATTGGTAAATTTAAATAAATTAATAAACGGAGATAAAAAAGTAGATGTTGACGTTTACGTTTCGTAACGTTATCTATATTAATAATTTCGTTCAGGGCTACGGTAGACTCGATCGAAACCTTATATGAATAACAAAACATAAAAAAATATTGATTTCGAGTCGACAACATAATATCCGCAAAATTCGGATTATGGAGAATTTCGTTAAATTCTAATGGCACTGACAAACAAAAAAACCGCAGTCGCCATCTTGGGTAGTTAATAGTTCCGTAACAGATAATTCTGCTCAAAGTGATTCAAGGAGTTTATTATCATACAACCTCCTTGAAGTGATTACAGTGCTGCCAAGGCGTATGACAGTTGCATGATAGTTGGGACCAGAATCGTTTCGGAACGCGTTTGAAATAATAGTTCAAGAATATTTATTTCGCTTTTTTCACGTTCCGTTTCATACTAGCTCTTATATACGCCTCTCCAATCAACACATCGCGTGCGTCGCGCCAAAGAAGTATCCATCACAAAGAACTGTGACTCATTTGACTGTGTAAAACGAAACGTTTATATTAATAACACAAAATGTACTTATAAAATATATGTGTAGTCTGTAGTAGATACATATATATAATACATATATATGTATCTATGGGCCTAAGTAGCCTGAAAATGCCGGCAACATTGAGTTAATCATAACAAAACTTAATACTTTTCTTCAGTCGTTGACGTTTCGCGAAAATATTGTTTTTGAAACTTTTTTTATGATAAACTCTTTGTTATGTGTTCTTTCTTTAAACCTGAGATTGGCCAATTGCGATAACAACCATAGAAAAAAGAATACTAACCATAACAAAAATCAATGCTGTCAGTCAGCGGTAATTTTATTTCTTAATTACATATTATTATTATTATAGAAACGTCTTGCCGGAAACATTGATTGAATTATAACAAAACTTAATAGGTACTTTGCTTCAGTCATTGACGTTTCGCGAAAATATTGTTTTTGAAACTTTTTTATGATAAACTCTTTGTTATGTGTTCTTTCTTTAAACCTGAGATTGGCCAATTGAACCGATATTAGAGAACCGATGACTACAGAATATTTACCTACATTGTGTATCATGAGTCACATTTAAACCGAGCGGAGCCGGGTTTTCATCTAGTTATTATTAAACTAAAGAAACCAAGGTCAACAGAACGACCAGTCACCAATCGTATGATAAAAAAAATGGTATGACGAAAACGTATGACTTACGGTACGAATATACCGAATCCGTCATCGGCCGAAGTATGCTCGGGCGTCATCGGCCGAACTCGGCCGATCAAATCAAACGTAAGTAAATGGAAGAGAGCGCATACACTGCTACTACCGGCGTTGTCCGATGACGCCCGAAAACGGACGATCAACTGACGAGTCCGAACGTGTTTGGATTTTTTGTCAGTTTTACTCTGAAGTTGCACAGTTCAGACTTCATAAGTTCCACCGACAACGGCCGTTATCGTCTGCAGTGTATTCAGTTGAACGTCCGAGTTACTCGTCCGAGTAGTTCTGTCCGCCATCGGCCGACAAAATCGGTTTTAGTGTATTCGTACCGTTACGTTTAGCCACGAGCACCCTGTGCGTGTTTATTAAAAGAAACCGGTAGGTATGTCTGAAATTTCCTGTGTAATGCGGTGTAATGTAAACCAACGTTAGAAATATTCATATTTTTTCCGGTCGCGAAGGTTTTTATAATGACTGCTGCAACCAAACGGATCAGTGTCAATGTCAAGGCTAGTAGCTTAAGAGCTTGCAGTGAATATAGAGCACACATTAATGTTCTTAGTAACTTGTACTTGATACATGCGTAAAAGTAAAATTATAATTGATTTTGGTTTTGTGTTTCCACATAGTCCAGGTAGGTACGTACCGTTTTGAGTAAAAATAAGAAAATTGATAAATTCGTTGCTGTTACAGATGATGTGATTCAAACCTTTTTAACCGATATGTTAAATAATTCGGAAACTAGGTATTAAGATTATTGAACTGTGGACGACTCAAAAAACCCGTTTAAAAAGTTTTAACTTTGAAAAAATATACTTATAAACTCGAATTTACATAAATTTATACATATACGATTTATTTAGACCTAACCAACGCATATTTTCGTAAGTAGTAGCCGTTGTGTTTGTGAGTTGCAGGGGAAGGCTCGTCATATGGTCCCAGTACTGTAGCAAAATTGGAATAAAGAGGAAGGGATCAAAACTTGGTACAAGCCGTCGACCCCAGTGTATAAGAGTACGATGCGGCCTATTTGTCATTTCAGGGGTGGTAAGTTGTAATTCCTGTATTACACTCCATATGCGATAGCGTCTTTCTTAGTGTTCCATTTAATTTTTGTATGTGTTGTAGTTTTTTGGAAGGTTCTTATTTATTTGACAGTCATAAGATAGTATTGTCACGCCCTCTTCTTCCATCTTCAGGATTGCATAAACAACTTTTGCTACTAATCTATACTTTACGCGAGAGTGGAGCCGCGGGCAACAGCTAGTAGTTTATATTGTAGGCTTCCCGCCATCGGACTGCTCAGTAGTTGACGCCTCGCTGCTCGTCTCGGTGGCGCGCTGACAGCTACCGCGTGGACAGTTGGGCGTCTGCTAGCTGTTGACGAGTGGACCGCCAGCAGTCGTTTTAGTTTAGGGCGGTGTTGGGTGGGAGCGGTGTTGGAGCAGGGTCGTGTAAGTGGGCTATTACCTCAAGACTCTATTTTTGAATTCGTCTCTATTGTATAAAACTTTAAAATGTTACTCAGGGTGAATGTAGCTTTCTAATGGTGGAAGAATTTTTGAAATCGGCACTGTAGTTTTTGAGTTTATTCATTATATGACAAATTATATTATCACACACCAAAATACACAAATTTCCTCTTTATACTGTTAGTGTCGATAACATTGGCTTCGATTCTGATAAACACGCACTCACCTAATCTTTTTAATTTGTACAAAATTAGAAAAGGACAGACAAAAACGAAAGCAGTCAAATTTAGTTCTGACTAAGACTCTCATACAAATTTGCCGACGAGCAAAAAGGTGTGCTCTAAATCACGATGCCGTTCAAAGTGACAGTTCTAAGTTAGTTGTTATTGAGGGTGTTCTGTTTCCATCCTTTTCTTTTGCAGAACGTTAGTAAAATAATTATAGCAAATTTTTCAATTTCCGTGTAAAGGAGTCAAGATCATTATCTGTTTCAGTGGAAGCTGCATTGGTGTTTATTCTACTCTACTCAAATGCACAAGCAGTGCTGAAGGATATGAATGGGAAAGTAGTACCGTGGACCCACGATCGACCCTTTAATCATGGGAACCCACCCAAAACGATTTTTTTTGATAGACTTGTATACATCGCAATGAATAAAGAGGATGCAGAATACGGGGTTTTACCCATTACTACAGGGGTTATTATTGATCATAATCGTTTACTAACTTCTTTTAGCCCCTTTAGGAAACTATCGAAAAATGCTTCTCTGCTTAGTCAAATATATGCCCAAGTTACTACGGGACGTAATAGATTTTATCATCCAAATGGAACAAGTTATTCTACATACACTTGGAATTTACATCAACTTCATTCGGGGCGACAAGTAACGTTTACTCCTGAAGACGAGATACCAGAACGCGCATGGCATGGTGAAGGAGAAGTAAGGCACAGCCCCCTTCACGACCTTATGGTTCTGAGAGTTAAACCTGATTTTAACTCAAAAACCAAATTTAGCGAATTCAAAGAAGAGGTTTATACTATAACTAAATATGCAGCTTTCAATCATCAGAATGCATTTTTTTACATTTTTCGAATGGACATCGCAAAACCTGGGGATAAAATGGTAGAACCACTTAGATTTGGGCAACTAAATCTACACAAAGAAAAAGAACTAGAATTTTATCATATTGAACCTACTGAACGGTTTATAGTGGACTGTGCTGATTACATTCCTAAATCTTGGGGACATTTCATCTGCGCTTTGAACGTCAGAAGAATAAAGGGGCTTGCGTCTGGTGCTGTATTAACGGCACAAGAAACAGTGTTCGGAATCGGATGTTTTAAGATAAATAGACAAGGTGAAGACATCTTAGTGTTCACTGACGTACGGCCTTACCATGATCTCATTATGAACGCTATGACAGACGCTGAAGTATCTTAATGAAAAACTTATAGTTGTAACAAAATAATAGGAGCGCTTTGACATTTGAGAAAGACCTTGGTAACTTGTAACTTGTTACGAAACTGGTCGGAACAATAAATCATTAAAGAATACACTAGATATTTTAAAGTATTAATATAAATTGTATTCATTTTTGGCCGCTTGAAATAACATGCTAGAATGTGTTGCGAGTATTCTTTTCGCGCTCACTTTATATAATCATGCAATTTCTGATTAGTATCAAATCAAATCAAATTTTATTTGTTAAACATAGGTTGTTGTTGTAACAATGATGGTCTTAATAAATTAGGTGCGCTATGTTTTGTCACAGAGACATACAAATTAGACGATAGCAATATATTATTTTATAATGCAGCAAAATTTTTATAGAATTTAAAATAAAATTAAACTGAAAATATAACATAACCCATACAACATAAAATTATACATAATTAAGGTAAACGCAGCTATTACCGACCCTGTTAAGGTAGTTTTGTAATCGATGATAATTATTAAGAGTTTTGATTGCTTTCACATGCAGTGTTTGGTTTTTATATGAAACTCTTACTTATCTAGTTTATAATGATTACCTTATAAACCCAAAATTAGAAGATTTTCTTATAAATTTAAAAAATATTAAGTGGACAAGTCGATTCTGGTATTACCGACCCATAGGAGCAGCTATGTAGCTATTAACGATTTTGCTGAAGCTATTACCGAGTGTAACAAAACTAGAAGATTAATATTTTGATTAATATTATGTGATTTCGTTAAGGATATTAGCATGGATTAAGAAATGTAGGATAGATTCAAGTTCTTACCTATTTCATACAAAAAATTGGGTGGCTAAGTGGCTTTTCCTATGTATAGTCTTCAACTCAGCCTATCGCGGTCCACTGCTGGACATAGGCCTCTCCCAAGTTGCGCCAAAACACCCGGTCCTCCGCCTTCCGCATCCAGTTCGACCCAGCCACCTTTTTCAGGTCATCGGTCCATCTGGTTTGGGGGCGTCCTACGCTACGTTTGCCGGTTCGCGGTCTCCACTCAAGGACTCGTCTGCTCCAACGGCCATCAGTCCTTCGACAGACATGACCAGCCCACTGCCACTTCAGCTTACTGACTCTGCAAGCTATGTCGGTAACTCCGGTTCTTCTCCGGATAATCTCATTCCTGATTTTATCCTTCAAAGATACTCCGAGCATAGCTCGCTCCATAGCTCGCTGAGCGACTTTGAGTTTGTGGACTAGCCCTATTGTCAGTGTCCACGTTTCGGCGCCGTAAGTCATGACAGGCAGGACGCACTGGTTGAAGACTTTTGTCTTCAAACTTTGCGGTATAGGCGACGAGAAGACTCGACGAAGTTTACCAAACGCTGCCCAGCCCAAACGGATCCTCCGGTCGGTTTCTTTCTCGAAGTTGTGTCTACCAAACTGGATGATTTGTCCTAGGTAGACATACTCCTGCACAACTTCGAGAGCCACCCCTTCAACGAATATCGGTCTCGGCACGATATGAAGGTTAAACATGACCTTGGTCTTGGTCTAAATTCATGCCAAGACCGACACGTCGAGAAGCTACGTTGAGGCTAAACAGCATCTCGCCCAAATGTTCCAGCGACTCTGCCAACACAACGATGTCATCGGCAAAGCGTAGATGAGAGATGTACTCGCCGTTTATATTAATGCCCTGTCCAGTCCAGTCCAGTGTCTTGAAGACGTCCTCCAATGCGTTGGTAAACAGTTTCGGGGATAACACATCCCCCTGTCTTACCCCTCTGCGCAATGGAATCGGATTAGTCTTGTGGTCGTCGATCTGGACAGTCATTGAAGCGGCGTTATACAAGCATCTCAACATCTCAACGTAACGTTCGTCGATTTGACATCGCTGAAGAGCATCCAGAACCGCCCAAGTTTCGATGGAGTCGAAGGCTTTCTCGTAGTCCACAAACGCCATACACAGCGGCTGATTGTACTCTTCGGTCTTCTGCACAATCTGCCGTACAGTATGTATGTGGTCTACGGTACTGTAGCCTTTTCGAAACCCGGCTTGTTCCGGTGGCTGGAACTCGTCGAGTCTTCTGGCGAGACGATTCGTGACAACCCTCGAAAACAACTTGTAAACATGGCTCAGGAGTGAGATGGGTCTGTAATTCTTCAAGAGGCTTTTATCACCCTTTTTGAAAAACAAAACAACCGCACTCCCACTCCACGCCTCCGGTGTAGTGCCTTGGCGGATGACGGAATTAAAAAGGCCCTCGAGCTCCTTTAGAACTGGAGTACCACCTGCTTTTAAAAGTTCTGTCGTAATTCCGTCATCACCCGGAGCTTTGTTGTTTTTAAGTTGCTCGAGAGCCACCCTAATCTCACCCTGGTCAACGTCCGGGAGATCCTCGGTGTAATGGCGCGTGAGTCGGGCTCTTTGGTCATCGTTGCTGGAAGCTGCTGGTCCCACTGTTTGCGCTGAATATAGGTTCCTATAGAAGCTTTCGACTTCATCGAGCATCTCGCTCTTAGAGTTGACGACCCTGCCATCCGCGGTTTTAAGTTTCATCAGATGGGTCCTCCCTAACTGCTGAGCGAAGACTTTTGGCCCCCTGTTTTGCTCAATCGCAGCTTCGATAGCGCGGGTATTGGAGCGTCGGAGGTCGCGTCGCATCAGCTTCCTGAGTTTAAGGTTTAAGGACCTTCTTTCTGATGAAGACACCTGATCGGATGGCATCTCCCGTCTCTTTCTCATAAGGTCGAGAGTCTCAGTCGAAAGCTTGGATACTCTACTTCTGCGCTGCAGCGGAAAGTGCTTACGAGACAGTTCCTGCAACGTTTTGACCAAAGTATTGGTCTTCTGGTCAATGTCTTCCGTGGTTTCCAACGAGTCGAATCGATTTTGAAGTTCCAGTTGGAACTTTTCAGAACCTGATATGATTTGGGGCAGTGTAGGCCTAAGAGTTGACTTTATAAAGCGCGATCTTTCAACTTTCACATTGATGTTTAGAGTGCCTCGGACAAGTCGGTGGTCACTTCCGGTATTAAACCTGTTGATCACGGAGACATCTCTGAATATATGCCGCTTATCCGACATGATAAAGTCAATCTCGTTCCTTGACACATTATCGGGGCTCCGCCAGGTCCATCTCCTCTGGAGCTTCTTCTTAAAGAATGAGTTCATTAAGATGAGCCCCTGAGATTCTAGGAAATTGACCAGCATTTGGCCCCTGTGATTTCTCTGCCCCAAACCATAAGGTCCGACTTTCGATTCGCCGTGTTTTTGTACTCCCACTTTGGCATTGAAGTCCCCCATAACAACGTTGTAATGAGCCTTAGCCGTACCATTGACAGCCTGAGCGATGTCTTCGTACATGGCTTCGCTACCCTTGTCGACACACTACCGATTTCCAAAACGCTGCTAGCGAGGGACTTATTGACCAGAAAACCAACACCTCCTTGAGAGAGTTGATCACCTTCGCGGAAGTAGAGCAAGTTGCCTGACTCCAGGGTTATAGTGTCCTCCCCCTTTCTACGGACTTCAGATAACCCCAGTATATGCCAGTTAATGTTACTTAGCTCCACTTCTAGTTCGGCAAGGTGATGGTCCAGCCTCATTGTTCGTCCATTATACGTTACCAGATAAAGTCGTCGGTTTTGGTAGCCTGCCGTAACGGAGATTCTTAGCACCCCCCGTTTCACCGTGACCGCAACCGCTACCGTGGCCAGGAATAGTGGGACTACCGGGAACTGGGGGCCGTGTGTTATGGCGCACAATCATGGGGTGTTTGTTGCCCTAGTCACCACGCTGGGCAAGCGGGTTGGTGACCGCAGTTAACTTTGGTTATTTAGGAGAACGCTGCTGCCCATTCTCCTTGTTTTCTACCCCTTAGTCGCCTCCTACGACACCCACGGGTAGAGAGGGGGGGGTTGTTATTCTAAGCCGTAACCCCACGGCGAGTATGTATAGTGCTATGTATAGTAGTATGTATAGTGCTGCAGAGGAAAAGCCACTTAGCCACCTATTTTTTTTGTCTTGAACATCGTGAAATAACTTCTTCTACTCTGAGCGGAAGAAGTTATTTGAAGTTATAGTGTAAGACTTTTTTTGACTAATACCTACACATGTTCCTTCAGATACCTGTTGCCAGGTCCACAGTAACTTTTTCGAATAACCCGCGAACCTAGCAGGCATCGGCCCTAGCGGACATCCATGTTTCTGCAAAAAGTTATTTTATGTATTTCGTTTGCCATATCTATCTATATTCATAATTATTTTTGTTATTAGTTTATATTTTCTGTAACCAGTTAATCAGTGTAATTTAACATTATGGATAATGATTTGTATAGAATCGGTGATAGGCTCCCATACTTGCTATCACCGACTCACATGGATCGGTAATAAGCGATGTATATACAAATACAAAATCGTTTCACCGACTCACAAAAACTAGATAATATGTATTGATTTGATCTTTCTAATTATAACAGGGATTTTAAACAATTGAATAAGCAAATAGTATTAATGAATGCACACATTGTTATACAAAGAAAGGTATTTTAATAATGTTTCTTTAAAATAACAATTAATGAATAATTTTACAAAACGTGGTGAACACAAAATGATAAAACAAGTAAACTAGACAAAATAGTATAGGTCGCTAATAGTGTGTAACAATGGCTGATTATTTGAGATTATAATGTCATATTCATATTTTTTCTTTGTCATCGCATATCGACGGGAAAGCATTTAAACTAAATATAATGTGCAGGGTAATTACCGACCCATGGATCGGCAATAACTGCCACTATTAAAATCATTGAAGCTATTACCGCTCTATTTAAATTTCAAGTTTTATCCTATTAAATTACTTAAACTTTATGAAATACGATACGAAATAAAGAATTCACACTCAAATGAACACATTTAATAATACACAACCAGTACAGGTTTCGTAAATCGATGTACAAAGTCTTAAGCAAAAATTTGATGTGCTTACCTATTAGGAACAAGGACTTGTACTACACGGCCGGCGAGCTCGCTGTCTTCACGGAAACTAACGAATTTTGTGTCTTTTCCGGGATGCCACACACACAAACGTTAGTTTTTGCGGTGCTCAAAGAACAAACATGCGTGTTTCGTCAAGTGTCTTCAGCATGAATCGTTCCAGTAGCGTAAAAATTACAAATTAATGGAATGGATCGGTAATAGCTGCGGATTTTCGATGGGTCGTTAATAGCTGCATTTACCTTAGTTAGCAAAATCATTTGAAAGTTACTTATAATTTTATCATTTAAAAAATCTTCTACATATTGTATAGTAACATTATCAATTGAGCTCGGATTGGGTTTTTGTTAACAGTGCACAATTTTACAAATAGTACGAAGCGTCACAAAAACATTCACGTTCTCAATCATTTTTTTCTTAAACACTTCCAGTTAATCGCAGAATTTCGTTCATTGATTCATCGAGATCGTTTGTTCAGCGAGAGCTTCATCCGACTTTAATAGTAATTAAAAATTGTGTAGTGATCTTTAGGCACTTTTGAAATATGATTCGAATTGAAAAGAATGGGCTTGGCGTTCAAATCCGTAAACGCAACACTGACATTTATAGGTATACTACCAGTTCAGAAAAAGTCTAAAAGTTTTCAATTAAATCATAAAATATAGTCTTTGTACGGGTTTCTCGGCGGGCGATTTCGACTCGCACTCGACCGGTTTTTTTTGTGATTGAATTAATGTTATTGTAACTAAAAATATAAAATTGAAGATAAGTTGACCATTCGTACAGTCAGCATCAAAAGTCGATGACCATATTCAGATTTTCAAAATCACTGTACATTATATCACCCATAAAACGCTCAACAAGATCAGGCGCCAGTATTGAATGAACATCATTAAAGTTCAAAATTAACTGAACACTACTCATCAAAAGTCACTGAACACCATTTCGCCAAAAATTGCTGATCGTTATAATATCCGAAAACATCATAACATTCAGTTTTACATAAGTCACTGAACAATATAAAATGCTTATTTTGGTTATATAGTGTAATATAACGGCAACGTCCAAAAATAACTTAACATCATAAATAACAAAAGTTACTGAACATTACTTTGTTTCGGATACGTAGCGTGTAAACTTATACTATCAAAAGTAGCTGAACTGCAAACTAAAAAGTGCTCGTTAATATCTTCAGAGTTATAAATCCAATCTTGTCCTATACAAACTAAATCATGTAAAAAAAATAACGGCGATTAAAAAATTTAATTATCAAAAATAGTAGCTGTATTCATTATTGACCAGGTACCGTGATTTATATTGATTATTTATGTCGTGTACATTAAAAGCTCCTGAATGTTGGCAGAAATGCGAATCTGCACCTTGTATAACTTCACACACGCATACTAATATCACAGTCTTTACATCATACAGTCGTTCGACGAAGACGTCTAGACAGGGCAATCGTGCGGGGTGCGAGGGACGAGACGGGGGAAGGGCGCTCCCGAGCTGCATACATTAACTTGTTAGTAGCTCGGGAGCAAACTTTCAGGGCTACCTGGTGTTAGTTTAGTTATTTTTGTTTTAATAAATATAAAATAATTTTATTAAAATGGGTGCCAAGAAACCAAGATGGCGCCGACGACAATTTGCAAATTTTTCATCATGAGTGTAATTTTCATGGTACCCGAGGTCGCTAAAAACGATTATGGGGTCGAAATTAGAATCCAAGATGGCGCCGAGAAAAATATGCATTTTTTTGTGATGTCATTTTTAAGATTTGCGAGGTCACTGAAAATAAAAATGAGGTCAAGCTTTCGCGGAAATGTGTATCGCGCAAGAGTTCCTGATCCAAGATGGAGGACATTTCACTAAATGAAATTACATGTGTTCGTCTCAATCTCAATCTAGAATTTTGCATGTGAGACCATAGACGAAGCACATTTGCATAATTACTGTATTACAAATTTTAACAATATTTATTTTTATTAAATAATAACTATTAAGTAATGTCGATCAAAAATAAATTCGATTTTTTTTTATTATAGGTATATATTTTATTATTTATTTTAGATCAATAGTATCTATACTTATAATATTATTAAATAATAATTATTAAATAATATTGATCAAAAATAAATTTGAATAAATATTGTTAACTTGAGACAACCCTGGCTGTTGCGACAATTTCTACACATTGTCGGCATTTACAAGGAGATCAAAGGCGTCGTCCTACTGTATGTTTTTATACTGTGCTAATATAAACAGATAAGTTGAAACTTAAAATATATGTACTAAAATAATAGAACGACAATGTCCGTCAGTTGTAATCTCTCAATTTTTGCCCAGCCGAACACTGTCTCTTAAGATACAGGTTACCCTAGTTTAAGAGGCAGGTTTACACTCTTTTACTTACAGATTACTGCAACATCCTTATTGGCTCTGTACTATATTCATTTATCAACATATAAAAACATCTGTTACCATTATGGAATAAATAAATTATTATTATTATTTGGGTATCATTTAAGCTATCACCAATTTAATTAGTTTTGTGTTTCTTAAATAATAGGGTTTGTCCTCAAAATAGTAGATCTGTCACCAAAATGTAGTCACCAAACAATGCAAAATCAGTTCCACAATAAATCACCTAAAATCCTGAGATATAAGGTCTAGTACCAAATAAATGTTTTTGTATGTATTTTAATAGGTGTGTCCTAATAAGTATTTAAGCAAACTAATTTAAAGAGATCACCAATAAATCATATTATGTTACCCCCTAACCTATCTGTAATGGACAAGTAAAAACATAGCAAGTCGCTTCTGGCACTCGCCGGCCGCTACCGCGGCACGCTCGCTTCGCTCGCTCGGCTCGTGCGTCCCCGGTCGCAGTTCTAACCTAACCTAACCTATATCTTTACTTGCCTACTATTACGAAATAAAATGTTACTACTGTATTGGTGACAATCGATTTATTTGGTGACAGATCTACCATTCTGAGCACAGAGCTATTATTTAAGTAACAAAACTGTTATTATAAGAACGAAGTTTATATTCATGTAATGCAATATAATTTTATTGGTTATCGATCTCTTATTTTACACATATATTAACATTAATTTGATAATTCATACCTGGGAACAATTTTTGTTTATCTGAGAACGAAAATATTTCGTGGCGATAGATCTATTTATTAGGTGATACAACTTGATGACAAATATAAATTTTGGTGATAGAAAATATAGTTCCCTTATTATTTGTACATTAAATTAAAACTACTTTAAAATGGATTCTATCGCGGTTTATTTTGATTTTAGTTCCCGACGTTTCGACGCCTTTGCAGGTGTCATGGACACGGGCCGACTCGGTCGCGACATAATATGATAAGAAATAGCTTCGTTATCACGAACAATATCTTCGTGACGAGTTATAAGAGGTTGAAATAGATTATTACATTCTAAGTCATCAAAAGTCTTACTACTCTTACATAATACTTTAGACTTATCTATCTATCTATACATATAATAAAACAGTAAAAAAACTGTGTCTGTACATTGAATATATTAAAAAAAAAATGAGGGGGTTTTACAAACAGTTATAGAGCACGAATCCAAAAAAAAAAATCTGTTTGTCTGTATGCCTGTTTGTCTGTTTGTTTGTACACGCTAATCTTCGGAACTACTGGACGGATTTGAATGTTTTTTGTTGTTGTATAGGTATTAAGTCTGGGCAACATATAGGCTATATGTTTATCTTGGAAATTTGAACACCTGATGCAGAACCGCAACAGACCATCTAAACTATAAGAGATACAAAAATGGTACCTACCAAAGCAAAAATTGTTCCACGCGATGAGCATTTTCTGTTAAAAGAATAAATTTGAAGATCTGGAACACCTGATGTGGAACTCCAAGAGCCCAGCTACAGTATAACACATTTTATAGGAATGGCGTCTTAGCAAGAATTGTTCAGCCTGATGAGCACTCTCTGTTATCTGGAACACCTGTTGTGGAATTCCAAGAGCCCGGCTACACCATAACACATATAGGAATGACGTCTCAGCAAGAGTTATTTAGCCTGATGAGCACTGTCTGTTGACGTATAAAAATTTAAGATCTGGAACACCTGTTTTGGAACTCCAAGAGCCCGGCTACACCATAACACATATAGGAATGACGTCTTAGCAAAAGTTGTTCGGTCTGATGGGCATTCCCTGTTGACTTATAAAAATCGAAGATTTGAAACATCTGACTTGGAAATCAAAGCTATCACTTATTTCACTGTATAATTATAAAATAACTTAACCTTTAGGACTGATTTTCGACGAAGATGGTATATCATTTATAATTCGACTCTACTGGACAAAACTCCCAATTTTTTTTTTTTTTTTTTTTATCGAATATAAATTATATATGCCTTCGGGCTTACGTTATTTGAGCGTTTAATTTACTTTGCAGTCACTTAGATTTTAATTGATCAGGTGTACAATAGCGGTACAAAGTCTCTGGAACTTAATGAAACTTCGTTACCTCAGAGCAAGACATTTATTTGGTGGTCGCGACATGACTTATAATTTCTCATGTAATTTGACGTCTACCGCCATCTAGTTCGAAACGTTGTAAATATAAAATAATATAATTACATGGATTCTGTACATGCCGCCCACCAAAAGGAATATTTTTCCTTTTAAGTACTGCCCACCATGAGCAGTCTTATGAAGCTTCATTTAATCATAACAGTGGACTGTATATTTGCAATTTATTAAAAACATTCCTTTTGTAAACGACAATTGCAATACAAACTTAAAATATTAACAACATATAAAAACGTGACACTATAAAATACCTACATTTTATAGCACGTTGCCTTATGTGCAATTGAAACAAAATTCGACATTTTAAAACAAAACGGTGCAATTATCTATTTACATTATATCAGATACAATACAAATAAATTTTTTAACAGTTGTAAAACATGCAATAAAAATCCTAAAAACTGTAATACAACGTTTAAAAATATGACAATACACGATCGATTCACGTATCTGGTTGGAGCTGAACAACTATAATTAACCAGTACAGTCAATTTTAGTGTTGGAGAAAAAATGTGTAAGATTCTTCCACCTGTGCCAGATACCTTTCACTACGCGTTTGTATATTTCCCAGTTCCAAGATTGAAAAGTGTCTTTGACTTGAGTGTGCATTGCAATAACCGTATTGTGTGACTTAAGAGTATATTTTTTATAGCTTACTTCCCTAACATGGCCAGACACAATCCATCCCAAATGAGTATCTTGTGCGACTTGAGAGTCCGTAGGACTGTTGATTATCCCTACCTTCAAAATGTGGCAGTATGTGTCTGCCCCCAACAAAACATCTATTTTGTCAGGTGAGTTAAATTTAGGGTCAGCTAGACTAATGTTTTGAAGTTCTGGCCAATTTTTTATTTTGAAGCCAGAATTTGGTAAGACTGACGTCAGAGCATTTGATACATGCGCAGTTACGTTTAAGGAGAAAGAAGGATCATGCAACGACTGTATTTTCATGGAAACAGCGTGTCGAGTCACAGTATCGCCATGATCGCCTCCAATCCCTGAAATAGTAGTGTTCGAAACTACCTTCTTTAATCGAAGTAACCGCGCTGCTGACTCAGTGATGAAGGATGCCTGTGATCCTTGATCCAACAAAGCTCTCAAAATTTGAGAGGACCCACCTTGTGCTTCGACCTTTATTAAAGCCGTGGCTAACAGGACTTGACCCAGCGCTTGTCCATTTACAAAGTGAGTTGCTTTATTTGCATTATTTTCTTGTGGTCGGCTCTCTGAGGTGCTTTCATGTGAGGCTGAAGGCTTTACTGGCGCTACAACCGCACTACATAAACTAGGTTTCTTAAGGTGCAACAATGAATGATGATTACGCTGGCAAATACGGCATTTAGAGAAGACGCGGCAATCTTTTGATCTGTGATTAGGTCCTAAACAATTAAAGCAAACGTCCAAAGTCTGAACTATGTTCCGACGCTTGGCAACATCCTCTTTGGCGAACTTCTTACAGTTTCCTAATCTGTGGCTTTCATTGCAATAAGGACATGAAATAACCATGCCGTGCATTACCTTAGGATGAGAATGGGTGACTTTCGTGTGAGATCGAGATTCAACAAATTCTAGAGCCCGAAAGCGGGTCTCTAAAAACTTGCTGAATTGCTCAAAGGTTGGTAAAGCTTCAGACGACTTACAAACATGCAGTTCCCACTGCTTCTGAGACTCTACATTTAACCTAGAGCTGATTAAATAAACTAAAATAGGATCCCATGTAGAAACATCTATTCCTAAGGTTGTTAATTCGTGTAAACAGTCTGTGGTTGTGTCTAAAATTTGTTTTAAAGCACTGGATGATTCTATTGATACAACTTGCTGGCTGAGCAGACGCCTAAGAACACAGTTTGCTAAATATCGTTTGTTATTATAGCGACTATAATAATATAACAAATTCCAGCATTTTCGGTAATTTGCTATTGTTACCGGTAATGAGTTGTTCAGCTTCACCCAGCAACTGCGATCTTAAATAATACAATCGTTGTACATCGTCGAGATTGGAGTTGTTGTGAACCAAAGAAATAAACAAGTCTCTAAAACTGGGTTCCCTATTTGATTTCGAAAGTTGATGATTCGATTTTTATTATATCGAACACGGTGTCGCGATAATTCAGTTGTACGATGTTTTATTCCATCGATGCTTTATTGGTGCGATGTAACGTTTGTGCGAAGAATCCTGTTGCGAAGAACCTTACAGCGATTGCTCGTTAGTTCGGTAATTTATTAGTTCGATAGTATATCGGTTCGAAACGCCTATTGTCCCGTGACATATAATTAATAACATTAATTATTAAATTTAAAAAATGTTCAATTTGATTTAAGATACTTATAATTATATTTTAGGTTATTTAGGTATAGGTAGATTAGGATCAATTTAATATATTTAAATATAATTCATTTTAAATGTATCTTGAATCGAATTGATTTTTTTTTTAAATTTAATAATTAATGTTATTAATTATATGTCACGGGACAATAGGCGTTTCGAACCGATATACTATCGAACTAATAAATTACCGAACTAACGAGCAATCGCTGTAAGGTTCTTCGCAACAGGATTCTTCGCACAAACGTTACATCGCACCAATAAAGCATCGATGGAATAAAACATCGTACAACTGAATTATCGCGACACCGTGTTCGATATAATAAAAATCGAATCATCAACTTTCGAAATCAAATAGGGAACCCCTACAACTAGACCACTCGTTGTATTTGCCGCTGAATTTAGGAAGTGATATTTTAGGTAGTTTCAGCCAATGATATTATAAGTAAAAAGGTGTACCTAGATAGGTTACCTACACAAAATTCGATCTTCAAAAACGGCACACTAACTCACACATAAATAACTGAATATTGCAAAGCACACTACATTACGATTAGACGTCAAGGTAGGATGGCATGATTCGATTATCGCAAGCAAAAAAGAGACAAATGTAATTGGCGACATAAATAAATCAGAAATGACATTTTACCTTACGTTAAAATGTGGCTAGTTAGCCCCATTTTAACGTGTCGCTTGCTGAGCGCCTATAACCTATCTACACCTTTTTACTTATAATATCATTGGTTTCAGCATAGAAAGACCCTGAGAACTGTTGGGTGACGAATTCTGCAACTCACATGTTTTCGACTTTATGTTATTTAGTGCCGTTTTCAATTCCACCTTATAATCTAGATATACGTCGGAAACGTTGTCGAACTCCTCATTCGCAATATACTTCGTAGACCTTAGCTCCTTTTCATTATAGCTTGCTTAAGTGCTTCATGTTTTGACATAAAATTATCATATTGTTTTTCTAATATTTCTAAATTAGCTATAACGAAAGTCTCGGTAATACGTTCGTTTGAAGACCTTCTGAAATTATTGCAACCCCTCTGTATTTGTGTCTTTATATCTTCCAAAATTCTCAAATGTGTTTCCATGGTGACAATAAACTTCTAAAACTTCCTTCAAATTTCTAGAATTTTCGTGTCAAATGTCAAAATATTTTCAAAAATTTTACATGTGCTTTTCGGACCGAATTTTTCTAAGTGTTTATCGCTTGTATTATGACTGAAATCGGGCATAGGTTCCCCGTTCCGTCGTTTATGAGCAAATTATTCTAAGTCTTTATAACTTGCGACTTTTCTACGGAAGAATAAACACTTGTACTCACAGAATAATGTCCACTTTAGCACGACTTCCTTACTCTCGCAATTCTAAGTTCCTTACTCCGTTGATACACTTTCTTCTATACCACCAGTGACATCTTGTTCTTGCCCAGCACAACTATTAACACAACACCACCAGGATCCGTGTTATCCCAAAACCGTTCTTCGGCTCGTAAGGACCATGTACAATAGCGGTAAAAAGTCTCTTGAACTTAATGAAACTTCGTTACCTCAGAGCAAGACATTTATTTGGTGGTCGCGACATGACTTATACTTTCTCATGTAATCAAACCATAGCGACATCTAATTTGACGTCTACCGCCATCTAGTTCGAAACGTTGTAAATATAAAATAATATAATTACATGGATTCTCTACATCAGGTATCTTCACAATAAAACTATAACCATGATGAAAGTGGTCAAATTGTAGTGTGTAACCCGATCCTCTTCAAGCCAAGTACACAGCCATCGTTGTCACCGCGCTGCTCATCGCAAGAAAAATGGTCTTCGGTTCATATTACCGTCGCTGAGTCGCCGCATCAAAGAAGGTTATGTAAAATTATTATATAAAATTGTAAGCATTTCTATTATTAGTAAAAGTAGTGTAATTTCTCTAGACGTCATTTCGGGTGGATGCGCTAGTTTCTTAGAAGATAGCGGCGCTACTATGTGCACATTAAAATTTGAATGGTTAAATAAGTGCTTATTGGAAAAACTTTGTTATGTTAAGATAGTTATTAACGGAATAGGCGGACAGTTAGCATCCGAAGGTTATGTTTATTTAGATTTAGTTTATGATGGAATAGTTTTTAATCAACAGTTTTACGTTTTAAGAACTTATGTTGCCTAAGACGGAATATTAGGTCACAATTTTTTTAACACGGTATGGAGCCGTTATTGACTACACTAACACCCATATTCCAAGACGTTTCCTCGAAACTTCCTCCACCTCCACTCATTCGAGGTTACCTTATGGACTACCTCAAGGAATCCTCGAAATCGGTATTCTTAGTTAAAACTCGATCTTGTCATGAGGTAATCTTGAGGATCCTCCAGTGAGGTTGAGTCGAGGTCGAGTCGAGGTAAAACGTCATTGAATCATAGACTAAAGTATACATTTTGTTTTTTTTTGTCTATGGTCACTCAAAAATGGTCAGATTGCTGTTTTTTATTGTCTTTGTGATCGCGTCGGTCCTGTGGTCCTGTCATCCTGTGTTGTTATGTTTACGTCAGTTTACGTTGATTTAATTATTTGTGTTGTGACTTGAAAGTTTTATTCGGTTTTTATTTTTATTGTTTCAAGAAATATGTCTGGGATTTTCGGCATCCCGTAAATAACGGCGTGCAGGGTAATCGTACGGATTATCATACAGATAATTCAGAAACTGTAGGAAATCCATTGAAAACACTTATAAAAACTACTTATTCAAATAAATTCTACAATTGTCTTTACAAGCATGAGCGAAAACAACGTAAATATGGCCGTAAATCTTCCTTGAGTGTTCTTTAAGGTACGTCGCGATGTACCTTGAGTTTGACAGTAAGTTGTTTCCTTACCTTGACTGAGGAAAAATGCCGAGGGACGCCAAGTGGAGGTGATTTTTTACAACTGTGCCGATTTCCTTGAATGAGGTTGAGTGGAGTCGAGGAAGTTTCGAGGAAACGTCTTGGAATATGGGTGTAAGATGACAATATAATTAAGTATTTAGGCGTATACCGTTCTTTTTTTTTTCTGACCGTAATTATATTAGTATGTTATATTGCCTTATGTAATTCTTTATTAAGTATATATGGTTCCCAGAACATTCTCAGGTGCGCCGTGTCATATAACGCACGCGCTGCAATTTTGATGATGATGTCATGCAGCTCACGTGTGGCATCAATGATATTTTACATTGGGTATCATGTATCTTTCTGTGTACCTGACGGATATGGTGCTGTCGAATAGATAATAATGTTCCTTAACGATAATATAAACATGTATCAAGTTTTAAGAAACCTTTGTTTACCTATGTTTATATTTAAACTGTCTAGAAAAAGTTTAATGTTAACATTTAGTTTATTTGCTTAATAGGAAAGTATGAAAAATCTCTTGTTATCTTTAGAGTGCAAGGAGGTATTTTTTCTGTTAGCAAATATAAAAGAGGATTATGTAAAGGTTTTGAAAAGTGGTATAGAATTGTTTTGAGGACTAGTTTTATAAAAATATTTGGTATGTTAATGGGTGCATTAAGTAGTTGGGAATCGTTTGGTAGGCAAGACTCTGCGCTGACGTCATCGGACTGATCACCCGAGAGCGCCCGGCTTGTAAACCAAGTTATTCATTTTGTACGTGTTATATTTATGTTGTGTTTAGAATGTTAATGTTTATGAAAATGTGGTACAAAAATTAAGAGGTACTATAAGGACAGATCCTTCCATTTGATCATGGTGTCGGACGAGCTTCCCTCCGTGAAAATTGTTGGAAACTAAAAGGTTTTAAACACTGATCCTTATATGAAAAATAAAGTCGACTATTATAAAAATGAGATAAGTACTTCTATAAAATAAATAATATAATGAATAATGAGGAGACCAAAGGTCCAAATAAAATATGTGTACCATATTAAAGAGGATATAATGATATTGATAACAATTATATTATGGAAGGGTATTGCAAGTGGATAATATAATATTTTGTTTAAGAAGAGAATAAAGAAAAATAATGTGATGATAAACGATGGATAAGACATTAAAAACTAGAAAATTAAATGTAATATGGAAAATATATGATGATAATATAAATAGAAAGATTTTTTTTTGTTATAAAATATGAAAGTTTAAAATGGATAGGTAATATTATAATAACGGAAATTGAAGATTTTCTAACTTTTCTGTAAGTAGAGTGAAAGTAATCTGAAGTTTGTGAAGTTTTATTATTTTACTTAATATTTTTTTTACCAATTATTAATTATATATGACGGAGAAAGGGCCTCGGTTGTATTTTTAAAAAGTGTGACGTCAGCACTGCTGACGTCACACTGTGCAAAACACGACGTGCTCGCACACTATAAATACGGCCGTATTTATAGTGTGCGAGCACGTGTTTACAATTTTTTGGTTAAGTATTGAATGGATGTAAATTTATGTTATTTTTACAGTACAATAATCATAGTTTAATTAATTAACGGCTTATGAGCTAGTTTTAATCCAATCAAATTATTAAACAGAGTTATTTAATAATTTCGCGCCGATACGGCCATACTGACAGGCGGTGCGCGCTCTGCACTAGCCTCCTTGATTCTGGTTCTTATACTTCTTATTTTTATCTGTAACAATAGATTGGACTTCCTTTGAGTCGAATGTCTGTAAGCAAACTGTTTTGCTGTATGGTATTTGTTTTACAAACATTTGTCTTTGTATGTTTGGGAGTATTAATGTTTTTGAGCTTTTAGTAATATTATAGAGGGTTTTTGGAGTTTCTCGTACGGTTCTCGAAGTGTCTCGGTGATTCTCGAAGTGTCTCGGTGATTCTCGAAGTGTCTCGGCGATTCTCGAAGTGTCTCGGTGATTCTCGAAGTGTCTCGGCGATTCCCGAAGTGTCTCGGCGATTCTCGTAGATACATAAATGAAAGTTTTTCTCGTGGAATTAGTTTAGGTTAGTAATATTGAACTTATGTAGTGTATTGTTTCTTTGTATGTATTTAGTTAGTTATATTGAACTAAGTTACTTACAATTTATTCTGATGAATTGCCTTCACTCTGTAGGTCGCGGCGTGTTGGAATTTGCAGCCCTTCTCGTGAGGTTGATGGGATGGGCTCAATTGTAGCAGTGTCTCGAGGATTAGGTGATACATGTCCTGCCGATACGGTTAACTGCTCACCAGGTTGTGGAGCACGACGCAGCTGGTCATGAGCCACCTTGCGAGGTCGCCCTCTGCCGACCACCTTCTTCACCAAATAGCGGTCGTTTTCCAGTATTCTCGAAACTTCATATGGCTCGCTGAATTTTAGGTCAAGTGATGTTTGCTGCGAGGATTATTCTTAATCAACACGTATTCTCCTCGTTGGAAATGATGAATTTTGGCTTTACGTAAATTGAATCGTTGTCGGTCTTGTTCGCTTGAACGCAACATTTTCTATTGTACATGATGAGTAAGTGCTTCTATATCAATGGAGCAATCCCCGTGACACGATGAGTTGTACAGTTCATTGCCAGTTGTAGCTCCTCAAGCGCAGTGTGCCACTGCTCTATTTCGTAGTTTTTGATTATCACCAATGCATTTTTGAGAGTTTCAATGACCCTTTCTTTCTACTTGGCCATTCGCTCGGCTAACTCCTGAAGCTGTGGTGTGAAGATCTATTCCAAAATGGTCACAATAGTCTTTGAACTCACCAAGGAACTCTCGTCCTCCATCGACTATGATTTGAACTGGTGCTCCGAAAAGATGCGCAGTGCGTTTCAGGGCAGCTAATGTACTGTGTGGGTTTTGTTGCTGGAGAAGTATAGTAATACGTACTTCGAGAAGGCGTCGATGATCACTATAACGTACTGCTGATCATCTGCAGTGCCCAGCTTCCCAGTTATGTCCATGTGAATAACTTGGAAAGCAGCTGTTGGTTTTTGTATGGGGTATAATTGAGCTTGAATAGCACCAGATCTTCCTTTAGATGTTTGGCATGTTACACAGTTATCGACGAATCTTCGAACAGTAGAGCTCATTTTGTCGAACCAATAAGTTTCTCTGATCTTTTGCAATGTCTTTTCCCAGCCGGGATGCTTCAGTGCGGTGTGAAAAGAATTGATAATGCTCCATTGGAACGACTTGGGGACGACTGTGCTAAGCTGCTGCCCAAATACAGGATCAGTAACTTGTCTCTTAAGGACATTATCCTCCAAGACGTAATCCTCTACTGGGTCATTATTACTTAGGCTGTCCATTATAGGTCGCAGTTCATCATCGCGTCGCTGTTCAATTTTGAGCCAGTTCAAGTCTCTTAACATAATATTAACAGCTAACTCAGTTGGGTTCCTGCTAAAAAAGCTCCGTGGAAACCTCTTCGGATCGCGTAGCACGCCTGCATTCTCATCGTATTTACGCATCTACATCCAGGTCTCTTAAGGGGCATTTACTGCTATCTTACAAAAATGAAAGATCTGTAGGGTCTCGAATCGTCTCGCGCATCACGTTGTTTTTCCGTCCCCGGGCTCTTAGAATTTGACATCAGACGTTTCAGATCTTTTATTTTTTACGACCTTGTTGTCGCTGGCATAAGCAACAAGATCCGCGTACGAAGTCGCGGGCAGAAGCTAGTTAAAAATATTATCTCAGTAGTTAATATGACGTGGATTTATAAATTATACATCTACTGGAATAACTATGCTTAAGTAACTATCGACTAAACTTAAAGATCCTATCGGATCGAAATAGATCCCAGAACTACTCGTTAGGGTTTCGATGAACTCTTGGCCCATTTTAGGATAAGGTACTGTGAAAACAAAAAAAATAGAGCTTTATCTCTTAAAAGTCTTAGGCAGTGGTTTAGGAACTTAATGTATTTAGGGTATGTTAATTGAGATTCTAATTCATAGACTGAGTCCGGGATGTATGCTTTGTGTCCAAAGAGAAGTTCATAGGGAGTGAAGTTAGTAGACGCATAAACTGAGGTGTTGTAGGCAAGCATTGCCGTATAAACATATCTATGCCAGTCTGTTTGATTCTCGTTCACATACGATTTGAGATATTCTTTAAGTGTAGAATGACTACGTTCAAGTGCTCCTTGAGTTTGGGGATGATAAGGCGATGACCAAATTTGCTTGATTTTAAGAAATTCGCATGTTTTCTTAAACATTTCTGCAGTGAAGTTTGTACCTTGATCTGTTAGGATTATTTTTGAGATTCCGAAAAGTGAAATGAAATGAACGAGGCATTCACATGTGTCTTCTGGTGTAGCATTCGCTACTGGGTATGCGAAAGAAAACTTAGTGAAGTCATCCTGCATAGTTAGAATGAAATTTAGTTTTATTTGTCCTGCCTCTGGGAGCGGGCCCACAAGGTCCATACTGAGGCGTTCAAAAGGTTTAGTGGATGTTGTAGTTATCTGCATGGGTTCCGGTTTTTTTTGTCTTAAGGCTTTATTGCTCTGGCAGTGTGAACAGTTTTTAACATAGGTTACGATATCTGAGCGCATATTTTTCCAACTGTACCTTTCCTTTACGCGATTAAACATTCGAGATGTACTTATGTGTCTAACAATTGGGATATCATGATTCTCTCGAAGGATTTTAGGTATTTCGGATGGCAATGGATATATAAGAGAGTTATGATATACGTGAATAGCAATATTCGAGTCGTTAAAAATATAGCAAAACATGTTATATAGTTTTGACCAAATAATATGTTTATCAAATGGGTTACGGAAATCAGTGATGGCTAGGTTTAAAGGTTCATTAAAGTAGAATTTTAAATTAGACGAAGCCAACTGACAGTAGCTAATGTCACTTTGTAAAATAATGTTGCCATATTTAAAGTAATAGTGATGCGTTCAGTTCTCGTTCAATCAGATGAATGAACAATGAGTGTGAATAGTAAATCATTTCAAACTATAAAAGAATATTATTTCTATTTTACAATAAAATTGTATAAAAGTGCTCCGATACAAGTTAGTTGTATGTAACTACAATAGTTTTTTGACGGCGTGTCTCATATAATTAAAGAAGAAGACAAAATGTATGGTCTCGACCACATGATCGACAGTGTTTCAGACAGATTTATAATTAATGTCACAGAAAGTGACAGTGATGATTGTATATCTGATGACGAATAAAAGAAATGATGTAATAAGCGATGTTTTTTATTTTTATTACCTACCTATAATTGTTATATTTTATACATCTATAGTTTCAACTGCATGATTTATTGAAAAAAAGACAATGTTTTCCTTAATGTTTTAAACAGACAATCGAGGCAATTTCATTCATTCAAGAGGTTTTTCAATCATTCACTTTGTCACAACACTATTTTTATTTCATCAAAAACTGACAACGCAGTAAACGTCAGTTTACTTCGTCTAATTAAAAATACGACTATAGTAATAATCGTAGCAGTAATCGAATGTTTAAGGCCAGTAATGGGGAATATAGCCTCCTATTGAGTCTGAAACATATGGATTTGAACATGCAGCAAGAAGAACATTCATTTATAACTATTTCAAAAAAAGGAGGAGCTTCTCAATTCGACTGTATTTTTTTTTGTTTGTTACCTCAGATCTGTCGACTGGGTGAACCGATTTTGATGTTTCTGTTGATCTGTTGTTGGTGCTTGTCGTTTGGTCCCATTGTCACCGTGTCAGGATCTGATGATGGGATCCTAGGGAAATCAAGAGAAACCCTCATATTATGGGCACGTACTACTTGTCTCATGGTTTTCACCACTTTATGATGATCAGCTGATGATGAAAGGTACAACTCCTTAACGGTTAGGAGTTGGAAGATAATTCTTTGATAAAATATTATGGGGACGAATGAAGAGTTGTGTTTTTTGGGGTTGTTCAGGTGAGCTGATTGAGGAAGGTAAACCCCCTAAAGGGTCAAAAGTCAGAAGCAAATTACATCGGTCTACACATGATGCTAGAAAATGAATAATTACTCAAGTTATAAGAAGTAGTTCAACATGCTACGTTAAATTGAACTAAAAAATTATAAATAAACAATATTTTAACAAAAAAAATGTCCAAAATCAAAATCATAAGATAAGTTGATTGACACACACAGATTGATTTATTTGATGTCGGTGTCAAACCAAAAATGGTATGCGATACTGACTTTAATGGCACGGGCACCGACTGAACGAAAAACCGGGTTTTTTTAAGTCGGTAATTTTTTTTTGTTAAGTTATTGTTATTTTTATTTGCCATTGTTTTAGTAAGTATGTTAAAATTTTGTACATTTTATTTTTTCATGCTTCGAAGGCAGAATATGTCTGATCGATGTATATTTCTTTGTCATCTTGTAAATGTATACCCATATTTGCCAAATAAATTTATCTTTATCTTTAAAAGGACTACTTTTTGTAATTAGAAGTGCGAAGAATATTTTTCGTACCTATTTTTGGAAAATAAATAACACATGTTGGTTTTCTATACATTTATTATTACAACATCGAAATACATACATTTAGACAAAAAGTTGAATTAATTATAGTATTTAATCTAATTACAATAAAATAACTTAAAATATTTATTCTAAAATCAAAATCAAAATCAAAAATCATTTATTCAAACTAAGCTACTAAGTAGCACTTTTTGAACGTCATACATTTTATTGACAGCACCCTGCCCCCAGGACAAGGCACACCCCCACAAGCGCCAACGCCGACAGAAATCGCTCAAATGACATTAAATGTACGGAGATGACATTCCCCCTCAATAAGTCACGCGACTTACCGAAGGGAAACGCCATGCGACCCACTTGCCACCTCCACACATTCGAGCGACTCCATCAGCGACAACGATTGCAGGAATGTACCCGGTCCAAGGGGGCTGATTCCCCCACCCTTCACCGCTTCCTAAGTGCTTTAGCCGGGGAGAAGAAACGGCGCAACAAACTCCCCAGCAGCACGCTGTCTCATTTAACAAACAAAAAAAAATAATTACTTAAAAAAACAAGTTTTTACATAAAACAGCTATATAGATAGCAGCATATTAAAAATTAATAAGTGACCGCGCCAAATAAACAAACCGTTCTCGTACTGTATTCACTATTATAATATTATTAAAAATAAACTGAATACGTTACAATGAATGCCGTCTTTTTCATGTCATGGAGGGGTTGGCCTCAAGCCACAACAGATTTGTCCCTCTATTGAGCAACATTTCAGTAGGTACTTATAATTATATTATTATGTGAATTTTTTAATACATTACAAATATTAATCTTGGAAATATAAGAATCAGTCCAATACGGTAGATGTTTGTAAAGTAATTAGCTTTAGATATTATTACAAATAGTTGCATTACATAATGCAACTATTTGTACTTACATTACATAATACTGTTAAAATTGTACACAATTCTACACAAAAAATTAAGAATTAAAAGGTTTTTTTACGCGCGACTTCTTGTGCCTAGCCAAGCTATATTACCAGTCTCACCGTGTTCAGCGTAATACAGTATTTTTCATGGATCGACTTGCATCAGTTTTGATTTAGAATTTAATTATTTTCAATTGGGAAAATAAATATCTCTAATCCATTTAATGACTGTAATAATGCGATAGATGTATAGAGCTAACAGTACAACTCATAGTGCAGATAAGCAGGACTGTTGCCATTCCGGCTCAGCGAGTTTAGTACGAGGTCTCGCATCCTCAATAATATAATAATAATAATAACCATTTATTTCAGGCAACAAGGCCCATAGCAAAAAAAAATACATACATTAAATCAAAACTTATAAATAAACTAATACATATAAATTTAAAATATAAACTAAAAACTAGGTCACTAGCACACATCAATAGCAATAGTTCTGCTTAAAGAGCTGATAGTACCTACAGGCACAGATGCCCACAACCCATAAAACTGGTTGTCAGATTTGTAATGACGATCGTCACGGATCGCATCTAACAGTCAGGCTTAATAAGCTAAGCTAAGAGTACTTGCCGAGTCTTTGAAGATGTCTAGGTATGTCACTGAATGGTCAGCAATTCACAGACCAAGCATGGCGAGTTTGTATTCAGCCACGAGCCGACGCATGATGTTTTTTAACACGTTACATGTTCTACATTTAATTTATAACTACGACGGCAAAATCTATTCTATAAACAATGTTCTATCAAGTTATACTATTAGCTACAATATAGGTGCAGCGCATGCGTGGTCCATTATCCAGCTGTTGTCTTATAAGTACAATCACAGATATACTTTAATACAGGGTGTTGCCGAAAGGATATATGAATCCAAAAGGGATGTACCATAATTATGCACGTACATAATATCATATACAGTTAATTTCTAGAATTTCAGCTAAAAATTGATTATAAAAAAAACATCCAAATTGTCGACTCAATTATTCGATTCCGAAAATCATAATCAGACTAATTAGGCGATGTATTTTAACATTTATGTAGTAAGTGGAGTAATAAGATAATGCGGTGCCTCGTAATGTGGTTACCTTTTTGGTATCGAATAATTGATATGAAAATTTGTTCTTCATTTAGGAATTAATTTTAAGCTATTTTGCAAATAGACTCGATTAGTCGCAACCAGATGTACTTTTCATTCTTTTTGGATTTATACACCCTTACGGTAACATCCTATAGTCCTTCAGTCATCCTACAGTTATACAAATTATACTTTTATTTATAGATTAAAAACGATGTTTTTAATGTTGGGTGTATGTGTATATGTTGTGGACCAGGTGATTAATGCGGGCATTATTTATAATGCACAAGCATTATGAATAATGTCTAGCTTTATCGGGCTAAGTGATTAATTACTATCTTTAACTTCATTATTTATCACATTGCACGGTCATTATTATGTTGCTACATGATAGTTGGGCAATCTTCTATGCATATAATAAATCTGTAGAAAAGTCATTTTTGTACATTGAAGAAATTGAAAAAAAAAATAGCCAGCGTGTGAAAAGATAACTAACAGAACCCATTTCCATCACTTTTGAAATTTTTGTCTGTTTGTCTGTTTGTCTGTTTATATGTTTGTTTGTGCGCACATCACGTAAAATCTATGAATCCCATGCAGACAATGTTTATATACAAAAATTATACGTAACTTGAGGTATTACTTAGTTTTGGTTTCATCGAAATCGGTTCATAAACAAAAAAGTTATGTACATTTGAATCAATAGAAAGCGATATCGGCGACACAAAGTCCAATTTAGGATGAGCTCTCATAAATATGGTCATCCATATTAAATAGGGATCAAACTCTAAATTTACATAATCTCCATTCATCTGTACACGTAATCTTTGACATATAAACAAAAAAGTAACCATGGCGAAAATTACGTTGCCATAGCGATCAGTTTATTGAAGTATGAATAACTATTTAAGAAGCTAACAGTAGTATTAAACAGCTCGGTGGTTATACGATAGGAAATGTGAAATATCTTGCTACGTGTTCAAATCCTGATGTTACTACATATTTTGTTTTTTATTTCTAGAACCGACTTTCTTACAGAAGTACGAATATATCGAGCTAACCCTTTTTGTGTTTTGTATTATTTTTTAGTTTGTAATTTTTTACATAGCTAATTTTTTAGATAGCTTGCTGCTCATGTAATTTTTGATGCCTGATCGAGACAAACAAAAATGCATAAAGTTTTTACAATCACACTTTACTCTTAAACAGGTGAAGTTCATAGTCAGTTAGAAGATAAGTCCATCATCTAAATCCCGCAATTTCTGCGACTTACATAAAAGAAACCAAATTGTCAAATACCCGTATCAGGCGACTTGAGCCAACTAAAGCGCATTCAGTGATTCAGTCAGTCAAAAATATTTTTCACATGCATACCTATTACGACTGATCAGCGCGAACAACGTCGCGGGTACAGCTAGGTCATCAAGGTTACTTTATTCATATTTTTGTCTTTATTAAACTGAACGGACGGTATTTGAATCTCGCATCCACTACTGATTAATGCCTGTGTGTGACGAGATCTGATGGCAAACTGCTAAGCTGGCAAAAATAAATATACTTACAGGATATAGCGCATGTTCCAGCTTTTGATCTGGTCATTATTATCTATACCTACTAATATTATAAAGCTGAAGAGTTTGTTTGTTTTTTTGTTTGTTTGAACGCGCTAATCTCAGGAAAATCTGATCCGATCTGAAAAATTATTTCACTGTTAGATAGTCCACTTATTGAGGACTATAGGCTATTTTTCTTTTGGAAATCTATCCCCTAAGGGGGTGAAATAGGGGTTGAAAGTTTGTATGGGAAGTTCGGTATTTTCAATGATAGACACATGAAATTTGGTATACGGGTTTCTGGTTAGAGATAAATGAAGACGTATTTCAGCAATTTTGAAAATCATCCCCTTAAGAGGGTGAAATAGGGGTTGGAAGTTTGAAGGTTTATGAATTGTGTCGTTTTCAGAGATAGACACGTTTAATTTCATACAAGGGTTATTAGTTAGAAATAAATAAGACGTATTTCCGAGATTTTAGAAATCTAACTTCTAAGGGGGTGCGATAGGGGTTGAAAGTTTGTATGGGAAGTTCGGTATTTTCAATGATTGACACATGAAATTTTGTATACGGGTTTCAGGATAGAAATAAATAAAGATGTATTTCAGCGATTTTAAAAATCATACCCCTAAGACAGTGAAATAGGGGTTGGAAGTTTGTAGGTACATGAATTGTGTCGTTTTCAAAGATAGACACATTTAATTTCATACAAGGGTTATTAGTTAGAAATAAATAAGATGTATTTCCGTGATTTTAGCCTTTTAGGAATCTACCCTCTAAGGGGGTGAAATAGGGGCTGAAATAGTTGGTATGTGAAGTTCGGTATTCTCAAAGATAGACAGATGAAAAGATAAGTAGATAAGATAACACCCATCTAAGACATATCTATAATGACGACCCCCGTGGTCGAGTGGCTTTCACTCCGGTTTTTAAGGTGTCGCCAGCTCTAAGGTCCCAGGTTCGATCCCCGGACAGGTCCATGTAGAAAATAACTTTTATAAATTGTCTTGAGTCTGGGTGTTTATGGTATTTTCATTGTCTCAGATTCCATAACACAAATGCTTTTGCTACTTACTTTACGTTAATTATTATTCTAACGCCATAATATTTTATGAAAAATTTTATTCATACTCCTTACTTTGAAAATCACAGAATACATCCATCTACCTTTAATACTACTCTTTATTTTACGCGCGAGCAAAGCCGCGGGCAACAGCTAGTTTGATAATAAAGCTATATTTAACGCACATAAAGTCGTGAATCGCTTGAAAGGTTTTCCAGCACGGGGCGGTCGCTGCCGCGACTCCGCTCGCTCCGCTCGCCGCCCTCGTGCACGTAAGGGTCACCATATTAACCTTTTTTTTTTTTTTACCCGGGGAAATCCTCATGGACTTCCTCCGCCCTGGGGAAGGCGGAGGGGTATGCCGGACTCTTACCGGCTAAAACCACCGGAGTGCTTCTCCTTTCCCTTCTCCTGGGGACCATGCGGGAACGCGTTGCAAACCACCGCGATCTCACCATATTAACCTAACCCAAACCTACCGGACTTTGGGCAAAAAGTTTTCAACACAAAGTCTAGGTTGAGTAATGGAAATTAATTAAGTTTAGGTTAAGTCTAAGCTTGAAAGACAGAGATGACTATACATCAACGATCGTTGCCCTATCTGTATTTCCAGTCGCTCACGTAATGTAGTCGCTCGGATAGAATTTTAATATATGAAATGGATTAATCACAATCCACTTTTTGTAAGCTCGTTCTGGATTTTATTATTTATCAATATTCGTCGTTAGTTTAGTTAATTTTTCGTTTACTCAGATTCATACCGCTCAAGTTATTAATACAGTATGTCATCATCAGTCGCAAAGCTTTTTTTTAATCGCTCGTTTTATAATTCCCCTTTAATATTTAGTTTAATTTAAGTTAAATGACAATAACAATAAAAAAATAGTAATTAAATATGTTTGTATTACTCTGCCCAAAAGGTGATGGGCAATATGTATAGTGCCCGGTCAATTAGATTATTTGAATGATTATTGTCAAATTGCACTCTCATATTGGGCATTTTTCATAATGACCGGGCATTATGTATACTGCTCAATTTATCACTTGGTCCATAACATATACAATGTAAAAGAAATTGCTGAAAGAAAATACTGTAAACGTTGAAATTTAAAACTTTTTTGCGTGGATTCAAAAACACAGGATAAGTATGCCTGGTAAAGGATCTACAGAATTTCAACTTAAAATGTGTGAATTGAATCATTGGTGTCCATTTTGTCAGCTTAGTTAATCGATATCAAAAATGATAAGCTGAAGGCTGAGTGAAATATCTAAACATTTAGCGAGTGCGCTAAAAAGATAATGAGGTGACACGTTTGCTATGATGCTAAGTCACATAATATATTATTGTGAATCATTGAATATCAATTATTTAATGAACTCATTTTGAGCTGAAATTTTGTCAACACGCTTTTTACCAGATGCGATCTTTACCTACCCGTTTGGGTAAGATAGAACCTTAAGGTTCTCCTCACCCTGTATATGAAACTATGTTCTCTATCTGAAGTTAAAGTGAAATAAAGAAAAATCTGACTGCCTATATATATGGAAACTTTGAAATAATCGAAACATTAAAAAAAAGGATACAAATACAATAATTACTGATACCCACTGATACTCAAAAAGGCCGCTGCGTGTTGGACCTGTGTTCCCAAGTAAGCCTTCCAAAGGACCGGGTATTCTCATTTCTGACAATAGCCCGTGAAAAAGAAGAGATACAAGATAATAATAATAATAACCCTTTATTGTACACCGAAACAGAAAGTCAAGTTACAGAGAAACAAAATACATTATGGGTACAATGGGCGGTCTTATCACTAAAGGTATAAGTTGGTAGCGGGCTTCTAGGTATTTCTATGAAATTACCTCGCTAGCTTCATGTCGCTAACTACGGAGGTAATTTCATAGAAATACATAGAAACCAGTAGTGTCGCTGCGACACGTTGCCTGCTGCTGCCTCATGTCGCCCGCTACCAACTTGTACCTTTATTGTGATCTCTTCTAGACACAGGGATTGGAGTAAGGAAGTATAATAAAGCGGGTAGAAATAGGTGTAACCGATTTGTAGAACGGATACTCCAACTTTGAGAATAAAGAGCAAACTGAAAAGCAAATAAAGAACAAAAGATAACTAGATAAACAAAGAGACTTTATATACATACATTCTATTCTAACGTACACCCTACTACATACACTAAACTAATAATATTAATATCGATTAAAATATAAAATAATAAACAAACATAAACGTATTGACTATACTAGTAAGATATGTAGCAAAAACTCTACGGTCCCAGACTGCTAATTCTGCCGATCTAGGAGCGACAGATAATGCTCTTTGACTTGTCTTTTGAATAGCTGTAGAGTCTTAGCTTAACGTATGGATAGTGGCAACGCATTCCAAAGACGGGCGGCTTCAATTTTATAGGAATTATGAAGAAAATTTGTTGAATGCGCGGGAATTGTCAATATAAGATTGTTCGATGATCTTAGGTTCCTCGAATGCGATTCATACAGAAAGATAAAACGTTGTTTTAAATTTAATAAGAAGGATTAGATGGAAGAAATTGTAAACTATATAAAAGAGACCGAACATGAGAATTCCGGCGAAGACGTATAGGCAACCGTTTGAGCTTGTGATATGTGATAGAAATAAAATGGAAGACGAAATGGAAAGCGCCTGTCATGAAAAGTCCAGGTGTGAGTTAAGTAAATGATGAAAGGTCTATGGCAGTAGCAAGTACTTAGATGACTTTTGTAGCTGTTGACGTACCTACGATTAAATAAATCTATTTTTTTTGGAGCCGGCCCATGTGTTTTCTTCTTCAATTTATTTCTACTAGTTACTCGTAAATTCCCTTTTTATTCCTCAATTATTTTTTGATCGTCTTCAACTGACCACATATTCATAACTCTTTTAATAAGTGACTTTAATCTTCCTCTTAACATGCATACACCACTACAGTATATTTTATTATGTAGTGCGTATATGCAACGAGGTAATCAGGTGCATAAAACTGAACAACTTTTCCCGAGAAACATAGGTCGAAATGTTAAAATTGAAAATAATTTTTTCAACCAAAAATCAGTCAGGTTGTCACCTGACTTAATGTTTGGTTGAAATTAAATCATACAAAGTAACATATCTGTTACTTTGTATGATTAAATTTTTTATTTTAAGATTTTGACCCATGTCTCATGGGGAAAGTGATTCAGTTTTATGCTCCTAATTTCCTCGTTGAATATACTCACTCCATAAAAAACAATCCTGTATACATAGACCATAACGTCCCGTAAACGGTCAAGCGTGATTGTCACACTGGCTTGTTCTCGTTTTTGTCAAGCACGGCATCGCTCAAAATCTTCATCAAGCACGTTGATGGCTTGACAAAGGAATCAAGCAAGGTTGTACTTATACGATCAAATTGTTCTTCACGCACGTAAAGCTTGACAAGCAGCTTGATCATTTACAGGAACTTTACGTTAAACTTTTGTATCTCTTCACTCTGGTACTACCTACTTTCAAAGTTCCTCTCATACTCATTGTTTACTTTTATAATTTGGTAGATACAATTTAAGTGTCTTTTATGCATAATAATAATTCAACTTGCTTCAGAATTGTCTGTTTCAAAACAAAAGTACGAATAAATTAGGAATAAAAAAAATATGCAATCCTTCAGGTTTTTGTCACATAGTCGAGGAAAGCCAAAAGTATCGGTATGTAAACTATTGTAAGTAAAAATATTAAATAATGCTAAAATACTACTATGACTAAATATATTACACTATAACTAATTCTTGAACAACTATGGTGGTTTACTTATTTCATTTGCAAGCTGTGTGGCAGTGTATGCTGGTCTCAAACTTAATAACTATACAATACAATATATATTATCTACCTACCAATCAATTTTAACTAAACTATTAACTAAGATCGATTAATTACCCTACACTGGACTTTAATATAATATGGAATATAATTAATAAATTAACTTACTCTTATTAGTGAATTTTTTTTGTTGTTTTTTTTTCTTTTTGGCTGTTTTTTCATATTTACTACTATATTTATTCATTTTTGACTACTTACAACTTTTATTTACACTATACTGGACTATAATAGACTCTTATCTAGCAATAAATTAAGTTACTCGTATTTTTAGTAAGTAACCTACTGTCTTATTATTTTTTTTGGAATGACTGTGAACGGGAGTCTAGTTGATAGTTGAACTGATGAGATGTTCCTACATTGACTCAGATGAATAACGATATATTCATCTTACTCAATATGAACAAAAGACTAATACATATTGTACAACCTAATTCCTACTATATTCCTACAGTCTCCTGCTATATTCCTGCTATAATTAATCAAAGTATTAGTTTTCTATTTGCTTATTGAGTAAGATGAATGTGAATAAATAAGAAAATTATGTCATTAACGGAAATAAAGCTTGGCTGATGGCAAATTTTTGCAGTCTGATGAGAATAAATTGTGTCGTAAGCGGATTTAGTTGAAATACAATGGAAAAGAAAATGGTGCCTGTCTATAACTGTCCAGGTTTGAGTTAAATAAATGATGGAAGATCTACGGCAATGTTAATTAAGATGATAATTGCAATTGCTGACCAATGATGACAAAAACCGATGTTATGAGTTTTGTAGATGGTTGATACAAAGTAGAATAAAAGTGAAATAATTGCATGCAATCGACTTTCATCCGTCCCTTTCGACCCGATCCCGTTTTATGTATCTCAGTCTTTTATGTCAATAATGGTTGTATAACTTTCTCCCAAACTTTCATGCTTTGTGACATAAAATTTATTCCTCTGTCACTGTTTTATTCAAGCACTTCAACCTTGTTTATGCTGGTCTCAAACTTAATAACTATACAATACCTACATTATAATTATCTACCTACCAATCAATCTAAACTAAACTATTAACTAAGAACGATTAAATACCCTACACTGGACTTTAATATTATAATATGGAATATTATTAATTAACTTACTCTTATTCTTGAATTTTTTTTTGTTTTTTTTCTTTTTGGCTGTTTTTTTATTTTTACTACTACATTTATTAATTTTTGACTACTAACAACTTTTATTTACACATACTGGACTATAATAGACATCTTAAGTAGCAATAAATTAAGTTATTTAGTTATTAAGTTCTTAGTAAATTAACTTGTTTTTGTTTTTATTTTAGGTTTTTTATTTTTATTGAGATTTTATTGTTTTGACCTTTTTTTTATTTTTTATTCTATTTTCTATTAAAGTCAAACTACTTATAACGTTTAATAACACTTTACAAGATTTTAATATTAATCTAAACTAGGAATTAATAAATTTACTCGTATTCTTTGTAAATTAAATACTTATTTTTTGTTTTGTTTTGTTTTTTTTTTGTATTTTTAATAAAATTTCGTACTATTTCTATCAAATTCTAACTAATACACATTAATTACACTTTACTGGACTATAAAAATACTTCTAAGTTAGAAATAAATGACCGAAACCTGAAAGTTATTCGCATTCTAAGTAAATGACCTACTGTATTTTTTTTCTTTTTTTTTCTATTTATATTAATCCAATTACTGATTACATTAAATTACACTATACAAGACTTAAATATTCAATTGACACTATACAATTAACTTATTTGTATTCTAAATTAATTACCTACTTTTTGTTTTTTTTTTTTTAACTTTTTATAATATTTAATGTACAAGTAATGATAGTATAAAACTACCAATATTCTAAACTATTGAGTATTGCTTTTTGAATAGTTGTCCCATTATCAGTAATAAATACTGACGAGACGACAAAAAATTAAACGAAATCCAAAAAGAAATAATAACGATAGCATAATATCACAGTTCAATACCATAATTATACTAAAACTATACTAAGGAATAAAGTTCTTTAAATTCGTGTGATACTTATGCGACTATATCTAAACTAACTGGATTACAAAGACATCAATGTCTCGCGTCAAATCTACAAAATGGAAGAAGCAGGATTACTGTAGAGGAAAAATGTGCCTCTCTACCAGCTAGAAACGAACTATTGCTCTACATTATACCGAACTAAAACATAATACATTTATCTAAATTAAATATTAATGTCTAACTGCCTTACTCGTAAAACGTTAAATTAATGGCTACATAACGGATTTTTTATTATCAATTTAGGTAATTCAACTCTCCGACTTCCGAGAGCTAGCTATTATTGTCGATTCATTCTACAGCAGAGCCAAAGCGCTTCAAAGCGTCGATGGAAGAGTTAATATAGTAAACTTACCCTTATCATCGTAATGCAAATATTTCTTCCCTCGCCCCCCTAGCACTGTATTTTCTCTTTTATCAGCCCAAAATAAATGCGAGCATTACGTTTTTGGCATGTTGGGTGAATTATCTATATTATTTCTAAGATTAAAGTTTCAGTGCGCTTCCACTCTGCTGTAGTATGATTTGACTATACTTAAACTAATTCTCAAATGCCTGAGAGTCGGTTTGCTTAAACAATAATGAGACTTCCCATAATTACGTAACCATTAACGTAACTCGAACCTAGTCTAAACATAACACCTACCTACCCACTCATAAGCTAACGTTAGGTTAGGTATACAAGATCCAAAAACTACAAAACAACTCTTATCGAGATTTAACCTAAAATGCACAAGAGGCAGGAAATTCGAGTGCACTCTCTATTCCGCCACTCAAACCTACCGGTGGAATGTACACCGACCGGAGGGCGATTAGAGATCAGGCGCAGGACCAAAGGCTTAACGTGCACTCCGAGGCACGATGGACAAATCCACAAACTCCTTAAACAAATTATAGAGATCGGAGGTAAACCTCTTGGATTTTTTAGGCTCAGAAACTACTGATTAAATACGTTTAGGTATTTATGAATAAATCGATCGAATAAAAGTACCGATTTTATATGAATAATTCGAATTCATAAATATCTAAATGTATTTACACCTAGATCGAATTACATGCAAAAGTCAAAAAGCCGAGTATTACAAAGCACAGAGCTCATGTCCCGCAGTGGGTAGAAACCAACGGGAGATGTTTAGCATCCCAAACTTCCCAGTCTTGTATAAAGCCCTAAGACCGGGCTGTGGAGTCTTTCCTCAAAAGCAAAAAGCAAAGTGGTCCAAAAAGTTATGGCTTTGGAGAGGTTTGTTCTGGCAACTTGATGATAGCGTTATCAAGTGTGAACGAGAAACATTTAAGAATGACCGTAAGTTTTACGAGAATTTGGTGAAGCCTGAGTTGTCTACACAAAGGGCAGCCTTCCACGAATTCTGGTTCATTTTGATAATTTGTAGTTTCATCTGAATTTAAAGTCATAGTTGTGAGGATCACTAAGAACAACTCACTTCATTTACTAGAACACCAAAATCGATAAGTATTTACTGAGCCCAAAAAATTTTCCACGCTTTGCCCTATTTGCGCGGTTTGATTAACGATATTTGATCTAAGCCAGTTTAGAGTAAAGGTACAACATAATATAACAGACCAGTAAAATAATTGCGACCGACACAGCGATTAAGGATCGACTGATGAGAGGTAAACAAGGGCCATCTCTGTCACAGCAGTTGCATTTAGGCATTGTTTCAGATTATATCAAGCACTTGAATAATTTAACAAAACGCAAAGCTTTTAATTCAAGTTTTAAAAGATTGAAAGAAATTCAGCACTTGTAATGTTCAAGTACAAATTTACGGAAAAGTTGAGTTTCTATATTAGCTCCGAATTGACTTATATGTAGTGGGTTTCACTAAACTAATTTGATAGATTGTTAGGGATGGTATTGGTTTTGTTAATTTACAGGTTAGATGAGTCTATGTTATTGATGCGTCCACCATTAAAAATCCTGATCCAAACACTTGTGGTTGCTTCGGTCAACGATTTGGAAATACACATACTAATAGATAATAGATTAATAAATAAAGAACGGCTAAGACTAATATGAAAATATTCAATAAATCAAAACCTATCTTAACAGCTTAAAAACTTAATTAAACTATTTTAATATTATGTACTGAACTTATATTCATATATATACTACTGAAGTTAGACTCTTAAAAGTGTTCGTATGCACTTTAATAAATTAAGAGCCGATGTAGCACTCTGTTGATACTATTATCGTTAGTCCAAATGAATAAATCAAATGAGTCGAGCGGCTTAACGCCGAAAGCTGGACCAAGCCTGATTTACGTTTTATTATTACCAGCTCGTAAGATTCCTGTGACAGTATTTGTATTGTTAAAGGTGTATTGTTAAACACCTATGCTCGAATGCTATTTATGGTAATGAGATATTTTCTTAAACTCTTAAATCCAAACAACACAAAGATAATTAACAGAGTCTCGGTTTTATAAAACTGGTACTTGGACTATGTAGGTGTAATATCTTCCCGGAACTAGTTAACAATCAGGCAGTCCGACCTGTTTTTGTAGTTGTAGTCCAATCTCCTAAAGTTAGTACTGAAGCTTCCTTTGTTATGGAGGGCTCGGCTTTTCTGTGTTAGTTTCCTTCGAGTAGACTTACTACTTAGTGGATGTGGGATAATCCGATGTACTGACGAGGTGAATTTTGGGCCGAAGGGGTGGCCTCTGGCCAAATGTGCCGAAGATTTTGGCTTTGCGCCGAAGTAATGTGATCGAATGTGCCGAAGTGATGTTGTATCCTGAAAGTTGAAAATAAAAATATTTATAAATTATTGTTTTAAACTAGGTAGGACTTGCTTTATGACAACCGGCAACTGATAAACTATTGTTTAATAATTATTTACTTTTTTAATAACTACATTAACACAACACATACCTATTCAACAATCAAGTGATCGAAAGGGTTCAAAGTTTTTGCTTCACAAATAAAGGGTATGCATTGGTTATGTTAGGCATTCAGTAAAGATAAAAAATAATAATCTATACTCTATTCTCAATATGACCACAGTCTTTTTGAAAAAAAGAGTATATATTAAGCATATTATGTGTGTCAAATACACGGTAGGTAATGTGCGTAATGTTATTTCAAATGTGTAGATTCTTATTATAATTATTATCTGTAGATTATCTGCGTGTTAAATTAGACGATGACCATGCTCATCACAACAGATTTGCTCTGGGTGGGACTTGAACCCACGACTTTGGATTTTGCAGTCGTGGTCACAGACCAGTACAATAAAGTTGTAATTCACATCGATATTGGAAATGATTTTTCTATTAATAAATTAAAAGTTGTTCGTAATTTTGCATTCGCATTCTATTTGCAATCAGTTCAAATTAAGAGTACAACCACTGAGGTCGTCATAACATACGGCCAGCGATATACGGTCGCTTACTAAAATGAGAGTTTTCGAGTACGAGATGAATGTACACAATCTGTCATTCAACTGGTTTTTAAGGAAAATTTCTTATTATCTTCGACTAAGGTTAGTAACTAGCAATCCAATCCCAGCTCAAAATCAATAGAATCAATAGCTCAATCGCAGATATCACATGCCATCCGCCCTCGACGTTATTCCTGGGGTACGGAAATTTGTGCATGTCCGTCATTCTAATCCTACTTTAGTTTGAATATATTCAACGCTATTTATTGTTCACGTCGTATTATTAGTCTAAGGGCTGATCTTTTCATCGTCAGATAACTTTTAATCGAGGAATCAAATTAATGCTTGGCCATTTTTATGAAAGACTCAAAATTTGAAAATTTGCAAAAAAAAATCCTCTTTGCTAAAAGGAATACAAAATCTGTAAGAGCAGATTAAATATAGTTAAAGTTAGATCAATTTTATTCATGGAATAAAAATAGAGTTTGACACTTTTTGTTTTCGAATATTTAAAAATTAAATATTTATTCGAAGGAAGCCTTTAAACTGGGAATAAAAGTTTGGTAATATCAACCCTTAATGAACTTCAGCAGAAAGTCGCGCAGTTTGCACGACAAGTGATTTATGATTTTTAACATTGGTTTATGTGTTATAATGCGACCTTATGCCTACATCTCATTAAATTACTTTTTCATCGCTTGCTGTAATCATTTGCAGTAGCTAGAAAATGCATTAGCACGTTTTTTAAATCAGAATTGATTAGCAGAAAATCGCAAACTAAAGTAAGCATAAGTAATGCATCAGATATCGCTTTTTATTTCGCTAGAGAGGCGGCCATTATTTGGATTGGATGAAACGATTTCTCAAAGGCTTTTTAAGAAAGCTTTTCCAACACGTCAAATGGACTAACGAGAACACATCGTACCGAGCACTACGTAAACGATTGATAGATTAACTGCCCGTCAGATAAAACGACTGCGATTGACTCTTGAATGCTGAGGGAAATTCGAGGGAGATAGCCAACGAAGCTAATAACTTCGAGTGATTATAATATCTGCCCAAAAGCAAAGTCCCACCTTCTTTTTTGATGAAGAGAAGTCGGCAGTTTGGTTTTGGTCCGAGATTGGATTCAAACTCAATGAAAGCGGTGTTCCGTCCTCATTGAATCCATATCTTTGTGATGTGTTTGAAAAACAATACCTTTACTGCAGATGAGAGCGCCGCTGCTTCACCGACTTCTGGCAGACTGCCGCGACTCAGCTGTCACCGACGCTTCTGGTTTCAATAACACTCTGTGCACCGAAGCTGATCTGAACATATGTAATTAGGGCAGAATTTCAGTAGTTCCCTTTACTTAAGTAATCGCCAGAGAGCTCTTCACGAAACCAAGGCAAGGTATCCAGTGGAATAAAATCTTGAAAGTCCCTCCTTTTAAACCCCATTGACACGTGACCTGGAGAACGTTCGAGTCGTTTATATTTTCAAACAATTGAAAATGTTTATGTGCGTCTTAGTACTTACTTCAAAGTTTGCGAAAGTTTTGCAATTTTTCTTTTGATCGGTTTCCCTCCACGTTTTAATGAGAGAATGTTTTTATTTAAGGTTCTGTACAGATATTGCGACTATAATAATATGTATAAGAACCATTAGATAGAAAAAAATACACTTATGACTGTTGGATAGGTATGACGATAAAATTATTCATGCGAGAATTCAAGATGATTATTAATTATGGGAAACCAGCAGTCAAACATTAGTTTCGGTTGCTATTAATTATGAAAAAATATTTTCTTGATAAGACTTCTTAATCGTAAAAATGTCGTTCCTCTGAACCGAGTCCTTAGCTCACGCGGCATACCATATTTCGAAATGTTTACGTAAAACAATAATACATTCTTTTAGGAAGTTTCAACAAAACTAAAGCGAAAGAAAGGATTTTCTTTCGAAGTTGTTGCCCAATTTGTTTATGTTTTCTTAATAATTTTGAGAGTCACATGGCCAGTGGTACATTTTTTCATATTGTTTAAGGTTGGCACGTTTTGCAGCATGTTTTCCACGGTGGTATTTTGCGTAATAGTTCAAACAAGAATAACAGTTTTAATAGTGCCTTGATGTGTTGACTTGACGTCATACCAATGAGGTTATATAATACTTAAAACCCAGGTATAAATATAAAATATAAAACGAAGTCTCTCCCGCTGTCTTTATGCATATATTATTATCTTAGATGCGGTTTTCATTAATATATTGTAGTAAGCTTCACTTAACATTTTGTGTTTATTTCATGTCAATCGGTTCATAAATAACAAAGTTATGTCAATTTAAAGAATCACGGCGAACATTTGTTAAGGTATTCTATCAGTGGTAGGTTAGGTTCTTTTTCATTAAAATTTTGTAAATAAATATTGTAAGTATATATGGTATAGATTAGGCGGTTCTGTCCTTGATTTTTGGGTATTTACTTATCTTAATTTTTATTTAGGGTTTGTAAGTAAATATTGTAAGCATTTGTAGGTTAGGCATTTCTTTTCTTGATTTTCTTTATTAAGTACTAGCTGTTGCCCGCGGCTTCGCACGCGCGTAACGTTAAGAGTAGCAAGTAGTAAAGGATAGATGGATGTATTCTGGGATTTTCAAAGTAAGGAGCATGAATTATGTTTTTCATAAAATATTATGGCGTTAAGATAAGATAATGTGGAAAACATCACATACATTGAGTTTGGATAAACTTTGAAAACACAGACAAAACTTAAAAATCATTGACACGAAAAGATGAAGAAGAATCACATACATTGCTCCGAATTCAAAGTAAGTAGCTAAAGCTCTTGTGTTATGGAATCAGAAACAACGAAGATACCACTAACATCCAGACTCGACATAATGTAGAAAAGTGATTTTCTACATCGACCCGTCCGGGGATCAAACCCGGGACCTCAGAGCTGGCGACACCTTGAAAACCGTTGTGGACGCCACTCAAACACGGATGTCATCGTAAAGATATGTTTTAGATGGTCATTTATTTGTATCGAACCAGAAACCCGTATATGAAAAGCATGGCCTTATCTTTAAATATAAAGTCCACAATATAATACCTTGCAACCCCTATTTAATCATCTTAAGGCGTAAAATTCTAAAATCGCTAAAATATGTTTTCATTTATTTCTAACCAAAAACCCGTATACCAAATCTCATGAAACCAAATCTCATCTCTCTCTTTGAAAATGACGAACTTTCTAAAAAAACTTCCAACCACTATTGCACCCCCTTAGAGGGTAGATTTCTAAAATCTCGGAAATACGTCTTATTTATTTCTAACTCATAATCCTATGAAATTTAATGTGCCTATCTATGAAAACTACACAATTCATATACCTACAAACTTCCATCCCCTATTTTACCCTCTTAGGGGGTAGATTTTCAAAATCGCTAAAATACGTCTTTATTTATTTCTATCGAGAAACCCGTATACGAAATTTCATGTGTCTGTCTTTAAAAATACTGAACTTCCCCTACAAACTTTCACCCCCTATTTAACTCCCTTAGCGGTTGAATTTCGAAAAATACTGAAACACGTGGTTTTTCATTTTTTACCAGAATGGTAACACCAAATTTTTATGGTGTAAACTACAAAAATAACGTTTTTCCATACAAACTTTCATCCCCTATTTAACACCCTTGGGGGTTGAATTTCGAAAAATCCTTCCTTATTCCTTGCCTACATTATAAAGGAAACCTCTGTGCAAAATTTCTGCTTTCTAGGTCCAAGGGTTTGGGCTGGGCGTTGATGAGTCAGTCAGTCAGTCAGTCAGGCCTTCTCTTTTTTTATATAGATAGAAGATAGATAATCCTATGAAATTTAATGTGCCTATCTATGAAAACTACACAATTCATATACCTACAAACTTCCATCCCCTATTTTACCCTCTTAGGGAGTAGATTTTCAAAATCGCTGAAATACGTCTTTATTTATTTCTATCGAGAAACCCGTATACGAAATTTCATGTGTCTATCTTTAAAAATACTGACCTTCCCCTACAAACTTCCCCCCCCTATTTAACTCCCTTAGGGGTGGAATTTCGAAAAATACTGAAACACGTGGTTTTTCATTTTTTACCAGAATGGTAACCACAAATTTTTATGGTGTAAACTACAAAAATAACGTTTTTCCATACAAACTAATAAACATTCATCCCCTATTTAACACCCTTGGGGGTTGAATTTCGAAAAATCCTTCCTTATTCCTTGCCTACATTATAAAGGAAACCTCTGTGCAAAATTTCAGCTTTCTAGGTCCAAGGGTTTGGGCTGGGCGTTGATGAGTCAGTCAGTCAGTCAGTCAGTCAGTCAGGCCTTCTCTTTTTATTTATATAGATAGATAGATAGAAGATAGATAAGTTCATTAGCTCAGGTTAGTAATTACTTTTTCTAGCAATTCTTTTGTTTTATAAAGTTAGTACGTTTGGTTTACACGTCTTTACACTTATTACTTAAACTGTGTAATAATTATAGACTGTATAATAATCTGTAAGTATTTATAATTTAACTGTTTACGTGTTTACTAAATAACTGTGTGTTAAGTAGTAAGTACTATTTTATTGTAAGAATGCCTCGAAGAAGATCCAACCTCTCCCAATGTAGCAGAAATGCTAAAAGGATGAGATTAGTTCGATCACAGGAATCTGAGGAAGACCGAGGCACGGCTCTCTGCAACTCGGGAACATCAGTTAGACTGTAGTATCAGTACTGTAGAAATTTCGACTCAGCGAGAATCTCGACTGAGTTCAAATCGTTCTCGAATGATGACAACTCGAAATAGGGAAAACGGGGAACAACGAAAGGCACGTTCATCTGTCGATCGCGAAGCTTACGAGCTATCGCGTGAGTCTGTTTTGCTGACAGGGAAACCCGCCTGAGCTCCCAGAGAGTACGGACAACAAATGCTCGATCCAAGGAGACACAGGACGAATGGTAAATAAGTCTCACTTCTTAAAAATTGAAGCCCCCCAAAACTGCACCAGGTTAAAAGTGACCAATTTACAACGAAATATGATAGAAGCAGAGATTTTAACAGGTTGTGGAAAAGGTGAAAGTGTTTTCATTACTCGGATTCCTTTTATTCCAAACAATTATATTTGAGTCCAGTTTCCAGTCAGCCTATGTTTTGCGATGACAATTAATAAAGCCCAAGGTCAGACGCTGAAAGTTGTGGGTGTAGATCTAAGTATCAGCTGTTTCTCGCACGATCAGTTGTATGTGGCTCTGTCACAAGTTAGCAATCCTAGGAGCCTTTATGCTTTCATCCCCGATAGCTTACGTCAAATATCGTATACAAAGAAGCATTACTGTAAAGTAAATTTATAGCTACCCAAACGACGGTATATGTAATTCAAAATATGCTGCCCGATAAGTCACTATTCCACGCGGACGAAGTCGCGGGCACAGCTAGTTAGTAATAAGCTGCGGATTTGAAATTATTCACTTAAAAGTCTTATCTCTTGTTCTCATACTTTACATTTTTTCTCTTATTAATTTATGGACAGTGGTGTTAGTTGCATAATAAATTGCTAACTTAGTTGTAGTAGTGTGGAGTTAGCTGACACACCAGATTTAAATTACTAGATCGATTTTAAACATCCTTTGACTAATCAAATTAAAAACTACATTATGTATGAGCAACAAAGACTATAATTATTCTTACTACAATAAAATAGGGACCGCGGGCAGAGCCACGTATTAGTAAATAAATGCAGTAACTTTTCAACTTGTATGATTGTATAATTATAAGGCATCGCGACTCCTCTCAATTATGACTTCTCGACGCTTTTCAACTATAGCGTCGCGACGCCACTCTGCTATAGCTTCATGACGCCTCTCAATTATTGCATTGCGATGTCACTCCTGTGACCAATTGACGATTGACCAATGCTGGTTGGAGACGTGGCAGCTTCTCCATCATCGTGTTCAGTTCTTCACATCTTCTTCTATATTCATTAAGCACATATTCGTGTGCTATAAAAGAGACGAGTTGGACTGCAAAAGGGTATTTGTTGGTGAAAGTAAAATCGGTCCCCTGAACCCGCTGCTCGGTTTTGACTTTCTTTTGACATTGTAGTGTTAAAACATTTATAAAATCTTAATAAACAAATAATTGAAATAGTGTCGAATTGTGTTCATCGTGTTTTGTGCTCGCATATTTACCCCGATGACGCCCACAAACCCCGGAACCACTAATGACGATGATCGCGAGAACTATGCTTCTCCGACATATATATATAGATAGCGGCGTAGTGAAGCTATAGTAGAGCGGCGTTGCAACGCTATTGAAGAGAGACGTCGCGACAACATAGCTGAGAGTTTTCGCGACACCATAATTGAAAGACGTCGCGACAACATAGCTAAGAGGCGTCGCAACTCATTATTTTGAGGCATCGCGACGCTATGTTTATAGCCTATACGGTACGATACGATAAAATATAGCCTATACGGATTCGGAAGAATCCCTCTAAGTAATGGTAAAAGAAATTTTGAAATCGGTTCAGTAGTTTTTGAGCCTATTCAATACAAACATACAAAAATACAAAGGTTTCCTCTTTATAATATTAGTATAGATATATATATTTACCTGGGAATTATTTGATCTTACGCACTTGTAGCAATAATCGGATAAAAATAATGGACTTCTAAATATTTTCCTTAGGGATAAATCTTCAATCTTATCGTTTACACAATTGTAAATTGTGATGCATGTGTAGCTGAAAAAGAATAAAAATATTGTTATTTAAATCTCACATTAACAACAAGTATCAAAACATAATTATTATTAAAATAATAATTACCAGTTCAATGTCCACCTTTTCAATATTACACTTAATGATATGTATTCACTAGTAACATATACATTTACTAAAAAAATATTCTTTTATTTCGGTAAGATTCCATGACGCTCGACGCTTCGTAACAATACTAATGCTACATATCAACTTTCAACGCTTCCGATATTATTGCAAAATTTGTACACGTACCTACAAACACCTATTGCAACCTAACATTATTAATGTTAGATAGTCAGCTTTTTTACATAGGGCTGTCATTATGCTGCTTGTATCATAAGCGTTGTATGAAAATTGTAAAGAAACGGTGTGTAAACCCTAAGTGTTTTCAATGCATCAGCAATTGATTCTACTTTAATTTGCCTTAGTATTTATTTTTTGAAGGTCTATAATACGATTAAATAAAAAAGTTCCATCACACGATAACACCCAAAGAATTTAAGTAACTTTTCATGTTTTTCATTATGATCATTATAATTATTCAAGCGAACTAAGTAATAGTTCGTAACAGTCGCGCACTCGTGATCCGCGATCAGCAAATTGCATTCAGTCAGTACTGTCAGTGTCGACAACCGTCATCACCAACAACAGTTGAAGAAAATCATCGTGGCTGCTGCTGTAAGTTGTCGTCTTGAAGTTGAGTAAGTTAATTATAAATCAAGGAAAAAATGTAAGTATAAAACATTCGAAACTCTTTTAACTCTAAACTTTAGAACCACCGCAATCTTATTAATTTATTTAAACGTTTGTATCACATTCTTGTTTTAGGTCCGATTCTGAGGGTTCATACTATCAACAACCATCAACCATTGAAACAAAAACGAAAACTGGTCGTAAGCCTGCAGAAAGCAATGGAAAACGCAAATCTAAATCGGACCGTCCCAGGTAAATTATCTATTGTTTTACATGTTTCGTTATGTTTGTCTCATGAGTGTAGTGATTCTTATTGTTACTGTAAATACCTTCAAATTAGAACAGCAATAAGTATTTCGTAACGAATAATTCTTTCAGGTGCTAGGCGTTATACTCATGGAGATTATGGGAGAGCCTTATTAATATCATTTTTTTACCACCCAGTTCAGTACCCAACAATATTGGGTTTGTAATTAGTAAATTAACCAAAGTGTTTTTTTTTTCTTTTTTTTCAGTAAAAAGGCTTTGAGTGATAACGATATATTCGGTATCAATCAGGGCCGCGAAACAGGCGCGGAAGTCGGAGAGGGATCATCTGGTCGAGCGTGCCTGTCGTCGCTGTTCGTGTACCGAGTGGGTAACGGGTGCGAGCGACGCACAGCCCACACCGACGGTGAATACTACATCGACTGCAAGGTGTACCGAGCTAACGACGCGCGCAACACCGACTCGCTGGAGCTGTGGAAGAAGGCAATCGTACGCATCAAACTCCAGGCTGACATAGACTCTCCTCAGTGGCGAAAACTGCAGGAATTTGTACGTTCTGCAGATGTTTTGTTCCCCGACAAACCTATGTTTTATGAAAAATAAAGAATAATAATATGGTTTTATTTCAACGGATGTTGTTATTACTACACATACCCATACTTAATTTCACACACATCTCATACAGACGCAATTAAATATGATTATAACACAGTTGTATACATTCTACGCCGCTATCTAACTAGAAGGTACGTTTTACGATATCAGTAGAATAACACATGACATCGTTTATCTTTACACGAACGCATTACGTTGTATACCACCATCGCGTCGCGAGCGATGGTTAATTTCGTTCGAAAATATCGATATACTTACAACTCAATCCGATCGACGACAAAAATGCATCGCATATTTATAGCTAAAACCGAGTTTCATTGTTAGGTTCTCATTAGCGTTAATATCATTGATCGAGTCGACCGTTTATGATTGGGTATTCTGGACCACCGCGATGGCGAACTTCGCCGAGCGAAAAGTGGTCCAGAATGCCCAATCATATACTACTGTATCGACTTGATAGTACATAATTGTTCGATGCAGGCGGTTAAGTTAGTCGGCTGGACAGAGCGTTAACGAAAGAACGTGTATTTTGCCGCTACCGCAAACAAATATAGTAGTGTGAATAATAATATTATAATACTAGATGAAAACCCGGCTCCACTCGGTTTAAATGTGACTCATGATACACAATGTAGGTAAATATTCTGTAGTCATCGGTTCTATAATATCGGTTCAATTGGCCAATCTCAGGTTTAAAGAAAGAACACATAACAAAGAGTTTATCATAAAAAAGGAGTTTATCATAAAAAAAGTTTTAAAAACTATATTTTCGCGAAACGTCAACGACTGAAGAAAAGTATTAAGTTTTGTTATGATTAACTCAATGTTGCCGGCATTTTCAGGCTACTTAGGCCCATAGATATATACCTTACAGACTACACATATTATTTTATAAGTACATTTTGTGTTATTAATATAAACGTTTCGTTTTACACAGTCAAATGAGTCACAGTTCTTTGTGATGGCTACTTCTTTGGCGCGACGCACGCGATGTGTTAATTGGCGAGGCGTATATTATGCAACGGAACATGAAAAAAGCGAAATAAATATCGCGTTCCGAAACGATTCTGGTCCCAACTATCATGCAACTGTCATACGCCCTGTCAGCACTGTAATCACTTCAAGGAGGTTGTATGATAATAAACTCCTTGAATCACTTCGAAGCAGAATTATCTGTTACGGAACGCGGCCTTATTAATTACCCAAGATGGCGACTGCGGTTTTTTGTTTGTCAGTTCCATTAGAATTTAACGAAATTCTCCATAATCAGAATTTTGCGGATATATGTTGTCGACTCGGAATCAAAATTTTTTTTTGTTCCATCCCACATGGCTCACCAATTTTTTTTTTTTTTTTTTTACTACATCACATACATTGCTCCGAATCCAAAGTAAGTAGCTAAAGCACTTGTGTTATGGAATCCAGAGACTACGAAGGTACCACAAACACCCAGACCCGAGTCAATGTAGAAAAGTGTTTTTCTACATTGACCCGTCCGGGGATCGAACCCGGGACTTTAGAGCTGACGACACCTTGAAAACCGGTGTATACGCCACTCGACCACGGAGGTCGTCAAAACATTGTCCCGATAGTCGTCACAGCTAACGGCTTAATAGCCAACAGCCTCGACCAACACCTCAGGAGGCTCTCGTTAGGCACCTAGGTCAAGGGTTTGATTCAGAAAGCGGCACTTCTCGACACGCGTATTGTGAGGAGGTTTTTCTCTCTGGAACCCTAACCACCGGCAGCTTGCTCCCGATGCCGGTTGGAGACTGTATTTTATATTTCTAAATGTAATTTTTTTTTATCTAGTGTATATTCAAAAATGTATTTTATAAGTATTTTAATTGTATAAAGAGAATAATCATAATTTATATATTATATAACATCAATATGATAATAATAGATTATTTTTAATAATATATAAATTATTAATATATTATAATATTCACTCTACTATATTTGTTTGCGGTAGCGGCAAAATACACGTTCTTTCGTTATAGCTCTGTCCAGCCGACCAACTTAACCGCCTGCATCGAACAATTATGTAGTACTAGCTTCTGCCCGCAACTTCGTTCGCGGATCCTGTTGCTTATGCCAGCGATAACAGGGTCGTCAAAATAAAAGATCTGAAACTTCTGATGTCAAATTCTCAGAGCCCGGGGACGGGAAAACAACGTGATGCGCGAGACGATTCGAGAACCTCCAGATCTTTCATTTTTGTAAGATAGCAGGAAATGCCCATCAGAACTTTTGCTAACGATCAGCGGTCAGTCGCGCATCATATTCTTCACTGGTCTCTAGAGACCTGGATGTAGATACGATGAGAATGCAGGCGTGCTTCGCGATCCGAAGAGGTTTCCACGGAGCGAGTTGCAGCCTGATCTTCTCGAACAGCATCAAGTCTCTCTTGACGCTCTTCGGTAGATTCTTGGGATCTTATGATCCTCAATCTTTTAGCTCCTTTGGAACATTGGGAAAGATTTGACCTCTTTCATCATGGTTATAGTTTTATTGTGAAGATACCTGATCAAGTAAAATCTAAGTGACTGCAAAGTAAATTAAACGCTCAAATAACATAAGCCCGAAGGCATATAATATATTCGATAAAAAAAAATTTGAGTTTTGGCCAGTAGAGTCGAATTATAAATTATATAGGTACCATCGTCATCGAAAATCAGTCCTAAAGGTTATGTTATCTTATAACTTTAAACGAGCAATTCTTGTATGTATATATATATTATAGTACCTGGATCACCGAGCTTTGCTCGTTTTTTTTTGGTAGTGTGTTTTTAGAAATTTTAATTACGAATTAGGTACATACTGATGAAATGAGAAAGTATGAATAATATTTTTCGCTCTTACCGACGTAATAATAAAAATATGAACTGGTTATTTAATTAAAAAAATAACGAGTGCATTTAGTTTAATATTTTATTAGAAACAAATACTTATTTTTTACAGCTTATCAATCACAAATAACATTAAAATTAAAATAAAAAAAATATTATTACTCGCCAACATGTCAGGAAGAGTAATTTTTTTAAGTTGGTTACTGTTATCACGGATAAAACGTAATTTTCTGAAAATGAATCGTAGATTATTCGAAGTCCTGTAATAGTTCTGTGTAAGTCCTTTGAATATTTAGGCCAGTTATCAATAACAGCACGCACTCTTTCCATGGGAAAATTCTTCACTACCAATCGTATGGATTGTTTTAGGGACTCAAAATTATCATGGCGTTTAGAGCAAGCCGTACCGTAACTGACCGTAAATCATAATCCAGAGGATTAAGATCGGGTCTAGACGTTTCCAACCAAGACTGCGTAGACCGAGCTTTATGACCCGGCGCCGAGTCTTGCTAGAAAGAGCATTCTTGGTTATTGAACATGGTGTTGTTAAGGGGCTTCACTACCTTCTCAAGAATGGTATCTTGATACCCTTGTGCCGATGTTTTGATACCTTTTTCACAAAAGTATGGCTCAGTCACCCTTTCATAGCTAATAGCCCACCAAACCATCACTAAAGTTACATAATGCCCACGTTGCACTTTGTCAACAAATTGGGAAACTTTCTTAGAGCTGTGAGCATAAATACGGCTATTTTGTTTGTTAAAAAGTTGTTTAATTGTAAAAAAAATCTCATCCGTAAACAAAATTTTTCTGTTACTTCCTTTTGAGTACCGCTTCAGTAGTTGTTTCGATTTTACCACCCTATTCTTTTTAAATTATCAGTTAAAAAATGACCAGTTCGTCTCTTATAGGCTGCAAGTCCTAAGTCATCCTAGGTCTCAGTCTAAAATACGTGACATAGTTCTAGGTGACAGGCTTCTTTCCCTTACTGCTTTGACCACCTTTTTCGTACGAATACTACGTGGACGGTCTGATTTTTGTCTGTCACAAACAAAGGAGGTCTCATTATACCTATTAATAGCCCGGAACACAAACATTTTAATAATACCAAGCGTATCGAGAGTTTTAAAAATTGCATTTGGCTCCATACCTACCTACTTTGTGTAATGCAATCACAGCGATTCGGTCCTCTTTATCACCCCACTCTATTTTAATATCGCAAAATATTGTACAATGTATTGGCGCCAAAATGAGAAAACACAATAGACAATCATATAAAAATGACAGATTCCAAATTCAAATGTAATATTTTGTTTATTTTGAATTGTAACAGTATTGATGGCCGTATATACAAGAATTGCACGTTTAAAGATTTAAGATTACTGAAAACACGGATAAAACGACATTTTCTGAAAATGAATCCTAGCTAGATCGATTTAACGCCCCCGAAACTCCCTGCATACAACATTTCATGAAAATCGTTGGAGCCGTTTCCGAGATCCGGATTATATATATACAAGAATTGCTCGTTTAAAGATATAAGATATATAATCTGAATCTCGGAAACAGCTCCAACGATTTTCATGAAATTTTGTATGCAGGCAGTTTCAGGGGCGTTAAATCGATCTAGCTAGGATTCATTTTCAGAAAATGTAGTTTTATCCGTGTTTTCAGTCATCTTAAATCGTTAAACGTGCAATTCTTGTATATACGGCCATCAATACTGTTACAATTCAAAATAAACAAAATATTACATTTGAATTTAGAATCTGTCATTTTATATGATTGTTCATTGTGTTTTCTCATTTTGGCGCCAATACATTGTACAATATTTAGCGATATTAAAATGGAATGGGGTGATAAAGAGAACCGAATCGCTGTGTTTGCATTACACAAAGTATGGAGCCAAATGCAATTATTTAACTCTCCATTCGCGTGGTATTAGTAAAATGTTTGTGTTCCGGGCTATTAATTGGATCTGACAGGGGTTTTGTTACATGTTGTATAATCTCAATCTCGGAATCGGTTCCAACGAATTTCATGAAATTGAGTATACAGGGGGTTTCGGGGGCGTTAGATCGATCTACGATTCATTTTCAGAAAATTACGTTTTATCCATGTTTTCAGTAATCAACTTAAAACATAACCAGAAAAAAATAACTCTTCCTGACATGTTGGCGAGTAATAATATATTTTTTTAATTTTAATGTTATTTGTGATTCATTGATAAGCTGTAAAAAAATAAGTACTTGTTTCTAATAAAATATTTAACTAATTACACTCGTGATTTTTTATTTAAATAACCAGTTCATATTTTTTTATTATTATGTCGGTAAGATCGAAAAATATTATTTATACTTCCTCATTTAATCAGTACCTAATTCGTATTTAAATATAATTTCTAAAAACACACTACCAAAAAAAAAACGAGCAAAGCTCGGTGATCCAGGTACTTTTATAATTATACAGTGAAATTAGTGATAGTTTTGATTTCCAAGTCAGATGTTTCAAATCTTTGATTTTTATAAGTCAACAGGGAATGCCCATCAGACCGTACAACTTTTGCTGAGACGCCATTCCTTTAGTGTTAAACTGTAGCTGGGCTCTTGGAGTTCCACATCAGGTATTCCAGATCTTCAAATTTATTCTCTCAGCAGAAAATGCTCATCACGTGGAACAATTTTTACTATGGTACCATTTTTGTATCTCTTATAGTTTAGCTGGTCTGTTGCAGTTCTGCATGAGGTGTTCAAATTTCCAAGATAAATTATAGCCTATATGTTACCCAGACTTAATACCTATACAACAAAAAAAAACATTCAAATCCGTCCAGTAGTTCCGAAGATTAGCGTGTACAAACAAACAGACAGAATCTTTTTTTTGGATTCGTGCTCTATAACTGTTTGTAAACCCCTCTCAATTTCTTTTTTATTTTTTCAATGTATAGACACAGTTTTTTTACTGTTTTATTGTATAGATTAATTGATGCCAAAAAGTACACAGTGCTATTTTTTCGAATTTTAGCCCATTCGATTCCCGGTCCGCAAAGCGTATTTTTAAACATCTATTTAATGCAGCTTTATTTCTTAATTGTTTGTTTATAACATTGTAATTTTAGAAACTAAGGGAAGGGCGAGGCAATCCCATCACAAGTATTCTATAACTTAACGGGGATGTCTCAATTTTGTGCTGAATGACAATGTGATTGAAACAATAAACTATTATTATTATTTTTAATTAATCTACCTACTATATCTACTATATAAAAATAAGTCGGGTTTTCCTTCCTGACGCTATAACTCCAGAACGCACGAACCGATTTCCACGGTTTTGCTTTTCGTTGGAAAGGTCTCGGGCTCCGTGAGGTTTATAGTAAACAAAATTCAGAAAAAATTTCAAGAGAAAGCAGGAAAAAAAAATATTTATAAAAATCATTTTCGTTAACAGCGCCATCTCTGATACATAGCATGTACTACAACGGCGCCGCGGCGCTAGTACGTGGTGTGTGAGTATCCCCACGAAAATAAGTACGATAAATGAACACGTATTTTAGCGATTTTGGAAACCTCTCCCGAGTAAAATAGGGGTTACAAGGTTTATAATAAAAACTTAATTTTTAAAGATAATTGGCACAATTGCGCACATGCCTTTTCTTATGCGTGCTTCTGGTTCGATACAAATAAACACATATTTCAGCAATTTTGATAATCTATATGCTTAAGAGGGTGAAATAGGGGTTGGAAGTTTTTATATGAATTGTGTCTACTATAACTATCTACTAATATTACAAAGCTGAAGAGTTTGTTTGTTTGTTTGAACGCGCTAATCTCAGGAACTACAGGGCCGATTTGAAAAATTATTTCATTGTTAGACAGCCCACTTATTGAGGAAGGCTATACGTTACTTTTCTTAAGAAAATCTACCCCCTATGGGGGTGAAATAGGGGCTGAAATAGTTGGCATGTGAAGTTCGGTATTCTCAAAGATAGACAGATGAAAAGATAAGTACCTAGATAAGATAATGACCATCTAAGAAATATCTGCAACGACGAACCCCGTGGTCGAGTGGCGATCCCCGGACGGGTCCATGTAGAAAATCACTTTTCTATATTGTCTCGAATCTGGGTGTCGAATCCCATTCCATGATACAAGTGCTTTGACTTACTTTACTACAGTTATTATTTTAACGCCATATTATTTTATGATAATTTTTATTCATACTCCTTACTTTGATAATCACAGAATACATCCATCTATCCTTTAATACTACTTTTTAATTGACGCGCGAGCGAAGCCGCGGGCAACAGTATTTTTTTTGCAATTTTGCTTCAATTCACGACTATTGTTAGAAACAATGATAGAAATAATATTTTCGTGTAGTCAAATACCCAATTATAATAAAACACAATTTGACAAAAAAAGGATAAAAATCCAATTAAAATTAGGAGATTCTGTCTACGTTGAAATTGGTAACCGACTTAATAGGAAAAAAACCGGCCAAGTGCGAGTCAGACTCGCGCACCGAGGGTTCCGTACAAACCTGATGCTTTTCGCAATTTTTCCTTTATCTGTGTTATAAGACGTTGCTTCGTACCAAATTTCAAGATTCTGAGTTCACGGGAAGTACCCTGTAGGTTTTGATTCCCTTGCGAGTAGAGGCGAGTTTCAAAATATGCGGTTTTAATTCCTGTTTCTTTTGATTGCGTTGACATAGAAGATTGATTTTGTTACAGCTTAAAGGTATTATAGATTTGAGTATTTGATATGAATTTCAATATAATACCACTACGCGTTCATGAGGAAAGGGGTAGTAAGTTTAAAATTATTAAAAATATTTTTATTATATGATATAACTAAAAATGTATACTTTTCGCAATTTTTCCTATATCTCTGCTATAAGACGTTGCTTCATACCAAATTTCAAGATTCTGAGTTCACGGGAAGTACCCTGTAGGTTTTGATTCCCTTGCGAGTGTCGAAAATTTGCGGCATAAACGGGAGTATCTTTTGATCGCGTTGACTTAGAAGTTTGATTTTTTCACAGCTCCAAGAGACTATAGACTTGAGTATTTGATATGAATTTCAGCCTGATACCTCCACGCGTTCCTGAGAAAAAAGGTCTTGACAGACAGACAGACAGACAGACGGACAACAAAGTGATCCTATAAGGGTTCCGTTTTTACCTTTTGAGGTACGGAACCCTAAAAAACTAGACGAGTTAAAGATCGGACCATATAACAAATTAGAAAAAATATCTAATTCAATCTATAAGATTAAATTAAAATTTAGTTTCGCACCGACTTCAAACAGATGACTTCTAGTTTTGTATTAATATTTTAGACAGTTCAAGTTTATTTTACACTATTTTGTGCCTTTTAGGTTTTGTTTTGGTTGTTTAAGTCGGTTTAATTTTTTTTTCAAAAGTATATTTATTTTTATATTTTGGGAAAATGCCTAGTATGTTAAAAGCTTCCAATCCCTTCTTATTAGTGGGGAAACTTTAATAATCACCTTGGGAAAAGTGGTTCATTTTACGCACCTGATTACTTTGTAGAATATACGCACTTTATTATCGTTTAAAATTAATCATGTATAAACCCCGACTAGTGGAAGATACTTCAATATTGTCTTAATAGTTAAAGTCAGATCGAGAATAAAATTCTCAGTCGAAATAAAAAAAAAATATAATTAAAGCAGTTTTAAAAAATATTAAATATCGATTTTGTTCCTTTCTATCGGCGATTCTATCATCGATAACGCTTGAGTCGTGGTGGCTTAGCGCTTCAATGACCGGTTTCGTGTGCACAAAGTTTCAGGTACGAACCCACGCAAGTAGATGCCAACGAACCTTTTTCAAAGTTATATGTACTTTCTTAATTATTCAAAGACACCATTGGCAAACGATGAAGGAAAACATCGTTTGAATACCTGGATTAAGTACAAAAATTTGAATTTGAAATAGCCACCCCGCAATTAGCCTGCAGAGTGATCAATTCTCATTCCTTCTCTCTATGAGAAGAGGCTTGTGCCCTGCTGGGCACAAGCCTCTTCTCATAGACATGGTGGGACATAGGCCGATATTATATAACGTGTTACGGTGTTTTGGTTTATATTGAGCCTTTAAAAGTAATGACGTAGGTAGTTTTATAACTGGATAAACATCAACATTTAAAAGAAATAATTGCAAAAGGTCATGAAGCCTGTTAAAGCTAAAATTTCAGCAGTAAGAAAGGTTGTGAAATGTATTCAAAGTTGATCTCAACATAAACACGTTGCGAACGAATTGTTGCGTACTTAGAAACTTTGTTGAGAAATTATTTGTTTAAAAATGTAGAAGTATTGGATACAACGTGACAAAAAAAACGTGACGAAACCATACAAGAAAGTTTACCCTCTACGATCCATATTGTGTGGAAACAAATAAAATTTTCTTTATTGTTTTATTACTTACGTTGCATTACAGTATAGAATATGATATTTAAATACGATTTCGGTAGATTTAATTGAAAGAGACTTTATTTTTGTCTCTTGTGGTATTTCTGGTAGCAAAACAAAGAAGTATCTGGAAACACCTACTCAGATACAAAATGTATTTAGAGAAATCTATAATAGGTATTAAAATGAACTGATTTCGCTATATTTTTTTAGAATATTCCTTGAAGTACGAGGATGGTTAAAAAATGGAGTAAAAATAAAGAAAATATCTGTAAAAAATAAAGTTGATGTGTTCGTGGAGAGGTTCGGGGAAGGCAAAAAAATTGAGTGACGTTAGTAGGTATCGTAGAGGGGCTCGTGGCTAAGTGTAAGCCGTACGGTTTGACCGATAATAACGGTAAAGCCGCGCTCGCCGCGGTTGGTCCGTGGATGGGTGACCATTTGTAAACATATCGAGACCCCTCCGTGCCTCGGAAAGCACGTTAAGCCGTTGGTCCCGACTGTCATACAGTGATCTTTGATAGTCGTTAAGTCATTACAATTCTGACAACCAGAATACTGTATTACCTAGCAATAGGTTGTGGAGGGCAGATAGGCAGTCGCTCTTTGTAAAATAGGTACGGTATTCAGCTAAATCCGGTAAGACTGGAAGCCGACCCCAACATAGCTTGGGAAAAGGCTAGGCAGAGGCAGAGGGTTAGTAGGTATCGTAGGTAAAAAAAGTAGGTTTCATAATAAAAAAAAATGGTAAATTGTTATTTTAATTGTGATTTTTATTGACTATAATAATAATTTTTGGTGATTATGTTTTAATTATATTTTCTTTTACATAATGTAATTGTTGACTTATACTTTTATAAGGAAAGTAAACGACGTTGCAAAATCTTACATAAGTTTAATGTTAACCCAAAATGCACTGTACATTAGAACTTTAATGTAGGCTAATAAAATAACTATATTTATACAAATCAGCTGAAATGATTCTAAGTAGGTACTTTAATAATTATAGTCAGGATCGCAACCACGAGGTTAGGAATCACCGAACAGCTCCGTAGTCGAAAGCAAAGTGACCGGTGCCACCGCTACAGCCTAGATGACGTCTTCGCAAGCGCCCTCTGTCGGGGTCTGGGGTAGTTTACGCCGACAAGTGTTGCCAGCGACAACATCCGGCCGTCCTGCACCACGCCTTCGCCCTCGATGGCGTCCTAGTCTGGTGCAAGTGCTGGAAACCACATCAATTATTATTGTCCGCATTAGTATTTTATCAATTTTCATATAACGACACCTACATCATTTCGTATAGCCATTTTCAACCAGTACAGCTAACTAAATGATGTTATAGCTGTATTATTTATAGAGTTCAAAATTCTTAGTCACTGCACCTCTGGTTGACATCAATAATCAAGACAGCCGGTGGGCGGTGGTTTAATCCGCACATTGGGATGTGTATTTGCCACTTTGCTTATTGGTTCATTGATCTCAAGAGTCTACTCAGCAACGATGTTCATCTCAGATATTCGTCACTGATTTTAATGACCAAGAATTCGAAATCCACAAATAAGCGCTTGCACTAGACACACACTTTGATTGATGGAGTGAAATAAATATTTCTGTAATATTTACTGAATCAGGTTGCTTTATACTTGAGTAACAACACTAAGATAGCAATATCTTTATCTTTATTTATCTTTATCTTTATTAATTTTTCACATACCTGACAACATCCAGTATCTTCATTTAATTTGTTGTGTTACTTACGCGGTGTCCTGCGTGAGCGACGAATACGACGCGACGCGACGCAACACGACGCGACGTATTGCGACGCGATGCTACAGGCGACAAATGTCCTACGTGATTTTGGTTATTACTTCTCGAATCATGGAGAAGTACAGTACAATTTTGCTTGAAAGTTCACATTTAAAGTGGTGTCGCATCTGGTCGCTCTCAAAACAAGTCCGCGTTTCGTCGCTCACGCAGGACACCGCGTGAGCGACGAACACGACGCGATGCGACGCTGCGAACGCGACGAATGCGATCAACTCAACGGCCTACCCTACTTGCGGCCTATATGACAGTCTGCGGCGGGACGCGACGTAACGCGGACTTGTTTTGAGAGCGACCAGATGCGACACCACTTTAAATATGGACTTTCAAGCAAAATTGTACTGTAATTCTCCATGATTCGAGAAGTAATGACCAAAACCACGTAGGACATTTATCGCGTGTAGCATCGCGTCGCATTACGTCGCGTCGTGTTGCGTCGCGTCGCGTCGTATTCGTCGCTCACGCAGGACACCGCGTCACAGTCTGTGTTAGCTGCCATACTACGTAAAGATTTCAAAATAGTTTGATTAAAACGCTCAACTTGCCTGTTAGATCTTGGCATATCTGTAGCAATTACATGATGTCCAATATTCCTATTTTTACACTACGCAACAAACAATTTAGAAATTAATGCGCTACCTGCATCATATATCAATCTCTTAGGGTTCCCAAATATTTTAAATATCTTGTTTAATTCATTTATCACAATTCGGCTCTTTGTGTTTTTTAACGTTGTTTTAACAAAAGGCCCCAAGTGATCCATATGCAACGTGTGGAAAGGCCTCGCATATTTAGGAATTGGAAATAGTTTCCCAGCCTCTTTTTACCATGTACATTTTTATAATACGGATGTATGTGGCTGACTTTGTTCTTCAATAAGTTGCTGCATGAAGTAGTCATCCCACAAGAATGGTGCAGTAGTTCACTAGTGCCCATCTTCAAAAATAAAGGGGACGTACAAGATTGCGGCAACTATAGAGGGATAAAGCTCATGTCGCATACTATGAAAGTATGGGAGAAGGTGATAGAGAAAAGAGTGCGAGAAGAGAGTGAGATTACCCAAAATCAATTTGGGTTTATGCCAGGTCGAGGGACAATGGACGCCATCTTTGCACTTCGCCAATTGTGCGAGAAGTATAGACGTGTGCACAAAAATCTGCACATGGTGTTCATTGATCTTGAGAAAGCGTATGATAGGGTGCCTCGGGGAGTGTTGTGGTGGGCCATGAAAGAGAAAGGTGTGCCTGGGAAGTATGTAGAGTTAATTCGTGCGATGTACAGGCAATCCTGCACGTATGTCCGATCCTCTGCTGGCAATACTGACCAGTTCAGTGTGGCTGTGGGCTTGAACCAAGGGTCGGCTTTAAGCCCATACCTCTTCCTGCTGATTATGAACGCCCTTACGGCGGACATACAGGAAGAGGCACCCTGGTGCATGCTGTTTGCCGATGACATTGTTCTGGTCGGTGATGATGGACCTGAGATCCAGAGCAGATTGGAGGTTTGGCAGCAGAGACTGGAGAATGTTGGCTTGAAAATTAGCAGAACCAAGACCGAATACATGTTCTGCGACGAATACATTTTATGTTCTGCGATTTCGGCGGTCTCTCCAGTCCTGAAGCCATAGCGCTTGATAGCGCGCCCCTTCCAGTCTGCTCCGACTTTCGGTATCTCGGTTGACTCATCCAAGGCGAGGGCGATATTGATCGGACAGTCATGCACCGAATTAACATAGGATGGTTGAAATGGCGGCAGGTTACGGGAACAACTTGTGATCCCCGCATTCCCCTTAAACTTAAGGGGAAGATATACAAGACTATGGTCAGACCTGCCGTCCTGTATGGATCAGAGTGCTGGCCCACAAAAGGGATAAATGAAAGACAATTGCATGCAGCAGAGATGAGAATGTTGAGAGCAATGTGTGGTGTTACGCGAATGGATAGAGTGGGAAATGATTATATAAGAGGAAGTTTGAAAGTGGCACCGGTAACCGAAAAACTATGTGGAAACCGGCTGTCGTGGTATGGGCATGTGATGCGGAGGAATGAGGATCATGTTGTAAGGAAGGTTTTGAGCATGAATGTGGATGGGTATAGGGGAAGGGGACGACCAAAGAAACGATGGATGGATTGTGTGAAAGTCGATATGGCAAGAAAGAATGTTACTTGTGAGATGACGGCAGATAGAAGAGTATGGAAGAAGAAAACATGCTGCGCCGACCCCAAATAAAATTGGGATAAGGGCAGGAGGATGATGTACATTTTTATAATATAAACAATTCAACAATTTTTGATATACTTAGTAACTACTCTTTTGATGTGCGGAAACCAATACTTATCTCTAATCCTATCTATTGTTTTATCAACTGCAAAATGACCTATCTCATCATGATTGACTTTAATTATTCGTCTGCCATATTCTGTTCTGCGATAATAGTCCATTGAAATGTTACATTTTTTAGGCCTAACCTTGCGTTTTTTAGAGGACGCAATTTTATTTTTTTGATGTGTAGGGGGGGTCAGTGTAAAGCTAAAACCAAGTTTGTGGGGTCGCCACCCTTGTCCCCCGGCCGCCATTTTGAAAATAGGGGTCCAAGTGCTTTTCGCGATTTATCTCTTAAACTATTCATCGGATAAAAGAAATTTGTTTACATGTTTTGTTGCAAATAAAATTCTCTACAACTTTGGTCCGTAACTTTTTGTCGTAGAACTATAAATAAAAAAGTTATAAGTGAAAATGTTCAGAAATTCGAGATTTTTTTTATATTTTTCGATGTAACTTTTTTTTTATCATTTTACGAAATAATTATATCAGACCATTTTTGTAGATCGTTTTTTAAGGAACAACTTTTATAAACAACATTTTTTTATTAAATCAATAGCTAAGGTTTTACAGCGCTCCGAAGTGAGTACCTACTATTTTTCAGTACTCTTAACTATACACATATTATACGTCTGTACTAATAATATGTCATCAGTTATTGTTTATTTTGTTATTATATTATTAATATTTAATTATTGACTGTTTTCCACTCCATTACAGAATTTTACAATTATTGATTCTGAAAATAATTTTAAATCTGATGGCGGTTACCGAGAATACTGTAATAAAGATGATAATTCTCTTCACAAAAGCAAGACCTCCAAGGCAGCGACAAAAAGTACTTTTAATTTATCTTCACTTCCTCGAACACAAGACACAGCTTGCTTCCATACTTTCCGAGTCTACCATCACGTCCAGTCGTGGCTTGGTAACAATAATGATCCTGAAGACTGGGGCTGAAAAAAATGTGGAAAATGATTGATGCCAGTGCAGAGCTCCAAACCTCCGGCACTTCCTGAGCTTCTAAAACTGATCTTTTGCAAATGCAAAGGAAACTGTTGAGCAATGTGTGGATGTCAAAAAGCAGGGTTGAAATGTTCTGCAGTGTGCTTCTATTGTTCTGGAGAGACTTGCAGTAATGGAGCTTTCAGAATTAATTAATGAAAACGAGTTTGATGATGAACCGCCGACATTAACACCCCTTCCTTCTCCAGTTCTCCCACTAATATTTAATACAGAAAGCCGATCAGACACTGAGCCGCAGCCTTGTCCATCGAAAATACTGAGGACGGAATAATTGAAACGTAGAAATTCACCGTGGATTATGCCTATTGGCTGGATATCACAAAAAAAACACGCGCCTCCAGACTCTACCTCGTGAGTGGTGGGGAAAAGAGTCAATAATTAACTATTAATAATATTGCTAAAAAATAATTTAAAAAATTATAATAACAAAATAAACAATAACTGATGACACACATTATTGTTACCAAGCCACGAATGGACCTGATGGTAGACTCGGAAAGTATGGAAGCAAGCTGTGTCTTGTGTTGGAGGAAGTGAAGATAAATTAAAAGTACTTTTTGTCACTGCCTTGGAGGTCTTGCTTTTGTGAATAGAATAGAATAGAATATAGAATAGAATAGAATAGAATTTTATTTGCTCGAAATATAGTAATACAGCTCTTATAAAAATAAATCCAGTTCTTAGATATTTCGCCTACTTAGTTCGGCATGCAAATTTCAACAATTTTGTGAAGAGAATTATCATCTTTATTACAGTATTCTCGCCATCAGATTTAAAATTATTTTCAGAATCAATAATTGTAAAATTCTGTAATGGAGTGGAAAACAGTCAATAATTAACTATTAATAATATAATAACAAAATAAACAATAACTGATGACACATTATTAGTACAGACGTATAATATGTGTATAGTTAAGAGTACTGAAAAATAGTAGGTACTCACTTCGGAGCGCTGTAAAACCTTAGCTATTGATTTAATAAAAAAATGTTGTTTATAAAAGTTGTTCCTTAAAAAACGATCTACAAAAATGGTCTGATATAATTATTTCGTAAAATGATAAAAAAAAGTTACATCGAAAAATATAAAAAAAATCTCGAATTTCTGAACATTTTCACTTATAACTTTTTTATTTATAGTTCTACGACAAAAAGTTACGGACCAAAGTTGTAGAGAATTTTATTTGCAACAAAACATGTAAACAAATTTCTTTTATCCGATGAATAGTTTAAGAGATATATCGCGAAAAGCACTTGGACCCCTATTTTCAAGATGGCGGCCGGGGGACAAGGGTGGCGACCCCACAAACTTGGTTTTAGCTTTACACTGACCCCCCCTACACATCAAAAAAATAAAATTGCGTCCTCTAAAAAACGCAACCCCAAATGTAACTTTTCAATGGACTATAAACTTTATAGCCTAATAACTCATATTAATAACACTTTTTTCACTCTGCTATATTGACTCTGATCTATTTAGGTACCTATATTCTACTTAACAGTTACTTAGAGTTCCTTTGTTTCATTATAATTTAGAGATTTTAGCCAATTACTTAATTTAATCTTCAGGTTATGTTTATTTAGTTTATACAGCGAGATTTTATTATTAAATTTAAGTAATAGGGTTTCGTGATAAAGCATCTACATGTTGCATCTGAGATCCTGCCCGATGTACACTTCAAAGGTAACTTCCTGTATTTGTTGGACCCACCTACCTATACGCGGATTTATTTCTTGCTTATTAATGAAATTCGTAACTAATCAGTGACTATTTTAAAATTTGATCCCAACAGTAATGTCTAAACTTTTAAGAAGCAAACCAAGCCAAAAATTCTAACTCAAACGAAGGATAACGCTTTTCCTCTGCCGTCGTTTGCCTACTATAAAAATATACAGGTCTTTCACCATCTGCTGTAACTTGCGCTAAAATACAACCAAACCCATTGTGACTAGCGTCTGTATAATGTATAACTGGAAGGTTAGGATCAATTATTGATAATAGAGCATTATTAATCAACCTATCTTTTCAAATATTGACAGCATTAATTTGTTCTTTTCCCCACTGCCAAACAGAATCCTTTTTCAAGAGTTTAATCAACGGACTACAAATTAAAGCACAATTCTGAATATTTTTTTCTAAAATAATTGACTAAACCGTCAAATTGTCTGACCTGATGCACGTTTTGAGGAATAGGACATTATCTTTCTACTGCAGCTAGTTTTATCAATTGAGCTTTCTGCCACGCAAAGTAAGTAATACCCGCATTTTAAATCTAAAACTGTAAAGTACTTACACCCTTTCAATCTATCTATTAATCCTCACCAAGAGGCATGGGATATTTCTCTTTAACAGTTATTTTATTTAAACCCCGAAAATCTATACATAAGGAATCTCTTTTCCCCAGAAGGCTTATCCACCAGAACAACTGGGCTTGCATAAACAGAATTACTATTTCTAATAAGATCATCAACTAACTCCCTAAGTATGACACGTTGCGCGTCAGACATTTTGTATGGACGATGTGAAACCGGTTTATTAGTAGTCAGTTCGATCTGTAATTCTACTCATGAAGCTTTTCCTAAATTCGTTAAATCCTTTGATAAACACTTTGAATACCTCGAAAATAGTTCATTTAACTTTTCTTTACACGCACTTGATTCGACATTTAACATGAAGCATTCTGAAACTTTCATATTATCTGACCTAATTGGAATTTCAATTGATTTCCTATGATACGACTGTACATATTACGCGTATCTTCTGTAAAATTTCAGCCGGTTAAAATATCACAATTCGTTAAAGTATCCGTGATATAAACATCTACTGTGAGTTGCACACCGTCCACGTTAAGCTCAACCGTAACTACTCAAAAGGGTAGGCGGTACTAAGTTCGCGGGGCCTAGCGATTCAATAAATTCATAAACCCCTCTTTTTAAAAGAGGGTTAATAAGCAATAAACAAAGAAAACAGATTGAGGTAGCCATTCGCTTACAGAAGGGAACGGAAAATTTTTCACCATTCACAGACCTGAAACGGATTTTTTATTAGGGTAGTCAATTAAATAAATAAATATCTTGGGACAATCTCACACACGGTCATCTGATCCCAAACTAGGCAGAGCCTGTACTATGGTAACCAGACAACTGATAAACATACCTATATATTTCTAAATACATAAATATTATAGATAAATAATACCCAGACACAGTACAAATGATCGTGCTCATCACACAAAGATTTGTCCTGGGTGGGAATCGAACCCACGACCTCCGGCTTAGCAGTCAGGGTCACTAATCACTAGACCAACAGGCCCGTCAAAAATTAATAATCTTCTGATCATAATATAAGAAACCGAATGGAATTTTAAAACTGTTGATTTTTATTCACTTTGCTATTCACAATAAAATTGATCCGTTTGAAAATATTGGAAATAAATAATCCTATTTGTTTATTATATACTAGCTTCTGCCCGCAACTTCGTACGCGGATCCTGTTGCCAGCGACAACAGGGTCGTCAAAATAAAAGATCTGAAACGTCTGATGTCAAATTCTAAGAGTCCGGGGACGGTAAAACAATGCGCGAGACGATTCGAGACCCTCCAGATTTTTTAATTATTGTAAGATAGCAGGAAATACCCATCAGAACTTTTGCTCACGATCAGCGGTCAGTCGCGCTCACGCATCATATTCTTCACGGGTCTCTTTTTTTTATTATTATTATTATTTCATAATAATAAATGTCGATAACATCACATACATTGCTCCGAATCCAAAGTAAGTAGCTAAAGCACTTGTGTTATGGAATCAGAGACAAGGAAGGTACCACAAACAACCAGACCCGAGACAATGGAGAAAAGTATTTTAACTACATTGACCCGTCCGGGGATCGAACCCGGGACCTCAGAGCTAGCGAAACCTTGAAAACCGGTGTGTACACCACTCGACCACGGAGGTCGTCTCTAGAGACCTGGATGTAGATGCGTAAATACGATGAGAATGCAGGCGTGCTTCGCGATCCGAAGAGGTTTCCACGGAGCGAGTTGCAGCCTGATGTTCTCGAACAGCATCAAGTCTCTCCTGACCCTCTTCGGTAGATTCTTGGGATCTTATGATCCTCAATCTTTTAGCTCCTTTGGCACATTGAGAAAGATTTGACCTCTTTCATCATGGTTATAGTTTTATCGTGAAGATATCAATTAAAATCTAAGTGACTGCTTCCCTGCCTTGCGGGTAGGCTAACGTGTTCATATAAGTAATCCCAGTTGATAGATTCTAAACTATTGTACAAAATATTTAAATTGGCTTTACTAAAATTCCACTTTGCAGTATTTTCCAAACAGAAACTAGAATTGTACTCGGGCGGTGGCAAAGCCGTGGCGGTGGCTCGCCGCGTACCCGCAATGTAGGTAATAAGTGGCGGGTGCTGCACGTCAATATCAACTAACGGCTGATCCGCCCGTTGTACCTCTAAGTCACTCTCTATTAATGTTGTCAATACTAGGTCTAAAGTACGGCTGTTAATATTAACTATGTTATTTACCTGGCGAAATCCACAGTACGCGTTCACATATTCAAAATAGCTATTTATCTCTTGCGTTGCAGAAGGCATGTTAAAATCACCAAACACTAACACCTTATTATACTTTACACATTCAGTCTCTAAAATTCTAAATAAATGCATATATTCATTACAATCACATTTTGGCGGAATGTAAACAACACAACACATAAACAAAAAGTTATTTCGCAAATGCACCGTTGCGCACAGTAGCTCAAATAAGGCAGTGTCTACGTTGTCGACGGGAATGCGCTTTAGATTAAACCGCGCCGGTGCCGCCAACAACACTCCGCCCTGCTTACGCCCATCAATTCGGTCACATCTTAGCATATTATATCCAGATGGTATATTTCTCCGTCTCCAAAAGACTTATTTAAGCCAGTCTCTGTTATTGCAATTAGATCGTAATAATTTGTTGAAGCAAGTAAACTATTGTAAAATATTTTTGTTTTGGTACGTAGACCTCTTACGTTCTGGTAATAAATTTTATTTTTTTTATTTGTGTGCTTCAATTTTACTGGTAGCTCGGTAGTTCCGAAACCACACCCATTCATTAAACTCTGTGTTTACTGGCCAACTATCACTGTTATTCAGTTTACTGAACTGAGATTCAGGCACTCCTATCATGAATGATAAGTAATCTCGCTTCGTTTTGGGAATAATTTTCTCCACCTTAATATTCTTCGAACCACAAATCTGTGTCACATGTTCAATTATTGCATCTTCTGATGTATCCGGATGGAGTGACCATACGTGAAGAAACTTTTTCTTTTCAACCGCTTGAAACGCCGATATTTGTGCATTCCCACCTTTAGAAATTGTAGTAAGTTGCGACTTTGATTTTTTCTTGCTGCTTACAACAGTCCTCTCTTCCGGTAATCCCACGTTACTAGTTTCCTCAATTATCGCCACATTTTTCTCATTAGCGATTTCAAAACGCTTCCGCTCATGTAGTGAAGACGCATCCTTACTTTTGGCGCGTTCCGCGGCTCGTCGCGATCGCTCTGTCACTTGCATTGACGACAACGCTTCCATCTTGCTTCCTATTTGTGTCTCACTCGCACGCAAAACATTTGGATTGGCGATGGGTAGTTCTATCTCGCTCGTTGCAGTACGCGTTGACGCCAATTCATCAATTTTTTGGCATAGTTTTTCGATTACCTTATTTTGTTCAAATATGGCGGTCGAATAATTTTCGATTGTCTTTTGCTGCTCGTTAATTTTCTTGTTTTGTGCTTCTATTGTTGAAGATTGTGTCTTTATAGTTATTGTCAAGGCTTCTATTTTCTTGGATAAATCGCTAAATGCACTTTCTACGTTAAATTTGGACATTTTTACCAACAGATATGAATAAAATCACGGGACACGATGTTCGCGTGTCGAGTTTGACAGAACATCTCTATATATATATATAGAGATGTATATATATATTATAGATATAAACCTATTAATATAAAATTAAGATTTATATTATTAAAGGTGTTTAGTTTCCTAGTAGGCGGTAGTGGTCCTACTAGATCTACGCTAATAACTTGGAAAGGTCTAGTGCAGTGTTTAGGTCTACCCATTTCTCCTAGAACCGCGTGATTTTGGTGTTTGTGAGCGATGCAAGTATCGCAAGAAGTGATAGTTTTCACCACGTCTGCATGCATACCAGGCCAGAAATAACTAAGACTTAAACGTTTAAAAGTTTTGAAGATACCGAAATGACCAGCTGTTGGGTCAGAGTGGTTTTCGAGTACAATAGCTTGTCTCGACTCAGCAGGAATTACTTCCTTCCACTCAAACTCTTTTTGTAAAGGATTATTGGTTTTAGAATAACGAAATAAACGATTGTTTTTAATTAAGTAATTAGGAAATGATGTAGGAGAATTTTGACAACCATTAAATATATTTAAGTACCACTGATCATTGGTGTTAGGTAGATTAGCATTATTAGAATCTATAGCCGAAATTTTACATGCACGTGACAATGCATCAGGGATAACATTATCAACGCCCCGTCTGTGTTTAATTTCAAAATTAAAAGCTGATAGACGGACACCCCAGCGAGCTAACCGTCCAGTCGAGTTGCTTAGATTTAGGAACCACTTGAGGGCTGAATGGTCAGTATAGACGACAAACTTAATGCCATTATCAAGATAGCATTTCCAGTGTTCCAAAGCTACTAAGACCGCCAATGCTTCACGCTCCGTAATGCCATAGTTTCTTTCAGGTCCAGTCAAGGTTCTACTATAGTAGGCAATAGGGTGTTCAACTCCCTCTATGGTTTGGGTTAGCATACCTCCAACACCATAGTCGCTAGCGTCAGTAAGCACTTGAAAAGGAAGGCTAAAATTAGGGCAAGATAGAATAGGGGCAGAAACTAGTAATTCTCTTAATTTATTAAAAGACTCTTCGGCTTGGGTAGTCCAAACAAAAGGATTAGTTTTCTTATTAGTAGAAGTTAATTTATTTAATGGACCAGCAATTGAGCTAAAGTTAGGGACAAACTTTCGGTACCAAGAAGCTATACCTAAAAATCGTTTAACCTCTTTTTTATTTGTAGGTGTAGGGTAGTTTACAATAGTATCAATTTTAGAAGGACCAACATGAAGACCTTTAGAGTTGATCACATAGCCAAGGTATTTAAGTTCGTTACGAAAGAAAACAGATTTTTCGAAGTTAATTGTCAAATTAGCCATTTTTAGTTTTTTGAGTACTTTTAGAAGTAGGGAAATATGAGTTTCAAAATCAGAACTAGCCACAACGATATCATCTATGTAAACAAATACAGAGTTTTCAAATTCAGGTCCGTAGAATAACGTATCCACCAGTCTTTGTTGTGTAGCCGGTGAATTTGTCAATCCGAAGGGCATAGTGACAAATCTAAAGGTACCACGATGCGGAATATAGAAAGCAGTTTTGTTACGGTCAGTTTCAGAAATTGGTATCTGCCAAAAGGCCTTAGATAGGTCTATACTACTTAGGTATGTAGCATTTTTAAGGTTATCTAAAATTTCTGAGATGTAGGGTAACTTGTAGGCATCTTTTTTAGTCACAGAGTTTAGTTTCCTGCTATCGAGACAGAACCTAAGTTTGCCATCTTTTTTAGGTATAAGTAAGACAGGTGAAGACCAAGGGCTCTCGCATTCTTCAACTACACCTAGCGCTAGCATTTCATCCAGCTCTTCAGATAAAATGCGTTGTTTTTCTGGAGAAACGCGGTAGTATCTTTGCCTAATAGGTAAAGAATCTCCAGTATCGATGTGATGTGTGACTAGGTTAGTTCTACCCAAACCACACTTTTCAGTAGATATATCATTAAACTGATCGATAACATTATCAGCGGTGACACGTTGACCTTCAGTAAGTTCATTGTAGGAATGTAACATACTATACTCCATTTAAAATAGCATTAGACAGAAGTTAAAAAAGGTTATTTATAATGTACACTTTGTTGCAAAAGTACAATAAACTTGTTACAGTTACGATTGACGCCTATAAATTAAAATCTATTTACATACCAGCTGTCACACTTATTTGTAATCATGTTATCCATTTTTCATAACAAATTATGTGGCTTTCATTTATTTATAATATTTCATTCCAATCTAAAATGACAGTGTCAATGCTAAAAAGCTAAAAGAAGCAGTGATGAACAATACTGGAACGTTTTTCGTTTTACTATTATCCTACCATTATTTGTTTATTTATTATTTTATTATGACTAAATCCTATGATGAAGACGAAGAAGTTTCACTATAGTGTGTTGTAAGTTGTTATTTTAATTAAAATATTGGTCTAAAAGTTACTTTTATTTTAATCTTAATTAAATCTAAGTCATCATGACATGATTGGTTGTCTCATTCATTGTTTTGGTGTAAGTTTGTAATGTGTGATGAAGATATTGTTATAAATAAAGCGTAATTAAAAAAAAGTAAGTTTTATTTCGTTTATTTAAGTACTTAAAACAATTTCTTTGAAATAAAATGTTTTCAATCCCTGCTTCTGCGAGCCTCTTTTTTCTAATGCTATAATAAATGGAGTATAGTAAGTTCAGAGACAGTGTTTACATTAGTGGGGCAATTAGACAAACTATGTAGCGAAATAGACTTAAAAAATTTTGGAAAGAGATTAAATTTTGACCAAAAATCGACACCGAGAATGAGATTTGTTTTTATAGAAGGTAGGTATAACATAAGCTTTTAAAATATGAAATTGATTTTCAAATGTAACGGGTAAATTAACATAACCAATCGTAGGTAAGTTTTCACCTCCTGCAGCAGTGAAGGTTTTTAGGTCTTTATGAATAGTTAAGCCGATATATACATTTTAGATATTCAAGGCAATTGTTACCTAGAATAGTTGCTGCTGAACCAGAGTCTAGCAATCCACACAGTGTGATATTACCTACCAAGACAGTTGCGTAGGGACGTATATCATCTATAGGTTTTTTATCGAAGATTGTTGTAACAAAGTAGCTTGAAAAGAAAGTTTTAATAGTTGCCAGCCATTTTTTCCAATCGTCATCATCAAAGTTTTTAGAATTTTTAATTTTAGTTTTATTGATTATATTACAACAATCTTCACTTATTAGTTTTTTGTATTAGATTTAAAATGACACTTAGGGCAATCAGGATATTTTACATTTTTAGTTCCACATTTAAAACAAATAGGATACCTATCAGCTTTACATTGACCCAAGGGATGATCAGAGTTACGACAACGTGGACAGAAAACAATTTTTGTATTTGAACTAGAAGGTGAGATAGCAGCTATGTTTGGTTTTTTATGAAAGTTATTAGAATTATTATAATTGTGTTGATTTTTGAAATTAGTTTTATTGTAAGATGAATTGTTATTGTATTTATTATTATATCTATCTTGATTGTAGAATTTAGATTTATTTGAGTTAGTTTCAGCAAATTTCGAGAAGGCGAGATCAGGAGCTAAAGTTTCACCTGTAACTCTAGGCGGTTCTTTAAATTGTGAAGTTAAAGACTGTATTTTCTCAAAGTTTTTGCAGATTGTTTTTAACCTATCTATGGAATTTATTGATGATGAGTTAGAAGCCAGTACACTAGCATAACAAGGTCGAATATTATGTAGTAGAATCTCAAGCTTATCTTTTTCCGAAATATCATTACTAAGCCTAGAAAATAATTCTTGCATTTTAGCAAAATAGATTGTGACATTCTCAGTATCACCCTGAGTGCGCTGCCGAATCTCAGACAGAAGCCGGTAGTCATAATCAAACTGACTGAAGTCCTCCACTAGTAGTGCTGTAAGTTCGTCCCACGTAGACACAGAGGCTTTTATGCTACGGTACCAGTGCAATGCATCGCCCGTGAATATTTCCGTGGCATAAGCTAATAATTTAGAGGAAGATATATTCCTAGCCGTGCTGTACTCCTTCACCCTCTGTATAAAGGCGTGAACGCAAGATTTACCATTATACTTAAGTTTTTGTAAATCACTAATATGTGAACGGTCACAATGTATCGACACGTTAGGCGGAACATCACTAGACGCAGATGGATTAAAAACTTCTGCTACAGGCTCACAGCTAGGGGTAGGGTAGGCAGATTTATTTATAGAATTTAGTTTAGCCGAAAGTGCAGTAATATTTTTAGACAATGATTTCACTTCTACCGCACATTTAGAATCGGAACTATCTAACCTCTTTATACGGTGATATAAGTGATTGCATAAAGCCCTAGTACGTTCGAAGAGATTATTATCGAACTTATCCTCCAGATTCTTTACGCGTGATAATAGTTCGCTTAAAGATGTGCTAGCACCCGAAATATCAACGTCCGGTTCTATACCCGATTCACAAATATCAGAAGTAGGAATAATAGGTGTAAGTTTATTAATTTGTTTACGGAGTCCAAGTACTGTTGATGCAGGTTCCTCGCCTCTAATAAGCACCTCGTACGCTAATTCATTTTTGTTCAGCAAAAAGAATTTAATAGGGTAAGTTTCCATGATGCTCAAAGTGCGGAAAGTAACAAAACGAAAACAGAAATGATTACTAACTACTAAATGAATAAAATGAAATGGTGTTCTTTACAAACTACAAGTAACTACTACCTTACTACGTTGAGGTGATGAAAAAAAATGAATGTACCCAGATAAATTGAATTTTAATGTAACCTACATTCATTGCAAATAAATAATTTGATTTGATTTGATTTAATAAATGAAATTAATGAAAAAAAAAAATTGTGGGTAGGTGAAAAAAAATGATAGAATAGTGAGAATGAAAAAATGTGCGAACTGTTACGTGTTATATAGTACTTAACTATTTAGAATTAGTTAACATAGTAGCTTTAGTAACAATTTTTCCAACAATAAAATGACATTACAGTTAACGTTAAATTTTAAATGTTATTTATACTTTTGCAAAATATTAAAAAAAAATTGGTAGTTTGTTTTTTAATAACTTTTGTTATTTTCAAAAGTAACGTACACACTAATACGCAACAGTTAACACTAACACAAAACAGCCAATTAAAATGAAAAACAACACAGAAATTAAAAGACAAAAACATGAAAAGCGTACATTTAAAATTTTATTAACAGTGGTTATGTACCAGTTCGCTGAGTCGCGTATCACCGTCACGTTCACAAGATATGTCGGTAGGTACAGTTTTCCAGCAGCTGACCAGAGATCTAGAATCTAGACGTGATTAGGCAACAGAAACCACGGTAAGGGCGCCACTGCGGCACTTATGTCCTGTTAGCAGGCTGGCCGACAGGTAGGTAGGTAGGTAGGGGTTCGATAAATAAAGAACACGAATCCTTAGCAATCGAGTCTTTATTTATGCCAACTTCTGTTGCCCTAACCACGTCCAAATTGTGAGGTAAAAGGTAGCACTGGGAACACTGGCCTGAACCGTGGTGTAGCTCCGCCGACGGCCCTGCTCCTTCCAAGGTTGTTTCCAGGTCTCCAGCAAGACCTAGGTGAGATCTGGTCTGGGGTTAGGTCTGGTCTTGGGTCTTCCACTCGCCGCCAGGTAGGAAGGTCGCGTAGCGAGGGTCCCAAAAGGTAGCCTATAAATCCTGGAAGCGCAGATACAAGGCAAGCATTAGCAGAGCTTGGACCACGTAGCCGGGTCCAAAGGTCACAGTGTCCCAGCAAACAAAGAAAAATAGGAACAGCTGATATTATGAAGAAACTACGAAAGAAGAAACACCTTACAATAGAAACACTTTAAGCAAATGCATGGAACTTACCCCAGCGGGATTTCCGAGGATTAATTCGTTTTAGAACAAATTATAATAATTTTTAAAAGAAGGTCATCTGGGACCGTGTGACACAGCCGTCACCTCCGATGCGTTTAAGTCGTCTGCCCGTTGCATTTTTCGAATGCACTCGAAGCTAGCCGAACGGTCGCGCGCAGCACGACCGGTTTTTAACTCGTTTAGAGATGCGTAGGCGCAATAGATACGAGGACATTTTTTATTACTAGTTTAATGTAGATTAATTATATTTTAATTTAGTTATTAAATTTGATAAGTTGTAATTAGTGTTTCTTATATATTAATTAGGGTGTTTTTATTGATAGATTTAGAATAATTTTAATTAAACAGCTGTAGTTTTATAATTTCTAACCTATTCTTATTCTTAGAGTAAACAAGGTACAACGTTACAACCTCTATGGAGGAGGATCTCGTACTAAAACGACGAAATTTGGTCGTCATGGCAACTACCTACTTACCAATTTTACCAAGGGATGTTAATATGATAAAAATTAAACAAAAAAACATTTCAAATTGGACCAAATTGTGAATCTAAACCATCCTCGAATCCACCTGAAGACACACCGCAAATTTCATTATAATCGGTCCAGCCGTGTAGGAGGAGTTCAGTGACATACACACTCACAGATGAATTATATATATAAAGTCTAGCTATGACCCGCGGTTTCATCCGCGTAAGTAGTTCCCGTTCCAGTAAATTAAATGGAAAATTTACGAAAAGAAGATGTAGTTTTGTCAATTTTCCATTGTTTATAATATTTTTTTCTGCTATTTAAGATGGAGACGAATCCAACAAATCAAAGATCATGACGTCGTCGGACCGACTGTTCTCGAGTTAGGTATAAGTGTAGATAAAAACCTGGCTTTGCTTTATGGATATAGATTCTTTTATGGCCTTTGAATCTCCCACATTCAAACTTTTCCTTTTAGTTGTTAAAACATTTTCATTCAACTTTAAATAACTACAAAAAGATAGCTTTTGATTATAATTTATTTTCTAATCTAGGTACATCACTTATTATAAAAACTATGTTCTAAATTAACATATTCTTTTTATCGAGGTAGGTAGGTAGGTAGGCTTCGCTTATGAGGCGTGAAATTCTTTCACTGTTAGATAGCCCATTTATTAAGGAAGATTTCAGGCAGGTTACTTTTCTTTTGAAAATTTATCCCTTAAGAGGGTGAAATAGGGGTTGAAAGTTTGTATGGCAAGTTCGGTATTTTCAAAGATAGACATGAAATTTCGTACACTGGTATCTGGATAGAAAAAAATTAAGACGTATTTCAGCGATTTAAAAATCTACCCCCTAAGAGGGTAAAATAGGGGTTGGAAGTTTGAAGGTATATGAATTGTGTCGTTTTCAAAGACACATTAAATTTCAGACAAGGGTTATTAGTTAGAAATAAATAAGATGTATTTCCGAGATTTTAGAAATCTACCCTCTGCGGGGGTGCAATAGGGGTTGGAAGTTTTGATAGGAAGTTCGTCATTTTCAAACAGAGATACATGAGATTTGGTGTACGGTTTTAGGTTAGAAATAAATGAACACATATTTTAGCGATTTTGGAAACCTCCCCCGAGTAAAATTGGGGTTGAAAGATATATTGAGAACTTCTTTTTTAAAGATAGGGACATAACTTTTATTATACGGGTTTCTGGTTCGAAACAAACGACGAAACAAGAAATAAACACATATTTCAGCAATTTTGAAAATCTGAAGAAGAGGTTGAAATAGGGGTGAGGTGTGAAAACGACACAATTCATATACAATAGGTATGCCATATTGTATACGAATTGTGTCGTTTTCAAAGATAGACACATGATCTATGTAACTTATCTATACTTAATATTATTAAGCTGAAGAGTTTGTTTGTTTGAACGCGCTAATGTTAGGAACTTCTGGGCAGATTAGAAAAATCATTTCACTGTTAAATAGCCCACTTATCGAGGAAGGCTATAGCTATAATTTGCAGCGGTAACCGATGCCCACGCGAGCAGAGCCGTGAGCAACAGCTAGTTTAAAATAAACTCGGAAAAAAATGCTTGGTACCACCACGTGCTCCTGAGAAAAAGGGTCTTGACAGACGGACGGATGGACAACAAAGTGATCCTATATGGGGGCTATATGGGGGGGGCCTATTGACGGGCCTGTTGGTCTAGTGGTTAGTGACCCTGACTGCTAAGCCGGAGGTCGTGGGTTCGATTCCCACCCAGGACAAATCTTTGTGTGATGAGCACGATCATTTGTTCTGCGTCTGGGTGTTATTTATCTATAATATGTATGTATTTAGAAATATATAAGTATGTTTATCAGTTGTCTGGTTACCATAGTACAGGCTCTGCCTAGTTTGGGATCAGATGACCGTGTGTGAGATTGTCCCAAGATATTTATTTATTTATTTATATGGGTTACGTTTTTTATGTTTTGAGGAACGGATCCCTAAGAATCTAATTCATGCCTGAAATTTCCTGTGTAATGTAAACCAACGTTACAAATATTCATATTTTTTCCGGTCGTTAAGGTTTTTATAATGACTGCTGCAAACAAACGGATCAGTGTCAATGTCAAGGCTAGTAGCTAAAGAGCTTGCAGTGAATATAGAGCACACATTAATGTTCTTAGTAACTTGTACTTGATACTCGTAAATACGTAAAAGTAATTGTTTTTTGACACCATTTTTTCAAGAGTTTGGTTTAGTGTTTCCACAAACGTCCAGGCAGGTACGAACCGTTTTAAGTAAATATAACAATGTTAAAATAAAAAGAATCAACTTCGTTGCTGTAACAAGTGATGTGAATGTTCGGAACTCGGACCATCATAACAGATACGTTAAAAAATTTGCGCTAACTTGAGCTAAAAACGTGGAAAATTGTATATTCTTGAAAACAGCAATAGGTAGCTCTTTGTGAAGAACCGTCTGAAAAGTCATTGGCAAAATATCTAAACTGAAATTCCTACGATTTATTTAGACTTAACCAACGCATTTTTTGTACGTAGTAGCCGGATTACTGTTTGTGAGTTGCAAGGGCAGGCTCGTCAAGTTGTTCCAGTACTGAAACATACGGAATAAAGAGAAAGGGTGCGAAACTTGCTACATGCCATCGGCCACGGAATATAAGAGTACGATGCGGCCTAATTGTCATTTCAGGGGTGGTAAGTTGTCATTATTACACTCTTTAATACGATAGCGTGACTTATGCCCGGTTTCTGAGGCTTCCAGTTAAGTTGTCAAAAGCTATCGGTTCCATAAAGTTATCCATATGATAAACTTCGGTTATCTATTACTGAGTTTCTGAATACGCAAGGAGCATTTAAATAGTTATCAAACCGATAAGTAGTCCCGCTATCTGTCACTAGATGGGACTCTTTAGTAGATCAAGCTTAAAATCAATTTTATAATTTTAATTTGTCATTTATATTTTTTTTATTTACACCAATATTTTATTGTAAGGTAAGTAAATTGAACTACACAGCTTTTGTTACAAAATATGATAATTCGTATATTTTAGATTAAAGACTTCTTCGTAAAAAGGTCGAATCTCAAAGGTCAGAGGAAGGTGGCGCCACTCGCCATGTAAACAAGTGTTCCACGTATTTTAAATAATTAAAAATAGTTCAAAGTAGTAATCAGATGTACTTTATACCAAAATAGAAAGAAGAAGTCCTAATTCCAACGGATAAATGTTATCTCCATAAAATAATAAGTTTAAGTAACAGTAAAACGTTTTCAAAACCGAGTGCAGAACAATTAATAAAACCTACAATTATCAAGTGATAAATACTTACTGTTATAATGACTTAAAATAGTGAAAACAAGTATAAAACTAAGTGTTGTGAACTTTAGTGAAGTGTTTATTGAGAATAATTACAACAACTGTGAATGTGTTGTTTACAAAATATAATTTCAAATTTTGATCTAATTAACGGTCATTAAAGAAAACGTACCCTTATTTTCGACGTATTGCTCATATGTTAGTTGGTTCATTGGCTATTGGCTGAGGATGAAATGGGCTGTTGTCAGAAAGCTTGAGTTCGATCCCCACTTGCACAACACACTTTTTGGTCATCTTTCTCTCAAGAAAAATAATGTGCAATACTGCCATCTACCTAGTCACGAATAGCAATAACAAGTATAATAACAGATAATATCGATCACATCATATTAAGTAAAATTGCCTGGTTTCAACGACAGGTGTCGCTACAGGTGCGCCATTGTTCATATTCTTCATCTTAAAGTACATTAGGTGCAATAACAATTGGTAACAATGTCAGACGAATTTGTTACACAACGTCGGCATAAAACCATGACAAACGAGTCTTTTGATCTGTCATTCGAATCAACAAATTCTGAAGTAAAAAGATTTAGTCTTCTAGGACCTGTCTACTGGATACGACAGTGACAAAGAAGACTTGAAGAAAGAATTATTACAGCTCAGAAATGACCTCGAGAGTGCCCATAATGAGATAGCAAAACTTAGTGAAGAAAATATATCATTAAAAAACGCCTTAAATTAACAAAAATACAAATCAAAAACATTACAAAAAATTTGTTCGGAACCTAGAGTAAAAGCTACTTCATCTAAGAAAAAATTAAAAGAAACCTATGTCTTTCCTTTGAAGAAGAAATTAATACAAGCTGTATGGATCTTGGTCTCAAAAATAATAACAGCGAGTCTCCAACAGATGGCGCTACTAGCCTCTCATGTGAAGCCTTGCAGGAGATAAATGGAAACTGCGCTTCAGTTTCCAGTATTTATCCTCTTCCTTCATTTTTAGAAAAAGAACATGTAGTCTTCAACAAAAAACAATTAGAATTAGCGAATTCTCGCCCTAAAATTTGTGTCATAAGTAGTATGTAATAAAGTAAATTCTATTTTATCTATAGCGCAAAATACATTTCCATGTCATAATGTCTGTCACTTTATCTCAACAAACTGTGGAGTCAAACATCTACTGAATAATTTGAAACATAAACTGTTAAACTATAGTAAATATGACTACTGTTTGATTTTTATAGGTGAGAACGATTTAAAGCAAACTGTAAATTATTGTGAATTGGTTATTAGTATACGCCAAATGTTAATGTCTGTGGATTATACGAATATAATTCTTTGTTTACCAACTTATAAATTTAATGGTCACAGCGATATTTATAACTCAAGAATTGAATGTTTTAATAACTTATTATATTCTGATATTTCAACTTATAATTATGCAATGCTATATGATTCTAACTTAAATCTCAGATACGATGATACAATGTTCTATAAGCACAGTGGAGTACTAAATAACAATGGCATGAGACATATTTTTAGTGATTTAAAGTATTATTATTTAATGTATGACTTACAGAATCTGTCAACCACAGTCCTACCAATTAACCGTAAACCTCGTAAAGGCACAATACCCTTTTATTTCCCAGTGGTTAATAAAACCCATGATGAAAATAAGTTTTCTGTAAATAACACATCTGGAATCGTTAAAAAAACGTTTTTTCGTCAGTAATCATAAAAAAATATCATGCAGTATTTTACACCAAAACATTGCAGGGGCACTGAATAAAATGTATGAACTAGACATAGCACTTAACGAATTACATGAGTCGTATAAAGATGTCATAGCCGTATGCCTAACAGAACATTTTGTAATCAGGGGAGAAGACTTCAATATCGATGTTTTAAAGACAAATAATGTAACAATGGAATTAGAATGTTTGTTGTTGAACTATAACTTTAAGCTTGCATTGAATGAGCCTACCAGATTACAATCTCAAACTTGTATTGACAACTTTGCTCATAATTTCAAAAGAAATTGTAAGACGGAAGTGATAGAACTTGCTTTGTCGGACCACACAGCACAGGTTCTAAAATGTCCCATTACGTCAAAGTGTGTTATTAATACATGGCGAATAAAACGAAGGGATTATAGCAAAGAAAACTTAGAAAAGTTTAAAAATTATCTAGCTAGTCTTACATTCTCTGAGGTATATAAAACAGACGATCCTGAACTTGCTTTTAACTCATTTATAGAAGACTTTAAATTGCTTTACGATATGTGTTTTCCTGTTCGAGTCATAACTTTAAAAGTCAACCAGAAAATAAGATGGATATCACGCGGCATCAAAGCATGCAGTAGGAAAAAAAGAAAAATGTTGGAGAACCTTCGGAAAAATCCAACACCTACAAATAAAATTACTTACGTAAAATACACAAAGGTGCTACGCAAAGTGATAAAACTAACACAACGAGCCCAAAACAGTCATCAAATAAAGTTATCTAACAACAAATGTAAAACGACTTGGCAAATGATAAATAAGACGAAATTAAACCTACCGACAAGCTCTATCGATAAAATTATACAACATAACTCAACTCTTACGAAGCCAATTGAAATGTCAAATGCGTTTAATGACTATTTCGTGGATAAAATCATTCCTCCAAAAAATTGTAGTTCTCAAACCACCTCCCAAATAACTCGACCACAAAATTCCTTATTTATGAATCCTAGTGTACCTTATGACATCTATAAAATAATTAAAGATTTAAAAAATAGTAACAGTGTTGGTTACGATGAGATCAGTACTAAGGTAGTAAAATACGTAAATGAATGTATTTGTGGTCATCTAAGTCATATTCTTAGTCTTTGTATCAGCGCTGGAATTTTCCCTGACAAATTGAAAATTGCTATGATCAAACCTATATTTAAAAAAGGAAATCGAGAATCAATGGAATGTTATCGTCCAATTGCTTTATTACCCGTTTTTGCCAAGATATTTGAGAAAGGAGAATGACCATTTCCAGTATCGCTTCAATCCGAATTGTGCCATAAGTTGGTGATAACAATAATTCCTTTTTTTAATTTAAAAGCCTATATCTAATAGTAGATAACTATAACTTCCCCGGACAAAAACTGATAAAAATAAAAGTTTTTGTGTTGTATGTATACCCTATTGGCTAAACATGTAAACAAATGTCACGAATAAAACTAGAGATAGGACACTCAGAATTTTTGTACTTCAATTCAGTGTTCATTCAGTGAATGAACATTGAAGTACAATTTAATCAAAATATTTTGATATCCATATTTGACTGCACGGATGGCCGAGTGGTATAGGTCACCACTCGTAATTACCACTGTGCGCGACGTGCTGCGGGTTCGATCCCCGCATGGGACAAGTATTTGTGTGTTCCACAGATACTTGTCCCAAGTCTGGGTGTTCTTTGTGCATGTGATTTGAATGTTTATCCATCTACACTCCCCACTAACTTTTTACACTTTTTTACAAATGATCAATAAAACTACTAGGCCCAATTGGTCGAAAATCGACCATAATTATTTTAATTTCAAGTTTAAAAAAGAGGTCAATGTTTTTGCTATTATTAAAAAGAGTATGTATAGGTATCGTTCTTTTATTCACTAATTATACCCATCTCTACAGCCAAATGTCACACTAACATGTCGGAATGTTATTCTGCGGTCCGGAGCTTTGTCAGATTTACGATATTTCTTATTTATTGCTACTTTTAAACTAGATTTTAAGTGATTGAACGTGGAAATCAGTACGTTAGTGTATGGACTAGTATATACAACTAATTGTGGTAACATACATTGTGTGAGTTTTGAGTAATTGCGTGATTTATAATGGAGGTCGGTTTGTTTACATATCAACTAATTCAATTCAAAACTACGGCAATATGCGGGGAATCATTAAAAAATGAATTACTGTATTTTAAAGTACCTTAATTATACTTTATATTAAGATATATTACATTGTGGCACAATATATTTGATAGCGATACTAAGTGCCATAGTCACTTGGTCATTCTCCTTTATATTTAAAGAAATAAATGGTTATTTTGAGAAACATAACTTACTTTGCTTAGAACAAAAAGGATTTAGGCAGAAAAAAGGCATAAATTTGGCCGTGTATGACTTTTTAAAAAATGTGATGCTAAACATGGATAGAACTAATCCAATATGTGCGATATTTTGCGACTTAACACAAGCTTTTGACTATGTAGACCACAATATACTTTTTGATAAACTTGAAGCCCATGGAGTTAGAGGAAATGTTCTAGATATCATGAAATCTTACTTATCTAATCGTAAGCAAGTAACTGTTATCACAAGGATAAATGTGAAAACAAAAAAGGAAGAAGTTTTCAAATCTAGAGAGCGTGTGCCTTTATATGGGGTGCCACAGGGCAGTGTCTTGGGCCCCCTGCTATTTATTGTTTACATAAATGACTTGCCGAAAGCTACAACGCACCCAATGTCCCTCTTTGCAGATGACAGCACAGTCGCCATAGCTTGTAAGGAAAAAGAACAGTATGAAAGTGACATAAATGACTCCCTGACATCAATTATAAAATGGTTAGAAAATAATAATTTAAAAATTAATCTAGACAAAACTAATATTATTCATTTTTCACAAAGACCTAATATTTCATTAGACATTAATGTAATTCATCAGAACAAAGTAATAGATGCCACTACAGCTGCTAAATTCCTAGGATTGACAATAGATCAGAGACTTAACTGGAAACCGCATATTCAGGATCTAGCTAAAAGAGTATGTAGCTCTGCATACGCTCTTTTCAAACTAAATGACACCCTAAATACCGACTCACTCATCACAGCGTATCATGGAATGGTAGCATCGGTGTTACGATACGGAATCATATTCTGGGCAACTTCTCCTGACTTTCAACACGTTTTCAAAGCACAGAAACGTTGCATAAGATCAATATTTAAACTTTGCACAACAGATAGCTGTATACCGTACTTCAAAGATTATAAAGTGCTAACACTTCCGTCAATTTACATATTTGAACTTGCCTTATTTGTGAGAAATAATCCTCAATTATTCCCACTACTGTCAGATACAGTTACACGAAACCGCCGTGACAACACTAGGCTTAGGGTACACGCCAGTAAGACAGCTCTAATGAAAAAAGGCGTATTCTGTATGGGTCCGACCATCTATAATAAAATACCCAGAGAACTTAAGTCACTAAGTACAACCCTCTTCAAGAAACTGCTAAAACAAATACTAACTGATAAATGTTATTATAATGTAAAAGATTTTTTAAATGACTCTCTTTGATTATTTAATTCAGTGTTATACTATTATTATATTCGATGTTATTATTTAGATTTGACATATTATTATATTACTTACTTGATTTATTAATTACCTTGATTTTCTATTATTTAATTACTATGAATGACATTTGTTGATTATTGACATTTTGTTTATTTATTATTATCAATACATGGAGATTACTCATTTGTACACCTCTCTAGGTAAAACATGCTGCTACGAAAATTTTTATAAGACCAATTTAACACACATGTTTAATGCAAATAAATTACTTTGACTTTGACTTTGACTTTGAAGAACAATTTCTAAAACTAAATAATTTCCGTTTAGCATCCATTTATTCTCGGCAAACGCAACGGAGAGGGGGATCTTGTATTTTATTAAGAAAAGATTTTCAGGGTACTGAATTACTCGACATTAATGAACTGAGTATTGAGAAACATTTCGAAATTTGTGGTCTTGAAATTGTTCAGTTAAAACTTATAATTATTTGTATTTACAGAACTCCAAACTCAAATATAAAACAATTTTTTGATAAAATTAATGAAACATTAACTATTCTTCGACGTAAAAAACATAAAATAATAATATGCGGTGATTTTAATATTAATACATTAGTTAACGATAATGTAAGTACTGAATTCTTAGAAATTATATCAAACTATGGGTTGCAATGTCATATACTCTTTCTAAAATATTAAATGCCACTAGTTTAGGAATACCTCTTACTTACGCAGATGAAACGCAGACCGAAGTCATTAAATTAAATCACTTACTATATATGGACGACATTAAATTGTATGCAAATAGTGAGATTGAACTTAACGAATTAGCTAACGTAACAGAAAAATTTACACAGGATATTAAAATGGAGTTCGGTATTGATAAATGTAAAATTAATTCAATTAGAGCAGGACAAAACTACCAACATCAATATACACTGACTACACTAGAACAGATAGAACCTTTAAATGAACACGAAACTTACAAATATTTAGGATATAGTCAGTCGTCACAGATACAGTATAAAGAAACAAAACATAAATTAAAGCAACATTTCCAACATAGATTAAACATTATTTTAAGAACGAATCTTTATTCCCGAAACACAGTTAAAGCGATCAACACCTTTGCTATTCCTATTCTAACCTATTCTTTCGGAATAATAAAGTGGACCAAATCAGACCTAAAGGACTTACAACGTAAAATTAATACAACATTGACTAAGTTCCGTAAAAACCACCCTAGATCTTGTTTGCAAAGACTCACCCTACCACGTAAAGAAGGAGGCAGAGGACTTATTGACATCTCAAATTTACACAATAGACAGATAACTACACTTGACAGTACTTTTTTGCTAAAACAGAATCCTCTATTCTCCATAAATTAATAGTTAAAAATGACAAAATGTTAACGCCATTAAATTTAAAAGACCCATTAGAACAGAAGAACGAAAAACAAACCGATATTAAAACTAAGATACTAGAATGGAGCCAGAAGTCCCTACATGGAAGGCACCGCCAAGACTTATGCCAAGTAAATGTCGACAAGGAAGCGTCGAACGCGTGGCTCAGTCAAGGTGGACTCCTCCCGGAGACTGAAGGTTTTATGATTGCAATACAAGATCAGGTAATAGAAACCAGAAATTACAGGAAACATATTATTAGGAACTTAGGCAATGACATATGCCGAAAATGCAATAGTGCACCCGAAACTATTCAACATATCACAGGTGCATGTAAGTCAATAGCCCAGACCGATTATAAACACAGGCACGACCAAATAGCCAATGTTATCCATCAGAAATTAGCTTACCAATATAAATTAGTAGATTCCATAGTACCATATTATAAGTATAACCCAGAGACAGTTTTAGAGAACCAGACTGCAAAACTATATTTTGATCGGGCCATTCTTACAGACCGAACTGTTCACTTCAATAGACCAGACATTACACTTATTAACAAATCAAATAAAACTGGATACCTAATAGACATTGCAGTGCCAAATACCCATAATTTGCAGACCACGATAGCAAATAAATTGACTAAATACACAGAGTTAAGGGACGAAATCACCCGAATTTGGCACCTGCAAAAGGTAAAAATAGTCCCAATAGTAGTATCTACGACAGGAGTAATACCTTGTCAATTACACCAGTCCCTTATTTCTTTAAACCTAGCTCCAAACACTTTTCACTAGTGCAGAAAGCAGCAATCTTAAACACATGTAGAATAGTAAGAAAATTTCTGCAGTGTGAGCCTGATAACTCACAACCCAGCGCAACTAATCTACGAGCTTTATTTCCAGTTAATGTATAAATTACACTGATGGACACTTGGCTTAGGCCCGTGCCATCAGTTCTTCCGGTTCGCCGAGAATTGCAAAGATTTTTCAAATAATAATAATAATAAACTTTATTCATAACATACAATATACACAGTAAAATGTTCCCTGGCTCCCAAACTAGGCTTATTGCCTGTGACTTAGGAGTCAGTTCCTCCAAAAATACAAATTCACAATGGTATGTTTAGAATTAACCACGTAGATGGCTGCAATCATAACGGTATGGATGTGCTTATGCGTATCCGTGCTTATGTATAATATATGTATGTGAGTGTGCGTGTGTGCGTGCGTGTGTATGTGTTTATTTTCAAGACGATAACACTTTATAAACCTAAAATATTATCCTAACAATAACCGACGAATGTTTTCCCTTCAGAGGTAAAGTTAAGAGGTTGTTCAGTAGATCAGATTGTAACATCTTTGGGTGCAGAATCAATTATCATGGGATTTGCTGTACAGCTATGTTATGTAAAACAATTGTGTTATCAACTGTGTTTCAGGTCTTGATTTGAGCTTCTTTGTCTTGATTTGTAGGTACTGATAAAAAAATGGAGTCATCATGCTCCTTCCACTAGGATTGGCACTGTCTCCCAGAACCGTCAATCTCATTGTTACTCAGGCGCGCTCGTAGGAATGAGCTATAGAATAATGTACTTTCTTGCGTTGACCCATCTCTGCGACCATCTATATCACGGTTACGTAATTTGCCATCAAACACCACTTGCACAAGTTTCATATTGATACAAAATAAACCTTTTCTCCTACTTGCTTGCCTCCAAACGATTGAATCGATATGTGTGTAATCCATCCACACAACTTTGCATTTTAAAATATTAAAATGTGCTTTTATTTCCTTCAGCTCTGCAAAATTTGGCGATATCTCAATTTAAATTCTTCGTCCGTAAAGATTTCGAGCGGGTTTATCCTTTGTTTTTATATATATTTACGTATTGATATATTAGAAATAAACTCCAGTACTTCCAAATCAGACGCTGAAGAGCTGCTCGTTAACATTTTGCTAATAATAAAATAAATAATAACTTTCACTGCAATTCACTGAATATCAATATCGTGACATATGCAGACATATGTAACCTGTCACGAAATAAAACGTCAAATATAGTTATGGAAGAGATAAACGGCACAAAATGGCCAGTTAGTTTAACCTAAGTTTAAACGGACTTTATCTGACGTTGAGTTGTTCAGAAACCCATTTACAAGTTATCGAACCAATAGCGCTAATCTATCTATATATATATATATAAATAAAAAGAGAAGGCCTGACTGACTGACTGACTGACTGACTCATCAACGCCTAGCCCAAACCCTTGGACCTAGAAAGATGAAATTTTGCACAGAGGTTTCCTTTATAATGTAGGCAAGGAATAAGGAAGGATTTTTCGAAATTCCACCCCTAAAGGTGTTAAATAGGGGATGAAAGTTTGTATGGAAAAACGTTATTTTTGTAGTTTAAACCATACAAATTCGTGGTTACCATTCTGGTAAAAAATTAAAAACCACGTCTTTCAGTATTTTTCGAAATTCAACCCCTAAAAGAGTTAAATAGGGGGTGAAAGTTTGTAGGGGAAGTTCAGTATTTTTAAAGATAGACACATGAAATTTCGTATACGGGTTTCTCGTTAGAAATAAATAAGACGTACCTATTTTAGCGATTTTAGAAATCTACGCCTTAAGATGGTTAAATAGGGGTTGCAAGGTTTATTGTGGACATTATTTTTAAAGATAAGGCCATGCCTTTCATATACGGGTTTCTGGTTCGATACAAATAAATGACCATCTAAAACATATCTTTACGATGACATCCGTGTTCGAGTGGCGTTCACAACGGTTTTCAAGGTGTCACCAGCTCTGAGGTCCCGGGTTTGATCCCCGGATGGGTCGATGTAGAAAATCACTTTTCTACATTATGTCGAGTCTGGGTGTTAGTGGTACCTTCGTTGTTTCTGATTCCATAACACCGGAGCTTACTTTCTTTGAATTCGGAGCATTGAATGTGATTCTTCTTCATCTTTTCGTGTCAATGATTTTCAAGTTTTGTTTGACCAAAAAGTTGCCACAATTTTAAAAGTTTATCCAAACTCAATTTATGTGATGTTTTCCCACATTATCTTATTACCTATTATCTTAACGCCATAATATTTTATGAAAAATATAATTCATGCTCCTTACTTTGAAAATCACAGAATACATCCATCTATCCTTTACTACTTAATACTCAGAGTATCGCACGCGCGTAAAGTTAAGAGTATTATACTCTTAACTTTACGCGCGTGCGAAGCCGCGAGCAACAGCTAGTGAATAGATAAACTGTCAACAAAATGTACTCAGAAACCGGCCATTAGTATTATAGTGTGACAATTTTTAAAATCTTATTAATATTAACATTGAACTAAACTTGTTTTAGTTTATCATCAGTATCTTTTCATTTGTACATAATTAGAAAAGGACAGACAAAAACGAAAGCAGTCAAATTTAGTTCTGACTAATGGCCGGTTTCTGAGGCTTCCAGTTAAGTTGTCAAAAGCTATCGGTTCCATAAAGTTATCCATATGATAAACTTCGGTTATCTATTACTGAGTTTCTGAATACAAAAGGAGCGTTTAAATAGTTATGAAACCGATAAGTAGTCCCGCTATCTGACACTAGATGGGACTCTTTAATGGATCAAGCTTAAAATCAATTTTATAATTTTAATTTGTCATTCATATTTTTCTTATTTACACCAATATTTTATTTTAAGGTAAATAAATGATATATCACTGCTTTTGTTATAAAATATGATAATTCGTATATTTTTGTTTAAAGACTTCTTCGTGAAAATGTCAAATCTAATAATCATATTCTGTGGCAAACCCCAAATCAAATTAAAGACTTTTTTTTAGTCTTTTGTAAAATATTATATACAAGCTATGACCCGCGGTTTCACCCGCGTAAGAAGTCCCCGTTCCAGTAAATTAAATGGAAAATCGACGAAGAGAAGATGTATTTTTGTAAATTTTCCAATGTTTACAATATTTATTCTGCTATTCAAGATGGAGACGAATCCAACAAATCAAAGATCATAACGTCGTCGGGCCGTCTGTTCTCGAGTTTTAAGTGTAGTTAAAAACCCGTTTAAAACACTTTATTTTATTGTTACAGATTCTAATGTGGCCTTTGAATCTCCCACAATCATTTGTACTTAAAATTTCCCTTTTAGTTGTTAAAAAAATTTCATTCAACTTTAAATAACTACAAATAATAGATTTTGATTATTATTTATTTTCTGTTCTACATCACTTATTATAAAAACTGTTATATATTAACACATTCTTTTTATCTAGGCGGGTACAATATCAAGTTATAGGTATAGCTCCCCTAGGAAGCGAGTGCGATCGTAGGTAAAAGTTAGTTGTTATAAACATACATGTTAAAGATATTTATAAAAGAAGATAACACTTTATAAACCTAAAATATTATCCTAACAATAACCGACGAAAGTCATTCCCTTCAGAGGTAAAGTGAAGAGGTTGGTCAGTAGATCAGATTCTGTAACTTCTTTGGGTGCAGAATCAATTATCACGGGATTTGCTGTACAGCTATGTTATGTAAAACAATTGTGTTTTCAACTGTGTTTCAGGTCTTGATTTGAGCTTCTTTGTCTTGATTTGTACTAATTAAAAAATGGTGTCATCATGCTCCTTCCACTAGGATTGGCACTGTCTCCCAGAACCGTCAATCTCATTGTTACTCAGGCGCGCTCGTAGGAATGAGCTATAGAATAATGTACTTTCTTGCGTTGAGCCATCTCTGCGACCATCTATATCACGGTTACCTAATTTGCCATCAAACACCACTTGCACAAGGTTTACATTGATACAAAATAAACCTTTTCTCCTACTTGCTTGCCTCCAAACGATTGAATCCATCCACACAACTTTGCATTTTAAAATATTAAAATGTGCTTTTATTTCCTTCAGCTCTGCAAAATTTGGCGATATCTCAATTTAAATTCTTCCTCCGTAAAGATTTCGAGCGGGTTTATCCTTCGTTTTTATATATATTTACGTATTGATATATTAGAAATAAACTCCAGTTCTTCCAAATCAGACGCTGAAGAGCTGCTCGTTAACATTTTGCTAATAATAAAATAAATAATAACTTTCACTGCAATTCACTGAATATCAATATTAACGTGACATATGCAGACATATGTAACCTGTCACGAAATAAAACGTCAAATATAGTTATGGAAGAGATAAACGGCACAAAATGGCCAGTTAGGTTAACCTAAGTTTAAACGGACATTATCTGACGTTGAGTTGTTCAGAAACCCATTTCGAAAGTTATCGAACCAATAGCGCTAATGAATAGATAAACTGTCAACAAAATGTACTCAGAAACCGGCCATAAGACTCTCATACAAATTTGCCGACGAGCAAAAAGGTGTGCTCTAAATCACGATGCTGTTCAAAGTGACAGTTCTAAGTTAGTTGTTATTGAGGGTGTTCTGTTTTCATCCTTTTCTTTTGCAGAGCGTTAGTAAAATATAGCAAATTTTTCAATTTCCGTGTAAAGGAGTCAAGATCATTATCTGTTTCAGTGGAAGCTGCATTGGTGTTTATTCTGCTCTACTCAAATGCACAAGCAGTGCTGAAGGATATGAATGGGAAAATAGTACCGTGGACCCACGATCGACCCTTTAATCATGGGAACCCAACCAAATCGATTTTTTTTGATAGACTTGTATACATCGCAATAAATAAAGAGGATGCAGAATACGGGGTTTTACCCATTACTACAGGGGTTATTATTGATAAAAATCGTTTACTAACTTCCTTTAGCCCCTTTAGGAAACTATCGAAAAATGCTTCTCTGCTTAGTCAAATATATGCCCAAGTTACTACGGGACGTAATAGATTTTATCATCCAAATAAAACAGTTTATTCTACATACACTTGGAATTTATATCAACTTCATTCGGGGCGACAAGTAACGTTTACTCCTGAAGACGAGATACCAGAACGCGCATGGCATGGTGAAGGAGAAGTAAGGCACAGCCCCCTTCACGACCTAATGGTGCTACGAGTTAAACCTAATTTTAACTCAAAAACCGAATTTGCTAATTACTTAGAAAGCAGATACACTATTGCCTCTTTTGCACCTTTCAATCAACAGAATGAATATTTATACATTTTTTGTGTGAACATCGCAAAACCTGGGGATAAAATGGTAGAACCACTTAGATTTGCGCAACTAAATCTACACAAAGAAAAAGAACTAGAATTTTATGATATTGAACCTACTGAACGGTTTATAGTGGACTGTGCTGATTACATTCCTAAATCTTGGGGACATTTCATCTGCGCTTTGAACGTCAGAAGAATAAAGGGGCTTGCGTCTGGTGCTGTATTAACGTCACAAGAAACAGTGTTCGGAATCGGATGTTTTAAGATAAATAGACATGGTGCAGACCTCTTAGTGTTCACTGATGTACGGCCTTACCATGATCTCATTATGAACGCTATGACAGACGCTGAAGTATCTTAATGAAAACTTATAGTTGTTACAAAATAATAGGAGCGCTTTGACATTTGAGAAAGACCCTACTATGTAACTTGGTACGAAACTGGTCGAAACAATAAATCAATAATGAACGATGTTGGACAACATGCTTTCCGGCTCGCCATGAGCTTGCGCTTAGGTATTGCTTGTGTCGCATCTCATCTTTGTCAATGCGGTGAAACTGTCGACTGCCTTGGTCACCATGGCCTGTCCTGCAGCAGGAGCGCCGGTCGGATTTCCCGTCACAGTAACTTAAATGGCATTATACGTCGCGCTCTTGTCACTGCCGGCGTACCAGCTGTTTTAGAACCCAATGGTTTGGTACGCAGCGATGGTAAGAGACCTGACGGTATGTCATTGTTGCCTTGGAAACTGGGTCGGCCTTTGGTGTGGGACGCAACATGCGTCGACACCCCCCGTCGCCATCCCACGTTCTAAGTTCAGCGGCCTCACCCGGCGCTGCTGCTGGAGCCGCGGAAACCCTTAAACGGCGGAAATATAACAACCTGATAGGTAATTATATTTTTGAGCCGTTTGGGGTTGAGACGCTCGGGACATGGGGACCAGGAGCACGAGTTCTTTTTAAGGAACTCGCAAAACGTTTGGTTGACGCTACCCGTGACCAAAGGGCTGGCATGTTTTTGGCACAGCGAATCAGCATTGCTATTCAACGTGGCAATGCTGCCAGCCTTTTGGGAACGTTTCCCGTCATAGACAAAGATGACGATGAATTTTTTGATGCTTGTTAGCCTTTTATTTTGTAATCCATATTACTTAATACTAGCTTCTGCCCGCGACTTCGTACGCGGATCCTGTTGCTTATGCCAGCGATAACAGGGTCGTCAAAATAAAAGATCTGAAACGTCTGATGTCAAACTCTAAGAGCCCGAGGACGGGAAAACAACGTGATGCGCGTGACGATTCGAGACCCTCCAGATCTTTCATTTTTGTAAGATAGCAGGAAATGCCCATCAGAACTTTTGCTCACGATCTGCGGTCAGTCGCGCATCATATTCTTCACTGGTCTCTAGAGACTTGGATGTAGATGCATAAATACGATGAGAATGCAGGCGTGCTTCGCGATCCGAAGAGGTTTCCACGGAGCGAGTTGCAGCCTGATCTTCTCGAACAGCATCAAGTCTCTCCTGACGCTCTTCGGTAGATTCTTGGGATCTTATGATCCTCAATCTTTTAGCTCCTTTGGAACATTGGGAAAGATTTGACTTCTTTCATCATGGTTATAGTTTTATTGTGAAGATACCTGATCAATTAAAATCTAAGTGAAAGCAAAGTAAATTAAACGCTCAAATAACATAAGCCCGAAGGCATATATCGCTGTCCCCGGGCAATAAAGCGGTAATATCAAAATTCGATTTTTACAGAAGAAATAAAAGAAGCTAATTTTCATATAGTGCAGCGTATAGTGATCCAAAACAGGCGGTCAAAATGTCAAATGGAAGCTTATTTTTTTACCAACCTAACCTTTAAAAAATAATTCTATTGGTATAACTATTTAATTAAATAATTGACAAAATGTATAATACAAATTATAGACGCTATTGATTCAATTGTAACATCATTAATGACTTTATAAACACACCGACCACTTAGACTCAGGCCCATAACAATATAATACGACATATTTTCCGCTTTAGGTCTCGAGCGTACCAGCCGATTACCACCTTCTTCAGGGAAATTTTATAGCCAAAGCTAGCTGTATCATCCACTAATCGCTATTTTAGAATCCTATCAATGAGTCATTTTTTTATGTAACCATCGTAACAAATTGACTTTATAATGTGATTTATTTTTATTTTTAACCATTTTAGACAGTATTCTATGAAATTAATATTTTTTTAGTGTTACTACTGCCTAATTTTTGTTTAATAAAATTTTAAATAATAATGACCTTTTAAAAAAAAAGTTTTACGAATCACATATTATTTATTAAATACTAGATGAAAACCCGGCTCCGCTCGGTTTAAATGTGACTCATGATACACAATGTAGGTAAATATTCTGTAGTCATCGGTTCTATAATATCGGTTCAATTGGCCAATCTCAGGTTTAAAGAAAGAACACATAACAAAGAGTTTATCATAAAAAAGTTTCAAAAACAATATTTTCGCGAAACGTCAATGACTGAAGTATTAAGTTTTGTTATGATTCAATCAATGTTTCCTGTAAGACGTTTCTATAATAATAATAAAATATGTAATTAAGAAATAAAATTACCGCTGACTGACAGCACTGATTTTTGTTATGGTTAGTATCCTTTTTTCTATGGTTGTTATCGCAATTGGCCAATCTCAGGTTAAAAGACAGAACACATAACAAAGAGTTTATCATAAAAAAGGAGTTTATCATAAAAAAAGTTTCAAAAACAATATTTTCGCGAAACGTCAACGACTGAAGAAAAGTATTAAGTTTTGTTATGAATAACTCAATGTTGCCGGCATTTTCAGGCTACTTAGGCCCATAGATACATATATACTTTACAGACTACACATATATTTTATAAGTACATTTTGTGTTATTAATATAAACGTTTCGTTTTACACAGTCAAATGAGTCACAGTTCTATGTGATGGCTACTTCTTTGGCGCGACGTACGCGATGTGTTAATTGGCGAGGCGTATATTATGCAACGGAACGTGAAAAAAGCGAAAAAAATATCGCGTTCCGAAACGATTCTGGTCCCAACTATCATGCAACTGTCATACGCCCTGTCAGCACTGTAATCACTTCAAGGAGGTTGTATGATAATAAACTCCTTGAATCACTTCGAAGGAGAATTATCTGTTACGGAACGCGGCCTTATTAATTACCCAAGATGGCGACTGCGGTTTTTTTGTTTGTCAGTGCCATTAGAATTTAACGAAATTCTCCATAATCCGAATTTTGCGGATATATGTTGTCGACTCGAAATCAATATTTTTTTATGTTTTGTTATTCATATAAGGTTTCGATCGAGTCTACCGTAGCCCTGAACGAAATTATTAATATAGATTAAACTTTGGAAAACAATACGAAAACACTTAAAAAAAGAAAAAGTACTATTCTACCTTAATTTGAAAAAATTACAATTTTAATTAGCTGTTATACTATGGAAACAAAAATAAAATTGGAATTTCGTTAAATTCTAATGGCACAGCTAGTAACTTTATATCTAATAGCACAGCTAGTAACTTTATAAACACACCGACCACTTAGACTCAGGCCCATAACAATATAATACGACATATTTTCCGCTTTAGGTCTCGAGCGTACCAGCCGATTACCACCTTCTTCAGGGAAATTTTATAGCCAAAGCTAGCTGTATCATCCACTAATCGCTATTTTAGAATCCTATCAATGAGTCATTTTTTTATGTAACCATCGTAACAAATTGACTTTATAATGTGATTTATTTTTATTTTTAACCATTTTAGACAGTATTCTATGAAATTAATATTTTTTTAGTGTTACTACTGCCTAATTTTTGTTTAATAAAATTTTAAATAATAATGACCTTTTAAAAAAAAAGTTTTACGAATCACATATTATTTATTAAATATTAAACTTTGGAAAACAATACGAAAACACTTAAAAAAAGAAAAAGTACTATTCTACCTTAATTTGAATAAAATCACAATTTTAATTAGCTGTTATACTATGGAAACAAAAATAAAATTGGTCAAAACCTACAGCTAATCAACATTGTGATTTTATTCAAATTAAGGTAGAATAGTATTTTTTCTTTTTTTCAGTGTTTTCGTATTGTTTTCCAAAGTTTAATATTTAATAAATAATAATATGTGATTCGTAATGGTTTTTTTTTAATTATTTAAAATTTTAGTAAACAAAAATTAGGTAGTGGTAACACTAAAAAAATATTAATTTCATAGAATACTGTCTAAATGATGGAGAGATTGACCGAGATATTAAGCACAGAATCAGATCAGGTTGGCTTAAAGGGCGACAGATGACTGGGATGATATGTGATCCTAACATAGTAAAGCTGAAAGGTAAAATGTATAAATCGGCTATAAGACCTGTATTGATGTACTTATGGTTCAGAATGCTGGGCAGTGAAAGGGACTGATGAAAGACGATTGCATGCAGCGGAAATGAGAATGCTTCGATGGAAGACTGGAGTGACGAGATTAGATAGGATAAGGAATGAGTATATTGGAGGAAGCTTGAAAGTAGCGCCAGTGAATGAAAAGATAAGAGGTAAGCGTTTGTCGTGGTATGGACATGTTATGAGGAGGGATGAAAGTCACATAACAAAACAAGTTATAAGTATGACTGTGGATGGCTATATAAGCAGAGGGAGACCGAAAAAGAGATGGATGGATTGTGTGAAAGATAATATGAGAAAGAAAGGACTGGATGCCGCGATGACGAGTAATAGAGAGGAATGGAAGGAAAGTACGCATTGCGCCAACCCCATATGAATGGGATGAGGGCAGGAAGAAGAAGAAGACTGTCTAAAATGGTTAAAAATTAAAATAAATCACATTATAAAGTCAATTTGTTACGACAGTACGGCGCAGGGGTCACAATAAATTTCCGGGAAGAAAGGCGTAATAGCTTGTACAGAATAAAACATCTTGTGATTACTTCGTATTCAATGTTACTGTTACTCTTTGTTTAGAAATGTAGTGTAAGGATGTTCACCGGTTTTTTGTGTTATGTTTCATAGAGTAATGCAATAAAACATTTTAGTCGTAAGAGAATTTTCCATGCAATAAAGCTGTTATTGTCAAGTATTCTAAAGAAATATTAATTGAAAAAATCTGAAAAAAATAAGTGATAGACTGATACTCAGAGAAGCCAAAAATCAAATAACATTAAAAAGGGCGTAACCGGCGTTTACCGCTATATTGCCGGGGCCAGCGATATATTCGATACAAAAAATAAAAAATAAAATTGGGAGTTTTGGCCAGTATAGTCGAATTATAAATGATATGCCATCGTCATCGAAAATCAGTCCTAAAGGTTATTTTATAATTATACAGTAAATTAGTGATAGCTTTGATTTCCAAGTCAGATGTTTCAAATCTTCGATTTTTATAAGTATACAGGGAATGCCCATCAGACCGAACAACTTTTGCTAAGACGTCATTCCTATATGTGTTATGGTGTAGCTGGGCTCTTGGAGTTCGACAACAGGTATTCCAGACCTTCAATTTTTATACGTCAACAGAGAGTGCTCATCAGGCTGAACAACTCTTGCTGAGACGTCATTCCTTTATGTATTATGGTGCAGCCGGGCTCTTGGTGTTCGACAACAGGTGTTCCAGATCTTCAATTTTTATACATCGACAGAGAGTCCTCATCAGGCTGAACAACTCTTGCTGAGACGTCATTCCTTTATGTATTATGGTGCAGCCGGGCTCTTGGTGTTCGACAACAGGTGTTCCAGATCTTCAATTTTTATACGTCATCAAGGAGTGCTCATCAGGCTAAACACCTCTTGCTAAGACGTCATTCCTATATGTGTTATGGTGTAGCCGGGCTCTTGGAGTTCCACAACAGGTGTTCCAGATCTTCAATTTTTATAAGTCAACAGGGAATGCCCATCAGACCGAACAACTTTTGCTAAGACGTCATTCCTATATGTGTTATGGTGTAGCCGGGCTCTTGGAGTTCGACAACAGGTGTTCCAAATCTTCAATTTTTATACGTCAACAGAGAGTGCTCATCAGGCTGAACAACTCTCGATAAGTCGTCATTCCTATTTGTGTTATGGTGTAGCCGGGCTCTTGGAGTTCCACAACAGGTGTTCCAGATCTTCAATTTTTATACGTCAACAGAGAGTGCTCATCAGGCTGAACAACTCTTGTTGAGACGTCATTCCTATATGTGTTATGGTGTAGCCGGGCTCTAGGAGTTCCACATCAGGTGTTCCAGATCTTCAAATTTATTCTCTCAGCAGAAAATGCCCATCACGTGGAACAATTTTTGCTATGGTACCAGTTTTGTATCTCTTATAGTTTAGCTGGTCTGTTGCGGTTCTGCATCAGGTGTTCAAATTTCCAAGATAAATTATAGCCTATAGGTATGTTGCCCAGACTTAATACCTATACAACAAAAAAAAAATCATGCAAATCCGTCCAGTAGTTCCGAAGATTAGCGTGTACAAACAAACAGACAAACAGACATACAGACATACAGACAAACAGACATACAGACAAACAGACAGAATTTTTTTTTCGGATTCGTGCTCTATAACTGTTTGTAAACCCCCCTCAATTTTTTTTTTTTAATATATTCAATTTACAGACACAGTTTTTTTATGTATAGATATATAGATTGGTTAGCAAGTTTTCTTTTTATAGATAGTTTTATTTATCTTATAAGTTTTAGTTTAGTTTAGTATAATTAATATAGTTTAGTATGGTTTAGGTGTGTATAATATAAAAATTATGTATATTGTTTACAAGAAATAAATAATAATGAATACACTAGATATTTTAAAGTATTAATTTACATTGTATTAATTTTTGGGCGCTTGCAATAACATGCTAGAATGTGTTGCGAGTATTCTTTTCTCGCTTACTTTATATAATCATGCAATTTCTGATGTGTCCGTAAGGATTGAGGAGCCACTTTTCGTATCTTAATGAAATTAATACGCTTATTTAGTAGTAAGTTTAAAAATATTGTAGGATCAATCTTCGAATTTGTAGTATAATAGTTCAATAGTTATATGACCATAAAGGTGGCTCCTCAATCCAAATGTTTGGATTGAGGAGCCACGTGGAAACACGGAAAGTATATAATGTACATTCTTGAAAAAATGGTATTATTTAGTAGTAATTGTGTATAATGCCTCCTAAAAATCTGATTCCGGTATGTACTGTTGATATTTAAAAATATACAATACTTAAATTTGGCTCCTCAATCTATACACGAAAATGTGAATTTCCATAAAAGTATTTGGTCAAAATTTAAATTCCACTCCAAATACATTTAGTAGTAAGTGGGTTTGAATTTGTAGTATATAAGGGTAGTTCTTCGAAATTTCATTCTTTGACTGATTCATATGGCCAAAATTTAATTCCACTTTCAGCTTAGTAACGCATCTTCATATGAAAATAGGTATGCCAAATAACGTATATTTGAATGAGGGACTCGTTTTTACAAAGTAGTTTTTGAGATATCGACATTTAAATATTTTGTGCCCAGATGAATCAGAATTTGTTACAGATTAATCAGAAACAGAAATAAAAATGAAAAGGTTTGAATGTAAATGGGCTCAGTCTTATGAAAATAATCATAATATTATAACAACAATAATCAGTTTTTATGAAAACAATTATCACACAATTATCAGTGATCATATCGCGGAAAAAAATTGGTCAATTCAAACTTGCGTAAAATATGTTTCATGCGATTTCTTTTTAGCAGGTGTTTCCCGTGCAGATTTTTTTAAACTTTTGGGCTGACAATGAGATGCAACTTTGTGGGCTGGGAGTCCTCGGTGAATCTGATATCCAGGTATTGGGTGAAGGTGATTTTATTATTCTCGATGGGACGTCAGCGTTGGATGAGACATCGGTTTCATTTTCTGTTAGGTTCAAATCGATTCCCAGTGTCTTCTGTTGTCTTATTGTGGATCTTGTTATACGTGCCGATAATGGTGAAGACTGAGTTGAAACCTGTGATGAGCTGGGAATTTCCGAAGATCTTGGTATGATTGAAATTCCTGGAGATGATGGTAATGATCATTTTTTTCGGTGTCGTCTGCTGGATCACATTTTTCAATTATTTTCTGCACTCTACTTACTTGGACAAGAAAAATTACGCAACAAAAGTGCTCCTTTCTTGCTGGAAAAGGGAAAAACTAATTTATTTTCTGATTCATATCGGGTTTTGATCATATGAATCAGGCACAGATGAATCATGATTTTGCCTAAAATCATGCATAACTCATCATACATACAGACTTCAATATTGTGATTTTTCTACACGAATCTATAACCCAAAAGCATCACACAAAACTCAGATTGAGGTTTCAAAATAACAAAATAAATTTTATAAAGTAGGCATTGTAATCAGGAGGCTACCTGAACCAAGCCCAGATGAATCAGATGTTTACCTTCGTTTCACCGGGCTCTAATCCAACTAGCCACAAGTCCGCCTTCTAGCTCATAGGTTGTACGTCTGGCTCCCCCCCGCGCGAGATTCCAGACCCTTATTATTATTACTCGATCAAGTACGGTCAAGCGCAGCTTACTCCACATGAATCAGTATTATACGCCGGACACTTCTTATTTAATTAATTATAAACACACTAACGTAGTTATAACTAATACATAATTTTTTTGTAAGAGGTTAATTCATTTCCTTTCGATATAATTTTAATTTATATTGAAGAATCAAAGGGAAAATGTGTCATCGACCATTTTGTTCCGGAAAATGGCAAACGGACGCCCTATATGAATCAGGAGAACAGACTTCAAAATTTTTTATTTTATATCTAGGCAGCAATTATTAAAAAAATATAATTTGTCCTAGATAGAGGTAAAGCTAAACTGTATAAAAAAAAATACTACATGCCGTTTTGTTTGTTGGTTACAGAAATATACTCACAGACATCGAAAATTTTGTCTCTGAAGAACTACCCATAAACAACGTAGTAAAACCGAGTGAATTCAGTAAAAAAACGCATTTTCTTTGGCTCCTCAATCCTGACGTTACTGTACTGAGAAGATACCTGAATTACCTGAGATCACGACGGAATACAAAAAACAAAGGCACTAACATTTAGTATAAATGTCTACTACATATGTATGCACAGATCAACATTGTATGTATTCGATATCTGAGAAACCAATAACTTTCGATATTCCTTAAGACTTTGCTATTAAGGGTGACCATTTGTGTTATGAATGAAACCAGGATAACTAGTTTAGAATATTTATTTTATAAATCTACAATATCGGAATACAGGTATGTACAGAGATTCTTATATTAATTTATGGAAAGTGAAAAAAGATTTTTTTAAATTAAGTTAAAAAAATAATTGTATAAAGTACTTACAAGTTACATAGAATAAATAGTTAAGTAGTTGTAGGTACTGGTACATAATAGAAACCTAGCTACAAATTTTATACAACAATGCGGTGCAACACCCACAGTCAAACCGCTAAACCGGTTTTGTGGGAGAATGTTTTAAATAAATATTGTATCTCCTTTATAATCCCTATCCCTACTAATATTATAAATGTGAAAGTAACTCTGTCTGTCTGTCTGTTACGCTTTCACGCCTAAACCAGTGAGCCGATTTTGATGAAATTTGACCCTGAGGAACAACATAGGCACATAACATTTAAAAAAAATAGGGTTCCGTAAGATATTTGGGTTTTTCGGACACAAGGTGTAAAAATCAACCAGAAAAGTTACTTATTTTGCGTACGCTGCCTAAACTATAAAAGATAGAACCATACAATGTTCTAATTAATTGTAGATCTTATAAATATCTACAAAAAAGTCCGGCCCGTTGCGAAGTGGGCGTCTAATAAATTAAGTGCGATTTTTTTTTATTTCGTTCTTAAAACTACACCTACGCAAAAGTTCTTCTAAGAGCTAAACAACAGGTCTTTTCAGGGCTAACCAACAGTTCCTTTCAGGGCTAACCAACAGTTCTTTTCATAATTATTGTAAAGAGGAAAGATTAATTGTATTTTTGTGTGCATGTCCGTGCTGATTTCAAAAATTCTTTCACCATTAGAAAGCTACATTCACACTAAGTATCATAGGCTATATTTTTACTAAAAAATTAGATACGCGAGCGGAGTCGCGGAGTTCAGCTAGTAATAAATAAATAAAAATAATTGGTAGGTATTTACAAATCATTTTCGACATAAGTAATAGTATGAATAACAATTGGTTGGTCGGTGCTTGTACTAATTTTACCATGACAATCATAGTCGTAACAAAAAATCTCGTCCTTTATTGGGTAGTGACATTTATAGTGACCCATGCCAACTTCACTAATAGAAGGGATAAATTCTATAACGCCAATTAATATAAATGATCTACACTCGAGAGCAATGAATCCGGGTCACTTAAAGAATGTTAAAAATCTCGGAAACTAAAAATGATAGGTTAATGCAATAAATTGTATTTAATAGACAATGTAATACTCCTTAAATGAAAGTAAAAAAAATATGAGTCACCATACATTTTACTAACACAAAATTACATAAAGAAAAAAACTGCTGATCTCTCCTTTAAACAAAAATAGGAAACATGAAATTTATGAACTTTATTACGATTTTCTTGAATTTTAATACTTCGTATTGCCTCCTCGTGCTTCCATTACTGCGTTTACGCGGTTTGGCATGCTGTACACCAAGTTCCTTATACGATTTGAATATTCTCCCATTCCTCTGTGAGAGCAATTTTGAGCTGTAGGTACTGGTACATAATAGAAACCTAGCTACAAATTTTATACAACAATGCGGTGCAACACCCACAGTCAAACCGCTAAACCGGTTTTGTGGGAGAATGTTTTAAATAAATATTGTATCTCCTTTATAATCCCTATCCCTACTAATATTATAAATGTGAAAGTAACTCTGTCTGTCTGTCTGTTACGCTTTCACGCCTAAACCAGTGAGCCGATTTTGATGAAATTTGACCCTGAGGAACAACATAGGCACATAACATTTAAAAAAAATAGGGTTCCGTAAGATATTTGGGTTTTTCGGACACAAGGTGTAAAAATCAACCAGAAAAGTTACTTATTTTGCGTACGCTGCCTAAACTATAAAAGATAGAACCATACAATGTTCTAATTAATTGTAGATCTTATAAATATCTACAAAAAAGTCCGGCCCGTTGCGAAGTGGGCGTCTAATAAATTAAGTGCGATTTTTTTTTATTTCGTTCTTAAAACTACACCTACGCAAAAGTTCTTCTAAGAGCTAAACAACAGGTCTTTTCAGGGCTAACCAACAGTTCCTTTCAGGGCTAACCAACAGTTCTTTTCATAATTATTGTAAAGAGGAAAGATTAATTGTATTTTTGTGTGCATGTCCGTGCTGATTTCAAAAATTCTTTCACCATTAGAAAGCTACATTCACACTAAGTATCATAGGCTATATTTTTACTAAAAAATTAGATACGCGAGCGGAGTCGCGGAGTTCAGCTAGTAATAAATAAATAAAAATAATTGGTAGGTATTTACAAATCATTTTCGACATAAGTAATAGTATGAATAACAATTGGTTGGTCGGTGCTTGTACTAATTTTACCATGACAATCATAGTCGTAACAAAAAATCTCGTCCTTTATTGGGTAGTGACATTTATAGTGACCCATGCCAACTTCACTAATAGAAGGGATAAATTCTATAACGCCAATTAATATAAATGATCTACACTCGAGAGCAATGAATCCGGGTCACTTAAAGAATGTTAAAAATCTCGGAAACTAAAAATGATAGGTTAATGCAATAAATTGTATTTAATAGACAATGTAATACTCCTTAAATGAAAGTAAAAAAAATATGAGTCACCATACATTTTACTAACACAAAATTACATAAAGAAAAAAACTGCTGATCTCTCCTTTAAACAAAAATAGGAAACATGAAATTTATGAACTTTATTACGATTTTCTTGAATTTTAATACTTCGTATTGCCTCCTCGTGCTTCCATTACTGCGTTTACGCGGTTTGGCATGCTGTACACCAAGTTCCTTATACGATTTGAATATTCTCCCATTCCTCTGTGAGAGCAATTTTGAGCTCACGAAGCGTGATTGGGGGAGGATTTCGTTGTTTTACGCATCTGCCTAGCTCGTCCCAAGCATGCTCGATCGGGTTGATATCCGGGCTGCGCGCTGGCCACTCCATACGAGTAATGTTCATCTCTTGAAGGTAGTCATTCACAATCCTACCTGTATGAGGTCGGGCATTGTCATGCATAAATATAGCATCCTCACCTAAATTGACCATAAATGGACCAACGTGATCATTGAGGATTTCTTCCACATATCTTTCGCTAGTTAAAGAGCCGTTTTCTATGATCACCAGCTCTGTGCGACTTTCAGAAGAAATTCCGGCCCACACAAGTACAGACCCACCACCGTAGGCTACTTTTTCTTCGATGCATGCTTGCTTGAATCTTTCCCCTGGTCTTCGATACACTCTGTGTCTTCCATCGTGCTTGTAGAGCATAAATTTTGATTCGTCGGAGAACATAACTTTTGACCAATCTTCAATACTCCAATTTACGTGGCTCTGGGCATATCTTAGTCTTGAAATACGATGCCCAGGCTCCAGTTTAGGGCCGTTTGCAGGTCTAAGGGGTTTTAAGTTAGATTCAGCAAGCCGACGTCTTACTGTCCATGCACTTGGGTTACTTCCTCCGAGGAGTCGAAACTGATTTGTGAGTTCAGTTCCTGTGAGAAAGCGATTTCGTAGCATGGTGTTCACCAAGTATCGGTCTTCTCGTGCTGTGGTACACCTGGTTCTGCCCGTTCCTGGTCTGCGTAGGTTACAACCAGTTACTTCGTAACGTCGGAGAACTCTTTTTACTGTTGACAGCGACACACCGACAGTCCTGGCTGTATCGCGCTGACTCCGGCCGGTTTCCAGCATTGTAAGTATTCTGGTGCATTCTTCAGGCGTAAGCGACATAATTTCAGCTTGAATAATGAATATAGAGCACTATCAACATGGTTTATGTACCCACATAAATGACAGATTACAAACAAAAGCAAAACCAAATGCTGTAATTTCGTAGTTCCATCTTCGAAAGTGGCCCTTTTTCAAATTACCGAATTATTACAGAAGATACCTTTACAATAACTAAGAAGTTTTAATACCTTCATTTAAGGAGTATTACATTGTCTATTAAATACAATTTATTGCATTAACCTAGCATTTTTAGTTTCCGAGATTTTTAGGACTCTTTAAGTGACCCGGATTCATTGCTCTCGAGTGTATTTGATATCAATATAGATTGTGGTACCTCATAAACAGGAAACTTTTTACAAACATTCACTTCAAATGATATTGTGTTTGATAAATTATATTTGCACACTGTTTGCTGGTTACAAAATGTACAAATGTTTTTTCTTCTGCAATACAAATAGCATCTTCTAAACTTTGGATTCCGAAAACAGAAATCATGTTCAGGTTTAAAGGCAAAAATGCGATCTGCCTAGACAATGGAGTAAATTGGCATGAATCATTTTTTATTGAAAATTGCACTAAAACAATACTTCAAAGCTATATATTCAAAAATGAAGGACACATTACAAGCAAATTCACAGAGGCCATCTCTTGTATCAAAATACAAAACGCCGACTTCGGCTCTCATTTTATATATATCACAGTCATTAGCAACAGAATCTGATAAGAGTTTTATGTATTTAGGAATTAAATCATCTGAGTATGTGTTTAATGTTTCTCGAAAATTTCTGCTTTGAATATTTGCTATGCTGAAGAAATGCATGACTGAATCAAAGCAACATGTGTTTTTCAAATCCACTTTAAAACTTTTGCCGACATGTACAGCATCGCATAGATTGCCATTTTTAACAAATTTTATTTTTATTTTGGGGGACGTTAGATTAGTGTCGGCTTCACCCCTCCAATTTTCGACGAAGGAAGGACGATCAGAAAATATTGATTCTGCGGCAAATGACCGATTAATTTTCTTTGTTTTGGAAGACTTTGATAATGTGGTATTTTTCGCCTGCGTTTGACATTTAGTAAGTGAATGTTTTCTTTTTCGAGAGCGTTTTGGTTCTTTATTCTGATTATCATTGACAAGATCACTTGTAGCCAGTGCAATTTCCGTGTTCAAGAAAAATTATAATGTATTTTTATAAATTCGTCGATTCGATACTTTTTTAAGTTTGTTTTGAAGAGTAATTGTTTTAAAGTTTTGAAGTAGCTCTCAATTCCTGACGATGATGGAGCAGTATTATAAATTTTAAAAGTGGGCATAGCAGATTTGACCATAATGGAAGTTTCCCAAGAATTCTTCTGAATTCAGATACAAATGGTGGATAAAAATATAAATTGTTATTTGTTACTTTAATTTCCTTTGAATGTTTTTGCAACTGAGATACTTCATCATCGAACCAAACAAAAAAATCGAGATCCGCAGTTGGATATGCTTCAGTTTCGTCTATTAATTTGTCGTCATCCATAGTTCCGAGTTCCGCCGTGTAATCAATATTTTTCAATCGTCCCAAAAGTCTGCTTAAGGCGGCTTGACAGGCGGAACTAACTGTAGTCAAATTAAAATTGTCGTATTGACAAAGACAAACCTTTATAATATCCAAGATTACTTCTTTTGCGGTTTTAAAATCATCACACTCTTTTAAAAACAGAATGCAGCGAATATAAAAATATTTTATTCGCGGATCTACATTATTAAAACGTTTTAGGTTGTGCAAAGTTTTTATGAAATGACTAGTGTCCAGTCTGATAAAAGTAGGGGGGGTCTGTAGCCTGTCCTTCTAAAATTGAAAATAATTTTTTTACATACTCTTTTGCACTGCTGAACACCGTAAAAGCTTCAGTACTAGCTGCAATCAGGGCTGAAGAGTTGTCAGAAATAATTTCGTGAGGTGATATTTGAATAGAACTTTTCCATTGATTTAGCCAATTTAATATAGATTGCTTACCGTGTGCATCAGTGGCGGGCACAGATTTTAATTTAAGATTTGCTGTTATAAGACCTGCATACAGAAATAGTCTTTTCGTGATCTTTGTTCCATCGGGGAGGCGCATAGCTTCAAAAAATGAGCCAGTAGCATCAATTGTAAGAGTAACTCTTTCGAATTTCCGTAGATATTGATTATAATAATTAATTTGTTCTTCGTTCCAATAATAAACATAAAAGTCAGGGTGTACACTAAGAGACCGGATTACATTTTTATGTGTACTTTTCGCCATAGCCAATAAAGATATAATCGGATTAGGATCAAGCCACTGTCGTCTCCGGGCCTCAGATTTTATTTGACGTATAGCGGAAAGCGAAGGTAATGCTGGTATACTTGTAACCTCATTTTCATCTTTTTTATCACCTATGATCTTTGACGCTAACTCATTATGAACGACTATTGCAGGTTCGTTCTTTAATATTTTTGCTAATACTGTTAATTTGCTAATTTGTCTTTTATACGGTGTTAATTTAAATTTCTTTTTTGGGTTGTGTATAATTGTTCTATCTATCTTCTATATATTAATACGTGATGCCAAAACTTTGGACCCCTTTTTACGAAAATTGCGCGGACGCAGGAGCATAAAATTTGGCACACTTATAGTTTATGTGTAGGAGAAGTGGAGAACGCTAATATTTTTCAATAATAATGCTTATAAAGTACATTAAATCAATGATATTATAAGTAAAAAGGTGTAGATAGGTTACCTACACAAAATTCGATCTTCAAAAACGGCACACTAACTCACACATAAATAACTGAATATTGCAAAGCACACTACATTACGATTAGACGTCAAGGTAGGATGGCATGATTCGATTATCGCAAGCAAAAAAGAGACAAATGTAATTGGCGACATAAATAAATCAGAAATGACATTTTACCTTACGTTAAAATGTGGCTAGTTAGCCACATTTTAACGTGTCGCTTGCTGAGCGCCTATAACCTATCTACACCTTTTTACTTATAATATCATTGCATTAAATCAATAAATAAAACATTACCCACACTACCATGCATTTCACACACACATGTTTGTTTTGTTTTTCATTGACTGCTTACTGACATTGACATAAATAAGTGGTTTAAGTTTTTATATATCCGAATATAACGGCCAAGGACATTTAGCAAACGATAAAAGAGGTTTTACAAAAAACATTGTTTGCAGAGAAGTTTGCAATATGCGATAAAATATGCTCTAAATGGATAGTATTTTCCTCTTATAGCATGTTTTCTTTTAATAAACATTTTTTAAATAGATATTCTTTATTTTACTTCCTTTTAATTTCATATAATTTGTTCAAAAAATAAATTGGCAAATAACAGTCTTGGTCAAATGTGTGGTTATAGTAGTTTAGTTTTCGACAGTAGAACCTTAATAATGTTTGAATATTATATTTTAATAATGTATTTTATGTCACTCACAATTTAAATTTATATTATAAGGTCGAATTTCGACCATTGGGCGACCACTAGTATTGATAATTTTACAGAAAATTGTGTGAAGTTTGTCTGTAGTTGTATAACTTCTTATTTGAACGCATGCCGTATATTGGGAACAATTTCCTTTCACAAAATTTTTATTTTCGACGACTTTTTCGCGCCTTAAAGTCCAAGTGCAAGGTAGCTTCGTGTATTTATAAATGTTTTCCTTTAACAAAGGACTCCATTTGAACTTTGGCATTGTTCTGTATTGCTTATAAGTGTTAGTGCCTGATCTTCTCTGATATGCATATAGGGGCTGATTTTTTTTCCAATCATACACGTCCATTTCATACGAAAATATTTTTGTTTCTTTTTGTTTACTTTTCTCTAAATTATAATAATTATCTTCAAATAATGTGTTTGATACACAACTGCTGCTACTACTAAAACTTTCAATTGTATGATTTTCACTAGTTAGTTTCTCAAGGAGTTTAATATCATTTTGAAAAAAAATATGACGTTTGCGTTTCAATGATAAAAACAAGGCTAACGGAGACATTTTAAAATCAAGTTCTTTAGAGATGGTTGTAAAAATCGGGTCATTACTTTTAATATTAGGATTTTGTAATATTCCAGCATATTTAGTAAAAACCTGTTTTTGATCTTCAAAATCTACAATCAATTTGCGACCTTTCGGCATATTGGTTCTGAAACAAAAGCATTCGTAACATAACTTATACCATTATGTAGGTATTTATAAAGTTAACACTTAGTACTTATTCGATACAAATATAGATACTTACACTGCAAACAGGAAATCAAACTGAATTTAATTATCAGACACTTATTATGCACTACTACAGTAGCAAATAGTCAACAATTATGATGTGATTAATAATAATATAATTCAGTAGTAGAACTGTAAGGTAACTCTATAATGGAAGGTATTATTATTATAGTATTATTTAAAGCAAACAATTTCAACAAAATACGAAAAATATGTACTCTTTGTAGTTATGGTGTACAAAATGACTGTCGTATTTAATATGATTTAAATTATTGGCGCCAATTCGCTTTACGTTCTAATTTCAAATGTTTACTTTTTTACTGCGGCCCATAATATTACTACAAAGAGACAGTACTTCAATAGAATTATGAAATAAGAACAAAATGTAGTGCTGCAGTATATTGAAGAAAAAAAATGATCTTCGCTTTGATTATCTTCTAGCTTCAAATAAGGTGGAAAAAGAAACATTTTATTAACATTTTACATTTTCCATAAGTATATCATTACTTCCCAGAAATAGACGATCCTTTTTGACTTCATAGATAAACATGATTATTAAATAAAAGAAATATTACTTTTTATGAACAATTAAACATTATTTGTGTTCTAAATTTAATAATATTAAACATACAACATCTTGTAGGCAAGCAACTAGGAGAAAAGGTTTGTTTTGTATCAATGTGAAACTTGTGCAAGTGGTGTTTTTTTCAACTCAACTCAGCCTATCGCGGTCCAGTGCTGGACATAGGCCTCTCCCAAGTTGCGCCAAAACACCCGGTCCTCCGCCTTCCGCATCCAGTTCGACCCAGCCACCTTTTTCAGGTCATCGGTCCATCTGGTTTGGGGGCGTCCTACGCTACGTTTGCCGGTTCGCGGTCTCCACTCAAGGACTCGTCTGCTCCAACGGCCATCAGTCCTTCGACAGACATGACCAGCCCACTGCCACTTCAGCTTACTGACTCTGCAAGCTATGTCGGTAACTCCGGTTCTTCTCCGGATAATCTCATTCCTGATTTTATCCTTCAAAGATACTCCGAGCATAGCTCGCTCCATAGCTCGCTGAGCGACTTTGAGTTTGTGGACTAGCCCTATTGTCAGTGTCCACGTTTCGGCGCCGTAAGTCATGACAGGCAGGACGCACTGGTTGAAGACTTTTGTCTTCAAACTTTGCGGTATAGGCGACGAGAAGCCTCGACGAAGTTTACCAAACGCTGCCCAGCCCAAACGGATCCTCCGGTCGGTTTCTTTCTCGAAGTTGTGTCTACCAAACTAGATGGTTTGTCCTAGGTAGACATACTCCTGCACAACTTCGAGAGCCACCCCTTCAACGAATATCGGTCTCGGCACGATATGAAGGTTAAACATGACCTTGGTCTTGTCTAAATTCATGCCAAGACCGACACGTCGAGAAGCTACGTTGAGGCTATACAGCATCTCGCCCAAATGTTCCAGCGACTCTGCCAACACAACGATGTCATCGGCAAAGCGTAGATGAGAGATGTACTCGCCGTTTATATTAATGCCCTGTCCAGTCCAGTCCAGTGTCTTGAAGACGTCCTCCAATGCGTTGGTAAACAGTTTCGGGGATATCACATCCCCCTGTCTTACCCCTCTGCGCAATGGAATCGGATTAGTCTTGTGGTCCTCGATCTGGACAGTCATTGAAGCGGCGTGATACAAGCATCTCAACATCTTAACGTAACGTTCGTCGATTTGACATCGCTGAAGAGCATCCAGAACCGCCCAAGTTTCGATGGAGTCGAAGGCTTTCTCGTAGTCCACAAACGCCATACACAGCGGCTGATTGTACTCTTCGGTCTTCTGCACAATCTGCCGTACAGTATGTATGTGATTCGAAACCCGGCTTGTTCCGGTGGCTGGAACTCGTCGAGTCTTCTGGCGAGACGATTCGTGACAACCCTCGAAAACAACTTGTAAACATGGCTCAGGAGTGAGAAGGGTCTGTAATTCTTCAAGAGGCTTTTATCACGCTTTTTGAAAAACAAAACCACCGCACTCCCACTCCACGCCTCCGGTGTAGTGCCTTGGCTGATGTCGGAATTAAAAAGGCCCTCGAGCTCCTTTAGAACTGGAGTACCACCTGCTTTTAAAAGTTCTGTCGTAATTCCGTCATCACCCGGAGCTTTGTTGTTTTTAAGTTGCTCGAGAGCCACCCTAATCTCACCCTGGTCAACGTCCGGGAGATCCTCGGTGTAATGGCGCGTGAGTCGGGCTCTTTGGTCATCGTTGCTGGAAGCTGCTGGTCCCACCGTTTGCGCTGAGTATAGGTTCCTATAGAAGCTTTCGACTTCATCGAGCATCTCGCTCTTAGAGGTGACGACCCTGCCATCCGCGGTTTTAAGTTTCATCAGATGGGTCCTCCCTAACTGCTGAGCGAAGACTTTTGACCCCCTGTTTTGCTCAATCGCAGCTTCGATAGCGCGGGTATTGGAGCGTCGGAGGTCGCGTCGCATCAGCTTCCTGAGTTTAAGGTTTAAGGACCTTCTATCTGATGAAGACACCTGATCGGATGGCATCTCCCGTCTCTTTCTCATAAGGTCGAGAGTCTCAGTCGAAAGCTTGGATACTCTACTTCTGCGCTGCAGCGGAAAGTGCTTACAAGACAGTTCCTGCAACGTTTTGACCAAAGTATTGGTCTTCTGGTCAATGTCTTCCGTGGTTTCCAACGAGTCGAATCGATTTTGAAGTTCCAGTTGGAACTTTTCAGAACCTGATATGATTTGGGGCAGTGTAGGCCTAAGAGTTGACCTTATCAAGCGCGATCTTTCGACTTTCACATTGATATTTAGAGTGCCTCGGACAAGTCGGTGGTCACTTCCGGTATTAAACCTGTTGATCACGGAGACATCTCTAAATATATGCCGCTTATCCGACATGATCAAGTCAATCTCGTTCCTTGACACATTATCGGGGCTCCGCCAGGTCCATCTCCTCTGGAGCTTCTTCTTAAAGAATGAGTTCATTAAGAAGAGCCCCTGAGATTCTAGGAAATTGACCAGCATTTGGCCCCTGTGATTTCTCTGCCCCAAACCATAAGGTCCGACTTTCGATTCGCTGTGTTTTTGTACTCCCACTTTGGCATTGAAGTCCCCCATAACAACGTTGTAATGAGCCTTAGCCGTACCATTGACAGCCTGAGCGATGTCTTCGTACATGGCTTCGGCTATTTCATCTGAGTGCGTCGAGGTCGGCGCATACACCTGTACTACTTTCAGCTTATACCTCTCATTTAGCTTTAGTACTAGGTACGCTACCCTTGTCGACACACTACCGATTTCCACAACGCTGCTAGCGAGGGACTTATTGACCAGAAAACCAACACCTCCTTGAGAGAGTTGATCACCTTCGCGGAAGTAGAGCAAGTTGCCTGACTCCAGGGTTATAGTGTCCTCCCCCTTTCTACGGACTTCAGATAACCCCAGTATATGCCAGTTAATGTTACTTAGCTCCACTTCTAGTTCGGCAAGGTGATGGTCCATCCTCATCGTTCGTCCATTATACGTTGCCAGATACAGTCGTCGGTTTTGGTAGCCTGCCGTAACCCGGAGATTCTTAGCACCCCCCGTCCCACCATGTGACCGCAACCGCTACCGTGGCCAGGAATAGTGGGACTACCGGGAACTGGGGGCCGTGTGTTATGGCGACAATCATGGGGTGTTTGTTGCCCTAGTCACCATGCTGGGCAAGCGGGTTGGTGACCGCAGTTAACTTTGGTTATTTAGGAGAACGCTGCTGCCCATTCTCCTTGTTTTATATCCCTTAGTCACCTCCTACGACACCCACGGGTAGAGAGGGGCGGGGTTGTTATTCTAAGCCGCAACCCCACGGCGATATAGATGGTCTAGTGGTATAGTGGTGTTTGATGGCAAATAACGTAACCGTGATATAGATGGTCGCAGGGATGGATCAACGCAAGAAACTACATTATTCTATAGCTCATTCCTATGAGCACGCCTGGTTAACAATGAGATTGATGGTTTTGGGAGACAATGCCTACACTAGTGGAAGGAGCATATTGACACCGTTTTTTAATCAGTACAAATCAAGACAAAGAAGCTCAAATCATCTTTGGTAACGGTCAACCGGCCAACATCACGTGTGTTTTTGCTCTTTGCTAAAAAATTAAAATAATAAACTTCCGGAGCCAATTCGCAAGTACAACTATTTTTTGTGACTGAATATTCATTAAACAAGTGTAATTTTGTAAAAACAGTACTAAATAAGTGAATAATAAGAACATTTTCTGGTGTGAACCGTTTAAAACTTTGAATCTGGAATTGTCATTCGGTGAGTGAGTGATTAGTAATTATATGCTTAGTGCATGCAACTGTCGCGGTTACGCGCCGTGCATAAGTGTCATATCTGCGCGCGGCTACGCTCAGTGACGCATGCTAGCGCTCACACCAAAGACTAAGCAACGAAGACGGCGCAGTGTTTCTTACCTAATTTGCACTGCCTCAGAGAAGACGGCATCAATTTTTTTCTTTCCGACTTATTTAAATTATCTAATATGGATGGTGAAGATGATTCAACACCTACTCGTAATGTGTCAAAAAATAGAGGTAACAAAAGACAAGCTACTGGATCTCCATCGCCACCTTCGCCTTTATGTAAAGAGGATATACGCTGTATTATCCAAGAGATAATGAAGGCAGAATTCAGCGACATGTTAACGGAACTAAATAAAAACTTGATCAGCACGATGAACAACGAGCTTGAAAAGGTGAATGCAGAAATGAAGGAGATGGTCAAATCCATGCATTTCGTCAACAAGCAGTTTGAACATTTTGAGCGTAACCAAAAAACATCAAATGAAACTATACACAGATTGGAACTGGAAAATACGGAACTAAAAACAGATATTGCGAAACTAAGTTTGCGACTCAATAACTTAGAGCAACAATCCCGAGCAAATAACCTTGAAGTGTAACAATGTATTCCTGAAACAAAAAACGAAAACGTCTACTCAATTATAAAACAGCTCGGGAAAGTGGTAAATTGTGATGTCCAAGAAAAAGAAATACTAAACTGTACACGAATTGCCAAAACCAATCCGTCTAGCCCCCGTCTCAAGTCCATAGTAGTCCAGATGGCATCACCTAGGCTCCGCGATCAAGTCCTGGCGTCGGTTATCAAATATAACCAAAATAACCAAGATAATAAACTCAACTGTGGACATCTTGGATTTGCCGGTCGAGACTCTCCAGTCTATGTTGCTGAGCACCTTTCTCCCACCAACAAAGCTCTGCATGCTGCGGCAAGGATTAAGGCTAAGGAAATGAACTACAAATATGGGTGAGAAATGGCAAAATTTTTGCGAGAAAGGATGACGGCGGAGAATACATACTCATCAAAAACATGAATAGCTTAAGTAAAATAATTTAACTCTTTCCTGTTTGCTTAACTTGCATGCCTTGGTATATGTATTTAGTTAAAATTCAGCAATTTATCAATCAACTATCAGAACTGTAGAGGTCTAAGAACAAAAACCAATACTTTTTTCAGTAGCATTAGTTGTATGGACTATGACATAATTATATTAACTGAAACCTGGCTAAATGGTAGTGTATTGAATAGTGAACTATTTGATAAAAGGTATGTTGTGTACAGAAGAGACAGGGAGACAACAGGCTTCCATCCAAACAAAGATGGTGGCGGAGTTCTGATTGCTGTATCAACTAAATTCAACTCCAAACGGATTGATTCATGGCAAAGTAGATGTGAGGATCTTTGGGTCACAGTAGATGTTTCGACTACACAGAAATCACAACAGTTAGCTCTCTGTGCAGTGTATCTTCCTCCACCTGTAAGTCTTCCCTTAATCGAACATTTTATCGAACACTGCAATAACGTGTTTGATACAACGGATGTGCCCGTTTGTATAATGGGTGATTTCAATCTGGGTAAAATAATGTGGGACCCAAGTGCCCGTAATAATTCACTACCCAACACTTGTCAGAGACTGTTGGAGTTCATCAATGTGTGTAGACTTAATCAACACAATTTAGTTAAAAATTGTTCAGATCGTATATTGGACCTGGTACTATCTACCATACCATCATGCGCTGTGAACGAGTCCAGTTGTCCTCTGACCGTTGTTGATAAATTCCACCCCCCTCTTGATCTCACGTTGTCATTATTAAGTGAATCCAATCTCCCCTACAACAAGCTCAACCAGAAAAAAAACTTCTTCAAGGCCGACTACAATCACATCAGATCCTATATTAATGATCATGACTGGCAGCGAATTTTTGCAGGTACTGACGATGTAGACGTCATGGTAAAACAGTTCTATGAAATTTTGAATTCTGCAATCGATAATTTTGTACCAAAATGTAAATCTGTTTTACGGACATTGAAGGAAAAAAATAAGTTAAGGTTACGTTTTAAAAAATATAAAAATCCTTTAGACAAATTACAGCTGCAGTTAGTTACGAAACGGTGTCAGAGTCTAGCTAAAATTTTGTAAACACTTATTTGGAAAATTTAGAATCTGAAATTAAAGAGAACCCCAAGCTATTCTGGACCCATGTGAAGGCTAAGCGTGGTGGATCTAGTGCCTATCCACTCACAATGACTGACGGACAGACCATAACATCAAACGGCACAACTGTCTGTGACATGTTTGGCGACTATTTTGCATCGGTCTACACCCCTGATCACGATACTCAACATAAGAGCGACTCAAATTTTCTGGACTCAATTGAAATAAACAGCCAGTGCTTAACAAATCCTGAACTAGACAGTGATACTCTTCTAAAAAAGCTACAATCAGTTAACATCAGGAAAGGTGCAGGTCCAGACGAAATCCCACCATTATTCATTTCGTCCTGCGCTACTGCTCTGGTTGCCCCACTATTAAAAATATACACGATGTCGGTAAATACCGGAAACTTCCCCACGGAATGGAAAAAGGCTAAAGTTGTCCCGGTTTACAAATCGGATAAGAAAGAAAACATATCCAACTATAGGCCCATTGCGATCCTCTCCACCTTTGCGAAGATATTTGAGTCGATAGTTTGCCCTTACATTCAACGTCACTTCAGACTATATCTGAGTGATCATCAGCACGGATTTGTTGCGACTAGATCAACTACCACTAATTTGTTGGCCTTCACGGAATCGCTCATAGAAACTACTGACTCAAATAAACAATTTGATGTATTATAATATACTGATTTCAGCAAGGCCTTCGATAAAATTTCTCACTCCATACTAATTAATAAGCTAGCAAAGTATGGTATTACTGGGTCCTTGTTGAAATGGCTGAAATCCTACATAATAGGTCGGGAATTCCATGTTGTTGTAAACGGTTTCCGATCTTCTGGCAACTATCGTATGACATCCGGAGCTCCACAGGGCTCACATCTTGCCCCCATTTTGTTTAATATATATATAAACGACCTTCCTAGTTGCTTTCACTTCTCTGAGTGCTTTTTGTACGCCGATGACCTAAAGTTTGCCAGAGCAATCGATTCACCCAGTGATATCGCGTTACTGCAGGAAGATTTGAATAGGGTCATCGAATGGTGTAAAAATAACAGGATGGAGTTAAATTTAAAAAAATGTGACCACCTATCATTTACAAGAAAGGCTCATCCTATACAGTCGGAGTACTCGGTAAAAGATACAAAACTGCAACAAGTCGACAGTATCACGGACTTAGGAGTTCTTTTTGAGAAAAAAATTACCTTTTATTCCTCACACTGAGAACATTGTCAAAAAAGCATCCAGAATGTTGGGGTTTGTACTAAGAAACACAAAAAGCTTCAAACATGCTTCCACTAAAATAATGCTGTACAATACTCTTGTGCGAAGCATCCTGGAGTATTGCAGTGTTGTATGGAGACCACATTACGCCACGCACAAGTTATTCTTAGAAAGGATACAAAAGCGGTTCCTTTGGCACCTTGCCTTCTCAAAGGGTAAAAGCAAACAGTTGTCCTCCTACAACACTCGTTTGGAGTACTTTGGGATGCAGTCGTTGTCATCTAGAAGAGACATAATAGATGCCTTGTTTATTTTTAAACTTCTTAGACATAAAATCGACTGTCCTAATATATTGAGTCGTTTTAAGTTTCGTGCCCCATCACGTTATCCGAGAACCCCTATCACTCCCTTGTACCCACCCTTACGCAGAACGGTTCTAGGTGCAAACTCTCCAATTCCACGCCTGTGTAGAATGCTTAACAGCTGCAGTGACCTAACAGATGTGCATCACGACAGTTTGAGCAAATTTCGTAAAACAATTTGGGAACACTTTTCTGGAATTGAATAGATAATAAGATCAGGATTAATTTTACCAATTAATAGACCTCTGCTATTGTATTATATTGTTGTAATTGTAACTCTGTCTAATGCTACTTTTAATTAATTATAAATTTTATTAATTTAATTTATAATGTAAAATTTTATACTATGCTGTGATGTTATAATTTATAATGGTCTTCTAAATATGCAATTTAATTTACAATGTTTTTTTATTTAATTTAAAATGTTTTTTTTTACATGTAATTTGAATAATTGCTCATTTAATTAATTTTAAATCTTAGCAATAAGCAATAAAACAAATTGTGCATGTGGTGTTAATCTATAATTAATTGTTACACTTATAAATGAATTATTAAATGCAACTGTTGATGTACCGTGTAAGCAATTGTTGGTTAACCAAATAAATAAATAAATCAAGACCTGAAACACAGTTGAAAACACAATTATTTTACATAACATAGCTGTACAGCAAATCCCATGATAATTGATTTTGCACCCAAAGATGTTACAGAATCTGATGTACTAAACAACCTCTTAACTTTACCTCTGAAGGGAACGACATTCGTCGGTTATTGTTAGAATAATATTTTAGGTTTATAAAGTGTTCTCTTCTATAATAAATATCCTTATCACATAGGTATGTGTATAACAACTAACTTTAACCTACGGTCGCACTCGCTTCCTAGGGGAACTATATTACTTCATATTGTACCTGCCTAGATAAATATAATGTGTTAATTTAGAACAGTTTTTATAATAAGTGATGTAAAACAGAAAAAAAATAATCAAAAACCATTTTTTTTTGTAGTTATTTAAAGTTGAATGAAAAATGTTTAACAACTAAAAGGGAAATTTTAAGTACAAATGAATGTGGGAGATTAAAAGGCCACATTAGAATCTATATCCATAAAACAAAGTCGGGTTTTTAACTAAATAAAAAAGAATAAATATTTTAAACAAAGGAAAATGGACAAAAAACATCTTCTCATCGTCAATTATTTTCCAGTTAATTTACTAGAACGGGGACTACTTACGCGGGTGAAACCGCGCAAGCATAGCTAGTAGATAACATTTTACAAAAATCCTTGGTACAGAATATTACCTATTATTAGATTTGACATTTTCACGAAGAAAGACTTCAAAAATTAACGCATTATCATATTTTATAACAAAAGCAGTGTTTAATTATGTGTTTACCTAAAAATAAAATATTGGTGTAATTAAAAAAAATATGAATGACAAATTCAAATTATAAAAATGATTTTAAGCTTGATCTATTAAAGAGTCCCATCTAGTGACAGATAGCGGGACTACTTCACGACAAACCTATTAATAATATTCCCAAACCTTATTAAAGGACTTCTTTTTTTAAGTCTTTTGTACAATATTATTGTATACTAGCTGTTTCCCGCTGCTCCGCCCGCGGTCTCAATTTTTTTTTATATTTGTTATATGTAAGCTATCCTATATTTCAAGTTGGATCAAACTGCACATGGTGTGCAAATTTGATTAAAATCGGTTCAGTAGTTTCGGAGTTCATCCCCGACAAACATGACACTGGAATTATATATAATATCGATTGATGCCAAAAATTACACGGTGCTAGTTTTTCGCATTTTAGCCCATTCGATTCCCGGTCCGCAAAGCGTATTTTCAAACATCAATTTAATGCAGATTTATTTCTTTAAAAAAATAAACGAATGTTTTCTTTGAGTCTAATTTGCTATTCTTCAGTATTGAGAGTACTTTCTCTCTTTCTTTCTGGTGGCAATAAAAAATCCATCCTGTTTATCATAATATAACCTACGACCTACTCTCAGACCTACCAAATAGACAAACGAAAAAAAAACATAAAAGTCTGCGAGCCTGATATTTAAAGAAGAAAACAGTTTTAATATCATTGCAAGGAGTTTTGACAACCTTGTTTATTTAATTGTTAAATAACCTTGCGGCACCTATGTCCTGTTAGCAGGCTGGCCGACAGGTAGGTAGGTAGGTAGGGGTTCGATAAATAAAGAACACGAATCCTTAGCAATCGAGTCTTTATTTATGCCAACTTCTGTTGCCCTAACCACGTCCAAATTGTGAGGTAAAAGGTAGCACTGGGAACACTGGCCTGAACCGTGGTGTAGCTCCGCCGGCGGCCCTGCTCCTTCCAAGGTTGTTTCCAGGTCTCCAGCAAGACCTAGGTGAGATCTGGTCTGGGGTTAGGTCTGGTCTTGGGTCTTCCACTCGCCGCCAGGTAGGAAGGTCGCGTAGCGAGGGTCCCAAAAGGTAGCCTATAAAGCCTGGAAGCGCAGATACAAGGCAAGCATTAGCAGAGCTTGGACCACGTAGCCGGGTCCAAAGGTCACAGTGTCCCAGCAAACAAAGAAAAATAGGAACAGCTGATATTATGAAGAAACGAAGAAACACCTTACAATAGAAACACTTTAAGCAAATGCATGGAACTTACCCCAGCGGGATTTCCGAGGATTAATTCGTTTTAGAACAAATTATAATAATTTTTAAAAGAAGGTCATCTGGGACCGTGTGACACAGCCGTCACCTCCGATGCGTTTAAGTCGTCTGCCCGTTGCATTTTTCGAATGCACTCGAAGCTAGCCGAACGGTCGCGCGCAGCACGACCGGTTTTTAACTCGTTTAGAGATGCGTAGGCGCAATAGATACGAAGACCTTCGCGTCAACAATAAATGGTGGGTTCCGTAGTATATATATGTCGGAGGAAGCTATGAGTCTGGTTGATTGTTGTTTGCATTAATGATTTATAATGTTAATTGTTTACATTTAAATTACTTTTAAAATTCTTAACTTATTTTTATTTGATTTGTTACATTTTACTTTAATTTAAAAACCTTACCAATGTATTAAAAGTTATTAATATTGTGATTTACGTAGCAACCAATCAGAGCAGAGCACATGCCTCGAGCGGGGTCGAGGCGCCATTTTTACTTTAAAGTACGAACAGTTGTTTTTGGTGGGAGATTAGTGTGCTAATGCAGTAGAAGAGTCGAGTTGGACTACGAGAGGGTATTCGTTGGTGAAAGTAAACTCGGTGCCCTGAACCCGCTGCTCGGTCTTGACTTTCTTGTGATATTGTACCTAGTGTTAAAACATTTATAAAATCAAACACTCCGGTCCCGTCACACCTAGCCTCAGCAGGAGCAATGAGATCACTTATGCAAGTAAACAAATAATTAAAATAGTGTCGAATTGTGTTCATTGTGTTTTGTGCTCGCATATTTACCCTGATGACGCCCACAAAGCCTGTAACCACTAATGACGATGATCGCGAGAACTATGCTTCTCCGACATATATATATTTTTTATTACTAGTTTAATGTAGATTAATTATATTTTAATTTAGTTACGTGTCGTAAAGGTAAACAAGAGATAAGCGCGCGGGGTGGGAGAGGTTAAATTTGATAAGTTGTAATTAGTGTTTCTTATATATTAATTAGGGTGTTTTTATTGATAGATTTAGAATATCTTTTATTAAACAGCTGTAGTTTTATAATTTCTAACCTATTCTTAGAGTAAACAAGGTACAACGTTTCAACCTCTATGGAGGAGGATCTCGTACTAAAACAACGAAATTTGGTCGTCATGGCAACTACCTACTTACCAATTTTACCAAGGGATGTTAATATGATAAAAATTAAACAAAAAAACATTTCAAATTGGACCAAATTGTGAATCTAAACCATCCTCGAATCCACCTGAAGACACACAGCAAATTTCATTATAATCGGTCCAGCCGTGTAGGAGGAGTTCAGTGACATACACACTCACAGATGAATTATATATATAAAGACTAGCTATGACCCGCGGTTTCATCCGCGTAAGTAGTTCCCGTTCCAGTAAATTAAATGGAAAATTTACGAAAAGAAGATGTAGTTTTGTCAATTTTCCATTGTTTATAATATTTTATTCTGCTATTTAAGATGGAGACGAATCCAACAAATCAAAGATCATGACGTCGTCGGACCGACTGTTCTCGAGTTAGGTATAAGTGTAGATAAAAACCTGGCTTTGCTTTATGGATATAGATTCTTTTATGGCCTTTGAATCTCCCACATTCAAACTTTTCCTTTTAGTTGTTAAAACATTTTCATTCAACTTTAAATAACTACAAAAAGATAGCTTTTGATTATAATTTATTTTCTAATCTAGGTACATCACTTATTATAAAAACTATGTTCTAAATTAACACATTCTTTTTATCGAGGTAGGTAGGTAGGTAGGCTTCGCTTATGAGGCGTGAAATTCTTTCACTGTTAGATAGCCCATTTATTAAGGAAGATTTCAGGCAGGTTACTTTTCTTTTGAAAATTTATCCCTTAAGAGGGTGAAATAGGGGTTGAAAGTTTGTATGGCAAGTTCGGTATTTTCAAAGATGACATGACATTTCGTACACTGGTTTCTGGATAGACAAAAATTAAGACGTATTTCAGCGATTTAAAAATCTACCCCCTAAGAGGGTAAAATAGGGGTTGGAAGTTTGAAGGTGATGCCGTGGGGTTGCGGCTTAGAATAACAACCCCCCCCTCTCTACCCGTGGGTGTCGTAGGAGGCGACTAAGGGATATAAAACAAGGAGAATGGGCAGCAGCGTTCTCCTAAATAACCAAAGTTAACTGCGGTCACCAACCCGCTTGCCCAGCGTGGTGACTAGGGCAACAAACACCCCATGATTGTGCGCCATAACACACGGCCCCCAGTTCCCGGTAGTCCCACTATTCCTGGCCACGGTAGCGGTTGCGGTCACGGTGGGACGGGGGGTGCTAAGAATCTCCGGGTTACGACAGGCTACCAAAACCGACGACTTTATCTGGCAACGTATAATGGACGAACGATGAGGCTGGACCATCACCTTGCCGAACTAGAAGTGGAGCTAAGTAACATTAACTGGCATATACTGGGGTTATCTGAAGTCCGTAGAAAGGGGGAGGACACTATAACCCTGGAGTCAGGCAACTTGCTCTACTTCCGCGAAGGTGATCAACTCTCTCAAGGAAGTGTTGGTTTTCTGGTCAATAAGTCCCTCGCTAGCAGCGTTGTGGAAATCGGTAGTGTGTCGACAAGGGTAGCGTACCTAGTACTAAAGCTAAATGAGAGGTATAAGCTGAAAGTAGTACAGGTGTATGCGCCGACCTCGACGCACTCAGATGAAATAGCCGAAGCCATGTACGAAGACATCGCTCAGGCTGTCTATGGTACGGCTAAGGCTCATTACAACGTTGTTATGGGGGACTTCAATGCCAAAGTGGGAGTACAAAAACACGGCGAATCGAAAGTCGGACCTTATGGTTTGGGGCAGAGAAATCACAGGGGCCAAATGCTGGTCAATTTCCTAGAATCTCAGGGGCTCTTCTTAATGAACTCATTCTTTAAGAAGAAGCTCCAGAGGAGATGGACCTGGCGGAGCCCCGATAATGTGTCAAGGAACGAGATTGACTTTATCATGTCGGATAAGCGGCATATATTTAGGGATGTCTCCGTGATCAACAGGTTTAATACTGGAAGTGACCACCGACTTGTCCGAGGCACTCTAAATATCAATGTGAAAGTCGAAAGATCGCGCTTGATAAGGTCAACTCTTAGGCCTACACTGCCCCAAATCATATCAGGTTCTGAAAAGTTCCAACTGGAACTTCAAAATCGATTCGACTCGTTGGAAACCACAGAAGACATTGACCAGAAGACCAATACTTTGGTCAAAACGTTGCAGGAACTGTCTCGTAAGCACTTTCCGCTGCAGCGCAGAAGTAGAGTATCCAAGCTTTCGACTGAGACTCTCGACCTTATGAGAAAGAGACGGGAGATGCCATCCGATCAGGTGTCTTCATCAGATAGAAGATCCTTAAACCTTAAACTCAGGAAGCTGATGCGACGCGACCTCCGACGCTCCAATACCCGCGCTATCGAAGCTGCGATTGAGCAAAACAGGGGGTCAAAAGTCTTCGCTCAGCAGTTAGGGAGGACCCATCTGATGAAACTTAAAACCGCGGATGGCAGGGTCGTCACCTCTAAGAGCGAGATGCTCGATGAAGTCGAAAGCTTCTATATGAACCTATACTCAGCGCAAACGGTGGGACCAGCAGCTTCCAGCAACGATGACCAAAGAGCCCGACTCACGCGCCATTACACCGAGGATCTCCCGGACGTTGACCAGGGTGAGATTAGGGTGGCTCTCGAGCAACTTAAAAACAACAAAGCTCCGGGTGATGACGGAATTACGACAGAACTTTTAAAAGCAGGTGGTACTCCAGTTCTAAAGGAGCTCGAGGGCCTTTTTAATTCCGTCATCCGCCAAGGCACTACACCGGAGGCGTGGAGTGGGAGTGCGGTGGTTTTGTTTTTCAAAAAGGGTGATAAAAGCCTCTTGAAGAATTACAGACCCATCTCACTCCTGAGCCATGTTTACAAGTTGTTTTCGAGGGTTGTCACGAATCGTCTCGCCAGAAGACTCGACGAGTTCCAGCCACCGGAACAAGCCGGGTTTCGAAAAGGCTACAGTACCGTGGACCACATACATACTGTACGGCAGATTGTGCAGAAGACCGAAGAGTACAATCAGCCGCTGTGTATGGCGTTTGTGGACTACGAGAAAGCCTTCGACTCCATCGAAACTTGGGCGGTTCTGGATGCTCTTCAGCGATGTCAAATCGACGAACGTTACGTTGAGATGCTTGTATCACGCCGCTTCAATGACTGTCCAGATCGACGACCACAAGACTAATCCGATTCCATTGCGCAGAGGGGTAAGACAGGGGGATGTGATATCCCCGAAACTGTTTACCAACGCATTGGAGGACGTCTTCAAGACACTGGACTGGACTGGACAGGGCATTAATATAAACGGCGAGCACATCTCTCATCTACGCTTTGCCGATGACATCGTTGTGTTGGCAGAGTCGCTGGAACATTTGGGCGAGATGCTGTTTAGCCTCAACGTAGCTTCTCGACGTGTCGGTCTTGGCATGAATTTAGACAAGACCAAGGTCATGTTTAACCTTCATATCGTGCCGAGACCGATATTCGTTGAAGGGGTGGCTCTCGAAGTTATGCAGGAGTATGTCTACCTAGGACAAACCATCCAGTTTGGTAGACACAACTTCGAGAAAGAAACCGACCGGAGGATCCGTTTGAGCTGGGCAGCGTTTGGTAAACTTCGTCGAGTCTTCTCGTCGCCTATACCGCAAAGTTTGAAGACAAAAGTCTTCAACCAGTGCGTCCTGCCTGTCATGACTTACGGCGCCGAAACGTGGACACTGACAATAGGGCTAGTCCACAAACTCAAAGTCGCTCAGCGAGCTATGGAGCGAGCTATGCTCGGAGTATCTTTGAAGGATAAAATCAGGAATGAGATTATCCGGAGAAGAACCGGAGTTACCGACATAGCTTGCAGAGTCAGTAAGCTGAAGTGGCAGTGGGCTGGTCATGTCTGTCGAAGGACTGATGGCCGTTGGAGCAGACGAGTCCTTGAGTGGAGACCGCGAACCGGCAAACGTAGCGTAGGACGCCCCCAAACCAGATGGACCGATGACCTGAAAAAGGTGGCTGGGTCGAACTGGATGCGGAAGGCGGAGGACCGGGTGTTTTGGCGCAACTTGGGAGAGGCCTATGTCCAGCAGTGGACCGCGATAGGCTGAGTTGATTGAGTTGATTGAAGTTTGAAGGTATATGAATTGTGTCGTTTTCAAAGACACATTAAATTTCAGACAAGGGTTATTAGTTAGAAATAAATAAGATGTATTTCCGAGATTTTAGAAATCTACCCTCTGCGGGGGTGCAATAGGGGTTGGAAGTTTTGATAGGAAGTTCGTCATTTTCAAACAGAGATACATGAGATTTGGTGTACGGTTTTAGGTTAGAAATAAATGAACACATATTTTAGCGATTTTGGAAACCTCCCCCGAGTAAAATTGGGGTTGAAAGTTATATTGAGAACTTCTTTTTTAAAGATAGGGACATAACTTTTATTATACGGGTTTCTGGTTCGAAACAAACGACGAAACAAGAAATAAACACATATTTCACCAATTTTGAAAATCTGAAGAAGAGGTTGAAATAGGGGTGAGGTGTGAAAACGACACAATTCATATACAATAGGTATGCCATATTGTATACGAATTGTGTCGTTTTCAAAGATAGACACATGATCTATGTAACTTATCTATACTTAATATTATTAAGCTGAAGAGTTTGTTTGTTTGAACGCGCTAATGTTAGGAACTTCTGGGCAGATTAGAAAAATCATTTCACTGTTAAATAGCCCACTTATCGAGGAAGGCTATAGCTATAATTTGCAGCGGTAACCGATGCCCACGCGAGCAGAGCCGCGAGCAACAGCTAGTTTAAAATAAACTCGGAAAAAAATGCTTGGTACCACCACGTGCTCCTGAGAAAAAGGGTCTTGACAGACGGACGGATGGACAACAAAGTGATCCTATATGGGGGCTATATGGGGGGGGCCTATTGACGGGCCTGTTGGTCTAGTGGTTAGTGACCCTGACTGCTAAGCCGGAGGTCGTGGGTTCGATTCCCACCCAGGACAAATCTTTGTGTGATGAGCACGATCATTTGTTCTGCGTTTGGGTGTTATTTATCTATAATATGTATGTACTTAGAAATATATAAGTATGTTTATCAGTTGTCTGGTTACCATAGTACAGGCTCTGCCTAGTTTGGGATCAGATGACCGTGTGTGAGATTGTCCCAAGATATTTATTTATTTATTTATATGGGTTACGTTTTTTATGTTTTACAAATTTTATTTACTACACTTAACAAAATATTATAAAGGAATGAATTTCTAAACACACATCTACATATACTGATTAAACAAACACTAAGTACATATATTAAGATAAATTAAAATAAATAATCAACAAAAAAAAAAAAAACTAAATAGAAATACGACAATAACGACTAACTAATATTTTATTTTATTTTATTTATTGGGGAAAACAAACAATTACACACTGCGTATGAACTTAGAATAAACATGCAACAATATGTATAAGTGTGTAACTCACTACGTTATCCACATTTTATTTATGTAATAAAAACATACACGAGTGACAATTACTGTTTATGTTTCTAAGTCTTTGAATTTTAGACTAACAATATTGCGAAATTTGTTGGCAGTCAACGAAAATATATCAATATCTGTAAAATTACAATATATGTTTTTACTAAGCGAAGCAGAGGTGCGCGTTCTCCGGCATTAGTGCGACATGAAAGTACTGCAAACAGTGGACGAACGCGCACCTCTCGTCTTACTACGGTTCTAGGTACAATATAACACAAATTATTGGTTAGATCTGAACAGTTATAACGGTTATTACAAAGATCGTACAGAAACATAGTCTCAAGAAGAGTGCGCCTGGATTCCAATCGCGTCAACCCGTAGTAATTCATCAATTCAGCGTAATTCAAAGTTCTATGAAAGCATCTGTAGTGCGCTGATTTCAAGAATTTACATTGTACCCTCTCTAAGTTGTGGCTGTATTTTTTATAATAGGGGTTCCATACTGTAACGGCGTACTCTAGCTGCGATCTGATTAGGGCTTTATATAGATGTATGTATGTACGTGGCCGTTTAAAATCAGCTGTGGCTCTCATCACAAATCCGTACATCCGAAAAGCGTTGCTTATGATTTTATCTATATGCTGGTCCAAGTGTAGTTTAGTGTCTAGTAGCACTCCAAGGTCTCGAACTGAAGATTTTTGCTGCAATGGAGTTTGATTTAGATAGTACGTTTGTGAAATTATTTTTAATCTTTTTGTGAAAGTTATGGATAGGCATTTCGAAATACTTAATTGAAGTTTGTTATTAATACAGTAACATGAAAATCTATCTAAGTCTTCTTGAAATAAATTGCAATCATTAATATGTTCAATTTTTCTATAAATTTTTAGGTCATCAGCGTAAAGTAAAAAGTTTGAATGCTTGAAACAGCTATGAATGTCGTTTATGAATAAAATAAATAGAAGAGGGCCAATCATTGAACCTTGGGGAACCCCCGAAGTAACATTAATCGGAGAGGACTCATAACCGCGTATAGCTACTTTTTGGGTCCTATTAGTTACATATGATGAGAACCACCGGAGGAGATCACCACGTATGCCATTATATGCTATCTTAGTCAGAAGTAACTCATGGTCTACCTTGTCGAACGCTTTCCGGAAATCGGTGTATACGGCGGTCACTTGTACACGTTGATCCATATTATTAAACAAGTAGTCTGTAAATACTACTAGATTTGTGGTGGTAGATCGCTTTTTTACAAATCCATGCTGTTGTTTTATTATTATATTGTACAAGATAGGACTAACCGCATCGTGAACAAGTCTCTCGAAAAGTTTCGACAAGGCAGACAGTATGGAGATAGGTCTATTGTTTTCGACATCACTTTTGGGACCTGCTTTATGAACTGGGGTAATATTTGCCCTTTTCCAGATTTCTGGAAAAATACCTTCTGCGGCACATGTATTAAAAACGATACATAATGGCAGACATATTGCATCTGAGGTCTTTTTAAGGAAATATGTATACCGTCTGGTCCAGGACCTTTTGTGTCATCCAATGCTTTCAACGCTTTCAACACTTTGTCGACACTAATGTGAATATTACTAATAATAACGGAGTTGTCTAGATAAGCTTCGGGAGGCGACCAATTGTCTATTTTAAAAGATGATGGTTCATAGACGGATTGGAAAAAGTCAGAAAATAAATTACATATTTCTGTAGGGTTACTGGTGCTTCGGTTTTTATATGAGACTGTGGAAGGTATACCTACATTTGATTTTCTATTTGAAATGTAGCTCCATAAATACTTAACATTCTTAGTTATATTATCTTCAACGGAACGAATATACTCATTGTACTGCTTTTGGCACTCTAATTGGAATCTTTGTCTTAAGAAAGAGAAATGCTCATAGTCCGACAGGTTTTTATAAACTTTCCATTTGACCCAAGCTTTATTTTTATTTTTAAAATTTTTTATCCTTGATTTCGAAAACCAAACGGGAAATTTTGAAGACTGTGAAGATGTCTAAGGGACATGTTTTTTTATTGTGTTCAAGATATGATCGTAAAAAATATCTACGGAATCAGCAGCAGATACACCACTGAGCATAGTGTTCCAATCTATATTAACTAAGTCTGTGTTTATTAAATCATAATTGGCTTTGCGGTAGTTATATTTTAGAATTTTAGCACGTGGTAACATTTGAGGGTTGGATTTATAAGTAATGGTTACGGCTAAGGGGGGGTGAAACTTATCTGGTGGTACCAGCGATGTGGGCGCGTACACATCACAACGCATAGTACTGATTATTAAATCTAAAGTTCGCCCCATACTGTTCTTTATTGTATTATATTGATAGCTATTTATTATTGACATAAAATTATCCATTTGTTTACACATAGATGAGCTGCCGCTGCTGTACAATGCGCCAAAATTGTTGTTCATAACAGGAAGCCACTCAATTTCCGGTAAATTGTAATCCCCGAATAAGAAAAAGGTGGCAGGTCCCGTTGTTTCAAGAAACTTTTGTATCGCTTCAAAATGAGTCAAGTAAACGCTCTCTACAGTGCTAGGTGGAATATAAACAACGCTAATCTAATATTTATTACATCTATCACCAGGCAATTGGATAATGACATGCTCCATACACGAATTGAGCGTTAAATGTACGGCGTTGAGGGTTTTCAGCGCGGCTATAAGAACTCCGCCTCCGTCCTTTTTATTTGTGGCAATACGATCGCGATCGCATCTGAAAACCGCATACCGCTCGTCTATGAATTCATTGTCCTGTATGTGAGGCGTTAACCAGGTCTCCGTCAGAATAATAATATCATAACAATTGGTTAGGATATTCATGTGCAAAGTGTTGAGTTTAGTGCGCAAACCCCTACAGTTTTGATAATACACAACTAGACTATCTGGCATTATGCGGGAGTAACATTAAATTAGTAGGCGCTAATAGATTAAGATGCCGCAATATGATGACCAAAAATACTACAAATAAACTGTGAATGAAATCCAGACTGCACTCGTTGAATAAGTAAAGAATAACCGTAGTTCTAACAATAACCAACATTAGCAAATAACATCGTAACAAAAAATGTTTTAATAAATAGCAAAGGCCAACATTGTTATATTCTTTTAAGTAATCAATAGAAATGAAATATACTGTTCTTAAGTTAAGGTTGACTTTAAAATTGGTATTTATCTTATTTCTAGTGTTAAAAATGAATACAGAAGCATATACAATTATCAATTCAAGTCTCACTACATATGTACTGTGGTTATTGGTCTGCATTTGTAACAGGGGTAGCTTTTTTGATTTTTTGAAGATCGCTAGTCGAGCGTATAGCCAAAGCAGATGAAGTATCAGTCTCTCTAACAAGGATGGTCGCGTGTTTAACCTACACGTATTTGTAATTGTTCGTTTTGGCTGCCTCTTTGCATTCTCGAAATAACTGCTTTTTCTTTAGAGTTAGATGTTCATGAATAAAAACGGGGTACGAATTACCAGATATTCCGAGTCGGTCTGTGCTCACACCTTTAGCAAGACGAAATGCGCTCAGGAAATTGTCTCTCATCATGCGGGAGCTCAATTTGACAACGATGTTTTTTGGTTTATTATTTTCTTTGTGTGCATGTGGAACGCGATGAATCGAAACAATATCCTTTTGAGACATTGAGAAGTTTATTTGTAAGGCAATAGTCTCCAAGAGAGTCACTAGATTTTCGCTGCGCTTCTCAGGAACATTACATATTTCCAGATTGCATTGTCTCGCTTGTTGTTCCAATGAATCAATCTTGTACACTAATCCTTCTACTGTACTAGTAATAAGATTTGCATCGATCATTTGTGTGTTGATTAAATCAATTTGTTTTTTCAAGTCGTTGTATTGGTCGCCTTTAAGCTGAGCAGACTTCTTAAGTTCCGAAATATCACGCAATGCTTCTTGATGTTTAGTATCCAAGTCAGACACACGGTTATCCAAAGCAGTGTGGTCAGAACGTAGTGACTGAAGATCCTTTTTTATGTCTGATGCCACCTGAGTTACTTTCTCAAGATCTGATTTAATATTGGTGATATTCTCTGATAATTTTAACATGGCGATGTCCAAGTTTTTACGCCAGTCATCAAGCTTTTGATTAATTTCCTGAGAAAGGTTATTAATTGCATCCTTAATGTCGCATTCGGGTTGCTTTCTCTTTCGTTGAGTAATATTAATAGTAGTCTCGGGAGCCGAAACATTGGACAAATCGGTATCTGAGTGACACTTAGTATCGGGTGACCGGAACATTGTATACAAATAAAATATGTTATGAAGATACTACTCAAGTATTTCGCGCCAAGCGCCTCACTGACCTCTGGTCCCGCGGCGAAAGGTGCGGACTGCCACCGCCGTGCACGACGCGTCGCTGGTTCGAATCCCGCTCAAACACCGATGACTTTTTCAATGTTTCAAAGTTTGTATTTATTAAAATAAAATCGAAAGAGTCGTCTCACCCAGCGAATCCAAGAGCGGGATGGCGCAATACAACTTCAATGATGGCGCCCGCTGCTAATGGGCACCTCCACAAGATAGTAAGAGAGGCACCGATTTGCAAAATAAAATGCAGAAATAAATCAATTACAACCAAAACAAATCCCAGAAACACAGAAGACGTGCACTCGCGACGAAGTTCAAAGGCGAAAAAAAGAGAATAAGAGAATATATAATAAATACCAAATAAATAAACTACTATATTATAGTATATATACCTACACAAAACACTATTAACTACTAACAATACATATATAAATAAATATACTTATGCAGTAATAATTTGAAACACAAAATACAGAACACAATTAAATTATCTAAAACACGATGAAACTGTCAATGTGTCATAGGCCTTAATAAACATTGCTTCGCCACACTCACTCATGCTTAACCAAAGTGACGATACTTTGGTACAAAGATTTTTGTAACTACCCTACCTCGAGTAATTATTACTAACTAGACGTAATTTTTTAGTCAATTTGTTAATCAGCAATAAAATAAGTTTAAGCGAACCATTGTTACACTAACTCACTACGCTTATCGGCAAAATGTTTTTAATTATAAGTATTTTCTCTGTAAGTGATTTGTAAATCTTTTGAGAAAATAAATGTCTTAAACCATAAACCATGTTTTGAGGTACGGATCCCTAAGAATCTGATTCATGCCTGAAATTTCCTGTGTAATGTAAACCAACGTTACAAATATTCATATTTTTTCCGGTCGTTAAGGTTTTTATAATGACTGCTGCAAACAAACGGATCAGTGTCAATGTCAAGGCTAGTAGCTAAAGAGCTTGCAGTGAATATAGAGCACACATTAATGTTCTTAGTAACTTGTACTTGATACTCGTAAATACGTAAAAGTAATTGTTTTTTGACACCATTTTTTCAAGAGTTTGGTTTAGTGTTTCCACAAACGTCCAGGCAGGTACGAACCGTTTTAAGTAAATATAACAATGTTAAAATAAAAAGAATCAACTTCGTTGCTGTAACAGGTGATGTGAATGTTCGGAACTCGGACCATCATAACAGATACGTTAAAAGATTTGCGCTAACTTGGGCTAAAAACGTAAAAAATTGTATATTCTTGAAAACAGCAATAGGTAGCTCTTTGTGAAGAACCGTCTGAAAAGTCATTGGCAAAATATCTAAACTGAAATTCCTACGATTTATTTAGACTTAACCAACGCATTTTTTGTACGTAGTAGCCGGATTACTGTTTGTGAGTTGCAAGGGCAGGCTCGTCAAGTTGTTCCAGTACTGAAACATACGGAATAAAGAGAAAGGGTGCGAAACTTGCTACATGCCATCGGCCACGGAATATAAGAGTACGATGCGGCCTAATTGTCATTTCAGGGGTGGTAAGTTGTCATTATTACACTCTTTAATACGATAGCGTGACTTATGCCCGGTTTCTGAGGCTTCCAGTTAAGTTGTCAAAAGCTATCGGTTCCATAAAGTTATCCATATGATAAACTTCGGTTATCTATTACTGAGTTTCTGAATACGCAAGGAGCATTTAAATAGTTATCAAACCGATAAGTAGTCCCGCTATCTGTCACTAGATGGGACTCTTTAGTAGATCAAGCTTAAAATCAATTTTATAATTTTAATTTGTCATTTATATTTTTTTTATTTACACCAATATTTTATTGTAAGGTAAGTAAATTGAACTACACAGCTTTTGTTACAAAATATGATAATTCGTATATTTTAGATTAAAGACTTCTTCGTAAAAAGGTCGAATCTCAAAGGTCAGAGGAAGGTGGCGCCACTCGCCATGTAAACAAGTGTTCCACGTATTTTAAATAATTAAAAATAGTTCAAAGTAGTAATCAGATGTACTTTATACCAAAATAGAAAGAAGAAGTCCTAATTCCAACGGATAAATGTTATCTCTATAAAATAATAAGTTTAAGTGACAGTAAAACGTTTTCAAAACCGAGTGCAGAACAATTAATAAAACCTACAATTATCAAGTGATAAATACTTACTGTTATAATGACTTTTTTGGTCATCTTTCTCTCAAGAAAAATAATGTTGTGCAATACTGCCATCTACCTAGTCACGAATAGCAATAACAAGTATAATAACAGATAATATCGATCACATCATATTAAGTAAAATTGCCTGGTTTCAACGACAGGTGTCGCTACAGGTGCGCCATTGTTCATATTCTTCATCTTAAAGTACATTAGGTGCAATAACAATTGGTAACAATGTCAGACGAATTTGTTACACAACGTCGGCATAAAACCATGACAAACGAGTCTTTTGATCTGTCATTCGAATCAACAAATTCTGAAGTAAAAAGATTTAGTCTTCTAGGATGGAAAACCACTGCCAGTTTGCTCTGATTTTCGCTATCTCGGTTCCGTCATACAAAATGATGGAGAGATTGACCGAGATATTAAGCACAGAATCAGCTCAGGTTGGCTTAAATGGCGACAGATGACTGGTATGATATGTGATCCTAACATGCCCGTAAAGCTGAAAGGTAAAATGTATAAATCGGCTATAAGACCTGTATTGATGTATGGTTCAGAATGCTGGGCAGTGAAAGGGACTGATGAAAGACGATTGCATGCAGCGGAAATGAGAATGCTTCGATGGATGACTGGAGTGACGAGATTAGATAGGATAAGGAATGAGTATATTAGAGGAAGCTTGAAAGTAGCGCCAGTGAATGAAAAGATAAGAGGTAAGCGTTTGTCGTGGTATGGACATGTTATGAGGAGGGATGAAAGTCACATAACTAAACAAGTTATAAGTATGACTGTGGATGGGTATATAAGCAGAGGGAGACCGAAAAAGAGATGGATGGATTGTGTGAAAGATGATATGAGAAAGAAAGGACTGGATGCCGCGATGACGAGTAATAGAGAGGAATGGAAGGAAAATACGCATTGCGCCGACCCCATATGAATGGGATAAGGGCAGGAAGAAGAAGAGGACCTGTCTACTGGATACGACAGTGACAAAGAAGACTTGAAGAAAGAATTATTACAGCTCAGAAATGACCTCGAGAGTGCCCATAATGAGATAGCAAAACTTAGTGAAGAAAATATATCATTAAAAAACGCCTTAAATTAACAAAAATACAAATCAAAAACATTACAAAAAATTTGTTCGGAACCTAGAGTAAAAGCTACTTCATCTAAGAAAAAATTAAAAGAAACCTATGTCTTTCCTTTGAAGAAGAAATTAATACAAGCTGTATGGATCTTGGTCTCAAAAATAATAACAGCGAGTCTCCAACAGATGGCGCTACTAGCCTCTCATGTGAAGCCTTGCAGGAGATAAATGGAAACTGCGCTTCAGTTTCCAGTATTTATCCTCTTCCTTCATTTTTAGAAAAAGAACATGTAGTCTTCAACAAAAAACAATTAGAATTAGCGAATTCTCGCCCTAAAATTTGTGTCATAAGTAGTAATAAAGTAAATTCTATTTTATCTATAGCGCAAAATACATTTCCATGTCATAATGTCTGTCACTTTATCTCAACAAACTGTGGAGTCAAACATCTACTGAATAATTTGAAACATAAACTGTTAAACTATAAATCAATAATATAAAAGCCCACGTCACTCACTGACTCACTGACTCACTGATTCTGGAACGCTCGCACACTATGATAATTTTTAAAGAAAGAACACATAACAAAGAGTTTATCATAAAAAAGTTTCAAAAACAATATTTTCGCGAAACGTCAATGACTGAAGAAAAGTATTAAGTTTTGTTATGATTCAATCAATGTTTCCGGCAAGACGTTTCTATAATAATATTTACTTTACGCGCGAGCGAAGCCGCGGGCAACAGCTAGTAGTAAATATGACTACTGTTTGATTTTTATAGGTGAGAACGATTTAAAGCAAACTGTAAATTATTGTGAATTGGTTATTAGTATACGCCAAATGTTAATGTCTGTGGATTATACGAATATAATTCTTTGTTTACCAACTTATAAATTTAATGGTCACAGCGATATTTATAACTCAAGAATTGAATGTTTTAATAACTTATTATATTCTGATATTTCAACTTATAATTATGCAATGCTATATGATTCTAACTTAAATCTCAGATACGATGATACAATGTTCTATAAGCACAGTGGAGTACTAAATAACAATGGCATGAGACATATTTTTAGTGATTTAAAGTATTATTATTTAATGTATGACTTACAGAATCTGTCAACCACAGTCCTACCAATTAACCGTAAACCTCGTAAAGGCACAATACCCTTTTATTTCCCAGTGGTTAATAAAACCCATGATGAAAATAAGTTTTCTGTAAATAACACATCTGGAATCGTTAAAAAAACGTTTTTTCGTCAGTAATCATAAAAAAATATCATGCAGTATTTTACACCAAAACATTGCAGGGGCACTGAATAAAATGTATGAACTAGACATAGCACTTAACGAATTACATGAGTCGTATAAAGATGTCATAGCCGTATGCCTAACAGAACATTTTGTAATCAGGGGAGAAGAACAATTTCTAAAACTAAATAATTTCCGTTTAGCATCCATTTATTCTCGGCAAACGCAACGGAGAGGGGGATCTTGTATTTTATTAAGAAAAGATTTTCAGGGTACTGAATTAGTCGACATTAATGAACTGAGTATTGAGAAACATTTCGAAATTTGTTGTCTTGAAATTGTTCAGTTAAAACTTATAATTATTTGTATTTACAGAACTCCAAACTCAAATATAAAACATTTTTTTGATAAAATTAATGAAACATTAACTATTCTTCGACGTAAAAAACATAAAATAATAATATGCGGTGATTTTAATATTAATACATTAGTTAACGATAATGTAAGTACTGAATTCTTAGAAATTATATCAAACTATGGGTTGCAATGTCATATACGTGAACCAACAAGGTTGAACAAATGTATTGACAACATTCTAAGTAACATCTCAACAGCAGTGGGTAGGACTCATAATTTTTGTCTTTCGGATCACAACACAGCACAAACAATTCACTTTGAAATCCAACCAAAGGAATATATCGTTAAGCACTACTTTACAACAACATATGATCTCAGTAAAAGTAACTTAGTTAAGTTTGTTGAATGCATTAGTAGTATGACTTTTTCAGAAATACTTACTATGTCGGACACAAATGATGCTTTTAATGTGTTTCACAATGAACTGATATTATTCTTTAAACTTTGCTTTCCCTTAATTAAAATAAAGAATAGATTAAAACCCGGTAGATTAACTTGTGTAACGAGGGGCCTAAAAGTGAGTTGTAGAATTAAACGAACCTTACGATATCAGTATTATTTAAATAAAAATAGCAAAAATTAAATTTCATATTTTAAATACTCAAAATTATTAAAAAAATGTATTACTGGCATTCAGAGTCTTTGTAACCGTAAGTTTATTGCTAATTCTAAAAACAAAGGCAAAGCCACATGGGACGTAGTTAAACGTCACATCGATAATGCAGATTATGGGGGTAGTAAATTTATCGATAACATTGTTGACAACGGCAATCTAGTTTCAACTGGATCTGATATAGCCAATTTATTTAACAATTTCTTCATAGATATAGTCCAAAATAAAACAGATGTTAACAATAAGTCTGAGCACTTTACATATACTTTGAAAAATAATTATAGTAGTATTTTTTTAAATCCCACGACTGCAAATGAAGTTTTCAATACAATACATTCATTAAAAAACTCCAAGTCTGCAGGATATGACGATGTCAATTCTGACTTGCTGAAAAGTATTGCAATGTTTATATCTAAACCTCGGGCACATATAATCAATCTATCCCTTGAACAGGGATGTTTCCCAGATAAACTTAAATTGTCTATAATAAAACCTTTATATAAAAAAGGGGTAAAGCACGATATAAATAATTATCGACCTATTGCATTAACTCCTGTTCTATCCAAGGTCTTCGAAAAAATTATGTATAAAAGAATCTTAAACTTCTTAGATAAATATGAAATTTTGGCAAATGAACAATTTGGATTCAGGAAATGTAAATCTACACAATTAGCCACTTTCACTTTAACCCTTTAATTGGCAAAAGAAAAAAAGCATTTTGAATTGAAACAAATACTGAAATAGGAATGTGTAGAGCCTAAATATGCCCAGAAAAATTGTAAAAAAAATCTAGGGTTTTCAGTTTTCCTGAAAAATCATGTATGCTACTACATACATTGCCAAGTGGGTAATGAAATATGTATTCATTTGAATGTATGCTGGGACATACCTTGCCAAAACCAGTAAGAATAAAAATCATAAATATGTATTGTAACTTTAATTAAAAAAAACATAAATCAAACCTCTTTATAAAAATGAGTTGATGGACATACATTATGAAAGCAAAGTAGCTGGTATAATGGCTCTGCAAAACTGTGATTGGCAGTAAATGCTGGAAGTAAACCCAGAAACTCGACTTATTTTTGAAAATGATAAATTAGTTGACAGTTCCTGGGTTTACTTCCGGTAACGAAACATGACCGGACTTGGCATTTGCTGCAAATGAAAGACGTGAGCTTAGAGCATAACCTGCACCGACCCTGAGATGTCATGGTCATGAAATGACCCACATTGTCAAATCGCGAAGACTCAACGGGAACTGGCTGTATCGCTTTTTGTGGTCGTTTTTTGATGTCAAGTGGGTCAGAAGCGACTTGAGATACAGGATTTAGAGTAACAGGAGTGGCAGGACTTGCAGGCGTGGCAGGGGTTACAGGCAGTGTTGGAATGTCGCTTATTATCGGAATAGTACTGCAATCAGGCTCAAGCGATGGATTCGGGTATACTTCTTGGAATACAGGCGTAAGCCGAACATTCTCATCAGTTGAGGTTTCATCATCGGAATCTAATATATTCAGTCTTTCTAAGGAACTTGCGATAGATGGGGTTGGGGAAGGTGAGTCTGAATGCGAAACTTGAACGCCCAATAATTCATCATCGACGTCAGATGCATTACCATCATCAGAGAGTGCATTTTCAGTAGGGATCAAAGCTAAAATTCTACCACCACGTGTTAGTAGCGCGTGCTGTAAAGAAAAAAAAGCTTGCATACACCAAAACTCAAGCCCAAGCAAACAAAAACCCATAAACCGCAAAAAAAATATCACAATAAGAAATTGGCAATGTATGCTGTGACATACAGGTTCAATTCATTACTAAGTTGGCAATGTATGTCACAGCAAACAAAGTTTATTATCAAATAAAACAACAAACATCCACAAATATTGCCAAAATTATAACAGTGAACACTTCACTATAATGTCGCGATCGAATTATTAGTGTTTTATTAGAAATTTACGAAGAAAAGTAATAAAAAAACAAATAAATATCTTAGTGAGCACAGCCGGCTTCTTTCGGGCAGAAATTTTGAAAAAAAGTGACAACACCAGACAGCTAACACTCAAAAACTTTTTTTTTCATAAAGTGTGACTAGTATATGAGAATAAATATGAATAATTATATTGAAATCATAATATTTCTTTAACACTTTATTTTTTTTTAACTTTGTATGGCACAGCATACAATACCAAATTAAGGGTTAATAAACCGTATTATCAATAATATTAATAACAAAATTCCTACATCCGCCTTACTATTAGATCTAAGCAAAGCATTTGATTTTGTCGATCATTCCCTGCTTATTTCAAAGCTAGAAAATTATGGAATCAGGGGTTCATCCTTGTCATGGTTTCAGTCATATTTGCAAAATAGAAAACAGCTCACTAGGATAACCAAATTTGACAAAAATTCAAACAGCGTAGTTAAATTCGATTCTGAATTGAGAATTAACTATTTTGCCCCAGGGAAGCATCTTAGGGCCCCTATTATTTCTTATCTATGTCAATGACCTGCCACGCGCACTTACACATGACTGTGTCTTGTTCGCAGATGACACAACAATTATCTTAGATTGTAAAAATAGAAACACATATGAAGATGAAATAAATAAAACCGTAAACGATGTTATTAAATGGCTTAACGTTAATAAACTAAAAATAAATCTAGGAAAAACTAAATTAATTAACTTTAAAACGTATAAAAGTAAACATACACATCTAAATATAGGTTATAAGGACACGCTAATACAACAGATACAGAGTGCAAAATTTTTAGGTATAACTCTAGACACACATTTCTCGTGGAAGGAACATATTAATAGTCTATGCATTAAAATTAATAAATTTGTCTTTGCACTTATGAAAGTAAAGGACGTAACATCGAGGCATACTTCTATGATGGTCTATCATGCTATATCTGTTCCTTGATACGATATGGCATAGTTGTCTGGGGAAATTCTTCAGATATCATGAGAGTTTTTATAGCCCAGAAAAAATGCATTCGTGCAATATTTGGGATGGAATGGTCAGAATCCTGTAGACCTATTTTTAAATCAAAGGATCTTTAAACTGTTCCCAGTATTTATATTTACGAAGTGGCAAAATTTGTAAAATACCACAAATATCTGTTCGTTAGCAGCGACAATACACATAAACGCCAGATCACTCATCTGCCCTTAAAAATGCCAGTCCCTAAGTTAGAGCTTTACAGGAAAAGTTGTTCTTATATGGCGCCGCTAATATTTAACTGCTTACCCAAAGGGATTATCGACTTACCATATAAAACATTTTGTTGTGCCTTACGAAAATGGTTGATTCAAGAGAGTTTTTATTCAACCAAAGATTTCCTTAATAAGAGCTCTTGCAGATATGGAGCTTATTAAAACTTTGTATCATTGTATTGATTGAGTCAATAATTTATCCATAAATGTTCAATATAAAATTTAGTATGTAGTTTTTAGTGGTAGCAAAATTCAATTCAATTATGTTTGTATACCCGTACTAGGGTGAAATATGTCATGTTCTATAACCATTATTTAACAACTTGTGTACCATATTTCAAGCAAATAAATTATTATCTTAGCTATATCTAATAATAATATTCTGTGGCAAACCCCAAATCTTAATCATGAAGGTACTATACCTTCATGACCTTAATAAAGGACTTCTTTTTTTAGTCTTTTGTAAAATATTATATAGGTACTAGCTATGACCCGCGGTTTCACCCGCCTAAGAAGTCCCCGTTCCAGTAAATTAAATGGAAAATCGACGAAGAGAAGATGTATTTTTGTAAATTTTCCAATGTTTACAATATTTATTCTGCTATTCGAGATGGAGACGAATCCAACAAATCAAAGATCATAACGTTATCGGGCCGTCTGTTCTCGAGTTTTAAGTGTAGTTAAAAACCCGTTGCTATAGATTCTAATGTGGCCTTTGAATCTCCCACAATCATTTGTACTTAAAATTTCCCTTTTAGTTGTTAAAAAAATTTCATTCAACTTTAAATAACTACAAAAAAATTATAGATTTTGATTATTTTCTGTTCTACATCACTTATTATAAAAACTGTTATATATTAACACATTCTTTTTATCTAGGCAGGTACAATATGAAGCGAGTGCGATCGTAGGTAAAAGTTAGTTGTTATAAACACACGTCGTGTTAAAGATATTTATAAAAGACAATAATAATAATAATAAGCCCCCTAAATCCTTTCCTTACGTCCGAGCTGAAGATCTAGCTCACGTGGGGGGCAGACACGCGTACAGTGCTTCGGTGCTAAAAACTTACGCGGCTAAACAGGAAAGGTAACCCTATATGGAGATGAGTAAAAGAGTTTATGATTTACGGTCGCTTCCCGGGGGTCGCCGGAGCACATCTGGAGCCGATGCTGGATGTCACAGCATGCGAACCACCGGCGGTGAGGGGCTGAGCAGGCGGGCTCCTCCCGACAAGAATACTACAGCCGGTCGTCGTGTTCTGAGCAAGCGGGCTCACGACGTAGAAGCTACAGCTGATCTTTCAGGCGATGATACAAATTCTTTGTTTTCTTCCATCCCTTCAACTCGCCCTTCATATATGACAAGAAGTTTATCTACCTCTAGCGTACTCGATAGTGTTGTGCAAGAGGTCACACCCGACCACGATCTTGCACCCACTTCGAGTGTTCCTACTACGCGCAGACGATGGACATCTGAAATGAATGAGTTCATATTGCGCACTTATCTTTATTTAACTCTGATGGACACAGATAGGAAAACATATCTTGAACCACTTCATCTTAAATTCATAGAACAATTCCCTAACATGCAGGTCAGCAGACAGAGAGTAGGAGATCAACGTAGAGCCATAATTAGAAATAAGCTTTTGTCACAGAAAAAAATTGATAACATATATAGTGAAGTTAAAGAAGAGCTGCAACAGGCACACGTAAATTCACATACACCAGCTTTCGGTAATCTGTCACAAATACATGACTCAGATATGAGCAACACACAAAACACAATACAGACTCGTATGAGATGGACCAATGAGTATAACGAGGCTATAATGCGGGCGTACTACCGAATAACATCACTGGGTACAAATGAAACTGCATACCGAAAACCCTTGCATCAGGACTTTATTAACAGATACCCCGCACTTGCTCATTTAAGTGAACAACGAATAGCCGACCAAAGAAGAGCAATATTAAATAATAAATACATTAACGATGAAAGATTAAATCAATAAAAAAATGAAGTAAACATTGAACTAGGGCTAAATAGTAATAATAGTAGTACCGATAATCACCCTAGTGAAATAACAAATACAAGTAACATCAACAACAATGAAAATACCTCTAGTATTCAAGAAACTAATATTCCTACAGAAAACTTTTCATTTCTTCTCAATAACCCAGCACAAGTATTTAATGACATGCTCACAAATCTATCTCATACAGAACCTGCTACAAACACACAAACATCTCAAGAAATACGAAACCCTGAAATAGATGAGACTTTTCAACAGGCGTTTCTTTTTTATACAAACACTAACCCCACAGATAGAGTCTTCATTCCTAAGCAAAAACCGTCCAAAAATTTAGCGCGCACTGTTAGCTATTTGAATCGAATAATTATTCCTGAAATTGTTAATGTAGATACAGATTTCTTTACGTTACAAACCGTCATATACAGTGCAGCGTGGACGACAGCTAAAGTAAATGGATCGAAAATAGCGCTCGAGCCTTCAATTAATCTTAGGGACAACAGAAGAGAACGTAAGCCAAACTGGCAAAAACGAATGGAGCGCAAAATAAATGACTTAAGATCCAAGATAGGTAGAGTGACCCAATTCATTACCGGTAATAGAAGCAGAAAGGTGACGAACCAGTTTAACAGTATTGTTAACCAATACAAAACCCACACTATACATGAAGAACCTTTTTTTTTTTTTTTTTTTTTTGGCGGGGTGAAACGCTACTGCTTTCAACCCACGCTGAGGGCACAGCGTGGGGATATGTCGGACTTGCACCGACTAAAAACACCCCGGTCCCGTCCTTGCCTTTGCTGGAGCCGCGGGATCACTTACGCAAGCTCTGCGCAACTCCAGCAGGATACATGAAGAACCTAACACACAAGCTATACACATACTAGATACGTTAAAACAAAAACTTTCCGTCGTATCCGGTCGACTAAAAAGATATAAAGCATGTACCCTCAGAAAACAACAGAACTTTCAATTCACTCGCAATATTAAAAAAACAACTTCCAATGTTCAAGAAAACATCGTAAGTGACAGTGAACCCAACAACCCGGACCCACAAGCTTTACAAAATTTCTGGTCTAATATTTGGGAGAATCCAACAGGACATAATGAACAAGCCGATTGGATACAAGCAGAAGCGGCAAATACGAACGAGAACACATCTAGTATGGTTTTCGAAAATATCTCACCGCAAGTATTTCATAAAGTTCTCTCCCGTCTTCATAATTGGAAAGCACCTGGGTCCGATTATATTCACAGCTACTGGTATAAAAAATTTACATCAGTTCATTGCTATTTATGTAATTTTATTAATCGCTTCATTGAAGATCCCAACATAATACCAACATATATAACAGCAGGTACCACTTATATGATCCCGAAAGACAGCAACGACTTAAGTAATCCAGCAAAATATAGGCCTATCACTTGTCTGCAGACTTTGTATAAGATTGTAACATCCTGCCTGTCTGAATTAATATACGAACACGTTAATACCAATAATATCTTGGCAGAACAACAGAAAGGGTGTCGCAAATTTAGTCAAGGTTGCAAAGAACAACTAATAATTGATTCTGTTGTATTAAATAAAACCCACAAAACTAAAACCGATCTATTTAGTATGTATATTGATTACAAAAAAGCTTACGACTCTGTTCCACATTCGTGGTTGGTCAAAGTTTTAGATATATACAAAATTCATCCAACAATAGTAACTTTCCTTAAGATTATAATGTCGAACTGGACTACGGTGCTTAGACTCTCGACTGCAACCGGAATATTAGAAACCAACCCAATTAAAATTCTGAGGGGCATCTTTCAAGGAGATGCTCTTAGCCCGCTATGGTTTTGTCTTGCTTTAAATCCTCTTTCTAAAATATTAAATGCCACTAGTTTAGGAATACCTCTTACTTACGCAGATGAAACGCAGACCGAAGTCATTAAATTAAATCACTTACGCCGAGAATTGCAAAGATTTTTCAAATAATAATAATAATAATAAAACATGCGTGCGTACAAAGTACACATGTCAGAAGTGAAACTTCTTTGGCGAACTAATTTATAAATCTTGTTTATATTTCCTCTTCCCCCCGGACCACCGCAAGGTGCTAACGTGTTCTAAGTTGCTACAGTCATTTTTCAAAAATAATTAAATAAATTCAAAACTTTTAATTATTCGACAAGAAAAATAGGAGTGCATAAATATAAGGAGCTGATCTACGAACACCGACGACAAGCGGCGGCAAGCTCTTCGTGTGCTGCTCGCCTGGTACATCGTCTGTACAAGCCTCACCCCTACGGAGTCGTAAGAAACCAATTATAATTCTTATAACTGCGCGGGCGCTCCACCTTTAACACTAACTACGCCCCCTGCGACCTAATTGGAGAAATTGCGGTTGACCCCACCCCCTAGTGGCTCAGAGGCCATACCTTAGGCCGCGTACGCTGCGCCGCCATTACTACTGCATAGTATTCTTGCATTACCTCTCTGTATCTCTGAGAACCTGGTAGTGATGGATTTGCCCATAAATAAATCCGTCTCGGAAACGGATATAAACTTAACAGGAAACGACAAAACACCGCCCAACTATGTGTGTCAACGAACAAAGCGGCGCAGAGAGGAACTTTCCATTGGCTTACAGTTGGATGAATTTAAAGAAGAGATGCGTAAAATGATGTCACTTTTCACGGAAAAGCGGGAAAAAGAGATACACGAGATTAATATTATATTAAAAGAAATTCAACAGTCGAATACCAATATAGAAAACTCGATAACATCCTTAACGGAACAAAATGAGGAACTTCGTAAGAAAATAAACCACCTAGAAAGCAAAGAGAAAGAAAATAAAGAGTATATTACTATTTTAGAGAGTAAAATTGAAGACTTGCAGGTGTCATTTCGTAAAAATAATTTTGTAATAAAAAACGTCCCTAAAAAATCCAACGAGTCTAAAGATGACCTTATAGAAATGATTATGTGCCTTTCAAAAAATATTGACTGTAAAATTGATAAATTTGACGTCAAAGATATTTATAGGGTACGTGGTAAAAATAGCAACAACACTCAAAATCTACCCATTGTAGTGGAGACTGGTTCCACTCTTCTGAAGACAGCAGTTCTTAAAATGGGAAAAGCCTTCAACATAAAGCACAGTACTAAGCTCTGTGCAAAGCACTTGGGTTTTAAAGATCAAGGAGATACCCCTATCTTTATAAGTGAACATTTGACGACCAAAGCATCGCGACTATACTTTCTTGCGCGTGACTTATCCAAGTCCGGAGCTTATAAGTTTTGCTGGACAGCATATGGAAAAGTTTACGTAAGAAAAGAAGAACAGTCACCCACTATAATTATTAAAACCGAGGACCAAGTACATAAACTTCTGCAAGATAATTGACTAATAATAGCATTTAAATACTACTTACGTCACAAATTAGTTTATGTATTACGAATTTGTATTTTGTTGTTGTTTTCTATGTTTTTATCTTTAAGATTAGTTCTTTCACATAATTTTCTTTTAAAAAAATATTATTTTACATCATTTTTTAACAAATACAAACTTACACAAGAACATACACACTCTAAACATAACACACACATTTATTTCCAAACTTACACAAAATATATCCACACACTCCGCAATCATAGCTTAGGTTTAGACTACATAAAAAATATCGGGGAATATATATTCTGTACTTACAGAAATAACTTAATGTACTTAGATTTAAAGAATTATCATTTAAATCGTACGCATTTGCTATTTCTTGCTTATATTTCTATTTACACATTTATACCTACCTCCAAAATACCGACATATTTATCAAGAAATGACTCTTATTCTATTTACAAATTAAAATGGATGATAATTTAAAAACAATTACAGACATAGACGACATTAATATTGCACGTACGATTGAATGTGACCCTTCTGATCTCACTAAATATATACATATAAATAGAACCGATTTAACTATATTTTCACAAAACATAAGAAGTATATACTGTAATTTTGATAGTTTTGTAGCAACACTCTCCACGTTTTCATTTGAAACTGATATCATAATATTAACGGAATGTAGATTAAGTGAACTTAAACAAATCCCTCAGATTATAAACTACAACTCCTATACCACAACTAGACAATTAAATCAAAATGATGGAGTAGTTGTTTACATTAAAAATTCACTTAAACACAAAGTCAAGGAAGTAATGCTAGCCCAAGCATCTTGTCTACAGTTACAAGTTCTAAATAGTATTGTTTATTGTATTTACCGCTCACCATCAATTACAAACTGCGATTGTTTCATGGATTCTCTCCATAATGAATTTGAAAACTTAAATACACAAAAAAATATTATTATTGCCGGTGATATCAATATTAATATTAGGCCGAAAGACCCCGAACCACCCCATGAACGCAAAAATAGAGTAAATTACCTTAATACATTGTCATCTTTTGGTATATTGCCTGGTCACACACTTCCTACACGTGAGGCCAATTGCTTAGATCACTTTATGCTTAAAATTAATAACAATAAAGTATCAGCTCATGTAGGTATCTTGCACACTTCAATTACAGACCATTACACAACATTCTTGGCTATATCCAAAATAAAAAATAAAATATTTGCAAATAAAACTAAATCTATTCTCAATTATGAAGAGGCATTAAAATACATACAGGAAAATAATATAGCGGACCTACTTTTTTGTGATGACCCAATAGAATTAATTAATATATTAATTCATAAACTAACAGAGTCTATACAAATGAATACAACTTCTGTTACGATACCTAGTAAAAACAGAATAATCAAACCATGGATTACTCAAGGTATTTTGCGATGTATTAGAAATCGTAATAAAATGCAAAAATCTCTCAAAATGGATCCACACAATGAAATTCTTAAAATTACTTATAAAAGATACCGAAACTACTGCAATAATTTAATAAAAAAACTGAAAAGAAAATATGAAACGGAAATATTAGCTAAATCGGTTACAAACAATAGGCTACTATGGAAAAACATAAAAAATATTACATACTCTAATAAAACCAAAAATGAAAATACAGAATTACTAAACACAAAAACATCCCCCACAGAATCAATAAATTTCGTTAATAATTTTTTTGCTAATATTGGAAAACAGTTAGCTCATCAAATCCAAAAAGATCTAAACTCTGCTCATCGGTCTCAAACAAGTTACCAACCCTCTGTATCTCATTCTTTTGTGCTATACGATACTGACCCTTGTGAAGTAGGTAATGTCTTAATGAACCTAAAAACAGATAGTGCACCCGGTTGGGACAACATATCTACAAAATTTCTGAAATATATAAAAATAGAAGCTGTCCCAATCTTAACCCATCTGTCTAATCTATGCTTTAGTACTGGTGTTTTCCCTGAAGCTTTGAAACAATCTATTATTACACCTGTTTACAAGGGAGGGAACAGAGATGATGTCAACAACTATAGACCAATATCGGTGCTACCAGCAATATCAAAAATTTTAGAAAAATTAATAAATAATAGACTGCTTAATTATCTAAATAAATATCACTTGCTATCACCCACACAATTTGGGTTTAGAAAAGCTATATCAACTGAAGATGCAGTAATTGCTCTAACATCATTAGTAGCTAATAATCTGGACAAAGGAAAGAAGTGTATTACTGTATTTCTAGACTTAAAAAAAGCGTTTGATACCGTCTCTGTTCCCACCCTAGTGAACAAACTAGAAAACATTGGAATAAGAGGGATTCCGCTTAATCTTTTACAAAACTATCTCTCAAATAGGAAGCAAAGGGTTAGGATTGAATTATATACCAGTGATGACGCTGATGTATCTTTCGGCGTACCGCAAGGAAGCGTGCTAGGTCCTACACTATTTTTAATATATATCAATGAACTCTGTAACTTGAAGTTAAAAAATGCCAAAATTTTTTCCTACGCCGACGATACTGCCATCGTCTTCACTGGTAGCTCCTGGCAAGAGGTTAAGTGTAGCACTGAAATAGGCATGGCTACTATAGCTAAATGGTTACAAAATAACTTGCTTACTTTGAACACCTCTAAAACAAACTTTATGTGTTTTAGTATTAGCAAGAGGACGCAGCCTTCAGAAGATTTTAAAATTAAAATACATAATTGTGATGACATAAAAAATATACACTGTACCTGTCCAAAAATAAATAAAGTAGTGCAAACTAAATATTTAGGTATAATATTAGACCACAAGTTGACCTGGTATGCACATCTAGAACAAGTTTCTAATAGGATTAGAAAACTGAGCTGGTTATTCTGTAATTTGAGACATGTCGTCCCCAAAATTATGACTACCCAAAGTAAAAAACCTAGAAATCTCTTAAACGAAATATATGTCGCTCTCGTCCAATCGGTCTTAATTTACTGTATCCCTATTTGGGGAGGGTCAGCTAAAACGAAATTTATAGAATTAGAACGTGCTCAACGTGCACTAATAAAAATGATGTACTATAAAAAAAAAAGATATTCTACAGATAGAATTTATCAAATCAGTGGTCTACTCTCTGTAAGAAAATTATATATTATACAGACAGTGTTAAAAAAACACAGGTCTCTGCCTTACTATGCATCTAAACCTTCTAACAGAAGAAAATATATGATTGCACAAACCCCGCGCACAAAAACCTCTTTTGCATCCATTCAATATAATACACGGTCGACTCAATTATACAATAAAATAAATAAAGAAATATATGTACATAATAAGAAATATTATGATTGCAAAAAGTCTATAGTTGAATGGATCAAACAACTTACCTATGAGGAAACTGAAGCACTTTTAAAGCACGCTACATAACACACTCACGCGCGCCGACATGCACACACGCACACACCCCCATTTACGCGCACTCACCCTCTCGCGCACACTCACACACACACCCTCACCCTCACACACACACACATACACACACGCACCCTCACACAGAATTTATATTTTATATTTTATACTTATCTACTAAACTGGTTGATTATGTAAATGTGAGAAATGTTTGTATCTTTAACTGTACTTAATTATTTTGTTATGGAAGAGCGGAGTCTTCTACTACAGGCTTTATTTGCTTAAAAGAAGGCTCCAATCACAATATGATTACTACTATTTGTTAAAGAAATAAACTATTTTGTATTTGTATTTGTATTTTGTATTTATACAAATCTAAAACTTTAAATTTCCAAGATTAAGAGGAAGGGAAAAAGGAAGATAGGTTAGGAATTTAATTGACATTAAAATAAAAAAAGGTTTGAAAATTAATGTAAATTATAAATTTAATTTTTTCAATTTATTTCTTCAATATTTACATTGTTTGACATAACGTTTATCTAAAATAAATAAAAATAAGTATTGTTACAATAATTAACAATAGCGAGATACACAATTTGTAAAACAGTAACTATTATGCAAATGCGCTTCGTCTATGGTCTCACATGCAAAAATTCTAGATTGAGATTGAGACGAATACATGTAATTTCATATAGAGAAATGTCCTCCATCTTGGATCAGGAACTTTTGCGCGATAGACATTTCCGCGAAAGCTTGACCTCATTTTTATTTTTAGTGACCTCGCAAATCTTAAAAATGACTTATCACAAAAAAATGCATATTTTTCTCGGTGCCATCTTGGATTCTAATTTCGACCCCATAATCGTTTTTAGCGACCTCGGGTACCATGAAAATGACACCCATGATGAAAAAAATGCATATTTTTCTCGGCGCCATCTTGGATTCTAATTTCGACCCCATAATCGTTTTTAGTGACCTCGGGTACCATGAAAATGACACCCATGACGAAAAAAATGCATATTTTTCTCGGCGCCATCTTGGATTCTAATTTCGACCCCATAATCGTTTTTAGCGACTTCGGGTACCATGAAAATGACACACATGATGAAAAATTTACAAATTGTCGTCGGCGCCATCTTGGGTTTTAATTTCGAACCCATAATCGTTTTTAGCGACCTTGGGAACCATGAAAATGACACCGATGACGAAAAATTTGCAAAATTTCCTCGGCGCCATCTTGGGTTTTAATTTCGACCCCATAATCGTTTAAGCGACCTCGGGAATCATGAAAATGACACCCATGACGAAAAATTTGCAAATTGTCGTCGACGCCATCTTGGTTTCTTGGCACCCATTTTAATAAAATATATATTATATTTATTAAAACTAATAGAACTAAACTAACATACCTTCATGGTCTCGATCACTCTCTCTCTCTTTTCTGACACTTCCGTTCAAAGACATTGTAATGTATTCTACTACTTCCGTTGCATACCGGCGTGACGTTTCATCTGTAAAAATTTTACCCTCATGCGCCAAAAGAAGTTTCACTTCAAAAAATGTATCTGAAGGTCTACGTAGGAGCATACATCCGCAGGGCAGCCAGTGGCGAGCTGTTTGTGAGTAGCGACACAACGGACCTGAGTGCTCCAGGGAGTCACTCTTTAGGGAGGGCTCCCAGCTCTTTCTTGCCTTAACCGGCTGGCTAGAGTGGGGTCGCTAGAGCTATATGCTCGGGGGTGGAAGTGTCTAATGGCGTAATAACGAGGAAACCCGCTCCGGGTCCGCTACTGGACCCGCGATGGCGAAATCGGGGCCGCACCGCTCGACACCCCTAGCCGCTCGCACTGGTGTTGCCCCCTGCTGCCTGCAGTGGCGGTTGTTTGGGGGGCCCATCTAGTGAGTGGCGAGTCACCACCTGCCTATTTATTTACATTTCCATGTGTAGAAAGGCAGGTGACATAGTTTCCGATTTTATTATGGTAACCAATCCACGTAACACATACACATCAATAGCCTAATTTAGTTTATAATACCTTATTTCACAATAGTTCCTTAACCTTGGGCCGTTTATGTCTGTTCTTACATAGAGCATGGGTGAATGGCCCCTGGTAGGTGCCCCATCCCATATTAGAGTAAAGTTCTCAACAAGGCCACTGCGTGTTGGACCTGTGTCCCCGCGTAAGCCTTTCAAAGGACCGGGTTTCTTCTTCTGAAGTTATCCCGTGATAAAAGAGAGATACAAATAATAATAATAAACTTTATTCATAACATACAATATACACAGTAAAATGTTCCCTGGCTCCCAAACTAGGCTTATTGCCTGTGACTTAGGAGTCAGTTCCTCCAAAAATACAAATTCACAATGGTATGTTTAGAATTAACCACGTAGATGGCTGCAATCATAACGGTATGGATGTGCTTATGCGTATCCGTGCTTATATGTATAATATATGTATGTGAGTGTGCGTGTGTGCGTGCGTGTGTATGTGTTTATTTTCAAGACGATAACACTTTATAAACCTAAAATATTATCCTAACAATAACCGACGAATGTTTTCCCTTCAGAGGTAAAGTTAAGAGGTTGTTCAGTAGATCAGATTGTAACATCTTTGGGTGCAGAATCAATTATCATGGGATTTGCTGTACAGCTATGTTATGTAAAACAATTGTGTTTTCAACTGTATTTCAGGTCTTGATTTGAGCTTCTTTGTCTTGATTTGTAGGTACTGATAAAAAAATGGAGTCATCATGCTCCTTCCACTAGGATTGGCACTGTCTCCCAGAACCGTCAATCTCATTGTTACTCAGGCGCGCTCGTAGGAATGAGCTATAGAATAATGTACTTTCTTGCGTTGACCCATCTCTGCGACCATCTATATCACGGTTACGTAATTTGCCATCAAACACCACTTGCACAAGTTTCATATTGATACAAAATAAACCTTTTCTCCTACTTGCTTGCCTCCAAACGATTGAATCGATATGTGTGTAATCCATCCACACAACTTTGCATTTTAAAATATTAAAATGTGCTATTATTTCCTTCAGCTCTGCAAAATTTGGCGATATCTCAATTTAAATTCTTCGTCCGTAAAGATTTCGAGCGGGTTTATCCTTTGTTTTTATATATATTTACGTATTGATATATTAGAAATAAACTCCAGTACTTCCAAATCAGACGCTGAAGAGCTGCTCGTTAACATTTTGCTAATAATAAAATTAATAATAACTTTCACTGCAATTCACTGAATATCAATATTATCGTGACATAATATGTAACCTGTCACGAAATAAAACGTCAAATATAGTTATGGAAGAGATAAACGGCACAAAATGGCCAGTTAGTTTAACCTAAGTTTAAACGGACTTTATCTGACGTTGAGTTGTTCAGAAACCCATTTACAAGTTATCGAACCAATAGCGCTAATCTATCTATATATATATATATAAATAAAAAGAGAAGGCCTGACTGACTGACTGACTGACTGACTGACTCATCAACGCCTAGCCCAAACCCTTGGACCTAGAAAGATGAAATTTTGCACAGAGGTTTCCTTTATAATGTAGGCAAGGAATAAGGAAGGATTTTTCGAAATTCCACCCCTAAAGGTGTTAAATAGGGGATGAAAGTTTGTATGGAAAAACGTTATTTTTGTAGTTTAAACCATACAAATTCGTGGTTACCATTCTGGTAAAAAATTAAAAACCACGTCTTTCAGTATTTTTCGAAATTCAACCCCTAAAAGAGTTAAATAGGGGGTGAAAGTTTGTAGGGGAAGTTCAGTATTTTTAAAGATAGACACATGAAATTTCGTATACGGGTTTCTCGTTAGAAATAAATAAGACGTACCTATTTTAGCGATTTTAGAAATCTACGCCTTAAGATGGTTAAATAGGGGTTGCAAGGTTTATTGTGGACATTATTTTTAAAGATAAGGCCATGCCTTTCATATACGGGTTTCTGGTTCGATACAAATAAATGACCATCTAAAACATATCTTTACGATGACATCCGTGTTCGAGTGGCGTTCACAACGGTTTTCAAGGTGTCACCAGCTCTGAGGTCCCGGGTTTGATCCCCGGATGGGTCGATGTAGAAAATCACTTTTCTACATTATGTCGAGTCTGGGTGTTAGTGGTACCTTCGTTGTTTCTGATTCCATAACACCGGAGCTTACTTTCTTTGAATTCGGAGCATTGAATGTGATTCTTCTTCATCTTTTCGTGTCAATGATTTTCAAGTTTTGTTTGACCAAAAAGTTGCCACAATTTTAAAAGTTTATCCAAACTCAATTTATGTGATGTTTTCCCACATTATCTTATTACCTATTATCTTAACGCCATAATATTTTATGAAAAATATAATTCATGCTCCTTACTTTGAAAATCACAGAATACATCCATCTATCCTTTACTACTTAATACTCAGAGTATCGCACGCGCGTAAAGTTAAGAGTATTATACTCTTAACTTTACGCGCGTGCGAAGCCGCGAGCAACAGCTAGTGAATAGATAAACTGTCAACAAAATGTACTCAGAAACCGGCCATTAGTATTATAGTGTGACAATTTTTAAAATCTTATTAATATTAACATTGAACTAAACTTGTTTTAGTTTATCATCAGTATCTTTTCATTAGTACATAATTAGAAAAGGACAGACAAAAACGAAAGCAGTCAAATTTAGTTCTGACTAAGACTCTCATACAAATTTGCCGACGAGCAAAAAGGTGTGCTCTAAATCACGATGCCGTTCAAAGTGACAGTTCTAAGTTAGTTGTTATTGAGGGTGTTCTGTTTCCATCCTTTTCTTTTGCAGAGCGTTAGTAAAATATAGCAAATTTTTCAATTTCCGTGTAAAGGAGTCAAGATCATTATCTGTTTCAGTGGAAGCTGCATTGGTGTTTATTCTGCTCTACTCAAATGCACAAGCAGTGCTGAAGGATATGAATGGGAAAATAGTACCGTGGACCCACGATCGACCCTTTAATCATGGGAACCCAACCAAATCGATTTTTTTTGATAGACTTGTATACATCGCAATAAATAAAGAGGATGCAGAATACGGGGTTTTACCCATTACTACAGGGGTTATTATTGATAAAAATCGTTTACTAACTTCCTTTAGCCCCTTTAGGAAACTATCGAAAAATGCTTCTCTGCTTAGTCAAATATATGCCCAAGTTACTACGGGACGTAATAGATTTTATCATCCAAATAAAACAGTTTATTCTACATACACTTGGAATTTATATCAACTTCATTCGGGGCGACAAGTAACGTTTACTCCTGAAGACGAGATACCAGAACGCGCATGGCATGGTGAAGGAGAAGTAAGGCACAGCCCCCTTCACGACCTAATGGTGCTACGAGTTAAACCTAATTTTGACTCAAAAACCGAATTTGCTACTTTCTTAGAAAGCAAATACACTATTGCCTCTTATGCAGCTTTGAATCATCAGAATGAATATTTATACATTTTTTGTGTGAACATCGCAAAACCTGGGGATAAAATGGTAGAACCACTTAGATTTGGGCAACTAAATCTACACAAAGAAAAAGAACTAGAATTTTATCATATTGAACCTACTGAACGGTTTATAGTGGACTGTGCTGATTACATTCCTAAATCTTGGGGACATTTCATCTGCGCTTTGAACGTCAGAAGACTAAAGGGGCTTGCGTCTGGTGCTGTATTAACGTCACAAGAAACAGTGTTCGGAATCGGATGTTTTAAGATAAATAGACATGGTGCAGACATCTTAGTGTTCACTGACGTACGGCCTTACCATGATCTCATTATGAACGCTATGACAGACGCTGAAGTATCTTAATGAAAAACTTATAGTTGTTACAAAATAATAGGAGCGCTTTGACATTTGAGAAAGACCCTACTATGTAACTTGGTACGAAACTGGTCGAAACAATAAATCAATAATGAACGATGTTGGACAACATGCTTTCCGGCTCGCCATGAGCTTGCGCTTAGGTATTGCTTGTGTCGCATCTCATCTTTGTCAATGCGGTGAAACTGTCGACTGCCTTGGTCACCATGGCCTGTCCTGCAGCAGGAGCGCCGGTCGGATTTCCCGTCACAGTAACTTAAATGGCATTATACGTCGCGCTCTTGTCACTGCCGGCGTACCAGCTGTTTTAGAACCCAATGGTTTGGTACGCAGCGATGGTAAGAGACCTGACGGTATGTCATTGTTGCCTTGGAAACTGGGTCGGCCTTTGGTGTGGGACGCAACATGCGTCGACACCCCCCGTCGCCATCCCACGTTCTAAGTTCAGCGGCCTCACCCGGCGCTGCTGCTGGAGCCGCGGAAACCCTTAAACGGCGGAAATATAACAACCTGATAGGTAATTATATTTTTGAGCCGTTTGGGGTTGAGACGCTCGGGACATGGGGACCAGGAGCACGAGTTCTTTTTAAGGAACTCGCAAAACGTTTGGTCGACGCTACCCGTGACCAAAGGGCTGGCATGTTTTTGGCTCAGCGAATCAGCATTGCTATTCAACGTGGCAATGCTGCCAGCCTTTTGGGCACGTTTCCCGTCATAGACAAAGATGACGATGAATTTTTTGATGCTTGTTAGCCTTTTATTTTGTAATCCATATTACTTAATACTAGCTTCTGCCCGTGACTTCGTACGCGGATCCTGTTGCTTATGCCAGCGACAACAGGGTCGTCAAAATAAAAGATCTGAAACGTCTGATGTCAAATTCTAAGAGCCCGAGGACGGGAAAACAACGTGATGCGCGTGACGATTTGAGACCCTCCAGATCTTTCATTTTTGTAAGATAGCAGGAAATGCCCATCAGAACTTTTGCTCACGATCTGCGGTCAGTCGCGCATCATATTCTTCACTGGTCTCTAGAGACTTGGATGTAGATGCATAAATACGATGAGAATGCAGGCGTGCTTCGCGATCCGAAGAGGTTTCCACGGAGCGAGTTGCAGCCTGATCTTCTCGAACAGCATCAAGTCCCTCCTGACGCTCTTCGGTAGATTCTTGGGATCTTATGATCCTCAATCTTTTAGCTCCTTTGGAACATTGGGAAAGATTTGACTTCTTTCATCATGGTTATAGTTTTATTGTGAAGATACCTGATCAATTAAAATCTAAGTGAAAGCAAAGTAAATTAAACGCTCAAATAACATAAGCCAATAAAGCGGTAATATCAAAATTCGATTTTTACAGAAGAAATAAAAGAAGCTAATTTTCATATAGTGCAGCGTATAGTGATCCAAAACAGGCGGTCAAAATGTCAAATGGAAGCTTATTTTTTTACCAACCTAACCTTTAAAAAATAATTCTATTGGTATAACTATTTAATTAAATAATTGACAAAATGTATAATACAAATTATAGACGCTATTGATTCAATTGTAACATCATTAATGACTTTATAAACACACCGACCACTTAGACTCAGGCCCATAACAATATAATACGACATATTTTCCGCTTTAGGTCTCGAGCGTACCAGCCGATTACCACCTTCTTCAGGGAAATTTTATAGCCAAAGCTAGCTGTATCATCCACTAATCGCTATTTTAGAATCCTATCAATGAGTCATTTTTTTATGTAACCATCGTAACAAATTGACTTTATAATGTGATTTATTTTTATTTTTAACCATTTTAGACAGTATTCTATGAAATTAATATTTTTTTAGTGTTACTACTGCCTAATTTTTGTTTAATAAAATTTTAAATAATAATGACCTTTTAAAAAAAAAGTTTTACGAATCACATATTATTTATTAAATACTAGATGAAAACCCGGCTCCGCTCGGTTTAAATGTGACTCATGATACACAATGTAGGTAAATATTCTGTAGTCATCGGTTCTATAATATCGGTTCAATTGGCCAATCTCAGGTTTAAAGAAAGAACACATAACAAAGAGTTTATCATAAAAAAGTTTCAAAAACAATATTTTCGCGAAACGTCAATGACTGAAGTATTAAGTTTTGTTATGATTCAATCAATGTTTCCTGTAAGACGTTTCTATAATAATAATAAAATATGTAATTAAGAAATAAAATTACCGCTGACTGACAGCACTGATTTTTGTTATGGTTAGTATCCTTTTTTCTATGGTTGTTATCGCAATTGGCCAATCTCAGGTTAAAAGAAAGAACACATAACAAAGAGTTTATCATAAAAAAGGAGTTTATCATAAAAAAAGTTTCAAAAACAATATTTTCGCGAAACGTCAACGACTGAAGAAAAGTATTAAGTTTTGTTATGATTAACTCAATGTTGCCGGCATTTTCAGGCTACTTAGGCCCATAGATAGATATATACCTTACAGACTACACATATATTTTATAAGTACATTTTGTGTTATTAATATAAACGTTTCGTTTTACACAGTCAAATGAGTCACAGTTCTATGTGATGGCTACTTCTTTGGCGCGACGTACGCGATGTGTTAATTGGCGAGGCGTATATTATGCAACGGAACGTGAAAAAAGCGAAAAAAATATCGCGTTCCGAAACGATTCTGGTCCCAACTATCATGCAACTGTCATACGCCCTGTCAGCACTGTAATCACTTCAAGGAGGTTGTATGATAATAAACTCCTTGAATCACTTCGAAGGAGAATTATCTGTTACGGAACGCGGCCTTATTAATTACCCAAGATGGCGACTGCGGTTTTTTTGTTTGTCAGTGCCATTAGAATTTAACGAAATTCTCCATAATCCGAATTTTGCGGATATATGTTGTCGACTCGAAATCAATATTTTTTTATGTTTTGTTATTCATATAAGGTTTCGATCGAGTCTACCGTAGCCCTGAACGAAATTATTAATATAGATTAAACTTTGGAAAACAATACGAAAACACTTAAAAAAAGAAAAAGTACTATTCTACCTTAATTTGAAAAAAATACAATTTTAATTAGCTGTTATACTATGGAAACAAAAATAAAATTGGAATTTCGTTAAATTCTAATGGCACAGCTAGTAACTTTATATCTAATAGCACAGCTAGTAACTTTATAAACACACCGACCACTTAGACTCAGGCCCATAACAATATAATACGACATATTTTCCGCTTTAGGTCTCGAGCGTACCAGCCGATTACCACCTTCTTCAGGGAAATTTTATAGCCAAAGCTAGCTGTATCATCCACTAATCGCTATTTTAGAATCCTATCAATGAGTCATTTTTTTATGTAACCATCGTAACAAATTGACTTTATAATGTGATTTATTTTTATTTTTAACCATTTTAGACAGTATTCTATGAAATTAATATTTTTTTAGTGTTACTACTGCCTAATTTTTGTTTAATAAAATTTTAAATAATAATGACCTTTTAAAAAAAAAGTTTTACGAATCACATATTATTTATTAAATATTAAACTTTGGAAAACAATACGAAAACACTTAAAAAAAGAAAAAGTACTATTCTACCTTAATTTGAATAAAATCACAATTTTAATTAGCTGTTATACTATGGAAACAAAAATAAAATTGGTCAAAACCTACAGCTAATCAACATTGTGATTTTATTCAAATTAAGGTAGAATAGTATTTTTTCTTTTTTTCAGTGTTTTCGTATTGTTTTCCAAAGTTTAATATTTAATAAATAATAATATGTGATTCGTAATGGTTTTTTTTTAATTATTTAAAATTTTAGTAAACAAAAATTAGGTAGTGGTAACACTAAAAAAATATTAATTTCATAGAATACTGTCTAAATGATGGAGAGATTGACCGAGATATTAAGCACAGAATCAGATCAGGTTGGCTTAAAGGGCGACAGATGACTGGGATGATATGTGATCCTAACATAGTAAAGCTGAAAGGTAAAATGTATAAATCGGCTATAAGACCTGTATTGATGTACTTATGGTTCAGAATGCTGGGCAGTGAAAGGGACTGATGAAAGACGATTGCATGCAGCGGAAATGAGAATGCTTCGATGGAAGACTGGAGTGACGAGATTAGATAGGATAAGGAATGAGTATATTGGAGGAAGCTTGAAAGTAGCGCCAGTGAATGAAAAGATAAGAGGTAAGCGTTTGTCGTGGTATGGACATGTTATGAGGAGGGATGAAAGTCACATAACAAAACAAGTTATAAGTATGACTGTGGATGGCTATATAAGCAGAGGGAGACCGAAAAAGAGATGGATGGATTGTGTGAAAGATAATATGAGAAAGAAAGGACTGGATGCCGCGATGACGAGTAATAGAGAGGAATGGAAGGAAAGTACGCATTGCGCCAACCCCATATGAATGGGATGAGGGCAGGAAGAAGAAGAAGACTGTCTAAAATGGTTAAAAATTAAAATAAATCACATTATAAAGTCAATTTGTTACGACAGTACGGCGCAGGGGTCACAATAAATTTCCGGGAAGAAAGGCGTAATAGCTTGTACAGAATAAAACATCTTGTGATTACTTCGTATTCAATGTTACTGTTACTCTTTGTTTAGAAATGTAGTGTAAGGATGTTCACCGGTTTTTTGTGTTATGTTTCATAGAGTAATGCAATAAAACATTTTAGTCGTAAGAGAATTTTCCATGCAATAAAGCTGTTATTGTCAAGTATTCTAAAGAAATAATAATTGAAAAAATCTGAAAAAAATAAGTGATAGACTGATACTCAGAGAAGCCAAAAATCAAATAACATTAAAAAGGGCGTAACCGGCGTTTACCGCTATATTGCCGGGGCCAGCGATATATTCGATACAAAAAATAAAAAATAAAATTGGGAGTTTTGGCCAGTATAGTCGAATTATAAATGATATGCCATCGTCATCGAAAATCAGTCCTAAAGGTTATGTTATTTTATAATTATACAGTGAAATTAGTGATAGCTTTGATTTCCAAGTCAGATGTTTCAAATCTTCGATTTTTATAAGTATACAGGGAATGCCCATCAGACCGAACAACTTTTGCTAAGACGTCATTCCTATATGTGTTATGGTGTAGCTGGGCTCTTGGAGTTCGACAACAGGTATTCCAGACCTTCAATTTTTATACGTCAACAGAGAGTGCTCATCAGGCTGAACAACTCTTGCTGAGACGTCATTCCTTTATGTATTATGGTGCAGCCGGGCTCTTGGTGTTCGACAACAGGTGTTCCAGATCTTCAATTTTTATACGTCGACAGAGAGTCCTCATCAGGCTGAACAACTCTTGCTGAGACGTCATTCCTTTATGTATTATGGTGCAGCCGGGCTCTTGGTGTTCGACAACAGGTGTTCCAGATCTTCAATTTTTATACGTCATCAAGGAGTGCTCATCAGGCTAAACACCTCTTGCTAAGACGTCATTCCTATATGTGTTATGGTGTAGCCGGGCTCTTAGAGTTCGACAACAGGTGTTCCAAATCTTCAATTTTTATACGTCAACAGAGAATGCTCATCAGGCTAAACAACTCTCGATAAGTCGTCATTCCTATTTGTGTTATGGTGTAGCCGGGCTCTTGGAGTTCCACAACAGGTGTTCCAGATCTTCAATTTTTATACGTCAACAGAGAGTGCTCATCAGGCTAAACAACTCTCGATAAGTCGTCATTCCTATTTGTGTTATGGTGTAGCCGGGCTCTTGGAGTTCCACAACAGGTGTTCCAGATCTTCAAATTTATTCTCTCAGCAGAAAATGCCCATCACGTGGAACAATTTTTGCTATGGTACCAGTTTTGTATCTCTTATAGTTTAGCTGGTCTGTTGCGGTTCTGCATCAGGTGTTCAAATTTCCAAGATAAATTATAGCCTATATGTTGCCCAGACTTAATACCTATACAACAAAAAAAAAATCATGCAAATCCGTCCAGTAGTTCCGAAGATTAGCGTGTACAAACAAACAAACAGACAAACAGACATACAGACATACAGACAAACAGACATACAGACAAACAGACAGAATTTTTTTTTCGGATTCGTGCTCTATAACTGTTTGTAAACCCCCCTCAATTTTTTTTTTTAATATATTCAATTTACAGACACAGTTTTTTTATGTATAGATATATAGATTGGTTAGCAAGTTTTCTTTTTATAGATAGTTTTATTTATCTTATAAGTTTTAGTTTAGTTTAGTATAATTAATATAGTTTAGTATGGTTTAGGTGTGTATAATATAAAAATTATGTATATTGTTTACAAGAAATAAATAATAATGAATACACTAGATATTTTAAAGTATTAATTTACATTGTATTAATTTTTGGGCGCTTGCAATAACATGCTAGAATGTGTTGCGAGTATTCTTTTCTCGCTTACTTTATATAATCATGCAATTTCTGATGTGTCCGTAAGGATTGAGGAGCCACTTTTCGTATCTTAATGAAATTAATACGCTTATTTAGTAGTAAGTTTAAAAATATTGTAGGATCAATCTTCGAATTTGTAGTATAATAGTTCAATAGTTATATGACCATAAAGGTGGCTCCTCAATCCAAATGTTTGGATTGAGGAGCCACGTGGAAACACGGAAAGTATATAATGTACATTCTTGAAAAAATGATATTATTTAGTAGTAATTGTGTATAATGCCTCCTAAAAATCTGATTCCGGTATGTACTGTTGATATTTAAAAATATACAATACTTTAAATTTGGCTCCTCAATCTATACACGAAAATGTGAATTTCCATAAAAGTATTTGGTCAAAATTTAAATTCCACTCCAAATACATTTAGTAGTAAGTGGGTTTGAATTTGTAGTATATAAACAACGTAGTAAAACCGAGTGAATTCAGTAAAAAAACGCATTTTCTTTGGCTCCTCAATCCTGACGTTACTGTACTGAGAAGATACCCGAATTACCTGAGATCACGACGGAATACAAAAAACAAAGGCACTAACATTTAGTATAAATGTCTACTACATATGTATGCACAGATCAACATTGTATGTATTCGATATCTGAGAAACCAATAACTTTCGATATTCCTTAAGACTTTGCTATTAAGGGTGACCATGTGTTATGAATGAAACCAGGATAACTAGTTTAGAATATTTATTTTATAAATCTACAATATCGGAATACAGGTATGTACAGAGATTCTTATATTAATTTATGGAAAGTGAAAAAAGATTTTTTTAAATTAAGTTAAAAAAATAATTGTATAAAGTACTTACAAGTTACATAGAATAAATAGTTAAGTAGTTGTAGGTACTGGTACATAATAGAAACCTAGCTACAAATTTTATACAACAATGCGGTGCAACACCCACAGTCAAACCGCTAAACCGGTTTTGTGGGAGAATGTTTTAAATAAATATTGTATCTCCTTTATAATCCCTATCCCTACTAATATTATAAATGTGAAAGTAACTCTGTCTGTCTGTCTGTTACGCTTTCACGCCTAAACCAGTGAGCCGATTTTGATGAAATTTGACCCTGAGGAACAACATAGGCACATAACATTTAAAAAAAATAGGGTTCCGTAAGATATTTGGGTTTTTCGGACACAAGGTGTAAAAATCAACCAGAAAAGTTACTTATTTTGCGTACGCTGCCTAAACTATAAAAGATAGAACCATACAATGTTCTAATTAATTGTAGATCTTATAAATATCTACAAAAAAGTCCGGCCCGTTGCGAAGTGGGCGTCTAATAAATTAAGTGCGATTTTTTTTTATTTCGTTCTTAAAACTACACCTACGCAAAAGTTCTTCTAAGAGCTAAACAACAGGTCTTTTCAGGGCTAACCAACAGTTCCTTTCAGGGCTAACCAACAGTTCTTTTCATAATTATTGTAAAGAGGAAAGATTAATTGTATTTTTGTGTGCATGTCCGTGCTGATTTCAAAAATTCTTTCACCATTAGAAAGCTACATTCACACTAAGTATCATAGGCTATATTTTTACTAAAAAATTAGATACGCGAGCGGAGTCGCGGAGTTCAGCTAGTAATAAATAAATAAAAATAATTGGTAGGTATTTACAAATCATTTTCGACATAAGTAATAGTATGAATAACAATTGGTTGGTCGGTGCTTGTACTAATTTTACCATGACAATCATAGTCGTAACAAAAAATCTCGTCCTTTATTGGGTAGTGACATTTATAGTGACCCATGCCAACTTCACTAATAGAAGGGATAAATTCTATAACGCCAATTAATATAAATGATCTACACTCGAGAGCAATGAATCCGGGTCACTTAAAGAATGTTAAAAATCTCGGAAACTAAAAATGATAGGTTAATGCAATAAATTGTATTTAATAGACAATGTAATACTCCTTAAATGAAAGTAAAAAAAATATGAGTCACCATACATTTTACTAACACAAAATTACATAAAGAAAAAAACTGCTGATCTCTCCTTTAAACAAAAATAGGAAACATGAAATTTATGAACTTTATTACGATTTTCTTGAATTTTAATACTTCGTATTGCCTCCTCGTGCTTCCATTACTGCGTTTACGCGGTTTGGCATGCTGTACACCAAGTTCCTTATACGATTTGAATATTCTCCCATTCCTCTGTGAGAGCAATTTTGAGCTCACGAAGCGTGATTGGGGGAGGATTTCGTTGTTTTACGCATCTGCCTAGCTCGTCCCAAGCATGCTCGATCGGGTTGATATCCGGGCTGCGCGCTGGCCACTCCATACGAGTAATGTTCATCTCTTGAAGGTAGTCATTCACAATCCTACCTGTATGAGGTCGGGCATTGTCATGCATAAATATAGCATCCTCACCTAAATTGACCATAAATGGACCAACGTGATCATTGAGGATTTCTTCCACATATCTTTCGCTAGTTAAAGAGCCGTTTTCTATGATCACCAGCTCTGTGCGACTTTCAGAAGAAATTCCGGCCCACACAAGTACAGACCCACCACCGTAGGCTACTTTTTCTTCGATGCATGCTTGCTTGAATCTTTCCCCTGGTCTTCGATACACTCTGTGTCTTCCATCGTGCTTGTAGAGCATAAATTTTGATTCGTCGGAGAACATAACTTTTGACCAATCTTCAATACTCCAATTTACGTGGCTCTGGGCATATCTTAGTCTTGAAATACGATGCCCAGGCTCCAGTTTAGGGCCGTTTGCAGGTCTAAGGGGTTTTAAGTTAGATTCAGCAAGCCGACGTCTTACTGTCCATGCACTTGGGTTACTTCCTCCGAGGAGTCGAAACTGATTTGTGAGTTCAGTTCCTGTGAGAAAGCGATTTCGTAGCATGGTGTTCACCAAGTATCGGTCTTCTCGTGCTGTGGTACACCTGGTTCTGCCCGTTCCTGGTCTGCGTAGGTTACAACCAGTTACTTCGTAACGTCGGAGAACTCTTTTTACTGTTGACAGCGACACACCGACAGTCCTGGCTGTATCGCGCTGACTCCGGCCGGTTTCCAGCATTGTAAGTATTCTGGTGCATTCTTCAGGCGTAAGCGACATAATTTCAGCTTGAATAATGAATATAGAGCACTATCAACATGGTTTATGTACCCACATAAATGACAGATTACAAACAAAAGCAAAACCAAATGCTGTAATTTCGTAGTTCCATCTTCGAAAGTGGCCCTTTTTCAAATTTGATTTTTTTATGATATACCTTTACAATAACTAAGAAGTTTTAATACCTTCATTTAAGGAGTATTACATTGTCTATTAAATACAATTTATTGCATTAACCTAGCATTTTTAGTTTCCGAGATTTTTAGGACTCTTTAAGTGACCCGGATTCATTGCTCTCGAGTGTATTTGATATCAATATAGATTGTGGTACCTCATAAACAGGAAACTTTTTACAAACATTCACTTCAAATGATATTGTGTTTGATAAATTATATTTGCACACTGTTTGCTGGTTACAAAATGTACAAATGTTTTTTCTTCTGCAATACAAATAGCATCTTCTAAACTTTGGATTCCGAAAACAGAAATCATGTTCAGGTTTAAAGGCAAAAATGCGATCTGCCTAGACAATGGAGTAAATTGGCATGAATCATTTTTTATTGAAAATTGCACTAAAACAATACTTCAAAGCTATATATTCAAAAATGAAGGACACATTACAAGCAAATTCACAGAGGCCATCTCTTGTATCAAAATACAAAACGCCGACTTCGGCTCTCATTTTATATATATCACAGTCATTAGCAACAGAATCTGATAAGAGTTTTATGTATTTAGGAATTAAATCATCTGAGTATGTGTTTAATGTTTCTCGAAAATTTCTGCTTTGAATATTTGCTATGCTGAAGAAATGCATGACTGAATCAAAGCAACATGTGTTTTTCAAATCCACTTTAAAACTTTTGCCGACATGTACAGCATCGCATAGATTGCCATTTTTAACAAATTTTATTTTTATTTTGGGGGACGTTAGATTAGTGTCGGCTTCACCCCTCCAATTTTCGACGAAGGAAGGACGATCAGAAAATATTGATTCTGCGGCAAATGACCGATTAATTTTCTTTGTTTTGGAAGACTTTGATAATGTACGGTTTTAGACATTTATTTTCTCAAAAGATTACAATCACTTACAGAGAAAATACAAATTATAACTTAAAAAATACATAAAGCCGATTGGCGTAGTGGGTTAGTACTATGCTATGATAAAAATTAGATTTGTAACAATTTTTGTTTTTTTTTTGTAACAGGGGTAGTTGTAGAAAACAAGTTGGTTAAACTAAACTAAACTGGGTGCACGAGCGACGTCGTATGCGCAATCGCGACTGCGGGTAGATGTACAAATGTGCATGAGCTGCGAATACAATAGATGTTTATTAAGGCCCATGACACAGTGATTGTTTCACTGTGTTTAAAGTTTTTAGATGGTCGTTATTTCTATGTTGTAAAATGTATATTTAGCTTATTATTGTTTTGTTATGGTGTACTACATGGAATTTAATATGTATTTATGTATTTATTTACTTATTATAAATGTAACAATTAAAATAGTGCCAAATACTTGAGATATGATATTTAATTACAATTATTTGTCAAACTGTTTGCCTAAACATAAGTTTAAGTCAATTAAAGTATAGTAAAAGTATATATGTATACATATGTGTTAGGCAGGGTGTAGGGTTTTTGTATGTTATACTTTGATAGTTATGTGTTTTAAGTTAATTTTTATAACATTGTTTAACAAAATATGTTTTTAATTTTAGACTTACATGTGTGTTATATATATTGTAAATTAGTAATTGGTACCTTAACCTTTAACTTAATATTAAGCTTTTATTAATGAAGAATCCTTTAAAATGTGGTTTTTTAGTAATTTTTTGAATGTAAACAGAGATTTAGCTTCTTTTATACTTTTAGGTAATTTGTTATAGTGCTTCGCCCCATCATATAGAATACTTTTTTTCCCGTAGTTTGTTCTATGCCTTTTTAAACACAGGTTATTGGCCTGCCTAGTCATGCGTTTGTGGTAATCTATCTTTTTTGTGAAAGTAATTTGTGAGTGGATATCTTTAGTCAAGATTTTTCTAATAAAAATGCATATACTGTATTTATGCGTTTGAGCCAAATTGAACAATTTTGTTTCATTATAAATTTTGATAGTTGGTGTTAGATAGTCGTATGAAAACAATGTTTTAATCACTCTATTTTGGGCAACTTGCAGTTTTTGTAAGTTCGATTTAGTTGCTGAGCCCCATACCTCCACTAAATAATCTAAACGAGACTTGACTAAAGAGTTATATATCGTGTATCGGACATGTCTCGGGAGACATCTCACTATACCTCGTAACGCGCCTGTTAGTGAATTTATTTTATTGCGAATTGTTTCTATTTGCGGTGCCCAGGTAAGCTGACTGTCAATAACAAGGCCTAGATATTTTTCATTGTTAACTTTAGTTATTTTTTCACCGTTAATAGTAAGAGGAATATGATTTTCAATTTTCTTATTTTTAGCAGAGAAAACAATGTATTTTGTTTTCGAGGCATTAATTGTAAGTAAATTTGACTGTAACCAAATGTGTAGCAGAATTAGATCTTCCTGAGCTTGGTTCATTACTGCTTCTAATGAGTGACCAGAATAGAAGAGGCTAGTATCGTCGGCATATAAAGTGATATCTCCCTTCAGTCCAATCTCATGTATATTATTGACATAAATAAGGAATAATAGGGGTCCCAAAATTGAACCCTGAGGAATGCCACAGGTTATCAATTCAGGGGCACTTTGGTGATTATTAATTTTGACAACTTGAGTTCTGTCTGTGAGGTATGATTTAAAAATATCATATGCTTTACCAGTTATACCTATGTCGTTTAGTTTCGATAGAAGTATGTCGTGGCTAACGGTGTCGAATGCCTTTTTTAAATCAATGAATATTCCTAAAGTAATTTTTTTCTGATCAATGTTTTGTCTAATGTTAGTTACTAAGTCAACAGTCGCGGATACAGTGTTCGATCTGGGACGGAACCCGTATTGCTTTTTGTATAGGTAATCAATAGTGGTAAGGAATTCATACAATTGTCTATGTAATAAATTTTCAAATATTTTCGACAATACTGGTAATACCGATATAGGTCGATAATTACTAGGGTCCAGTTTACTACCTGATTTGAATATTGGGCTAAGTTTCGCAATTTTAAGGTGGTTAGGGAAATGGCCTTGGTCGAAGCACTTATTAATACAGTTTGCTAAGCTTTCAGCTATATTGTCTTTAATACATTTTATGGATTTCGTACTAATGCCGTCTAAACCGGAGCTAGTGTTAGAATTTAGGTTTTTTATTATTTTTAATACCTCATCTGCAGTAGTTGGTTTTAATTTTGATAATATAGGATTGTTGTTTTTAGGTTTACTATAAGTTAGTGTCTGAGTTTGGTTGTTATGGTATTTTTGTGGTATTTTATTTGCAAGTTCAGTACCTATTGTCGCAAAAAAATTGTTGAAGTAATCGCAAATAGCTTGGGTATCTGAGATTTGACCACTGGGGGTACTGATTTTTAAATGCCTAAGGTTAGCCAATTCTGTTTTATTATTTGATAGTCGATTGATTAATTGCCACATTTTTAAAGGGTTCCTCTTACAGTTAGAAAAAGCCTTATAGTAGTATTGATTTTTAGCTGACTGGATATTTGCAAAGGTGTAATTTCTTTGTTTTAAGAATTCATCACGCAAATGTTCATCTCTAGGTGTTTGTTTCAAACTATGCCACAGTTGGTTTCTTTTGTTTATTAATGTTATGAGGTTCTTATTTATCCACTCTTTGCATGGGGGATTTTGCATTTTAGTTTTCCTTATTTTGTTTTTTGCTATTGTTTGTAACAGTTGACATTCCAGTTCTTCATATTCATTAAGTAATTTTGTGTGAAATAGTTCTTTGATATCGTTCTGTAAGTTGATATAGTTTATTGTCTCATATTCGATTCTTTTTATACGTTCTGTTTTAAACCTGTTTAACTCAATATAAATTTGTTTGTGATCAGCTATGGAAGACTCAATAATAGACATCTGGAATGAGTTATTGTGTAAGTTTGTACATACGTGATCTATGATTGTCTTTGAGGTTGCAGTCTCGCGAGTACAATGTTCCGGGGAGATCTTATTCAATATTATTATATTATTCTGTCGCAGGATTTCCTTGTATTCCTTTACAGGTTTGTCGTTAGTTAGTAAGTTTAGGTTTAGGTCGCCGAAAACAATGACACGTTTTCTTCTTGCAAGATGTTGGTTATAGTTTTCGAGAAACCTGTCAGTGTTTGCTGCTGGTTGTTTATATACGGCCCCTATGTCCAGAGAAAAGGTCTCAACATGTACCCATAACAAGTGGTTTCCATCTTCGCACTGTTCTTCCAAAAATTCATGTTTTAAACTGTTGTGAATGAACAAAGATACTCCACCACCTCTGGATTTTTTTCTGTAGCTGTAGTAGTGCGTATAGTTTGGCAGTTTTAATCTTTTTGCTTCGTCATCATTTTTTATCCAGGTTTCCGTAAAAATTATAACATGAACTTCAGTTTCAAAAGAATCTATTACACATCGCATTTCATCTAATTTGCCTGGCTTTACTATACTGCGGATATTCGCATACAAAAATTTTAGTGCTTTGTTTGTAACTTTTATATCGGCATAGTTATTATAAATTGTATGAGTTACAGTTTTGTTACCTGTTGTGTTTCTTATTGTATTTTCTCTTGTGTCCCGTTTTTTGGCTGTTGTTTTATTATTTTAGGGGTTCCTTTTATATATTTTATGATTAAGTCACTTTCTCCTTTCTCTTTGCGTTGATGTAACTCTTCTCGTAGGTTTGCCATATCCTGTTTTTGATTTGGTGTCTGGTCGGAGTAGATTTTAATATTTTTGTCCTTGCAGTTAAGTTTATTTTTCAGAATTGTTCTAGCTGTTTCTGATGCTGTAAAACAGACTTTTAGAGGGCGTGTTTTCTTCCCGTCATATTTTCCTAGGCGTATTATTTTTTCCGGTTCAGGGTGGGCAGGGAATATGTCTGATAAAATTTTCTTCACTTCACATCTATCGGTTTCTCTCTTCTTCTCCATATTTTCTGTGTGCGGTTCAGAAATACCAGTTATTACTATATTTTTACTGCGCTCTATACGTTCTTGAAGTTCGATCATCATGTTATCATAAATAGGTGTTGATGAAGGATGTTCTGACGATGATGAAGTACTTTGGAGAGCCTTTACATCGTTTTCAATACACTTTATTTTATCCTGATTTTTGTTGACAGTACTTGTTAGGTTTTGAAATTCCGATTTAAAGGTGTGATGCTCCTTAACCAATTGGTCTGTTTTACTTTTCATTTCAATCAGTTGTTCGTTTATAGATGAGATATCTTTTTTTATAGTATTGATATTTTCTGTCTGAGACTTACCAAATTCCTTCAGCAATTCTATAATTTCATTTTTAAATTCCTTAAATTGGTACGAGAAATCATCTTCCGGCGTTTTTCGTTTGCGCTGTGCTACAAATTCACTATAGCCAACAGTTCCAAAAGTTGATAAGTCAGGCTGAGAACTACTATTCCCGCCAGAAGTATTCATTTTGTCGCTGTATTTTTCAGGGGGTGAACGTTGGAGATTCATTCTAAGTGTAACAGTATTTCCGATCCGCTTATCGCTCCGCTCGGTTAATATGTGGGTGACCCTTATTATGTGCGAGCGGTGTCAAGCGAGTCTATGCGCTTCGTTCTAATACGTGCTTTGACACTCACCGCGTTATATGAAAGAGCACTGTGTTTTGACCACAATTAAGTTTAAAATTGTATTGCACTACTATTTTAAATTTTGTATTTGTCACAAATTAAAGGAGAAACACGACCGCTCACTACGCTAGCCGACTAGTTACATAATGTGGTATTTTTCGCCTGCGTTTGACATTTAGTAAGTGAATGTTTTCTTTTTCGAGAGCGTTTTGGTTCTTTATTCTGATTATCATTGACAAGATCACTTGTAGCCAGTGCAATTTCCGTGTTCAAGAAAAATTATAATGTATTTTTATAAATTCGTCGATTCGATACTTTTTTAAGTTTGTTTTGAAGAGTAATTGTTTTAAAGTTTTGAAGTAGCTCTCAATTCCTGACGATGATGGAGCAGTATTATAAATTTTAAAAGTGGGCATAGCAGATTTGACCATAATGGAAGTTTCCCAAGAATTCTTCTGAATTCAGATACAAATGGTGGATAAAAATATAAATTGTTATTTGTTACTTTAATTTCCTTTGAATGTTTTTGCAACTGAGATACTTCATCATCGAACCAAACAAAAAAATCGAGATCCGCAGTTGGATATGCTTCAGTTTCGTCTATTAATTTGTCGTCATCCATAGTTCCGAGTTCCGCCGTGTAATCAATATTTTTCAATCGTCCCAAAGTCCAAAGTCTGCTTAAGGCGGCTTGACAGGCGGAACTAACTGTAGTCAAATTAAAATTGTCGTATTGACAAAGACAAACCTTTATAATATCCAAGATTACTTCTTTTGCGGTTTTAAAATCATCACACTCTTTTAAAAACAGAATGCAGCGAATATAAAAATATTTTATTCGCGGATCTACATTATTAAAACGTTTTAGGTTGTGCAAAGTTTTTATGAAATGACTAGTGTCCAGTCTGATAAAAGTAGGGGGGGTCTGTAGCCTGTCCTTCTAAAATTGAAAATATTTTTTTTACATACTCTTTTGCACTGCTGAACACCGTAAAAGCTTCAGTACTAGCTGCAATCAGGGCTGAAGAGTCGTCAGAAATAATTTCGTGAGGTGATATTTGAATAGAACTTTTCCATTGATTTAGCCAATTTAATATAGATTGCCTACCGTGTGCATCAGTGGCGGGCACAGATTTTAATTTAAGATTTGCTGTTATAAGACCTGCATACAGAAATAGTCTTTTCGTGATCTTTGTTCCATCGGGGAGGCGCATAGCTTCAAAAAATGAGCCAGTAGCATCAATTGTAAGAGTAACTCTTTCGAATTTCCGTAGATATTGATTATAATAATTAATTTGTTCTTCGTTCCAATAATAAACATAAAAGTCAGGGTGTACACTAAGAGACCGGATTACATTTTTATGTGTACTTTTCGCCATAGCCAATAAAGATATAATCGGATTAGGATCAAGCCACTGTCCTCTCCGGGCCTCAGATTTTATTTGACGTATAGCGGAAAGCGAAGGTAATGCTGGTATACTTGTAACCTCATTTTCATCTTTTTTATCACCTATGATCTTTGACGCTAACTCATTATGAACGACTATTGCAGGTTCGTTCTTTAATATTTTTGCTAATACTTGTCTTTTATACGGTGTTAATTTAAATTTCTTTTTTGGGTTGTGTATAATTGTTCTATCTATATTGATAATTTTACAGAAAATTGTGTGAAGTTTGTCTGTAGTTGTATAAATTCTTATTTGAACGCATGCCGTATATTGGGAACAATTTCCTTTCACAAAATTTTTATTTTCGACGACTTTTTCGCGCCTTAAAGTCCAAGTGCAAGGTAGCTTCGTGTATTTATAAATGTTTTCCTTTAACAAAGGACTCCATTTGAACTTTGGCATTGTTCTGTATTGCTTATAAGTGTTAGTGCCTGATCTTCTCTGATATGCATATAGGGGCTGAATTTTTTTCCAATCATACACGTCCATTTCATACGAAAATATTTTTGTTTCTTTTTGTTTACTTTTCTCTAAATTATAATAATTATCTTCAAATAATGTGTTTGATACACAACTGCTGCTACTACTAAAACTTTCAATTGTATGATTTTCACTAGTTAGTTTCTCAAGGAGTTTAACATCATTTTGAAAAAAAATATGACGTTTGCGTTTCAATGATAAAAACAAGGCTAACGGAGACATTTTAAAATCAAGTTCTTTAGAGATGGTTGTAAAAATCGGGTCATTACTTTTAATATTAGGATTTTGTAATATTCCAGCATATTTAGTAAAAACCTGTTTTTGATCTTCAAAATCTACAATCAATTTGCGACCTCTCGGCATATTGGTTCTGAAACAACAGCATTCGTGACATAACTTATACCATTATGTATTTATAAAGTTAACACTTAGTACTTATTCGATACAAATATAGATACTTACACTGCAAACAGGAAATCAAACTGAATTTAATTATCAGACACTTATTATGCACTACTACAGTAGCAAATAGTCAACAATTATGATGTGATTAATAATAATATAATTCAGTAGTAGAACTGTAAGGTAACTCTATAATGGAAGGTATTATTATTATAGTATTATTTAAAGCAAACAATTTCAACAAAATACGAAAAATACTCTTTGTAGTTATGGTGTACAAAATGACTGTCGTATTTAATATGATTTAAATTATTGGCGCCAATTCGCTTTACGTTCTAATTTCAAATGTTTACTTTTTTACTGCGGCCCATAATTACTACAAAGAGACAGTACTTCAATAGAATTATGAAATAAGAACAAAATGTAGTGCTGCAGTATATTGAAAAAAAAATGATCTTCGCTTTGATTATCTTCTAGCTTCAAATAAGGTGGAAAAAGAAACATTTTATTAACATTTTACATTTCCCATAAGTATATTATTACTTCCCAGAAATAGACGATCCTTTTTGATTTCATAGATAAACATGTGTTACAAATGATTATAATAACGTCGAAGGGGGCGTGGCCAAGCTTCCTCTGATGACCTGTCAACGAGCTGTCAAGAGTAGTAGCTTCTTTCTAAGACATTCTCGTGGTGGACGTATTACTATGTAAGCGGACTATTGATTTATTAAGGCTCGTATGATCGTATCACATAAGGAGCCATCATAATGATTTCGCGCCATTATCAAAACTTAGATTTCTTTCGTTTCTAGAACTAATAATTAAACTTTCAACGTCACTCGCGAAAGTATTTGCACAACATTGATTGAACATAAATCAAAACTAAAATTGATCACATTACACCGGGAAAACATTCAAAAATTGATTTAAATTCTAAAATCAAAAATGGCTTTGGCGGCAAAACACGTGCCAATCCCACTTCTGATGTAATAAACTAGGGCTTGCAATTAATTAATTAAAACAATAATTGACAGATTTACATAAACTTTATCAAATTATCAATAGCAAACAGGTAAATGTAATCAATTATCCTTAAATTAAGTAACTATCGTCTAGTGATACGTCCACCACGTTCGGATCTCGTGTGTGTAGCGCCTTGAGTTGGAGTGTTCAGCATGTTATGTGTTGCTTGGGGCCTTTATGACTTATAATACAGCTGATAAGTGAACAACTGTAAGTGGCTTTACTTGGTTTCTATGGAGGAACTTGAAGATCTAGAGCATGTCTATCATCACCTGGCCTCTTTGTGCTTTTAATTCTAAACTGACCTTGTGTAATGAAATTATTCAATTAAGTAAGACCATTAATGTCAATATTGAAGATTCTAACATAAAAGATATTTACAGAATAAAAACTAAAGATGGTACTAACCCGGTCATCGTTAACCTAACAACTGTACTTCTAAAAGAAAAAATTATTAAGGGTTTCAAGATCTTCAATAAAAACAAAGACAAAGGTAAAAAATTGAATTCTACTCACCTAAACCATGCTTACCAGTTGAAACCCCTATACGTATCGGAAAGTCTAACACACAAGACTCAGAAATTATACTTTCTTGCTAGGCAATTTAAAAATAGTCATGGGTATAAATTTTGCTGGACTGCAAATGGGATAGTGTTCCTTAAAAAAGATGAAGATTCGTCTCATATTCGTTTAGATAATAGTACAGATCTAGATAAATTAAGGAACACTGTATGACTATTTTTCGGTGTTTTGAGTTCCTCTTGTATAACGTTATATTTTTTTGTACTGCATGCTCTTGTTTCAACCATTTTTTTTTATTATATTTTGTTGTAATTTCCACACTCTACACAACTTATTCACACAACACACGCATTGCACCTTTTTAACTATTCTTAAAAACAGTATAACACAAATGCATAACACAACACATACATTAAAACTATATATAAACGTCTATGACACTTTCAGTTTACTAAAACACCTAACAGAATGCATATGGCTAAATAGTTTAGAGAGCGTTAATATTTTGTGCAGAATATATAATATTGTACTCCCACATGTATTTTTAAATTTCTCTCAGTTCCATAACATCTTGGACAAATATAAGTTTGTGAAATGCTTATTTTTTTCTGGTAACATTCGATCATAATTCTGAAACATCTATTCACTATGAACTTGATCAGTTGACTGTGGCTGAATCGGATACATGTGATATAGAGGATGCCGGAACATCAATATATACCGGTAATTCTTCTCTGAATGTGATGGTACAAAATATAAGAAGCATTAATCGAAATATTGCAGGACTGCAAGCCGTTATGGCAGGAACAAAAATTGATTGGGATGTCATCATCCTGTCGGAATGTTGGATTTCGCAATATCAACATGTACCCCTTATTAATGGATATCATAACGCGCAGACTACCAACAATAAGTCCCAAAATGAAGGCGTCGTAATATATTACAAATCTTCTCATTCATTTGAAATCTATGAACCTGCAATAGCTGATGCTAATTGTTTGGTAATTAAAATTAATAACCAGACCGTTATTCTGTGTATCTATCGCCGTCCAGCCGTAAGAAATATCTCAAGTTTCTTGGAATCATTAAACAACATCTTAATTACACTATCATCGTACCAAAATATTTTCTTAACTGGTGATATCAATATAGATATATCACTTTCCACCATTGATAACAGAGCCGATGACTATCTCAATCTTCTTGCCTCACATGGACTCATGCCAGCACATTATATTCCGACACACTCTCGATCATGCCTCGACCATGTTGTGATCAAGACCAGATTCTTGGTCAAGTGTTTAGTGTCTCACACGACTCTAACTGACCACTATACTGTCATCATAAGTATTTCTTGTTTACAATCGTCGCATCAACCGCGAACAAAAACAATAGCTCGTACAGACTTTGCAGCCCTGGACACTAAAATGAAGGTATCAGACTTTGATGATATCTATTCACTGAAGGGTGCTGACGAAACTGCATCTTTTTTTCTAGGAACTCTCAAAACTATTATTAGTTGCTGTACTAAAGATATAACTATACCAAGACGTAGGCGAATTATTAAACCGTGGATCACTCCAGGCTTACTACGCTGTATGCGTAACCGCGACAACCTACATCTTAAATGCAAAAAATATCCTGATGATAATAATAACAAAATTATATACTCACGTTACCGTAACTTTCGTAACAACATCTTAAAAAAAGTCAAGCAACAATATGATAGGACTGAACTCGAAAAATGTGAAGGAAATGCAAAAAAAATTTGGAATACAATTAAAACTTTAACATCTTTTAAAAAACAAAAGACTTCTTGCTTGGATTTGATAGATTTAAGTAAACCACACCAATCAGTAAATAACATAAACCAGTTCTTTATAAATATAGGTTCTTCGTTGGCTAACTCCATCACAGGGTTGTCTAGCAACATTCAATACCCCTCTCCACCTCCTCGAGAATCCTCTTTTGTACTTTTGCCTGTTGATGCATGTGATATAAAGGCTATTATACACTCTCTGAAAACCAGTTGTGCGCAAGGACTTAATGACATTCCTAGTGGTATAGTCAAGAGATACGCTAACATCCTAGCTCAACCAATAGCATATATTTGCAACATTTGCTTCTCTACAGGCGTGTTCCCTGCACAACTAAAAAAATCTTTGGTTCACCCAATCCACAAGAGTGGCAGCAGAGACAGTGCCAATAATTACCGTCCAATTTCAATCTTGCCAGTTTTATCTAAAATTATAGAGAAAGCTATCAACACACAGCTAATAAAATATTTAGAATCTAAAAAAATATTATCTGGAAATCAATACGGGTTTCGTAAGGGTATATCTACTAGTGATGCAGTTCATCAACTAACGGATAACATTGTAGTCAAACTTGGTGAAAAAAGAAAAGTCCTTGCAATCTTTTTGGACCTAGCGAAGGCTTTTGACACTGTGTCTGCACCACTCTTGTTAAGGAAACTGGAACGCATTGGCGTGCGTGGAGTTCAACTGGAATTACTTCAAAGCTATCTTAGTGACAGATTCCAACGTGTTATAGTCGAGGGCTGGCAAAGTGATGATTGCAATGTCAATATTGGTGTTCCACAGGGAAGCATTCTTGGACCTACCCTCTTTCTAACATTTATTAATGATCTTTGCCAATTAAATCTTACAAACGGCCAGATCATCACTTTTGCCGATGATACAGTTCTTCTCTTTCATGGTGATACATGGGAAGATGTCTATAATAATGCTCAAGAGGGATTTTCTTTGGTTGGAAGCTGGTTAAACAATAATAGACTCATTTTGAATGCTGAGAAAACAAAGTATATCACTTTCACATCAACTAATATCCCTATAATATCTAATTCAGCTCTTACTCTTACTATAACTGCCCACTCTTGTAATAATCACTTATCTAACACATGCACATGTCCTAAACTTGAAAAAGTTGATTCTATTCGATACCTTGGTGTTATCATAGACAGAAACCTGAATTTTCACTCTCATATAGACCTGCTCTCCAAACGTTTAAGAAAGTTAATATTTATATTCAAAAATCTTCGCCATGTTGCGGATTCAAAAGTACTTAGAATGGTGTATTGTGCACTTTGTCAATCGTTATTGTCCTACTGTATCACAGTATGGGGAGGTACCGCCAAGACCCACATGATCAAGGTCGAACGAACACAAAGAGTAATACTAAAGGTAGCCTACTCATTATCTTTCTTTTATCCCACTATTGCTTTGTACCAGAAATGTGGAGTTCTGTCCGTCCGTCAACTTTTTATTATGCTAACCATTTTGCGGAAACATTCTCTTCTTCCGTATAACCCATCCCTAAACGCACATAAACGTATAAAATCAAAAGTATGCTCAACTACATTGTGCAAAAGTGCACTATCCCATCGAAGCTTCGGTTTTCTTGGCTCCTATTTATATAATAAACTTAATTATAAACTTAATTTTTATCGGTTAACTAAAGCCAAATGTAAACACGTTTTAAACACCTATCTTCTAAGCCTAGATTACATTGCAACTGAAAATCTTTTAACTATAGCCATATAAACATACACACTCTCAGACACTCACATCACACTCACATGCATTCCCTCACACATCACGATCACCTCATATTTTTACTCATATATACCTAACATAAAACATAATGATTACTATACACGTTTTTGATTATTTTTCCTTTTTTTTTTTATTTTTGTAATTTAATCATACATTATTAAGCCACAAGTAGCCAAATCTTTGGCATGTATATTTTCTCTATGAGTGGTTTTTATTTATATTATGCTGTTGAATATATTGTATATGTTATGCTACGTTCGAGGGGGGGCCTGGTAATCCGTGTGACAGGGTTTCCTAGTGCGGATACCAGTCTCCCACAAAGGACTAGTAGTGTAAAAAGTTTTTATGATGAACCTAATTTTAAGAACCTTTGTGGATGAGAAAAATAAAGAGTTTATTATTATTATTATTATTATTAATGGATTGCCCATGATTGCTGATTGTATCAGCTGATACTGTGAATAACTAATTCAGGTATTTATCTGTATTTCTCTTGATGTACAAACATAACAAGGTGAGTTCAACAACTTAAATCAACATTGTAATGACTTTTAACTGTTTGATTATTGTGCTTAGATCTGAAAAGATATTTCAGCATTACTGGTGTCAAAGTATGCACTGTGAATATGCACTAACATAATACTTGCCTGCTTTGCAAGATCTTTGGTAAACAATTAAGTTTGTTGTTTAAGTTAAGTGATAGAATTTGGTCACTAAACTTCGACTTGTGTGTCAACTGATTTAACTTAACATACGTATCGAGTTAATATTTAAAATGTTTGCCCATTATGTGTTTACAAGGTATGCGGTGAGGAGAACTTGTGTAATTTAGACTTTGTTGTCTGTCTAATGTTTGTTTTGATATCAATACGTTGACAGCTATAAATGTCAGTAACTGCGCGTGATTGGTCCGCGAATCAACAGGTGCGTTCCGTTTTAACTTTTGGTATTGTTATGAACATTGATTTTGATCATAACTTGTAACGATGATACGGAGATACGACTTGCGAATGTTTCGCACCAGCAGAGTTGCAAGTGAGATCCTGTGACTACAGCATTAATTGTTATTTAGGTGATGTTAATCTGTTATCCCTAGAAGCTGTGAACTCTTGGCAGAGAATAGAGTGAATATAATCTGAATCTCGGAAACGGCTCCAACGATTTTCATAAAAATTTGTATGCAGGGAGTTTCGGGGGCATAAAATCGATCTAGCTAGGAATTATTTTCAGAAAATGTCGTTTTATCCGTGTTTTCAGTAATCTTAAATCTTTAAACGAGCAATTCTTGTATATACGGCCATCAATACTGTTACAATTGAAAATAAACAAAATATTACATTTGAATTTGGAATCTGTCATTTTTATATGATTGTTCATTGTGTTTTCTCATTTTGGCGCCAATACATTGAGACCTCCTCTGTTTGTAAGATAAAAAAAGATCAGGCTGTCCACGTAGTAATCGTACGAAAAAGGTTGTCAAAGCAGTAAGGGAAAAAATTCGAAGAAATCCTGTCCGAAAGCAAAAGATTTTATCTCGGGAGATGAAGATACTAGCACCTAGAACCATGTCTCGTATTTTAAAAGCTGACTTAGGACTTGCCTTAGCCTTTAAGAGACGTACTGGTCATTTCTTAACTGATAATTAAAAAAATAATAGGCTGGTAAAATCGAAACAACTACTGAAGCGGTTCGCAAAAGGAGAGTACAGAAAAAATTGTTTACGGATGAGATTTTTTTTACAATTAAGCAACTATTTAACAAACAAAATGACCGTATTTATGCTCACAGCTCTAAGAAAGTTTCCCAATTAGTCGACAAAGTGCAACGTGGGCATTATCCAACTTTAGTGATGGTTTGGTGAGCTATTAGCTATGAAGGAGTGACTGAGCCATACTTTTGTGAAAAAGGTATCAAAACATCAGCACAAGGGTATCAAGATACCATTCTTGAGAAGGAAGTGAAGCCCCTTAACAACACCATGTTCAATAACCAAGAATGGTCCTTCCAGCAAGACTCGGCGCCGGGTCATAAAGCTCGGTCTACGCAGACTTGGTTGGAAATGAACGTTTCGGACTTCATCAGTGCTGAAGACTGGCCGTCGTCTAGCCTCGATCTTAATCCGCTCGATTTTTATTTATTTTCAGATTAGAGAGTACGGCTTGCTCTTAACGCCATGATAATTTAGTCTCTAAAACATTTTTTTAATTTTAATGTTATTTATTGATAAGCTGTTAAAAAGTAAGTATTTGTTTCTAATAAAATAATAAACTAATAATTGCACTCGTGATTTTTTATTATGTTGGTAAGATCGAAAAATATTATTTAGGTATACTTCCTCATTTCATCAGTATGTAATTCGTATTTAAATATATTTTCTAAAAAACACAGTACCAAAAAAAAACGAGCAAAGCTCGGTGATCCAGGTACTATTCTTTATGTTAGATGATAGCGAAATTTTTAATAGTATCCCAGATGAGAACTGGTAGGTATAAAGAGTTGATACTTAAATGTTGAACAAACAGCGATGGTTTATGTAGTCCAATGATGTGACTTTTTGTTTGTTTGTATTGAATAAGTGACGATGTAGTAGACCTACCTATGCTGATTTTTATGCTGATTAGTAGGTTTGTTAAAAGTTGGGCTAGGTATGTCATTATCTCAGGAAACCTGATTATGAGCACAGGTAATGTTTTTATTGCAGTCGTGAAGGTAACAAAAGAGGTATGTGCTCTTTAAGTAAGAATCCTGTTCTAATCATTCAGACTTCAGAACTTCATTCAGAGTTAGCTAGTGAAGGCAAATGTTGTTCCTACTATTTTTTGCATGTGCATAGAAAACAGCGTACCTACTCTACCTACTAATCATGACATGTGCCTATAGTTTCTACTGCATTAAGTAATCACCAAATTTTGTTGGTGTGTAGGTTTAATTCTGTTGTAGTAATTAAAATAGCAGCGTGCACTTGTTCCACTGCTCATCTCATGTTGAGAAGGAGCCTTACGATATAGAAATATTTAAGTTACGGTCAGGTACGGCCGAGCATAGTTAAGTTAGCAGAATCAGTTCTGATGTTTCACCGTAAACTAAGCTACAAAATAGTCGTTGTAAACAGCTGTCATGCTGCGATATGTTGACGTAATTTGCTAATTGAAATTACTTTAACTGATATTCTAATGTGTTGTAGGTCACTTGTCTGAGATGTTGCCGTAAAGGACAGTCACCTGAATCTGGGAGCGAGGACCAGATAGCGCAGATGATCATGAGCATATTGGACATGAACGAGCTTCGGAACTACTGGAGGCAAAGCGACGCAGTTGTGCGTGAGGCGATGTCTGAATGAAATATGGAGTTAACCTTGTACATGCGCTGATGGTGACTTGATGCTTGTTGACAAGATGAGAGGTCAACATAGTGACGGCTTATGAGCTTCGGTGACTTATGGAAAGTAAACCTCTTGTTGACTAGATGAGAGGTCAACATTGCGACGAATTATGAGCTTTGGAGGCTTGTGGAAAGTAAACCCATGCAGCAGCTGGAGCATTGGCTCGCTGGTGTGTCGTGTTGACGCCCGGTGCTTGATTGCCTTCGCTGAAGGTGGTGGTAGTTGACGTCGGCTTGAGGAGTTGACGTTGCCTGTGTGTGTTGGCTGTGTTAGCTGGCCATGGTTTTGCTAACGATATCGTTGGGGGTGTTTACCCTGTGTGTGACGTACTTACATGTCATGTGGTATGTCGGAAGTGGTCGTTTGATCACATGGTTTCGTGGCAAGCGAATGGGATGATTCGTGCCACGGGGCGCGGGATCGTATTTACAGACCTAATACGATTCTCGTGCGGGCAGGGGCCATACTATGCGACTGGGATGCCTAGGGTATGGTCGAGGCTTCGTGTCACGGGGCATAGCGCTAGCATTAAAAAGACTAATGCTTTGTTATGCGGCACGGCGACGAGAATCCGGAACTTGTCGTTCGTGGTTCGTTTTTATTAAAACTGGATGTTTTAGTTGTCTTGAGTAGACAGAGAAATATGGAATCTTGAAATAATGTTTAGGAGCTTATGAATAGATGTGATAGGTGGACTTAGGTCCTATCTGAGTGTAAGCAGTCTGGTTGACGATGGCTTGAGTGCACACTTGTTATCGTCAAACTGAGTTGCTGAAGCTTGAAACGCATTTAGCTGTTTTGTTAATATCAACAACTTTTGACCCTCTAGATGGTTTGGAGGTGACTACATCTGAAGAAGCGGTCGAGGACGCCTCGCGGTCAGGAGAGGCCGTGTTACAAATGAATAAATAAAACGTCGAAGGGGGCGTGGCCAAGCTTCCTCTGATGTCCTGTCAACGAGCTGTCAAGGCGCTACACACACGAGATCCGAACGTGGTGGACGTATCACTAGACGATAGTTACTTAATTTAAGGATAATTGATTACATTTACCTGTTTGCTATTGATAATTTGATAAAGTTTATGTAAATCTGTCAATTATTGTTTTAATTAATTAATTGCAAGCCCTAGTTTATTACACATGATTATTAAATAAAAGAAATATTACTTTTTATGAACAATTAAACATTATTTGTGTTCTAAATTTAATAATATTAAACAAATATATATTATATTATTAGGCTGTTTAGCGGCTTCTACCTTTGCTTCTTCAACCTGGCGAAAGCAAATCACGGAAAAAAGGTCATACCTACCTAGTTTGTTAATATTTATGTTAAATTTATTTTTCTTTCTATTACCTACTTATTTTATTTGTTCAGAAGTTTATTGAAAAGCGTACTATATTATATATATTTACCTTACAGTTCTACTACTGAATTATATTATTATTAATCACATCATAATTATTGTTGACTATTTGCTACTGTAGTAGTGCATAATAAGTGTCTGATAATTAAATTCAGTTTGATTTCCTGTTTGCAGTGTAAGTACCTATATTTGTATCAAAAAAGTATTGTGTTTTAACTTTATAAATAATGGTATAACTAAGTAATGTTACGAATGCTGTTGTTTCAGAACCAATACGCCGTCGTCAACCAATAGGTCGTCATATCTTATCTTATCTTATCTTATATCTTTAAACGAGCAATTCTTGTATATATATAATCCGGATCTCGGAAACGGCTCCAACGATTTTCATGAAATGTTGTATGCAGGGTATTTCGGGGGCGTTAAATCGATCTAGCTAGGATTCATTTTCAGAAAATGTCGTTTTATCCGTGTTTTTAGTAATCTTAAATCTTTAAACGAACAATTCTTGTATAAACTTAGTCTGGCCATAAATACTTTGACAATTAAGAATAAACAAAACATTTGAATTTGGAATCTGTCATTTATATGATTGTTCATTGTGATTTCTCATTTTGGCGCCAATACATTGTACAATCAATATTTTGCGTTATTAAAACACAGCTCCAAGAAAGTTTCCCAATTAGTCGACAAAGTGCAACGTGGGCATTATCCAACTTTAGTGATGGTTTGCTGGGCTCTTAGCTATGAAGGAGTGACTGAGCCATACTTTTGTGAAAAAGGTATCAAAACATCGGCACAAGGGTATCAAGATACCATTCTTGAGAAGGTAGTGAAGCCCCCATGTTCAATAACCAAGAATGATCCTTCCAGCAAGACTCGGCGCCGGATCATAAAGCTCGGTCTACGCAGTCTTGGTTGGAAACGAACGTTTCGGACTTCATCTGAGCTGAAGACTGGCCGTCGTCCAGTCCTGATTTTAATCCGCTGGATTATGATTTACTGTCAGTTTTAGAGAGTAGGTACGGCTTGCTCTAAACGCCATGATAATTTAGAGTATCTAAAACAATCCATACGATTGTTAGTGAAGAATTTACGGAAAGAGTGCGTGCTGTTATTGATAACTGGCCTTAACGTTCAAAGGACTGTATTACAGGACTTCCAATAAGCTTTTTATATTTTAAATTGTTTTATATTTATGTATTAAACTAACGCACTGTAAAAGAAATAAATGTTATTTGCAATAGGAAACATTTATTTTCAGTAATCAACTTAAACATAACCTGAAAAAAATGAATCTTTCTGATATGTTGGCGAGTAACAATTTTATTTTTTATTTTAATGTTATTTGTGATTCATTGATAATATTTGTTTCTAATAAAATACTAAACTAATTGCACAAGTGATTTTTTAATCTATACATATAATAAATCTGTAGAAAAGTCATTTTTGTACATTGAAGAAATTGAAAAAAAAAATAGCCAGCGTGTGAAAAGATAACTAACAGAACCCATTTCCATCACTTTTGAAATTTTTGTCTGTTTGTCTGTTTATATGTTTGTTTGTGCGCACATCACGTAAAATCTATGAATCCCATGCAGACAATGTTTATATACAAAAATTATACGTAACTTGAGGTATTACTTAGTTTTGGTTTCATCGAAATCGGTTCATAAACAAAAAAGTTATGTACATTTGAATCAATAGAAAGCGATATCGGCGACACAAAGTCCAATTTAGGATGAGCTCTCATCAATATGGCCGTCCATATTAAATAGGGATCAAACTCTAAATTTACATAATCTCCATTCATCTGTACACGTAATCTTTGACATATAAACAAAAAAGTAACCATGGCGAAAATGACGTTGCCATAGCGATCAGTTTATTGAAGTATGAATAACTATTTAAGATGCTTATATATAGTCCTCCTTATCGGTTTCGATAACGGCGACCCATGACAGTTCATCTCCTAGCGTGAGCCCTGATGTGACTGGCTAGACCGAGTTTGGTTTTAAAGACCCGGTCGCAAGCGCTGCAGTATAGCTGACCCGCATTGTTGAGAGTATAGGTGATATATAGTATAGTATATAATATATAAGATGCTTACAGTAGTATTAAACAGCTCTGTGGTTATACGATAGGAAATGTGAAATATCTTGCTGCGTGTTCAAATCCTGATGTTACTACATATTTTGTTTTTTATTTCTAGAACCGACTTTCTTACAGAAGTACGAATATATCGAGCTAACCCTTTTTGTGTTTTGTATTATTTTTTAGTTTGTAATTTTTTACATGGCTAATTTTTTAGATAGCTTGCTGCTCATGTAATTTTTGATGCCTGATCGAGACAAACAAAAATGCATAAAGTTTTTACAATCACACTTTACTATTAAACAGGTGAAGTTCATAGTCAGTTATTTGATAAGTCCATCATCTAAATCCCGCAATTTCTGCGACTTACATAAAAGAAACCAAATTTTCAAATACCCGTATCAGGCGACTTGAGCCATCTAAAGCGCATTCAGTGATTCAGTCAGTCAAAAATATTTTTCACATGCATACCTATTACGACTGATCAGCGCGAACAACGTCGCGGGTACAGCTAGGTCATCAAGGTTACTTTATTCATATTTTTGTCTTTATTAAACTGAACGGACGGTATTTGAATCTCGCATCCACTACTGATTAATGCCTGTGTGTGACGAGATCTGATGGCAAACTGCTAAGCTGGCATATATAAATACACTTACAGGATATCGCGCATGTTCCAGCTTTTGATCTGGTCATTATTATCTATACCTACTAATATTATAAAGCTGAAGAGTTTGTTTGTTTTTTTGTTTGTTTGAACGCGCTTATCTCAGGAAGTACTGATCCGATCTGAAAAATTCTTTCACTGTTAGATAGTCCACTTATTGAGGACTATAGGCTATTTTTCTTTTGGAAATCTATCCCCTAAGGGGGTGAAATAGGGGTTGAAAGTTTGTATGGGAAGTTCGGTATTTTCAATGATAGACACATGAAATTTGGTATACGGGTTTCTGGTTAGAGATAAATGTAGACGTATTTCAGCAATTTTGAAAATCATCCCCTTAAGAGGGTGAAATAGGGGTTGGAAGTTTGTAGGTATATGAATTGTGTCGTTTTCAAAGATAGACACGTTTAATTTCATACAAGGGTTATTAGTAAGAAATAAATAAGACGTATTTCCGAGATTTTAGAAATCTACCCTCTAAGGGGGTGCAATAGGGGTTGAAAGTTTGTATGGGAAGTTCGGTATTTTCAATGATTGACACATGAAATTTTGTATACGGGTTTCAGGATAGAAATAAATAAAGATGTATTTCAGCGATTTTAAAAATCATACCCCTAAGACAGTGAAATAGGGGTTGGAAGTTTGTAGGTACATGAATTGTGTCGTTTTCAAAGATAGACACATTTAATTTCATACAAGGGTTATTAGTTAGAAATAAATAAGATGTATTTCCGTGATTTTAGCCTTTTAGGAATCTACCCTCTAGGGGGGTGAAATAGGGGCTGAAATAGTTGGTATGTGAAGTTCGGTATTCTCAAAGATAGACAGATGAAAAGATAAGTAGATAAGATAACGCCCATCTGAGACATATCTATAATGACGACCCCCGTGGTCGAGTGGCTTTCACTCCGGTTTTAAGGTGTCGCCAGCTCAAAGGTCCCAGGTTCGATCCCCGGACAGGTCCATGTAGAAAATAACTTTTATAAATTGTCTTGAGTCTGGGTGTTTATGGTATCTTCACTGTCTCAGATTCCATAACACAAATGCTTTTGCTACTTACTTTACGTTAATTATTATTTTAACGCCATAATATTTTATGAAAAATTTTATTCATACTCCTTACTTTGAAAATCACAGAATACATCCATCTACCTTTAATACTACTCTTTATTTTACGCGCGAGCGAAGCCGCGGGCAACAGCTAGTTAAATATAAAACAGTTAAATTTTTTTTACTATTATGTCCGTAAGATCGAAAAATATTATTCATACTTTCTCATTTCATCAGTATGTAATTCGTATTATAAATATAATTTCTAAAAACACACTACCAAAAAAAACGAGCAAAGCTCGGTGATCCAGGTTTTTTTTTTTAAATAATTTCAGTGATGGAAGCGGCGGTAGCCTAATGCCTAGGGCGTCGGACTTGCGATCATGTGGTTGCGGGTACGAATCCCACCCATTACACTACCGACGTGAACCCACTTGTAACACAAGCATCTTAGCTTAGCACGAGGGGTTAACGAGATTACTAGTAATGTGCGACCCACATTGCTAGTAATATTAACCTTGAGTAACTAACTAGTGAAAAACATACTATTGAAAGTTTTAGTAATAGCAGCAGTTGTGTATCAAACACATTATTTGAAGATGATGATTATAATTTAGAGAAAAGTAAACAAAAAGAAACAAAAATATTTTCCAAAAGTCTTGGATATGTAATAAAGTAAACGACGTTGCCAAATCTTACATAAGTTTAATGTTAACCCAAAATACACTGTACATTAGAACTTTAATGTAGGCTAATAAAATAACTATATTTATACAAATCAGCAGAAATGATTCTAAGTAGGTACTTTAATAATTATAGTCAGGATCGCAACCACGAGGTTAGGAATCACCGAACAGCTCCGTAGTCGAAAGCAAAGTGACCGGTGCCACCGCTACAGCCTAGATGACGTCTTCGCAAGCGCCCTCTGTCGGCGTCTGGGGTCGTTTAGGCCGACAAGTATTGCCGGCGACAACATCCGGCCGTCCTGCACCACGCCTTCGTCCTCGATGGCGTCCTAGTCTGGTGCAAGTGCTGGAATCCACATCAATTGTCCTCATTAGTATTTTATCAATTTTTCATATAACGACACCTACATCATTTTGTATAGCCATTTTCAACCAGTACAGCTAACTAAATGATGCTATAGCTATATTATTTATAGAGTTCAAAATTCTTAGTCACGGCACCTCTGGTTGACATCAATAATCAAGACAGCCGGTGGGCGGTGGTTTAATCCGCACATTGGGATGTGTATTTGCCACTTTGCTTATTGGTTCATTGATCTCAAGAGTCTACTCAGCAACGATGTTCATCTCAGATATTCGTCACTGATTTTAATGACCAAGAATTCGAAATCCACAAATAAGCGCTTGCACTAGACACACACTTTGATTGATGGAGTGAAATAAATATTTCTGTAATATTTACTGAATCAGGTTGCTTTATACTTGAGTAACAACACTTAAGATAGCAATATCTTTCTCTTTATTTTTATCTTTATCTTTATTAGTTTTTTTCACATACCTGACAACATCCGGTATCTTCATTTAATTTGCCCAAACAATTAGTCATTACCTTCAGAGAATCGTATCCATGGTTTCATGTTTTCGGCGCACGTTACACCTTCGTAGTGCTTGGATGTACGCTCGGCACCCTGCATATCCGCCACTTTGTATCTCTAACCTGGAAAGGGCCTTTGAAAAACGGCAACAACTTTGTGTTTTGCCCGTCGTTGTTATGGCTAGGAATTTTAATTATAACAAGGTTTAATTATAACGTTGTATTTAGGGGCATCTTTACGTTTAAAGTCGAAAGTTACTTTTGCGTTTTTAGCTTCCTTAATGAAGTTACATACCTAAACTACTTGTTACTGACTATTTTATCTGAATTCATTCGTAGCCTGTACCCAAAAGAATACTTCACGCCGCAGTGGATTTATTAACAGTACTATCTCTTAATACCTTGCTAAATTTGGTCAATATGCAAATCCCATTTGTTACAGTCTGTGTTAGCTCCCATACTATGTAAAGATTCCAAAATAGTTTGATTAAAACGCTCAACTTGCCTGTTAGATCTTGGCATAGCTGTAGCAATTACATGATGTCTAATATTCCTATTTTTACGCAACAAACTATTTAGAAATTAATGCGCTGCATCATATATCAATCTCTTAGGGTTCCCAAATAAGTATTTTATATCTTGTTTAATTCATTTATCACAATCGGTTCTTTGTATTTTTAACAGGTGCAATGAAAACGAATTTCGTAACAGAGTCTATTAACTTTAAAACTATCGCGTTGCATGATTTTAATATAATTACGTCACGGGAATTAACGCGAACTCATGCATTTACCTTTTAAGGCTTGACGTTTCGGCCGGGTTACACTGGCCGTGGTCGCAAGTCTGCTTTCTGCTGCAGCTGCGGCTGCAGTTCTGCACGGCCATAAATAAGTGTTTTTTAACGTTGTTTTAACAAAAAGCCCCAAGTGATCCATATGCCACGTGTGGAAAGGCCTCGCATATTTAGGAATTGGAAATAGTTTCCCAGCCCTTTTTACCATGTACATTTTTATAATATAAACAATTCAACAAGTTTTGATAATTATACTTAGTAACTACTCTTTTGATGTGCGGAAAACAATACTTATCTCTAATCCTATCTATTGTTGTGTCAACAGCAAAATTACCTATCTCATCATGATTGGCTTTAATTACTCGTCTGCCACATACTGTTCTGCGATAAACTTTATTGCCTAATAACTCATATTAATAAAACACTTTTTTTTTATGATAATCGTCCTGTCCTGACTCTTAATTTTCCCTTATTGCACAAATATTGGTATCTTGCAATTGTACAGTGGGGTCAGTAGAAATAGCACACTGATTCCCAAACTGAGACGAGCTCGTATTTCGGGAATCAGCGGCTCTCCTCTCTAATGCTATTACAATTTCAATGACATCAAAAGTATTGTGCAATATTGACTACCTACAGTAGATCTATTTAGGTACCTATATTTTGCTTAACAGTTACTTAGAGTTCCACTGTTTCATTATAACTTAGAGATTTTAGCCAATTACTTAATTTAATCTTCAGGTTATGTTTATTTAGTTTATACAGCGAGATTTTATTATTAAATTTAAGTAATAGGGTTTCGTGATAAAGCATCTACATGTTGCATCTGAGATCCTGCCCGATGTACACTTCAAAGGTAACTTCCTGTATTTGTTGGACCCACCTACCTATACGCGGATTTATTTCTTGCTTATTAATGAAATTCGTAACTAATCAGTGACTATTTTAAAATTTGATCCCAACAGTAATGTCTAAACTTTTAAGAAGCCAACAACTATAGCCAAAAATTCTAACTCAAACGAAGGATAACGCTTTTCCTCTGCCGTCGTTTGCCTACTATAAAAATATACAGGTCTTTCACCATCTGCTGTAACTTGCGCTAAGATACAACCAAACCCATTGTGACTAGCGTCTGTATAATGTATCTGGAAGGTTAGGATCAATTATTGATAATAGAGCATTATTAATCAACCTATCTTTTCAAATATTGACAGCATTAATTTGTTCTTTTCCCCACTGCCAAACAGAATCCTTTTTCAAGAGTTTAGTCAACGGGACTACAAATTAAAGCACAATTCTGAATATTTTTTTCTAAAATAATTGACTAAACCGTGAAATTGTCTGAACTGATGCACGTTTTGAGGGATAGGACATTATCTTTCTACTGCAGCTAGTTTTATCAATTGAGCTTTCTGCCACGCAAAGTAAGTAATACCCGCATTTTAAATCTAAAACTGTAAAGTACTTACATCCTTTCAATCTATCTATTAATCCTCAACAAGAGGCATGGGATATTTCTCTTTAACAGTTATTTTATTTAAACCCCGAAAATCTATACATAAGTAATCTCTTTTCCCCAGAAGGCTTATCCACCAGAACAACTGGGCTTGCATAAACAGAATTACTATTTCTAATAAGATCATCAACTAACTCCCTAAGTATGACACGTTGCGCGTCAGACATTTTGTATGGACGATGTGAAACCGGTTTATTAGTAGTCAATTCGATCTGTAATTCTACACATGAAGCTTTTCCTAAATTCGTTAAATCCTTTGATAAACACTTTGAATACCTCGAAAATAGTTCATTTAACTTTTCTTTACACGCACTTGATTCGACATTTAACATGAAGCATTCTGAAACTTTCATATTATCTGAACTAATTGGAATTTCAATTGATTTCCTATGATACGACTGTACATATTACGCGTATCTTCTGTACAATTTCAGCCAGTTAAAATATCACAATTCGTTAAAGTATCCGTGATATAAACATCTACTGTGAGTTGCACACCGTCCACGTTAAGCTCAACCGTAACTACTCAAAACGGTAGGCGGTACTAAGTTCGCGGGGCCTAGCGATTCAATAAATTCATAAACCCCTCTTTTTAAAAGAGGGTTAATAAGCAACAGAAGGGAACGGAAAATTTTTCACCATTCACAGACCTGAAACGGATTTTTTATTAGGGTAGTCAATTATTAATCTCGTGATCATAATATAAGAAAGCGAATGGAATTTTAAAACTGTTGATTTTTATTCACTTTGCTATTCACAATTGATCCGTTTGAAAATATTGGAAATAAATAATCCTATTTGTTTATGATATAAATATTAATTGTTTAATTGATTGGTTTATGGTTTATCGGTTTTGAAAAATTAAAATTAGGAAGGGATGTAGTGTATGTGAGTGAAAGAGAAGGAAGCCATTATGCCAACTCTGGCGCGCGTGCGACCGTTAACAGTCAGTCAGCTGCACAGAGTACATTTTACAGTCAGCTGTGAGCGTTGCGAGTGAGAGGGCGCGCGCGACTAAGAGCCGACAATATTGAAGGAGATACTACAGTGGCTTTGATGTTGTGTCACAATTTATTGTGAATCATTAAATATCAAGTACCTGGATCACCGAGCTTTGCTCGTTTTTTTTTGGTAGTGTGTTTTTAGAAATTATATTTAAATACGAATTAGATAGGTACTGATGAAATGAGGAAGTATAAATAATATTTTTCGATCTTACCGACATAATAATAAAAACCAGCATAAATGCGGTCATTTTGTTTGTTAAAATGTTGCCCAATTGTAAAAATTTTCTCATCCGTAAACAAAATTTTTCTGTGACCACCTTTTGCGTACCGCTTCTGTCAGTAGGTAGTTGTTTCGATTTTACCACCTTATTCTTTTTAAAATTATCAGTTAAGAAATTACCAGTACGTCTCTTATAGGCTGCAAGTCCTAAGTCATCTTTTAAAATACGCGACTTGGTTCTAGGTGCTATCTTCATCTCCCAAGATAAAATCTTACAGGATTTCTTCGAATTTTCTGACTAATTTTTTCGTACGAATTCTGCGTGGACGGCCTGACCTTTTTCCGTCACAAACAGAGGAGGTCTCATTGTACCTATTAATAGCCCGGAACACAAACATTTTACTAATAGATACCAAGCGAATGAAGAGTTAAAAAATTGCATTTGGCTCCAGTAATGCAATCACAGCGATTCGGTTCTCTTTATCACCCCACTCCATTTTAATATCGCAAAATATTGTGCAATTTATTGGCGTCAAAATGAGAAACACAATGAATAATCATATAAAAATGACAGATTCTAAATTCAAATCAATTCAAATGTAACATTTTGTTTATTTTGAATTGTAACAGTATTGATGGCCGTATATATACAAGAATTGCTCGTTTAAAGATTTTAGATTACTGAAAACAGGGATAAAACGATATTTTCTGAAAATGAATCCTAGCTAGATCGATTTAACGCCTCCGAAACTCCCTGCATACAAAATTTTATGAAAATCGTTGGAGCCGTTTCCGAGATTCAGATTATATATATACTAGATGAAAACCCGGCTCCGCTCGGTTTAAATGTGACTCATGATACACAATGTAGGTAAATATTCTGTAGTCATCGGTTCTATAATATCGGTTCAATTGGCCAATCTCAGGTTTAAAGAAAGAACACATAACAAAGAGTTTATCATAAAAAAGTTTCAAAAACAATATTTTCGCGAAACTGAACATGACTGAAGAAAAGTATTAAGTTTTGTTATAATTCAATCAATGTTTCCTGTAAGACGTTTCTTTAATAATAATAATATGTAATCTATACTTATAATAAATCTGTAGAAGTGAAAATTCTGTACATTAAAAAGATCAAAAAAATTAATGGCGGGGTGTGTTACTAGACCGACACCGAACCCGAAAATGTGATTAAAAAAATTTTTGTCTGTCTGTCTGTCTGTTTGTTCAGGCATCACGCAAAAACTACCGGTTCGATTTCGATGAAACTTGGTATAATTGTTCTTTAATATCCTGGGCACCACACTGGGTAGTTTTTATTCCGGAAAAGTATATACAAAAAAAAAACAAACTTAATTTTGCGGTTCGATCCCTAGACCCGAATACTGTACCAACCGCAAATAATAAGTTTGTCGTAGGTTACGTCACCCGCAGTGGAGTTCAATAAGGGGCGCTGCACACGGCCAAGTAACTATTTATTAATCTATGACACGGCTAAGATACTATAATTATTTATCTATACTTTATATATTATATATTATTATATTATATTTATATTATAAAGCTGAAGAGTTTGTTTGTTTGAACGCGCTAAACTCAGGAAGTACGGGTCCGATTTGAAAAATTCTTTCACTGTTAGATAGTCCACTTATTGAGGAAGGCTATAGCCTTAGGGGATAGATTCCCTAAGGGGGTGAAATAGGGGTTGAAAGTTTGTATGGGAAGTTCGGTATTTTCAATGATAGACACATGAAATATCGTATACGGGTTTCTGAATAGAAATAAATAAAGATGTATTTCAGCGATTTTAAAAATCATCCCCCTAAGAGGGTGAAAAAGGGGTTGGAAGTTTGTAGGCATATGAATTGTGTCGTTTTCAAAGATAGACACATTCAATTTCATACAAGGGTTATAAGTTAGAAATAAATAAGATGTATTTCCGAGATTTTAGAAATCTACCCATCTATCTAAGGGGTGAAATAAGGGCTGAAATAGTTGGTATGTGAAGTTCAGTATTCTCAAAGATAGACAGATGAAAAGATAAATAGATAAGATAATGACCATCTAAGACATATCTATAATGACGACTCCCGTGGTCGAGTGGCGTTCACTCCGGTTTTTAAGGTGTCGCCAGCTCTAAGGTTCCAGGTTCGATCCCCGGACGGGTCCATGTAGAAAATCACTTTTATACATAGTCTGGAGTCTGGGTGTTTATGGTACCTTTTTTGTCTCCGATTCCATAACACAAATGCTTTTGCTACTTACTTTACTTTTATTATTATTTTAACGCCATAATATTAGATGAAAAATTTTATACATTCTCCTTACTTTGAAAATCACAGAATACCTACATCTACCTTTAATACTACTCTTTACTTTACGCGCGAGCGAAGCCGCGGGCAACAGCTAGTTAAGAAATAAAATTACCGCTGACTGACAGCACTGATTTTTGTTATGGTTAGTATTTTTTTTTCTATGGTTGTTATCGCAATTGGCCAATCTCAGGTTTAAAGAAAGAACACATAACAAAGAGTTTATCATAAAAAAGGAGTTTATCATAAAAAAAGTTTCAAAAACAATATTTTCGCGAAACGTCAACGACTGAAGAAAAGTATTAAGTTTTGTTATGATTAACTCAATGTTGCCGGCATTTTCAGGCTACTTAGGCCCATAGATACATATATACCTTACAGACTACACATATATTTTATAAGTACATTTTGTGTTATTAATATAAACGTTTCGTTTTACACAGTCAAATGAGTCACAGTTCTATGTGATGGCTACTTCTTTGGCGCGACGTACGCGATGTGTTAATTGGCGAGGCGTATATTATGCAACGGAACGTGAAAAAAGAGAAATAAATATCGCGTTCCGAAACGATTCTGGTCCCAACTATCATGCAACTGTCATACGCCCTGTCAGCACTGTAATCACTTCAAGGAGGTTGCATGATAATAAACTCCTTGAATCACTTCGAAGCAGAATTATGGAACGCGGCCTTATTAATTACCCAAGATGGCGACTGCGGTTTTTTTGTTTGTCAGTGCCATTAGAATTTAACGAAATTCTCCATAATCCGAATTTTGCGGATATATGTTGTCGACTCGAAATCAATATTTTTTTATGTTTTGTTATTCATATAAGGTTTCGATCGAGTCTACCGTAGCCCTGAACGAAATTATTAATATAGATATATATACAAGAATTGCTCGTTTAAAGTTAAGATTATGTAATGAATTCATTTTGAGCTGACATTTTGTAAATCCGCTCTTTACCAGATGCGATCTTTACCCGTTTTGGTAAGATAGAACCTTACGGTATTACCCTGTACCTATATGAAACTATGTTCTCTATCTGAAGTTAAAGTGAAAGAAATAAAAATCTGACAAGCCTACAAATTGGAAACTTAAAATAATCGAAACATTAATAAAAGGACTCAATTACTGATACCCAGTGTCACTGTAAAGCTGAAATATATTATTCCGCTAAGGATACAGAGCGTACTATTGAAAAAATGTATATGGCACTGATTTCATTGTTGACTATCTTTTATGTACCTACATTTTACGCAAATAAAGAATTATTATTATTATTATAACAAACATGAAAAACCTATACTTACGAAAAGAAAGAAAACATACACACATTTAGACTTAAACATAACATACACGCATTGACCAATACACACATACATCTTCGAGGGCATATGGGTAAACGAGTGATCGACAGCTAAGCGAGAAAAATAAAATACACATGCAAACCCTACACGCACAAACAGAAAGAAAACATAAACGCATTTGCATACATGTCATTCACTCTCACTAACACACTCTGTCTAAAACTCAGGTCTGACGTGTTAAAATATCATTTAAATAGAAATTATAATATGCGTCATAATTTTTGGGACATGTTTTCATTTCATTGCAAACAACTGACGATTCTCAAACTTCCTCCGGTACTCGCATTTCTTTCTTTGTCTAACAGTAACTCCAAACATCCATACACACATTCTCATTACAGTTACATACAATTGTGTTTCAAATAACCAAAAGGTTGAAGATTGCTGACTGTACAGGCTGTTTAAGCTGTCTATCCTTGAAAATGCCCTATGTTTTCGAGGTGAAATGTAAAATCATGGAAGAAATAAAAGTTATGAACCTTTAGTTTAACTAGTGAACATGACAACCAGGGAATTACCGTTATTTGCGCAACTGGAATGAGTGAATGGTAAAATAATAATAATAATAATATGGATCCGTGCTTATACTGATTGCAAGATATAATTCTGTGGTAAGCGGATTAAGTTAAAATAAAATGTAACATAACATGGGGGCTGTCTAAAAACTGGAATCGAATGAAAAGTCCAGGTTTGAGTTAAATAAATGATAGAAGATCTACGGCAATGTTAAGATGATGGTTGTAATTGCTGATCAATGATGACTGAAACCGATGTTATGACTTTCGTAGACGGTTGATGAGTAGAAAAAAAAATGAAAAAATTGCATGCAATCGTCTTTCATCCGTCCCTTTAGACCCAATCCCATTTTATGTATCTCAGTCGTTTATCTCAATTATCGTTCTATAATTTTTTCCCATACATATATTAAATAAGTATTTATGTTTTAACATACGCAATTGAACTCATGGTCTTTTGAGTTCTTGCAGTACTGTTCCTGGGTTTTATTTTAAATTGCGTATAATTCAAATTCAAGTCTAGAGCAGAGCTGCAAGACCTGAAGACACCGTGAGCTCATACTGAGTAGGTCAGAACATAAATAATTATTTAGTTTATAAAATGTGAGATCATAAGACGAGCAACATGGAATGCTTATATGAATACCATCAAACTGCCAGTGACACCATCATCGAAATGTCGGGAACCTAAACCTAAACCACGGCGATGGAATCTGTAAGAATACGTCAATATTACTCTCGCTTTCACACAATCAGTCCTACTAAACGAAGTCCATGTCTTCCGGGGATGCGTTTCTAATGTGAACTTTGAAACCAGCGATTTAATTCTAACGTCCAAGATTGAAAGTCTGTGTTGGCTTGTTTAGTCCTCACCGGTAATACCTTCAGTGTTTTTAATGAATAATAATGATTCAACTTGATGGAAAATCGTGTATTTCGAAACAAATGAACGAATATAAAATAATAAATAAAAAAACAAACATGCAATCCTTCGGGTTTTTGTCAGATAATCGAGGAAAGCAAACAGTATTTTTCTGTAAACTAGTATAAGTAAAAATCTATACTTAGTTATAATAAATCTGTAGAAGTGAAAATTCTGTACATTGAAAATATCAAAAAAATAAATGGCGGGGGGTGTTACTAGCCCGACATCGAACCCAAAAATGTGATTAAATTTTTTTTTGTCTGTCTGTCTGTTTGTTCAGGCATCACGCAAAAACTACCGGTTCGATTACGATGAAACTTGGTATAATTGTTCCTTAATATCCTAGGCACCACACTAGGTAGTTTTTATCCCGGAAAAGTATATACAATAAAAAACAAACTTAATTTTGCGGTTCGATCCGTAGACCCAATTACTGTACCAACCGCAAATAATAAGTTTGTCGTAGGTTACTTCAGTAAGTGGAGTTTCACTATTTCTTAATTTCGTATATTATGATGAATTTGTATGGCGAGCGATATTGTATTAGATATTATAAAGCTGAAGAGTTTGTTTGTTTGTTTGAACGCGCTAATCTCAGGAACTACTGGTCCGATTTGAAAAATTCTTTCACTGTTAGATAGCCCACTTATTGAAGAAGGCTATAGGCTATGGGCTTGTCTTATGGAAATCTATTCCCTAAGGGGGTGAAATAGGGGTTGAAAGTTTGTATGAGAAGTTCGGTATTTTCAATGATAGACACATGAAATTTCGTATAAGGGTTTTTGGATAGAAATATATAAAGGCGTATTTCAGCGATTCTAAAAATCATCCCCCTAAGAGGGTAAAATAGGGGTTGGAAGTTTGTAGATAATTATATGAATTGTGTCGTTTTCAAAGATAGACACATAAAATTTCATACAAGGGTTATTAGTTAGAAATAAATAAGATTTATATCCGAGATTTTAGAAATCTACCCTCTAAGGGGGTACAATATGAGAGAGAATTGATTACAAATTCTATATCTAATAGCAAACAACTTTGGAAAAATATAAAAAAAAATACTTGTACTACTAAATTAAAAACGCCAATTTCGGAACTTCTCAACACAAGGACCTCTCCAAGTGAGTCAACCAGATACATAAACACACATTTTGCCAACGTTGGGAAACATTTAGCACAACTCATTACGAGTCGAACTGATCCTAGCACCAACCCTGACGGAAAATTTAACAATCAACCTTACATTGCTATCCTCTTTTGCTCTTTTAGACGCGGACCACAAAGAAGTGGAGACAGTCCTAATAAATCTAAAGACTGAAAGCGCACCCGGGTGGCATGATATCCCTACAAAATTCTTAAAGCATGTGGAAGGAGAAGTAGTGCCAATAATTACTCATCTTGCGAATCTCTGCTTTGCGAAGGGTATCTTCCCAGCCCCATTAAAGCAAGCGGTTGTCACTCCAGTCTACAAGAGCGGGGACAGAGACGATGTCAATAATTATAGGCCAATCTCCGTCCTGTCTGCACTTTCAAAAATAATTGAGAAATTACTTAATAATCGGTTAAAACATTATTTGAATAAATTTGATATCCTATCACCGACACAGTTTGGATTTAGACAAAACCTATCCACCGAAGATGCAGTGTCAGCTCTAACTTCTCTCATAGTCGAGCATCTAGACAGTGGAGATAAGTGTCTGACAGCGTTCATTGATTTAAAATAAATTGATAGTTTAAAAAACACTTAAAAACACGCTTTACTTAATCATGGTCAACGTTCATCACAAGACCTTTCTACCGAGTCCAAACACGGCTATGATACGATATTTCATCATGGAATGCTAGTGCCTATCTTCAGGCTTCATCATCAGACCTTGAAACCTAATCATGGTCAACGTTCATTACAAGACCTTTCTAAAAAGTCCAAACACGGCTATGATACGATCATCCTTCGTGAAGTTCCAGTTCATATCTTCCGGCTCCATCATCAGATCAGCTCGACAGTACCATATTATTGTATTGTCATCAAAATCACACACAACTGCCAGTTTTCATAACGCTACGACCTTTAGAAGATGGTTAAATTAGTTTTCTTAGATTTGACTACATAGTTACATACATACAGGTCGACCTAATAAAAGCGTGTTAAAAAGCCTTTGACACCGTTTATACATGAATATATACTACTCAAAACAATATAAGGGCCACTTGTGAATTTTAACATCTGGACTGATTTAATTATTTTTAAGCGTTCTTAAACGACATATCTTTTGTGTGGTATTTCCTGAAGTGTTAACAAACATAATGTAAGGATACCACTTGCATAATTTTTGAAATTTGGGTACTTTGATACTTTTTTATGTAACCACTTGAATTTGCCCTATTCTAAGACAACTTGTTAGTCATTAAAATTGTGGATTCTTTTGTGAACAGTCTTACATTTGCTAACTTAGAACGTGGATAAACATTTTGAAAGTGTTATGCCGAGGATTCGAAGACATAATATGGGCCTAGAGTCCGCAACTAGAGTCATCACATTGATCAAAGAGGGACATTCGCAGCGTTCTGTAGCTTTACAGCTTGGCTTTTCGAGGCGAGTGATCCAAAATGCTTGGAATCGATTTCAAGAGACTGGGAGTGTACCCAGAAGACGGGGATCTGGCAGGAATCGAGCAGCCATTTCACAGGAAGACCGCTACATACGTTAGACTGCGCGAAGAGAGCGCGTCGTCACCGCACGCGCCTTACAAAATCGCTTGCGCCAGCCGAGCGGTAGCCGCGTGAGTGACTAAACGATTAGAAATCGGTTACATGAAGACCAGCAGTTTTCTAGGAGACGCGTAGTGCCGATTCCATTGACTAGTGTACACTGTGCAAACCGATTATCATTCGCAAGGCTGCACCTGGACTGGGACATAAGTGTATGGAGCACAATATTGTTCACTGATGAGTGTAAAGTGATTTTTTTTTTGTGTTGATCGTCGCATTAGAGTTTGGAGACGAGAAGTTGAGCGATTTTCGGATGCTTGTATCCATGAAATTGACAGATTTGGGGGTCCCAATGTCATGGTATGGGGAGGAATCTCTCTATCAGGTCGAACCGAACTCGCAGTACTCAGCGGAGGCACGGTAACGGCTGTGCGATACATTGAGGAGATCATAAGACCTCTTATGGTGCCATTTGCACAAAGAATTGGTGCAAGATTCACATTAATGCACGACAATGCCCGCGCTCATACAGCTAGAGCCAATAGGGAAGCCCTGGACGACGCCGGTATACGTGTCTTGCCGTGGCCTGCCAACAGTTCGGACCTTAACCCCATCGAACAGATGTGGGATTTGTTAAAAAGAAATGTCCGGGACACAAATCAACCTGTACATAATGAACGACAGCTCATTAACGTGCTCAAGTCAAGCTGGGAACGAATTTCAGAAGAGATAGTGCAACATCTGGTGGGGAGTGTGCCATCCAGGCTTCAAGAATGTGTTTAAAAAAGAGGAGGACACACACGATACTAAAGAAGTGCAAAAAAAATAAAAATCTGTTGACATTTTTGTTTTAACCTCTTTTTTCAATACGTGTATCGTTTTGCTGAAATTGCATTTTTTTACAAAAAAACCTAATCACAATGTTCTTTTATCTATAATAAATTTAATTTTAAGGCTTTTGCATTAAAAATTAGCTAGTTAATTAAATTTTATTATTTATCTTCCCTCAAATGTATTACACAAATGTAGTACAAATTCCCTCAAATGTAGTACATTTATTAGAATACAGAAAATACATGTTGGCCCTTATTTTGTTTTGAGTAGTATATTAATGACATAAATACTTCTATTAGTAATATAATAAATTGGTTAAAACTTAATAATTTGACTGTAAACATAAAAAAAAACTAAAATAATTCAATTTGGGACATACAACACAAACTTTACAAATCTAAACGCTGAGTATAATGAGGACACTTTTTCACATGCAGATGAGACAATATTTTTTTATACGTATTGTACTAGATAAACACATTTCATGGAAAGCCCATGTTGAAAAAGTCTGCAACAAGCTAAATAAATTTGTATTTGTTCTATATAACCTACGGAAAACTTCTTCACAGAGTACAGTTTTGTCTGCTTACCATGGCTATGTTGCCTCGACACTTCTGTATGGAATTACTTTGTGGGGTAACTCCTCAGACGTAAATAAAGCATTTCGGGCACAAAAAAAAAAAATGTGTGCGGGCTATTGTCGGAATACCACCGTGGGAGTCTTGTAAACCCCTATTCAAATCGCTAAATCTGTTTACATTACCTAGTATGTACATTTTTGAATGTGCCAAATTTGTTCGTCAGAATCCAAACTTGTTTCAAAAAGCTAGGGATGTTTTTCCTCGAAATACTAGAGATCCAGATAGAATAGTATCATCTAGAATTATAAGAACAACCTTATATCAAAAAAAATTGTCATTACATGTGCGGACAAATATACAACAAAGTACCAAATGCTATAAAAGGGTTTCCAAATCGTTTGTTTATTATTAAATTAAGGACATGGCTTATTGAACAATCTTTTTACTCTATCAGTGAATATATGTCTGTCACTCGTAAATAATTTAATTGTACCTACTTTATAAATAATTGACATGTTTTTAGATTTATTTAATTCATTGATACTCATTATTTATTAGACCTATTGACATTTATTTTGTACCGTAACTGACAATTTGTGTTTGAAAAATTTATTAATCCTACTATTTTTAGTTGACATTTTGTATTTGTTAATTGACATTTTGAACTTTTGCTGAAATCTAAGTCAATACCTATTTATGGTCAGATGACATTACCAGATTTGCATGTCAAAATTTTTGACTAATGGCCGGTTTCTGAGTACATTTTGTTGACAGTTTATCTATTCATTAGCGCTATTGGTTCGATAACTTTCGAAATGGGTTTCTGAACAACTCAACGTCAGATAAAGTCCGTTTAAACTTAGGTTAACCTAACTGGCCATTTTGTGCCGTTTATCTCTTCCATAACTATATTTGACGTTTTATTTCGTGACAGGTTACATATGTCTGCATATGTCACGTTAATATTGATATTCTGTGAATTGCAGTGAAAGTTATTATTTATTTTATTATAGCAAAATGTTAACGAGCAGCTCTTCAGCGTCTGATTTGGAAGAACTGGAGTTTATTTCTAATATATCAATACGTAAATATATATAAAAACGAAAGATAAACCCGCTCGAAATCTTTACGGAGGAAGAATTTAAATTGAGATATCGCCAAATTTTGCAGAGCTGAAGGAAATAAAAGCCCATTTTAATATTTTAAAATGCAAAGTTGTGTGGATAGATTACACACACATCGATACAATCGTTTGGAGGCAAGCAAGTAGGAGAAAAGGTTTATTTTGTATCAATGTGAAACTTGTGCAAGTGGTGTTTGATGGCAAATTAGGTAACCGTGATATAGATGGTCGCAGAGATGGCTCAACGCAAGAAAGTACATTATTCTATAGCTCATTCCTACGAGCGCGCCTGAGTAACAATGAGATTGACGGTTCTGGGAGACAGTGCCAATCCTAGTGGAAGGAGCATGATGACACAATTTTTTAATTAGTACAAATCAAGACAAAGAAGCTCAAATCAAGACCTGAAACACAGTTGAAAACACAATTGTTTTACATAACATAGCTGTACAGCAAATCCCGTGATAATTGATTCTGCACCCAAAGAAGTTACAGAATCTGATCTACTGACCAACCTCTTCACTTTACCTCTGAAGGGAATGACTTTCGTCGGTTATTGTTAGGATAATATTTTAGGTTTATAAAGTGTTATCTTCTTTTATAAATATCTTTAACATGTATGTTTATCTAACTTTTACTTACGATCGCACTCGCTTCCTAGGGGAGCTATATAACTTGATATTGTACCTGCCTAGATAAAAAGGATGTGTTAATATATAACAGTTTTTATAATAAGTGATGTAGAACAGAAAATAAATAATAATCAAAATCTATTATTGTTTTGTAGTTATTTAAAGTTGAATGAAATTTTTTTAACAACTAAAAGGGAAATTTTAAGTACAAATGATTGTGGGAGATTCAAAGGCCACATTAGAATCTGTAACAATAAAATAAAGTCGGGTTTTTAACTACACTTAAAACTCGAGAACAGACGGCCCGACGACGTTATGATCTTTGATTTGTTGGATTCGTCTCCATCTTGAATAGCAGAATAAATATTGTAAACATTGGAAAATTTACAAAAATACATCTTCTCTTCGTCGATTTTCCATTTAATTTACTGGAACGGGGACTTCTTACGCGGGTGAAACCGCGGGTCATAGCTTGTATATAATATTTTACAAAAGACTAACAAAAAGTCTTTAATTTGATTTGGGGTTTGCCACAGAATATGATTATTAGATTTGACATTTTCACGAAGAAGTCTTTAAACAAAAATATACGAATTATCATATTTTATAACAAAAGCAGTGATATATCATTTATTTACCTTAAAGTAAAATATTGGTGTAAATAAGAAAAATATGAATGACAAATTAAAATTATAAAATTGATTTTAAGCTTGATCCATTAAAGAGTCCCATCTAGTGTCAGATAGCGGGACTACTTATCGGTTTCATAACTATTTAAACGCTCCTTTTGTATTCAGAAACTCAGTAATAGATAACCGAAGTTTATCATATGGATAACTTTATGGAACCGATAGCTTTTGACAACTTAACTGGAAGCCTCAGAAACCGGCCATAAGTGTTTGAAACATGGACTATTTTTAAGATCTCTTTATGTACAACACTTAAGGCAAATAAATGATTATTATTATTATTATTATTATTCTGTCCCTGTCCTTGTGAATAAATGGAAAAAATCGGTATAAGAGGAACTCCACTTATGCTGTTTAAAGACTACCTGACTGACAGGAAACAACGAGTAAAGATAGGAAAACACGTCAGTAATGATGTAGTTGTATCATACGGCGTTCCCCAGGGCAGTGTCCTTGCTCCGACCCTGTTCTTGGTGTACGTCAACGACCTTTGTAATATGGACATATGCCATGCAAAGATCTTCTCTTACGCCGATGATACGGCTGTTGTGTTCTCTGGCAATTCTTGGGATGAAGTTAAGGCTAGGACAGAGATAGGAATGTCTAGAATAGCTTGCTGGTTAAATGTGAACCTACTAACTCTAAATATTAGCAAAACCAATTATATCTGTTTTAGCATCACTGACCGCACCCAGCCCAGTAATAATTTTAGTATAAAAGTCCATACGTCATGCGGAGATGCTATGAATGACAATTGTCACTGCGACCCCATTACAAAAGTTTCCCAAGCTAAATACTTGGGTGTAGTACTTGACCAGAAATTAACCTGGTATCCTCACTTGGAACAAGTTGGAAATAGAGTGAGAAAATTAAGTTGGATATTTAGAACACCTAGACATATTGTTCCTATAAAGTCGATTACAGCAAAAAACAACCCTAGAAATGTACTTAACGAAATTTATCTCTCTCTGGTTCAGTCTATCATTACATACTGCATTCCCATATGGGGAAGCGCGGCTAAAACTTATTTCATCAACGTTGAACGAGCGCAACGAGCACTTATTAAGACGATGTATTTTAAAAAGATGTCGTACCCTACTGAAATGCTTTATCAGATAAGCAACTTACTCTCAGTCAGAAAACTCTACATAATGCATATTATTCTAAGAACACATAGGGCCACAACATATCACGCGGATAAGACCCCCAAAAGGAAAAATAAAGCAATCTTACAAATTCCTTTGCTAACACCATGTTTGCTAGCAATCAATATAAAAAACGTGCTGCTCAACTATATAATAAAATAAATAAAAAAATATACATTGTATACATGCACAAAAATATTATACAGCTAAAAAGGCTATGCATGGTTGGATCAAGACACTTACCTTTAGTGAAACGGAAGCATTGCTGACATATATGAAATAAAATATAATTCCACACAAAATATTATTATCCTTCACCTTCAGACCCTGATACTGAATACGCGCATCAAACATACTCCCCCCACATTCTCATCCTAACACACACCCGCACGCATACTCCCACACACACACACACACACGCGCGCGCACACACGCATACACACATAGACACACTCACGAACTTGCTTGCAATTTAATAAAAATGTATAATTAATTACATTACAATGTTTGCCACGGCGGGTGGATTGGTTGCAGCTTTAAAGCTGATTAATGTTTTGAAGCTGTAACTAGTTTATTTGTTGTGTCAAATAATGTCAATGTTTATTGTTCTGATTAGTAATCTGATGTACATTTAAAAGTAGTTATTACCCTTTCACCCATCTCCACTTCGGTATGAAGGAGCGGAGCCTCCTAACACAGGCATTAATATGCTTAAATGGAGACTCCACCAACTAACTTTAAGGAAACTATTGTGAAAGTAATAAATGAATTTGAATTTGAATACGGGTTGGAATTTTTTATAGGAAGTACGTCATTTTCAAAGAGAGATACATGAGATTTAGTATACGGGTTTTTGGTTAGAAATAAATGAACACGTATTTTAGCGATTTTGAAAACCTCCCCCGAGTAAAATAGGGGTTGCAAGGTAAGGTGTCGCCAGCTCTAAGGTCCCGGGTTCGATCCCCGGACGGGTCCATGTCTCAGAAAATCACTTCTCTACATTCATCTATCCTTTAATACTACTTTTACGCGCGAGCGAAGCCGCGGGCAACAGCTAGTATTAAATAATACTAAAATATTACTATTACTATATCTAGTACACTCTAACTAATTCTTGGACACTATGACTGGTGGTTTACTAATTTCTATGCAAGCTGTGTGGCAGTGTATGCTGGTCTCAAACTTAATAACTATACAATACAATATATTATCTACCTACCAATCAATCTAAACTAAACTATGTATTAACTAAGATCGATTAATTACCCTACACTGGACTATTATAACGTATGAATAAACTTTTTATATTTTTGTTTTTTTCTTCGTTTTTTTTTCTTTTTGACTGTTTTTTCATTTGCACTTCTACATTTATTATGCTTTGACTACTTACAACTTTTATTTACACTATACTGGACTATAATAGACATCTAAACTAGAATTAAATTAAGTTACTCGTATTCTCAGTAAATTACATACTTACTTTTTTTTTGTATTTTTCTTGTTTTGATTTCTTTTTTGTAATATTGTTAATTTTTCGAACTATTATGACTTCTAAATTAAGTTATTCGTATTCTAAGTAAATTACCTATTTTTTTATACAAATTTAAAGTAAAAGTTATGATACTATCTATAACATTAATTTTAAACTACATAATTATCGTCTAAACTATTGATTATGCGTTTTGAATACTTGTCCCATTATCAGTAATGAATACTGACAAAGCGAGAAAAATTAAACGAAATCCAAAAAATAAATAATAACGATAGCATAATATCACAGTTCTGGAACATAGACATTTACATAAAGTACATAGACAGTTAGAAGATGAGTTTACAACTGCAATCACAACACATCAAATTTGCGAGTTACGTACATAAAAAAAATCAAATTGTCAAACACCTGATCAATTGCACCGCGATTTGTTTGTAGGTAAATCAAGTCAAACGGTAAAAAAATCATCAAGGTAACTTTATTCATCTTTTGTCTTTTTTATTAAAATGAACACCGTTGTCCGATCAAATATCGTCCATTTGAATCTCCCATCGACTTACAATGACGAGATCTGATGGAACCGCAAATCTATAGCATACATAAATAAACAGGATATAACGCCAGCTCCAGCTATTGATCAGGTTCGAAACACTATGGACGTATTTATTTGGTAGGACTGGTTATTAGGATTGTAATGACTAACCAAGATCATGACTGTAATAATGACAGTCGGATAGTCGTGTGAGTGTAAACCCTTCCAAGCTGCCTGGGGCGGCAGTCTCGACATGAATCGCTATGACTTATCAACCGAAAATTGTCGTTATGTCATAACAATCAAACTTCATCGATATTTGCTAGTCTCGACTGACAAATATAACGATTGTCATCGCAACCGTATCTATTTATCGTTATATTCGGACGCTATTTTATCGTCTAATTTTGACAGCCCGATACGTCTCTACGATAATTCGTTATCGGTATTTATTTGTGAATTTATGTAATTAAATTGAAAATTATAGCGGAACAGTATTTAGCTTGGGACTTAGTGACGGTGGAACACAGGCAGAATATGGTAATGCATAGGAGAGTGTCCCGCATCCGACGCCAAAGTGAAAAACCGTTGGACTTGGAAGACAGTCAATTTCTATCCTACTATAGGATATCGAAAGATAATTATGTTACAGTGCTCGTAGATGAACTGCAGCCATCTCTTCACGGACAACGGGCGTATGGACTGTCTGTCGAATCCCAAGTGGGTGTTATTTTGAAACTATCCATGAATAGAAAGTAATGCAAAAACTAATTTTTGAATTCTATTCAGTTACTGACGGCGCTTCGATTTTACGTCAGTTGCTGTTACCAACAACCTGTTGGACTGCAGTGGGGATGCATTATGAGTCAGAAGTCGGTAAGCAGAGTGATATATGCTGTAATCACTGCAATTAATGAAAGGCTGTTGCGGTAATATATAAAATTCCCAATGTCACCACAAGCAAGACAAACAGCCAAAATTAAACCACTAACTGACGCTGTATATAAACTATTCTTATATATAAACTATCTTGTAATACCATACCATGTTTCTAGCAAATAAAATTTCTTTATTCTTTATTCTTATGCTTTATTATTACTTTATTAACAAAGTACGTATATAATAATAAAAGTCAACTGTAACCCACTGCTCGGGTGTCTTACAAGACCCGCTAGGAACGTTGTTTAGCTCCGTCGTCGCCACCTTCCATCCAGCTTCAAAGTTATCCCGGCCTTGCAAACCAGTAAATCGCCTTGTGAAGAGGAATGGGCGGGCCTCCAGCAATCCCAATAAAAGTTCCAATTGCTTGTTAGAAGCTTTAGCGGTTCGCTTACGCCATAAATATCATAAACATCGATACACCAACGAAAATACAAACACTAATTGAAAAAAGGGACCGTTAATTTACTAGCCGCTGCTTGGTCCGGGACGCGGGTTAAAATTGTTCGGCCATATCCACATTTTATTCTACAATTCAAATGATTTAAGATTATTTTAAACCATAATAATAAGTAAACAAACCAAAATATTTTGAATTTGTCAGTGTCATTTAGTCAAAGAGTTGCAATCACGCATAAGTATAATATATACCCTTCTTAATTTATAATTATTTAGTAAATAAATGATTTACTAATTATTCTGACCGTAATGTGCAGTTATTTCAAGGTTTTCATCAAGGAAAGCGTTTTTAAAACAAAGTTAATCTAATATTTCTTTAATTTTCAATAAATTTTAGTGCATAATTTCTACCATATATCCAAGGAATATTTTTTAGCTGGTAATAATCTTCTATAAAAATACGAGACTATGAATACAGTTTTCGTAGACGTATCGACATAGCAAAGACACGATCTTGCACGCTATCTCGGCTGTAGAGACTTGCGTTCATAGCGAATATCGATGCTGCAAACATAATTTTTTGATATGACATAACGATCGGTACGTAGCGATGACATATCGACTCATGTAGAGACTGCCGCCCCTGACCAATCTGAAACCTCGCTCACGGTAGTCGCAATTTTGAACACTAGACTTACGAGACATTACAACTTACATGACAACCTGTCATGACAATTTTATATTTAGCTGGAAATTGTTTATACGCATTTAGGGTTTTGCTGCTGGTGCGTTTTTCTACCTCCCGGCCACTTACAGCGATCGCTCCTTTCGCTCTACTTCAGTGCCGTAATGCAAAATTATCAGCAAGGGTAAACAGAAATATCAGGTATAATCAAAAGAGAAAAGCCAGGAAAATAGTGCCCTTCTCTTTTGGTCGTTGGTGGACAACTGGACACCATAATAATATTTTGGAGAGTGGACATCGAAAAACTTCCATTCTAATGAGCTATAATACTGCATGCTTCGTTCTCGATATGTTATTAACCATGCAGCTTTCTCGTATCACTCGGCATTGTACGCATTTTTTAGACTAAAAACTAAACATAAATATTAGTAACATTGTCTATGCACTCACGTCAAACGTCATTATTTTCGTTTGCGCGGCAACTGGTACCGCATAACTTTGAGTTCTTTGAAATATTAGTGTATTACAGTGTATATTTCAACCGGAAATCACACTATATTACAAGAAGGAAATAACATTAATCGAACGCAAACTAAGCGTCGCTATACCTATAGGTACCTACGTTAAAAGGAGTTACGAACGGTGTGTATTTAATATAAATTAGAAAATCATTCATTACAGTTAAATTCACACGAAAAAAATCGCGAACTTCAACTTAATAAATTAATTTGTGAATTTAATTTTATTAATAAATTACGTAATAAAAACTAACATTTTTTTCTGACTCTAGGTTCCACATTTTTCTTGTGTACCATAGAGGATCATTTATTTAACGTAAGAAAATATACCAAACTACATCTTTCGGACAAAGTCTCTTTACAATTAAAAAATACTTTTAAAGGAGAATGACCAAGTGACTATGGCACTTAGTATCGCTATCAAATATATTGTGCCACAATGTAATATATCTTAATATAAAGTATAATTAAGGTACTTTAAAATACATTAATTCTTTTTTTAATGATTCCCCGCATTTTGCCGTAGTTTTGAATTGAATTAGTTGATATGTAAACAAACGGACCTCGATTATAAATCACGCAATTTCTCAAAACTCACACAATGTATGTTACCACAATTAGTTGTATATACTAGTCCATACACTAACGTACTGATTTCCACGTTCAATCACTTAAAATCTAGTTTAAAAGTAGCAATAAATAAGAAATATCGTAAATCTGACAAAGCTCCGGACCGCAGAATAACATTCCGACATGTTAGTGTGACATTTGGCTGTAGAGATGGGTATAAGTGAATAAAAGAACGATACCTATACATACTCTTTTTAATAATAGCAAAAACATTGACCTCTTTTTTAAACTTGAAATTAAAATAATTATGGTCGATTTTCGACCAATTGGGTCTAGTAGTTTTATTGATCATTTGTAAAAAAGTGTAAAAAGTTAGTGGGGAGTGTAGATGGATAAACATTCAAATCACATACACAAAGAACACCCAGACTTGGGACAAGTATCTGTGGATCACACAAATACTTGTCCCATGCGGGGATCGAACCCGCAGCACGTCGCGGACAGTGGTAATTAGCGTGGTGACCTATACCACTCGGCCATCCGTGCAGTCAAATATGGATATAAAAATATTTTGATAATTGTACTTCAATGTTCATTCACTGAATGAACACTGAATTGAAGTACAAAAATTCTGAGTGTCCTATCACTAGTTTTATTCGTGACATTTGTTTACATGTTTAGCCAATAGGGTATCATTAGGGTATACATACAACACAAAAACTTTTATTTTTATAAAATTTTTGTCCGGGGAAGTTATGGTTATCTACTATTAGATATAGGCTTTTAAATTAAAAAATGGAATTATTGTTATCACCAACTTATGGCACAATTTGGATTAAAGCGATACTGGAAATGGTCATTCTCCTTTCAATCATTGAATACACAACAAAATTCTTTTAAAATATTGTAGAAAATGACAATCAGCAATTTTTCTGAGATTTTCGATTCTCAATTTTGATGATATTTAGGTTTATGGGACCACATCTTAGGTATACCCAATCGATGCCAAAAATGTTATTGAAATTTATCCATACTAAAATTTTCCGAGATATCGCAACTTCAGACAAAACGGATATAGCTAAGTTTAGTCATTTTAAGTCTTCGTCTGTCATAGCGTTCATAATGAGATCATGGTAAGGCCGTACGTCAGTGAACACTAAGATGTCTTCACCTTGTCTATTTATCTTAAAACATCCGATTCCGAACACTGTTTCTTGTGACGTTAATACAGCACCAGACGCAAGCCCCTTTAGTCTTCTGACGTTCAAAGCGCAGATGAAATGTCCCCAAGATTTAGGAATGTAATCAGCACAGTCCACTATAAACCGTTCAGTAGGTTCAATATGATAAAATTCTAGTTCTTTTTCTTTGTGTAGATTTAGTTGCCCAAATCTAAGTGGTTCTACCATTTTATCCCCAGGTTTTGCGATGTTCATACAAAAAATGTATAAATATTCATTCTGATGATTCAAAGATGCATAAGAGGCAATAGTGTATTTGCTTTCTAAGAAAGTAGCAAATTTGGTTTTTGAGTTAAAATTAGGTTTAACTCGTAGCACCATTAGGTCGTGAAGGGGGCTGTGCCTTACTTCTCCTTCACCATGCCATGCGCGTTCTGGTATCTCGTCTTCAGGAGTAAACGTTACTTGTCGCCCCGAATGAAGTTGATGTAAATTCCAAGTGTATGTAGAATAAATTGTTTTATTTGGATGATAAAATCTATTACGTCCCGTAGTAACTTGGGCATATATTTGACTAAGCAGAGAAGCATTTTTCGATAGTTTCCTAAAGGGGCTAAAGGAAGTTAGTAAACGATTTTTATCAATAATAACCCCTGTAGTAATGGGTAAAACCCCGTATTCTGCATCCTCTTTATTTATTGCGATGTATACAAGTCTATCAAAAAAAATCGTTTTGGTTGGGTTCCCATGATTAAAGGGTCGATCGTGGGTCCACGGTACTACTTTCCCATTCATATCCTTCAGCACTGCTTGTGCATTTGAGTATAGCAGAATAAACACCAATGCAGCTTCCACTGAAACAGATAATGATCTTGACTCCTTTACACGGAAATTGAAAAATTTGCTATATTTTACTAACGTTCTGCAAAAGAAAAGGATGAAAACAGAACACCCTCAATAACAACTAACTTAGAACTGTCACTTTGAACAGCATCGTGATTTAGAGCACACCTTTTTGCTCGTCGGCAAATTTGTATGAGAGTCTTAGTCAGAACTAAATTTGACTGCTTTCGTTTTTGTCTGTCCTTTTCTAATTATGTACAAATGAAAAGATACTGATGAAAAACTAAATCAAGTTTAGTTCAATGTTAATAAATTAATAAGATTTTAAAAATTGTCACAATATAATACTAAGTCACGCTGGTATCGTATTAAAGAGTGTAATAATGACAACTTACCACCCCTGAAATGACAATTAGGCCGCATCGTACTCTTATATTCCGTGGCCGATGGCATGTAGCAAGTTTCGCACCCTTTCTCTTTATTCCGTATGTTACAGTACTGGAACAACTTGACGAGCCTGCCCTTGCAACTCACAAACAGTAATCCGGCTACTACGTACAAAAAATGCGTTGGTTAAGTCTAAATAAATCGTAGGAATTTCAGTTTAGATATTTTGCCAATGACTTTTCAGACGGTTCTTCACAAAGAGCTACCTATTGCTGTTTTCAAGAATATACAATTTTCCACGTTTTTAGCCCAAGTTAGCGCAAATTTTTTAACGTATCTGTTATGATGGTCCGAGTTCCAAACATTCACATCACTTGTTACAGCAACGAAGTTGATTCTTTTTATTTTAACATTGTTATATTTACTTAAAACGGTTCTTACCTGCCTGGACGTTTGTGGAAACACTAAACCAAACTCTTGAAAAAATGGTGTCAAAAAACAATTACTTTTACGTATTTACGAGTATCAAGTACAAGTTACTAAGCAACATTAATGTGTGCGCCAAATTCACTGCAAGCTCTTAAGCTACTAGCCTTGAAATTGACACTGATCCGTTTGGTTGCAGCAGTCATTATAAAAACCTTAACGACCGGAAAAAATATGAATATTTGTAACGTTGGTTTACATTACACAGGAAATTTCAGGCATGAATCAGATTCTTAGGGATCCGTTCCTCAAAACATAAAAAACGTAACCCATATAGGATCACTTTGTTGTCCATCCGTCCGTCTGTCAAGACCCTTTTTCTCAGGAGCACGTGGTGGTACCAAGCATTTTTTTCTGAGTTTATTTTAAACTAGCTGTTGCTCGCGGCTCCGCTCGCGTGGGCATCGGTTACCGCTGCAAATTATAGCTATAGCTTTTCTCGATAAGTGGGCTATTTAACAGTGAAATGATTTTTCTAATCTGCCCAGAAGTTCCTAACATTAGCGCGTTCAAACAAACAAACTCTTCAGCTTAATAATATTAAGTATAGATAAGTATAGATCATGTGTCTATCTTTGAAAACGACTTGTGTCATTTTCACACCTCACCCCTATTTCAACATCTTCTTCAGATTTTCAAAATTGCTGAAATATGTGTTTATTTTTTGTTTCGTCGTTTGTTTCGAACCAGTAACCCGTATAATAAAAGTTATGTCCCTATCTTTAAAAAAGAAGTTCTCAATATAACTTTCAACCCCAATTTTACTCGGGAGGTTTCCAAAATCGCTAAAATATTATATGTTCATTTATTTCTAACCTAAAACCGTACACCAAATCTCATGTATCTCTGTTTGAAAATGACGAACTTCCTATCAAAACTTCCAACCCCTATTGCACCCCCTCAGAGGGTAGATTTCTAAAATCTCGGAAATACATCTTATTTATTTCTAACTAATAACCCTTTTCTGAAATTTAATGTGTCTATCTTTGAAAACGACACAATTCATATACCTTCAAACTTCCAACCCCTATTTTACCCTCTTAGGGGGTAGATTTTGAAATCGCTGAAATACGTCTTAATTTATTTCTATCCAGAAACCAGTGTACGAAATTTCATGTCTATCTTTGAAAATACCGAACTTGCCATACAAACTTTCAACCCCTATTTCACCCTCTTAAGGGATAAATTTTCAAAAGAAAAGTAACCTGCCTGAAATCTTCCTTAATAAGTGGGCTATCTAACAGTGAAAGAATTTCACGCCTCATAAGCGAAGCGTTGAGGTGGGTATTACTGTCAGTTTACGAACACCGAGTGATTCTCCAACTTAAAATGTCACTTTTTTTATTCTTTATTGCTTTTATAAGTGAATATTTTCTTCTTTATTATTTGATAGCACTACTGGGGCCCGATTTCCTAAATTTAAATAAAATATGTCACTGACTTTCCATTGGACGGTCATCACGGCCATTGTGTGGTCATTGTGCTTAAATTTGGTATTCTACTAATAATTAGTAGCATCATAATAAAATAAAAAATAAATAAAAAATAATGACCTCAAAATGCATTTGCAATGACGGTCGGTGTTGCCATTTAAGTAACATTTTTCCCCAATTTTTCGGTAGGTCCTAGTTGGCAACCCTGACTGGACAAATAAATGTTACTAATAGTTTTTAAATAACCAAAAAAAAATTGATTGTTTTTAAAATAATCAAAATTTTTTAAAAAAATTGTAATGAACGAGATTATGAGGCGTGCACTTTTGGATTTTTCAACTATTTTTCAAATCGGACCAGTATTTCCTGAGATTATGCGTTCAAACAAACAAACAAACTCTTCAGCTTTATAATATTAAGTATAGTTACTCAGGGCTACTGACTCTTGGAGCTGTAAAAACATGAATCTAATCCAACGCAGTCAATACAGCTGTTTATGCCGCAAATTTTCGACACTCGCAAAGGAATCGAAACTTCCCGTGAACTTAGAATCTTGAAATCTGGTACGAAGAAGCTTGTTATACCATATATTATTAAGGAAAAATTGCTTAAACCGTATTTTTTTAATTCTTCATCTTCTTCTTCGTCGTGATTCTTTACAGAGCTGTCGTGGTCATCAGGTCGTGACTTCAGTAGAGGCAGATGTTATTCACCTCGCAATCATTTGGCATTTCTCTCTGCTCGCGGACAACCTGTTGCACTCGATCAAGGAGCCACCCACACCACTTCACTTGGTCGGTTTATCTCATGGGCGACCTCCTTCACCCTCTGGTACCACAAGACGTTCGATGTAGTCGTTGTTGCGCCGGGAAACATGTTCAAAAAACCTTAAAATACGACTTGACACAACTGCTGAAAGACGATGTTTTATGCCGAGTTCTTGGAGTATAAAGATGTTTGTGCGAAATTCTGTCCACAACACTCCCGGCATCCGTCTCCAGCACCACACATCCAGAGCATCAACTTTGTTCTTTTCTAGTATAGAAACATGGGAAAAACGATAATAATAACGAGTGATTGTAGCGTATTGGCGAATCTTAGTAGCCTTTGTAACATTTCGCAAATTTTTATTACATCATAATGAAAGTAAACATATTTTTAAACTTAGGTTTGAACGGAACCTTCGGTGTGCGAGTCCGCCTCGCACTTAGTCAGTTTTTTTTTTCAAAACACGCGCAGGAATTTGTTTACAATGCAGTTGTGTTGAGCGTTCTAGGCAGGTTTACAAACTGATCGACACCGACTTCCAAAAAGGAGGTAGGTCCTTTTTTATGTATGTTCACCGATAACAATTGTTTTACATAAAATAGCTGTTATACAGCAAATCCCATGATAATTGATTCTGCACCCAAAGATGTTACAGAATCTGATCTACTGAACAACCTCTTACCTTTACCTCTGAAGGGAACGACATTCGTCAGTTTTGGTTAGAATAATATTTTAAGTTTATAAAGTGTTCTCTTCTTTTATAAATATCTTCAACACGTATGTTTATAACAACTAACTTTTACATACGGTCGCACTCGCTTCCTAGGGGAACTATATTACTTCATATTGTACCTACCTACCTCGATAAAAAGAATGTGTTAATTTAGAACATAGTTTTTATAATAAGTGATGTACCTAGATTAGAAAATAAATTATAATCAAAAGCTATCTTTTTGTAGTTATTTAAAGTTGAATGAAAATGTTTTAACAACTAAAAGGAAAAGTTTGAATGTGGGAGATTCAAAGGCCATAAAAGAATCTCAATACTCAATACTCAATTCTTTATTGTCTTTCCATAATGTACAGAGGTGGAGGTATGCTTAAAGCTAACGTTAGGAACAACTATGGACCCTGTTGGGCACAACAATATAAATTATACTTATTATAAAAGGTACATAAAATAATATTTAACATACAAACTATATAATAAACAATCGTAACATAAATCTATTTACTATTTTTAACGTTAAAAGTAATAATTCTAAATTATTTTATCTGTAAGGAATTCGTTAATAGTGTAATAGTTTTTATTTTGAAGGAATAGTTTTAATTTCTGTGCAAAGCTATAAAATTTGGTTTCTTGTTTAATCAAATTGGGCAATTTATTAAATATTTTAACGGACATGACGAGAGGGCTCGATGAATGTATTGTGAGTTTAGAAGTTGGTAAGTTAAGATTGTTATTATGACGAAGTATAAATCTTTTTTGTATAGTTTCGCGTTTTGTGTAAAAGTCAGGGTGCTTATAAACTAATTTTGCCATTTCATAAATGTAGATGCAAGGTAAAGTTAGAATTTTAAGGTCTGTAAAATGTGGGCGACAACTTTCTGTTTCTTTAATATTTACTAAAATTCTGAGAATTTTTTTCTGTAATGTAAACAGTGAAGGTGCATCGGTACTATTTCCCCATAATATTATACCATATAGGAGCCAGGAATGAGCATATGCGTAATAGGTGGTAAGCGCAGTTTTTAAGTCGGTAGTTTTTTTTATTTCGTAAATAGCATAAATAAATGTAGATAGTTTAGTTTTTATCATTTGTATATGTGTTTTCCAATTAACGTGACAGTCTATTTTTAACCCTAGTAGGGTGAAGCTGTTTACAACTTCCAGTTTTATGTTGTTGAAGGTAAAGTTTATATCTAACGGTGATTTATGATGGGGATGGAATGTAATAATTTTTGTTTTATTAAAATTGATTTCTAAGTTTTGTTTTGTAAGCCAATCTGTTGTAGATGTAAGAATGGAATTTAATTTTATATTTAAACTAGCTGACCCGGCGAACTTCGTACCGCCTAACAGTCAATGAATGTCGTGTTACCTTTTAGCTGAACTAATTTAGGCTTTGATGAACATAATACAATGATACAAAATAAAAATACAGATACTTAGATATCAAAAAGTATTTTATTATGATAAATATCTGATAATTAATATTGATCTGTACGATAAGCTCAACGATTTCTCGTTTCTAACCTAGCCGTTTCACGGGCTGCCTCTCTTTCCTCTTGTGTTTGAGAGACACGAATTAAAGCCCTTCTTCGCTCCATACTAACGCGGCGCTCTTCTCGTGCAATGTCTCGTTCTTCATCAGATAATTGACTCGCGATGTTCCGTTGCCTAATTGCAGTACTGCTTCGCTGGGAAAGATTAGATCTTCTAGGACGTGGCATTGTTACTAATACTAATACTGAATATGTACTCGCACAAAACCACACAAAACAAACAAAAATATAACAGTAGCTGAACTTTCGTGACATAGACATTGATTGACAATAGTTTAGATCATAGACTACTACTTTGGATACTGCCCTTTTTATTCAAATCTGCTTAATACACCTTTTAACCTTTTTATTTGATTAAAAAAAATACAGACAAAAGTTTATTCACCCTTTTTTAAAAATTACACAAAATACATTTCTGAACGCATGCATAAATGTCAATCACAGTATTTGATAGGATGACAGGAGGAAAACAAATGTTTGACAGGTACGAAACTAAGGAACATAATTAAATGGAAAATGATTCATTTTCATAAATATTTATTCGTCAAGTTTTCATTGTTTTTAAAATGTATTCTGCTATTCAGGGCGGAGACAAATCCAACGAAACAAAAACCATGAAAATTGATCCAGCCGATCTCGAGTTATAAGTGTTGTAACAAACCCGTCTTTCTTTTATATATATAGATATAGATTATTGTTAGTTTCACACGAAATAAGTAGGGATATATCATCTGCAAATAAGACGCACTTTTCACATATGTTATTAGGAATGTCATTTATGTAAATTAGGAAGAGGAGACAACCTATTACACTTCCTTGAGGAATGGAGGATTTAATTAAAATCTTTTCTGATCTAATCAGCTCTATTTCTCTTGTTTTATTGTTATAGAATTCTAATTATTCAACAAGCTGTTCTCTATTTTTTAAATATGATTTAAACCATTCATGACATTTCCCACGGATACCTACGTTATATAATTTTTGGAGTAGTATTTCATATTGTACTTTGTCGTAAGCTTTTGGCATATCAAGCAATATTCCAATTGCGTATTTTTTTGTATTTATGATGTTTAAAGCTTCCTGAATGTATTTAAAAACCGCTAACTCAGTCGAACGATTTTTTCGATAACCATTTTGGCAATCATTTAATATTTTATATTTTTCACAAAACGCATAAACTCGGCCACACATAGCTCTTTCAAATATTTTTGACGCTGTTGGTAGGAGTGCAATAGGACGGTAGTTGCTGGGGTCAGTTTTAATGCTTTTTTTGTAAATTGGTTTTATTAGGGATTTTTTTAACTGGTCAGGAAAAGTTCTAAAAGTCTAATGGGTTTCATCCTACTGTAATTTTTTTTGGTTTTAAAAATTATCGGCCCTGGTCTATTTGGCTTCTTCCAACAGTTGAGCTGGATGAGGAAGCAAATAGTCTTCTCGTAATTGGAAGATCAGGTCGTCGGTAATTACGTGTGTGTTCTTGACTATCCTCAATCAATTCGGAACCCTGAATAGTAAATTGCATAAAATCTTACTTCATATCTTCCTTGTGGCATAATATTGGACAAAAATATTTTGACAGATAATAGTACCCTAAAAACAAATTAGTATTTTAATTACCTATATTACATAGTACGGAATTTTAATATAAATATGTACTACATTAAGATCTATTAGAATAGAATCTAGACACATCGGTAGAATAATATAACTTACATAAATCACCATAGCTGGTAGTGCCTGACTATACTTTTGTTGTGGCAGATGTATCTATGATAAGTAAATATAATCATATAAATGCTAGACACGAGGATATCAGTAATTAATCACATACAATTATGAATTAAATTAAAATATCATACATTGTCAGTTTCATATTGTATTTGTTGCGCTTCAGGTGATGGAGATGGAGTATCATTTTTCTGAAATATTCAGATTTTGATATTCAGATTCAGCTGTTTATTTGTAAAACTCAGGTAATAATAATAATAATAAATTTGCCAAAAAATAAATATGTATTTATAACAGAAAGATTGCACATCTCTGGGCCACTACCAGCCAGACGTGTTTAATGTAAAAAAGCTAGCACCTAATGCATTTCTATATTTCTTACCAGAAATGGCTGTATGCCTAAATGTGCATCTCCAACTCTTTCCTCTAGCTCTGACAGCTCCACTTCATCCTCCACCCCACCACCAGTCCTACGCCTAGCAGCAGAGCGCGCGGCAACTTTTTTTTTTATGGTGCTTTTTTTGTCAGACCAATACTACAATCAGACATATAGTTAATTATAGAAATTGCTGTTATAATACACATTCTTTTAAAAGACTATGGCCACTAATAAATCTTTGTTTTTCCAAGGCAAGTCTCCGTAAATAGATGACATTTCTTCCATGATCACTTGTGGTGCGTTTCCTTGCAATTTTCTCCATAGCTGACGTTTTCTCCCCGATTGACTTGTGTATCCAGCGATATCTCAAAAGTAAATGAACCGATTGGAATGAAAATTTGTAATTATAGTTGCATTGCAGACAAAAAGCGACAGGTAAAAAAACCCCCACCCCTCCAACCATTCCATTCCGCGAACTTTTGGACCTCCCTACGTATATACGATATGTAACAAACCCCTGTCCGATCCCTAAGACTATTATTCGGTATCGTACTGCAAACATAAATATACGTAGCCATTAGATGGATTGGAGAATTTTTTTTAACCAATTGAAAATAATTAAATCAAAATAAAAACTGATCCAAGGTATCAGCAACACTGACCACTCCTCAAAGTTCACGTACTTACTACCTGCAGCTTTGTGTCAAAGAAGCCGCCTATGCGAGACGGTTTATGAACTGTACCACGAACACGATTTTATTGGATCGGACAGGGGTTTTGTTATGTTTTATAATCAAAGCTGGGCAAAGGAACGGACAGCACGGGCTACAAAAAAAAAAAATCAAAGCGTCGCACAATTTCAGTGGTTTGCTTTGAGTAATGTTAAGTGGTTTAACTAATATGACATAGTAAAAAAAAGTGATGCTTTCCTTGGTCCACTGTTTGTAGGTTTTGATTGGGAAACTATTTAATCGTATGGCTAGTTCCTCCCACTGGCGTCGACTTCGCTCTCTGGCATTTTGAGTTCTCAAGAAACCCTTCGCCATACCAGGGTTTCTTTCCATAAACTCTACCAGAGTTTGAAGCTGAGCCGACGATGGGTGAGCAGAACGTGTCTCGTTTGGACTGGAATATTATAGATGGATTAGAAAACAAAATAAATACTATCGAAATAATATCATGTTTAAAATTCCCAACAGTAAAGATAAACTTACTTCATGATTAATTCACAATTATTGTCGGCACTGAACGATCAAATCAAACGAGCAAAACAACGCAACGCTCTATGAAGAACATTGACGGACAATAATCCGTCAGTGTCCGTTGGTGTCTATTAGACTTTTTATTTTTTCATAAGGGAACTGGAAACCATACAACATTTTAAAATAACTGCCTCAAATTCGTTTCAAAATAAATAATTTTAATTTGAACAATTTATTAGCTTAAATTGTGTGTCAAAAACTCAACAATTGTGTCAAAAAACTGGAGACGATAAAACTTGAGTAACCTTTTTTTGAGTGTGGTAATCACTTGTACAATATTGGTCACTTCGGAACTCACTTCACTTCGCAAGTGACTAGGTGATGCTTACAGAATGCATAATCAAGATCATTTTGAAACGTATGCTGAGAGTGAATGCGAAGTAAGGTGCAAGTTGTTGATTGAAATTTTACAGAATCGACGTTGGCATTTTAATGCTTGTTGCCTTGGACGACCAGATATTTCTCAAATTTCTCGTTTTCTTCTTGCTTCATTTGTCTGAATAGATGTCTTTCATATCGTTTGTTTTGCTTGGGTGCGAAGTATTCATCCAACTTTTTTATTGCTACTTCAAATACATCTTTGTCTTGACCACCTTCAACCGACGTGACGTAGCCACCGGGTATAGTATATTAAACAGTATTTCTTGAAGTTCTTGTCCTCCCCAATGTAACAGACTCGTTTTTTAGAACTAGTATTAACATCGGCAGCTTCCAGGTAAATATATAAACTCCTTTTCCAGCGTTCCCACCTAGCTCCAACAGAACCTGCTTCACCATCGCACTCAAATTTTTCTAATGCACGACTTGACATTATTTAATCTGTGAACAAAGAAACAAATAAAGAATGTCTCATTTTGGTTACCAAATGGGCATCATCCTTTGAACAACCTGACACATTCATTATTCATTCCTTACAACCCCTCTTCCAACCCCATGTGAACTGTTATTCATATTCAGTAAACGGGCGTCACCCTTATACATTTTTCTATAACGGGCGCTACCCGTACAAACTTTGAATTACGGGCATCACCCGTAAAAACAACACATCACGGGCATCACCTGCGCAAATATCACGTTAAGGGCATCGCCCGTATAGCTCTGATAAGCCTCAATTACATCGCATCTTGTACTTACAGGTATTACCTGTGTTTAATTACATTACGAAGTCCTTACAGGCATCACCTGTTTGCGGACTACCAGGCGTCATCTGGTAACATCACAACGTAGTTACAAACATCACTCATTCATTTTTGAAGTTGAGAGAAATCACGTTCAAAACATGTATAACTGATAAAATAATAAATAATCAGACATTCGGTAGGGTAAGTGAAATAAGATTAATCATACATTTCAACAGTGTGAACACATTTTAAACCTGGAATCGAACCCGGCCTCTTAGTGCAAAACAAGGATTTTATTATTTTATTCATAATATTATTCAATCACTCATCACATCACTATCACTATAACACATAATTTACTAATATTAATCCTTAAGTCGCGGGGGTTTCACAAACATTCAAATCACATGGACAAAGAACACCCAGACTTGTAACAAGCATTTTTGGATCACACAAATGCTTGTCACATGCGGGGATCGAACCCGCAGCACGTCGCGCACAGTGGTAATTAGCGTGGTGACCTATACCACTCGGCTATCCATGCAGTCCAGTTAATCAGGACCTTGAAAACTCTCTAAGCAATAAAAATTGGTATCGTTAAAGAGTTTGCTGCTTCAAACATGGACCAGACTATCCAACTGTAAGCTTTTCGTTTCGATTTGCGCGTTTTTTCTTAACCAGAATAATAAGGAGAATGTATAAAATGTTTAATCTAATATTATGGCGGTAAAATAATATTAAAAGTAAAGTAAGTAGCAAAAGCATTTGTGTTATGGAATCGGAGACAAAAAAGGTACCATAAACACCCAGACTCCAGACTATGTATAAAAGTGATTTTCTACATGGACCCGTCCGGGGATCGAACCTGGAACCTTAGAGCTGGCGACACCTTAAAAACCGGAGTGAACGCCACTCGACCACGGGAGTCGTCATTATAGATATGTCTTAGATGGTCATTATCTTATCTATTTATCTTTTCATCTGTCTGTCTTTGAGAATACTGAACTTCACATACCAACTATTTCAGCCCTTATTTCACCCCCTTAGAGGGTAGATTTCTAAAATCTCGGAAATACATCTTATTTATTTCTAACTAATAACCCTTGTATGAAATTGAATGTGTCTATCTTTGAAAACGACACAATTCATATGCCTACAAACTTCCAACCCCTTTTTCACCCTCTTAGGGGAATGATTTTTAAAATCGCTGAAATACATCTTTATTTATTTCTATTCAGAAACCCGTATACGATATTTCATGTGTCTATCATTGAAAATACCGAACTTCCCATACAAACTTTCAACCCCTATTTCACCCCCTTAGGGGATAGATTTCCAAAAGAAAAGTAGCCTTCCTCAATAAGTGGACTATCTAACAGTGAAAGAATTTTTCAAATCGGACCCGTACTTCCTGAGTTTAGCGCGTTCAAACAAACAAACTCTTCAGCTTTATAATATACAGTATGTAACAAAAACCCTGTCCGATCCAATAAAGGCGTATCCGTGGTACAACATACGTATAAAAAAAAATGTTATAAAATTGTAACTCGTTAAATCCAAAAGTTATTGTTTTTTTATTTTTATAATCATTGCGAGATTTAACACTGAGTATGGGAAATTTTCGTAAGCTGACAACACTCCACCCAATGGCAAATTGCGTTTTATTTTTATTTATTTTTATTCCAAAAGCCGACAAAAGGCACCGCCGAGTTGTAGGCACTCTTTCAACTAGCCGCCGACTCTTTGATGATACCGCCGCTGCGCCGGCCCGCGCCGGCCCGCGCCGCCGCGCCGCCAGGTTACCTACCGACTAGTCTTTCGTGGAGATAGCTTTCGATCGGACGTCCGTACGTTACGCGTGCCGCTATTGTTTCGCAAACAATATCGTATTCCAATCACGAATATTTTAATATTGTGATATAAGATCATAATAAGAAATTATGAGGTGCGCCAGGTGTGACAGTTCCGTCGAAGTGAGCCTTTCAACGCCTGTATAACCGCGCGTTCACCACATGCAGTGTTCTTGGGTACGAGTCATGCCATGGATGCTGGAAGACCACGAGAGAAGAAGACAACGAGGAAATCGAGGAACAAGTGTCGTATTAAAAAAAAAGTTGTGTGATTCGGAAATCGAAGTCTTAAATCGGACATAAGTGCGCTGTTAAAAGTACGTGCAAATTTAGTAAAAAGGTGACGAATGTGCATTAGTGTTGTGGTGGACATGTGGAACACGATCGCCGAAATGTGCAGCAACAATAAGTGAATGTTTTGATGAATAATGATATCTGCAGTCAGTTGGTAGGTAAATTGCCAAAAGCAAATCGCTTTTATAAAAAAGCCCTTTTCAGGGCTACAATTAATTCAATTATTTGTTTCTTTATAAAGAGAGTCAATTATAAAATCCAGATCACTACGCCTAATATACACAAACCAATATCAGCTGATACCTACGCCGTACGCGTAGGTAAAGGTATAACGTAGCCTAGGTTTATTTCGTTATAGGTAGGTAAGTTTGTTTGGCGACATGCGAAAAAACAAGTTCATGCACCGTCTCGCACAGGCGGCTTCTTTGACCTAAAACTGTAGGTAGTAGGTACGTGAACTTTGAGGAGCGGTCAGTGTTGCTGTTGCCTTGGATCAGTTTTTATTTTCATTTAATTATTTTCACTGGGGAAAAATAATAATCTCCAATCCATTTAATGGCTACGTATATGTGTTAGCAGTACGATACCGAATAATAGGTACTCTCAGGGATCGGACAGGGTTTTTGTTACACACTGTATAATATAATAATATATATAAAGTATAGTTAAATAATTATAGTATCTTAGCCGTGTCACAGATTAATAAATAGTTACTTGGCCGTGTGCAGCGCCCCTTATTGAACTCCACTGCGGGTGACGTAACCTACGACAAACTTATTATTTGCGGTTGGTACAGTATTCGGGTCTAGGGATCGAACCGCAAAATTAAGTTTGTTTTTTTTGTATATACTTTTCCGGGATAAAAACTACCCAGTGTGGTGCCCAGGATATTAAAAAACAATTATACCAAGTTTCATCGAAATCGAACCGGTAGTTTTTGCGTGATGCCTGAACAAACAGACAGACAGACAGACAAAAATTTTTTTAATCACATTTTTGGGTTCGGTGTCGGTCTAGTAACACACCCCACCATTATTTTTTTTGATATTTTCAATGTACAGAATTTTCACTTCTACAGATTTATTATAAGTATAGATATAGATGTGTGTAGTAAGCAAACCCCAGATTATGCTAACAATAAACAAACAATTCTAGTGCAAATAAGCTTCATAGTTGCGTCTGCAGATGGCGCTACGTGAAATGCGACGACGACAATCAAAAGACGAATCTTTAATCTTCAGGATGTTTATTATGATACCGTTAAGTTATTTAAATAATGTCTGGCTGTAAGTATTTATTTAATACTAGATGAAAACCCGGCTCCGCTCGGTTGAAATGTGACTCATGATACACAATGTAGGTAAATATTTCTGTAGTCATCGGTTTTCAAGGAATATTAAAGGTAAGCAAGCCATAGATTCGTATAGCTTCGATGTGTTTAATAAATATATAAATATAGTAAATAAAAACTGCAATAGTTTTCACACACATAATTTTTATTTTTTACACACGAATAATATTAATATTTTCGCGAAACGACAACGACTGAAGAAAAGTTTTGTTAAGATTCACTCAATGTTTCCGGCAAGACGTTTCGTTTTACACAGTCAAATGAGCCACAGTTCTTTGTGATGGATGCTTCTTTGGCGCGATGCACGCGACGTGTTGATTGGCGAGGCGTATATAAGTGCTAGTATGCAACGGAACGTGAAAAAAGCGAAATAAATATTTTTTTTATAAATATTTTATTTCAAACGCGTTCCGAAACGATTCTGGACCCAACTGTAAAGTAATCGTGAGGCCTAGCTTTTTATGTGAAATAACACCATCTTGTACCAATAATAAGTAAATATATTTTCATCAGAGCAAATGTTTTCTTACATCATTGACACACAACAAAGAAAAACAATAAAATTTTAAAATTAGAGAACAAATTAACTTAGCAGTGAAGGAGGTTTTTATACGAAACTCATACCTCTTTCATTTAACACCAACTATCATGCAACTGTCATACGCCTTGTCAGCACTGTAATCCTCACTACCAAAGATGGCGACTGCGGTTTGTTTGTCAGTGCCATTAGAATTTAACGAAATTCTCCATAATACGAATTTTGCGGATATATGTTGTCGACTCGAAATCAATATTTTTCTATGTATTGTTATTCATATAAGGTTTCCATCGAGTCTACCGTACCCCTGAACGAAATTATTAATATAGATAGTGTAACTTTAAACGCACTCAGTTTTATAAATAAACTTAGTGCGTAGGTACCAAACTGATTAAGCAAGAATATTTTTGCTTTTTTTGGATCGTATTCATCTGTACGATGAATACGATCCAAAAAAAGCAGCATATAATATTAATTTAAAAATGATATTTTGAGAAATGAAATCAACACTAAAATGTTTCAAATATAAATTAAAGTCTCAGGAACGCGGTGAGCGACCCCTAGTCAAACGAGTATCAGGAAAATAGTAATTTATTAAATGTTTCAGCTGTAATACGCACACAATAGGGTTTAATTTGGGGTCATGCTGCTCATGCTCCACTTCGCCTTGACCTGTCTGAGACTGCAAGCAACCGGCGTGCGAATCTTCCCCCTCGCTCGATAGATGGTGTTACATGTCAAAATAGAAGTCGCAATGGTTTCGTTACACGAGTTTGGTTAGTGGCGCGCAGTGTGCGAGGTTCGTCAGTAACAATCATAAGATTGAGAGCTTATATCACATCAATCTTATGACTGTTATTACCAAAATCACTGACATAGAACATGGCTCATTCGAGGCGCGCTCTTCAATATTGAGTTATTGGGCGTTGCTGAGAGTGGGCTATATATAGGGCACCTTTGGCCTGTGGTCAGAGTTGTACCTAAGCGTGACGCATTCTGCGTCTTATGCTTGGTACACGACTGATTACATTTCAAGGGGATCGTAACGGAGCATCGCGCCGGAAGTAAGTACGTCCGGGTAAGTTCCGGTCACTCGGCCCATGCATGGTTTTTACTGATATTAAATATATCCAATAAACATTTATATGGGATTTATTCTCAATTCAATCAATCTTGGTCATAAAGGTCATTATTATCAAGAAAATTAATAATTATTTTAAACTAGCTTCTACCCACGACTTCGTCTGCGTGGACTTCAGTCCAAAAAAAAAATGTGAAAATAATGAATAATGGAATAAAATTGAGCTTGTAATAAAGAAAAATACCAAATTTATAAGCTGTCTGCCCACGGCTTAGCTCGTAAACAATTTTCAATTTTTCCCTCGGGAACTACTTAAGGAATCGGGATAAAAGGTAGCCTATGTTCTTTTCCATGTCTACATGCATGCCAAATTTCATCCAAATCCGTTCAGCCGTTTTTGCGTGATTGAGCAACAAACATCCAAACATCCACACTTTCACATTTATAATATTAGTAGGATTAGTAGGATTAGTAGGATTATGACCGAAGCATTTATGTGTGTGCGTGAATACGGCAGAATTGTAAGGGTTTGTGTGTGTGAGCGGGTGTATTAAATATTTTATATTAGTAAAAGAAAGTGTGTGCAATACTGGTGTGAGAAATACTGGTGTGAGAAATACTGGTGTGAGAAATACTGGTGTGAGAAATACTGGTGTGAGAAAATTGCGTAAAGTATTTATATATAATTCGAGCACTTAACTAAATAGACTCTGAGATATTTAGGTGATACAATTTCGATATTTACTGGCCGAAACAGAAAAGAAGTCATTTTCCCCAAACTACTTTCGCCTTAATAATTATTAATGAGCCTATTTAATTTTTCTTTAATGAGCTGTAATTATTATTTTACTAACTAGCGACCCGCCCCGGCTTCGCACGGGTAGACATTTATTTCTTCATAGATGTGCACCCCCCTCCCCTGCGGTTTCGCCGTGCGAGTCGTGCGACACATATCGGCCGGCGGCCATCATTCATTTTAATACCAATTACAATTTTAAATTCGTAAAATCTTTTGAATGAATTATCCGATTGGGATAAAATAAAAAGTAATTTATAGCTATTGAAACAATCTTGCTCAATAAATAGTTTATTTGGATAAGGATTAGTAAGGTACCTGAGGGTATTAAGGCCTAGCTAAGGGAAATTTGTTATAAAATGAAAAATATCCAACATAATCAACAAGTTTTATTACAAATCAGTCATATACTTATATTACTACAGAGTTTAAACAAAAAATAGCTTCTCTAGCTTATAACCAAAACAATATATAACTTTAAAAAAAACGCAGTCTGTAGGCCTTATTATACTAGGGTAGGGTAAAAAGGCCTATACTTTTAACTATGCAAAAATCAACTAATACAACGTAAATTGGTATTCTTGAGATCAATAATCATTAACATAAAGCAATAGGAAGCATAGTGGTCTTGGAAAATTAAATAAATTGCCTTTATTCGCATCCATCAGGACATTGAAAGTCATCAGTATCTTCTGCAGTTAAACCGACACACTCTTCGTGGTACCACTTGGAGCATCGCGAGCATCGCGAGCATTGCCTCATTGCATCGTCCATTCTATCTTCTTGGCAGGCATGACAGTATCAACTCACTTATTTTTGTGATTTATCTTTGACGGTAGTAGACTTTTTTTGCAGATACGATTTTAGCTTTCTTAGAATTTAAAGTCTTTTTAAAATTCGTTTTTTCTTTTCTACCTGTTTCAACATCAGTAAAGTTTTCGTCGAAAGTGTTCGTTACCCGTTTGGGAGGCATCGTGACCGTGTAAGCACTGAAAACTGAAAATAATGATAAATAAATTGAAAATGTATAATTGCGTACATACTACCCACCAAAAAACATGATAAAAACACGTTCCTACTTATATAGCAGTTTAAAAACAATGGGAGTATAATAAGGCCTATAGTAAAATTTTATAGGCCTTAATATCCGCCAACCACGTGGTTACAGGAAAAAATTATAATAAAAATTTTACAACTACAAGTCCTTTAAGGTACGGTAACCTAGGGACAAGCATACATTAATTAATAAACGGACAGGCCATACAGGTTTGTAAATATAATATTTTCAAAATAACTTACGATTTACTGGAGCCAATTTTTATAATTCGTGCCGCATGACCGCACCGCTGAATGATTTCGACGACACTGGTGGGGGGAGAAGTGCAAGCGTTCGTCCGCCACTTCGCAGCGACTTGTATACGCTCTAAGCTTGTGTGAGTGTAACCTTGATCGTCAGTTACTATATTTCGTACGTTTTTTGTTACTTAGGCCTTATTGCCCGACAGGCCTTAATACCCGCGGGTACCTTATTTGATGATAATATGATCAATAAATAAAGGCTAATAATTTTAATTACTTTTATTCTATGGAAAATTGGTTATAATGGCTAAAATATAAATGTTTGGTTTATACTATCGCGGACTTTTTTGTAGGCATTATTGAGTTCTACAACTTTTCTATAGAAGTCAACCATACATCTCTAACCATTTAGGCAGCGTTCACGAGAATCGTTAACGTACGGCAGTTTTTTCGTCGACTTACTCCACAATTTTCACTACCACGAAAAATCCTATCTATTTTCCGGGATAAAATATAGCCTATACGGATTTGGAAGGATCCCTCTAAGGTAAAAGAAATTTTGAAATCGGTCCTGTAGTTTTTGAGCCTATTCAATACAAACATACAAAAATACAAAGGTTTCCTCTTTATAATATTAGTATAGATGATGACGAATTAAATTCACTTTGATAAGAATATGACTTTCCTAAGAATATTATAAATGTGTAGGTATATGAGGATAGTTAAATACAGTCATATATGTTTAAATGACTCTTTCATTACCTACTGCATCGACGGCATCATTTATTTTAGTTTATACCATGAAAGAATTGAAATATCCTTCAAATAGCATCATTTTACTCTCGCAGCTTAACTACAATTCACTGTCAGATTTGGCTCAGTGCTCAATAATTCAATGCGACTTCTCGCGACTAACCAGAAACGAACTATAAAACGTTATCGCCTATAAAAATGTAATGCAATTGCGCGGAACTACAGTGAATATGGAATCATTTGTGTTGGCGCTGACGTTGGTTGTGGCGGCTTCTGGTCAGGACTGGCGGTCGCGGGGTGCGGACCAATACTCCTTCATCGTGAGCATCCACCGCGACTCCAAGACCCGCAGCTACCTTTGCGCTGGGTCCCTTATCGCCAGCACCTGGGTCCTCACCGCCGCCAGCTGCCTCCCGAGGTACGCCTGCAAGATCCGCTACGGCGACATGCTTACCTTTACCGCCCCTACCTACAGCAAAATACTCAAACGTATTCATCACATCAATTCGCGAAGCATCTACTCTCCAACCGCTGCTAAATATCGTATAACCCCAAAATCAAATAACATAGGATTGGCGCACGTCGAAGAAATATTAAACATGACGTTTGGATTGCTGTCTGGTATCGATTACTCTGCTATTTTTGGTCGCCAGGTTACGATCTTTCATTTTGGCATCATGCCTGTATTGAAATCGAAAATTTACGAAATGAACATTAATCGCCTCAAAAAACATGCAAGATGGAAGAAGAAGCCGTCTCAAAGAGTTCTGTTCGCGCCATTCGAAAGAGCCGGTATGGATAACATGTTTGTATCTTTTGACACGTCGTTACTGGAGACTGATAAGGGGATAGCAATTCCGTGTCAGATGAAACATTTCGCAGGACCAAATATCTGTGTTGCGAAAAAATGCTTTGATTTCGAGGAAACATTGCCCCCTGACTACGGTGCTCCTCTAGTACACGGCGATGCAATTGTTGGTGTAATGGCAGAATTGGAAGCGTATTATACACGGTACACCCCAGTCAGTCTATACCTCGACTGGATCAGAAAACAAATGACTATGTTCACCCCGAAACAATTCAAAAGAACATTATAAAAGTTACTTATGTGCTACTTGTTTAAGTCTGCTATTTCACAAACCTGATAAGTCTATGATGCGTTGTGTATGTTTTCTTGTACCTACTTAATTAATATATTTTTTGTGAATAAATTTATTGTAAAAGATTTATAGCATTTTTTTCTCTGTTGTTGTTAGATAATTAGACCGTATTCATTGCAAAGACATTGTACTCTACTAACATTACAATGTCTTTGATTCATTGTCAGTCGAATTTGATTTGAATTTGTTGATGACATAAAAAAAATGAAAACCTCCATACTAAAATAAGGAGGTTTCATCTCATTTTTAAAATGTCATTTTGTCATGTCAAAAAAAACCTCATTTTAAAATTGCGATTATTTGTAAATAATAATTATACTACATCGAATTATACCGTGAAAAGTAATAGGCTTCTATTCCTCAAAATACTGAAGCCTATAAAAAAATCCAACTCGATAAGTGAAGTATTTCGCTCGTTATCGTGACCACAAGATACGGGATCCGTACATACAGACACACGGACGTCCAAGACAGAACTTTTTTAAACCATTTTTAACTAGTTTAAATAATAAAAAGAGATTTAAAAATATCATGAGTGTTAAGAATAGTGTTTTTTCTCAACATTTGTCTATTTATATTCACTAATAAAAGCAATAAAGAATAAAAAAAGTGACATTTTAAGTTGGAGAATCACTTGGTGTGCGTAAACTGACAGTAATATCAACGCTTCGCTTATGGCGTGGCGAGGCGTGCAAAAACAAACATCAAGTGATTTTATACTTAACGCAAAAAATAAATGTAGAGCAACTTGGAAATTGATTAAATATAAATCTACCTAATTGCAGAAATTCACAAGTTATTGAATCAATAAGCCTAAATGATATTACTGTATACAAACCAGACCTAATAGCAGAAGCGTTTAATAATCACTTTATTAATATGTACTACAAATATTAATATAACTTCTAATAAAAAAACTAACATAGTTAAAATTAAAAAAAATTGCAACAGTATATTCTTAGAAGCCTGTACTACTAACGAAATTATAAAAATAATATGATGATATACCAACACATAAAATCATGTGCCGATATACTATCTCCTGGTATAGCACATAATTATAATTAACCCAATTTTTTTTTGCAGAGGAATTCCCTATGAAATTGAAGTTATCTATAGTAAAGCCCATATACAAAAAAAGTAATAAACTTGATTTAAACAATTATCGCCCTGTTACCTTAATACCCACAATCTCAAAAATATTTGAACGGGCCATGTATAATAGACTTATTTCATTTATTGATAAATTTAATATAATACGTACAGAGCAAAATGGATTCCAAAAGGGAAAATCAACTGCACTAGCTTGCTATCAATTAACAAAATCAATAATTGAAAATATCTATACTTATAATAAATCTGTAGAAGTGAAAATTCTGTACATTGAAAATATCAAAAAAAATAATGGCGGGGTGTGTTACTAGACCGACACCGAACCCAAAAATGTGATTAAAAAAATTTTTGTCTGTCTGTCTGTCTGTCTGTCTGTCTGTCTGTTTGTTCAGGCATCACGCAAAAACTACCGGTTCGATTTCGATGAAACTTGGTATAATTGTTCTTTAATATCCTGGGCACCACACTGGGTACTTTTTATCCCGGAAAAGTATATACAAAAAAAAAACAAACTTAATTTTGCGGTTCGATCCCTAGACCCGAATACTGTACCAACCGCAAATAATAAGTTTGTCGTAGGTTACGTCACCCGCAGTGGAGTTCAATAAGGGGCGCTGCACACGGCCAAGTAACTATTTATTAATCTGTGACACGGCTAAGATACTATAATTATTTATCTATACTTTATATAATTATGTTATTATAATTATAATTATCTATACTAATATTATAAAGCTGAAGAGTTTGTTTCTTTGTTTGTTTGAACGCGCTAATCTCAGGAAGTACTGGTCCGATTTGAAAAATTCTTTCACTGTTAGATAGCCTACTTATTGAGGAAGGCTATAGGCTACTTTTGTTTTGGAAATCTATCCCCTAAGGGGGTGAAATAGGGGTTGAAAGTTTGTATGGGAAGTTCGGTATTTTCAACGACAGACACATGAAATTTCGTATACGGGTTTCTGGATAGAATGAATAAATACGTATTTCAGCGATTTTAAAAATCATCCCCCTAAGAGGGTGAAAAAGGGGTCGGAAGTTTGTAGGCATATGAATTGTGTTGTTTTCAAAGATAAACACATTTATTTTCATACAAAGGTTATTCGTTAGAAATAAATGAGATGTAATTCCGAGATTTTAGAAATCTACCCTCTAAGGGGGTGCAATAGGGGTTGAAAGTTTGTATGGGAAGTTCGGTATTTTCAATGATAGACACATGAAATTTTGTATACGAGTTTCTGGATAGAAATAAATAAAGACGTATTTCATCGATTTTAAAAATCATTCCCCTAAGAGGGTGAAATAGGGGTTGGAATTTTGTAGGTATATGAATTGTGTCATTTTTGAAGATAGACACATTCAATTTCATAAAAGGGTTATAAGTTAGAAATAAATGAGATGTATTTCCGAGATTTTAGAAATCTACCCTCTAAGGGGGTGCAATAGGGGTTGAAAGTTTGTACGGGAAGTTCGGTATTTTCAATGATAGACACATGAAATTTTGTATACGGGTTTCTGGATAGAAATAAATAAAGACGTATTTTAGAGATTTTAAAAATCATCCCCCTAAGAGGGTGAAATAGGGGTTGGAAGTATGTAGGTACATGAATTGTGTCGTTTTTGAAGATAGACACATTCGATTTACGCGCGAGCGAAGCCGCGGGCAACAGCTAGTAGATAATAAAGTATCTGTCACTGCCTTATTTTTTGATATGAGCACAGCCTTTGACTTCGTAAAACATGAAATTTTATTACAAAAATGCTAAATCTATGGGATTAGAGGAAACGCGTTAAATTGGCTCAGAACTTACCTCAGTGATAGGAAGCAATGTGTGGAAGTATTAGGCTTAAATTACAGTACTGGAACAATTTGACGAGCCTACCCTTGCAACTCACAAACAGTAATCCGGCTACTACGTACAAAAAAATGCGTTGGTTAAGTTTAAATAAATCGTAGGAATTTCAGTTTAGATATTTTGCCAATGACTTTTCAGACGGTTCTTCACAAAGAGCTACCTATTGCTGTTTCCAAGAATATACAATTTTCCACTTTTTAGCCCAAGTTAGCGCAAATTTTTTAACGTATCTGTTATGATGGTCCGAGTTCCAAACATTCACATCACTTGTTACAGCAACGAAGTTGATTCTTTTTATTTTAACATTGTTATATTTACTTAAAACGGTTCTTACCTGCCTGGACGTTTGTGGAAACACTAAACCAAACTCTTGAAAAAATGGTGTCAAAAAACAATTACTTTTACGTATTTACGAGTATCAAGTACAAGTTACTAAGCAACATTAATGTGTGCGCCAAATTCACTGCAAGCTCTTAAGCTACTAGCCTTGACATTGACACTGATCCGTTTGGTTGCAGCAGTCATTATAAAAACCTCAACGACCGGAAAAAATATGAATATTTGTAACGTTGTTTACATTACACAGGAAATCATTACAGACACGAATCAGATTTTTAGGGTTCCTTACCTCAAAAGAAATAAACGGAATCCTTGTAGGATCACTTTGTTGTCCGTCTGTCAAGACCCTTTTTCTCCGGAGCACGTGGTGGTACCAAGCATTTTTTTTCTGAGTTTATTTTAAACTAGCTGTTGCTCGCGGCTCCGCTCGCGTAAGCATCGGTTACCGCTGCAAATTATATAGCTATAGCCTTAATCAATAAGTGGGCTACAGCAATAGTGAAATAAATTACCGTATTTTATTTAATTTATAAAACCCGTATAAGAAAAGACATGTCCCTATCTTTAAAAAATAAGTTCTCTATATACCTTCCAACCCCTATTTTACGGGAGGTTTCCAAAATCGCTAAAATACGTGTTCATTTATTTCTAACCAAAAAGCCGTACACCAAATCTCATGTAGGTATCTCTGTTTGAAAATGACGAACTTCCTATAAAAATTCCAATCCCATAGGAGATAGATTTCCAACAGTAAAGAAGCCTATAGCCTTTCTCAATCAGTGGGCTATCTAACAGTGAAAGTATTTTTCAAATCAGACCAGTAGTTCCTGTGATTAGCGCGTTCAAACAAACAGACAAACAAACTCTTCAGCTTTATAATATTAAGTATAGATACTCACTGACTCTTGGAGCTGTGAAAAAATAAAACTAAGCCAACGCAATCAATAGATACAGCCGTTTATGCCGCAAATTTTCGACACACGCAAAGGAATCGAACCCTACAGGGTACTTCCCGTGAACTTAGAATCTTGAAATTTGGTACGAAGCAGCGTGTTATAGCATATTATATTATTAAGGAAAAATTGCTAAAGCCGTATTTTTTTAATTCTTCATCTTCTTCTTCGTCGTGATTCTTTACAGAGCTGTCGTGGTCATCAGGTCGTGACTTCAGTAGAGGCAGATGTTATACACCTCGCAATCATTTGGCATTTCTCTCTGCTCGCGGACAACCTGTTGCACTCGATCAAGGAGCCACCCACAGCAATAAAGCCGTAATATTGTTATATCCCTAGGGATATAATTATATACCGTAACATAGTTATACGAAAGCGATTCTTTACTATCTCACTAGGAATATAGTTATAAAACCGTCGAAGTTTAGTGATATACTTATTACGATTATATTACTAGATTAAGTTTAGTCATATACTTAAATTACTAGTTTATTCTTCTTTTCTGAACAAAAATTAAAAAATACTTTTAAAGAAACCAAGATCTCAACACTCAAACTTATCTATCTATCTATCTATCTATGTCGAGTTCTTGGAGTATACAGATGCTGGTGCAAATTTCTGTCCACGACTCTCCCAGCTTCCGTCTCCAGCACCACATCTCCAAAGCATCAACTCTGTTCTTTTCTACTTGTCGAAATGTCCATGTCTCCGCAGCGTATAGAAACATGAGAAAAACGATAATAATAACGAGCGATTGTACTAGGCGGGTCTTAGTAGCCTTCGTAACATTTAGTAAATTTTTAATTACTTCATATAGTAATAATATTATTAAACTCAGGTTTGTACGGAACCCTCGGAGCGCGAGTCCGGTTCGCACTTGGTCGGTTATTTTTTCTAAACACGCGCAAGAATTTGTTTACAATGCAGTTGTGTTGAGCGCTCTAGGCAGGTATACAAACTGATCGTCACCGACTTCTTTTGTTTTTTTTTTTTGTTTTTTAATTGTGTAGCCCCATCATTTAATGTTTCTTAATTTGTACATTAACATAAGTAATATTTGCATAATTATGTAAATCTCTGGATTTGTATAAAACCAAAAAAGGTATTCGATACCGACTTCAAACAAACTTATCTATTGAGTTTTAATATGTTATTTGGCATAGAATTTAGCATATGATGGGATAGGTCTGGCACCTGGGACCGGTTGCGTTTACTAGTGCGCATCCCATTTATGGGGGTGAAAAATCCACTTTTTCAACTCATTTTAGAAAGAAAGAAGAAGAAAGAAAGAAAGAAGAAGTAGTTTTTCATGTTTACTTGAATTTTTAAATAAGTTTGGATTTTTCTTTACAAAATTGCCTATTTCCCGAATGTATAAATCTACTAGTGTTATAGTAGCTTATGTTCTTTAAACCATAGTTTACAAGAGTCTAATGGTTCAATTTCAAAAACTGATCGGACGCATTTTATTTGTACAATAAATGCTTTATGGAAGTTAGTTGAGTTACCCCAGATTATTATCCCATATCTTAGTACAGATGATACGTAGCCATGGTAATCCAAAAGGGCGACATTGACCCCAACGGTTTTTCTAAGGTTCCTCAATGCAAATGCAAAGCTATATAAATTATTTGTGTTCTTTCCAGTTGCAATTTTTATCTAATACTAGCTGACCCAGCAAACGTTTTCTGCCATATTAAAAAAATCTGCGGACGGTCACCCCTAACACTTACGGGTTTGATAAATAGATGTTGTTCAATTTTCAGACCTTTTGGCACTGAAATATAATTATCAATGTAATATGAGAAAAAAAATTAATATGAGAGTTGCACTGAAAAATTAAAATGATATGATGATGCATATATATCAGTCACTGCGATCGAGAAACAAATAAAACGAAAAAAAAATACCGGTTAAGTGAGAGTCGGACTCGCGCACCGAGGGTTCTGTACTAATTGGAGTTTCAAATTATTTTTATTATAATTATGATGTAACTAAAAATTTACGGTTTCAGCAATTTTTCCTTTATCTGTGCCATAACACGTTGTTTCGTACCAAATTTCAAGATTCTAATTTCACGGGAAGTACCCTGTAGGTTTTGATTCCCTTACGAATGTCGAAAAGGTGCCTTTTTGAATGACATGATTTTCTTATACCTTTAGTTATCCAGTTTAAGGAAGACGGTTGATACTTTACTTTTAATCTTTGAATTGGAAAGTTTAACTTGAAAAATAAACAGAATATAATTATCATAGAAGTTATTAAATGCTCATTTGGGTCTATTTCATCATGAACATTTTGCCACGACATGCTAAGAAGACATTCTCTAAATTTTTCCATATATTCTGAATTATAATTTCTTTTGAATATAAAATAGTAAGGTTTAGATATTGATTTTGTTGCAAAAGTTTAAACTGTGCAGTATTATAGTCTGATAAGTGTAATTCATTTGTTTCACCTATTACTTCAGTTATATTACTTATGAGATCTATACAAGTATTTTGTCTAGTTGGAGTATTAATTTTTAGTGTAAGATTATAATTAATTCTTTTAATGTATTACTATTTTTGTTATTAGTCCATTTTTCTATTTTGTTTTATTTTCTATTTTATACAATAGTGACTCTAGTTTATTAAAAAAGACTGTTATATTTGACTTAAGTGTTCTATAAATACATATTACAATCCTACTTCCTACTAATATTATAAATGTGAAAGTTTGTGAGAATGGATGTGTGGATGTTTGTTACTCTTTCACGCAAAAACGGCTGGACCGATTTGGTTGAAATTGGTATATAGATAGGTTATACCCTGGATTAACATATAGGTTACTTTTTATCCCGGTCAACAGGGATGAAAGCGTTTAAGTAACGATAATTGTTGACAATGTTGGAAAAAAATAAGTTGTCTTTTAATGAAAACGCTGCCTAAATCCTTTAAGATATACTTAACAAAATAATGTATGGTGTAATTGTGTATCTTATATAGATCTACAGAAAAGTCTGCGATACTATATGTCGAGCTCTTAAGGATAACATACTACATCCATTTAAATACTAAAAAAAATGGGCAATTATAAAGTGCTAACTTGGAAAGCTATTTATACAAGGAGAATAAATTATAAAACGAGCGATTCAAAAAAAGCTTTGCGACTGATGATGACATACTGTATTAATAACTTGAGCGGTATGAATTTGAGTAAGCGAAAAATTAACTAAACTAACGACGAATATTGATAAATAATAAAATCCAGAACGAGCTTACAAAAAGTGGATTGTGATTAATCCATTTCATATAAGTATTAAAATTTTATCTGAGCGACTAATACATTAGGTACTAAGTGAGCGACTGGAAATACAGATAGGGCAACGAGCGTTGATGTATAGTCATCTCTGTCTTTCAGGCTTAGACTTAACCTAAACTTAATTAATTTCCAAACTCGGCGGCCTAAGCCTGTAGGGCTGGCCGCCGCATTACTCATCCTAGACTTTGTGTTGAAAACTTTTTGCCCAAAGTCCGGTAGGTTTGGGTTAGGTTAAAATGGTGACCCTTACGTGCACGAGGGCGGCGAGCGGAGCGAGCAGAGTCGCGGCAGCGACCGCCCCGTGCTGGAAAACCTTTCAAGCGATTCACGACATTATGGGCACGGAAATCTTCCGTGGCGGATGGCAATAAAACCTACAATAAGTCATTATCCGTGACTACAAAATCCATGGAGATCCTTCACTTTAAAACACGGACTTGACTATAAGACACGGATATCCTTGTCTTATGGGCACGGAAATCTTCCGTGGCGGGAGGCAATAGCAGCACCGTATTTTTTTGAAGTGAAACTTCTTTTGGCGCATGAGGGTAAAATTTTTACAGATGAAACGTCACGCCGGTATGCAACGGAAGTAGTAGAATACATTACAATGTCTTTGAACGGAAGTGTCAGAAAAGAGAGAGAGAGTGATCGAGACCATGAAGGTTTTCATCTATACCTTCATGATCGAGACCGATTGAGAGAGAGTAAGACAGGGCGAACGTAGCATGAGCAACTAGCCGTGGAGTGAGAGTAGGGAGCAAGCGAGTGAGAAAGATTGAGAGAAAAAGTGAGACAGAGCGAACGTCGTATCACGCATAGTGCTATCACAGTCTTAACATCATACAGTCGTTCGACGAAGACGTCTAGACAGGGCAATCGTGCGAGGGGCGAGACGGGGCCGGGGGAAGGGCGCTCCCGAGCTGCATACATTACCATGTTAGTAGCTCGGGAGCTAACTTTCAGGGCTATCTGGTGTTAGTTTAGTTCTATTAGTTTTAATAAATATAATAATTTTCTTAAAATGGGTGCCAAGAAACCAAGATGGCGTCGACGACAATTTGCAAATTTTTCGTCATGGGTGTCATTTTCATGATTTCCGAGGTCGCTTAAACGATTATGGGGTCGAAATTAAAACCCAAGATGGCGCCGAGGAAATTTTGCAAATTTTTCGTCATCGGTGTCATTTTCATGGTTCCCAAGGTCGCTAAAAACGATTATGGGTTCGAAATTAAAACCCAAGATGGCGCCGACGACAATTTGTAAATTTTTCATCATGTGTGTCATTTTCATGGTACCCGAAGTCGCTAAAAACGATTATGGGGTCGAAATTAGAATCCAAGATGGCGCCGAGAAAAATATGCATTTTTTTCATCATGGGTGTCATTTTCATGGTACCCGAGGTCGCTAAAAACGATTATGGGGTCGAAATTAGAATCCAAGATGGCGCCGAGAAAAATATGCATTTTTTTCATCATGGGTGTCATTTTCATGGTACCCGAGGCCGCTAAAAACGATTATGGGGTCGAAATTAGAATCCAAGATGGCGCCGAGAAAAATATGCATTTTTTTCATCATGGGTGTCATGTTCATGGTGGTACCCGAGGTCGCTAAAAACGATTATGGGGTCGAAATTAGAATCCAAGATGGCGCCGAGAAAAATATGCATTTTTTTCATCATGGGTGTCATTTTCATGGTACATACCCGAGGTCGCTAAAAACGATTATGGGGTCGAAATTAGAATCCAAGATGGCACCGAGAAAAATATGCATTTTTTTGTGATAAGTCATTTTTAAGATTTGCGAGGTCACTAAAAATAAAAATGAGGTCAAGCTTTCGCGGAAATGTCTATCGCGCAAAAGTTCCTGATCCAAGATGGAGGACATTTCTCTATATGAAATTACATGTATTCGTCTCAATCTCAATCTAGAATTTTTGCATGTGAGACCATAGACGAAGCGCATTTGCATAATAGTTACTGTTTTACAAATTGTGTATCTCGCTATTGTTAATTATTGTAACAATACTTATTTTTATTTATTTTAGATAAACGTTATGTCAAACAATGTAAATATTGAAGAAATAAATTGAAAAAATTAAATTTATAATTTACATTAATTTTCAAACCTTTTTTTATTTTAATGACAATTAAATTCCTAACCTATCTTCCTTTTCCCTTCCTCTTAATCTTGGAAATTTAAAGTTTTAGATTTGTATAAATATAAACAAGATTTATAAATTAGTTCGCCAAAGAAGTTTCACTTCTGACATGTGTACTTTGTACGCACGCATGTTTTTTTTATAAATGTGAGCTCCTTATACACGGTTTTTGTATTCGAAACACTTCATTTAAGATAAAATGCCGCTCAGTATTAAAAATACATTTGCCAAATATTGAAAAAGATGCAGGACGTAACGTTGACACTCAAACAAATATTAAGTCGCTAAAATATTATGAAGCTGCTCAATTTGTATTTTAAGTAACTCAAATTAATGTTCGTAAGATACTGTTCTGTTGATTTCTCGTCACTTACAGTCAGTCGCTCACTTAGTAATTATAAAACCCAAATTAATTAATTTTGACACTTAAAATTGTAATTTACAGTCACTCGTTTTATTGCTACCCTTTATACAAATACGTTATTAATCCTTATAATTTTAAATAGATAGGTTGGCTTGAGCATTTCATGAAGATTATTTTTTCCCTTAACACCATGCAAATTAAATAAATACTTTAGGAGATATAGCAAAATCAAATAATGCGCAAAAAAAATAATTTAATAAAAATTTCATGTCGCTGACTAGACTGGCACGCGAGGGCGGGGTGGTTGGGGGATCAAGTCGCTCATGGCTGAGTGCGCGACCCAAACGCGGGCAGACGCGTGAGGGCAGACGAGGTGAGACGAGACGAGACGAGATGAGGCGTGCACTTTTGGAAAATCCAAAAGTGCACGCCTCATAAATATGTAGGTACTTAACTTAAACTACCTAAGTACATCGAATTATACCGTGAAAAGTAATAGGCTTCTATTCCTCAAAATACTGAAGCCTATAAAAAAAACCAACTCGATAAGTGAAGTAGGTATTTCGCTCGTTATCGTGACCACAAGATACGGGATCCGTAGGTACATACAGACACACGGATGTCCAAGACAGAACTTTTTAACAATTTTTTAGTTAATTTAAACTATTTTAAACAGTAAAAAGAGATTTAAAACTATCATGAGTGTTAAAAATAGTGTTTTTTCTCAACATTTGTCTATTTATATTCACTTAAAAATGCAATAAATAAATAAAAAAAGTAAAAAGGTGACATTTTAACTCGGTGTGCGTAAACTGACAGTAATACTACAATAATATACTCAACGCTTCGCTTGAGGCGTGCAAAAATATCTACATCGAAATTCTTATAAATAAAGTTAACGATTAGTACTTGCAGAATAGAATATTTAAAATAACAATTCTTATTAAATTCTCGTTATGGCAGAACTCGAGATTCAAACTAAATATTTAAAACAAAAGAATCTGCATACATATTTTATACCAACTACCAATACAAAATTGGTCAGAATAGATACTTATGAATAGAAAATAAAATAAAATTCAACCGAAGTATATTATTAGGTCAGTGGGTCATCTTAGGGGCGGAGTGTGCTTGGGGCACTATGAAAAGCAAAGAAAAAAAAAATATTTTTTTTAAAATTGAAAATGGAGCAAGGACTTTTTTTTCGGAATTATTCCGATTTTTTGCAGTATCGGGTTGACCTTGTCTGTAGCAACCATTTAGGGTCTGAGAAGCATGGCCCTACGACGCACCGTTTCCGACTTATGGGCCCTTGAGGTTATTTTATTTTATTTATAAAAAGGTTTATATTCCCAAAATGGTAGCTCGGATGAGAATATTTTCAGGAAAGAAATTGTTGCTCTACTCAAAAGCCTCAATGAGCACATGTAAAAATATTAGCAAAAACTTGGAAAAATTATATATATATAGTGTGTGTTAAACATAATGATACAATTTTATTGTTATAATAATAATAATAATAAATAATAAATCCGCAGGGCAGCTAGTGGCGAGCTGTTTGTGAGTAGCGACACAACGGACCTGAGTGCTCCAGCGAGTCACTCTTTAGGGAGGGCTCCCAGCTCTTTCTTGCCTTAACCGGCTGGCTAGAGAGGGGTCGCTAGAGCTATATGCTCGGGGGTGGAAGTGTCTAATGGCGTAATAACGAGGAAACCCGCTCCGGGTCCGCTACTGTGACCCGCGATGGCGAAATCGGGGCCGCACCGCTCGACACCCCTAGCCGCTCGCACTGGTGTTGCCCCCTGCTGCCTGCAGTGGCGGTTGTTTGGGGGGCCCATCTAGTGAGTGGCGAGTCACCACCTGCCTATTTATTATCATTTTCATGTGTAGAAAGGCAGGTGACATAGTTTCCGATTTCATTATGGTAACCAATCCACGTAACACATACACATCAATAGCCCAATTTAGTTTATAATACCTTATTTCACAATAGTTCTGTAGCTACCTTGGGCCGTTCATGCCTGTTCTTACATAGAGCAGGGGTGAATGGCCCCTGGTAGGTGCCCCATCCCATATTAAAGTTCTCAACAAGGCCACTGCGTGTTGGACCTGTGTCCCCACGTAAGCCTTTCAAAGGACCGGGTCTCTTCTTCTGAAGTTATCCCGTGATAAAAGAGAGATACAAATAATAATAATATCGTTTATTTGCATAGAAAGTAGGTACATGAAAAATGTGGTATACAATAAAATTGTTACTTTGTTACAGATTCTATGCATTAAGAATACCAAAGTGATGACTAGGTATATTATTAAAAAAATGTAAAAAAAACTCTAATGATATTTAAACAACAAAGACCATCAATCAATAAGAAGTTCTATATGTGCCAGGTTAGCATTGTGTTGATAAATAAAATTATGAGGCGTGCAATAAGGTTTAGGTACTGGCAAGATTGCTTTATTAAATAAAACGAAAATATTTTATAAAATTATGTAGCAATGTATTCTTCTTTTGATTTATCATTAATAACATTTTTATTTTCAGTTTGGATATGGTGTATGAGACCACGCTGTACGTGATATTGATACACGGAATTCATGGCAATGCCATAAAATCCCAAAGCTTCAACATTAAGCATTCCGACTGCATTATATTATTGTAATAGGCTGTGGACAAAAAAAAATATGTGAATATATTAGTGCTGCGGGATAGATGACTTTTTTTATTAATAATCTCTTCGGAAACAACTATTTTATTGCTCTTGTGTTACAATCTAATAAACATACAACCACCATATTTCCTTGTTTAATTAAGTTTTTGATCTAGAGGTCAATTAGCTTTTAGTTTACTTTTATGTAATAATATTTTTCAATTACAATTAGAATCTAATTGCCCTTATACTATTACATTATGAAAAAAAAAAGAAATTAACATTATATTAATGGAAAAATTGTAACTAAGTCATCGGTGAACAATAATATTTTGCATCACCTTTTTACTTATAATATCATTGTTTTGCATTATCTTTATTACTTACAGATTTTATTTGATTAGCATATCACAAATAATATGTTGTAACATGCAGGGAGCATAAAATATTATGTTAACAGGCGTTTACTTATATGGCACATCTATATCTTCCAGCTAGATGTGTGGGCATTTTACTCTGCACTATTTAATTCTGAAAAATAAACATATTTCTAAGATTACAATGCAATGAACAAGATGATAAAATCATGATAAAACACTAAAATTTAAAACAAATATGTACCAACTTACACTTTCATTTGTATATTTATTTTAGTTTTATTGCTATTACAAACGAATTTTACTAAGTTTTGAAAATCCAAATTCGTATCAACAAATCGAATCAAAAGTCAAAACAAACAAACAAGTTCAATTTTATTTTCATGGTATGTTTGTATTTTTGACCATAGACACGAAATCGACGAAAATCTGCTTATTTTATCATTTTATCGATGGACTTTCATGACGGCTTCATAGAATAATAAATTCTATGGACGGCTTACTATTAAAAACAATCAATACCTATTGTTTTTTTTGTTTAGGTACCTACCTACTAAAAATCTATAACATTAAAATTTATTTGTCCAGTCAGGGTTGCCAACTCGGACCTACCGAATAGTTGACGAAAAATTATTACTCAAATGGCAGCACCGACCGTCATTGCTTGCAATTTGCAAATCCATTCTGAGGTCAAGCGATATTTAATATAGTAAATAATAATTAAACTATATCGAATTATACCGTGAAAAGTAATACGCTTCTATTCCTCAAAATACTGAAGCCTATAAAAAAAACTAACTCGATAAGACGTGAAGTATTTCGCTCGTTATCGTGACCACAAGATACGGGATCCGTACATACAGACACACGGACGTACAAGACAGAACTTTTTTAAACAATTTTTTAATTAGTTTAAACAATAAAAACAGATTTAAAAATATCATGAGCGTTACAAATAGTGTTTTTTCTCAACATTTGTCTATTTATATTCACATAAAAAAGCAATAAAGAATAAAAAAAGTGACATTTTAAGTTGGAGAATCACTCGGTGTGCGTAAACTGACAGTAATACCATACCACGTAGGTAATACCCACCACAACGCTTTGCATAAGAGGCGTGCAATAAGCTACCTATATTTTTCTGACCCAAATCTATATAATATACTAATAAAGGGTGTCCAGCGGAAAATTTTCAAGTTTAATTAATCATTGCTCGTAAACTAGCGGGGTGAGGTAAGTGGGGAGGATACCGTTCGATGCGCGGATTTTTCAGTCAGGATAAATCACTGGTCGGGAGCGCACCTTGCGTTCGCGGTTGAGCAGTACTTAAAGTGCGGCGATTCACTGGTACATGCACGTCGCGCTTTTTGTACTCACTTCAATATTCGACGAATAAGTGATGGGCCGATTACGCAACTTACCTTCTCTCTACTCCCTTCCCTTCTGGTCTGAACTTTTGAACCCACGACCAGATAAGTTGCGTACTCGGCCCATCACTTATTCGTCGAATATTGAAGTGCGTACAAAAAGCGCGACCCGCATGTACCAGTGAATCGCCGCACTTTAAGTACTGCTCAACCGCGAACGCGCGGTGCGCTCCCGACCAGTTCATTATTTCTGTTAAAGAAAGAAGTCCAGCAATATTCTGATGAAGAAGTCTCACTTTATGATTTTCAGGTTTAATTTTATTTGTAATTAATTTATAAGTACCTACTGTTCGAGAAAAAACTGTTTTTTATAATCATTACAATTTATACTTAACATTAAGTTTGTTTATAGGAAAATCAATGGAATTATTGATTTTTAAAACGTTTTGTTGCGATATAATCATACTGACAACACTGGGATAGAAGGAAAAATTATCGATGTCATCTAGTCTGTCATTATTATTTCAGATTTGTCAAGATTGTCATATTTAATGGTGTATTCAAAGTTTTACTGGGGTTTGCAATTCCGCTGAGTCTTCTGATTCGAATAAATTATTCTAAAAATTCTTTAACGTTTTACTTTAAGTACAAATAAAGTGTTTCATCAGGGGCGAAAGTTATTATTGGTAAGTTATAAACACTGAAACAATAAAAACCGGCGAAGTACCTACTACCTACGTATTTTAATTTTTTTTTTTTTATTATTTCATTAATATTTTATCTATTTAAAAAAGTATCAGAATGGCTCGTGGCTTTTATATATAATTTATTATAGAAGAGTTGTAATGAGACTATTTAATCATCCGAAGTTCCAGACCATCGCAGGTTTAGACTTGTAAATGTATTGTGAAATAGAAATCCTTTTATTTCTTAGTACATAATTAATACAGTTATTACAATTAGAAATGTTTTATTTATTTATTTTTAAAAAGGAAATCCAACAGCTATACAAAATGTGAAAAATCAATAACTTTATTATTATGTACAATACCACATTTGGTGCAGAAATATCACAATTTTTAATTATTGATAATGACAAATTTGTATAGGAATAACATAATAATAATCCCCTTGGGGCAAGTCGTTACCTCATCATGAGAATAACACAATACCTGAGGGCATAATTAACTTGCTTTTTGCAACCTTAAGATATAAATAAAAATGCTGGGCAGTGAAAGGGACTGATGAAAGATGATTGCATGCAGTGGAAATGAGAATGCTTCGATGGATGACTCAAGTGACGAGACGATAGGATAAGGAATGAGTATATTAGAGGAAGCTTGAAAGTAGCGTCTGTGAAAGAAAAGATAAGAGGTAAGCGTTTGTCGTGGTATGGACATGTTATGAGGAGGCATGAAAGTCACATAACTAAACAAGTTAGTAGACAGCTCATTAATTTGGGGGAACCCGGTTCAACATATTACTAGACTTATAAAATAAAGAAAGTACCTATAACTTCCCAAAGTCACATTGGTATTTGTCCGCTCATTGAACCGCTAGGCTGCCACAACACTAGAAGTCCAATAAATCATGTCAATAAATATAATCTTAGTTCTTAATTAGTAAATAAAATCAATGTAAAATGGACTTTATGTTAGGTTGCAAAAAAATTATATGATACCTCCGATGTGGCCCGCGAAATTAAAATTTTCATGTGTTTTTTGCAATTTGCTTATCAGTGACAAGTTGTAACTTGATCAAAATTCGATTCGCGACAATAACAAGTATAATTTTAAATATAAAAATGATCATAACATGTGCTCCATTCATTCTCACAAAGATTAGTCTAAAGTTAGTAAAATTTCCGAAATCTAACTCATTTTCAATTATTCTTTGTGCGAGCGAATGGAGCGAACGTTTTAATCATTCTTATATTTGAAGTTATTGTCGCGAATCATATTTTGATCAAATTACAACTTGTCACTGATAAGCAAATTGCAAAAAACACATGAAAATTTGAATTTCGCGGGCCACATCGGAGGTATCACCTTAACCTGACATTATATTTAATCATTGGTAAATGGAAATTCACTATAATTTTGGGATAGCTTCCTATGTATACACTGCGTAAATGGGTTATGACTGAATAGATTTTCTTACAAAGTTTTTAAAAAGTCTGTGACAGGACAACATATATTATATACCTATCTGTAAATTCACTTGCTTTAGCTTTTTTCGCAGTAATCAAATTTGTTCTAAAATATTACTTTATTTGCGTAAGTATTTTATGAACATAATTTTGATCCTTATCCAAATAAATGCGTTATTCATCACAGGAAATTAATTCTGAACAAAATTGTCCTTATCTTGGCACCATAGATTCAATCGATTTCGATTTATTATTGAGCTCAGGACATATTCTATTTTGTATTATTCAAAGACAGAAGACAATATTCAGAGTTTTAATTTCAATACAATTTATTTATTTCAGGAGAAATTCAATTAGAATCGTGTACAAAAAAAACTAGGTTGAATCATCTTTGACTGCTCACCATCTCAATTACCCGCTTTTATTTTGAGAATGGCGGACCGAGACAATGATATGCAAGAGCAGATGCAAAAACTTGAAAATGAAGATCCAATTCAATTAGAAGACCAAATTGAGCGGCTTACAGAAGCGCTGGATTACATTAGGAAAGGGATCAGAAAGTTGGTCCAACTGGATTCTACTGAACCACGCGTTATGATTGTGAAAAGGGGATTGCTAAGAGTGGTGGCACCATACGAGAGGTTATTGGAGGAGAAGAAGATAGCTTTGTCGCGTGTGCAACCTACTGAAGATTTACCAAGGAGCCGCAGAAATGGAAAGTAAATCACGTATGCCGATTTTTTTAGCTCTTTTATAGTTTTTTTCCACGACCAGGAACAGCTATGCCGTCCTAGTGCCATCACCAGCGCGAAGCTATTTCGTCGTGCTGATCGCATCGCATGCTGATCGCGAGACCCTCGTGAGGTCGTTCAGTAGAACACAGCATGTTTTATATGACGGTTGTGTCATCGTTTGGCTTCGGACGCACGCATACGGACGGCGCTTCAGACGGAACATCAGCTCGAAACGTGCCAAATTAGAATTTACTCGCGTTATGTTTTACACTGTGTTATTTTTATTTATTATCGTGGTTCTTCACGCCGATTTTTTTATTTTATGAGATTAAGTATTTAGGGTATTATTTTTAGGGTATTATATTGTAATCATATTCTAGCGCATAGAGGTGTCAAATTATTCACAATCTTAGAAATGAGAAAGCGCGCGATTTTTTATGTATGTACAGTGTGAACTTGTTATATTATTATTAACTTTTAGATTAACACTTCATCTTCTACTCTTCACTAGTATGTTTAGACCCTCAGACTACGAGTTCAATTCAAAACAATTTTGTACATAATTTTTATTACACCTTTGTGATATTTTTATTTATACAGTTTTATCGTTTAGGTACGTTATATATAGTCATCGATACAGAAGAAACTGTAAATACACAGTCTCGATTTAGCGTCACAGCCAAACCTGTCTTCAATTACACACAGGAGCCTTATTCACTAAGTAAAAACGGTTAACATGCTGTTAAGTGTAGGGTTAATAGAGCCGTTATCTCTTTGGACTTACTATACTTTAAAGTATAAATAAGTACCTAACTCTAACCGGTCTACTCTCAGAACACAAAAAAGATTTGGCATCCCGTGTTAGTTGAACGATATAATGTGCGTTGTGGTACGTTACGTGTTGTTTTGATTTAGAGAATAACCCCCTGGTGGTGACAGGTCTTAAACGAACATAGTTTTTCAATTATTCAATAATAAGGATATGGTACAAAAACAATGAGTTTTGACAGTGACTGTGCCATTTTTTTTCTCTATCAATGGTTTAAGGTGTTTATTAAATAACATTTCTTACTAATTAGTATGTAAGCTAAGTGTGTTGTCATAGATGTCGCTGCGTAGTCAGATTTCTGAAACTTTAGTTGACTTAGGCAAGTGTAGGGTCGATGGTACTGAGTTCAGGTAAATGTAATATGTATATTTAAGTACATAGTATACATCATATTTAAGCACATACATAAGTACATTTACTTTACCACGGCACTCGATAATGTATTCCAATAATTTCTGTATGATAATTCATATTTTAAACTCAACAGCATTTGGATTTGTTTGATGATGAATGAAAGACGATTATGTTGGAATGTTTGCGATTTCGTTAGAAGATTGATTAATAGATATTTCCTTTATTATAGAATGTATGTTAATCTCTCCTACAAAGTTTGGTAAAGTTTGCGGTCATTTTAATATTACAAAAATACACTCCAATACTGGTTCTGATTCCTTTGTACGCAAACTAAACTAAATTTAAACCATTGTTGTCTTTTACTAACATAAAGCGTGAGAAAAAGACGGACACAGATAACAACTAACTTAGAAATGTCAAACTAGTTTTCGGTGTCACGGTGTTTTTAGAGCACACGTTTTTACTTATCGTCAATTTTGTATGAGAATTTTAGTCGGAACTAAATTTGACAGTTCTAATTTTCGTCTGTCCTTTTCTAAATAAGTATAAGTAGGTGAAAAGGATGACGATGGACTAAAATTACTTTAGTAGGTGTTTAACAGAATCGGGGCCATTATTTATCTGTATAGATGTAGGTATAGGTAGATTACTATATTTAAACTTGATAACTTACGGTAAAGTTATGACGTGAACCTTTAATATTTTAGACATAATCAACAAAATATAGGTGATTTTAATTGAATGTTTAAATTTCAATCATAATATTCCGTGTGGTAGTGTGGTTCACATTTCAACAACTGGTATAGATAATTAATTTTCTAGTAGATTGATTCTTTTTTTAACATGCTTACAATTACTGAAGATAATGTTTCCACGATGTACCTATCTACCTAATTGTTAACATTGGTATTATTCTAAATAATATCTGTAAATGAGATCCATAATAACCTAACACGCAGGGGTTGCATATTAGAAAATCAAAACTTTCTCGAGAAAATTTCAAAAGAACAACGTACAAATCAACAAAGTTTAAAATAACGATGGTCATTTGATCAAAAGTTCAGCTGACCAAAGTCTGGAATATTGTTTAAATTATTTATTACACTATTGACCAAATCGTTTAAAGGTCAAAAAGGATTACTGGATAAATTATTAATTATCAAATGGATTAACTGAAAAAGGTAAAAATAATATTTATATTAGCGAATAGAACCTGTCTGATACAGAAAGCCTTTGCACAAATAAACCACCTCTGTTTAGTCCAGAATTTGGGAGTCAATGTTCCGACCAAAGAATTCCACGCACACAGAATAGCGCTGAAGTCTTTCACCACCATATCAACGAAATCTGTGCAATGCCGCATAAGGGCCGAGTCACACCGAAATGGCAGGGGCCATCAGCGTCGCCGCTGGCAGCCGCTGGCGGCCTCTTGCGACCTGCAGTCCCCGCGCGCCTGGTATCGTATAGGAGCGCGCAGCCGCCCGCGGTGCCGCGAGCGGCTGAGCGTCGCCGCTGCCAGCCGCGCCCGGAAACACCAACAAGGCGCGCGGCCGCTCGCGACCTTTTCAAGCGATACTGGTCTTTTAAGTATGTAGTTAAATTATAAAATTATTTCATACTGAAAGTGCTCGCCGCGTCGCTGCCGGCCGCTGCCATTCCGGTGTGACTCGGCCCTTATAATAGTCCCAGAGTAATACGCCACCAATGTCGTAGTATAATAATATATGTCGTAGTAAATTACCTATATTAGTGTCGGGTCACTCATGTTTGAGACTGAAATGTGTCAAAGTGTAACATCTTATTGGGCAGACTTTATTATAGATAATAAACTTTTGATGTAATAAATTAGTAGTTTCATTTTTATCCACTACACTCACCTGTTTTAAAAGTTCGGCTAACATATAATATACATAACATAACATGTTTTGTATAATAACAAAATGCAACATGGTAACATTAGAATGAAAACTATAACTTATAACTATAACTTTCTTTCACTAAGGAGGTAGTTATTTTTACCCGTCTATGGCGAAGCCAAAAGGATAATGTTTTTGGCAGTCTATGTAAGTATGTTTGTATGTTCCACCGTAGCGCCTAAAATACTGTACCGATTTTAGTGATTTACGTGTCAATCGATTCTTAATAACAACCCGGGTACATAGGCTACATACATTTTATCAAAATCTTATATGACTGAATTTAAACCTAAGATTCGCCCGCGACGTCGTCCTAACATAAAATAAAAAAACTGCGATAATCACCTTTAGTTTGGCAACAAAAGAAAGGTCTTGACGAGCACATTGTATTCATACTAGCTGGCCCGGCGAACTTTGTTCCGCCCTCACCTTAGAGGTCTTGGTTGCGGCATGGTATTGATATTAATGATAATATCGGCACACCAACATAATATTAAAAACTTTAAACAAATGCATCAACCGGTCAATTTCTTTTTAAATTATGTTCAGCTCTCAGTTGCGTTTTGTTATACCACGTTTTATGTCACGTCCCACGGGAACGGGATAAAGTATCCTATGTCTACCTTCCTACCAATTTTCAGCCAAATCGGTTCAAGAATCTGAGGTCCTGTACTACAGCTGGTACCTACGTCCCCGACCGAGATCTTGGAAATGCTCGCGTCACATTGTACTGGGATCGATCTATCATCACTGACAGGACTATTGTAGCCAATAAGCCTGATATAGTAGTGATAGCTCGATCGGAGCGCCGGGCAATGATTTGATATCACTATCCCTCATGACAAGAAACTCATGAAAGAAAAAAAAGAAAAACAGATGCAATATTTGGGAGAGAGCTCACATTCGGCCATCTGATCCCAACTAGGCAGAGCCTGTACTATGGCAACCAGACAACTGGTCAACATCCCTACTTAATAATATTATAAATTCGAAAGTAACTCTGTCTGTCTGTCTGTTACGCTTTCACGCCTAAACCAGTGAGCCGATTTTGATGAAATTTGGTACAGAGATAGAATAGACCCTGAGGAACAACATAGGAAATATTTTATTTTGAAAAAAATACATAGGGTTCCGTAAGATATTTGGGTTTTTCGGACATAAGGTGTAAAATTCAACCAGAAAAGTTACTTAGTTTGCGTACGCTGCCTAAACTATAAAAGATAGAACCATAAAATGTTCTTATTAATTGTAGATCTTATAAATATCTACAAAAATGTCCGCGACACACTATACCTATCTATGTCGAGTGAGGCACATCAACCATTTTTTTATTTAAAAATCTTGATTTTTTTTTTGGACTACATTAAACGCGTTTATTTTACTCATGCTATTAATCCTTATCAAATAAATTATTTCATCACTACGTACAGTTTATGTAGATAATATTTGGTCTGTAAATGATTACAATTGAATGTTTGGTTTTGAAGTTATGGCGAAATTAAAATATTACGATTTCTGCTGCACGGCCCGTTGCGAAGTGGGCGTCTAATAAATTTAGTGCGTTTTTTTTTATTTCGTTCTTAAAACTACACTTACGCAAAAGTTCTTCTCAGAGCTAAACAACAGGTCTTTTCAGGGCTAACCAACAGTTCTTTTCATAATCAATTATTATAAAGAGGAAAGATTAATTGTATTTTTGTGTGTATGTAGTACTTAAATATTTCTAAATACATATGTAGGGGAGCGAGGGGCTTGTTGTAACAGTTTTCATGAAAACGAATATATCTCGAGAACCATTGATTAAATTGCTATAAAATAAAGATGGATGGATGCTGTAACTCTTCCTCTACCAAATCAAGTAAAAATAATACCATAACAATTAGTCATTATTTTACAATCAATTATTTTCTAGAAGAAGTGCGGTGTTACAACTTACCTCGTGCTTGGGGCTAGTTGTAACATCTACCGGGGCAATAGTCACGACAAAAAAAAGCAACAATAATACCTGTCATCATTTGTTCTTTGTTTATTTTTTACAAAATTTACATCTTTCTAAAGTAGGTATTATGTAATTCTTATAAAAAATCAACTTAAATACACTTTTAAGTAATCAACACCTAAATTTAAGTATTAATGACTTAGTTTTATTTAGTTAAACACTTATATTATTTAAACACTACTTATAGTAATTAAATTATTTATATCTAAGGTATGCTTCGCAATTTATCTCTTTTTAATATCTATCTAACAAAGTATTGCACTTATATAAGTATCAACATTTGGTGGGTTTCATTATAATTAAATTCAGTTTTCATTTGAGCTACAATTAATACAAATAAAATATATAGAGTCTCCTGTAACACATCCTATATGTTCCCACATCTTACAATATATACATTCGACCCAATCTTCGCTATTTGAAAGAATTATTTATGTAACCTATAAAGAGAAACGTGGCATAATCCGAAAGTCTGACTAGCTTTCCGAAAACTGATTTGTTTTTCTAAAACATCGGCTACCACTAACTCGTACACTTCTTGGCTTTGTGTTGCCCGCTCTGACTTGCTTTTATACACACTCATTCTAGAAGAAAGGAAAAAAATAAGAAAGTGTCTACATAATGACTTGTGTAACGTGTTACAACAAGCCCCGGGATTTTGTTACAACTAACCCCATGGTATAATTTTTAACATTAATCAAGATAACTATTTAAACAGTTTAGCAATCTTAAAAACTGTTTCACATTATCAGAGATAGATAAATTTGAATTTAAATAAGATATATAAAGTTTAAAATTAGTCGATAATAATAACGCAAACCAACATTTTACTACAGTGCAATTTTATATGACCTGCTAAAAATGAAGCGCGTGCACACTTCCACTTACTGCGCTGGCCGACGGGGCGCTGGCTATGGCAACATTATGCGGCATGGTTTATAGGTCAAATCGAGTCAAAGAAATACTTTAATAAAGTTTAAGATCCTAGTGAAAAAGGCCTGTTACTACTTACCCCTGTTACAACAAGCCCCTCGCTCCCCTACATATTTTAGATAAAAAAATACCCAGACGGAACAATATATTTTGCTCATCAATGAACGATTTGTCCTGGGTGGGAATCGAACCCACGACCCGGCGCTAAGCATTCAGGGTCACTAACCACTAGACCAACAGGCCAGTCGAAACGATGAACTAAATGATTGGAGGATGGGAGGATACCTACTATCACCACTATTTGCTCATTGGCTATAAATATCTTGTCGGTTTTGATAGGTCTTCTATATTAAAATACAGAACAGTAAGTCGAGAACGGGTGGATTTTTTTGATCCTTGAATTTTTGTGTTCGTCCTGAATACCGGAAGAATATATAAATAATTATCTTAAAGGTACGAAAACGAGGAGAACTTACGCAGGTGTATTCGCGGGATACCGCCAGGTATTACTGTACATGTATGCTCACTATGAAGGATGATCACAATGAAACACAAATACTGAATTAAAAAAACTTCAAATCAAGTTTTAAGCAACAGTTAAAATCAATGAAGAATAATATATTATTTAAAATTTAACTTGAAAATCATAGTCTCAACCACCAGGTGTTTGCTCTGGTACGGGTGTAGTCAGGCATTGCTTCTGTGGGTCCGACGGCGGCTACGGCGGGGCAGCGGTCATACAGCCATTGGTCAGCGAGCTCGCGCAGTGCCTGCACCTTTACGCAGTCCAACGGCCCCAGCATATCGTCGAGCGAATGCCGCCCGCTCGTATTTAAAAATTGCACGCCGATATCCCGCGACGACCGCACCACGCCGTCATACCGCCGCGCCAGCTCCAGTCGCAGCGAACCCATCGCCCGATCCACGTCCGACTGCTGCAACGTCGTGCACAGCTGCAACCACTGGTCTTGAATTCGCCACAACACCTCGTCCAGCTTCCATTTATCGGCCACAAAGTATACACCCCACAGCCCGATGTCCCGGTACGCTATGTAAAAGGACTTGTAGCTCTCGCACGTCTTATCCAGAGCCAGCCCACGAGCTACCAGAGGAGCGTTGCCTTCACCTTGCCCCTGACTCACGTGCCACGAGCCCACGACATGCTTCAGCAGCAACATGAACAGATAATCGGAGCTGCTATAACCCGGAGCCTCGAACGCAACGGCCACGTGCGCGAGCGGCATGGTATCGTCGCGGTACACCACAGAGGAGCCAGTGAACCGGGTCGGTCCTGGCTCCGGCTCACAACACGGCTGCGGAGCGATGTCCCCGAAACGTTTTTCCACTAAGGACATGATCTTGTCGTGTGACACGTCGCCTGACGTCGCCAACACCAGTCGGTACGGTTGATAATGCTCGGACAAAAACGCCGCTGTGCTATTAGGTTCGAACCTGTATAAATTTTCCGAAGATCCCATAACGCGCTGACCGAGAGGCGTGCCCTGGAAAGCTGTGGCATGCAGGTAATCGAACACCAGCTGCTTGGGGTCGTTTTCTGCATCGATGAGCTCTAAACTAATATTATATCTCTCCTGCTCCATCTCGCTTTCTTTGAGATCGAGTTCGGTGATGATCTTAGACAGCTTGTCTACCGCGGTCGAGGCATGCTCGGACGGCAGTATAGCAGAAAATATTTGCATTTCTCTAGACGTGTGCGCTGTCAGTTTTCCCCCCGTATAGATCATAGATTCCTCTAGCTTAGATTTGTCCATGGATTTGAATCCCTTGTAGGCCATGTGCTCAATGAAGTGAGTGAGCCCGTTGTTACAGTAGGTCTCGTATCGGGAGCCGGCAGCCACGAACAGCGACACGCAGGCCAGCGGCGAAGACACTTGTTCGGTGGCAATGCGCACACCGTTGTGCAAGACGCTGTATTGCGTGGTCACGTCCGAGGGGCACGAGCACAAACATTTCCGTGCGCCGGTTCCGTTAAATTTTGATACAGATTGCAATATTTTCCTTAGCATCCTTATAAAAATGAGTATTGGTTTAATGTCATATGAGTGTCATAAAATGTACTCTGTGGTCATACGTTGGTCATATCCATGAAGGTAGGTATAGATGAAAATATATTTTCATCTATACCCAAAGACATTGTAATGTATTCCTATACCTTCATGGTCATATCATTATAGGTCTACGGTCTACGTTATAGGTAAATCATGGGTAAATCCGGTAAATCCTCAGGTAAATCTCATTGTGTGTTAGTAGAATACATTACAATGTCTTTGCATTGTGTATGACGTCTATGATTGATGATGACGAATGAGTATTATCGGATTTACTAAGGAGGTTATTAACTTATTTCATTAAAAGCTGGTAAACATCTAGGTAATAAATAAACTGTGGTATAATTATATGTGTGGTTTACCTACATCTAAAAAATTAAAGCTATAAAATAATAGATAGAATTCTATTATTTTATTTATTTATAATAAGGAAAACCAACAGCTACACAAACTGTGAAAAATCAATAAGGATAGAAAACATAAAGCCAAATACAGGTTTCCACGGATAGCTACAGTACAGCATTCAATGAGTTAGACATTTAAACAATTTTATTTTTATAGAGTTTTATAGGTACCTACCTATAAAACTCTATGAAATAATAGAATTATAATAAAAAAATTAGGTACATAATAAAAACAAAAGCCAAATGAACCAACTGGTAACACAAGCTTAGCACGAGGGGTTAAAAAGAATACTACGAGTAGTAATGTACAAACCACATTGCTAATATTATAATGTTTCTGTAAAAAAAAACTTTGTAATTTCTCGACAACTGGGTACAATTTTTTGTTTCATGACAGTTATTTGCCAAAGGTCAGTGATTTAAGAAATTCATAAATTTATCAATACACATGATTTGTAATCCGAAGATACAACTGAAAGAAAGAACTCGTCTTTACAACCGGCTGCAGTACCAAGTCTATAAGTCGAGACCAACAACGTTCTGACGCGGAGGCCCGCGTACCGCGAGTGGTCCGTGGTGACGCCCGCTCGTTTCTTTATCACCTCAGCACACTGTGGCTTTGCCACTTCACTCCGGTTTACCGACCTCCCCTGCTGGGGGTAAACCATGTGGTTGCGGAAGACCAAGTTCGATCTTCTGTCTGGGCTAGGCTCTTACTAGTCTCTAGATGGGAATTACGCGGCTTCAGGTATACGTTAACTTTGAGCAGATTAGCCAAGACGGTATGCGGCCGCTACAGGGAGGAGACGGCTAGTGGTAGACTCCGGAAGCAAGACGAGTGCGTGGCGCCCACGTGCGCGCTCCGGCTGCACGTCAATGCGGATGGCTAGAAGATGTCGCTGAAGCATATAGCGATGTCGAAAATACAATAGAACTCAAAACTCGCAGTGAATTCGTATTGGAAAACTAGATAGACGTAAGCTGTAGGTAGCCACTGTTGACAGTGAAGAATAAAGTTGATATTATATTAACTGTTTTGTAAACTACCAGTAGTATTGAAAAAAAAACGTATACAGGTTATTATAATATGAGGAATGGTGTTAGTAGAGTACCTACATTACAATGTCTTTGGGAATGGTATGCTTAGACCAAAGACATTGTAATGTACTCTACTAACACAATGTCTTTGGCTCAGACTATCTAACTAAAGACTTGCACATCCGAAAATTTTGTGTAAGTACCTATCATAAACAGCACGAAAAACATTAATCTGAGTTGCTAACACGAGGTTAACTCGTCTGTTTATCATAAAATATTCCGCGACTTCGTCTGTGTGGACTTCAGAATTGGGTCCAAAAAGAAATTTAAAACGTGAAAGTAATAAAAAATTTAAATAAATTATCACCCGCGTTATTGCTTTTGCTGTAAAGGACTCTACCTACTAGTACTACTAGGTACTCTACTGTAATAATATTAACATCAATGTATACCATGTTTTACGCAAATAAATGATTTATTATTTATAGCTGTTGCCCGCGGCTTCGCTCGCGCGTAAAATAAAGAGTAGTATTAAAGGTAGATGTATTCTGTGATTTTCAAAGTAAGGAGAATGTATAAAATTTTTCATCTAATATTATGGCGTTAAAATAATAATAAAAGTAAAGTAAGTAGCAAAAGCATTTGTGTTATGGAATCGGAGACAAAAAAGGTACCATAAACACCCAGACTCCAGACAATGTATAAAAGTGATTTTCTACATGAACCCGTCCGGGGATCGAACCTGGAACCTTAGAGCTGGCGACACCTTAAAAACCGGAGTGAACGCCACTCGACCACGGGAGTCGTCATTATAGATATGTCTTAGATGGTCATTATCTTATCTATTTATCTTTTCATCTGTCTATCTTTGAGAATACTGAACTTCACATACCAACTATTTCAGCCCTTATTTCACCCCCTTAGAGGGTAGATTTCTAAAATCTCGGAAATACATCTTATTTATTTCTAACAAATAACCCTTGTATGAAATTGAATGTGTCTATCTTTGAAAACGACACAATTCATATACCTACAAACTTCCAACCCCTTTTTCACCCTCTTAGAGGGATGCTTTTTAAAATCGCTGAAATCGTCTTTATTTATTTCTATCCAGAAACCCGTATACGAAATTTCATGTGTCTATCATTGAAAATACCGAACTTCCCATAAAAACTTTCAACCCCTATTTCACCCCCTTAGGGGGTAGATTTCTAAAATCTCGGAAATACATCTTATTTATTTCTAACTAATAACCCTTGTATGAAATTGAATGTGTCTATCTTTGAAAACGACACAATTCATATGCCTACAAACTTCCAACCCCTTTTTCACCCTCTTAGGGGGATGATTTTTAAAATCGCTGAAATACATCTTTATTTATTTCTATTCAGAAACCCGTATACGATATTTCATGTGTCTTTCATTGAAAATACCGAACTTCCCATACAAACTTTCAACCCCTATTTTTCCCCCTTAGGGGATAGATTTCCAGTAGAAAAGTAGCCTATAGCCTTCCTCACTGGAGCATCGCGACTCCCTTCAGCTATAGCGTCGCGTCGCCGCTCTATCTAACAATGAAAGAATTTTTCAAATCGGACCAGTACTTCTTGAGATTAGCGCGTTCAAACAAACAAACTCTTCAGCTTTATAATATTAATATAAAATATAATATATGTATATGTTATGGACCAAGTGACAAATTGAGCAGTATACATAATGCCCGGTCATTATGAAAAATGCCCAATATGAGAGTGCAATTTGACAATAATTATTCAAATAATCTAATTGACCGGGCACTATACATATTGCACATCACCTTTTGGGCAGAGTAATACAAACATATTTAATTACTATTTTTTTATTGTTATTGTCATTTAACTTAAAATAAACTAAATATTAAAGGGGAATTATAACTTAGAGTTAACCTAAACTTAATTAATTTCCATTACTCAACCTAGACTTTGTGTTGAAAACTTTTTGCCCAACGTCCGGTAGGTTTAGGTTAGGTTAATATGGTGACCCTTACGTGCACGAGGGCGGCGAGCGGAGCGAGCGGAGTCGCGGCAGCGACCGCCCCGTGCTGGAAAACCTTTCAAGCGATTCACGACTTTATGTGCGTTAAATATAGCTTTATTATCAAATTGCCCAACTATCATGTAGCAACATAATAATGACCGTGCAATGTGATAAATAATGAAGTTAAGATAGTAATTAATCACTTAGCCCGATAAAGCTAGACATTATTCATAATGCTCGTGCATTATAAATAATGCCTGCATTAATCACCTGGTCCACAACATATATATAGTATAGATAAATAATTATAGTATCTTAGCCGTGTGCAGCGCCCCTTAGTGAACTCCACTGCGGGTGACGTAACCTACGACAAACTTATTATTTGCGGTTGGTACAGTATTCGGGTCTAGGGATCGAACCGCAAAATTAAGTTTTTTTTTTTTTGTATATACTTTTCCGGGATAAAAACTACCCAGTGTGGTGCCCAGGATATTAAAGAACAATTATACCAAGTTTCATCGAAATCGAACCGGTAGTTTTTGCGTGATGCCTGAACAAACAGACAGACAGACAGACAGACAAAAATTTTTTTAATCACATTTTTGGGTTCGGTGTCGGTCTAGTAACACACCCCGCCATTAATTTTTTTGATATTTTCAATGTACAGAATTTTCACTTCTACAGATTTATTATAAGTATAGATTATTATTAATTACCCACTACAACGTATCATGCCGTAACAGGAAAGTGTCAGGCAACAAAAAAAATTATGTACTTATTGAAAAGTATGAGATTATGCCCATAGAATAATAACTAAGTCACCGATCAGTACCGTCACGTGGCATGCACGGAGCTTCAACAATATTGTCGGCGAGAATATTTTACCTGTGGCAGCACACCGTGCAGACTTCGTCCGCGTGGACTTCAGAATTGGGTCCAAAAAGAAATAAAAAAACATGAAAGTAATGAAAAATGGAATAAAATTTTCACCCGTGTTATAATAGCTTATAACACGGGTGAAAATTTTATTCCGCGCTGTAATAGAGAAAAATACCAAATTTCAAAGTTTGCTTTGAAAGTTAATATTTTTCCCCACGGCTAGCTCGGAAACAAATTTCAATTTCCCCTCGGTAACTACTAAAGAAATCGGGATAAAAGGTAGCCTATGTTCTTTTTCATGTCAAAGGCTACATGCATGACAAATTTCATCCAAATCCGTTCAGCCGTTTTTGCGTGATTGAGTAACAAACATCGAAACATCCACACTTTCACATTTATATATTAGTTTATAGCTGTTGCCCGCGGCTTCGCTCGCGCGTAAAGTAAAGAGTAGTATTAAAGGTAGATGTATTCTGTGATTTTCAAAGTAAGGAGAATGTATAAAATTTTTCATCTAATATTATGGCGTTAAATTAAAATAATAATAAAAGTAAAGTAAGTAGCAAAAGCATTTGTGTTATGGAATCGGAGACAAAAAAGGTACCATAAACACCCAGACTCCAGACTATGTATAAAAGTGATTTTCTACATGGACCCGTCCGGGGATCGAACCTGGAACCTTAGAGCTGGCGACACCTTAAAAACCGGAGTGAACGCCACTCGACCACGGGAGTCGTCATTATAGATATGTCTTAGATGGTCATTATCTTATCTATTTATCTTTTCATCTGTCTATCTTTGAGAATACTGAACTTCACATACCAACAATTTCAGCCCTTATTTCACCCCCTTAGAGGGTAGATTTCTAAAATCTCGGAAATACATCTTATTTATTTCTAACTAATAACCCTTGTATGAAATTGAATGTGTCTATCTTTGAAAACGACACAATTCATATGCCTACAAACTTCCAACCCCTTTTTCGCCGTCTTAGGGGGATGATTTTTAAAATCGCTGAAATCGTGTTTATTTATTTCTATCCAGAAACCCGTATACGAAATTTCATGTGTCTATCATTGAAAATACCGAACTTCCCATAAAAACTTTCAACCCCTATTTCACCCCCTTAGGGGGTAGATTTCTAAAATCTCGGAAATAAATCTTATTTATTACTAACTAATAACCCTTGTATGAAATGGAATGTGTCTATCTTTGAAAACGACACAATTCATATGCCTACAAACTTCCAACCCCTTTTTCACCCTCTTAGGGGGATGATTTTTAAAATCGCTGAAATACATCTTTATTTATTTCTATTCAGAAACTCGTATACGATATTTCATGTGTCTATCATTGAAAATACCGAACTTACCATACAAACTTTCAACCCCTATTTCACCCCCTTAGAGGATAGATTTCCAAAAGAAAAGTAGCCTATAGCCTTCCTCAATAAGTGGACTATCTAACAGTGAAAGAATTTTTCAAATCGGACCCGTACTTCCTGAGTTTAGCGCGTTCAAACAAACAAACTCTTCAGCTTTATAATATAGGTATGTATATAAAGTATAGATAAATAATTATAGTATCTTAGCCGTGTCACAGATTAATAAATAGTTACTTGGCCGTGTGCAGCGCCCCTTATTGAACTCCACTGCGGGTGACGTAACCTACGACAAACTTATTATTTGCGGTTGGTACAGTATTCGGGTCTAGGGATCGAACCGCAAAATTAAGTTTGTTTTTTTTTGTATATACTTTTCCGGGATAAAAACTACCCAGTGTGGTGCCCAGGATATTAAAGAACAAATACCAAGTTTCATCGAAATCGAACCGGTAGTTTTTGCGTGATGCCTGAACAAACAGACAGACAGACAGACAAAAATTTTTTTAATCACATTTTTGGGTTCGGTGTCGGTCTAGTAAAACACCCCGCCATTAATTTTTTTGATATTTTCTATGTACAGAATTTTCACTTCTACATATTTATTATAAGTATAGATATAGATATAATAATAATCTTATATCTTTAAACGAGCAATTCTTGTGTATATATACAAGAATTACTCGTTTAAAGCAATTCTTGTGTATATATGAAGGAGTGACTGAGCCATACTTTTGTGAAAAACCGGCCAAGTGCGAGTCAGACTCGCGCACCGAGGGTTCCGTACAAACCTGTAGGTATATAAGTAAAAGTTATGGTATTTTTATTGCTAAATGAAATGTAGTAAGTTTAAAATTATTAAAAATATTTTTATTATATGATATAACTAAAAATTTATACTTTTCGCAATTTTTCCTATATCTCTGCTATAAGACGTTGCTTCATACCAAATTTCAAGATTCTGAGTTCACGGGAAGTACCCTGTAGGTTTTGATTCCCTTGCGAGTGTCGAAAATTTGCGGCATAAACGGGAGTATCTTTTGATCGCGTTGACTTAGAAGTTTGATTTTTTCACAGCTCCAAGAGACCATAGACTTGAGTATTTGATATGAATTTCAGCTTGATACCTCCACGCGTTCCTGAGAAAAAAGGTCTTGACAGACAGACAGATAGACAGACGGACAACAAAGTGATCCTAGAAGGGTTCCGTTTTTACCTTTTGAGGTACGGAACCCTAAAAAGGTAACGAAACATCGGGTAATAAAACCATTGAGTTATAATGTACTACGTACTAGAGGAGACACCTCAATTCAATTGTTTGTAACACGAGTAAAAGCGCGCGGACTCCAACTCACTTAGTCTGTGCCAAGCGCTTGCTGCAACGTGACGCATTGAGTGAAGTTTTGATTATTAAAATTTGGCCTTCATGTGCATTAAGGTACTGTTCAAACAAATCCAGAAACAAAAATAAAAGTCAAGAAGTTTCTTTTCACCAGTAAGTTCATCTATTATCTTTAAACCACGCGTTATTTAAACGCATCGATGCTTTAAACCGCAAACGGTCGCTGTGGAGTCGGCCGAGTTTACGTGAATGTCAAAGAGTAAAAAATTTTTATAGGCAGACTTGACACTATCGATGTATAATTTTAATAACTACTAGCTGTTGCCCGCGGCTTCGCTCGCGCGCAAAGTAAAGAGTAGTATTAAAGGTAGATGTATTCTGTGATTTTCAAAGTAAGGAGAATGTATAACATTTTTCATCTAATATTATGGCGTTAAAATAATAATAAAAGTAAAGTAAGTAGCAAAAGCATTTGTGTTATGGAATCGGAGACAAAAAAGGTACCATAAACACCCAGACTCCAGACTATGTATAAAAGTGATTTTCTACATGGACCCGTCCGGGGATCGAACCTGGAACCTTAGAGCTGGCGACACCTTAAAAACCGGAGTGAACGCCACTCGACCACGGGAGTCGTCATTAATTATAGATATGTCTTAGATGGTCATTATCTTATCTATTTATTTTTTCATCTGTCTATCTTTGAGAATACTGAACTTCACATACCAACTATTTCAGCCCTTATTTCACCCCCTTAGGGGTTAGATTTCTAAAATCTCGGAAATACATCTTATTTATTTCTAACCAATAACCCTTGTATGAAATTGAATGTGTCTATCTTTGAAAACGACACAATTCATATGCCTACAAACTTCCAACCCCTTTTTCACCCTCTTAGGGGGATGATTTTTAAAATCGCTGAATTACATCTTTATTTATTTCTATTCAGAAACCCGTATACGATATTTCATGTGTCTATCATTGAAAATACCGAACTTCCCATACAAACTTTCAACCCCTATTTCACCCCCTTAGGGGATAGATTTCCGAAAGAAAAGTAGCCTATAGCCTTCCTCAATAAGTGGACTATCTAACAGTGAAAGAATTTTTCAAATCGGACCCGTACTTCCTGAGTTTAGCGCGCTCAAACAAACAAACTCTTCAGCTTTATAATATATAATAATTATAATAATATAAATAATATATATAAAGTATAGATAAATAATTATAGTATCTTAGCCGTGTCACAGATTAATAAATAGTTACTTGGCCGTGTGCAGCGCCCCTTATTGAACTCCACTGCGGGTGACGTAACCTACGACAAACTTATTATTTGCGGTTGGTACAGTATTCGGGTCTAGGGATCGAACCGCAAAATTAAGTTTGTTTTTTTTGTATATACTTTTCCGGGATAAAAACTACCCAGTGTGGTGCCCAGGATATTAAAGAACAATTATACCAAGTTTCATCGAAATCGAACCGGTAGTTTTTGCGTGATGCCTGAACAAACAGACAGACAGACAGACAGACAGACAGACAAAAATTTTTTTAATCACATTTTTGGGTTCGGTGTCGGTCTAGTAACACACCCCGCCATTAATTTTTTTAATATTTTCAATGTACAGAATTTTCACTTCTACAGATTTATTATAAGTATAGATGAGCAATAAAATATTAATATTTAATCACGATGTTGATGTTGTAATAATATTTCACATTTTTACGGCTATGTCATGAAACAAGAGAATCATCAATCAAAGTTCAGAAAAATCGCAGCGAAGAAACTTAGTTACCTTCAGATTATTTACGCATATGTTCCGTCCATTTCCAAGAAAACGACAAATACACCACGAAAACACTAAGAGTATACTTAAAGAAATCTGAATTACCATGCGATAACGTAAATGATATTATATATTGTAAATATAACATTGCTGGAATTTTTGTTTTACTTTGTTATTAGAAAAACTAACTTTTTTGATGTTCAGTATACTTACGGGGCTTATGAGAGGCAGAACCAGTAGGTATATGGCAGTTTTTTTAATACTGTAACGCTAGATATTTACAAAAACTGATCCAACTGTGGATTACTATACCAAACGGCAGAAATTAACTAAACTTATTTTATTTGAAGAAAATTAAAGTATTTTAACAGTTGAAATACTTTTTTTACCCACGTTGGCAGAATGTAAAACAATAGGGTATTTTACACCATATAAAAAAAATATAAAAATGTTTAATGTTTATGATAGATTTTGAAAAAAGTAAACGAGAAACGTTAGTATTTATTTATAAAAATGCAATGTAAATTTTATAATTTAATTTGAAAAATCGTCTTTTTTAATCTACATATATTTTAAATGTTTAAAACGCTATCCGCCATATTGCACGATAATTTGTACTTTCTGCTTTCACAAAACCGTCTTCCATGATGCGATTTTAATAAAATTAAGGATAAAAATCCACTAACGTGATAATACCTTGCAAAATTTCAAAATAACACAAAGCACTACAAACATCCAGATTGTGTACTCCACAGAGTACATTTTACATATAGGGTATACTCTCGGAGTGACGTCACGAGCCGTTTCCGCGCGAAAATTAAATATCATAAATAAAAATAGCTTGGCATTTTTCAGTTTTATAAAATTAAAATTCTACTGGTTCATTACGATGTAAGGATTAAGTTAAAACAGTTTTGAAAAAAAGGTGTGATACCCTATTGTCGCATCTGCGCGCTTTGATTGTTATCTATGAGAAAATAACAAGCTTGCCCCGCGCATGCGCGGCTCGCGCGCTTGCCCTAACTTCAAATGCGTGCGCTATATTTTGTTTGAAATAGCTTCTCTAGTACGTAGTACATTATAACTCAATGAATAAAACAAGGGTATCAAGATACCATTCTTGAGAAGGTTGTGAAGCCCCTTAACAACACCATGTTCAATAACCAAGAATGGTCCTTCCAGCAAGACTCGGCGCCGGGTCATAAAGCTCGGTCTACGCAGTCTTGGTTGGAAACGAACGTTTCGGACTTCATCAGAGCTGAAGACTGGCCGTCGTCTAGCCTCGATCTTAATCCGCTGGATTATGATTTATTGTCAGAATTAGAGAGTACGGCTTGCTCTAAACGCCATGATAATTTAGAGTCCCTAATACAATTTTTTAATTCTCATGTTATTTGTGATTTATTGATAAGCTGTAAAAAAATAAGTATTTTTTAAATAAAATATTATCTAATTGCTCGTGATTTTTTATTTAAATAACCAGTTCATATTTTTTATTATTAGATAGGTATGTCGGTAAGATCAAAAATATTATTCATACTTCCTCATTTTATCAGTATTTAATTCGTATTTAAATATAATCTAAAAAACACACTACCTAAAAAAGACGAGCAAAACTCGGTGATTCAGGTACACAGGTATATCTACACTAATATTATAAAGAGGGAAGATTTGTATTTTTGTATAAGTATAACGAATAAACTCAAAAAATACTGGACCGATTTTAAAAATTCTTTCACATACGAAGCTACATTATCCACGAGTAACATCGGCTATATTTTATTTTGAAAAAAAAAATAGGGTTCCGTAAGATATTAGGGTTTTTCGGACACAAGGTGTAAAAATCAACCAGAGAAGTTACTTATTTTGCGTACGCTGCCTAAACTATAAAAGATAGAACCATAAAATGTTCTAATTAATCGTAGATCTTATAAATATCTACAAAAAAGTCCGCGACACACTATACCTATCTATGTCGAGTGAGGCACAACAACCATTTTTTAATTTAAAAATTTTAAGAATCTTTTTTTTGGATTACATTTAAACGCGTTTATTTTACTCATCAAAATAAATGTTTTCATCACTAAGCACACTTTACGTAGATAATAATTTGGTCTTTGAATGTTTACAATTGGGCGTTTGGTTTTAAAGTTATGGCGAAATTAAAATATTAGGATTTCTGCTGCACGGCCCGTTGCGAAGTGAGCGCGTCACCAAGGCCTTACGCGCGTATTTTTTACTAAAAAATTAGATACCGCGGGCGGAGTCGCGGGGAACAGCTAGTTGTAAATATGCAGAGACCCCTATGTGACTCGGGAAGCAACTGTCATATAGTGATCTATGACCTATCTATGACAGTCATTATAATAGAAATTAAATCAAATCATTTATTCATTTGCAAACATGGGTAGTAGATACATAGATCTTTAATTTTTAGGTAATATTTTTTTACCTTCAATGATGACAACAAATTTGAAACTAGCATTTCCAGTTTCACGAATGCTTAAACTATAAACATTAAAATCCTAAATTATTCGATAAACAATATTATTATGTTACATTTTATGAATTATTGGCAATTCAAACTGTTGCATAAGACGTGATAACAGCGTGAAAATAAATTGTGAAACAATTTCATATGGGCACAGCTGAGTGTCCGCTTCTCGACGAAAGTACTTAGTCATAGTTCGTCGCGTCGGCAGTTAATTTTTTCTCTAGGACTGGCCTGCGCCTTATCTCCAGGCGCACAATACGGCACTGAAAAACATCTTGTGCAGAAGTCTCTGTTGCCTTCAAGATAAAAATAATCATAAAAAAACTATAATATAGTAAGTTTTTCTTTCTGAATAAAACGAGGCGCTGTCCGTTCACTTTTAGAACTCATAATAACAAACCATGGTTTCAAATCAGACAGTCACAGTAGGTATGCTGTTTGATGTACTAAGTTTTTGAACTTACTTCTTGTATTGTTACGCTCCTGTACACAGGGAAATTTTATAAATACATACATACTGTAGGTAAATTACACCCATAGGACAAAATATGCTCATGCTCATCACACTTACCAATAGACCAACAGGCTCGTCAAAAGAGGCCTTAATCCAGTGACATTACATTGTCCGAAACAAGAACGTGCAGGATGTGCCAGGAAGCAGATGAAAAGCCACTACACTTTCTGACGTACTAAGAAAAGCAATAAGTAATATGGCTTCAGTAATTATACCTGCTTATAATTTTTATACAGGATCTGAACAAACAATGAAAAGGTCGTATTTCTCTACAGCTGTTAATAGGTTTGTATCTACACGTCATGAAGTGTTACGCTGTGCAGTGCGTAGCTCCTGCTCCTTATTTATATTGGTAACGTCCAGCGTGGTGCTCTTCCCAGTCCTGGTGACTGCCAAAGAGACCCTTCAGCAAAGAATCTACAAAGGGTTTCAAGACCGCAATAACGAATACCCTTTCGTCCTCGCCTTGTTACGTAAAGCTAAAGTAAGAATTTGCACAGGCACGCTTATTTCACCAACTTGGGTACTGAGCTCTGCTCATTGTAGATCAGGAAGTCACGTACAATATGGTGATCTGACGTTACCTCGCGAGAATATCACTAGCCTGAGTGCTATATTAAAATATCTAGTACATCCGTCCTATAGGTCGTACTATTACTTTAAAAAACTAAAGAATTATAACGACATCGCAATGGTGATGGTGGAATTTATACCAACAGAGCATGGACGACTGTCAGGGCTTGACTATAAAACTCTGATCGGACTTGAGGTGATGTACCTTGGCCTTGGAGTTAGTAACATGACTAGTAAAAACACATACGACAATAAGGAGCCTCGACAAGTGGCGTTCGGAGTTGTATCGTCATGTACTGACGTGGCTAGAGTCATATTTCAATTCCCTAGGATTTGCGTTGCGTCCCATTGCACCCACAGGCAGTCCGCGTTCCCCGGGGATGCAGGCGGACCGCTATTGAACGATAATAAAATTATCGGGATCACTATTGGAATACTCCATAGCCCAAAAATTACTATATTTACGCCCATAAGCCCGTATTTATCGTGGATACGCAAGAATTTAATGCAGTAAAGTTAGAATATTTTGCGGTTATATGTAGATACCTAAAGAAGTAAAGACATTTAATTAACGTCGTGCACTTAGTTGTTCTTTACCTAATTAGTCTAATTACAACTAAGCCGAGATTGGCTAAAAATCACCATACCTTTGAACTGAGGAGATATTGCAAACCCTTAATTATGAGGGAAAACATGGGCGTAAGATTGCTCGCCGACATTCCAACAAAGTAAGCATCTATGCGTTGCGAGATCAGGAATTCTGTACGATAAGCATTTTGATAAAGTTTATGTAAACCTGTTATTGCTCGTTTTTTTACTGAATTGCAAGCCCTAGTCCATAACGAGTAGGTACTTTTAAAATAGGTACCTTTGTTGCTGTAGAGTCAAGCGCCACAAGAGCATTAGCAACCCAAATTGATTGGTAGCCATCAGCTCAGCTGCCTACAATACCTATCATGATACAAGTCATAGTGTTATACTGTTGGTATGAATACAATTACAAAGTAAGATGCTAGAGCCTAAGCTAGGCTAGAGACCAGTTTTCAAGACATCAGGTCGTCCCCAAGTGGCCAGTGCGTGCTAGCAGAATAAACCAATAACATCGGGGATTACAGGAAAGAAAATATGCTAGTGTTAGTGAGTTTGTTGCGTAAGTGAAGGTTCGTATGACAAATCAAAATATTCTCATATCAAGTAGGCCCAACTAGGCAGGAACTTTCGAAACGTGAAGTGACGCTAGTTGCGGAGTTCCAAAATGTCATTCCTATGGAGAAGAACTGGCAATAAATTTACGTTGTGTTGGCGGTGATTAAGCCGATGGTTTTTCAAAATTAAGTTCGGTGCAATTATCTACACTAATATTATAATGAGGAAAGATTTGTATTTTTGTGTGTAAGATAAGATGCTTGTAGATAATAAACTCAAAAACTACTGTGCCTATTTCAAAAATTCTTTCACTATTAGAAAGCGACATTTACCCTGAGTAACGGTACCTCTAGTACATAATAAAGATTTTGGCATGTCTCGTCTAGCCTATGCGAAGACTTAACATTACGGTACCTATTTCTACCTACTTACATAAAATGTACATAAATGCTGCATAATGATAACTCAATAACAGTTTTGCTTTTTTGAAACTATAAAATTATTACAAAAGTATTAATAAAAATAGGCATGGCTCTAGCAGCTGCGACACTTCTCCTAAATTAAAATTAAATTGAGATCAATGATGCTGAGTCACTTTTGTTATTAATACAAGTATTTTTCAACAGTGAGTTCGAAACTAATATTCGTTATCGTGAAAGCTTAGTACATATCTTAGAAACTAATGGAGCGAGCACGAGAAACTTTTGCACAACCTTTTTAAAACCAGCACTCAGCAGAATGAAAATATGGAACAAAATAAACAAACTACTTAACATATCAATAAACGTGGTGGGCTAGCGATTCCATGACCGGATGAAATTCATATTATTATGCACATGGTTGCAGGCTCCAACCCAGGCAAGTACCAATATGAATTTTTCAAATTTGTATGTACTTTCTTAATTATTCTAAGACGCCATTGACGAACGGTGATTGAAAAACATCTAGAAACCTGGATTCCAAAAATTTTAAACTTAAATCGCCTAGTCGCAATGAGCAAGCGTGGTGACCAATGCTCATTTCTCCGCTATATGGGAGCCCACGCCTGTGCCCAGCAGTGGGACATTTATAGGCCGGACCTTATTTCTTTTATCTATGGGCCGGACATATTAATATTAACTACCATCAATATAAACAATGACAAATGACGGAATAAGTAGTTACAAGTTATTGTTATTTCACTTTAAGTTGGTACCATTTTTGTCTACTCCTATAACTTTATCATATTTTGTAGGTACAGGCTACTACTACTACTGGTTCTCCGTGTGAATTAATTATATTATTTTTTCCGTAAGTTTATTAAATGTTCAAATGTTGTGTAAAACAACTAAGACTAGAAATGATAAAAAGATAACAAAAATCTCCTAGATCTGTAAGTAGCTAGGTAGATAACACACCTTGAACTTTCAAGAAAAACCAAAATTGTTCTTAGCAGTTTCACATCCAGGATTATTTTAGTGTCGGATTAATAAAGAGTTTTTTTTAAACCAACCATGAACAGCGGTATTAATTTGTAATTTTTGATGAAGATAATTCTTGTTCATCAATGACAAGATGGCTTCTTCGAAGTTGGTGAAGTTCGGTCGTGTGTTCATTACATCGTAAATCCACTTGAGATAAGGACTAATGGGTGTGTAGTAGGAGACTGAGAGCGCGGCGACGGGACCTCCGTGCAGGACAGCCACCAGCTTACCGTCGAGGAACAGCGGCCCGCCGGAGTCCCCTGGGAGCGTGTCCTGCTTCTTGTTGTTGCACCTGGGTGAGACACAAAGAAACGGACCCAAGGTGTGTGCGTCCGGGATAAACTCACACCGCGTGACCACTCCATCGCCGACCTGTAGCGGCCGCATGTCGTCCTGGTCGCTAACAGTCTGGTTGTTCTTGCTCCCGTGCGATTGCGTGATGCCGAAGCCCGCATACTCAACAGAGTGGCCTAACATCGCTTCATAGTCCACCCCCGACAATGCCCCGAAATGCTTCATGGAGATTGCGCTTACTCGTAACAAACCAATATCGTTTGTCGATAACCTCCGAGAAGGTGGCACCACCATTTTTAATATCGTTCTCGTCTTCGCTTCGGTCGGATGAATGGACATGTTGCCGAACTGTACGTGTTTGGCGTGCCATAAACAATGGGCAGCGGTCAGCACCCAGTTAGGAGATATGAGAGTGCCGGTACAGTGCCGATACGCGTCTACAAGAGCGACAACGTAGGGGAACCGTCCTTCAGTGTCATCGCTGCCTTTATAGATACGCTGTATCAGACGGTCATTCATCAATTCGACAACTGTTGCTGATTGCAACAGTAACACTGCGTAAACGATATTCATACTCTTCATATTTCTTGGCGGTGTGGAGTAAATCAAAATTGGTAACGGTTATCGGCAGTACCTACTTAAAAATGATTTCAAAATGGAATTCAAAAAGTTTCCATATCGTAATAATATATCACTTTGTGTCATAAATATTGTTTTATGACTACATGTAAGTATTGACTTTTGGATCACGTTTAAAATGACTAACGTTTTATGTAGTAAAAAATATGAGCTTGTTTATCGTGGGATTGTGCGCAAGTTGCTTGTAAGTGGCTAGTACCTACTTCTAAAAAAGCTTATAGCACCAGCTTTACACATACATAAGTGACAAAGAACTTAATACTTACAAAAATCGCTACCACGAAGTGCGCAGCACAGCTGTGCCAGCCAGGCCAAGCTGCGCGCGAATTGTGAATCCATTTAAAAGTTTTCAATGTCTAATATTCGCGTAAACCCCAGAAGACAATATTCTTACTAATATTATAAATAAACTAGCTGGACGGGCAACCGTTGTTCTACTATATTAAAAAAATCTATCATATCACTTAAGGGTTTGAATAATAGATAAAAGCTGATTCTCAGACCTACCCGACATGCACACAAAATTTCTTACAAATCGGTCCAAATATTCGGAACAAACATCGAATCACGAGACTTTTGTATATTAGAGATTGTGTGAGTGAATAAGACAGAAGATAATTGTGATAGATCACCCAAATCAACACTAAAATGTTTCAAATATAAATTAAAGACTCACGAACGCTTTGAGCGACCCCTAGTCAAACGAGTATCAGGAAATAGCAATTTATTAAATGTTTCAGCAGTAATACGCACACAATAGGGTTTAATTTGGGGTCATGCTGCTCATGCTCCACTTCGCCTTGACCTGTCTGAGACTGCAAGCAACCGGCGTGCGAATCTTCCCCCTCGCTCGATAGATGGTGTTACATGTCAAAATAGAAGTCGCAATGGTTTCGTTACACGAGTTTGGTTAGTCGCGCGCAGTGTGCGAGGTTCGTCAGTAACAATCATAAGATTGAGAGCTTATATCACATCAATCTTATGACTGTTATTACTAAAATCACTGATATAGAACATGGCTCATTCGAGGCGCGCTCTGCAATATTGAGTTATTGGGCGTTGCTGAGAGTGGGCTATATATAGGGCACCTTTGGCCTGTGGTCAGAGTTGTACCTAAGCGTGACGCATTCTGCGTCTTGTGCTTGGTACACGACTGATTACATTTCAAGGGGATCGTCACGAAGCATCATGCCTTGTGACAATGATTGATAATCTATTGTCTGTGAGCGGCTCACACTCTCACACACACAAAAAATTATATTATGGGGTCTGTTGGGCTATCTACAAAGTACTTCGAAAGTACCTACGTCCGGGAAAATTCCGGTCACTCGGCGCATGCGATTAGATCGAATAAATCTCATTATCAAGTCATGTATGAGGTGCCATACAAGTTACATCGTTAGAATTGTCATGAAATCGCCTAAAAGTTATATAGAGATCGGTTTTACTGGTAATAAATTAATAAAAAATGTTTAAATGGTTTTTTTCTGTTTTCTTATGTTCATTAAGTAAAGATAATGATCTTTTTATTATCAAGAAAATTAGTAATTATTTCAAATAGGTATTGTATAACTTACGCCATTTTTTAGATTATTTTTGATGGTTTTTTTTTTCGTTTTTATAAACATAATTTATTATTTTAGTTTATGTTAAGATTATAAATATTTAAATAACATAATTATTTACTTAAAGAAAAATATTATAACACATTATCTAATAAAATAATAATAATGTTCGTTTATTGCAAGTTTCACAGACTAATAAAATCTTATACACGCTCAGTCAGTATACAGAGTTAATACACATTAAATAACAATTTTGTAACAATAAATTATTCAAACATAATGAATGTGTAACCCACAGCAGTGATTATAAGGTCTGCAACCTAACTTATCCACGAGTGCTGTCAAGGCGGAAAGGTAGCTATGAATTATAGATTAAGGCGCAGTTTTTTCACTCAACCAGCGTTATATATATATGCTAACTTATGGATATATTTATTTTAAATAGTTTCAAATGTCGGCTGCCAAAAGGTTCAAATGTTTTTTTTTTTCATAAAACAGTCAAATAAGTCAGTGAGTTAATTGTTTAACTACTTATTAGAATTGATGACAGATTTTTGAAAAATTGATGTATTTTAAACTAAATTCAGCCGAACTTTTAAACCATAAGTTAGGTTATAGACGACCTAGACGGGGTGATAGCAGACCTACAATGCGGCGCACGGGTTGCACGACGACTATGCCAGGTGGTCTACTTGAGTCTGCTTGTGAGCGTTCGTTGTGCTTCCTGCGTAGTGCCGTGGGTGTACTGGATCTTTACTGTCGTATTCATACATGAGATTTGGTTTTAGGGTTCCGTACCTCAAAGGAAAAAACGGAACCCTTATAGGATCACTTTGTCGTCCGTACGTCCGTCAGTCTGTCAAGACCCATTTTCTCAGGAACGCGTGGAGGTATCTAGCTGAAATCAAATACTCAGGTCTACTGTTCCTTGGAGTTCCGTGTAAAAAAATGAAACTTCTAAGCCAACGCAATTTATAGATACAGCCGTTTACTCTTGACATGCGCGAGGGTGCCTACAGGGTACTTCTTGTGAACTTAGATTCTTGATATTTGGTACGAAGCAACGTGTTATAGCACAAAAAGAAAATGGTAAAACCAAAAATTTTAAATTATTGTGTACTTAGTGTGATGATGAATGCAATGTTTCTGTTCAACTCCAGGGATCTCTTCAATCATTATTTTATATTCGGTATAATACGATCATTTATTCTCATTAGGCATGTCAAGCCTCCTACTAGTAAAACAAAAGTGAGAAGATATTCGCCTGTCTAAAATGTGCATTCAATTTAATGAACTTTGGTCTCAGATCAGATCAGACCAGACTTGGATGTTTTTTGGGTCCCTAGTTACACAGTTCAGGAAGTCAATTAAGATCAATTAGGTCACAATAGTTAAGTAGTTATTGCCTGTGTGATGATGTATATGTCTCTGTATTATTTTGTTTTGTCTTGCATAACAAAATAATGTAACATTTATTTTTAGGTAATCATATTTAGCTAAGTGTTGTATATAATTGACATAATACATTTGTTTGTTACTAGTTCATATCTTTTTATACAAAGAGTGACGTATGTGCTGTTGGTGTACGTATTTAACTATACTATCTATCTTCTTTAATAAAACTATAATAAAATAGTAAATTACTACATTCATTTGCCGGCTGTCAAAATGTATGTACTGTATCTAGCAAAAACGGCTAAATTCTTTGCTGTATTAAATTGAGAGAATGTTTTCCAAAAATCTGAGACGGTATTAGGCTATGTTAAAACACAGTATTACATCCATATTATAACGTACTCTGTGATTACATCCAGGTGATAAGAAATGGAGCTTTATATTCCCAAAATTTTCTTTGCACACGTAAATTGGCATTATTGGCATGTAAACAACCAAGTAACCATGGAAAATACTGGGTAACCATAACGACCAGATCTGATTGAAGTATGTAAAAAAACTAAACCAACAAGCAGTCTCTTTCACACGGTTTTTTTTTAATTTATTATTCTCAAAGGCACATATTTGATTAATTTTACAAATTTACTCGCTAAACTTATGACGCATAAGTAATTCCCCTAACATTTTAGAAATTATTGTTGAAGTTAGTTTTTTATCATGTAGTTTAGTTTGGGACCTATTTTGCACAGTGGACATCGGAAAACCTGCATGCAATTTTCTTCTGACGGTTGTCACTCTAAAATAAGATCGAAGGCTATCCTCAGGGTTGAGAGTCAGATAGGGGCCGGTAGTGTTACAACAAACCTAAGCCATGTGAGATTGGCATTTTTCCACAAATCATAAATAGCCTACTTAATTAACTGCCCAGCGTGTGCCACCGCCCACCAGTGTGTGTGACAGTCAGTTGACCCGCGTCCCGGTTGCATTATTCACCACCCTTCTGCCTTACATCCCCCGTCGCTTGCAGATTATTCGTCTTCGTCGTCTTCGTCGTCTTTCATGTATATCTATGTTTTGAATCCGCAACCCTGAACATACAAATGTGGTCATTGAACCGCTAGGCCACCACGACATTTCACTTTCAGTTATTGACGTCACTAAATAAACTAATCAACGGGAACAACGTCGCGGGTACAGCTAGTTGGAAATAAATAATGTAACGCGACGCCGTGAACGCCATCTAGTTTTATTTAACCTATTCGTCCCCGAGCGGCGACCGGTCGCCGCAATTCAATAGAAAATCATTGTTGTGTCTCATTAGCGGTGATTAGAGAGATTAAAGTAGACAGGACCGGACTCGCGATCGGGCGCACGAGACAGCCAATCGTAGCAACTCGTCTCTCGCTCGGCCTACTTCGTGCTAGCACGAAGCGTGGGTCCTAAACGATCGCGAAGGGGATCGACATTCGACAGCACCAGTTACACCAGTCCGCTCATGGCCGCGACGCACGCGCCTTGCTTGTATTATCTGTTGTCGTTGTTCGGGCTACCAAATTGTACCTTTTTGTAACTTGTGTTCACAATATGCTGTCTTGAAGTTTAAATCGTGTTTCGAAATTTATTTATCTCCCTGAGATACCCTATCTGTTAGTATAAACTATTACAATAAATAATAAATGCAAATTGAAGCTTAACATTCGTGCTTAGACTCTCCGTGGACCGTAATGGAGCAACGGTGATCCTTGATGAAATTTATATGAATATAATAGATATAAAGATTCGTTGCTGTGCAGCTCATTAAATGTATGGCCTGATTTTGATGCGATTTGTTGTTTGAAAGGTAACGTGATAGAGGTGCGTTTATCTATAGGTATTTTATATTATTATCTATAGGTCTTTTTCTTTTTTAAAGTGCCTGTTTTTTATTAATTAGGTAATTATAAAAAGTTTGGCACACAGGTCAAATACAATTTACTAAGTAGGTAGTTACCTGTAGGTACCTACATTATTTAATTTTATGATCCTCGTAGATCGTCGTAGATAGTGTTTAGCCGTGTTTAGCAAACCCGCGACAGACAACAAAAAAATCACTCATGCAAGTGATAGAGTAATTATAATCTCTATAATACAGAAGAGTAGAATACATTACAATGTCTTTGTACCTATAAATAAATCCTTCATACAGAAGTAGCTAACCACTATGACCACTACATTTGACATTCATAAAGCAAATATTGCGTGTGCATCTCAGTGTGCATGAGTCAACAGAAGTCAGCAAACATCGAACGACAAACTATTGTGACACATTTAAAATATATTTTTTTAAATTAATTTAATATAGAATAATGAACATAGTAGGTCTATTGAAACAAACATGGACACCTCTAAAGTACACAGTCAGGTCGTCCACGAGCGCCACGCAGTATACGCAATTCCTGCAAAACTTGCCCTGCGTGCAATACTCCAAGCTTTGTAATGGTGTGACTGTAGTCACGGACGAGCGAGAGAGCTACAACGCTTGTGTGGGACTATTTATGGACGGCGGATCAAGGTACGAAAGTAACTTCGAGAACGGTATCACCCATTTCTTCGAACATATAGCTTTTAAAGGCACAAGAGCGAGGCCGAAACAAAAACTAGAGGCGCAGATGGAGTGTCTAGCTGCGCGGTTCAAATGTTTCACAACGAGAGATATGGCCGTATACTACGTCCAGTGCCTCTGCCAAGACACGCCACTCGCCACCGACGTGCTCACCGACTGCGTTTTTAACAACGCTCTCTCTACATTTGAAATCGAAAATCAAAAGGAGACGGTTTACGAAGAAATGTTAGAGCACGATAATGACCCAGAGGCGATTGTTTACGACTACCTCCACGCATCTGCCTTCCAAGGCACACCGCTCGGTCACACCATCATGGGTCCAAGCGACAACTTATACAATTTCACCGACGCTTCCATCTGCCGATACCTAGCTAAGTGCTTTGACCCCTGCAGGACTGTGATAGCAGCTGTTGGCGGAGTCAAACACGATCAAATGGTAGCACTCGCCAGCTCGTATCTGATAAGACTGGAGCCGATTAAATGTATGGACATCGACCCTTATAGATTTTCTGGGTCTGAAATTCGTTACCGCGACGACACGATGCCTGTTGCCGTCGTTTTGGCAGCGGTCGAGGGGCCGTGCTTTACTCACAACGACAATCTTGTGATGGAGGTGGCTCGGTTCATAATGGGCGGGTGGGACCGCTCACAACCCAGCGGGCTTTCGCACTACGCGAAGATCGTACGCATGATCAACCCCCTGGAAACATGCGACTCGTTCAAGACTTTCAACATCAATTACAAAGACTGTGGACTCTGGGGCGTGCAATTCGTGGGGAAATCTATGCAGTTGGACAACATGATGGGTATCATACAGGACCAGTTCATGTACTTGTGCTTCTGCGTGACGGAATCTGAAGTTGAACGAGCTAAGAACTTTTTGAAGACGAAGATTCTGTCTGATAATGAGAGTGCGTTGGGTACGTGTATGGATATCGGTCGCTGGACGTTGTACAACGGGTACCGACCATCGTTGCTGCAGAAGCTGAACGCGGTGGACAAGATAACGGCCACTGAAGTACGAGCGGTTTGCGAGAAGTACTTGTATGACCGGTGCCTGGCCATGGCATCCGTCGGCCCCGTTGAAGGCCTCTACGACTACTGCAGGTACAGGGCGCGCATGTACTGGCTCAGGACTTGACTAATATACTTGTTTAATATTGCTTACCTGTGTTGTTTATTTTGTAATACTCAATCGACCAACACGCACATGCCTGTTTGTCTGTCTTGCATCCTAGATTTTCTTCGTGAAGATAACTTCATTCTTCCAAAAAGTTAGAATAATCGGAGGGGTAAGACTATAGACGGAATAAATCCTTTAACATCTAAACAGGCTTTCATAAGTAATTGTAATTATTATTATCGATAAACAATATTCGTCACATTACCATTAAATTAAAAAAAAAACCTGATGAGGGTTTTTACGATGTAAAAATTCCACTACGTTTGATAGTGTCGTATTAGGTATAATTTATTATGATCATTGTTTGTCCATTTCGCCTTGTGTCTTGTTCTTGGCTATTTCGCTCCGCATGGTTCTATAACTACTTTATGGGTTAGAAAAAAAAGGCTACTTTGTCGCCAAGCAGAATATTATGAGAACTTAGATCATATGGCTCATAATCCGAGTAAGACAACAATAATTATGTGGCATATTCATATAGTATAGTATAGGAAAACATACAGTCGAACATGAGCCTCCTCCATTAAGTCGGATCAAAAAAGCGCTCCCACCTATATAAAATGTACCTGGTCTACTCTGTGGTTCCCACTTTCTGTACGCCTAGATCTTTTAAACATCTTTTATTGTATTTAAAAAAAAACGCATTAAGGAATTTCGCTTGTGTCGCGGGGGTTTCACAAACATTCAAATCAAATGCACAAGGAACACCCAGACTTGGAACAAGCATTTGTGGATCACACAAATGCTTGTCTCATGCGGGGATCGAACCCGCAGCACTTCGCGTACAGTGGTAATTAGCGTGGTGACCTATACCCCTCGGCTATCCGTGAAGTCAAACAGCGCAATTTGAATTACAATCTATATATTAATACGTGATGCCAAAACTTTGGACCCCTTTTTACGAAAATTGCGCGGACGCAGGAGCATAAAATTTGGCACACTTATAGTTTATGTGTAGGAGAAGTGGAGAACGCTAATATTTTTCAATAATAATGCTTATAAAGTACATTAAATCAATAAATAAAACATTACCCACACTACCATGCATTTCACACACACATGTTTGTTTTGTTTTTCATTGACTGCTTACTGACATTGACATAAATAAGTGGTTTAAGTTTTTATATATCCGAATATAACGGCCAAGGACATTTAGCAAACGATAAAAGAGGTTTTACAAAAAACATTGTTTGCAGAGAAGTTTGCAATATGTAATAATGTATATTAAGTCACTCACAATTTAAATTTATATTATAAGGTCGAATTTCGACCATTGGGCGACCACTAGTATGAATTAATTGATGTGTAGTTGACTTGGTAGTTGACAGTGACTAAGTCGATATAGAAATCAATCAGCGTGGTGTATGAGTGTATGACACTCACTGCGTTGAACAACTACCTTTTCAAATGTATTACTTTCAATAATTTATTACTTTCATCAAATTTAATTAAAAACTAAAACACCTTAAATATATTTAAATACTAGCTTCTGCCGCGACTTCGTCTGCGTGGACTTCAGAATTGGGTCCAAAAAGAAAAAAAAAATTGAAATTAATGAAAAATGGAATAACATTTTCACCCGAGCTTGCGCTGTAATAGAGAAAAATACTGAATTCCTAAGCTGTCTGCCCACGGCTTAGCTCGGAAACAATTTTCAATTTTCCCTCGGGAACTACTGAAGGAATCGGGATAAAAGGCAGCCTATGTTCTTTCCATGTCAAAGGCTACATGCAAGCCAAATTTCATCCAAATCCATTCAGCCGTTTTTGCGTGATTGGGTAACAAACATCCAAACATCCACACTTTCACATTTATAACATTGAGTAGGATTAAGCAAAGCAATAGAAGGATTTGAACTTTAATTTGAACTTGGGTGAAAATAAAACACTTTTTATAGAAAATTATAATTTATTATGTAGTAGAACTAAACTATAAAAATATAAAGGTATTTGAGTATAAACAAAGCATATTATGTCTTAGGGACAGTAATCATGATTAATTATTCAAATAGCCAAAAATATGACCTGTATTGCTTTCGATAAAATACCTATACGATTTAAACCATTCAAAAAACGTGTAATTTCTATTCCGGTTAATTAATTAATCATGGTTTACTTAGTAAGGGTATGAAAAGAACGAATCGTTTTCATGAAAAAAAGGACACCCATATCAAATAAATAATGAAGAAACAATTTCGATTATTGGTGGGGTGTTAATACCTACTTAAAAATAATGTTTTGTCGTTCAGGTCACGTACCCTTAACTTTTCCGTTACTAAATATTACCGTCGATAAATATTTTATTACTAGGTCATATTCACATTGGGTGAGTGACTTGCGCCAGTGGCTGACAGCTTAAAGTAATGGCGCGAGATGTAAACGATCTAAAATTCGAGGCAGCACCGATTTGAAGTCTTCACTCACTCAGTGTTATTGGGCCTAGAGAAACTTTAAGATACCGTGAAGTGGGGCTATTAAGAAACCATGGGGTTATTTTGATTTCAGTCCATTTTCCATCAAGGCAATTTTTGTTCATAAATTAAAGAAATATGTGTTCTTAATTTCAGATTATAATTAATATTACTGTGTATTATTCATTGTTTTGATGTTATTAAAAAAAAACTAGGTCCAATGTTTGTCCCAAATAACCTCACCATTCCAAAATAACCCCATTTTACCGGTACTTATAATGAACTATGCTGACATAGTTCTGTCGTTCGAACGCAAACCTGGGGCCTTATCCACAAAGTCAAAGCGTGCCTGGAGAGGCGTTAACTCCTTCGACTTACTATACTTGAAGTTAAAAATGAGTTAATGGTCCATTTAAACTAACACTGTCCGGTGACCGGTCTTAGAACTTAAAAAAGATTGGGCGACCCGGGGTAGTTGACCGTTTCGTTTCGACTTAATGAATAAAGCACCAGATAACAAAGATGGAGAGCGTTTGAAACTGATTATCTTGTTATTTTTACTTGGTATCTTGAATCTTAACCATGGCACCTATAGTCATGAGTAAAATATATTTGCATTCTTTAGATAAATAATTGATTTCTTAACATGTTTGTGAAATGTATTTAAAGTTAGTGGTATCCTCTCACAGGTTACAATAAAATATTATTATTATTTAAAGTATAATTACTATACAGTAATTATACATAAAAATGCAATAATATACATAATTATATTTATTATACAGCGTGTAACAAAAACCCTGTCCGATTCCTGAGAGTATTATTCGGTATCGGACTGCGAACACTATACGTAGCCATTAAATGGATTGGAGATAATTATTTTTTCCCCAGTGAAAATTGATAAATAAAAGTAAAAACTGATCCAAGGCAACAGCAACACTGACCGCTCCTCAAAGTTCACGTACTTACTACCTACAGCTTTGTGTCAAAGAAGCCGCCTATGCGAGACGGTTCATGAACTCATACACTCTCATCATCACTCATACCACGAATATGCCTTTATTGGATCTGACAGGAGTTTTGTTACATGTTATATATTGTTACATTGAAACCTTTACTTCTAAAGAAATTAATTCATGTATATCAGACTCTGAGATCTAAACTTCAGAATGCTAACATATTTTAGGCACAATGGATCGGATTATATGGGAAAATGGCGACAAAGGTGAAAAAAAAATAAACGAAAAATAAAATAGAAAAAACATCAAAACGAATATAATCTCAATTTCGTTTATTTTCATATTTATCGACATATTACATTATTTAATAACATTAATCGCTAAACATTAGATGAAGAAATAACTTATACATGATCACAACGTAGAGAGCTTAAGGAAATTTAAAGAAACATTCGTTGTATTAAAGAAAATGCTTATAAAGGGAGCGGTGCGCGGGTGTACTGGTCTTAACATCGTCGCCATGTTTAATATTAACAGCACATAAGTATATGCTGTTTAAAACTATTCATTAAGAATATGATAATATAAGAATTGACAACCAAAATTCTTGTTCAGCCAAGCCTTTCCTCAACCTATGTTGGACTCGGCTTCAGTCGCACCCGATTCAGCTGAATACCGTATTTTACATGGACAACTGCCTCTGACCCCACAACCCATTTTAATGGGTACACGGTATTCCATGGTAAGACTGGTTTACAACCATAATAAATCAACCATAGATGATGTGATGTTTTTTCGAATAGTTTTTTAATTAAGAGATTAATCAAACTACAATTTATAGGCAGTCTTTTAAATTAATAATTATGATACAATCAACCTAATCTACAATATTAATTCTAGTGATATAATAACAGTGAAAGCTAATTATAGGTGCTTTCATAATACCTCTCTCGTTTCAACTCACAAGAGTGCTTTTACGTGAAAGAGTTAGCGACACGGCGACAACACGGCGACCCGAGTAACATCCAGCCACCATAAATGGGTACAAAATATATATTTAAATCGTAAATTCGATAAATGTACTCATTAAATTCGATAAGACTTACATCGAATGATAAACGTTTAATACTAGTGAAGTCTGGGAGTAGGTATACCTATTGAGCAATTTTGTAAAATTGAAAATGGGTTTCTATTTATACACATACACCTGCAAAGCAGTTACCACGTTTCGAATGATATTATAAACACCGATATAAATTGATACATGACAAGACTCCGCCTAAGAATTTCGCAGTCGAATGTTATACAATAGTTTTTATAGCAGCCTTTTTACGAGATTCAATCTCTATTCGGACGAATACAAATCACTATTATCATATACCACGCGTGTTCACAACTCTGCACTGACACTTATGATACTCGCTGCCATGTTCCCTGCAAGACTTATAAAGTAATCCGAATATAAATGAAAATGTGTTATCAATAAATATATAACGAAAGAGTGCAGAGTTATATACGCGAGCCATCTAGACCTACTCTCGAAAAATACTGGCCAATTTATGGACAATTTATTGTCATTTTATGATACCACAATTTTACATCCAAAGTTTACATGTTACTAATGTATATTATATATAAATATTATTTTAAACAGTACAACGTACGTAAGTAAAATAATGGAATGTAGTTCTGTCATACAGTCGACAGGTAGGTTAAATAGAAAATTAAAATAAAAACTATATCTAGACTATTCGTATGAATCTATTGGTTACTTTGCTTCGTGAAGAATACTTAAATAATAAACGTTAGAGACGGACAGGTTTGATATCGATACGGTGTATAGTTGCCTACAACACTGCGTATGACTGTGTGATCGTTTCCTAACCCAACTTACAGTTAGGTCAAGGCGATCTGTTTCAGTCGGCTCTGAATTTCAATTCTGTGACTTTCGAGTATTATTATGTTTAATTTTATGAGTATATAATTAATTGAAAAGGCGAGTCGCCCATTTGTAAAATAAAACCGGCAAAAAAATATATTTCAATATGTCCGGAATTGTAAGGTGTGTCTAAAAACATCATTTATTTAAAATTAAATTAAATATTTATGAAACAAAAAAACAATTAAAGGACTCTCCTAGGTAGGCAAAAAAAAAGGATTCTCAATCAATCTAATACATATATCAATTCCATTGCTTCGATTAAATTAATTTGTTTTTCCTTGCAGCTTGAGCTTTTAAATGTAACTGCCTTCTTAATACAATTAAGTACCAATATAATTACAAATAGCTCGCAAACATTATTCTTAACATTGAAATTCAAAATCGGCTGAAACCTCTTAATAACTAAACATTTGTCATGGATACATAGATCTGTGTACTTTTAAAACAATATTTGAGCGCAATGCGAAAATCTTAGATTGTACGGATTAGATACGTTAAGATAGACAGTAATTATTACCGAAAACATCGATACATAGTTTATCGATACATATACGACACTACTACGCGCATCTTAATCTAAGAAACTGTAAAATGTCGATTAAAATCGATATTAATTTTGAGGCCGCCTCTTTCTTTGAATTATTATTATTATTATGCCGAATCCCCCACAACTGCAATACGCTAGAGCCGAAGGGTGAACAAAAACAGTCCAACGAGTGTTGCGAACCATGACTGTTATTATACTATTTTTTTTTTATTTAACGTTCAATTTGTATAATATGTGTTTGTTTAGATCAAACCTTGGAAACTATAAGTCTACCCGCCTACGATTCCGATATCATAGCTGACCGAGTTTTGCAGGACGTGTGCCTTCTGCTACTACGTGTTGTTTATCATCTACCAAAAAGTCGGTCTCCGATTATCGACCGTGGGCGGGCAGGCTTCGGACTACTTCCTGGCTTTGACCACACTTCGTATATCCGATAATACAATATGCAATACTTGATCTGTTGTATAGTAAGTAATTTCACTGCAGAACTAAATTACATCTCGAAGTCTTACAGCTGTTTTTAGACCTGTTTGGCCTGAATTACAAATCTGAACAATTTTTATATTGTCGGTTTAGCAGGAATAGACATGAACATGGCTAACCGTTGATCTGTTTTCGTATTCTATCACACCTTTTACTTCAGGCCAATCTCTAAAGCCTCCTATATTAAAGACATTCAGATATTAAAATACTAATGAAATTTACTTATTAAAGGTCAATTCATACTAAAACGGAGTGGAAGCTCATCGAAACGTCAATTAAAAAAGATTAAAGCCAACAACTTAATGATCGTATTAATTATCCGATAAAAACAATAGAAAGAAAATTGCGTCTTCTTCTTTTTCTGCGCAGCTTTTTCCCAAGCTATGTTGGGGTCGGTTTCCAGTTTACCGGATTTAGCTGAATACCGTATTTTACAGAGCGACTGCATAACTGACCCCAACAACCCATTGCTAGGTAATATGGTATCCCATAGCAAGGCTGGTTGTCAATTTGTAATGACTTAACGACTGTCAAAGATCACTATATGGGAGTACCGACAGCGTAAAGTGATTTCCAAGGCACGGAGGGGTCTCCATATGTTTATAAATGGTCACCCATCCACGGACTAACCGCGGCGAGCGCGGCTTAACCTCTATACCGTACGGATTTAACTTAACCACGAGCCCCTCAAGAGAAAATGCATATATGCGTCTATTGTTTATCTCGGATAGAATTTGAGCCTTCCGCAGTTAAGGGTGAATTTGCTATATTAACTTTTAGATTGATTCGCTCCGACTGCTGAAGTATGAATGGAGCCTAATTGAGGCTACCTCAAATGAGACTTGACAACATACTAATGACAGTACATCTATTTGGCAACACATTATACTGAGTATTAAATAGAATAAAAGTTAAAAATATATTCTGAGCGCTGCTCAAACTTGAGCTGGCTTCGTAGATATGTTTCAGAGGTACTCAAGGGTAAGGCATGCGACTATTAGTTTTTCAATTATTGAAAAAAATATTAGACGAATATCTACTTACTACGACAGCGAATTAAAATTAAGGATTGGGGGTTCGCCACGTCACTTATCGCTACTATTTTCGCCTACTTATGACGTCACAAGCCCTCACCCCTGAATTTTAACGCGCCACATCTATTACTAATTTTATAGTTTTGAAAAATTAAAAAATACGTAGCAATTTTTTTTTCTGACATACGATCCAATTTGATTTTTATTTTTCATGCCTAGTCCGCTTCTTTATTATGAAAGCAATGTATAACCAATTGAGTATTTTGATTAACAGGAGGTAATGGGCTATCGGTCGCTAGTCTTGCATCAGGTTTTACTTTCATTTTCCACCAATCACAGGCAAGTCCATCATTGGTGTTCTAAGCGGATTTAGGACTCATGGTATCCCTCATAGAAGAGTATCATTGTAACAGCAACAGTTGGACTGTTTGTTCATCTGTATGCTTCTGTATATGAGATTCCGACAATCTACAGGATTAATTAAAAAGGAGTGCGTATATTCAACGAGATAATCAGGTGCATAAAACTGAACAACTTTTCCCAAGAAACAGGTCAAAATCTTAAAATGGAAAATTAGCTTTTCTTACAAAGTGACAGGTCTAGTGACTTATGTTTGTATGAAAAGATGATTTTCAATTTAAAAATTCAACCGATGTTCCTTGTGGAAAGTTGTTTAGTTTTATGCACAAGATTACCTCGTTGAATATACGCACTCCTTTTTAATTAATCCTAATATATTAACTGTCTATTACTATGATAAAATCTAACATCAGATCTATAGAGTGCTACAGAAACGCCCAATCGTATTTAAAGTAAATGCTTTGGCCATAGAAATTAAAAACTTTTTTTAAGAAATCTTAGCCAGTAAGTGCGGACTAGTATGAAAGTAGAAAACAATATAGTTCGAAAATTAGACAAAAAAAATAGATGCCTTATAATTACTTTTTTTAAAACAATAAAATTGTACATAGTTAAGGCGCGTTCACGAGTGAGGGCTTGTGACGTCATAAGTAGACACAAATAGTATCCACAACTGACGTGGCGAGCTACCACTCACAAACTTAAATTCGTTGTAAGGAAGTAGATTTATTAGTTATCTAATAACCGGTCATTGAAAAAATTAAAGCCTTATTATGCCTATTCCCAAAAAAAAAGGCCTAACCATATAAAATAATGATCAGCTGATCCAAATGAGTACGCGTGGCCTTTAAATTAATAGTCTTATAATTTCTTAGAACAAATTGTTCAATTCATATTTCTGAAGAAGTATTTCAAATGTGTAACCCGCTAAGTACCTTGAAACGTAACATATAATTCTTATAGTTTTCTGAGTATGACGTGGTTATCGGTCGCTTAAACACTCAACATATACTACTATGTAAATAGCATTGGTATAAAAAAAATTTGGTAAAAAACACATATCAATATAAATGCTACAAATCTAAAAGAGCTATCGTTACTATGGAATGTCCTTAACTCATACGTCTTAATAATCTCTTTTATAGACTTAAAATCGCTAAGTTACTTAAAATAATAAAATATATAGATTAGCAAAAGAGCTTAATGTTTTTTTTTTATCGAGATTATGCATTCTTATCCTAGTGGAATGTAGATTTATTTTTTCAATATCATAGTGTTAGTCACAATTCCCCTTAAAAATAATGGTTAGAAACCCAAACCTCCGTAGATTATACCAAATATTGGACGTATTCCTTACACTTTTAACTTGACCGTTCCAATTGGCCGCGGACCGTGGGCGCGTTACTACCGACATATACATATAAGTGCGCCCGACGTCGCCCACCCCTCGCATTCCGACACAATAAGAGAGCTAATGACTACAATACATTTCGACTTCATTGCGATGGGACAATTCATAAAACGTTAAAGCTATACTCGCTTTAGAGGCTGACCAGAGAACGTGAACCACGACACGACATGTCTTCCGGCCACATTGTGCAGACAATTTAATACCTTATCATTACATACATAGATTGGAATGTGATCTGTCACCGGAGCCCGATCAACTCTCGAGTGATTCTTTTTCGACCGATCTGTTATTATAAATAAACATTTTCAGTCCGACTTTATTATTTCAAAATATACACAAAAAATAAAAAATAAATGTAAAAATATCTTTAAAAATATAAAAAAAAATCATGGATTTGGAGTAAAAAATAATCCACGCTCGTATCGCGGGCTCGCCGTCACAGCGGTGGACCGACGTGGACATCTTACAAAATACACTCGCTTGAAAATTGAGGTATAATTTTATAATCTTTACATATCTAAACAACCCTTGTATAGTATTAAAAAAATGTATACATCACTAACTATGTTGTACGTAAAAAAATGTTCACGTTTGTGGATACTTAATTTAAACTTAATATAAAAAATTAACTTAATCTCTAAGTAAAGCATACATAGATGATAATTATACGATATAGTATTTTGTACTGTAAGGTTATGCTTTAAAGTGTTCGGTCACTGCTGACCGTCGTCTAATAATAATTGTTTTCGTTTGTACACTTCGACGTGGAATGGCAACGTTTGTTTGTTTGTTCTTTAAAATCTAATCGGTTTTGTTCTAGCTGCCTATTATAACTTGTACTTGGACTATTTTTATTATGAAAAAGAAAAAAATACCATCTCAGGCTCGTTCTTGTTACTTTATGTATGTACGAGTTGTAAGTCAAGTAGCAAGAGCGCCAGTTCGTAATAAAAGAATGGGCCAAAGAATACAAGTTAGTTTGTATAATCTCGTTGATATAAAGCGCAGGATGTCGATGTCGAAGCACACTGACTGAGTCTCGGCCACATTATTTCGTTTCCCCTCGAGTGCTGACTATTCGTTAAAAAAAATCCTTACGTAATACTTATTAGTTAAGAGTAGAGTATATAGAATATAAGAACAGAATGGCATCAATAGCAGTCTTAATCGAAGCAAAATTGCAAAGTGAATGTGTCGCGGTCGCATCGCGCCGGCCGCGAAGTATAACATCCTGCGCTTTTCAATACTACATAGTAATGCATGGTTATTGTTTCAGTCTTTGGAATTTGTGTATTGGAATGTATTATATAATATGATATCGTAAACACGTTTCAAACTTACCGAGGGTCCTTGATGTTCATTACGTCACTTTTACAAAATGGCCGCGGGAATACTGTCAAATTTCGATCGTCCGTATTACATACATTTCGTTCTACTTCAATATTTATATAAAAAGCTAAACAAACGAAGAATACAGACGCTGATAACTTTGATGACTGTCAATATTATATTGATTAAATACACGATTACACGAACATCAAGGTTTACGACGTATCCCAGAGAGACCCTTTCGTACTGGGCTACTATACCTATTAAAATTACCCTACAAATTAAAACCGTAAAACACGGCGGAAAGTTCTCATAATAAAAAAATTACGTATTAAATATACACAGAATATGTTAGAATACTATTTTCATGTGTGTTTGTTAAGAGCGACATCTTTGTACGTATTTATTGATGACCAGCTTAAAAAGGGTTTATTTGGGAGACGTTGTAATTTTATAGGTACATTTAATACTTATATATGTAAAAATGCTGAGTATATTAAACTCACCAACTTCTAATCTCATGTTACACAAATGCTTTTCATAATACGTCCGTTTATTCAAATTTAGGTCAGTGTGAGTAGCGCCGAAACATCTGACGAGGTGGGGTCGTGGATAGACTTGTATTGATTAAAATAGGCTAAAACTGGGTACTATAGTTACAATCGGATAAAGAAAAGCGATAATTTTCAAAAATAGTTAATACAATACAAAATAATATTAAGAAGACTTCTCCATAATTGTACAAATAAATTTAAAAATCATGTAATCGTAGATATAATCAAAATCATTTTAATACAATCTCATAAAATGATTTTGATAAGCACTCGATACGATTCAATCAATGTTCAAGTCTATCCCACAACATCACCTGTATACCTATTGAACTACATTTTACACTAGAAATTAATTTAAAACAATGATCGTGTAACGTAGATGTTGCATTTTCTGGAATTGAACAATATTTGCGGACTGCGCTAAGTATTGGTTGCCGAAGACAATTTTAACGTGACAACCAAAACGATTCGATTACGCGTTACGTGTTTTCGGCAACCAGGGGCCTTATTCTCTAAGTGCATACAAAACATAACGTGGCATAACGCAGTGGGTAGTGAAGGAAAACATCGTGAAGAAACCTGAATTCCAACAATTGGAATCAGGAATCGAGAGCCAGCGTGGTAATCAGAGATACCTACTTTATATGAGAAGAGGCCTGTGTGTTTTTACAGATTTTAAAGTATGATGACGGCTCTCTTAACGTTCCACGTAACAGCATGTTGTCTGCTTGGACTTGGTGAAAAAGGCCCCAATAGTTAAAAAAGTCACCTCTGATCAGAGGACAAACTGTGAGATAAGTTACTGGTTGTCGTTTAAAGATCGAATTAATTTATGTGTATATATTTCAAGTACAAAAATGTGAGCAATGTGTGACGGTTGCCCAACAACCCATTGTGACTTCTTATGCCGCATGGAAAACGTTTCAAGAGGAATAGCGGAACGCGTTAAAAACTATTGTTACATTAGTTGTACAAAAAAATATGCTTTTGACTGGACAACCGAAACGTTATGTGCTCCATTCAGAAATGTTACACAATCATAATTCAAATTCCATCTCTAGTGTAAAAAGCAGTACAAAGAACTAGCACGCAGCTTCAACGGCACCAAAGATTATTGTACCTCATTTGGAAGACGAGGTTCCCGTTGAAGTGCGAGTGCTGCGTGAAGATCCTGAAGAGCCGGTCGGCGGGCACGAAGTCGTAAATGGTGGGGTCACTGTTGGGCATTAATCATGCCGACTCAGACTCCGTCTTAGGGACCACGGGCTCGGCGACAGTGTTCGCTTCGGCGGCTTTCGCTTCCATGTTGGGGGGGAAACTGGAATTTTAAGTTATATATATATAAAAGAAAGTCGTGTTAGTTACACTATTTATAACTCAAGAATGGCTGAACAGTTTTGGCTGAAAATTGGTAGGGGGAGAAGAACTAAGAACCAGGAGAAGGACATAGGATACTTATTTATCCCGTTCCCGTCGTTCCCGTGGGACGTGACATAAAACGTGGTATAAAAAAAATGCAACTGACATAGAATAAGAAAACACAACTCGGTCAAAATATAAGTCAACGGTTCATTTGTTAAAAATGGTATAACAAAACGGAACTGACAGCTGAATATATTTAAAAAAAAATTACCGGTTGATGCATTTGTTTAAAGTTTTTAATATTATGCTACTGTGCCGATATTATAATTAATAACAATACCATGCCACGACCAAGACCTCTAAGGTGGGGGCGGGACAAAGTTCGCCGGGCCAGCTAGTATTCTATAATAATACATACTAGAGGACCAATAGTGGTCGAAAATCGACCTTCGTTTAATTTCAAGTGTAAGGCTAAACCCAGACGTACCACACAGACCACATCGCATCGTCAAAATGTAGTCAAGCAGTGGCTACGTGTGAATAGTGTCGACTGCATAATGTGGTACGTATGAGGATTCTTTTTCAATACAAAATGTACGCCCGACCACTTGGTGTGCTTGTGGTAAGTGTGTGTTGGCCTATAAAAGTCAACAACAACAATTGTCTTGGTGACCCACACCACTCGGCTATGAGTGCTATCGCAAGCTACTTCAAAGTACGGTAACGTTATCCGATACTTACGCTTGCCTCATGGCGTCACCTTGGTTCATTTGAGCGAGGAATGCCTTGTTCGATTCAGGAGTAGAAGCCGGGGAAAAACTGTGGACAAATATGCGAAGGTATTAGTCTCAAACTCATTATTGTGAAACATCTGTATATAATATATACAGCGTGTAACAAAAACCCAGTCAGATCCCTGAGAGTATTATTCGGTATCGTACTGCGAACACATATACGTAACCATTAAATGGATTGGAGATTATAATTTTTCCCCAGTCAAAATAATTAAATACAAATAAAAACTGATCCCGAGGCAACAGCTGAACAACTGACCGCTCCTCAAAGTACTACGTACTTAATACCTACAGTTTTGTGTCAAAGGAGCCGCTTATGCGAGACGGTTCATGAACTACCACGTATACGCGTTTATTGGATCTGACAGGGGTTTTGTTACAGGTTGTATAAATATATAAGTATACAAAAATAAAAAGTGCCGTCACCAAATTACGAGGTACAGGGTTATTTACAATCAATTAATTATTACCAGGATGACCAAGCTTTGCTCGATTAAAACGTCATTTGAAAATGAATCCTAGCTAGATCAATTTGATGCTCCCGAAACCTCCAGCATACTAAATTTGATGAAAATCGTTGGAGCCGTTCCCGAGATTATTATTGAGAGATTAACAGTAAGTATCTAATTCTATGAAAACCATCTAATATGTGACTGTGTGTATGTTACAAATACATTGGCGTGTTACCTTGCCATAACAGTCTTGACTAGTGCGAAAGGTAAAAAAAAATATCTTTATACCGTCAATTAGTTAATATTATTTATTACTTAAAATAGTTCTAAGATTAGTTTATTGTCTAGTTTTTCTTTCTAGCTTCACACCAATAAGTGACAAAGATGGCATGCGACTTCAACCTTTTTGACGGGCGATCCCGAGAATGCGCGTGAGTAAACCGTTGAATCCTTAAATAATTATGAATTCGTCTCACGGAAGTTATTATAATAATATAACCTTTTTGACGTTCCAGTATGACCCCACCTCCTAATATAATAATTCTAATCTTAATATATATAAATCTCGTGTCACAATGTTTGTCCTCAATGGACTCCTAAACCACTTAACCGATTATAATAAAATTCGCACACCATGTGCAGTTCGATCCAACTTGAGAGATAGGATAGTTTAAATCTCAATTATATAAAAAAAAAATTAGACCGCGGGCGGAGCTGCGGGAAACAGCTAGTAATATTATAAATTTGAAAGTGTGGATGATGTTTGTTACCCAATCACGCAAAAATGGCTGCACGGATTTGGATGAAATTTGGCATGCATGTAGCCTTTGACATGGAACATTGGCTACCTTTTATCCCGATTCCCTAAGTAGTTCCCGAGGGGAGAGGTTTAAATTGTTTACGAGCTAAGCCGTGGGCAGACAGCTTATAAATTTGGTATTTTTCTCTATTATAGCGCAAGCTATACATTCACACACGGGTGACAATATAATGCATTTTTCATTACTTTCACATTTTTCATTTCTTTTTGGACCATATCTGAAGTCAACGCAGACGAAGTCGCGGGCAGAAGCTAGTATTCAATATTTATATTTAAGTTGCGATTTACAATGTAACACAATAAATAAATAAATAAATAAATAAATAAACACTTATTTTGGAAAATAAATTCTATTCTATTCTAAAATGTGTGCTATAAAATTCATCGACTGGCCAGTCGGTCTCGTGGTTGGTGGCCTTGAATGCTGCACCGGATGTCGTCGGTTGGATTCCCACCAAGGACAACATATCTGTGTGATGAGCTGTCATATGATCAGATGGTGTGAGTTGTCCCTAGATATTCATAGACAAACTAGTTATAAATAGTTTGTTTCAGATTATAGGACCATTGTAAAAAAAAAAATTGTTATCTGTGTGTCATACTACACTGTACAATAAATACATAGCAGTAATAACAGTTCTTATAAAGTTGGTATTACTACTAAAACCTGTAGAACGTAAAACTGTGTTCAATTAATATTTAAATTACTGTATTTTTTATACTGTACTTTATTGTATAATGAAAGGAATACCTAAAACCTTAAGGGCCCATTTCACCATCGTCAGATAACTTTTATGTGACGAATAAAATTGACGTTTGACAGTTTCTGTGTAGAACAACTGTCAAAATTTCAAAATTATTCCTCGAATAAAGTTATCCGACGATGGTGAAATAGGCCCTTAAACTACTATAGGTTGATTCAAACTTAATCGAGGCTGTGAACAGGAGGCGAGTCGCTACGCAGTAACAAATTCGGCTGGCGGAGTGCGGGGCGAGATACTGCGCAATGCGCACGATTAACCAACTTCACAGCTGCCATTATGTATGAATCGACCTATATTCTAAAATGTTGTGTTAACACAAGCATAAAAACTTATCCTGCCACGTGCACGCACTCATATATTTATACAGTGAAACCTGGTTAAGTGGGACCTGGATAAGAGAGAAACCTCTATTATTGAGAACTACAATGAGTTCCCGGCACTTTTTCATCGAATTACCTCTGTTAATGGTACTTTTTGAACCTGGTTAAATGAGATTTGATTTCTAAGATTTTTTCGAGGTTTACCTCTATAATTGGGACTCTGGAACTCAATCCCTTTATAAGTGAGACAATTTATTAGGTTGAGACAGGTTTCAACACGATATGTTACGTGCTTTGTTTTTCAGTACTATCTCAAATTTTGACCTACAAACAAGAGAATAAAAAGTTCACAGAATGTCCAAACGTTAATAGCACACATTATCAGCATCTGAAAAATTAAAGCTTCCTATTATAATTCATATTCCTATTAATGAAAGCCTCTGTAAATGAGACAACAAAATTTTAAACCTGTCTAATTGGAAAACGGGATAAATGAAAACCTCTTTAAATTGTACAAAATCCTTGGTCCCTTGAGATCCCAATTAACCAGTACTGTACTGCTTTATAATCCCACCACCAATAAGGAAATAACAATTATTAATAATTTACCCTTATTTATTATAATGTTACCAACCACCGCTAACAACTTAACATATTAGCAGAACAAATTTAAAATATACAGGGTCTCAGATATGACGCAATTATATCGACGCGCATAATTACGTGCATAATTATACGGATTATTTTTTATGGAGCGCGCATATCCAACGAGGTAATCAGGTGCGTAAAACTTAACCACTTTCCCCAAGGAACATAGGTGTCATAAAAAATAATCCTGAATGCCCGTTACCTTCTTCATAATTATATGCACATAGTTGCAGGTTTGAACCCAGGCAAGTACCAATGTGACTTTTTCAAAGATATATATACTTTCTTAATAATTCTAAGACATCATTGACAAACGGTGAAGGAAAACATAGTGAGGAAACCTGGATTCCAAAGTATTGGAATGTTAAATCGCCAACCCGCAATGAGAAAGTGTGGTGGTGAATGCTAATCCCTTCTCTATATGGGAAGTGGCCTGTGCCCAGCAGTGGGGCGTTTATAGGCCGGTAATATTATTATATTGTATATCGACGCAAGGCTTGCCAAGGTATACCTCTCTTTTTTATACAATTACTTAAGCACCAGAACTCTATTTCAAGCCTTCAACACTTCATTACCTATATCAATCTACTTTCCAACGTAAAAGTAACATTATATTATCCTACGACTTCTATCTAAATAAAAATGTATCGTCAAATGCGTTGCTAAGCGCATAACTTTTGAACGACTGTACCAGAATTGATAATTATTTTTTTTATTGATATAAAATTGTTAAGTTAAAAATATTGTTATGAATGTTATTAAATACAAGAAAAATAAAACAAGGCAACAATTTTTTAACATTGAATATCTCTTAAGAGTAGTCATGTTTTACCGATCGGGATTTATAAACGAGGGTGAAACCGAAGGTCACAGCTAGTAGTTTCAGAGATATACAATGTACCTATTGCGGGCAGTGCACGCGTTTGTTATGTATTTGTATACAGAATTTTTTTATTACGTGTGTTTATTCAACGAGGTAATCAGGTGCATGAAACTGAACAATTTTCCAAAAGGAACATAGGTCGTAATTATAAAATTAAAATGAAATATTGGCAGGGCAACGACAGAAAAGCATCAGCAGGTTAATATATTAACTATCTATCAAACTATATCGGAGCGGCGGTAGCCTAATAGTTAGAGCGTCGGACTTGCGATCGTGTGGTTGCCGGTTCGAATCCCACCCATTACCCAAGCGAAGTGAACGCTTAGCCCGAGGGATTAATAAGAATAACAGTAATGTGCAAAGCACAATGCTGTCATATTTTTTATTTACTAAAAAATATGACAAGCACCAATCAATAATCGGTAAATATAAAAACAAAGAATTAAAATCAAAGACATTGTTATTAAAATATCTTATCACAAACAAAACAATTTGATCAAACATCGATTGTAATTTTACGCACTTTATAATCGCCGACAAAAGCATTCACGATTACCGATGAGATATTGTTATCAATTTAACATCTAAATAACGTTGTTTTAAAATAATGTTACAGGACTTAAACTAATTAGATTTAAAAGATATCGTAAAATTAATATAATTGATCGCTCTGTTACAATTGATGATAAAAAGTTAAGCCTCATAACATATTAATTACATCTTCGGTATCTATTTTTGTTTTTATCTATGGGTTTTGTTGAATTATAAATATGTTACCTACTATGACAGTTTAGGCGCCGCCGATGAGAAAATGAATAGTGTGGGCCAAAAACAAAACGTAAATGAGAGTTAAAGATTAGTTCATAAGAGATAAAGGCTCTCTTAACAGCAGGTTAACTGTTTGGATTGGTCCCTGAAGTATAGATATAGTTTCTGTTTAGACGAAATCCGCTAGGGTGGCTAGTGTCGCATAAGGTATATCTGTCATTCTACAATGGGAGACAAGATACTGGCCTGCTATTGTGGTGGTGATAAATAAATAAATATGGACAACATCACATACATTGCTCCGAATCCGAAGTAAGTAGCTAAAGCGTTGTGTTATGGAATCAGAGACAACGAAGGTACCACAAACAACCAGACCCGAGAAGTGTTTTTCTACATTGACCCGTCCGGGGATCGAACCCGGGACCTCAAAGCTGGCGACACCTTTAAAAGTGGTGTGTAAGCCACTCGACCACGGAGGTCGTCAAAAGATAGACTTCATGCGACACTAGCCACCCTAGCGGGTAACGATAGCTCTACTACAGGGCGCTTATTCACTAAGTCTAAACAGTTAGCATGCTGTTAGGTATAGAGTTAAGATCAACTCAAATCTAAGTTATGGCATAAAATGTATTTTTAGACTTAGAAAATAGCCCTCCTGGTTGGTGCTATCAAGTTGAAAGCTACTACCAAAAGAGCAGTCACGTCGTGATCATTACAGTCCATATAACGTACGAAAACCTACTCTATTCCTAGGGTAGTAAGATTTTTAATATATTAAGGTCCTGCCCCACTGCAAGGCAAAGCCTTCTTCCTCACTCTTCCACGCACTGTCTGTAAGCCAAATTTTTCAATACGAGTGTCAAATTGTTCGTTCCACTTACTTCTTATAGAAACTTGCAAATTAAATAATTATGGCCAGCGGGGAACAAAACGATTAAAATGGACGTAATAATGATTATTTTAAATTTATTAATAAAATACAATCTATAAAAAAAAATTTTAGACGGCAAATCAAACGATTTAATATAATTTAAAACAAATAAACTATCTCACGCTTAGCAAACACAAAAAATTAAGACCGCGGGCGGAGCTGCGGGAAACAGCTAGTATATATTTATAAATAATTAATAGACAACATAGAATAAAACAATCGCTTAAAATAATACAATCAAAACAATATTCGCTATGAGTTTGCTAATTAAACTGAGTGAGAAATAAATGCAACGAGGTTGTAAAAATACGAGGCTTTTATGAAGAGTTAGTAGAGGTTCTATGATTAATCACATACTTAGCGCGACTGATTAGCTGAAATTTGAACCTCAGGAATCGAACCCGCAACTGTTACCGCAAGCTACAGTGGTCACTTGCCTGAGATTACAAATGTCAAATTAAGTAACCTTTCTACAGTTTGTATTCAATTAAGAATATTCGCATTGCGTTTTATATAAATAAAAATATTTGTGACCTTGCATACTTCTAAAGACTACACTTAGAGACGGAATACACTTTATTTATTTATTTAAATTCTTTATATAGATGTTTGGTGTTGGCTGTCTGTTCAGCTACATGACTACTAGTATAACAAAGCTGTAGTGTTTGCTTGTTAGTTCTTGGCTTCTTGATAATTACAGTAATTACTTATCTATTTATTTCTGTTTTGAGGGCGAACCCTCTCACTGCATGACAAAGGCCCTCCCTTTTTTCTACTTTAAATTATAATGAAATAATAATTATTTATTATTTATTTATTTTGAGCCTGAACTGTCCCACTGCAGGGCAAAGGCCTCCCTTTCTTCCTTCCATTTTTCTATCTGAAGGGCCAATTGAGGCCACTCCTTGTTAAAGGCGTCCAGTTCGTCCGTTCATTCCTCCGACATGTGTGCCGAATGCCAGTGGAAATGTGGGCGAAAGCCACAACAGTTTGGTTCCACAATAGACGAAGGCCACGTTGTAGACCCAGGCGGAGATGGACGAACGAAATAATAATAAAAATACAATAGTATGAATGCCCCAGTGCCGGGCAAAGACCTCTTCCCGTATACAGGATTATTTTTTATTGAGTGCTTTTACGCAACGACGTAAAATGAAATTTTCATACAAAGTGACAGTTCACGTGACTCATGTTTGTATTATTTATTTATTTGAAGTCCTCCATATGTACCGTAACCGTAGTATTGGTTTCATTGTGGGGTCGGGTGAGTCTTATTAAATCTTTTTACATAGTAGGTTTACTTAACACATTACCAAATAATGTTTTTTTAATTTATTTTTTAAACTATTTTTATTAGTTTCCCTCCTTATGTCCTCCGGCAGACTATTTAATAGGTATGGTATTCGTTTGTTAAGGGTTCTGTCACTATAGTAATTGTGACTCTGGGGATATGAAATCTACCGGTAGCCATAGATCGTGTGGATACCATGGTTGTTAACTGCTAGAAGATATTTATGTATGAAAAGTTGATTTTTAATTTTAAGATTTCGACCAATGATCCTTGGTGAAGTGGTTCAGTTTTATGCACCTGATTACCTCGTTGAATATACGCACTACATACAAAATGATCCTGTAATCTCCTCTTCACTTTAAATTAATTCTATTTAAATATATTTCTTAAAATGTATTATGCCTTTGATCTCTTCTTCTGCATCAACCAGGTGGCTCAAGCTGTCTTAAAGCAGTCTTAATAATAAAAAAACAACAACACTTAAAAGTTAAACACATTGGCTACAGTCGCATACGATTGCATAGCTTTAATTCGCCCAGCCGTGTAACATAAGTACAATCGCATCGAAAAGAGCATAACGTGACGTCAACGCTGTGCAGTTGAGATCTAAATGAAACACAATTTTGTAACTACTTCTCAGAGTACCGTTCCAAAAGTTCGAATATAAAGGATCGTTATGCGTTATGATCGAAGCATAATATGTATGATCGAAGATTATGCTGAATTATGTTATGCCAATGTATATGACGTGTAATCTATATATATAAAACTCTTCCATTACTGACTGACTGACAGACAACGCACAGCCGAAACTACTGATCGTAAAGAGCTGAAATTTGGCATGTGTGTTTGTTGGGAGGAGTAGGCTACCACTAAGAGAGGATTTTTGGAAATTCCCCGCCAAAGGGGAGAAAAGGGTGGTAAATTGAAAATGTTTATTTCTCAATGGATTCCACGCGGACGAAGTCGCGAGCTAAAGCTAGTGTAATATATTAAGATAAGCATAAAATGTATTACGAAAATTTATTATAAAACTTATCATAAGTAATCCGTTTCAAATATATAGTAGTGCCTGTATTCATATTTTGATTCAATGTTTTTTTATGCATAATAAAAAAAATACTAATCGCATTCTGCACTCAATCTTTATATTAATTATAAAACTGCGAAATTCATAATTCCCCGTTCGCGCAATTTTCGTTAAAAGGGGTACAAAGTTTTTGCTTCACGTAAAAATACAGGAAGAATTTAAAAAGAGTGCGTATATTCAAAGAGGTATAGTTGTTTAGTTTTATGGACCTGATTACTTCGTTGAATATACGAACTCTTTTTAAATTAAGGTTTAAGAATAATATCAATAAATTAATTAACTAATTTTGAGTTGTTGTTTTGTAAGCTCTTAGCATATACTCTTCGTCCCTTTTCTATAGATATAGCCTGTGGTAACAACCTGTAAAATTTAATTGCACCTTATGGTCTTCAAGAACATACAAAATTATTCTATACAAATGTCGTGGTGGCCTAGCGGTTCAATAACCGAATTCATATGCACGCAGTTGCAGGTTCGAACCTAAGCACTTCCAATGTATTTCAAAGTTGTATGTACTTTCTTAATTATTCTAAGTCACCTTTGACAAACGGTAAAGGAAAAACATCGCGAGGAAACATGAATTCATAATTTTAATCTGAAATCGCCAACCCGCAATGAGCCTATGCTATGTGGGACGTTTATAGGCTGGTATTATGTATATAAAATTGTTCTATTCCTGTATTGTGTGGGACATTATAGGTAGTAAGAGAAATCTTTATATATATAATTCTTCTGTGAGTGTGTATGTGACTGAACTCCTCCTAGACGGCTGGACCGATTATAATGAAATTTGCTGTGTGTCTACATGTGGATTCGAGGATGGTTTAGATTCACAATTTGGTCCAATTTGAAATGTTTTTTTGTTTAATTTTTATCATAATTATTAACATCGCGATTATTGACATTAAAAACGTAAGTAGGTAGGTAGTTGCCATGACGACCAAATTTTGTTGTTTAAGTACAATTTACTATCCTCCAGATCCGCCTCAATAGAGGTTATTTAACAATTAAATAAACAAGGTTGTCAAAACTCCTTGCAATGATATTAAAACTGTTTTCTTCTTTAAATATCAGGCTCGCAGACTTTTATGTTTTTTTTTCGTTTGTCTATTTGGTAGGTCTGAGAGTAGGTCGTAGGTTATATTATGATAAACAGGATGGATTTTTTATTGCCACCAGAAAGAAAGAGAGAAAGTACTCTCAATATAGAAGAATAGCAAATTAGACTCAAAGAAAACATTCTTTTATTTTTTAAAAGAAATAAATCTGCATTAGTTTGATGTTTGAAAATACGCTTTGTGGACCGGGAATCGAATGGGCTAAAATGCGAAAAACTAGCACCGTGTACTATTTGGCATCAATCGATATTATATATAATTCCAGTGTCATGATGTTTGTCAGGGATGAACTCCGAAACTACTGAACCGATTTTAATCAAATTTGCGCACCGTGTGCAGTTTGATCCAACTTGAAATATAGGATAGCTTACATCACAAATATAAAAAAAAATTGAGACCGCGGGCGGAGCAGCGGGGAACAGCTAGTAAGTAATAAAATTAAATACAAATTCTTCTTCTCCTTAGAGTGCCTCTCCGCTACCGGAGGCCGGCCGTTAACTTCACTAACTTATCTCGGTCCTGTACCACGCGAAATACAAATAGAAAGAAGGAAAAGTTTGAACCTCCAGCAGGACTCGAACCTGCGACTCCTGGTTCAACGCACCAGTCGCTTTTCCATTTAAACTACAGAGGTCACTACTGGAGGTAAAACATTTTTCTTTTTTCTATTTGTATTTAATTTACAAGTTATTGTGCCGCATGATTGTGGTGTAAATCAATAAGATTAAGTAATTAAGAGTAAGTAATGCACTTCTAATCATGTTTAGAGGTATGTACTTAGAAAATAATTTAATTGAATGTTGTCAATCGTCATTTTTCACATTACATTTGACTGAAAACCAATATTTTACCACGGAGCAGCAGGTAAAAAATAATAATTCAATTTAATTTTGTTGATTATGGCTCCGATTGCCACCGATGGGGTAACGACGATTCCTCAAATGGCAAAGTTCGTAGAACAAGTAATTGCTAACAACAGATTAAAAAAAAATGCAATAATATCCATGCTATACTAATGCTATTAAAAGTAAATTCATCTATTAGTATGTACAACAGGCAAAGTTAAACTTAAACCAGTAAATAATGTTATAATGTTGGTATACTTACCTTTCCCATTTACATATAAATGTTATGAACAATATTTAAGCTGTATGAACATTATTATTTTTACATAACTTTAGCATCAAAATGATATTAAATGTAAATGTGTCAATATCACACTACATTTTCTGGACAGCGAAAACACTATGGATACCAGCTTGAAAATTGTCCAATCTCTTTACAAGTAATCAAAACCTTTATATAAATTCAAAGAGAGAGTACTAACTTATCAACATCTTTGAAGTCACCACTGGCCATAGACGAGTCCGAGCGCCATTTGCCACCCACCATGTTCTGCACGCTGCAATGTTGTGAGTGAGCAAATAAAAAAAAAAGAAAAACAAAAAAGAATGCGACCATTTGTACTCAAAACAGTGTTAAAAATAAAGGACCTATTATAACCTACCTTGTATCAAAGAATACCAAATATAATAGTATGTAACGAAGAAACATGCACCCTTTTTCATTTTTTTTATATGATGTATTGTTTTATTTCAGGTCTCGATAAACAGCGATCGTGGTACCAATTTATTTCTTAAATACTCGATACTATTCTGTATCTATAAATCAATTACACTCTGTTTTTTAATCCTAGATACTAAATTGGCACACGCAAATGTCAAAACTGACATAAAAGCTATTGAAATCTATGTCATTTTGGCGTTTTCACTTGTCAATTTGGTCTCTGGGATTATAAAACAGAGTCTAAAGGCCCGATAGTAGTCGTAATTCGTTTAAATTTCAAGTTTGATTTTATTTAATTTTTTTATGTATTTTTTTTATAAAATGTGACAACAATTCTTTGTTTTAGTTGTAGTTTTGTCAGGGTTAATTTCTAAAACCCTGGGCGTATTAGGTTTACGGTACCTGATATGTCCGGAACGCTGTCGTATTCGACTCGCGGGATACTTACACATGTTTCATCTGTTCGCCCTGCGAGCTGAGTTGCGCGAGATATGCCGCCTGCTTGCGGTGGTGGTACATATGCACGCGCAAGCATGACGGGTTCCGCATCCGCTTCTGGCAGATGTCGCATTGCAGTGTCCCCTCGCGAGTGTCGTGCTTGTCCCGAATATGAACTTTCAAGTTGTAACGGTTCGCGAAGAATCGATGGCAGGATGGGCATTTCACACCCCCCGTTTTGCAGTTCCAACCTGCTGGATAATTTTTTTATATCATCAAATCCCCCCTTCTTGGTCGCCATCTTCCTTCCTTCTTTATCTTAATAATTGAAGCGGCGCGCGGCGGTAGCCTAATGGCTAGGGCGACGGGCTTGCGATCATGTGGTTGTCACTCGGTAACAGTCGTAACCCACCCACCGCACTACCGACGTGGAACCACTCGTAACACAAGCATTTAGTTTAGCATGAGAGGTTAACAAGAATACTAGTGATGTGATGATAAGTTTTTCTTTTAACTTATCGTTGTTTTGATAATCCTTGACGCTGGCAAGATGACATCGATCGCTCTGTACCGGTGGGAAACGGTTAATAACAAGAGTCTTCAGGTAGATTTTTTGCCAAAAATTTACATAAGAAGATCTAGTATTTTTCTAGAAATCCATACCGTTTGAGCGCCATCATAATCGTTGACTCTCAGCAATGCTATCGTATATAGTGATACCGGGTAAAATGACGTGAATAGAGAATGGCGGTATTTTAATTTTTCATATTAAATACAGGAATAATTTAAAAGGGGTGCGGATATTTAAAGAGCTAATCGGGTGCATAAAACTGAATTACTTTCCCCGAGGAACATAGGTCGAAATATTAAAATAAATGAAAGAGAAATTTTCATACAAAGTGACATGTCACGTGACTTATTTTATTATGAAAAGTTGATTTCCAATTTTATGATTTCGACCTATGTTTCTTGGGAAAAGTTGTTCAGTTTTATGAACCTGATAAGCTCGTTGAATATACGCACTACATAAAAAATAACCCTGTATGGACCAACGATGGACTCTTAACTTTAAAAAAACTATATGAAAGCAGTTTAAATGTAAAATTTCATGCCTGCGACACCATAAAAGGCTGGAATCCTTTTCCAAAGTTGTCTTTATTCACCCTAAAATCATTTCTATTCACCCCATTTTACGGTACAACATGAGCGAACATAAAAGAAGCGAGCGACTCACCGGATTCCTTTGCAGATTCAGGTAACACAAGCACGCTGTGAAACAGGTCGTTGTCGAAGTCAATCAGTGGTTCGCTGGAAGCACGCAACGAAAACAGATAAAGCGGTGCCTAGGAACAAGCTAAATTAAAATATTTAAATAATAAATGCATAAAAGGTTTACTATCCAAGCTAATATTTATCTAGGAAATAATAATTCCTACAAAATGTGTTAAAAAAAACCACTTATTTAAATTTGGATGAATACAAACAATATACCGTGTAGGTACTATCTATACCTATATTTACAACAAAAATCATAGTAATGGAAATAGCAAAAATATGGTGTTCGTTACCTTTCTGTCTGTATATAATATATAAATACTAGCTCGACCATTAGCATTTTATCATATTAAAAAACCCGACAAGGGCGAGTCGGACTTGACCACTGAGAGACTGAAGTGTAAATTAAATTTATGCATTTGTGGTTTTCACGGCGGTTTTTTTTTCGTTAGCTTATAGCGTATATAAATATAAGTATATATAAATTATATATGCTATATTTTCACGCGCTCCCGAGGTAAATGTTTTTGACAGACAGACGAGCGGACAACAAAGTGATCCAACAAGGGCTCCGTTTCTTCCTTTTGAGGCACGGAACCCTAAAAGGACTGGAGGGAGCCACTATTATCACCTAGTTAGAGGTATAGAAAATTGCGTGCGACCTATTCTAAGACCGACCAAACATACACGTAATGACTAGCTAGGGCAAACACGTTAATGATGGCCCACCACAACACTCAACCCCCATATCGAGGACGGGGTGTTATGGCACAATTTGGGGGAGGTTCGATTTCCTAGGTCCAGCAGTGGACCGCAATAGGTTGAGTTAATTGATTGAGTCGAGGCTCACCACGTCACTTGTGGCTACTATTTTCGCCTACTTATGACGTCACAAGATCTCACACTTTTTTTTTTGGCGTGGTGAAACGCTATTGCCTTCAACCTACGCTGAGGGCACAGCGCGGGGATATGTCTAACTTGCACCGACTAAAAAAACACCCCGGTCCTGTCCTTGCCTTTGCTGGAGCCGCGGGATCACTTACGCAAGCTCTGCGCAACTCCAGCAGGAAGCCTTCACCCCTGAAGTTTTCATTAAAATCATATAAATGAAAATATCAACAATCCAAGTCTATGACAAAAAAATATATACTTTTTTAATAAGTTCGTAGAAGATTTCTATAAAATCTTCATTAAAAAAAGTATTTTACTGAATAATAACATTTTCTCAAAAGTAGTGCAGACCTTGGATTTAAACATTTGGACAGAACAGTCCTTACAGATATGAGGTATTTGATTGTAAATAACAGGACTCATTGTCATAATATTTTTTCTTATCAGACCTGTTTTGTAATGACCAGCCCCTTAGACAAAGTACATTTCTACAAGCGTTAACGATGATAGAAATCGCTTAAATGACATTAAATGTATGGAAATGACATTTCTCTTCGATAAATCACGTGATCTTGTCTCTTTAATACATTTGAGCGAATCGATCAGCGATAACGATTGTAGAAATGTACCTTGTGTGAGGGGGCTGAGTGCAACAAGTACTTTGTATTGGGATCTCAAAAGGCCTGGGCGTGTTCTATTATCAGCTAGTAAGTGTAGAAAACGAGTTTTGTTTAAAAAAAACCAACTCCGATATACACAAACATTTGACGTACCTTATCTTTGTCTTTATTGTCAGTGCTAAATCCTCTGTACGCAAACTAAACTAAATTTGAACCATTGTTGTGTTTTACTAACATAAAGCGTGAGAAAAGGACGGCAACAGATAATAACTAACTTAGAAATGTCAAACTAGTTTTCGACTTGATCACAGTGTTTTTATAGCACACGTTTTTGCTTGTCGCCAAATTTGTTTGTCAATTTAGTCGGAACTAAATTTGACAGTTTTAATTTTCGTCTGTCCTTTTCAAATATGTACAAGTGCAAAAGATCTGTGAGTGTGATCTAAATTTAATTTAGCAGAATCGGGGCCTATATTTGTTTATTACGGGCCATACATAAATTACGTCACACATTGAGGGGGAGGGAGGGGCTTGTGTGACAAGAACATGGGACGGGTCCTAAATTTCTTAACGTCACATTAAAATCTATTTCAATCTAAGTGTTAAGTACAACACAAACTTTAAACTTTTAAACGAAAAGTTCAAAAACATTTTGTGATGTTTGTTATTTTATTAAAAAATCATTTAAATTGAAATAAGATATATTTCTAACTACTGTTTTAATTCAATAATTATTTCTAGATGTAAATATGTGTTGGTAGTTAGTAGCTGTGACAAGGACGGGGGAGATGTAATTTATTAATCGCCTCTTGTCTTGTGTGAGATCAAAAAGCATAAAATGCGTGTGACGTAATTTATGGATGGCCTTTTTAATGGAAATAATTGTATTTATACTGTTCATTCCTGATCCGCATTCTATTATCTAACTCCATTGCTTAGCTTCAAAGTGTAACGCACAGACAGCGGGACCGACTTTGTTTATTATGTAAAGAATTATCGTTATCATAATTATAAATAAATAAAAATGTCACGTTACATCGAATCAAATGTTTATGCCGCTTAATCCTACGTAACCAAAGCAATCTCTACTTCAAAACATGTTAGCTAGGTATGTTTAGTTCAACTTTTCTTTTGAAATAACAAGTTTTATTTATTCTATCGCCTACGTATTGTATCACGTTTCTTTGTTTGTGTAACTCGTGAAAGAGAAATGTTATAATATATATTTTTCCAGGTTTTCCTTTGATATATTTAGAAGTGATATAACATATTTATCAAGGGTTTAGAAAGATTAAAGTGGGGATTGTAAAAACCTTACAATTGAAAGCGTAATGTAAGCAAATTCGGGATTCTACTATTTTCTTATCAACAATTAGCCAACGAATCTAAGGAAAATACTATAATACAATCAAAGTTGAGTTTGAGTCCGTTTAACTAGTTTCGAGATCATTTGGTACATAAATTGGAAAATATGTATACTTTCAAAATAAAGGTATATAATATAATAGTGTGCATCCTGTGATCAAACACAATTGAAAAAACTATGTTTACGTAAACTACAATAATTCATACAATTGAGAAAATGCCTGTAAATTACAAGGAAATTTTTAACTAACTAAACATTTAGTTTTTTAATAATAATGTTAGATAATGTTTACAAAGTTTTGTGGTTGCACGGATTGAGATAAAAGCGTCTTCTGTGATATTCAAGTGAAGTCATTATCGTTATTATATCTATATATAAAAACAGCTCTCTCGCAACAATTCAGGTTTGTTAAAACACTTAAGTATAGCTCGAGAACGGGTGGACCGATTTTCATAATCCTTGATTTTTTGGGTTCGTCTAAGCCCAACAATGGAATAAATATTGAAAACAATGGAAAATTGACGAAACAAAATGAAGTTTACGGGAACGTGGACACCTAACGCGGGCAAAACTGCGGGGCACAGCTAGACAATAATAAAAATTCAAGACAAATTCTACATTACTAGCCCAGTCATATTAGGGCTTTCACCTCGGAATGAAAGATAATAAGCTGCAAATTGGTATGAACCTTTGTTTTGTCATTCTAAATGTTGTCTCAAAAGTCACAATCGTTATCGTGTCCGCGTCTCAAGATATTCAAGGTCAAAGGTCACAAAAATCGGTTTTTCGCGAATATCTGGCTTCCTATCGGTTAAATGAGATTTGCATTTATTATAAAAGTTGTAGGCTATAAAATTCCCTACAACTTTTGTTTAAACTTTTTTTTCATACGACCAACCGTTTTGAAGGTAGAGCGCGAAGTGCACATCGTACAGTCATATACGGCCTAATGCAAGGTCAAGCGTGAGTTATGGTTATCAGTACGTTATAAAGTCAATTATTTACTTGGAAATTATAATTATTAAACAATGCCTATTATTTATGTACTAACTATTAATTATTTATATTTAATTAAAGTAAGTAACTTGATTATTTATATATAATTATTCATATTTAACTATTTAAGTATAGAAATTTACGCGTTTTAAAGAAAAGATATATAATGTCGTGTTAACTTAAAATAAAACTAAAATAATATAATCCAGAATTAATAATATTTTATACTTAAATAGTTAAATATGAATAATTATATATAAATAATCAAGTTACTTACTTTAATTAAATATAAATAATTAATAGTTAGTACATAAATAATAGGCATTGTTTAATAATTATAATTTCCAAGTAAATAATTGACTTTATAACGTACTGATAACCATAACTCACGCTTGACCTTGCATTAGGCCGTATATGACAGTACGATGTGCACTTCGCGCTCTACCTTCAAAACGGTTGGTCGTATGAAAAAAAAGTTTAAACAAAAGTTGTAGGGAATTTTATAGCCTACAACTTTTATAATAAATGCAAATCTCATTTAACCGATAGGAAGCCAGATATTCGCGAAAAACCGATTTTTGTGACCTTTGACCTTGAATATCTTGAGACGCGGACACGATAACGATTGTGACTTTTGAGACAACATTTAGAATGACAAAACAAAGGTTCATACCAATTTGCAGCTTATTATCTTTCATTCCGAGGTTGACCCCTTTTTTTACCTAATATGACTGGGCTATACATTCTATTGTCAATCATAGTGGTTCATTGACCATATTCATATGCAAAAACTTGCAGGTGTACCAACCCAGGCAAGTACCAATGTGATTTTTTCAAAGTTATAAGTACTTTCTTAATCATTCTAAGATATCATTGATAAACGGTGAAGGAAAACATCATGACGAAACCTGTATTCTATAAAATTTAATCTGAACGCCAACCCGCAATGAGCAAGCGTGGTGATCAATGTTCATCCTTCTCAGTATGGCAGGAGACCTGTGCTTAGCAGTGGAACATTCATAAGCCGGCATTATTTTGTCAATAAAGTAATTATATATACTGAGAAGATTTTTCACACAAAACTCAGTTTGATATTATCCTAATAATATGAAAGCGAAAAGAAATGTCCCAACAGTCACTCAATGCTATTTAGACTCTTACAAGCCGAACCGACGACGAACTTTTTGTTCACTTCAAGCCGTATATACCCCCTTTAGAGACTTGCTCACGTGATCCCGTGTAAATAGCATCTCGTTAAAGATTTGCTCACGACAAGCCGTCTATATACCACCGCTTTAAAAACTTGCTCACGTGAAGCCGCAACTCTTTAGAGACTAGTTCACATAAAGCCGTCTGTATACAAACTCATTAGACTTTTTCAGGTAATTCTGTCTATATACCACCTCTATAAAAACTTGTTCACATGAAGCAGTATACCGCGTGTAACAAAAACCCTGTCCGATCCCTGAGAGTATTATTCGGTATCGTATTGCGAACACGTATACGTAACTATTAAATGGATTGGAGATTATAATTTTTCCCCAGTCAAAATAATTAAATACAAATAAAAACTGATCCCGAGGCAACAGCTGAACAACTGACCGCTCCTCAAAGTTCACGTACTTAATACCTACAGTTTTGTGTCAAAGGAGCCGCCTATGCGAGACGGTTCATGAACTACCACGTATACGCGTTTATTAAATCTGACAGGGGTTTTGTTTCATGTTGTATATACCAACACTTTAGCGACTTGTTCACGCCAAGCCGTCTATATACTCTTAAGAGTCTTGTTCAGGTGAAGCCGACTGTATACCAACTCTTTAGTGATTTGTTCACGTGAACCTCTGATTCCACCTGTATGTTGGTACTTACCCATCGTATGCGTATTCGGTGTTCTCGGGATGCGTCGGGCTGTCCTTGAGCGGTCGCGGCTTCTTCTTAACGCTGTGGCTGTTCTTGGTAGGCGTGTTCTTCAATAATCTGCCGAGGTTAATATTCCTTTATTGCATTCAATTTATTTTGACGAGTAGATGACCGAATGACCATTTGCTAAAAAAAGACGACGCTACTGGTTGTATTTATTTTCTGTTATCTCACACCCGCTGACTTATCCCAATGCTCGGTTCTCAAAAACTACACGAGGGGTGTATAGAAGCCTATGAAGCGGCGGCAGCTTAATGGCAAGGCCGACAGATTCATCTAAACACGAGGTGTTAAATGTGACACAAAGTCATATGCATCTAGTTAGCTTTTAAAAAATATATACCTACACAATAAATTATGTTACATAATTCTTTCCAAAACTACACAGGGGGTGCATTGAAGTCCTATTACCTTTTGAGCGGGCTTCTAGCAGCTTCTTCCTTGACGATAACGGCATCGACGGGCTCCGGAGGTGGCTCGGACGAGTTCGTGTCTTCGACGGCGGGCGACCACTCGGGCTGCGGCTCGACCGGCTCGGGTACAGGCGCCATCGGCTTGGCTGGCTCTTCAGGTAAGGTTGGTGACTCGCTTCGCTGTGGAACGGCGGTTACATAATACAGTTGGTCGTCATGACAACCGGTTGAGGAGCTTGTGGCTGAACTCATCGTCTGCCTAGCCTTTTGCCAGACTTTATTGAGTCAGTCTCACCAGATTTAGATGAATATCGTAGTTTATATGAAACGAATGCCAGTCTGACCTCCACAACCCATTTTACTGGGTAACACAGTGATCGCATAGTAAAACCGATGTTAATAAAGAAAGCTTAAGATAAGGTTGGCGACTATACAGAGGATAAGCGGGCGTGGAGTTGGCCTGCCGGGCGGTGCACCATACCATTAGCCTCTTCTTTTACAAGGCTTTTGACATGCCTTGACATTTCTGTTAGGATTCGATTTTGATTACCTATTTATTGTATGATCTAAGATTATATGTTATTTTTTATCTTTTATTTTCGAGACACCTTTTTCGCTAGATATTTTGAAAATGTGCCAATAAGGTAAAATTACCCATTCTCTTTTTTCATCCATTTTGGATGTTATACCTACGATAATTTGAAACTTTTTGCTGCGTACGTTATTGTCGCATATTTTTAAATAAAACTTTTTTACATTGTATATTATTTATAAAAGATACTAGCTGTTTGCCGCAGCTCCGCCCGCGGTCTAAATTTTTTTTTCATGTAATTGAGAATTTTCTTTACTATAAACCTCACGGAGCCCGAGACCTTTCCAACGAATGCAAAACCGTGGAAATCGGTTCGTGCGTTCTGGAGTTATAGCGTCAGGAAGGAAAACCCGACTTATTTTTATATAGTAGACTAGCTGTTTCCCGCTGCTCCGCCCGCGGTCTCAATTTTTTTTTATATTTGTGATGTAAGCTATCCTATATTTCAAGTTGGATCAAACTGCACACGGTGTGCAAATTTGATTAAAATCGGTTCAGTAGTTTCGGAGTTCATCCCCGACAAACATCAAGACACTGGAATTATATATATTATATCGATTGATGCCAAAAAGTACACGGTGCTAGTTTTTCGCATTTTAGTCCATTCGATTCCCGGTCCGCAAATCGTATTTTCAAACATCAATTTAATGCAGATTTATTTATTTAAAAAAATAAAAGAATGTTTTCTTTGAGTCTAATTTGCTATTCTTCATTATTGAGAGTACTTTCTCCCTTTCTTTCTGGTGGCAATAAAAAATCCATCCACAACCTACGACCTACTCTCAGACCTACCAAATAGACAAACGAAAAAAAAACATAAAAGTCTGCGAGCCTGATATTTAAAGAAGAAAACAGTTTTAATATCATTGCAAGGAGTTTTGACAACCTTGTTTATTTAATTGATATATATATAACCTCTATGGAGGAGGATCTGGAGGATAGTAAATCGTACTAAAACAACAAAATTTGGTCGTCATGGCAACTACCTACTTACGTTTTTAATGTCAATAATCGCGATGTTAATAATTGATAAAAATTAAACAAAAAAACATTTCAAATTGGACCAAATTGTGAATCTAAACCATCCTCGAATCCACCTGAAGACACACAGCAAATTTCATTATAATCGGTCCAGCCGTCTAGGAGGAGTTCAGTCACATACACACTCACAGAAGAATTATATATATAAAGATTACCATTTGTAAAAGAAGTACATAACCTATGGATTTTCTTGCCGGTTCTTCTCCATATGAATGAAATTGTGGAACTGCGCGACTAGACTCATATATTGTATTATTTCTGAGGCTCGGAGCTCTACACATAGGTATATATTTTTCTTGTATTTGGTATAATTGTTAAAACTGCACCATTTAAACTGAAGGCTTAAGTCATAATCTGTGTTTTAAATGTCCGACCGACAAGTGACTATGACACTGTTGTACAACTTAATCATAAGTCCTCGCCTAGTACGATTTGGTTTTTGTGTACAAATAGACGATTTTATTATTTATCATTATTATATTATAAGTTAGTGTACTCGGAGTGCAGCAAGTTCGCACGATACACCTCAGGGCCTTATTAACTAAGTCCAAACAGTTATCGTGCTGTTACGTGTACTGTAGAGAGCCGGTAGCCTAATGGCTAGGGCGTCGGACCTGGGATCATGTGGTTGCGGGTTCGAATCCCACCCATTACACTATCGACGTGAACGACGTGAACACAAGCATCTTAGCTTAGCACGAGGGGATAATATGTTTCGTTGGCAAAATTCTATGTTCAGTTGGCAAAATATTGACGCACGTCTATATATCGTGCCTTTCATCCTGATTGTATAGTGAGTGCGACCACGGCCCTATCTTAACCATTTTTGTACCTATGCACTTCTGGATATTAGACTTGTTTCATTCTTTTGGGACGCGTTTTATACGTAGTCGGGTTGTAGTTTTAAACTGTATTTTTTATTTATTACTTCTCCGTTACCCGATCGGGCATGTAATACACTAGCCGAACAAAACCTACATTCTAACGTATCTGAAAAGACTGGACCGCGCGAACTGTACGTTCGCATTTTAAACATATATTTTGACAAAAACACAAACGTATGTATAACCAACCAACCCGCATTGAACCAGCGTGGTGATCAATTCTCATTCCTTCTTTATATGAGAAGAGGCTTGTGACATTTAGACATTTATACGATATTATAAGGCTTGACAGGAAGCATTTGGGCTAACACCAACCTCGCGGCCTCCGGTGAGGCCCTTGACCTGTAGTAGTTCGGCGGTGTGAAGGAAGCCGGACAGCTCCTGGCGGCGCACGTGGACCTCGCCGCGGTACATAAACTGCAGCAGCTGTCGGAGCTCCTGGTGCGCAACGTCCTTTAGTATCACTATAGGATGCTCGCACGGGTTCATCTAAACGAAACATTAACACACAGTTAATTATAAGGTATATTTTGAAGAATATAATTTTTCATTATAGCTTGGCAAAGTTGTCGTTTTCGTCAGTTGACCCCTGTCCCCCGCGCATATATTACCGTTTCCGGTGACTTACGTCCCCAATCTCTGCAGACCGTAGGAGGTACGCACGAGTTTGCCAAGCTATAATGAAGACAAATCAAAATGTTTTGGGCAACATGCCTATCATAGCCAGCAGAACTCCTGTCAGACTGTATCTACAATGATGGCTGGACCTAAACTTTTTAATTCTCTATCTCATGCTTTTTGCGGACATCTTAAGAAGATGTCATCAATTCTCCAAGTTATCATATGATGATGGGTGAGATTGAAGGGAAAGAGCGTGTTGGAAGACGAAAGAATTACTTAAGAGACTCAGAAACGTGACAAGAACAATGGACAGGTATATACGGCGCAGAAACTTTGTCGCGTGGCAAGTATATCGAGACCGAGATACGTTTGTGAAATTAACGGCCGACCTCCGGTAGTGTAGAGCCACCCTAAGAAGAAGAAGATCCTATTATGATAGGATAACTTCTAAATTGTATTTATTGCTTTCAAATACTCAAGAGATCCGTGCAGAGCATTGCAACAGTGAATTCAAAACTTAAGGCATGTACCTACTTGATGCTTGGCTGTATTTGCATCTACCACGTTTTGTCTCCCCATCATCCGAAGTAGGACAAGCAAAATAAGCCTTCAGGCACTAAATCTCCCTTTGTGCAACAATGTGCAAGAAGTACCACCGTGACACTTAAGCTTGTCCTAGGTACTTGGTTAACTGAATCATATGAAGTAATTAAGAGTAAGAAAACCAGTTTAATGATATCTCTATATTTGTTAAATTTATGACATCATCATTAGAAAAGCTCCATCATATCCTAAAATAAAAAATATTGAAGTCTCATTTAATTAACAAGTCTGCAAAATATCAGCTTGATAAGAATGAATGCAAGAAAACGCTGTCATTATGGTGGCTGGTTTTCATTTATTTACTTTTTTTGTGCTGAAGTTGTGAATGTGGTACTGAATTTGTTTATATAAGTCACCACTAATCATCCTTGTAAAAGAGGAAGGACTTGTAACTCTAGCCCTTTCTGCAGTGGTGATGAGACTATCAAGGATCCAGCCTTTTAATATTGTTTCCCAAGGTAATGTTAATAAATAAAACTGGTCAATAAATAAAACAGGGGTTTTAACGTTGCAAATCATGTCAGTTGTAGTGAACAGGAACACACTTATAGACTTGCAGAATCATACATTTTTCATCATTTTTCACAAAGTATGAAGGTTTCAAGTTAAACACTAAAATAATGACCAAACGCTTGCGTTTTTATAAGTTTTAACAAAAGAAATATGAATAGATTATCAGAAACAAATTCTTTTCAAGTATAAAATGAACTGACTGTATAATAAGTTACAATGTTTGTGTTAAAATATTATTCATAATTTTCAAGTACCTAGTATTATAGCATAAATATCAATAGTGTCAATTGTTATGCAAAGACTTGGTATGAGGTGACAATGCTGTGTTGAATCAGCTCACAAGAAAAGGTCAATCGTAGTTTGTTGTCAACCTTAAGACATATATTATGATTGTGCATATAAACAATGCATTAAATAAATTGAGTCTAATGAGAATGAATAATAAGAAATATCGAAGACTATTCGTATTTGGGAAGAAAGTTTGATTTCTATGGGTTTTACTTTGTCTTTAACCTGTGTTAATTTTAGATAAACAAAGCGTCTTCTACGCTTTGTTTATCTAAAATTTACACATTTTATTTTACAAGTTGTATTACAGTCTAGACAACTGTTGACTAAACAAATACTTCGTTACGTAAATTGTAGCTGTGGCAACTATCATACTAATGGCCGAATACTAAAATATCAATCACATTGAAGCAGCCGTTAAGTCTCATGCTGTCATTTTCCCTTTAAGGTGTGACAGATGGACATTTAAGAACATCTTAAAGTTCAGTTGCATTTCAGTTTTCATGGGTAAGTGGTACAGAGCAAATGATGAGTGTATTAATACCACCGTTGATAATTTTATTAAAATACACAAAATGCTTGAAACAAGCCTGCTTTTTGGCATGCTCAAAACTAGCATGCCTTCTTAATTGTCAATTCAAGAAGTAATGTTTGTGCACACATGCTTCTCTTCGTGCTTATGTGCAAGTAGGTGTATCTGTACTTTAAGGCTAGCTGGACACAAACAATAATATTGTCACAAAAAAATTTACAAATCAATATAATTATGGTTCCTCACACTACGCAATAAAAATGAGATCTTGTGACGGTCGTAATAAAGTTCTTTTTATATAAACTTGTATTACTATGTGTCACTGGTTGGAGACAACATTCCGCATACACACAATACTATTATTATTAATAATAATAAATATTATTGACAATACATACTTTATTATCAGTATTATTGTGTGAGTGTGGCTAGCTTTAAATTAGATCGTCAACTGCCAAAGTTATCTCATGGTAAACCTGCAGCATGGAATCAATCAACAACCAACCACAGTCGAGATCAGATTATTGAAAAGTTGATTAAAGAGTTAGTCTTTCAACATAGTCTAAGACTGTCTTGAAATACATATGAAAAGTAATTAATACATCATTACACTTATAACATTTCCTCAAGTAAACCAAACGCTTGGCATATGTAAACAGTCAAGTTGGATAAACCAAGTATTTATATTATATCAAACAACTATTGTCTTGACTTCCATACTATATATCAATACAATACCTACAGTTTTTATTTGATATAGTTTCAATACACAGTGATAGCACAAAGGTCAGTGTGGCTATAATAACATGACTAACTCACATTAGTGTGCATTTTATTACACTGAATACAAAAAGAATGATTATTTTTGTAATATAAAGAAAACAAGTAGCCTAGGACATGTTGAGAGACATGTTATGAATGTTGATTATTGAAAAACCTGTTTAAATCTCATCTGTAGGTATAATGTTGCCAAAAGATTACTCTATATGCATACATCAGTCTAAGTAAAAAGACTGAAAGGATATTATAATAATATTAATCATAGGCTAAACTTTGTATTGAATTATTATTTAAAACATTTTCTAGAACCTTCCGGCAAGATTTTGCAACTGCCTTACTTATTTCCCCAAAGTTACAACTATGTGTTCTAGCGCTGCATATCTTAGTTATTTATTACTGCAATAAAGCTACTGTTTAGTTGTTGATATAAGTACATATAAACAATACAGATGAAAGACTGCTGACGTTGCAGTATTTATTTTATTAACCCATAAGAATATATGAGGGAAAGTTATAAATCATATATTATTTTAAGCAAATACAAGAAAGAACCTGTGATTTTTAACTGTCATAATTCACATGACTACATGAAAAGGGCAAGGGTCAAGCCACGCCTGCACTTTGATGCACTTTGTTCACAACACACCCCTGCATTTTGTTTTACTCTTAAAAAACCAATTTCCCCCAAAATGTATATCCATCATAATAAATTACTTAATTTGAGTAGATTTAAGAGTTATAACTATAAATAAATTAAACCTTCCAACAAAATTGATATCTAAAACTATTTTATTCAACTAATCAATATATTTTAACACAAACAAAGCAATAAAATATTTAAATAAAATTCATAAATTACCCAATTGTTATGCACAAAGCTTAAATAAAAGCATGGGTACATGAGACACACCTATGCACTCATCAATACTCCACTAATGGATGTCTAATAATGAAAAATCAATATAATAAAGTAATATTTTAAACAAGATAATATTTGCAAGTGATAAATTGATAAAATAAACTTACAAAATGATGTATTTAGTATCAATCTCAATTTGATGTCCAACACTTCAAAGTAACATGAGTACAAACACCTAGGGAAGGGGATGACACCCTCTGTCTACTCCCAAACCAATAAGCATGTAAGGGTGGTAGAGTAAAGACACCTAATTATGTATAGCTCAAAGATCAATACATCTGTCTGCCATCCAGGACGCATGAGCAAATTTTAATCTCGTAACAATAGATCTGCACACAGCATCAGTTAGTACACCTAGATTTACATATATTTACAAGCATAGACAAATCCTGGGAGGAGTAAACAATGAAAATGCTCGTTTTTCGTAATATCTAAGTATGATTGGAATGAATTAGGCTGAATCCGTCTTTAATGCGCTAATTCTAAAGAATTCTAGGTTTAGGTAGGTACCACCACTGCAAAAAATCAATAAAAGTTTCGTACCTTAAAAAGTTCCTTGAAATATGGGCTGCATACTGAAAGGATCAGCTTGTGCGCGTGCACGTACTGTCCGCCTGCAGCCAGGGTCACGTCCACCAAGTCCTCGCCTTCCAGCAAGGCGTGAAAGGATTGTGATAAATTCGAGTGGAAATCGTTCCATCGAAGCGAGAACTGTTCGGGAACAGCCATACCGCCGATAAACCCCAAAAATCACGTGAAAAAAACACTAGACGCCCTCCTAACACTACTTGTACCACTTTCAGAACAGCTACGCGTCCCAACAGTGATACATAACTGAAAACTCAAACGCGAATTAAATGCCCACGTATACGAATCGGGTAGGAACGTTCTATTCCTCGAACATTATTTATTTACAACGCATCACTACGACGTTACCCGCAATTATTTATAACACACAAACAATATTGACTGACATGGCAATACAATGGAATAATAATCAAAATGTCGCTTGGTTGGGATTGCTCACGGATTCTTCACAATGCACCGTTCATTGTCCGACAAACAACATTATGTCAGAATGTATGAAAAAACTGAAAATGTGCGAAAATGTTGATGGACTAAAAGTTAAAGAAATTATTTAATAGTAATGTTTATTGCATTTTAAACTTGTTTTTAATAGACGATATTTTAATTTAAAATATTGATAAAATCTATAAAACTAAAGTAGATAACTAACCATAGACAATTTTTTTTTTTAGGACAATGCTTTGTTCATGATTTGCTTGGAATGTCATAGACTTCTTTCAGCATCTGTATTTTATGACTATAGATAACGAAGTTTATGTCAAAATTTAACTACTCGCGTCGTATACTCCCGCTTATTCTTGATACTTTAATTTTAAAAACCCTGTTTTTAAAACCTATCCATGTAACAGCTCTCTTTTATCTTAATGAATCATCTATGTATTTAGGCAACACTATACAGGTCTGAACAACTCTCGTTTGACTTTTCATTCAAAACATCCAAATTAAATATAAAAAGACACGAAAAGTAAGTTTTTTAAATTGACCATCTGGGTCAAATAAAAATGAACTAGTGGGTTCAACAAATCCTCGTTATCATAATAAAGTTAAAGGGTTGTTTCTCATGAAGAATCGAAGCTAACATATTTTTAAAAGCTGTGCAAAGTCACGCCTTGATAAAAAAGTAAGTTAGGGCTCAGCAAGTCTTAACTACTAGTGCTTAGCCTTTTCCCAAGATCTTTTTGGGGTCGGCTTCCTGTCTTACCGGATTCATCTGGACACCATATTAATTATTATGCCATGGAACGACTTGGGATATGTCGGATTTGCACCGACTAAAAACACCCCGGTCCCGTCCTTGCCTTTGCTGGAGCCGCGGGATCACTTACGCAAGCTCTACGCAACTCCAGCAGGGCAACGACTGCTTATCTGATCTCCAAAATCCGTTTGAGTGCCTAATAATGAATTAACTGACTGTCAATTATCACCATATGTGACAGACACAACATGAGACTTTACTGACTGATTGAAGTTTCAGTATTCGGGGTGATTCGGGGGTAAAATACTTGTCTTACACTTAGGGCCAATTTCACCATCGTCAGTTAACTTTTATTCGACGAATAAAATTGCCGTTTGACAGTTTCTGTATGAAACAAATGTCAAAATTTCGTAAAGTTATCTGACGATAGTGAAATATAGGCCCTTAGACTTAATTGAAAGCCCCTCACACAGCACACCGAGTCATGTTTATCGAGATAATTATAAGAGACGATTAATTGTTCTGACTAGAGATTAAACATCTCAATACTAACTGAAACTTCAGTAAAAAAAACATTACAAATAAGTTAGTAAATTATACAGATATTTTAATCTATAGTTTTAGAATTTTTATAACATTTCAAGATTTCTAAAGTTCATCGTTGTGCCGATTATTTACGTTTACCAAATGTCAACCTCAATGTCAAGTCGTTGATCTGTCATCAGTTGTTAAAAAGCACCGCTCGGCATGCGGCGTAATCAAGGTTTTATTTCTTTTATTTACTTTTTAATGAAAGAAACATTGAATTGACCATGAAAGTGTGATGTGCCTTAAAGAACACCCATACTATGAATATCGTGACCGACCGTGAAGTTTTATGACGTGTTTTTTTAATCGATCATGTTAGTTTAGCTCATTATTAGTTTACCTACATACGTGTTGGCACGATGTCTGTCCTAAGCGCTCAGGAGCAAGCGGAAGCGGCGGACAGAGCTCACCTCGTCAAGAAGATTCTGAGCGCGGGGTTCTACGCGTTCGCATCGTTCATGATCACGGTAGTGAACAAGACCGTGCTGACAACGTACGCATTCCCGTCGTACCAGGTGCTGGGGCTGGGGCAGATGGTGGCCACGATATCGGTGCTATGGATCGGTCGCTCGGCGCAGGTGGTGCAGTTCCCGGCGCTTGACAGCGGTGTGGCGCGACGCATATGGCCGCTGCCGCTCCTCTACCTCGGCAACATGGCCACCGGGCTCGGCGGCACCAAGGAGCTGAGCCTGCCTATGTTCACAGCGCTGCGCCGCTTCAGCATCCTCATGACGATGCTGGGCGAGAGGTTCGTGCTGGGTGTGCGCGCCTCCTGGTCGGTGCAGTCCAGTGTCTTCGCTATGGTCGGGGGAGCGCTGCTCGCCGCCGCCGACGACGTCACATTTTCTTGGACTGGATACACCCTGGTGCTGCTCAATGATGGTTTCACTGCTGCAAACGGTGTGTACATGAAAAAGAAACTGGATTCTAAAGAGCTTGGTAAATATGGTCTCATGTATTATAATGCCTTGTTTATGATAGTTCCTGCAACTATAGTGGCTTGGGCCACAGGAGACCTCCACCGGTCAGCAGAGTATGAGGACTGGGATGACTCCTTGTTCCTGGCACAGTTCTTGATGTCTTGTGTGATGGGGTTTGTGCTGTCCTACAGTGTGATGCTATGCACTCAGTACAACAGTGCTTTGACAACCACTATCATAGGCTGCCTGAAAAACATATTAGTCACATATTTGGGAATGGTCATTGGTGGAGACTATGTGTTCTCTTGGCTGAACTTTGTTGGGCTGAACATAAGTGTGCTGGGTAGCCTGCTCTACACGTTTGTAACCTTCAAACGCAAGCCCACTTCCTCCTATGCACTGATTGAGAATGCTAAAGTGGACACTGTATAGCAGTACCGGAAAAGGAGACCTACTCAGTGCTCGACATGCGTTGTATAGTACTGAAGGTGGTGCCAAAGATGACTGTTCAACAGTGAGTAGTGCTACACATCAATGTTTTAACTCATGCAGGCCACAAATTAATAATTACAGACACAATGCACTTAATTAGTTTGTTTATTAGCTGAGTTGAGTATCAACGTCGTAAGTGAGTGGTCTATGTGAGTTGACACTATAAGTCCCATTGTTTAATGCCATTTATTGGTGGTATGACAAAGAGTTATGTTATTATATATTTATTATAATTATTGCCTATATAGGAGGTACATAATTAGAGTTATACCTAAGCTGTACTAAACAGATTCTTTGACCATCCACTCTTGGTGAGTTACACAACATTTTTGGAAAGCTTGTTGTTGTGAAAATTGCAACAATTAAGTTAACAGCTTTCATAGCTTAGCTTATATTTACTCTGAAAATTATACCTCTGAAACTAGACTGGACATGCATGTATTAATGTTAATGCTTAGAAAAGAAGTATATTTTATATTTATTAAGCATGCAACAAATTGTATCTATGGGGAAACGATGTCTATAAGTATGTGTAACGCACAAGCTGCACACACCAATACAGAGTGATAAAACACGTGAATAAATATGTACTAGTAACACATAACACCAATTCAGTAACTTTATATAATAAGCAATAATAAGAATAATAGCAAGAAAAATAATTAATAAATAAAGTATTAATATTTAAATTTAAATACAAAAATATCTTAATCTTAGTTGATTCACTGTACATAATATGCCCAAACACATAAAATAATATTATTGCATAAGAATAATCATTTCAAAGTCCGGACATAAATTTAAAAAAAAATTATAGACACGTACTTTTTGCTTTTTCGAAATAACGAATATCAACATAGATGGCGCATTTCATGGCTCGCTACTATTTGTGCCTACTTATGACGTCAAAAGCCCTCACTCTAGGACTTTAACCCGTCAAATATTTTTATCATCTAACTTACAGACTAGAAACATTTTACCTTTCATAGCTAGTTCGCAGAATATACGATAGAATATAGACAAGGAGACTGGACAGTCTAATAGATAGCCACATACAGTTTTCAGTTGTCAGTCACTTTTACAGGTCACCGATAGGCTGTCAGATGACGCCGTTTTAGGTAGGGAACGTAGAGCGTTGGCGGTCAGGTGAAACATGTTGGCCATTGCTGGCCAGGTTTGTACGTTGTATACGTGCGATCAGTTTACTGGACCCCGCATAAAGTCCTCTTGATCACACGATCACGACCTACACAGGTCCCGCTTTATACGACGGGGGTCATTCTCTAAGTGCAAACAAAACATTACGTGGCATAACACAGGTTCAAGAATGTCGGGAAGTCAAATCTATTTTGTGTTCTGAGAGTCACGGGTAGTGTTAGTTCATACGTTTTAGACTTAAGATTTTTAACTTTATATTAAGTCGAAAGAGATAACGCCTCTCTTAATCCTACACGTACCAGCTCGGAAACTGCCTAGACTTAGTGAATAAGACCCCAGGTAGTATAATGCTCTACGTTCCGGGTAATTCTGGGCCGGACGCGCTACTGTAGCGCGTCCAGTATGTTCGTAGATGCACACGTTCCGGATTTCGGCTACTGCGTCTGCGAATCGCATCACTAATGCGTCGTGTTCGTGACAACAGACTCGTGGCTACGGAGGCTGGCAGAGTGGATGACCAAATAATGTGTCACTGCATAACGTAACACAGACCGTCTCTCAGATACATAAGGAAAAAAGATCTCTGGTCTGAAAATTAAGATTAATTATTTTTATTTTATTTATTTAACTTAAAATGAATTTAAAAGTTTTGCAGAACATACCAAACTTTAGATCATACCAAAAAATTAAAAATTATTTAAAACTGAGGCGTTTTATATATAAGACTAGATATCTCTTAAACACTTTAGGTAAGTGCGAAACCTCTTTGAAGTGCTAATTAATATAGAATATTCTAGAAAGGAACATCAAAGCGAAATCTCCAGCTATATTCTATAGTAAAAACTCAATATCATGTTAAAAACAAGACGAACCTGTGTTAAAGCTAACGATAAATTGAATTGAGTCGGTCCCTTACATCATGTGAGACCGAATTCTATTACAGGGAACTGTACAACTTTATTAGTGTCCTCTGAAGTTACTTGGATAACGTGAACCACTAAGTAACTTTGTTACGCTCAGTTCAAACTTATTTAGTTGAATCCTAGTAAACTAATAGCGATCATTTAAACGAGGGCTTGAATATAATAATATGTAGAAAGAACGTAAGCAAACAAATGCGATGAATGACGCGAAGACCATCAAAGAGCTCGTGCCTAAAAAGTTTATTAACGTTTATTTAAATTAACGTTTAAGTTAAAAGCTTTTCTAGCAAGTTTCTTATTTCGTAGTGGAAGTGAGACGTTGCTACATACAGTGTAGTGCGCCGTCACCCTTCCACTACATTTTTTTTTATAAAATTACGTCACGGACTCACGGGAATTAACGCGAACTCATGCATTTACCTTTTAACCTCGGCGCACGCTCTTGCGAGGCTCGTAAGTCATTCCATACTACACAAATTCGTAACTACATTGAGTTCTTTCAAAAAAATGTATCGTCTCAACATTATGTATTGGAAAATAATGAATGAGTTGATAAATAAAATGTATGTGAGTTAATCGGTCTTCCATGCAACCTTGTCCAGTCTCCAAGTCTCTTGGAAAACTTACTTCTATGCACCTACAACAACAAAAAACAACAAATTTAGCTCATGTCACGCGAAATATTTTCAACTACCGCACTCTTTTTAATGTTGTACAAAACAGAAAATAATAATAGGACATCCAATGACTCCATTAAATAAATTTTGTATACAATCTCCATCAAATTAGTCGAGATGGTTCAAAATAAACTGAATCGCTAAGAAATATAACAATTTAAATAAAATAGGGTTTCCCAATGATTATTGCACGCGAGGACTATCATTATGAAAATTATTTTATCCTTTTGAGTTAAAGTTCGTTTTCATCAATGAATTAATAGTTTTAATTAGTTACATATCATAAGCATCTGGATAATGTTTTAGCAGTTCATCCAACTAAATCAAAAATAATTTAAATTGGTTAATGTTGAATTGAAAATGCTGTGGCCCTAGATTTTATATTTATAGACCTTGCACCAAAAAACTCTTGAATTGTTTTGAACGGTAAATATTTAAACCTTTATACCACAAGTAGTTTAATAAAGTTGTAGTCAGAAAGCCTTTGCAATAATGCTAGTGTGATGATCCTAAGAATGATGCCTGACTGTGAGAAATCGCCGTTAAAATGCAGTGAAATGTAGCCTTATTTAAAATAGACTGACCCTAAACATAGTATGTACTCTTTTACAATATATTTATACTTACTTACACAAAATCGCAGGCTTATGACAATATATCACATAGTTAAAGCTTAGTTTCGTAAGTTTTGAAGTTTAAACAAGTTAAAAATAATTGTTAGGCCGTGACATAAGCTAAATATGTTTCTTCAAACAAAAAGCTAAAATTTTGATAATAGAATAAGCATTATCGGTATCATCAATATTTTAATGTAACAATAATAATCAAATTAGTACAAATATAGTAAAATTTAAGCGTTTAAGATAATGTTTTTTATTTAGATATATATTTTTTTATTATATTCATTATACGATATGTATTATATCGGTGATGTGTTAGCGGATTGAGTCACGTTATGTTATGGCTGAGTACTTTGTCCTCGTGTTGTGTGTTGCTCCGAGGGTAGGTGTAGTTCAGGCAGACGGCGTCCTTCATCGAGTATTCAAGTGGTCGCCGCAATGTCGTGCTCGAGAGCCCACGACGTTTTTCGTCACTGTACCTAAGCAATAAGCTACTGATGAGACATTAAATAATGCATTGTTGGCCTCGCTAACGACTGTCACGAACTATATAAAACAACTATAAAAACGGCACCGGCTGCCTGAACTGATGTACCTACACGTGTCATTTCTTCATGTTTTGCACTTTTTAATGTATCTTTTTAATATTTTACACGGTCCAGAAAGCAAATGAACTTAGACAATATTTTTCATGTTAACAAACAGTTTTCTGTAGATCTATTGTAGCTATTTATTATTATACAATATAAACTAGTATATAAATATGTAACTGTTATAACATCTGTTATTCATACTACGTTGTAAATGTATTATTTTTTTTCAGTTATGATTATTGGGTTTTATATGATTCGTGGTTTATATGTTTGCGCATACATTTTACTAATAGCCACGATAAGATAACGCCCGGGGAGAACAAATGTAATTGTATTTTATGATCCATCGTGTTATGTTTCTGCGTTTCCCGATTTAAGTTGTAGGTACCTATCTATAGTTTGTATACACTTGTAGTTTTGTTAAATTGTATTGTTGTTAGCAAGTGCCTGAATATAGGGACAGTCACTGCCCTGGTCTGGGAGCCAGCCGTTAACGAACGAAAGAATCTCGCGCTCAGTCACAAGCCAAGTGACATTTCTACAAGCGATAACGATGATAGAAATCGCTTAAATGTCATTAAATGTATGGAAATGACTTTTGTTTTCGATATGTCACGTGACCTAGACTTGTCACTTTCTACATTTAATGTCATTTAAGCGATTTCTATCAACGTTAACGCTTGTAGAAATGTCACTTGGCTAGGGGGCAAGCTTTTACCGGATTAGGTCACGTGACTTATCGAACAGATATGTCACGAGAGATTTCAGTCATCGTTAAAGCGCGTAAAAGAATCAACTGCGGAGGCCGATAAACCAAGCAGGTTGGTTACAGATGATTGCCCCCACAGCTCTGTACCTCGCCAGTCGTTTGATGTTCCTGCAATCGACTGCCTAATTCAATTGTGTTTGAAGTTGGTCTCATCTCAGCGTTTACAATTATGTCACATATTGATTGTTCTACATATATACCGGTGCCTTATTAATAATGCTTCCATGAATGCAAAAGTAGCAATAAACTATTAGATGCTATTTCAAATCTGTTCAAATAGCACCTATATTACCAACGTAAAAATCAGTCTTTTTTTTTCGACGTTATTAATAAGAAAATCTTGAAATACAGGTTCCTTGATGCATTATTCATTTATCCTTATCTAAAGCAATACTATAAAACGTGCTATTATGGTACTTAATTAACCGTATAAGCATATACGTATACATAGAACTTAATGAGTCATCGAAGAATACAAGAGTAGTCTGTGTAATGAATTGTGTTGCTGATAATGTTAGAACAAATTCTCTAGTGCCTAAACATTCTTGTTTAATTGTACAAACAATTGATTTAGCTATTTTATTTATCATACACGAGCGCGTTTATTGTTTTTCGCTATGGAACGCTTAATTTTATCGATACGTTTAAATAATTGATTTGATGTCGATTTTTAGAGCAGTTTAATGACTTACGTATTTAACAACTTATTTTGCCTATCGTTTTCAGCCTTGTGTAATCCACTTCTGGACATAGGCCTGCTTTTATTTTTCCATTAATACTACATAGCGTTCAACCTCTTTTTTATCGTCCGAAAACTTATTCTCAGCCAGTTTTTCTCGCAACTATTATTGTTATTTTCTTAACGTCACCGTTGGGCGCCATGACAGTTGTAATGTCACAGCTCTTCACGGGCCAGAAGGCTTGAGTGTACGCTCCAAATGCTTAGATAATGCTGAAACATTAGAGTTAAGAACGTGGTTATTAGACAATCGAATGCAGTCACAGTTATAAAGATACTGCATTATCTTACTACCTACACAGCAGGCTAAACAGTCCCCACAAAGTAATCACGAAGCAAGTCAGTTTTAAATAATCCGGGATGAACATTTTGTAGTCATTCTACTCTCCCGGCCACTGACGCCAGTTACTGGCTCAATGTGAATAAGCCTAACACTCGATAATTCGCGTTCTATGTGATATCACCATTCTAATTAACACGACGTTTTTTTGCGCAAACATTTTCAATCTAACGAAAGCCAACTCGTTTGACATAATAACCTAGTTTTTATTAAATGTAATTGTACTACTACGTCCGTTGATATCGTGTCACAGCTGCGAAGCTACTTTTTTTGTTTCTCGATTTTTTTTTTTCGGATAAATTATTAATTTTCGTTCTAACATTACTGCAGTAAATGATTTATTACACAGTCGTAGGTACACGATTATCGCAAAAGCGATACTCAAGGCAATAGGGCTCATTTTGCTCTGTAAATTATTTCTAATTAACAATGTCGTGAACGCGGTACGAGCGAGTGATAAGCGCCAGATAATAAAGTTTTAGAATTCCCGGATCAGGGCATCGTAACATACCTATAATATAAAAAAATACCTTTTACTATTCATAATAGAGTTCATAATGCAATTGATTGTTGATCAAGAGTTTGCAGTCGGCAACAAAAGCTCGAATGTTTGAAACTATCACCGAATCTACTATTTGTTTCGATTGTTAAAGACATAATAATATAGTAGCAAGTAGGTATCGGAACACACCTTATTACAGAAATCGTTTTTATTGTAAGATCGCGAATTTATTCAAAATGGGACTAGATATAAATTTCTTGTTACTGTTTGCGGACTTGTGATGTGTGGAGATCACGATTCCTATCGTTGTCTTATCGTTACGACAAATATGTTGTAGGAAGAATAGCGAGAGATTAAATATATTGCTAATACGAGTACATTTTTATCATGATCGGTTATAGATGTTAATCGTTGCTTATATCGTGTTTACGGAAACAATACGCACCGAATTCTTATTAAATAATGCTGTTGTGTGATATACTTTATTGCTGAATTTTCTGTGAAGACTAGTAACTGCAACATACCTCGGTTTGATGGTACGGGGATTTATAGGAGTAGCACACTTAGCTTTTGAGTGCTCGCGCGGTAATCCATTTAAAACATAAATTAATAATGAATTGAGCTTAGTCCTAGCTGGTCATTCACATGGATAAAATAATGAAGCTAAGTGTCGTGTGTGACCGGGGTACGACCTTGTGCGTGACGTACTGTAAGTTAAACAAATGACATTCGTACGAACTTCATAGTACCTAGTCATTATGTACAAAGTTCAGGCCCGTTTGAAGTGGCGCGTCAAGTTTGAGAAATTATGCTCTCTTCATGTTTGTCGCGTTGCAAGCCCTGCACACGAAGGTTTTTAGACCTCCGCAACGCATACTCCATGATATGCAGCGTTATTTTATAAACTTTGGTGGGTATCTTGCGATGACTTCTCGCTAGTTATTTAAAACAGTTTTGAATGGAACCGTATAAGAAACTTCCAACCGGATAGTGCCTTTTTATTGAATACCTCAGTATTTAGTCATTTAGTAGTTTATCTTGAGCCTCGATGCGAAATCTGATCTGCACACATCGAATTCGTAACCTCATAAGTTAGGACGCCATATTGTATTGTTCTTAACCTGTTCCGATTTCAAAGCTATACAAATTTTAATATTCCCTCTACGTAAATTACCTTCACTATACTTTTCTAGTACACAATCGATATAGGTATTAAAAAAGCGTGTTAGTTTAGGCTAGTTTATTCGACAATTAATATAATATTAAAAACATTATTTATTTCAAATATTATTAGCTTAGTGGTTACTCTGAATCGATACGTTCACATTTTCTCGTTGCTTGCTTGCAATTCACACAGCGCGCGCACTTAGGTGTTTATATTTGTGCTGCGGATTGCTCAAACGTTATATTAATTATTATTAAGTAATTAGATATAATAACACGACATAATAAATAAGTAACAGATACAATCTATCTACTAGCCAATCTGTCGGGAACAATTAAAACGATGGCTAACTTTTTTATTATTATACTAATGTATTATATATTTTTTAAAGAGGCTGGATTTGAATATGTATCATTTTATATAATTAGGTAAAATAACGTCGGATCTGGGTACGTAAAACTTTGCTGTATCGATTCAGCGTACCCAATTCGATGAAGCGATAAAGTAACTAATTTTAATTTCTTATGCATGATATACATACAAATATAGCACAAACAATTATCTTATTTTTGTCACTCTTTTCACGAGTTTAAAATCTTGAATTAAATTACAGTCAGAACAGAAAAATTAATAAAGGAGCTAACGTACAATAAAAGGTAACGGAATAAAAAAAATCGTTTTGTAGACGAGAAACTTGAAAAATGTACGTTTGGAATATTTTTTATATACATTTGGGAACCACACATATTGGCTTCATATTGACCATGCTCCGTTTTTTTCTTCTTGTTCTTGGATACATAGATAATTGTAGTGCTAATTTTTATCAATGCTATCTTAATGTTAATACCGGTGAAATCCCATCAATGTCTACGTCATATTGATGGGATCACAGGTTAGGTACACGTAAGGGAGTATAGTCGCTATCATGAATGTGATAGTGATTAAAATTGATTGCGACGTTAAGCCTTATAAGCGCAGTGCTGCGTTTACTGTTACGTGGCTAAAAAGTATGTGGGAATAGGATAGTTGCATATTTTTTTAATATATTTCTTTTTGTTGAGGCTAGTAATAGATATTAGTTTGGGCTTCCTAATTAACATTCTGACCACTTTGTTTCTAGAATTAGGTCTTATTATACAACTGAAATTGTTCCTTATAGTTCTTACGAATTGGTACATTTATTAAAAAAAAATAAAGGCTGGGACGGGTCTGGTTGGTTTTAGCCTCCACCTCGCCTTAGATCGAAACTTTTAAAGGAAGAAAAGTATTTTTTTACCTTCTTCGTCTTATCACGTATCATTATAAAGTAAACTTAACTTTTACCGCTTTTAGTCGCGACTAGAACGCTAAAAATCGAACAAGTATTTATTTCAGGCAAAGTTTTGAAATCGTCATGAAAATACTTAGTTGAAATAAAAAAGACAACGAATTAATATACCAAAAACAGTTTTTTCCCTCCCTTGGTTTTCTGGGGCTGTTTCCGCACTCAGCCTCTTGATTGGGCCATTGTGGCCAGTATTTTACATTAATAACTTGTCCTATAATTAATATAATCGCCACCCCGTGTCACACAAATTTCGGATTCGTAAATTCGTCTTTTGATAAAGTCCGAATAATTATTGGCCCATATTGGACACTCCTCTCCACACGTACACACGGGTACATATCAAGCTATACATCACTAGTAGTAATGCGAGATCAGCTTGTACTGGAACTGTATAGCTTGATGTGTAGCCGTGACGTGTGTAGTTGTATGGTACACTAGGTGTACTTTATAGTACCATACTACCCACTCATAGTTCTTTGGCCACGTAATAGGTATAGCAATAATGAAAAGTGGAAAATTGCGTTAAATTTATTCGATATTCTAGCGTAGTAAAGCATATATATTTATAAGATATACCCATTATGATATGAACACGCTTTAGCAATAAAATTACATTCTTAGGCAATAATAAATAAATTTAAATATAATATAGAGATTACATTTCTTAAATATTTGTGTCTTCACATTATTATATTATAATTATGTACCTACATAGTTTATAATCTACGGAGTACTTATGATCAAAAGCTAACTTAGCTGCTTTGCAATAAAATAATCAATTTATATTTATTATATTTGATTAGTATTAATATTGGAACTAATACAATTTTTTTGTTGAAACGAATTGGAATACCTATATTCGAGTAAGTACAGTCGCAGCCAATCGTGGAGTCAAGTTTTCCCGCCTCAACGCCGGCCACCTCTGCTGTCAAAATACTTTAGACATTCAATTTAAAGTTTCATTAACAGTAACTCGTTCTCCCCCCCCCCCCCCCCCCCTATTGTAACTACATACTAGAGTTCGACAGTCCATTGTAAAGTCAATTATACAATGTAATTGGCCAGCGAACTAACTGGGAAAAGTCATTCATACTCCATTAGCGGAGAACAGTGTTAAATGTTTCTCCGATGGTCATTTTATAGAGCACGGTGACGCGTTCGGTGTCCTTTTGCTATCGCTTTTTTTATTTCGTGCCAATCTATCATCGCACGAGACATTCTATAGAACTCAGTATGCCAAAACGCACGGTCGCATTTTGTGTCATGTAGTCGGACGTGTCAAAAATGATAGATAAATAAAAAATAAAAAAAAAATTTTTCGTCGTTGTCTGCGCGGTTTATGGTTATAGGACGGTGCCTTAGTCCCGGGATATGATTGTATCAAAAGGACGAATTGATTGGACAAGTGCCCGCTGGCGGTTACGGATGTTCAACTCCAGATCAAATTGTCTGTTACATCTCGAGGTTCGAATTGAGCTCGTTAAAATAGCAACTGGATGTCTTTTAACTAGTTTATCCACTTTGCTCGGATCATACCTATGCAATTGTGATCAATTATTCTTAGTTCAACCTTTAAAAGATCATATTACCTTAAATCTAGACACCCTCACGTTGGCTGTGGTTGTATTTATGTGTGACTTCGTAATGATCGATCTTTGTTGACTAAAATATGTACCGATTACGCCGATTTTTTGTTAAATATTACAGTTTTTAAGATTTTTGCAATGCAGTCAATTCATACTACAGAGACAAGAAATTTGAGCATTACCTTTGTTGGGAGGATGAATTTGGTGTCAATTTTTTGATTGACGCATCGACTCTGCAGTGGTGTGAGTTGACCCTAAGACCGTTGTTGAAATCGGCACTACAGACAGTAATCGATATTAAAATCTATTGTTGCTTCATATACAAAAGTTATTTAACTGCTTGTACATAACATATTACTAATTAATAATTATGCAAAGTTCATACGAAAATATGAAATTAATTTAATAAACTGGCAATACTAGCTTTTAGATGTAATGGTTACACCAATATATGAAGAGAGATTTTATTAAATTTCGTATTAGTATGTCCTTTTTGTGTTATTTTAAGCGTCGTAGTTTATATGAAAGAGATAAGACTATAAGAAGATATATATCATATAGCTACATGCTTAGACCGTAGTCCAAAACATTAGAAAATTCATTTTGTGAACATTAGCTATAGTAATATTTTAATAATTATTTATGGCGCAACCAACTCTGTATGTAATATCAGACTAATTATTACATTCAACGATAGAAAAGGCTGAAAATATGCTCTGTAGTATTTATTATTAAATAATACGAGTTCGACATTATATCCAGAGTTGTGTTCTAATACGTTCGCTATTTATCACCCTTGTAAGCAATATTATTTGAATAAGGTGAACGCTATTTTGTCAAATACGCTTTCAAAGTAGGTAATATATGGTTATGTGTATGTTTTAATTATATCTTAATTACGGAGTAAATTGATATCTCAATTTTGTATGTCTTTTTTTATATGGAGCCGGTTGTAAAAAACAGTTTGGAGATTTTAATGAAAACTACCACTCGAAGTATATTCAGTATGTAATTTAAAATGTGTTGCCTAGTTAAGATGCTTTGTTGGCATGATAGTAAAACAATCTTTCCCATGTTCATGGAAAATTCGGCCTTATTACTTTAAATACATGATGTACCTATTCTACTGTAATTTCATGAAAGATTTATATTCAAGAGGATCGAAGCTTTGTTTTAGTTTGCTCCAATATCGTTAAACTGCCGCACTCAGAGACGTCACTTTGAGAGTTGGTTTAATTACATCACTTAAGGAACCATTAATGTCTCTGCATGCGCAGTGAGTATAATTAACGTTATTGAAACAAAACCTTGTGAATTATACTTACCTATAAAAATCAGAAAAGAATTTTTACATACAAGTAAAGCCGACGATTCCTCGTATTTCAAGAACTCGGTGTTAAAGGCCATCAGCTATTTGACACGTCAAAATAACACCATGTTGTTTATAAAAATAAAATCTTGTTCCGAACTGAATCTGAAAGCTGGAGGTAACAATGACGTCGGGATTTAAAATTTATAAGGTGATTAATTTTGAAAATGGAACGTTAGAAATTTAAAATCTTCCTCTTTTACAACTGGCTCTATTCTCTATGCTTTATATTTGTTGTCAGGTATTAGTGTTCTATGGTAATTTATATTCATTTTTCCATCTTGTTGTCACAAGTGATGATATGGCTGTGTCGTTAGTAACTAACGTGTTTGGCTATTTTCACTAGTTCCTTTCAAATAAGTATTTTTTAAATTCAAAATTTAAAATGTAGGTAACTAGCATTTATTTAATTTTAAGAAGCCATATTATTTTGTATACCTAATTCAGTTCTCTAAATGAATATAGATATTTACAAAGATTGTTGTTTTATTTTTACATAACACCTTTTAACTTTTCATGTCTGATACTGTTGATAATTATACGACATTGCTAATTAATTTTTAACAATCGCAATATAATTATAATGCCATTGATTTAGCTAGTTAAATTTTCTGAATTGTTGAAAATTCTCAAGTAAACAATCTCTGACTCAAATTACAGGGTAATAGGGCTACTACTTGGAAACCGCGGGGTTATTTGGAATTCAGTCAATTTCTTATCAAGGTAATTTTTATTCTCTAATTAAAGAATTGATTGTTCTAAAGGTTTGTATTGCTTTGTATAAAGCGCAGTTTTGAAGATATTTAATTTTCAAACAATAGATATAATGCCGCATTAACTGACCAAATTTTAATCTAGATTAAATATTATTTTAGTACTTTCATTTTGCGAAATATTAATTAGTGAGTTGAAACAAAATTCAACAGGTTAGAGAAAACGGGTCAGATAAGTTAGTGGCACTTGTAGATTATTGTAGGATAAGATAACAAGCGTTGCCATGGTAACGGATTGGAAAGGTCACCAGTAAGTATCTAATAGTATCTACGAGGTTATACATGTAAGATGAAGTTTTTGACAACATTATTTATTACAAGCAGGTAAGGTTTATTTTTGCTAATTCTTTCACTCATCACATGCGGACTACCAAGTACTGTTACAGGTTACTGAAGTTTACTTTTAAATTTTTCGAAAACGAAACCGACGTATCCAGTCAGAGTGCCCAGAGCGAGCTTGTTTTCATTTACGCGACCGAGACGTTAGACGCTGTTTGGTCTCTGATTGTTTTGTCCTCTTATGAGCTTGGAGGGGGCCACGTATAACGTACCTACCCAACTAGGTATCACTAAGCACGCTGTTATTCATAATTAGTATTAAAATATTTTTTTTGAAAAAGTGCCATTATTACGTTTCCTTAATCGCCAACCCGCAATGAGCACGCGCGGTGATCAATGCTAATTCCTTCTCCGTAAGGGAGATGGCCTGGCCAAGCTGTGGGACATAGGCCGGTATTATACGCTTAAACACAGCGGAAGCGACTTTGTTCTTTGCTATGCAGATAATGAGTTTATGATGCGGTTCTCCTCCTGAAGCAGGTATAAATCGACCCTTATGTGACCGATTCACTTGGAAAAGCACGAATGATGTACCTAATGCAAGCAAGCATGAATGTCCAATTGGTACACCGTCAAAGGGCTTATTCACAATCTAACAAATTCGACCATAAAACAGGTATTCACAGCCCAGAGTGCCTCAGTGACGCAAACACTGTACCGACTATAAATACCTAATCGACAACATGCTAGGGTGTTGGTAGGTAAGACTGGTAAAATCATAGTCTTTATTGTAAGTTAGTAAGGTTTATTTTAGTGTAGTCCTATCGAAGCGCCCGTCTACGAGATACTACATTAACCACGTAACTGAGCAACAGGAACGTTCAGCTGAACGAATGCAACGTGAACACGAGTACTTGATACACTTTTACACGATCCGATCACCGGTTGCCGGTTCCATTAATCCGGCGACGATTTTAGAGAGCTTGTACAAAATACATCATACTTCGAGGGTGATTATCAGTAGGTACCTACACATAACATTACGTTTACATCTACATACCTATTTTAGTACCTATGTGTCGTCACAGTATGTAAAATAGTGTCAAGTAAAATCTAGAACCGATTTCAATGAAACTAAATGTAAAGCTTTGTAGGTAATTGTGGATTTTAATGAACTGAATATTTTATAGTATATCTAGGTTTGCAAAATAAATCACGGAGCGAGATGCTCACAAGATGGCGTTCGGTGTAAGTGAGTTAATTTTCTTTAGTATTGCAAGGCATATAAAATGTATATTAAAAAATATCTTAGGAAGGTATTATTACACGTAGTTGTTTGGTTGCCAACAGAAGATTCCTTAAGTAAGAAGTTAGAATAAATTAATAAAGAATAAAAATGCTTTTTATTTAAATAAATAAATGTGGCCATCATCACATACATTGTTACGAATCTAATGTAAGTAGCTAAAGCACTTGTGTTATGGAATCAGAGACAAAGAAGGTACCTCAAACACCCAGACCCGAGACAATGTAGAAAGATGTTTTTTTCTACATAGGCCTGTCCGGGGATCGAACCCGAGACCTCAGAGCTAGCGAAACCATGTATGTTCTGTATGTATTTTTTTTTTAATGTTATGGCCTACTTTATTTTACCATCCGAATAAAATGCCAGTTCATTCCATATTTTTCGCATGTTCGCCATGGACTAGATACGTTGAGTTATTTTAACAATGATATTACGCAGACTAGGTACCTACCGAGAATCTCTTCAGGCGGGCGAGTGTAAACCCACTAGTAGGTAGATTATCATTTCTAAACTTGTTGCCGCCGGACTTCAGTTACCGGAACGATTTACGGAACGTGTAAAGGGCTTCTAATTCTCTGTCTTCAGTGGGACTGCATTTTCGCCTGAAATACTTCGATGTGAGCCAGCCAGCCAGCAATGTTTTTGAATTTTAAATAATATTCTAGGTTCTTTATCATTTCTTTATCGCATGCTTCAATTATTCCGTTATTGCAAAATACATTGCTAAGTTATTCTGTTGCAGTTACGGTGCAGGAAAATATTGTGAGCAGGTACATATTTAAATACATTTGAAACTGCTGTTGCGTCGCTCGCCGTGGGTGTAGCTTTGTGCGATTCTTTCTTTGAGAATAAGCCTTAGCTTGGAAGCTGCTGTAATCCACGTTTCCATACAGAAATATAAAATGGTCCATTATCTTGCTTACCCCTTTACCTTTGCAACCCTTATTTAGTGGTCAAGAATATGATAATATGTAAGTTTAAATATTGAATGATTTTGAAAGGGTTGGAATTTGTAGATAATATTTTATTATTAAACCTACTTACGAAATATTTTGGCTACCGTAAGTCTGTAGGTGGAATCAAGGAAATGCGGACATTCTTCTTACGAAGACGGAGGACTTGGATTTCTTACGAAGGGCATAGAGATTAGCTCCATATAGAGTGTCAACTTGGCTTCAATGAGCACCTCATGAAACTAACGAGATTGCTTTAATGTCTTACATTTTTATTAAATCCTTTTTTAATAGGTTTCTTAGAATTTATTCTGTGTCGAATCTACATTCAAGAAGCAGAATCTGATCCTCAGTGAGACTTGCCGCCAATCACAAGGTAATTTAACAGTAACTGTAGGTCAATTATCATACCCGCGTAAAAAATTCCCTCATCCATTTTTTTTTTGTTTTTAAGCAAGAGATGCAAGTTTTCATATTATGAGATTAAAATATGAGTTCGTTTTTTTAATTTCTTTTAGATAAACGGCTACCTGTAACGAATAGAAAACAAAAAGAATTATAGTTCTATCATACTTACCTACATGTATTTTGACAATTCATTTTTATTTATTAATATTCTACGCTACGCTACAACCTTTTATTTGGAACCTTAATTCAAAGAAGTAAAGGTAAATTCTTGAATAATAGCATATTAGCATGAATCTCGTTTGGCAAATTGGCCGTGACAAAATAAGCTGATGTCCTCTCGCTCTTGCCGTAGTATTCATCATTATATTCCTTGACAAGGAAAATTGAAGGGAATCTGAATTTGCATGTACTTCGTTGCGTACTTAATGATTCTATATTTTTAAAACTTCTCTCATTTTGTTATCCCGACGAAAATAGTACCTTCCTACTTACCTTATTTATACAGCTAAGGTGAAGCTGTGAGTCTGTTGGTAGCACCATACCTTCCAAACGAATAGCGGCGGTCGAATATCCGTACAGCCGATAAATGATGTCCTCAGCCATGGCCTTCGTACCACGGGAGACGTCATTCAGCGGGGGTAGTAAGATGCGAGAGGGGGGGGGGGGGGGGGGTCAAATTTCAAGTTTCAACATTCAACACATCCGCGCGCCGTCCGTCATCCCTCGCCACTCCCGCGCGTCGCCCGCGCAGACCATTGTAGTGTCGCGAACGAATTTGCCAGACTGTAATCTTCAAATTCATATATCAAATGGCTAACTTAAGTAAGCTTTCCAACTCATCCTATCGCAGTTCACTGCTGGACAAAGGCCTCTCTCAATATCGCCACAGTATCTGCCGGGAACTGGAGGCCGTGTGTTGTGGGACTGGGTGTTTTTGACACAAACGTTGGCAAGCAGGTAAGTGACTGTAGTATTATATTCGTAATTTTAGAAAACGCTGCTGCCCATTTTCCTAGTTTCTATATCTCTCAGTCGCCTCTCACGACAGCCACGGGTAGAGAGGGGGAGGTTTTGTTCTAAGCTGCAACCCCACGACCTACAGTAAGCTTTTCCATAATATAACCGAATTTCATTTACTTACCTCGTAGCTAGTTCATACAATACATTCAATGAACGTCAATCAATCAAGATCCTCATAGCTTATGTTTCAATAATCAAATTAGACTTGCGATACCCGAGAGGTTTCCGTGTATTTCGATCAGTTAATTATGCTGGAAACCATGCAGTATTGATGACCTTTGAGATTTTCTACGAGACTGTAGAGGTAGCTGTAATAAATAATTGTCGACGTTTATAATAGGGATGTACCTACCTATTGAGCTTCGTGACCGAAACTAATGGAGTATCTACACTGTATAAAATAAAAAAGTAATTATTTATACTTAGACTAACACAATATCTACCAAGAAATCTACTCTATAGGTACCTTATTGCAGTAGGTACCCAATCATCGAAAATCATTTCATAGTCGTATCGGAAGCCGGTGTTATATTTCTCATTAAATTCGTATCCTTATCCGAAATATCATGACTGTACATAACTTCCCTATTACTATAATGAACAAAGGGCATACTCTCTACCTATACTGTTGCTGAACACGATACAACCAAACTCTAACCTAAGTACATACATACCTACTATATCAAGAAACATCATCCTTATATATATTTTGACTGGCCTGTTGGTCTAGTGGTTAGTGACCCTGACTGCTAAACCAGAGGGTTCGATTCCCACCCAGGACAAATCTTTGTGTGATGAGCATGATCATTTGTTCTGTGTCTGGGTGTAATTTATCTATGTATGTATTTAGAAATATATAATTATGTATGTTTATCAGTTGTCTGGTCACCATAATACAGGCTCTGCCTAGCTTGGGATCAGATGACCGTGTGTGAGATGTCCCGAAAATATTAAAATATATTAAAAAAATATATACTAATAATATATCCTACCATAAAATATACCATAATATAATATATACCATAAAACCACTAATAGTATATAATATATACCAAAAAACTATAATATATACCATAAAATATACCGGACGGACGGTCGATCGTCGACTACCATGTTGCGAGAGAAAGAGAGCACTATAATAACGATACTATAGGTGTCGACGAGCCGTTCAGGCCCCTGCACCCTATAGGTTCGCGTTCACGTAGGCTACTGAAGAATTCCTCTATGTGTGTGATGATGATGGTGGTGATGGTGGATCCCGAAGAGTTATGCGGCGTGCATACTTGCTATACGTGTGGTCCGTTACAGGTACCCTATCATACTGCGGATGGCGACCGTAGGGCCACCTTTATTGGCGACCGTGGGGCCGATTCCTCACATCGGGGAGATAAATGAAAAACTATTTCCGGTACCCGAAGGCTTGAGGTTTCTACTCACTCCATTGTTCCCAAGGCTTGAAGAGGCTGGTTTATACAAGGAACATCAAGGTTTTAATACAAACGGTACAGTCAACAGCAAAGTAGATGATCAAAATCATAAATAATACCAATAAAAGGAGTTCGTGCCAGAACTCTGTGGCGTCGAAGTTATTCAAAAGTATATACTTTTCAATAATAGGTAGGTACTAAACATTTACTATTGGTACAGTTGCCTTAAATTTGACTCCAAAAGTTGTAAACTCAATTCATCCTACTTTTGCTGTTGTCTGTACATAGCACCGTGATAAATTCACGGCTAAATTTAGACCACCTATGTTTCTCTACGGTTTCAGGTACGCCAGTAGTAAAAGAGTTATTTTTAAAAGTACATGCAATACTTATAATGGTACTTGGTCCGTCTGAAAGCAATGTGAATCCAGAAGCGATGCGAACTCCGCAAACTAAATGCAACCTTATCTCTTTGGCATAGAGTTGGACTGATGCAACGTTTAGTCTTCGTTCATATGTATACTATAAATGCTAGCTTTAGTTTCTCAACCGGTCAGGTTCACGTTGATTCGTTTATCAAGTATTCCACTAGATATACGAATACTAGCACTAACTCTAACTAGCATTAAGTCTTTAAAAGGTGGTGTATTTCGTCGCGAAATAATATTAATAATGAATTAAAAAATAGACGGGCCTGTTGGTCTAGTGGTCAGCGACCCTGACTGCTAAGCCGGAGGTCGTGGGTTCGTTCCCACCCAGGACAAATCTTTGTGTGATGAGCATGATCATTTGTTCTGTGTCTGGGTGTTATTTATCTATATATAATATGTATGTATTTAGAAATATATAAGTATGTTTATCAGTTGTCTGGTTACCATAGTACAGGCTCTGCCTAGTTTGGGATCAGATGGCCGTGTGTGAATTGTCCCAAGATATTATTATTATTATTAATTTGAAAAGAAAGCAATTTATTCCAAGAATACCTCTGGCTGTCGATTTTAAAAATGGTGTATTGTTAAACGTGGTTTCGACGAAATTTAATCAAATTCGATTTAAGTATTTTGTTTTAAAATCAAATATCATCATCTAACTAGACTTCTCCCAAGCTATGTTGGGGTCGGCTTCCAGTCTTACTGGATTTCGCTGAATGCCGTATTTTACATGAACCGACTGCCTATCTGATATCAACCTTTTATTTCATAGTAAGACTGGTTGCCAGAATTGTAATGACTTACATTAATTTAAATTTAAATTTTATCTATTTTGCTAATATTGTGTTGTATTATTATGGTTGTGTGCTATGGGTTCAATACCTGAAATAAATGGATTTTATTTATTTATTTTATTAAGTCATTGATTTTAATTAATTATGTTTGTTTATTTTTTTTTCCGTGTGTATGTGTATGTTTTATTATTTTAGTTTAAGTTAAGTTTGCTTCGTTAATACTTTAAATAAATGACTGTCAAAGATCACTGTATGTCAGTCGGGACCAACGGCTTAACGTGCTTTACGAGGCACGGAGGGGTCTTGATCTGTTTACAAATGGTCACCCATCCACGGAACAACCGCGGTGAGCGCGGCTTAACCTTTATTGTCGGTCAATTTACTAAAGGCTAACCATACAAATAGCCACGAGCCCCCTCTCTTTTCAAATCAAAATAATTGGACAAATATTTAATCTACTTTTCCTAATGTATTTTAGTTTTCTTTTATCCGGGAGTTGTAGTCTATGTCGTGGTGACATGGCGGTTCAATGAACGGATTTGCACAAGGTTGCAGGTTCGAACTGATTAACAGGCAAGCACCAATGTGACTTTTTCGAAGTTAAACGAACTTTCGAGCCCAGGCCACCCCAGCAGCCTGCCGGAGCTATGTTGAGAATGCACAAGACGTGACCCCCAAAAAAAATTGCCAACCCAGCAATGCAACATTAGTAGCCGGTTTTATTATTATAGTAGCTTCAGCCCACGTCTTCGTCTGCGTGGACTTCAGAATTGGGTCCAAAAAGAAATGAAAAATGTGAAAGTAATAAAAAATGGAATACAATTTTCAATCACTCGTGTTATAGTACTCTTGCACTGTAATAGAAAAAAATACACAAATTTCAAAGCTACTTAAGGAATCAGGATAAAAGCCTATGTGCTTTCTTTGCCAATTTCATCCAAATCTGTTCAGCCATTTTTGCGTGATTGAGTAACAAACATCTACACTTTCACATTTATAATATCAAACAGGATTAATATAGGATATTCGGACGTTATATACAGTGTGTAACAAAAACCCTGTCCGATCCCTGAGAGTATTATTCGGTATCGTACTGCTAACACATATACGTAGCCATTAAATGGATTGGAGATTATTATTTTTCCCCAGTGAAAATAATTAAATAAAAATAAAAACTGATCCAAGGCAACAGCAACACTGACCGCTCCTCAAAGTTCACGTACCTACTACCTACAGTTTTAGGTCAAAGAAGCCGCCTGTGCGAGACGGTGCATGAACTTGCTTTGTCGCATGCCGCCAAACAAACTTACCTATAACGAAATAAACCTAGGCTACGTTATACCTTTACCTACGCGTACGGGTGGCGTACGGCGTAGGTATCAGCTGATATTGGTTTGTGTATATTAGGCGTAGTGATCCGGATTTTATAATTGACTCTCTTTATAAAGAAACAAATAATTGAATTAATTGTAGCCCTGAAAAGGGCTTTTTTATAAAAGCGATTTGCTTTTGGCAATTTACCTACCAACTGACTGCAGATATATTATTCATCAAAACATTCACTTATTGTTGCTGCACATTTCGGCGATCGTGTTCCACATGTCCACCACAACACTAATGCACATTCGTCACCTTTTTACTAAATTTGCACGTACTTTTAACAGCGCACTTGTGTCCGATTTAAGATTTCGATTTCCGAATCACACACCTTTTTTTTAATACGACACTTGTTCCTCGATTTCCTCGTTGTCTTCTTCTCTCGTGTTCTTCCAGCATCCATGGCATGACTCGTACCCAAGAACACTGCATGTGGTGAACGCGCGGTTATACAGGCGTTGAAAGGCTCACTCCGACGGAACTGTCACATCTGGCGCACCTCATAATTTCTTATTATGATCTTATATCACAATATTAAAATATTCGTGATTGGAATACGATATTGTTTGCGAAACAATAGCGGCACGCGTTACGTACGTCCGATCGAAAGCTATCTCCACGAAAGACTAATAATTATCTAGTCGGTAGGTAACCTGGCGGCGGCGGGCCGGCGCGGCGGCGGTATCATCAAAGAGTCGGCGGCTAGTTGAAAGAGTGCCTACAACTCGGCGGTGCCTTTTGTCGGCTTTTGTAATAAAAATAAATAAAAATAAAACGCATTTTGCCATTGGGTGGAGTGTTGTCAGCTTACGAAAATTTCCCATATTCAGTGTTAAATCTCGCAATGATTATAAAAATAAAAGAACAATAACTTTTGGATTTAACGAGTTACAATTTTATAACATTTTTTTTATACGTATGTTGTACCACGGATACGCCTTTATTGGATCGGACAGGGTTTTTGTTACATACTGTATAGTGTTCTATATTATAACTATGGTTAAGTACAAGAACGAGTGTAAAATTACAGATATTTTATAGACTTATAGTTATGAAGGCATTGAAGTGAATACCTCAATAATTACCAGTCGTGACGGTGCCTTAAGTATTTACCATTTCAGTTCTCTCAGCAGCACGTTCTAACGAACTATTTTAATAATTAAATAACTAAACTAACTAGAGTCAGAACCGCGCAGGAGTTACAAGTTTTTTTTTTCTGTAGGTACTCAGACCGTCTTTTTTTGAATGATGCAACGCCAACAAAAAAAAAAGGATTTATTTGAATAATTAATTCGAGGGCCGAATGGTTGAGTCGTAGATAGGTTGAGTGAACAAGGTAAGTATCAATGCCATTCCGTCATTTTGAGGTTCTAAATTGACTAGATGATGTGAGCGTGTATCGGTGTGTGGGTCTGCGTCATTACAGCTCCGAAACACATTCACCGATGTTGATGCTTTTTTGATGGATTTGGTTATAAGCTATAAAAAGCGTATTCAAATTTTAACCTCATATAAAACATATACCTATATTACAAAGCTTGCTAGCTGCCCGGACAGACTTCGTTTCGTCAAATGTTAATAGTAAAATTTAATTAATAGATATAACGTTTTTCGAATGATCACGTAAATTTTTTTTATAGTATTAAAACCTTCCTGACCTTAGGGAACATACAAAACAATAAATAAGCCGATTCGGTCCAGCCATTCTTGAGTTATGCGCTTAAAACATTCAGTTTTTCATATAGATTTTGTATACCAAGCGATAGTAATTTAATGCTCATATGTATTCATAGTTGTCCATGGTAACATGCTTGGCAGCTAGCGACAAAGCGTGCAGCGAGCGATTCGACAAGCACTCTTCAGAGGTAGCATTATGCATTATAATTATGTGATGAACTCTTAACACCCTAGCTCGGCTAGCTCAGACTTCAAACGATGTTTTCGGATTTATATGTGTCGAATCTTCTCAGTAACGGTTTTTGAAAAAAATAAATATTAAAAAGTCGTGGTGGCCTAGCGATTCAATGACCCGTTTTCTATGCACATTTCCAAAGTTATACTCGATTGACAATCGGTGAAGGAAAGCATCGTGAGGAAACCTGGATTCGAAAAATTGGAATTTGAAATCGCCAACCCGCAATGAGCAAGAGTAGTGATCAATGCGATTCCTTCTCTGTATGGGAATAGGCCTGTGCCCAGCAGTGGGACATTTTATTACATATGACATTATACACTCGCGAGCAAAAGTATGGAATCACTTACTTGAAATTTGCTTCGCGCAATCTGAGTACTAAATTATTCTGCTAATATTAATAAAAATGGTACCATTTTAAAGATTAAACTGTTACCTTTAAATTGATACCAAATTCATTAAAATCACACCAGTATTTAAGGAGCTATCCTGGATTAAGTGAAGGAGTTAAGGAAAACCTAAGGATAATGAAAAAATAATGAATGAAGAAAACAACAAAAATTGTGTAACAAAAACTTTAATTGGCTTTAAAATTAATTTTCAATATTTTGTGTTCCCTCCCCTCGCCCTTATAACTGCTCGAAGACGGTTCTTCATTGATCGAATCAGCTTCCGAATTGATTCTTGCGGGATACCTTCCCACTCCTCTATCAAAGCCGATTTCAGCTCATCTACACTTGAAGGAGCAGGATTTCTTGATCGGACCCTCCTCTTCAATTCATCCCACATGTGCTCAATGGGATTTAAGTCCGGGCTGAGCGCTGGCCAGTCCATTGTGGCGATACCGACTTCTTCGAGGTATTCAGTTGTGGCACGGGCAGTGTGACAACGAGCGTTATCGTGCATAAGGAGGAAGTCATCACCGATATATCCCGCGTAAGAAAGGACATGGTCCTGCAGAATATCGGTAATGTAGCGGTCTGAAGTTAGACCGCCTCCTCTTCCCCCGCCAGGCACGAAAACCAGCTCCGTTTTACCGTCGAAGGAAATGCCGGCCCACATCATACAAGAACCACCGCCATACGCCACTGTCTCAGCAAAACAACACTGTGCATATCGTTCCCCAGGCCGCCTGTAGACCCGACCTCTTCGGTCGCTGCCATGCAAACACATTCTGCTCTCGTCGGAGAACAGGACACGCTTCCATTGCTCAACCTCCCAATCAAGATGAGAGCGAGCAAATTGAAGACGTGCTTGTCGGTGGCTTGCCGTCAGTTTCGGGCCTGTGGCTGGCCTTTTTGGAGTTAAATCAGCTTGCTTAAGTCTTCGACGAACTGTCCACTCGCTGGCAGCTACTCCACGAACATTTCGGAGCTCCTGTTGGACGTCGACACCAGTCAAATGTCGATTTCGAAGAGAGGTTGACACGATAAAACGATCATCCCTCTCCGATGTGCACCGGCGCCGTCCAGATCTTGGTCTCGAGATAAAGCCACCAGTCTCCCGAAAGCGTTTATAAACTTTTGAGACACAGGACTGGCTTATGTGGAGCTGTCGTGCGACAGCCCTCTGGCTGAGCCCTTCTCGCAATAGGGCGACGATTTGGGCGGATAAAGAAAATCCGATAACACGTGCTTTTATAGGGGGTCAATAGGGCGCAAGTTGTGACCTATCAAACATATCTTTTTCCTTACTTCTTGACATAATCCAGGATAGCTCCTTTAATACTGGTGTGATTTTAATGAATTTGGTATCAATTTAAAGGTGACAGTATAAACTTTAAAATGGTACCATTTTTATTAATATTAGCAGAATAATTTAGTACTCAGATTGCGCGACGCAAATTTCAAGTAAGTGATTCCATACTTTTGCTCGCGAGTGTATATAAATTATAAAATAAGTATATTATACAGGCAGGACACGTGTTGCTTCACTTCATCTAAAGCTAGATTAACCATGTCAAATTGATTCCCTTTCAAGCAAAATATTAATTTCATATCAAAATAAGGCAATTATTATCAAGCTAGACGCTGTCGGGCGAATATCTGAAAAACCGGCCCTTAAAACGATAGCAGTAAGATTCAATTTCGTTCTTCGTAATAACGTGCAGTTGTAGTTTGGTTGTATCGAAACATCAGTAACTTGTTTTTCATTCATCTTCTATATTATCGTCAAATCATTTTAAGAACCAAAGGAAATAATCTACACTAATATTATAAAGAGGAATGATTTGTATTTTTGTGTAGGGTCATTTCGCCTGTTCGCGTCCACTTAGTGCAGTTGGCAAGTTTGAAGGAGAAAACAAAAATGTTTCAGCAGTAATTTCAATGAAAAGTTTATGTAATGTGTTCATTAAAATAGTCTATTTTAAGTTTACGTTTAGTTTTGTTCGAAACACCTTGTGGTTTTTTTTTTAAATCTATATTATCTTAAAAAGATATTTATTCAGCATTCTTCAGCAACAGAATTAAGTACGTACCATAATTATATAAATTAGGTTTTTGCCCGCGGCTCTAACCGCGTCAATGTTTGGTATTATATAGCTATTGCAAAAAAATTGCCTCGGTACTCTTGAAATCTAAGCTTACTCTATACAGAGTATCATTAAAATGGTTTCAGCGGCTTAAACAATGCGCAACAGACAGACAAAATTATAATCGCATTTGTAATATTATAAGCTTGTTCTTATACTACCAATACAGTAGTATAAGAACCAGCTAACATCAAACAAGGTAATGATGTTTGAATGGATTGAATTAACGTACCTGTCTAGTCTGAAAAAGGAATACAGAAATAAACCTTCTTCCCTTGCTATAAAGAACAATCATATAGCAATGGTTGCAACTCAGCCGCCTCCGCTGATACCTTTTCCTTGTTTCTTTTAGCTTTCCTTTACAAAGGGGTCCAAAGAGGATTTCCCGACAGCAAAAAGTTTAAAAAGTCTACTGATCTTATGTGCTGCCTTCGACGTGACGTCATGGTTTTGTTTTCTCGTAGCAAAAATAAAGCGAGCGTGTTCCCTCACAATAAGGGCCTTTGAAGACGAGACAGGTATGTATATGTGTGGATATCGACGGGTTAACTGAAACAAAATATTCGATGGTGGTGAAAAATTTACTCAATAATGTTTTTTTAGAATAATACCAGCTGACACGGCGAACGTTGTTCTGCCATATTAAAAAATCTGGAGAGGACTTTGGACTGCCAACCCTATCATTTAGGGGTTTGAAAAAAATAGATGGTTGCCGATTCGCAGACCTACCCGATATGCACAAAAAACATACAAATTGGTCCAGCCGTTTCGGAAGAGTTTGGGAACAAACACCGCGGCACGATGATTTTATTGATTAGATTATTGTTTCATAAATGATGCACGTCGTAACACGGTACCTATATAATTCGTGTGGAACAGCTTGTATGTAGGTATTGTATTTACCGACTATTATTAGGTATCCTTGTAATATGTGCATCGATCTGTCTATGGCATTGAGGCACTAATGGCTAAGTGTTAGCCTTATATTATTATATTATCGGTAAACCCGTAGCCGGCTACGGGTTTACCGATAATAAAGGTTAAGCCGCGCTCGCCGCTGTGTGTCCGTGGATGGAGACCATATTGTACCTCGGAAAGCAAGTAAAGATGCAATGATCTGTGACAGTTGAAGGAATTGCAATTCTGACGACCAGTCTTACTATGGGATACCTACTGTATTACCCATTGAAATGGATTGTGGAGGTCAGATAGGCAGTCGCTCCATGTAATATATACGGTATTCAGCTAAATTCGGTAATACTGGGAGCCGACCCCAGCATATCATTACTGCACGGATAGCAGAGTGGTATAGGTCCACACGCTAAATACCACTGTGCGTGCCGTGCTGCGGGTTCGATCCCCGCACGGGACAATATTTTGTGATCCACAAATGCTTGTTCCAAGTCTAGGTGTTCTCGAAATCGAATCCACGACCTCCGGCTTAGCAGTTAGGGTAACTAACCACGATAACTATTGTGGTGAACATCACATGCATTGCTCCGAATCTAAAGTAAGTAGCTAAAGCACTTATGTTATGCAATTAGAGGCAACGAATGTAGGTACCAAAAACACCCAGACTCGAGAAAATGTAGACAAGTGTTTTTTTCTACATTGACCCGTCCAGGGATCGAAACCGGAACCTCAGAGCTAGCGACACCTTGAAAACTAGTGTGTACGCCACTCGACCACGGAGTTCGTCAATTTTGAAAAGGTTGCGCGGCCGTTTACTGTTAAGCGATACTAGCCTTTATTTTATGTAAATAAAGTTTCATATTTAAAGCTGTGCCGCGCCGCTGCCATCAAACCGCTGGCAAATTTTTTTAGGCATTAAATTGATTACCTTAAAAAGCATTTAGTTGACTTCCATTGGCTGAAGCAGGCTCTAATATGACCAGGTATGTTAGTTGCAACCTGCATATCTACGACTGCCTCGTTGGTCTAATGGTAGCAATTGCGACTGCCGTTCACGAGGTCTAGGGTTCGAATCCCAGGGCAAAAACAGTTAGTGCGGTTTTCCTTGTTAGAAATAAGTAGTCCTTAAGTACCACTCGGAGTCAGGAAGTATGGCGGTATTTACAGCCCCGTGCCTAAAGCCGTTGGTCCTGCGCCTTATCCGGTCGTGTCAGTCTGCCGCACATAGTTGTATACTACATATAATGATCTCGACTCGGATTGGCCGCCGTGGCCGAAATCCGGTCTGGACAATAAATAAATAAATGTGGACAGTATCACATACATTGCTCCGAATCCAAAGTAAGCTAAAGCACTTGTGTTATGGAATCAGAGACAACGAAGGTACCACAAACACCCAGACCAATCAAACAATGTAGATAAGTGTTTTTTTCTACATGGACCCGTCCGGGGATCGAACCCGGAACCTCACAGCTAGCGACACCTTGAAAACCTGTGTGTTCGCCACTCGTCCACGGAGGTCGTCATTATATATTATGTAATAATTAATTAAGATCTATCTAAGATCTTTGGAGGTCAAAATCAAATGCACTTATACTATATTGCCAGTAGGTACCTTCTGTCGACAGAGCAAGCACCTGTCTCCGTTATTTATAGGACGTTGCAATCTGTACATACTGTTATATACTGCATATTTTTCTACTACAAGAAATCCGTCACCGATTATACGCACGTGGGCGGGCAGGCCCTCTTCAGCGGCGAGCACGTCCACTATATTTTGATACGTCATACGGTCCATATCGACTGCTTCTAGATGTGACTGCTGGTGAACTATACACTTCTATGGCCACCTGCACCAGGATTACTGGAAGAAGTTCGGAAGGGGCAAGGGCCGAGCGGTCGACAAAGCAAAAAAACATCGAGTGTGCTTAATCCATACGACAGAAGTAAAACTACTCTAGCCCATAGCCCTGCACTCTGTCTAAGATTCACGGAACGTTACTGCTATGAGAGAAAGAAAATATGACCCTCTCTTTTGCCCCTTCAGTAATACGAAACGTAGCTCTATCTCGTTCTATCTACACTAACTTATATTTCCCTCTCAACTTCCTTTAGCCTCGCCCGATCACACTTTCCGTAACCACTCGTCCCACATTCACCATCTTTTGAAATTTTACTTCAAATGTCGCTCGTGACGCACGAAATCTGGAGCCTTTTTCACTAAGTCCAAACAGTTCACGTGCTGTTACGTGTAGGGTTAAGAGAGGCCTTATATTTTTCGACTTAGGTACTCACCTTTAAAATAATAGGCCTAAAATTTATATACCAACACAAAAAAGATTTAGCGACCCGGCTTCTTGAACTATGATCTGCGTAATACCACGTTATGTCTTATTTGAGCTTAGAGAATGAGCCCCGCGTCAGCTCGCGCAGATCATGTACGATGATCACTAACTGCTAGTCGCTCGTGTATTATACTTACATTACCGTCAATTAACTTACCTTATAGTCCGCTCAGTACCAACAGCTTATTCCCTCCCTATAAGTTTCTATCTACAGGTTTTTACTGCACTTAGAGCTGAGTGGTATAAGTGACCACTGTCACCTCATCAGCGACCACAGCGCGGCGTGCAGCTGGCTCAACCAATCATGGGAGAATTTGTGTTATGAAACGGGTTACATAAAAGATATTATAAAAATGTTTGTCTAATTTATAGATCTCTGACATTTATTCGAGACAATTCAATAATTAAATCATAGTGAAGAGAGTTAATTTGGTGCCTTTATAGGGACAAGATACCTACACTTATCTACTAAAAATAAATAAAAACGTTTAATAAGGTATTTGATTAAAGTATTTAAAAATTCGTGTCATGGTCAACAGATTTGAGCGCACGAGGTTGAAGGTTTGAACCAGGTACGCACCAATGTGATTGTTCTAAGTTATATAAAATACCTATGTACTTTCTTAATTATTCTGGGACGTCATTGACAATCGGTAAAGAATATATCTTGCGGAAACCTGGTTTTCAAAAATTTTAATCCAGAATCCTAAACTCGCAGTGAGCCAGCTTGGTGATCAATGAGCGCTTTTTCTCTATTTTAGAAGAGGCCGACACTAATTGTAGGCCGGTATTATTATTTAAAATAATAATTCATATTGAAATAACTAAAAGCACGAAAGAGTAGTAGGGGGAGCGTCCTACGGGAAGGAGGACCTAAACTAAAGTTCTATGTTGTAGTATATGGTTGAGCCCGCTTAAATGTTTACTTCATATCTAGCATAGGTACGTAGGCCGCGCAGGGATCGAACCCACGCAGTCTAGAAATAAAATAGAGATGTTTTAATCAAAATATGTAGTCTATGTATTCTTAGCTAAGAACAATGTATTGTAATGTAAATTATTTACGTAATAGTTATTAAATATCTTTGTGAAAGTAAGTTACCGTAAAACTGTGAGCCTGTGGTGAGGACGCTGCCATGTCTAAGAAGGGATGCAGGACGAACGCAAGGTGTAATAAATAACAACACATAATAAATATCAATAGTTTATTACATAAATTATAGCCAAGCTTATACTTTCATTGTTTCTTTTACCTATACTGATTCATAGTAAAGATTTAAAACCGCGCTAATTTATACTATCTCTGTAAAGGTCGCGGGCGCGCGGCCGTCAAAATATACTCGAGTCGGGACCACCCCGCCGGGCCGCGCGCCCACTTAATCTATATAAAAAGAATACTTATAAATAAAACTAACATCACTCTATGTTATCATTATTTAGGCTATGATTGGTGTTACTACGGTTCCTATTCCAATTGCTTCAGATAAAAATTATTCCTAATTTGATCTGCATAAGCATTAAAACTAATTGATTGTATAAGGTTATGGCTTAACAGCGTATCACATATCGGAGAACCATTCCTTTGGTTTGCGCGTTGATCACAAGCTGCTAGACCTGCAATGAACCTGGTCCGCGGACAGAACGCAATCAACAAACCGATTGCTGAATAATTACGTAATGTGGATTTGCTGATAATTGAATATGAGTACTTGTCGAGTACCTATTTGTTCAAAAACCTCATTAACCTTCCCATTAAGTGATTCGGCAGACATACCCAACTTTTTAAACAATTTAATTCTACCCAGCATTGATCTGTTTTCTCTTTGGTATGCAAACAGTATTACTTTTTAATGATATTGCAGAATAGCATTGCTATTATTTCCATGTTTAATAAGTGTCTTAATAGCATTTGGAGAGGCGAATTTAAACTCTTTTAGAAGATCGAAATAAAATCTAAAAAGCTCGGTAAATGTTTAATGTATTGAAGCACCATTCTCTCAGCTTTTGCAGGTGCTAAGCTAACACATAAAACCACTATCTGTAATTCGTGTTCAAATCTAAATCCGGCATTTTTCCGCCGCCTCAAAGTGACTCCTTGATGCGGAAGACCAGACACTATTGAATTTGCGGAAATTTAAAAAACCTAATGCCTTAACATGCCGAGAATGGACACTGCAATTTTTAACTCCACTTTTAAACCCGTATCGCGTTTAGAACTGACACGTCACTTAATCTGGAATACGAAATCGAAGGTCCGTAACTGTATTGTTGGAGATCGAACAAAATCTATTTAAACGCTTAGCTAAGTTACCTAACAGTAGTTTAATGAGGATTTCTCGTCATTACAGTATGACAATAATGGAATTTGAATCATGAATATAAATCAATGCGCAAACCAATAGGAGAACACATTTTGTGACAGTACACGATTCGAGATGGCGGTGTTAACCTGTCAGACTTCACTGTCTAATCGAGGCATACTTATTGCTTTAACGAATACAGTTTATAGGGTACAATATACATCTTATTACGTAAACAATTAGGTTCATTTTCTATAACACAGCTGGTGAATAAAACGGAGCCGATTGTCGTAGTAGCGTAGTTTTATCCATCATTTGTATTATTCGTTGTGATTTAAAAAAGGTTTGTTAGACTACTCAACTCACAAGTACTGGACTTAATAAAATTTGTTTTCGATTGTTTGTCCAAGGTATCAAAACTCTTATTATTAGAGATCGCTGTATCGGTGTCTGATGCCATACAATTCAAGGGTTAAAATTTTGAATTCACTTGTTTACTAAAATTAATTTAAATATATTTCGCACTAATTTAAAAATAAAATATGATATATTTAATATTTTGATACACCCGAATTTTTCATTTTCAATGTGCAAATATTTACAAGTTTGTGTAGTATTAAAAATAAAAAAAAAACATTCAATAAACATAACCCTCCTGTTTCGTGATTGCGTAGTGTGATGTATCAGGCACCGCAACAACGGCGTCTACTTATAATATTCTCATTTAAACTAGCTAATTCTTTAAGTATAGTAAATAAATGTTATTTTTATAGATTATAACTATTGAAAATGGGTTTGGTGTTATGAAGCCGCGGCGTGGTCGCCGCAGGCCGGCCAGCCCTACACACAGCTACGTCTCTCGTAAATACCTCACTTGCAAGTATAAAAACTAGGTGCCCTATGTGAGCGACCTGCGACGACCCCGACGCACTAAATTGTAATTAAGTATTCATGAATTTTTGAAATTCTCACTATGTTATATTTATTATTGCTAATTATATTACTTCTACCGTAGGCAAAGAATAACGCCAGCTTTACTGTGTATATCAAAAATTGCCATGAAAAATATCGGAATATATATTATGTATATGATTAAATAATTTGATTCCAAAAATTCATGAATGTAAATATATTTAGATATAAAATTTCTATATATAATGGTATAATTAGTATGTATGTACTATGAATTTGTGTGATCCGTGGCATGAAGGCGAGTCCTAAGTAAGTCTACTATAAATACGTAACATCACAGTAAACTGGGAATACAACGTGGTGGGGGGGGGCATCTAACTGAGAACCTACGTAGACAACTACGACACATTATACACAAAACCAGACTGCATATTATAAAACAAATGTAAAAAAATATTACGAGTAGGTAATTAAGATTGTAAAATATGTTAGGCAAGTGCGATGGCCACGTTATCGCCAGCGCTGGGCGACCCCTCGCGTGTAAACATTACATCTAAACAGGCGGGCGAACAGATACCAAGTATTTTTAGTGATAGGTCGCGAGGTTAATCTATTATTGCTTATAGTTTCCTTTTGAAGTTTATCTAGTACTTACAATGTCCGAACACGTGTGTTTTAAGACTATAATGTAAGTTGAGGGTGGACTTTTAATTATTGTACAGTAATTAAACAATCGCATATTACATCAGTAACCAACTCATGTAATTTGCGATTGAATCCACACAATATGGTCAAAGAATCAGATTTAATTCTAGTCATATTAAGGCAGAAGAGAAGATATTACTTTGAAATGTATGTTAAATAATATGAAATAAATTCAATACAATCTGTGTATATAATGTCAAAATCCGTTACAACACTCCGTAAACATAAATACCTGGAAGACATGCTACATATATATTGAAAATGAATAATCCAATTTGTATCTATAATATTGATACATATGTATTGTAATTGTCTCTATATAAATACAACATAGACAATAATGTGTTGTTGTGTGTCGTTTACGCACAGACAAATGACATAGATATCGCGCCGATCGTGATCACGTATTATTTAATGATATTGTTTATATAAACTAGCTACATAATAATAGCAAGTTACGCTCATAATTCACTAAACAGTTTTCACAATGGCGTCGCGTCTCTTTTGTCAATTATATGTACATAATGACACGGGTCTTGCCAAGTTGCATACCGGCTGAATGCTTAATTGATTAAATAATATAATACAAATTATTACTACGACATTAAAAAGCAGAGTTTCATAGTATAATATACTAACACTCGTTGTGACTTGGGCTTTATTCACCAATCCAAATTTTACAATTAAAATACGCCAAATTATATACGTTTACTATACGAATTACTATCCTCAAAAGTATAGTAATTCGAAAGATAAAACTGCTTTATTAATCCTCCACGTAAGAAAGTTACTGATTGGACTTAGTGAACAATGCCCCTGGAATGACGTCAAGTAGATCTGTACGAGCTTTACAACTCGTCTGGGGATTTAGCGTCAGCAGCTAGTCAAGTTATCGCGACAGTAAGGCAAGCGCAGCTAACGTAATCTATATAACTAAGGTAGGCTATCATCACGTTTGATTGACAGAGTCGTTAACAATCCCGCAGCTCGCGACCGGCGACTGCATGTGAGAACACAACAGCGCCGCGGATCCCGATTGCCAATCAACGCGAGCGCGGTCCATTGTCGCCTGCACCGAGCCATCGAGCCGCACTCATTCAGTATAACATTCACACACTCAATTAAAAGGGAAACGCCGACAAAACTCCCTTTGTTTTTCAACCCACTTTATAAATGGTCACACAGACCGGAGACTTTTTTGAACTAACAAGTTTGTAGTAGTTTGGTGGTGTAAAGTGAATTGTTTCGTAATTCGTACACGTGCCGTTTTAAACGAAACTGTCAAAAAATAATTGTATAAAAGGAGCAAAATAAAGTGCTACAACATGTACCGACGTGGGCTAAACTAAACAAGTTTCAAAAGTTTCATCGTCAATAGGCAAGTGTTGCAGATCTGAATTTAAAAAAGCTATAATTCTCATTAAATACTAAAGAGTTCAGAGTTATATTTAAGAGGACAATAATAATAAATTCTAGATTTTAGCTGCCCAATCCCCTTAATTTGATGCCCAGACTGACTAACTAAAAACCTGCCTCGACTTAAAAGAAACCAAAATAGAACAATTATAACAGCTCGGTGAAAAATGAACTGCCTAAAAGGCTGCGACGGAAACCACGCGATCTAATAGCTGCTAGACTTGCGACAAGTAACTGAAATACAAATCTAAAATAAAACTCTGCAAGTGAGTACTATGTCGAACGGTGCGACTGTCGAGACCGATTTAATAGGAATCGAGAAATCCTCTTTTGTCACGGTTTCGAAGCTCGAATAAATAAAACTAGGAACAGAACGAATTCAAACGCTGCCGGTATGTGACATAAATTGGACAGCTAAGTTGCAGTATTGTCGGCAAAGGAGCGGCAACTGTTACAGCATCGGTCGCGCGTTACAGAAACAAATGACAAAGAAAAAAACAAGAATAATAATATAGGAAAGGTTCGTTCGGGCGCATATTGCTATGTAAGTAACGTTCCATTGGATTATATTATAATATACAAAACAAAAGCAACTATTCAATCAGCAATATATGAGCAATCATTCAACTTCGACTTCTGCCGATATCTTTGCCAGACGTCAACGAGCCGCAGTACGCGTGGTTACCGAGGTAAGGGATTCAATTCCCGACCATTCAAATAAACGCTTCCTTTGTACTTTAAAAATAATACGAACGTAGTACGAGTTATTTCAACGTCTTGAAAGGATGCAATGAGCGTAAAGGAGTTCCAGACGGACGGCGTATTCGTTCCAAGATTTTTATAGTAAAGCGATCCCGAGAATCTCTAATTAAATAAAAACCTTAAGACCAACGTCCCGGGTGTTAGATTTCAAGCTAGCTAATAAATTTTACCTTGCATTCTACGAGTAGTGCTCGTCGGGGAATTTTAGATCGCAGTTTATTAAAAATGCTAGTATGGGGCGCACCCAGACTTAGTGATTTCATTCGCGGTTCCCATCAAAAGTTACGTCGAGTACAGCATACCATCGAATATAAACGGGAGAGAATATAGGGGCTCAAGTAACGTTAGGTATAACGAAAGAACAAGGAGATTTTAGCGTACAAAATGATACGAAGAGAATACTAAGTCACGTATGTGTGTGTGTTTACGTAAAGCTATTTAATTCATTGATTTACAAACCGTGTAACCGTTAATTAATTAATATTTGAACGTAACGTACATTATAATACTTTATATACCAAAATGGGAATTTTAAATGCATATAATCACGGAACCAATTACTATAATTGCGTGTAATGCGTCAATGTATTTGAATGGAACGAATTTCCATACGGTATTATTTGAGTTATGGTTATTTTTCGTAACTATTGTGTTTATTTAAAACAAAAAAAATGTCGTGATATCGAGTGGTATATGCGATAATTCACAAAAATCGATTCCACTATTAACGTAGTGAAAGCGTGACACGAATAACGATCTCAAAGATTAATTCGGTTGCCAATTTCGAGTGATTTTCAATTATCGGATTTAGAATTTGCATGTAAAACTGTTTGGTTTCGTCACACTGGAAATTCAAAGCTCGTTGCATCTATTGCTATGATATTTCACTAAGATGTATGTATAAAAAAATTATCAGTCTAATAAATAAATCTTATATAAGTTACAGTCAATATGTCTGTTTCTTTTGAATGTATCTTGGGAGCTTGAAATATGCCAGATACATTTAGCATAGATAGTATTGATCGACTGGTTAACGTTCTGATTCGTCGATTCAATAAAAAAAGAAGATAATAAAAAGAAAAAGCAGTAAAAACAAGTCCAGCTAAATATATCGACAGGGTAAAGGTGCAATCGGCTCATTACTTAGTCGTCGGAATTCGCACCATACGTCACGCATCGGTCATCCCGTGTCTCGGCGAGATCACATCGTGTTGCGAGTGACGTCATCGGAGACTTGTAACGGAACTACAATTAAAATATTCACAGCTAATGGTATTCAGGTCGCCATCATTACGTCAGCAAGAAAAAAAACAACAAACAAAAGAAAGATAATAAAACTAGTTTATATTACAACCATTAGACAATAAATGAGAAATAAACAGATAAGTTGAATCGGAACGGTTTAGTGTAAGTCATAAAACAAGGCGAGATAAAAACTTGTGTACGAAACGCCAGTGTTGACCGGAAAAACGCTATTTAGATGAACACGCGATGCGCTCGCATACGCAAACCAAAACAGGTCCCACTACCTGACCTCATCCAAGCGTTTTTGTAAAAAAAATATGTTATTAAAGTTAAGTCTCAAATAATTTGCATACGTAATGTGCAACCGCTGGCTCGCGAACCCGATGCGCTTTTGAATCATTATTCCTACGACAAAGGCGCGTCGCGAAATGAGATCGACTCGCGTCTCTTACAAATGTACTAAGAAAATAAATACCAAGAGAGTATAATACAGTGTAGTTTATAATATTTTTATCGTCTTCAGATATTTAAGAAACGCACCGTAATTAACGTTTTTATAATAGTATGAAACCCTGCTTGCAAATCGCTGTAGCAAAAAGGTACACATAAAAAATAAATGCATTCAGCCAATGCGCAGAAATCACAAATTTTAACCGTATCTACATATATAGCTAAAGGATTACGTATCGGTCTGGTACTATTACATGAGAGGACTACGTACCAGCAGCATTACAGAGTACCTACAAAACTCTGTCATTCAAATGTAGATGAAATGAGTTATTGAGCAAATTTTGATGATCATGAATTAGAATTGACCACAAATAAACAGTTATCACCATATAACATTATGTTTGTATAAAAATATGAACTTAACATCTTAAATTACGAATAAACAATTATAAACTTAAATACAAAATCACTGAATTGTTCGTGGTATAGATTAAAGGGCGCGTATATCGCTCAGCGTCCGTCGCACAGCGTAAATACATCAACATGCAGTATACATTCGCTCTATGACATCACAAGCTGGGAAGCGAAGCTCTTAAGACTATATTGGCATTTTCAATAGGTACATAACGTACTGATTCGTTCACTAATCAAAATTAAAACTAGCATTGTTACATTTACAGGCAGCGTCGGCTCGGGTGCACGCTGCCGATCTCCGCCCCTACAACATTCATCACCGGTTAGCTTTATTGTTCATGACTTTATCTAGATATCTGTATACTCGTCATACTGTTCGTTCTCAAATAGTCTACAATATGAGTTGCTCTCAAGACTTAAAAATCTCAGCGAAAACTATGGTTAATCAATTACTTTGCAAAGTTAAGACTTAAAATGCCTGTGTGTATAAACAGTCTTTTCAAAAGTAATAAATGTTGTAGGAGAATAAGAAAATAAGTTGTGACCCTCACCGAACCGAAAATCTCAAAAATATAAAATCATAAAATATAATAACAATTTCGAGTTACATATTAAAGCAATTTAACACTAAATTAATTATTCAGCCTTATTTACACGCGATGTAAAAACGGGAGTAAATATTAAGAACTTAAATGCAAGTTTGTGGCAATCTATAAATTAATTAAGTACATATTTCAGTTCAATCACAATTTCTGAGGTTCAGCATAAACAGTGATAAGCTTTGAGTATTTCGCAATAGGTTTAGCATTGATGTCATGAAATGGCCGGCGAGTGCGCCTACAGATAACATCCACAAATTACAAAGTAAATGTACTCACGGACAACATCAATGTTAACCCTATCATATTTGAGACAATCTTAAGCACATCTACATACAATTTTCAATTAAAATCTCAAGAACATACACAGATAATATTCTTCACAATGATTACAGAAAAATTGGCTAACTACAATTTAAATATATCATCTTTACAAAAATCATTAAATTTTCCATTCATGGCTGTCTACTCATTGCTATTATATTATTGTATTACTTTTAATGAAACTTATGGAATAAGCTTCAAAAGCGTAAAGAGAATGTATCAAAGTTTATACATACAAAAATATTAATAAAAATAATATAAACATACATCAGTCTACATCATAAATGTTTTCTTGTATGTTACACTGGCTAGCAATTAACTAAAAATAACATTATCACCATAATTTATGATATAGGTACCATTTAAATATATTTTTCACCTCTAAAATCAACCCAGGCAAGTGGGAAATATTTTGACTATGAAAATAAAATCAAACTCTGTTATTCGTTGTACAGTATTTTGTTACATGACGGTAATCATAAAGCTGCCACAAGAGGATCTGAATAGTGATCAAATTAGGCCGGCAAGTTATTAGCTGTCACTCAAGCTTTACCACTAAACAAATACAACAGTATAATAAAAAATACTCAAAAAGAAATATAAACAGCACAATGTTATAGTTAAACTTCCTTATCATCTCTATGAAAAAAGAAGTTCTCTTTTACCCCTATCTCTAAACTCTATGGCAGTTTTTTTTAGAAAAATATACAAAATGCATTATTTTTGTTAAGATCACTGTTGCTTAGCTGCACGAGATCAAGTCCACTTTCGGAGAATCAGCTGCTAGATAGCATAAAGTCACGTTTGATTACACCAGAAAGCCGTAGGGGCCACTGCCGCGGATCTGTGCGCGCATGCTCTGCACGCTGTTCATGATCTTCTTCTGGTGGCCGACGAGCGTGACGCCCAGCGAGGCCAGCTGGTGCACGGTGAGGTCTACCACGGCGTCCATATCGATGATGCCCGCCGCGCGAAACTTCTCGATGTAGCGGGACATCTTGATGCACTCGAGCCACTCTTCTACCGACGAGAATTGTATCAAGTCAGGAGTGTCGCCCGCCAGAGGATCAGCGGAGCGATTCTGTGCTATCTTTCTCAGTGTATCCGGACAGCGGATGAGTTTGTCTAGCGTTTTCACGATGCTTGCAAATGTGGGACGGTGAGTACGCTCTTTTTGCCAACAGTCGAGCATCAACTGGTAAACCGCCTCAGGGCAGTCCATAGGGGCTGGTAGTCGGTAGCCCTTTTCAATAGACTTGATAACGTCTTGGTTACTCCAGTTCCAGTACGGCCTCTCACCAAAACTCATGACCTCCCAGCATACGATGCCCATGGACCAGACATCACTGGCCGAAGTAAACTTTCTGAACGCGATGGCCTCAGGCGCGGTCCACCGTACAGGTATTTTTCCACCGCGCGTTGTGTACGCGCCATCTGCAGTTGATTCTATTTCTCGCGACAGTCCGAAATCAGCTATTTTGCACACGAGTTGAGAATTGACCAGTACGTTGCGTGCGGCAAGGTCGCGGTGAATGTAATTCATTTCAGACAAATACTGCATTCCGGTCGCTATGCCGCGGAGCATTCCCACTAGTTGGACAACACGGAATTTGCCATCGTTAGCTCTCAAGAATGTGTCCAAGGATCCGTTCTCCATAAATTCTGTTATTATCATGATAGGATTGCACTTAGTAACGACACCTTGCAAGAAAATCACATTTGGATGTTCGAATTGACCCATGATTGAAGCTTCAGCTAGGAAATCACGTCTCGCTCGCTCGGTAGAACCAGGTTTAAGAGTTTTAATGGCTACATCAATCTCTTGACCACAACTTGCTGGCAATTTCAGTTTGCCCCGACAAACATCTCCAAATTCACCACCCCCTATAATCGCCTCTATCGTTATACAAGACGCGTCAATTTCGCGGGCGAACTCTCGAACAGCCTGGTTAGGATCTTCGTAAGTGTGAGGGTCAATGTATGTCCGGGAGCCGGTTCCAGCGAACAGTGGCGTGGTCGCATTACTGCTTGTTTTGGCGGGGCGTTCGGGACCTGTGTACACTTCTCCATTTCGGTAGTTTAGTGCGTTACAATCACTCGGCTGCTTCTTGTCACATTCGTCGTCAGTTCGAGAACGCAAGAAAAGTACTGTCGCGATAATTGCTACCACTGACAAAACAACAACTGCGACCATCACTCCAGCGACTAGTCGCACTTGCGCACCCTCTTCTTCACCTACGAAAGTCGTCTCGAGCACGGAACCAGTACGTGCATACACTATGCCACTGAATTCACCCCAACCACGCTTCATCTTAGCTCTGACTCTTAAACCATATTCAGTATCCCTTTTCAATCCTGTTATAGTAACATGTGGTTCTTTTGATATTTTCAGTGTAGCATTGGCGTTTTTCTCGGAGTTGTCCTTCGGGAAGCACTTAACTTCATAACTTTCTATAGTATCATCAGGATCAGTCAAGTCTATTGGGGGTGGGTTCCATGCTAAAGACAGTTTGTCACTTTCAACACTGAGGATGCGTAACTTTGAAACAACACTCACTACAGAAGCTTCAGTAACAGCAGTTATTTCTACTTTCTTAGGTTCTTCACCTGTTTGCTCAGTGACACCATTCTCAGCATAAACTTGAAACTTATATTCAGTTACTGGATCCAGACCCATCACAGTAACTCTAGTGTTATTTAACCCTGTTGCAGCTGGCCTGTACTCAACACTGGGTCCGCAGTTAGAACAGAAGACCCTGTATGTTATATCATTGCGTCCCCCAGTCTTATGTGGAGGCTGCCAGGCAAGAGATATTGAAAACTGATCAGCAAATGTAACAGTGAGGTTAACCGGTGCCGATGGTGGTTGTGTGCAAGGAACATTCTTTGGATCTTTTTTGGCTCTAAAGAAACCTGGTACACATTTACATTCTGCAGCAGCATATGCAGTAGATTCTGAGTAATCAGGACAGTTTATGCAAGGATCATCTCCAGTGTGTGATTTAAATTTTCCTGGTGGGCATTCATTACATACTTGGTTGTTAAGGTCGGACTCAAAGCCTGCGCGGCACTTGCAAGAACCACTGGGCAGGGTCCACTTGCCGTCTCCCTTGCACAGATAAACTGGTGGAGCCTCACCTGTTGCTATCTCTGCATTCTCCACACAAGTCCCGTTTGCTTGCTCAATCACTGTTACTTCTCGTCCTGTTGGTGTTGCTGGGAACCTAGCAAAGTTGACTGTGACTTCTGGACATGTGATGTAGTAAACTTTCACAGCCAAAATGGATATGCAAGCTCCCTGGTCTCTAAAGGCGAAGTAAACACCTCGTTTGGTGACTGCTATGCTCTTCACTTCTGTATTAATATCTACTTCAGAGTTAGTATTGAATCGACCCTCACCTGCAGCAATGCGCCCCACCAGCTTGTAACTCTCTGGCTCCCATGGTGGTTGCTCGCGCGTCGCCACGTCGAACTCATAATACAACAAACTGAATGTCTCCTTACAGCTCAGTGCATTTCCAGGGAACAATGAACAATCTCTGATAGTGAATTTGATTTCAATGTAAATACGATTTGCATTTCTTCGCTCGATGAACGGCGTCCAGAGCCAGTTGTTGACGTTGTGATGTGCGACGTCGCACACTACGTATGATCGCCAGTTGATCTGCTTCTCGAAATTCGTGTAGGACTCCTCGAGCCAGCCGGGGGTGCTGGCCTGCGCGCCGTACGGGAAGCGGGTCCAGCCGAGCGTGGCCTCGGTGGTGGTGTCGAGCAACAGCACCTGCTCGCCGCGCACGCACAGCGCCGTCACCACCGCGGCCGCCACCGCAAACGACCACATCATCTCGTCGACATAATAAACACGAGATCGCCCAAACAACTCGTATACGACACTTTCAACACTAATTACTAATGTCTCACTACATAATGCGACGTACACTCTTTACTTTACACTCAACACTTCACTTCATAGATAAAGGATGGCTCGGTCATTTTCTCTTAGCTGCTATGTATTCAGAGTGGTCTGGAATTCGATGATTTATAACGGTGTTTGCGGGGCCCGAATGCACGCGACGACTATTTGAACTTGAATGACGCGATGCACGAACACAAATAACACTATCCTGTGTGAGGATTCCGCATTTTTAACTTATATTGATCCCGTATTACACAGATGAGACTCACTTGACATGGACGCGCAGTAGTTTTATGTGTTGCCAAAAGCAAAATATTATCTCGAGAATGCAGTTTAGAAAGTTCCAAAGACCGCAGTGTTTACATAATTTTTAGTCTTATTTTACTGTTTTTGTTAATAAAATATGTTTGATTACGCAAAAAAACGTTTAATCATTACGTTATAATTATTAAACATATATTAGAATACAAGGAAAGTTAATAATGGTAAATCTATCACTGGCTTTTTTAAATAAAAATGTTAACATATTATTTCGCTTATTGTGTGTATTTTTTCCAAATTAATAATTTAATTAAAAAACTTAAAAGAGAGTGCAATATTTTCAAAGACGCAAGTAAACAACAAAGGAACAAAATCAAAACCCTATAGTTTTTTGTCTATGCTTTCCTCGAACAAGGGTTGTACTTTAAATAGTTTTAATTGCCAATGACCATTTTTTCACGATATGTATTGAATCGATTAGGCAGTTGATTAAAGCTGTCAATTCAATACTAAAGAGTAAAAATCGCATTTATTTTTATTTTATGTATTTCATTTTTTAAATGCTTTCACACTCATACTCATAACTTTATACATTATATCTATCTTTATAATATATATCCATCTATATTTATCTTCGATAAAACTATCTTTGATAAAAAAGGAAGGTCTGAGTTAGATGGCTTTACTTGAACTAGTAAATGTTAATTATTTAATTTGGCCTACGAACCATGTCTTCTATAATTATAATAGAAGTATATTAAAAAAACACCTTCAGGAAATACGATTTTCTAAATAAATCGATTGAGCGGAATGAAAATGGAGACATATGGATCGAATAGGATTATTATTTTGGCCTTCAGTTTTGCCACATACCTAATAACCTATAAATAAATGTCAACAAAACAAATCTGAAATCACTGAAAACTAATTAAAACTTTAAAGAATCCAAGGTTTTAATTGAAATACCACAAAATTAAGGAAATGATAGAATCGTAAGTGTATATTTATCTATATTTAATACATGATGTGTATATGAGTTGATATTTTTGTTATTTATTGTGCTTTGTTTGCAATTTGCATTGGCTTTGCTATGTCGCTCCTGCTATTTCGATTTCAAATCCCATTGTAAAAACTATGAAGATCTTCATAAACTACAATAAACAATAAAAAATGCGAGTTATGAAATTGTAATCGATTTGATTAAGAAATAGTACCAAGCATTAAAGAATGAAGATTGCGACATTCGTTTTACTTGCGCCAATTTTTTTTTGTTTTTTTTTTCGTGTTTTGTCCGTGCTGAGCAATTTGATTAATGAATACTTGTGTTAGTCGTCACAAATATGAGATGTTTTATGTCAAGAAGAGTGCCGCAGACCACTTTTTCGAGATGGTCAATATGTATAATATTACAAATTTACAATTAACTTTAAATGCTGAATGCTATAGTTTACACTTTCTATAATTTAAGGTTTGGAATTATTTACGAATCTACTTGTTATTATTTAATGCCACTCATAAACTCATATAAATTGGTGGAGTTATGGAGAAAACTTAAAACCAACGGTCCATCCAACCAATCGCTTGCCATTGCGAATTATTGCAGCAATTTTAAATGGGTTTCATAAAATTGTAAAGGCCCCTGCACTGTGTTACACATTTATTATATACCAAAGTAGGTTTTAGTTTCTTGATTGTTTTTCTTTTTTAATTTATGCTTATTAAGGGCCTATTTCACCATCATCAGATAACTTTATTCGAGGAATAATTTTTGAATTTTGACAGTTGTTTCATACCGAAACAGTCAACATCAATTTTATTCATCGAATAAAAAATTTCTGACAATGGTGAAATAGGCCCTAAGTCAGTTATAATGTTAGCCTGTGTATAATATCTGTGTATTATAATTATATATAAGCGCAGAACTGGCAAGTGTGTAAGCTTTAATTTATGATTTCAATAGGATTTTGTACGCACAAGCTGTGAAAGACCTTCAATTTTTGTTTTTTTTGTGTACATTATATTATATTCTCTCCCATTTGATTTTCCATGCATAATTATAATACAAGCATTGAAATCACATGTACTCTTCATTTAATAAAAGATACAAGGTTGAAGGACCAATTGATATTTTTTTTTTCTAGATTCCCCTAAGTAAATAAATGTTGGCATTTTTCTAATTGAAGCCACTCATTATAGCCATAGACAATTGTAATACTAATTATAAAGTACAATTTCTTTTTTAAAAGAAGCCATCTTAGGGACTGCTTTGCTAGGCTTTATATGGTTTGTTAATCTTAAGGTGATTCCTCCGATGTGGCCCGCGAAATTCAAATTTTCATGTGTTTTTTGCAATTTGCTTGTCAGTGACAAGTTGTAACTTGATCAAAATTCGATTCGCGACAATAACAAGTATAATTTTAAATATAAAAATGATCATAATATGTGCTCCATTCATTCTCAAAAAGATTATTCAAAAGTAAGTAAAATTTCCGAAATCTAACTCATTTTCGATTATTCTTTGTGCGAGCGAATGGAGCGAACGTTTTAATCATTCTTATATTTGAAGTTATATTTGTTATTGTCGCGAATCATATTTTGATCAAATTACAACTAGTCACTGATAAGCAAATTGCAAAAAACACATGAAAATTTGAATTTCGCGGGCCACATCGGAGGTATCACCTTAAGTTCCATAGTTTTTTTTTAACTGAATCAGTGCCAATGTCTGCAGTATGTTTAAGGTTCAACTTCTTTTTTGCTGATGCTGATTTTTTTTGCTGGTTTTCAGAAATTTTACAAGTTGACATTTCATTATTTTGATCAGATTATACTTATTTCAGACTATGCTATAATATAATAGCATATGGTGTATAGGAGATGGTAATCTACTATATAAAAATAAGTCGGGTTTTCGTTCCTGACGCTATAACTCCAGAACGCACGCACCGATTTCCACGGTTTTGCATTCGTTGGAAAGGTCTCGGGCTCCGTGAGGTTTATAGTAAAGAAAATTCTCAAATACATAAAAAAAAATTTAGACCGCGGGCGGAGCTGCGGGAAACAGCTAGTAATAATTATATAGTACAGTGTGTGAATGTGTCCATATCAATGTATGGTGGACAATATTGTTGTGTTATGAGCTAAAAACTATATGACTGTCTCGTTGGTCTGGTGGTCGTAAAGGCGACTACCGTGCACGAGGTCTCGGGTTAGATTTCCGGGTCGGGTAAAAAGATTTATGAGTTTAGAAATTCTCAGTACCGCTCGGAGTCAGGAAGTGTGGCGGTGTTTACACTCCCATGCTTCGGAAAGCACGTAAAGCCGTTGGTCCTGCGCCTGATCCCTTTCCCGTCGTGTCGGTCAACCGTCCCATCGGACAATGAGAGTGTATCTAGGAACAGAGAGTGCACCTGTGTTTGCGCACACACTAGTGCACTTTTATATCTCCTGCATTTATGGCTGATCTCACATATATACTATATGCTTTTATATTATAGCGTAGTCTGAAAGCTGCTTTTATTCAACTAAACTATTATTTATTATATCTATAAAGTACCTAGGTATAAGTTGGTTTTATATTTTGATAATGAATATAAATAAGATAAACAATGATTCTGAGACTGGTTGCTTATTTTGTACTTAATGTTTCAGAGTGGTGATCGGTAAATCCATCTGGACATATGGTATTAATCTAAAAGTGCGGCCACACGTTGCGTTAACGGTGCTAAGTGGCGCCGCAACGAAGTTACCCTGCATACACTACGGCCGACGAGTCTTGGCGAGTCTGGAGAGAGATACAAGACAGTTTGTGTGAGACGCAAGTTCACACAATCGGTGGGCGAGAAAGAGATGACAATATCTTGGATGGCTTTTTAGGCTCACCTCACTATGCCATGTCACACGATGTGTTGGGATGCCGTGCAGCGTCGCACCGTAGACACTGGGCTTGTGATCTGCGACACGAGGTGGAGAGGCCTCGCTCTAGGTCTTCTTCTGCCAAGCCTTCTCTCCAGCTATATTGGTATGGCTCCACAACCCATGGCTAGGTTCACACAGTATCCGTATCACTTTGGTATTAATGTAAGTATCTTTAATATAATTTGCATTTAATAAAATTCAGTGTTGGTACTTTAAAACAACAAGTTAAGTTATATTTCAAACTAGCTTTTGTTCGCGGCTCCGCCGTATACCTAAACTATAGCCTTTCTCAAATCGGCCCAGTAGTTCCTGAGATTAGCACGTTCAAACAATAAAAAAAATTCTTCAACTTTATAGTATAAGTATAAATGATATTTTGTTTGAAAACTTTATATACTTTTTTTAAATTAAGTAATTGTCGTGTTTGAATACATAATGTTGACATATATTGTGTAATATCTACTTTTATTCTAAATAATAAAACATTGCTTATTTTATTGAGCGGTTTCTTCTCTATGCTTTGATACCTATATCTATCTATTGCCTGATACTTTTAAAACTTTTTTAAAAATTTTTGCTGAATACTTACTCATCAGATATTGGCCCAACATTTATCACCAATGGCTCAATATTCCGACCTTACTATTAATCTTAATATCTACATGGCCATAAAAAAAAAAGTATTTATTTAAAAGTATTAGTTTGGTTACCATTACAGTTGGTGGTGTTTGTCCAAGAGTCGAACAGACCGTGCCATGCAGTGCCGTGACGGTGAGATTAACAATACAATGAATAAATAATCAAGTCACAAAGAAATATTCAAGGATACGGTTTATTTTTATAAGAATGAAGGATACTGGCGTCACTGGAATATAGAAAGTAAGTACCTTGCCTAATACTTAATTCTTTGCTTAAATAAAGTACCTCGGTCTGTCTGTGTTACCCAATCACACCTAACTTAAGAACAGATTTAAATGAAATTTGGTACATAGATAGGCAAGAGAAGAAACGACATAGACTTCTTTAGCCGCGATAACCGAGACCCACGCGGACGGAGTCGCGGGCTAGAGCTAGTTTAAAATAAAATATTATTAAAATATAAATATCTTGAGACAATCTCACACACGGTCATCTGATTCCAAACTAGGTAGAGCCTGTATTATGGTAACCAGACAACTGATAAACATATATACATATATTTCTAAATACATATTACATATCTTTATATATAAAACAAAGTCGGGTTTGTTACAACACTTATAACTCGAGAACGCGTGTACCGATTTTCGTGATCCTTGATTTGTTTGATTCGTCTCCGTCCCGAATAGCAGAAAAAATTCTAAAACAATGGAAAGTTTACTAAAAGAAATTATGTTTACGGGAACGTGGACAACTTACGCGGGTGAAACCGCAGGGCACTGCTAGTTATAGATAAATAACACCCAGACACAGAACAAATCATCCAGGTCATCAGTCATCACACAAAGATTTGTCCTGGGTAGGAATCGAACCCACGACCTCCGGCTTAGCAGTCAGGGTCACTAACCACTAGACCAACAGGCCCGTCAAAATATTGTTAGTTAGACCGCGAGCTGAAAGATATAGGTTGACGCGCCCTTATTGCAAATAGCCACCAAAAAAAAAATATCCATGCAAGTATTAACAAAATCGGTTCAATCGTTTAGCCGTTAAAACGTAAAAGACTAAAGTACTTTTTACCCGACTGCGCCAGAAGGAGGGGTATGTTAAACGTATAATTACTTTTTTACGCAGTTTGGTTTTATACTTTTTACGCCTGCCTTACGACATTGCCATTGCATCTCAAAATATTCAGAAATTAATACAATATTGATAGTATTTTTCTAGATAAATAGTGATTGCATAAGAAAGACAGTGGCGTGTCTATCGTTATAAGAAACCTTTCACTGTGTCCAAATACGAATAATACGTATAACTCGTGGATTAAAATATAGTGAAGAAACAAACCACAGTGGACCCCCGGTAATTCGGTAATTATACAAGTTTGAACAGGTCCAAACTTTTATAATTTGTGAATAATTTGGTCGGATCACATTGAAAAATCTGGTGTCTGATTTTTTTCTAAGTCCCTTTATTTTCTTCCAGGAAAGTTAATCCCTGACGACTTCAGGACTATTAGGATACCTATGGAGTTGATCTACTCCTAGAGCTTCAGGTAATTAACTTGACCTTACGTTTTTAATAAGCGGCGGCGTTAGCCTTTTCCGCCACCCATGGAAAATTAGGTTTCCATAGGTGGCGGAAAAGGGATTATTTTGCAGGGTTAAAAAGGTAGTCTTTATCTTATTCCAGGCCATAATCTAGCCCAGTACCGAATTTCAGCTAGATCCATACATGCAAGACGGTGCGGGGGAAGTGTGAGTGATTGCATGAGATGTAGGCGAGCCCTGCGATTCTATTCTTGAGTTAGATACGAAGTATTATTAAATTACTTTTTTTCTTAAATTCTGCAATATTTAAATATGTACACCTAAACGGTAAAACATTATGGTCTAATTCTGTCTTTCCCACTTCAATGTTCATTTTATGTATTAAATAAATAATAAAATAAATAAATATCTTGGGACAATCTCACACACGGTCATCTGATCCCAAACTAGGCACAGCCTGTACTATGGTAACCAGACAACTGATAAACATACTTATATATTTCTAAATATATACATACTAGATGAAAACCCGGCTCCGCTCGGTTTAAATGTGACTCATGATACACAATGTAGGTAAATATTCTGTAGTCATCGGTTCTATAATATCGGTTTAATTGGCCAATCTCAGGTTTAAAGAAAGAACACATAACAAAGAGTTTATCATAAAAAAGTTTCAAAAACAATATTTTCGCGAAACGTCAATGACTGAAGAAAAGTATTAAGTTTTGTTATGATTCAATCAATGTTTCCGGCAAGACGTTTCTATAATAATAATAATAATATGTAATTAAGAAATAAAATTACCGCTGACTGACAGCATTGATTTTTGTTATGGTTAGTATTCTTTTTTCTATGGTTGTTATCGCAATTGGCCAATCTCAGGTTTAAAGAAAGAACACATAACAAAGAGTTTATCATAAAAAAGGAGTTTATCATAAAAAAGGAGTTTATATTAAAAAAAGTTTCAAAAACAATATTTTCGCGAAACGTCAACGACTGAAGAAAAGTATTAAGTTTTGTTATGATTTACTCAATGTTGCCGGCATTTTCAGGCCCATAGCTATATACCTTACAGACTACACATATATTTTATAAGTACATTTTGTGTTATTAATATAAACGTTTCGTTTTACACAGTCAAATGAGTCACAGTTCTTTGTGATGGCTACTTCTTTGGCGCGACGTACGCGATGTGTTAATTGGCGAGGCGTATATTATGCAATGGAACGTGAAAAAAGCGAAATAAATATCGCGTTCCGAAACGATTCTGGTCCCAACTATCATGCAACTGTCAGCACTGTAATCACTTCAAGGAGGTTGTATGATAATAAACTCCTTGAATCACTTCGAAGCAGAATTATCTGTTACGGAACGCGGCCTTATTAATTACCCAAGATGGCGACTGCGGTTTTTTTGTTTGTCAGTGCCATTAGAATTTAACGAAATTCTCCATAATCCGAATTTTGCGGATATATGTTGTCGACTCGAAATCAATATTTTTTTATGTTTTGTTATTCATATAAGGTTTCGATCGAGTCTACCGTAGCCCTGAACGAAATTATTAATATAGATTATAGATAAGTAACACCCAGACACCAAACAAAATGATCGTGCTTATCACACAAAGATTGGTCCTGGGTGGGAATCGAACCCACGACCTCCGGCTTAGCAGTCAGGGTCACTAACCACTAGACCAACAGATGTACACATGTTTTATGCAAATTAAATATCTTTATCTCACGTCGGTTTTTTTTTCGATTACTATTAATTACTAAACTACAAAGACATACATTTAAATTTATGTAAAATATTGTGCAACGGGCCTGTTGGTTTAGTGACCCTGAATGCTAACTCGGAGGTCGTGGGTTCGATTCCCACCCAGGACAAATCTTTATGTGATGAGCACGATCATTAAAATTTGTTCTGTGTCTGGGTGTGATCTTTGATAGTCGTTAAGTCATTACAATTCTGACAACCAGTCTTACTACGAGGTATTATATTACCTAGCAATAGGTTGTAGAGGTCAGATAGGCAGTCGCTCCATGTAAAATATAGTATTCAGCTAAATCCAGTAAGACTGGAAGCCGACCCCAACATAGCTTGGGAAAAGGCTAGGCAGAAGAAGTCTGGGTGTAATTTATCTATAATATGTATGTATTTATATGTATATAAGTATGTTTACCAGTTGTCTGGTTGCCATAGTAAAGGCTCTGCCTAGTTTGGGATCAGATGGCCGAGTATGAGTTGTCCCAAGATATTATTATTATTATTTGTAGCCGAACTAGTTGAAAAACCTGTATCTCGGCATACAGCGCTATACTCCTCTTAGAATTAATAGATTGAAAAATTAATCCAAACATTAACAATTTAGTTAAACTTCACAGAAAATAGATTTATATAACAGTTATTTTAGATTTTAAAATAGAGAGATTAGTTGTACTTAAAAAGAATTGTGAATTGTGGACGGGAGTGAGTAAGTCGGTGAGTGTGCGTGAGTGTGTATGTGGGTACGTGAGCTTGAGTGTGTATGTGGGTGATAGTGCGATAGTATATGTTGAGAAAGTAGTATATGGTTGTATATGATGTAAAAGAGCTTAAAGTATTTAAATGGATATATTAGAGATATAGCTACGTATGCCATTGCGGACTCGTCTATAGAGCTAGATTCACAATTGCATCATACATCGACGGGCCTATTGGTCTGGTGGTTAGTGACCCTGACTGCTAAGCCGGAGGTCGTCGGTTCGATTCCCACCCAGGACAAATCTTTGTGTGATGAGCGCGATCATTTGTTCTGTGTCTGGGTGTTATTTATCTATAATATGTATGTATTTAGAAATATATAAGTATGTTTATCAGTTGTCTGGTTACCATAGTACAGGCTCTGTCTAGTTTGGGATCAGATGACCGTGTGTGAGATTGTCCCAAGATATTTATTTATTTATTTTAAGATATTTATACATCATTTTGTTATACATATTTCAAACGGTTTAGTCAGCGTTTTCGTTGGAAGCTCCTAGACGGGTTATCTTCCGACAAACGTTGTCATGTCAAATAACTAACTATCGATTTCGCCAGTTGTTTTTTATTGATTTTTTCGAGTTTTGTTATTTTATCGAGTCTTACACGTCAAAATATCGTTTTGTCTTCAGCCATGTTAGAACCGAAGAGAAAACATTAGAACGAAGATATTTTGACAAGAAGATTCGATAAAACGCCACGACAGTTTTATCGTGGCGCGCATGCTAGCCAGGCTGATAATAACAGACACGACACGACTAAAAAAAAATTGCCGAATTAGTCCAGCCATTCTTGAGTTATGCGCTTACAAACATTATTTTTAATCATATACCTAGATGTTATTATTTAAAACTAGCTGTGACCCGCGCTTTCAACCGCGTAAAGAGTTCCAGTTCCTGATTTATCATTCAATCTCACAACGTTCAAAGTTTAAAATAAAAAAAAAAACACTTTTTTTATATTGTTTAAATAAAAACCTTGTCCTGGCAAAAAAGAAAATAATAAAAAAGAAATCATCCAATTTGGTCCAGTCGTTCGAAAGTTGTTTTTTTTTTTTTTTTTTTTTTTTTTATAAAAACGACGCCCGCACTAAGGAATTTATTCCTTGTGTCGCGGGGGTTTCACAAACATTCAAATCACATGCACAAAGAATACCCAGACTTGGAACAAGCATTTGTGAATCACACAAATACTTGTCCCATGGGGGGATCGAACCCGCAGCACGTCGCGCACAGTGGTAATTGGCGTGGTGACCTATACCACTCGGCCATCCGTGCAGTCAGTTGCAGTTGTGCAACACATTTGGCGATTCATTTTTATATTATAGATGTATGAACTTTCGTATTATTTTCGTATTATTATTTTGTTTCGAGTAAGACATGGCTGAGGTTAAAGCTATAATAAAACAAACTTTTATTACAAAATATTAAGTTCTTTCCAAATTTATTGTTTAGAGATATTTTATTAATATTTTTCTCGTTTATTAATTTCAGTATTATCAAATGGCATTCAGCAGAAAGGAATATTTTGAGCGTTCTATTACTGAGAGCTGGCCAAGAAGCGAGAATGACACGTTACAGGTATTATAACAACTTTAGCCTTTCTGCTTAAAAAATCTATTCCTATATAATATAGTCTTACCGGATTCAACTGGATACTATATACAGTTATTTTCGATAATTAGTTACACTTATAAATATAATATTGTTGTAGTGTGATATTTATTTGTTTTTTTATTATAAAAGAGATACAATATTTATTTAATTTATTATTATTCTCCCACATACCGGTTTAGCGGTTTGACTCTGGGTGTTGCACCACATTGTTATACAAAATTTGTAGTTAGGTTTCTATTATGTACCAATACCTACAACTTCTCAATTATTTATTCTATGTAAGTACTTTATACAAGTATTTTTTTAACTTAATTTTAAAAAATATTTTATCTGTTTTCTGTCTAATGTCTGTCTAATAAGTATATTGCTGTGTCTAACATAATTATTAGTTATGAGTTAGTCGTATTAAATCACTTGTGGCGTACACATGTGTTTGATTGAAGTCCCCCCGCAACCCGCACACTTCAGATTTATTTTTAACTAGCTGTTCCCCGCGACTCTGCTCGCGGTAACTAATTATTTAGTAAAAAATATAGCCTATGTTACTCAGGGTGAATGCAGCTTTTTTAATGGTAAAAGAACACAAAAATACAAATCTTTCCTCTTTATAATATTAGTCTAGACAAGATATTCATGTTTAGAACTAGCAAAATTACATCTCTAGTATGCTAAGGCAGTGTTTCTACCAGAAATAATGGTCTGCGGTTTGATCGTTACCACCGGAAAGGCAGAGGAGTAGAGAAACAGAATAATACATTTGACGACCTCCGTGGTCGAGTGGCGTACACACCGGTTTACAAGGTGTCGCCAGCTTTGAGGTCCCGGGTTCGATCCCCGGACGGGTCAAGGTAGAAAAACACTTTTTTACATTGTTTCGGGTCTGGGTGTTTGTGGTACCTTCGTTGTCTCTGATTCCATAACGCCAGTAATTTAGTTACTTACTTTGGATTCGGAGCAATGTATGTGATGTTGTCCACATTTATTTATTTAATATTATCTTCATTAAATGATTTTGGGGTGAATAAAGACAATTTTGGAGAAGAATTCCAGTCTTTTATGGTATCGCTGGCATATAATTTTACATTTAAATTGCTTTCAAATAGTTTCTTTAATATCCAGAGTCAGATGGACTCTAACCATCTTTGTAAATATTTAACATGAAAAATTATATAACCCCAATTCTCTGTTGTGTATAATTCACCATCTCATGTTACCCGTTAACTTTTGTCTCCCTCTCAACTTCCGATCCCCTCGCCCGATCACACTTTTCGTAACGCTCTCGTCACGCATTCATCAGCTTACTCCCCACGTCAAGCGCGCTTAAAGAAGTTTTTCAATGTGTGTGTAACGTCAACGAGAAGCACCTACCTATATTATTACTCTTACCTTCACATCATATGACTAGTTACATTACACTCGCAGCAATATGCAGTAGGTACTATTCGAAAACAAAAATGATTTAGACTTTTTTTTTTCATTTTTTTTTCATTTATTGATATACGACGCCCGCACTAAGGAATTTAATTCTTGTGTCGCGGGGGTTTCACAAACATTCAAATCAAATGCACAAAGAACACCCAGACTTGGAACAAACATTTGTGGATCACACAAATGCTTTTCCCATGTGGGGATCGAACAGCACGTCGCGCACAGTGGTAATTAGCGTGGCCTATGACCTATACCACTCGGCTGTCCGTGCAGTCAAACCTAAGTCTGAATATTTTGACATCGAGTCGAGATTTTGACATTCATGTTCACAACAATTCGTAGTCGAGTTGAGTAAGACCCAGTCCTTTGCTCCCGAGTCTGGTTTTTGATCTCGATACTCAACCAATGGTTAAATATGCTAAGTAATGGTTCCAAAAAGTGTTTTTTTAACAATTGTTAGGTTAACAAATGATCAAATTAGTTGTACAGTTAATTATTTAACAGTTTGTTAGAATAAAAATGTATGTATAAACGCCTTCTGCAGAAGTTTGAAACCATTAGTTAGCATATTTAACCATTGGTTGAGTTAGCTCGGAATCAAAAAACTGGGCCTAAGAGGTGGAATTAAAAAAAATAAGACTACATTAGGAAGCGATGTTGGGAGCTCAGGTTGAGGAGTTCTTATCAAGGGAAATGGTTTCGTCTTTTTGTTACTACCAATTTTTCTCTCTACAATCTACTTCAAGTATTTACTTCTGTTCGCGCCAACACTACTCGAACAGAACATCGCGTGTCCCATCACTACAGCGCACCCCGCGCCTGCGCCTCACACCCCGCAACGCGTCTGCGCCGAGCGAGCCGCGCTCTCGCTCTCTGGCTCCGCTACCGCCGACGACAATGCACGCGCGCTTATAAGCGCTCATAACGCGCCAATCTTAACTTAAAACTACAACTAAATATATTGTATTTCCAAATAACATTCTAAGTTTATATATAAGTAAATAATAAATTTCTCAGTACAACTGTCAAGTCTCTATTTAATTCTACATTCTCAAACGAGTAAGTCGTGAAACCCACGCGCTAACAACTTCACTAATTTGTAAGTATTTCTCCTACAAGTAATGAATTCTAATAACAGCTGTAGCCCGCGACTTCGTCTGTGTGGATGTCGGTTGTCTCCGCAAAAAGAGTCCCGAGAACGAATCTCAGGCTCTAAACTATCGTTATACCAAATTTCATTTAAATAGGTTCTGTAGTTTAAGGCGTGATTGCGCAATACACAAAAAGACGGAGTGTCTGTGTGTAATATTTTTTTTTTTTTTAGAATGATTAAAATACCCGCTCCTATACTAAATGCATATGAATGTATATACGGTACCTACATATTTACCAAATAACATTTTTGTTTCTCTGTTTGTTCCGGATGGTCTGGGCTAGACCGATTTTGATAGGACTTCCACCGACAGAGAGCTGATGTTATAAGGAGGAACTTAGACTACAGCTAGTAATAAATACGTAAGAAGTGATAAATAAGACACACTGTTAAGCACGTAGCGCGCTCTGGTGTCTGGTCTGGTGTATCTATCGAGTGGCGTGGTAACTCTATTACAATATTATATATTTTGAATGTTACAATATTATATGTTTGTCTACACTATCATCGTGAACACACACCAAAAAGAAAACAATTACCTGTTTTAATAAAATTTTATTACAGACTTCTATAAATAATTATGAGTAAAATACGAATGAACACATTCAAAATCAATAATCAATAATCATTTATTCAAACTATAGTAGCTTAGTTTGAATAAATGATTATTGATTATTGTAGCACTTTTTGAACGTCAAATATTTAATATTGACAGCACCCTGCCCCCTGGACAAGGCACACCCCCACAAGCGCCAACGATGACAGAAATCGCTCAAATGACATTAAATGTATGGAAATGACATTCCCCCTCAATAAGTCACGTGACTCACTGGAGAGAATCACCACGCGACCCACTTGTCACCTCTTTACATTCGAGCGACTCCATCAGCGACAACGATTGCAGGAATGTACCCGGTCCAAGGGGGTTGATTCGCCCACCCTTCACCGCTTCTTCCTTAATACCAATAGAATAAATATAATATTTATTTATGCTCAGAATGTATGTTGCAATATGGTGGTTACCATAATTCACTACATTTAATAATCTTTAAGAATTCTTGTACACTTTACCATTTCGGCATGCAAACATTAATAGCACAGTTTATGAATCAACGAATTTGGAAATTAATGAAAAAATCTAAGGTTTACGCAAAGTTAAACATTGATATATAACTACTTTTTGACGGATTGCAAAGTCTGCCCGTGACCATGACACCTGCAAAGGCGTCGAAACGTCGGGAACTAAAATCAAAATAAACCACGGTTGAATCCGTTAAAAAGTGGTTTAATTTCAATATTTGTTTAGCTTTTATAAATATCTTATGATCGACTAGCTGTCCACCGTGACATCGGCCGCGTGTTGTATCTGATAGATTCTTGTGGGATAAGTCCCCAAATAAATGCGTCATTTATCACAAGAATCTAATTTTGAACAATTTAGGCATTTATGTTGTTGCAAGCGGTCGGTCATGAAGGGACATTAATGATACCTATATGAACAAATAACAAACAACAATATTTAACCATCTAAAACAATGAAATAGTGGTAAATAACCGAAGCCTTCTTTTGCGCTTACTGAGAATTGAAATCATCCTTTATTAGTTGAACGTCGACACCCTAAAGCGCCCATCCTTCGCCCTTACTATGTCAAATATTTTTAATGTAATTTCTAGGTATTATCGTCCCGAAACAGCATCATTAACATAAAATTAATATTATTAGATTGGTACAAATGTTGTAAATTTATTGCGGTTGGAAGAGTTCACGTCGAAACACGAAAGCAGATTAAGCAACTCCTCCAACATTTCCAACATTGTATGTTGGAGGAGTTGCGTGACCTGCTCCGCAGCACACCCAGCACCGACCACGATGAGAGCCGGATTCATGTCACACCTCTGGAACGGCGATGTCCAAACCAAACGCATGTACCAAATGAAGGGCTTAAGGAAATGGAACTCTTAAGCTCTTCATTCAGCAAGTGTTTGGTCGGATCTCAGGAACACTTGGATCTTGCAAACACTGCCTCTGTTTGATTATGCATGCACCAGGTTCATGAGACGCACTCACCTTCGTCTGCTGCAACTGTTAGTCGGACGCCACGAGGAGGTAGTACGATGGTTTGGTGGACAGGGGCCTCGCATACTCTTGATATTCTGAAAAATATTTATTTTTTCGTGTTTACTTTTCGTTAATAGAACCGAATTGGTCCTATGTAGTTATTAGTTTAGGTACGGTTAAAACTGTGGTATAAACCCCCAGGCCATAAACATAACCGTAAATGAGTCGTGTTTTATGAATTTCATTCATTTACGACAAAAATCAGTGAAACGACATTTAATTATTCTACACAGTTGGTTTTTTAGACATAATTATCTCAGGTAGATAGTTATAGTAATAAATATGTACAATATTATGGTATAACATTGCCTACTCCAAGAACGCACCGCTCTGCACCTCCTTTCCATTCTACACTGCCATTGGCGAAACGGAACGTACACCGGATGCGTTCCGTCTCGTCCAATAGGAGCACAGAAGAAACTTCTAGAACGACCGAGCGCGGTGGCGGTTACGCCGGCCCCCGCGCAAGGTTTTCCCGGCCCAGAAGGCTTCCCGCGCGCTACCGCTAAAGTCGCTCACCGCGATGCGTATATACCGCGAATACTATTTAAGTTGATTATTAATAAGAGTTTAAATGCTAAATGATGATTGTGTCCTTGACTGTGTTAATTATAATAATATATAATGATTTACCGTGACCTAATAGAGTGCCTTATTTAACAGTCCTTTTGTCCGAACCCACACTAAACGAACACTTGTTAAACTGGCGCCCAACGTGGGGCAAAAGGAACTGTTAACGTGTGAACTGTGATCGTGTACATAATGCCGCGTACTACAACTCGTAGTCAACGTCGTCAGACAGACTATTTTGATGTGGACGCCGAACAAGAGACGGCGACGCCGAAGTCCGCCAGGCGCCGCGCGCCGGCGACGTCGGCAACGCCAGCGTCGATTACGGCAAGCGACCTGACTACGATGATGTCGTCCTTACAGCAGGCGCAAGCCGAAAACTTCGAGAGATTGTTGTCAAGAGTTCTCGAAACACGCGCGTCTTCTTTTTCGCCCGAGCCGGCTACAGCCGCGCTGGTCACGCCCACCTCGTCCTCTGCACCTGCACTCGGTAACTTCGCCACATGCAAGATTCGTTACAGCGGAGCGACCAACGAATGTCTCGACGGATTCATCGACGCGGTAGAAGCATATAAAGATTGTGCCAACGTGAGCGACACAAACGCTATGCGTGGTCTATCCATGTTGCTGACACACGACGCAGCCACATGGTGGCAAGGAGTCAAAGGCACCGTGAAGACGTGGGATGGCGCCATAAGTAACTTACGCAGCCCTTTCGGAGATAGCCGCCCGCCTCACAGCATCTATGTCGAGCTATTCTCTAAGCCACAGAACCAACTCGAGAAGACTGAGCTATTCGTGGCCAAAGCGCGCGCCCTGTTATCACGCCTGCCACCCGGTGACCTGACCGAAAAAGTTCAAATGGACATCATTTACGGACTACTTAATTTAAAGATACGTAAACGGTTACGCAGGGAGGAATTCTCCGATTTTAATACACTCCTCCAAAGAGCTAGGAGTATAGAGGAGTCTACGAGGGAGTCGAGGACATCTCATGCGCCACAGAAGAGCGCCGCCGCTGGGACCCGCACGCGCCCTACATCACCATCGCCGGCGGCTGCGCCGACGATGACGCCGCGGTCTTCAACGCAGCGAGCACCGAATTCGCGTCAACCCTCGACGAAGGAAGATGGACAAGCCTCAACCCTCGTCTCAAATACGACAGTTGCCGAGAAACGTCGTTTTTGTGTGTACTGTAAACATTATGGACATACGCGTAATCAGTGCCGTAAAATATTAAGTTCGCGTAATAATGAGAACAATAACGTAAACACAAATAACAAAAACGTAATTAATAATATTTCATGTTACGGTTGCGGGGAGAACGGAGTCGTGCGTTCACAGTGTACTAAATGTAATTCCCAATTTAGCGCTATCCATTTAATACCTACGCGATCGACGTCGTCGTCGTCGAAGTGTTCGAAAAAGTACCTATTCAGGGACGACGGTAAGCTGTCCACACAGGTGAGTCGTTATGTTTATCCTATGACTAGTGCAGAGGCTGTACCTGACAATATTTCGCTCCCACATCCTAACAAAGAATTTCGTAAACACGCATTTTTACCTAGTGAATTTACGTCAGTGTTACCTAGGGCATATTTCGATATTTTTTCAAGCAACGATACTTCGATGCTGTCTACTTATAATTACTATTCCAAAGATACGTTAAAAAGTGAAAAAGTTTTAAAAAATGTAAACAATAAGTTATTTTCCCGCTCATTTCCGAGTAGGGTGAACATGTTTTTTTCGAGACAAATGCCGGAAAATTGTTATTCGGATAGGGTAGATATGTTTTCTTCGGGACAAAATCAGGAAAGTATGTTACGGGGTGGCGCGAAGAAAAACGTGGATTTTATTTGTTCGTCTATTGATTCTTTTGACAAACATACGCCTAGACGACCAATTTTAGGTATTGAAGTTTTTGGTATTAGAGGTAGGGGTCTGATAGACACTGCGGCTAAAGGTAGCATCGCCGGCTCCTCACTCTATGCGTTGCTGAAACAAAACAACCAAGTGTTCACGTCCAGGTCAATGAGTGTTAAGCTTGCTGACGGTTCAGCAACCACGCGTCAAATGCTGCAAACTTCATTAGAAGTGAAAGTTCAGGATAAAATCATTAAAGTAATTTTTCTTGTGTTTCCCGATGCTATAGATAGTGATACATTATTAGGGATAGATTTTTTAGTAGCAGCTGATTTAGTTATTAATTTCGCTACTTCTACTTGGCACTTCCATGGTTGTCAACAAGAGTATAGGTTGGAACATGAGTACGCCGATAACCTCACGTCCTGCTGTGCCTCCTTGTTAAGAGAGGACGAAGGAACCATGTTAAGTGTTCCCGAACGTGACAGCTTAGCTTCACTACTACAGCGCAACGAGGATGTCTTCGGACCAGGGGGAGACCCTACACCGTATGCTGAACACCATATCGATACTGGAGATCATGCACCGATTTCGGTTCCACCGTACCGACTCACTCCTGCAAAGAAACAGCTGATGAAAACAGAACTTGAGAAAATGCTCAAGGACAATATTATTGAAGAATGCGAGTCTGCATGGACCTCTCCAGCTGTATTAGTTCCTAAAAAGGATAATAGTGTGCGATTTTGCGTTGACTACCGTAAGTTAAACGCTATCACTAAAACAGATAGTTACCCTCTGCCACTTATTGATGAGCTTCTTCAGTTGACCAAACGACATTGTTTTATGTCCTCAATAGATTTGAAAGCTGGATACTGGCAAGTAGCTGTGCGACCCGAGGATCGAGATAAGACAGCTTTTGTATCACCGTTTGGCACTTATCGATTTAAGCGCATGCCGTTCGGGCTAAAGAATGCGCCGTCAACATTTCAGCGGTTGATCGATCGTTTTCGGTCTGGAGCTAGTTTACAGGGGGTTGTCTTGCTAGCTTATCTAGATGATCTATTAATTATTTCTGAAGATTTCGACAGCCACCTGGAAGACCTGCAAAAGGTGTTCGATAGGCTGCGATTATTCGGCTTGCGTGCAAATCGCATTAAATGTTTTTTCGCTCGCCCAGAAATAAATTACCTTGGACACGTGATAACACCTGAGGGAATCAAGCCAGATGCATCAAAAGTGAGCGTAGTTCTGAAGATGGCCAATCCTGCGAATCTCAAACATCTAAAATCATTTTTGCAAACATGTTCGTGGTTCCGTAAGTTTATTCCAAATTTCTCACAGGTGGCCCAACCACTAACGATCTTGACTCGTAAAAACGAGGCTTGGCGATGGGAGAGTCAACAGCAAGAAGCGTTTCAGTGCCTGAAAGAAAAGTTGACCTCGGCACCTATTTTAGTTCAGGCTGACTATACAAAAGACTTTATATTGAGAACTGACGCCAGTAACTACGCGTTAGGGGCTGTTTTGATACAAGGTGATGGACCTGAAGAAAAGCCCATAGAATACGCCAGTCGGTTGTTGACCTCGGCTGAAAGAAATTATACCACCACAGAAAAAGAAGCCTTAGCAGTTGTTTGGGCAACAGATAAATTCCGTGGCTATCTTGACGGTCACTCCGTTGTTGTCAAAAGTGACCACCAGCCGCTTAAGTGGCTTCTATCCCTCAAAACGCCGAATGGGCGTCTCATAAGATGGGCTATGAAGTTACAATCTTATAATATTCGTTTTGAATATACTCCTGGCAAAGCCAACGTTGTGGCTGATGCATTAAGTCGTCCTCAGTGCGACGATTCCAATAATGAGAGTTGTGATGTCTGTAGCGTTATCGTCGACTTGCCTCGTGTTAGTTCAGTGGACATTCGTAAGGAGCAGCTCGACGATCCCGAGGTGGCTAAGATAATCAATAGTCTTGAAGACACGGATCCAGTCGACAATCACTGGTTGGATAGAGGATATATAATGAGTCAAGGAGTTCTCTACCGTTACTTACCAGACACGGACAGTGAACAGCCTCAACTTGTCGTTCCGCTTACAATGCGTGAGAAAATTTTAAAGGAATTCCATGACGCTCCCACAGCCGGTCATCAAGGAGTTGAACGAACAATTAACCGGATAAAGGAAAATTATTATTTTATCGGGATGCGAAAATATATTTCAGAGTACCTTAAAAACTGCGAAGAATGTCAGCGTTACAAGGCATCCAATCAAAAGCCTGCTGGACTTTTACAGACACCAGTCCTTAATCAGCGTGGAGAAGTACTTGCCATTGATTTATTTGGGCCCCTCCCCGAGGGTGAGAATGGTGAGAAGTGGGTCTTATTAGTCGAGGATACTGCTACTCGGTGGGTGGATTTATTCGCGTTGAAAGACGCCACCGCCGAGATATGTGCACCCGTACTCATTAACGAGTATTTCCTACGGTATGGTTTCCCACGTCGTATTATATCGGACAATGGTGTCCAGTTCATTTCAGCGACTATGCAGCAATGTATGTTTATTTTAGGGATTAAGCAGAACCTCATTCCGTTGTACCACCCTGAGGCGAACCCTGCAGAAAGAAAGAATCGTGACTTACGTACCCAGCTGTCTATTCTTGTGAAGAACGAACACCGTATGTGGCCTAAATTCTTATCTTCCGTGCGTTTCGCAATGAATAGTGCCACCTGTTCTACTACAGGGGTTAGCCCTGCGGAAGTTATGTTTGCTCGAGAATTGCGAACACCGTTTGATGCACAATGTGACATAAGAGCAATTTTAGACAAAGAGAATTTCCTTCCTCAAATCACCCCGTATCTCCGTCGATTTGTAGATAATTGGGATGTTATCCGAGATAGAGCTGAACATCATCAAGATGATAGGAAGAGTCGTGCTGATAAAACCCGACAACTGAGTAAATTCAAAGTAGGGGATTTAGTTTTAGTGGCGACGCATTTGCTCAGCAATGCCTCCAAGGGTAGAACTCGTAAGTTCATGCCAAAACGGGATGGACCCTATCGAATAGGTAAGGTGGTTAGTCCAACTACCTATGACATCACTGACTTAAATTCAAAAGGCATAGGGAAATTCCATTCGTCAGATTTAGCGCTTTACCAGAATAATTCAGGTCAATTGTCAGCTCCGGTGCAGCCTCGGCGCCTTCGTGGATGGCCCCGTCATTTAGTGGTTACCGAGCCCCTCACGAGGCGTTTTAGTGACTCGGAGGGGGAGCATATAACATTGCCTACTCCAAGAACGCACCGCTCTGCACCTCCTTTCCATTCTACACTGCCATTGGCGAAACGGAACGTACACCGGATGCGTTCCGTCTCGTCCAATAGGAGCACAGAAGAAACTTCTAGAACGACCGAGCGCGGTGGCGGTTACGCCGGCCCCCGCGCAAGGTTTTCCCGGCTCAGAAGGCTTCCCGCGCGCTACCGCTAAAGTCGCTCACCGCGATGCGTATATACCGCGAATACTATTTAAGTTGATTATTAATAAGAGTTTAAATGCTAAATGATGATTGTGTCCTTGACTGTGTTAATTATAATAATATATAATGATTTACCGTGACCTAATAGAGTGCCTTATTTAACAGTCCTTTTGTCCGAACCCACACTAAACGAACACTTGTTAAAATGGTAATTATGTTAAGGGATAAAAGTGTTATGAAAAAAACGGTAAGAGTTTAAATATATTTACATACATTACATAAACGATACTATTAATTACAATTTTCGGAAACATGAGAATGAAAACTTTAGGATAAAAAATTTTAGGAAGAGTGATCATTCGGATTACAAATAATTTGGAAGAACAATTTCAGGTAAAGAACTTTAGGTGAGCCAATATGGACCCACTCTAGAGAGCAGGGTTTGTGTCACATCGCCGGGACGGCGATATCCAAAACAAATGCCTGGGCCTAATAAAGTGTTGAAGAAAATGGAACGCTTAAGGAAAAAAATAGGAGCATACTTAGAACTAAGTAGTTTGTATTCACATTCGACAGCCCACAGCACAGACAGCAGTAACAGATTAATGCAGCACGACGACTATCTTGGTACCTCAAGCCTGAGAAACCATTTTTTTTAATCTTATATCTTTAAACGAGCAATTCTTGTATCTCGAAAACTGTATCTGAATCTCGAAAACGGCTCCAACGATTTTCATGAAATTTAGTATGTATGGGGTTTAGGGTAAAATCGCCTTAAATCGATCTAGCTAGGATTCATTTTCAGAAAATGTCGTTTTATCCGTGTTTACAGTAATCTTATATCATTAAACGAGCGATTCTTGTATAAATTTAGTCTGTCCACAAATACTTTTACAATTAAAAATAAAGAAAACATTTGAATTTGGAATCTGTCATTTATATTCAGATTGTTCATTGTGTTTTCTCATTTTGGCGCCAATATATTGTACAATATTTTGCGATATTAAAATAGAGTGGAGTGATAAAGACGACTGAATCGCTGTGATTGCATTAAGTACACAAAGTAGGTATGGAGCCAAATGCAATTTTTAAAACTCTCCGTACGCTTGGTATTAGTAAAATGTTTGTGTTCCGGGCTATTACTAGGTACAATGAGACCTCCTCTGTTGTGACAGAAAAATATCAGACCGTCCACGTGGTTTGCGTACGAAAAAGGTGGTCAAAGAAGTAAGGGAAAGAATTCGAATAAATCCTGTCCGAAAGCAAAAGATTTTATCTCGGGAAATGAAGATAGCACCTAAAAACATGTCGCGTATTTTAAAAGATGACTTAGGACTTGCAGCCTATAAGAGACGTACTGGTCATTTCTTAACTAATAATTTAAAAAAGAATAGGATGGTAAAATCGAAACAACTAAGTACTAAAGAGGTACGCAAAAGGAGATTTTGTTTACGGATGAGAATTTATTTACAATTAGAGCAAGTTTTTAACAAACAAAATGACCGTATTTATGCTCACACCTCTAAGAAAGTTTCCCAATTGGTCGACAAAGTGCAACGTTTTCCATTATCCAACTTTAGTGATGGTTTAGTGGGCTATTAGCTATGATAGAGTGACTGAGCCATACTTTTGTGAAAAAGGTATCAAAACATCGGCACACCCCGTATAAAGATACCATTCTTAAGAAGGTAGTGAAGCCCCTTAACAATACCATGTTCAATAACCAAGAATGGTCCTTCCAGCAAGACTCGGCGCCTGGTCATAAAGCTCGGTCTACGCAGTCTTGGTTGGAAACGAACGTTTCGGACTTCATTAGAGCTAAAGACTGGCCGTCGTCTAGTCCCGATCTTAATCCGCTGATTTATGATTTACTAGCTTTTGCTCGCGACTTCGTCCGCGTGGAATCCATTGAGAAATAAACATTTTCAATTTTCCACCCTTTTCTCCCCTTTGGGGGGGAATTTCCAAAAATCCTCTCTTAGTGGTAGCCTACTCCTCCCAACAAACACACATGCCAAATTTCAGCTCTTTACGATCAGTAGTTTCGGCTGTGTGTTGTCTGTCAGTCAGTCAGTCAGTCAGTAACGGAAGAGTTTTATATATATAGATTGTCAGATTTAGAGAGAACGGCTTGCTCTTAACGCCATGATAATTTAGAGTCCTTAAAACATTTTTTAAATTTCAATGTTATTTGTGATTTATTGATGTCGGCTCTTCCTATCATTGCGAAGCAAAATTCGCCAAGCGTTGGATTGTTCACTCATCAAAAGGGAACATGAGCTGGGTTTAGACCGTCGCCGCGTCGTGAGATAAGCTGCAAAAAAAAAAATATTTGTTTCTAATAAAATATTACTAATTGCACTCGTGATTTTTTATTTAAATTACCAGTTCATATTTTTTTATTATTATGTCGGTAAGATCGAAAAATATTATTCATATTTCTTCATTTCATCAGTATGGAATTCGTATATGTATATATAATTTCTAAAAAATACAATACCAAAAAAAAAAAAGCAAAGCTCGGTGATCCAGGCACTATTTGTTTAGAAGGCTTCAGACTCTAGGTGACTATGCTAGCATCATGGGGATTTTTTCCTTCAAGTTACCCTTGTCAGGCACTTTCGAAAGGTATTAGAACAAGATTGTAACTCTAGTTTCGCGGTTCCAAAATGTCATTCAAATGGAGAAGAACCGGAAATACAATTCTGTCATGAAAATACATACGGTATTCATTCATTTAAAAATATGCGACAACAACGAAGATAGCCAAAAGTTTATCAAAAGTACGACGTAAGAAATTGTTGACAAAAAAAACAACATTAATTTTATTTCACTAAGCCATAAACAATAATAATTTGGCAAAGTTCCCATTCTGTAAATTACCTGCATGTGGTATAATTTTTGATATAAGTATTTTTATTTGATTGATCTATTTCAAAGCTTGTTACTTTTATACCTACCTACATGAAACAATGAAACTACCTACATGAAATTTTAATGTTGAAGGTGAAATACTGGTAAATAACCGAAGCCTTCTTTTGCGCTTGCCTAAAATCGAAATCATCCTTTATTAGTTGAACGTCGACACCCTAAAGCGCCCATCCTTCGCCCTTACTATGTCAAATATTTTTAATGTAATTTCTAGGTATTATAGTCCCGAAAAAGCATCATTAATATAAAATTAATATTATTAGATTGGTACAAATGTTGTTAATTTATTGCGGTTGGAAGAGTTCACGTCGAAACACGAAAGCAGATTAAGCAACTCCTCCAACATTTCCAACATTGTATGTTGGAGGAGTTGCGTGACCTGCTCCGCAGCACACCCAGCACCGACCGCGATGAGAGCCGGATTCATGTCACACCTCTGGAACGGCGATGTCCAAACCAAACGCATGTACCAAATGAAGGGCTTAAGGAAATGGAACTCTTAAGCTCTTCAGTCTTCATTCAGCAAGTGTTTGGTCGGATCTCAGGAACTCTTGGATCTTGAAAACACTGCCTCTGTTTGATTATGCATGCACCAGGTTCATGAGACGCACTCACCTTCGTCGCTGCAACTGTTGGTCGGACGCCACGAGGAGGTAGCACGATGGTTTGGTGGACAGGGGCCTCGCATACTCTTGATATTCTGAAAAATGTTTATTCGTGTTTACTTTTCATTAATAGTTTTCACTTGTATGATTAACCAACATTTATTCAAGTCTGACATTTTATATCCGACACATACCATATCCGCAACTGAAGCTGAATGCATTCATTTTCATCGACACATGAAATTTCAAATGAAAAGTTCTAGTTAAAAATAATTAAACAACTGTTTGAGCGAATTTGGAAAAGACCTTACGAGTGTGAAATATGGGTTGAAAGTTTGTATTGGAAGTACTTAAGTATGTTTTTAAGTTAGACATCATTTTAATGCACAAGCTATGGGCGAGCAATTAGTAAATTGCTTCGGGGCCTTTTTTAATCTACTCCAGAAAGCCGGATTTGTGTCACATCTCTGGGACGGCGATGTCCAAACCAAATGCCTGGGCCTAATGAAGGGTTTAAGGAAATCGAACGCTTAACGCGAAAAATAGGAGCGTACTTAGAACTAAGAGGTTTGTATGCACATTCGACAGCCCACAGCACAGACAGCAGTTACAGAGATGAAAGCAGAACGACGACTATCTTGGTATTCCAAGCCTGAGAAAACATTTTTTTAATAGGTACTTATTTAAAAGGCTTCAGACACTCTAGGTGACTATGCTAGCCTCTTGGGGATTTTTCCTTTCAAGTAACCCTTGTCAGGCACTTTCGAAAGGTATTAGAACAAGATTTTAACTCTAGTTTCGCGGTTCCAAAATGTCATTCATATGGAGAAGAACCGGCATCAAACACAAGGGTATACAATGCTTTCATGAAAAAACATATTCATTCATTTAAAAATATGCGACAACAACGAAGATAGCCAAAAGTTTATCGAAAGTATGACGGAAAAAAAATTTTGACAAAAAAAACAACGTTAATTTCACTAAGACATACCTACCTTGTTGGCGCATTTACAAAGGATCTGTTGAAAAGAAGCATCACGAATAAAAAACATAAAACGGAACACCGATAAGACGAACAAAGAAAACCGGCGGATCTACACCTTCATGATGCTCTTCTATTAACTGTTTACTTATGAAAACAATAATAATTTGGCCAAATTCACATTCTGTAAATTATCTACATGTGGTAAAATTTTTGATATAAGTATTTCTATTTGATTGATCTATTTGATAAACTTGTTACTTTTGTACCGACCTACATGAAACATATTTTATTGTTTAATGTTTAATCAATTACAGTTAATGATACCTATATGAACAAACTAGCTTTTGCTCGCGACTTCGTCCGCGTGGAGTAATGAGTTTCCGCCTATGTCCAGCCAATACACATCCATACACAGTGTTTGCATAAAATGCTCACTTGCTTCACTGGTGGAACCTACATACAAAGTTTTAAGTGAATCCATTGAGAAATAAACATTTTCAATTTACCGCCCTTTTCTCCCCTTTGGGGGGAATTTCCAAAGATCCTCGTGCGACCCACGTGCGTTGTCTGTCAGTCAGTCAGTAACGGAAGAGTTTTATATTCTTAACCATCGAAATCACTAAAACAATGTCAAAAATCAAATATTATTTACTGATCGTCAGAGAGGGTAGAATGTGAAATAGTGGTAAATAACCGAGACTTCTTTTGCGCTTACTGAAAATCGAAAGCATCCTTTATTAGTTGAACGTCGACACCCTAAAGCGCCCATCCTTCGCCCTTACTATGTCAAATATTTTTAATGTAATTTCTAGGTATTATCGTCCCGAAACAGCATCATTAATATAAAATTAATATTATTAGATTGGTACAAATGTTGTTAATTTATTGCGGTTGGAAGAGTTCACGTCGAAACACGAAAGCAGATTAAGCAACTCCTCCAACATTTCCAACATTGTATGTTGGAGGAGTTGCGTGACCTGCTCCGCAGCACACCCAGCACTGACCGCGATGAGAGCCGGATTCATGTCACACCTCTGGAACGGCGATGTCCAAACCAAACGCATGTACCAAATGAAGGGCTTAAGGAAATGGAACTCTTAAGCTCTTCATTCAGCAAGTGTTTGGTCGGATCTCAGGAACACTTGGATCTTGAAAACACTGCGTCTGTTTGATTATGCATGCACCAGGTTCATGAGACGCTCTCACCTTCGTCGCTGGAACTGTTAGTCGGACGCCACGAGGAGGTAGCACGATGGTTTGGTGGACAGGGGCCTCGCATACTCTCGATATTCTGAAAAATTTTTATTCGTGTTTAATTTTCGTTAATAGTTTTCACTTATATAATTACCAACATATTCAAGTCTCACCTTTTATATCCGACACATACTCGTACCATAACCGCAACTGAAGCTGAATGCATTCAGTGTCGATGGGATGGACGAGAACGATGACAGCTCCCGCTAGATCAACATATGAAATTACAAATGCAAGCTTCTAGTTAAAATAATTAAACATCTAAGCTGTTTCAGTGAATTTGGAAATGATCTTACGCCTGTGAAATATGTGTTGAAAGTTTGTATTGGAAGTACGTAATTTTTTAAATCAGACATAATTGTAATGCACAAGCTATTAGCAAGCAATGAGTAGTTATATATGCTTCAGGGCTTTTTTTTAATCTACCTACTCCTTCATGACACACCCTTCTTTGTATGAAGGGTCGTCCGAATGTTAAATGTTAGAAGGACGTGCCCTTCATTTAACAGTTAGGTAAGCTCTAACCGGCCATGCGATCGATTCCTTTGCAGGCAACGTTGAATACCACTATTAAAGTATGTTCCCGGCTATTTCGTATGCCCTGCTAGGCTTGCCATCAATGTCACTATAGCGAAACTTTATTTTAAGATGTCTTTTAAGACTTGGGCAGCTAAGTTATAAAAATGTCTGTTAATTCTATCATGTGATATGTTGCTTTACAAAAAGTAGCTGCAATGTAGATGCACCGCATGTGAGAATCTTCGGAACTTCTGATGCGATATCAAAGATATGACGGACGGCAAACGCGTAGAAACAGCAGGAGCAAGTGATGCAACTCCTTCAACATTGTATGTTGAAGGAGTTGCGTGACGTACCCCGCACAACATCCGGGACCGACCGCAAAGAGAAACAGCTTCTTGCCACACCTCCAGGACGGCGATGTCCAAACCATACGCCCGGGCTTAATGAAGGGTTTAAGCAAATCGAACGCTTAAGCCCTTCATGAGGCCGGCGTTTGGTAGGATCTCAGGAACACTTGGGTCTTGAAAACACTGCGTCTGTCTTGATTATAAATGCACCATATTCATGACACACCACCTTCGTCTGAGGGGTCGTCTGCATGTTAAATGTTAGAAGGACGAGCCGTTCCTGTTAAAATGGAGCTCTTAACAGACATGCGATTTATGGTCAAAAATATCATCCAAATTACAATAGCGTAGTTGTTTAGATTGTGACTCAATAGGTCAAAAGCTCTTAAATATAATAATATTACCAGCCTACAAATATCCCATTGCTAGCACGGCCTCAATGTTCGTTTCTTCTTTATATGGGTTATGAAGAAGAAACGAGCATTGAACACCATGCTTGTTCATTGCGGGTTGACGATTTCAGATTCCAATATAAAAACTCTTGGTTCGCTACAGTATAACAATGTCACCAAATGTTATCATGTATTATGTTACTTTACTACTAGTACCTGCAGCGAGGATGCACCGCTTGTGAGAATGTTGACAATGTGATGCCAATAGTCACGTAGAAACAGAACAAGAGCAAGTGATACTTCTTGCGGGGCAGGTCATGCAGCTCCTTAACCATACCATAGTGCATGCCCTGGCCCCGCCTAAAATCCATCGCCGACTGCCAAGAGATCGGCTTCTTCACACTATTCTGGCTCGGCGATGTCCAAACCAAACGCATGTACCAAATGAAGGGCTTAAGGAAATGGAACTCTTAAGCTCTTCATTCAGCAAGTGTTTGGTCGGATCTCAGGAACTCTTGGATCTTGAAAACACTGCCTCTGTTTGATTATGCATGCACCAGGTTCATGAGACGCACTAACCTTCGTCTGCTGCAACTGTTGGTCGGACGCCACGAGGAGGTAGCACGATGGTTCGGTGGACAGGGGCCTCGCATACTCTTGATATTCTGAAAAATATTTATTCGTGTTTACCTTTCGTTAATAGTTTTCACTTAGGTATATTCCATTAGGTATATTCCATTAGGTATATTAGGTATATACCAACGTATTCAAGTCTCACCTTTTATATCCGACACATATACTCGTACCATATCCGCAACTGAAGCTGAATGTATTCAGTGTCGATGGGATGGACGAGAACGACGACAGCTCCCGCTAGATCGACACATGAAATTTCAAATGCAACCTTTATTAAAAAATAATTAAACATCTGTTTCAGCGGTTTTGGCAATGGCCTTTCGAGAGAAATAGGGGTTGAGAGTTTGTATTAGAAGTACGAATTTTTTTAAGATAGTTTTAATTGTATTGCACAAGCTATTAGCAAGCAATGAGTGAATATATATGCTTCAGGGCTTTTTTAATCTACTCCTTCTTATGTTCATGACACACCCATTTTCGTCTGAAGAGTCGTCCGAATGATTAATGTTAGAAGTATGTGCCCTTCATGTAACAGTTAAGCTCTAACCGGCCATGCGATCGATTCCTTTGCAGGTAACGTTGAATACCACTAGTAAAGTATGTTCCCGGCTATTTGGTATGCCCGGCTTAAATATTTTTTTATGATGTCTTTTAAAGTAGAAAAACTTGGTTCGCTAAGTTATAAAAATGTCTGCTAATGTTATCATGTGATATGTTGCTTCACGAAAAGTAGCTGCAGCGTGGATGCACCGCATGTGAGTATCATTGAAACCTATGATGCGATATCAAAGATGTGACGAACGGCAAAGGTTCGCGTAGAAACAGCAGGAGCAAGTGATGCAACTCCTTCAACATTGTATGTTGAAGGAGTTGCGTGACGTACCCCGCACAACATGCAACACCGACCGCAAAGAGAAACAGCTTCTTGCCACACCTCCGGGACGGCGGTATCCAAGCCATACGTCTGGGCTTAATGAAGGGTTTAAGGAAATCGAACGCTTAAGCCCTTCATAAGGCCGGCGTTTGGTACCTGGATCTCAGGAACACTTGGAACCTGAAAACACTGCCTCTGTCTTTATTATAAATGCATCAGATTCATGACACACCACCTTCGTCTGAGGAGTCGGCTGAATGTTAAATGTTGGAAGGACGTGCCGTTCCTTTAACAAAAAAATCATCTAAGTTACACTAGCGTAACTATGTTAAGATGGTGACTCAACAAGTCAAATCTCTTACCCACACAAGCATTGAGCCCTACCCATATAGCATTGAGCACCATGCTTGTTCATTGCGGGTTGACGATTTCAGATTCCAATATAAAAACTTGGTTCGCTAAATTATAAATATGTCTCAAAATATCAATAATCATATATTATATTATGTTGCTTCATTAAAAGTAGCTGCAGCGGGTGCGCACCGCGTGTGAGAATCTTGACGATGTGACGCCAACGGTTCGCGTAGAAACAGGATAAGAGCAAGTGATACCGCTCTTTTGCCATTTTGTGGCTAAGGAGCAGTATGACCTGCCCCTCCTTAAATCCATCTCCGGCTGCGATGAAGCCGGCTTCGTGTCACTGCTCCGGAACGGCGATGTCCAAACCAAACGCCTGGGCCTAATGAAGGGTTTAAGGAAATCGAACGCCTTAGCCCTTCATGAGGCCGGCGTTTGGTAGGATCTCAGGAACACTTGGATCTTGAAAACACTGCCTCTGTTTGATTATGCATGCACCAGGTTCATGAGACGCTCTCACCTTCGTCTGCTGCAACTGTTGGTCGGACGCCACGAGGAGGTAGCACGATGGTTTGGTGGACAGGGGTCAAGCATACTCTCGATATTCTGAAAAATATTTATTCGTTAATTTACTTTTCATTAATAGTTTTCACTTATATGATTAACCAACATAGTCAAATCTCACCTTTTATGTCAGACATATTAAAGATTCGCGTCGAAACAGCAGGAGCAAGTGATGCAACCCCTTGACATTGTTTGACGAAGCAGTTGCGTGACGTACCCCGCACCACATCCAGAACCGACCGCAAAGAGAACCAGCTTCTTGCCACACCTCCAGGACGGCGATGTCCAAACCATACGCCCGGGCTTAATGAAGGGTTTAAGCAAATCGAACGCTTAAGCCCTTCATGAGGCCGGCGTTTGGTAGGATCTCAGGAACACTTGAGTCTTGAAAACACTGCGTCTGTCTTGATTATAAATGCACCATATTCAAGACACACCACCTTCGTCTGAGGGGTAGCCTGAATGTTAAATGTTAGAAGGACGAGCCGTTCCTGTAACAATGAAGCTCTTAACGGACATGCGATTTATGGTCAAAAATATCATCAAAATTACATTAGCGTAACTCTGTTTTGTTTAGATGGTGACTCAATAGGTCAAAGTCTCTTAAATATAATAATAATACCAGCCTACAAATGTCCCATTGCTAGCACGGCCTCAATGTTCGTTTATTCTTTATACGTGTTATAGAGAAGAAACGAGCATTGAACACCATGCTTGTTCATTGCGGGTTCGCTACAGTATAAAAATTTCACCAAATGTTATCATGTATTATGTTGCTTCCTTAATAGTACCTGCAGCGAGGATGCACCGCTTGTGAGAATGTTGACGATGTGATGCCAACGGTTCACGTAGAAACAGGACAAGAGCAAGTGATACTTCTGGCGGGGAAGTTCATGCAGCTCCTTAGCCATAACATGGTGAAGAAGCTGCTTGCCCTGCCCCGCCTAAAATCCATCTCCGACCGCGAAGAGATCGGCTTCTTGACACTGTTCTGGCTCGGCGATGTCCAAACCAAACGCATGTACCAAATGAAGGGCTTAAGGAAATGGAACTCTTAAGCTCTTCATTCAGCAAGTGTTTGGTCGGATCTCAGGAACACTTGGATCTTGAAAACACTGCCTCTGTTTGATTATGCATGCACCAGGTTCATGAGACGCTCTCACCTTCGTCTGCTGCAACTGTTGGTCGGACGCCACGAGGAGGTAGCCCGATGGTTTGGTGGACAGGGGTCAAGCATACTCTCGATATTCTGAAAAATATTTATTCGTGTTTACTTTTCATTAAAAGTTTTCACTTAGGTATATGATTAACCAACGTATTCAAGTCTCACCTTTTATATCCGACACATATACTCGTACCATATCCGCAACTGAAGTTGAATGTATTCAGTGTCGATGGGATGGACGAGAACGATGACAGCTCCCGCTAGATCGACACATGAAATTTCAAATGCAAGCTTAAAAATAATTAAACATCTGTTTCAGCGAATTTTGAAATTACCTTTGAGTGTGAAGTAGGGTTGAGAGTTTGTATTGGAAGTACGTAGTTTTTTAAGTAAGACATCATTTTAATGAAATAAATAAACAGTTTCCAGGCTGTGTTCAATCTACTGCATAATATATCAGAAAAACACTACATGTAAATGCAATATGCGCATGTAATAATACAGAAAACAAAAGTAGGCATGGGTAGGTATAATGCCGTGCTACCCGTGTTAAGCCGGGGCGGGTCCGCTAGATTTATATACATTTTAAAACTTGTTTGATGTGTCACGTCATTCTACACTGGGCTGTTCGAACTGTTCATCGCACTGTAAGGTCGATTGCTTTGCTCGTGGATGGATTCGTGTCACTGCTCCGAAACGGTGATGTTCAAACTAAACGCCTGGGCCTAATGAAGGGTTTAAGGAAATCGAACGCTTAAGCCCTTCATGAGACCGGCGTTTGGTAGGATCTCAGGAATACTTGGATCTTGAAAACACTGCCTCTCTGTTGATTATAGATGCCCCAGATAAACGCGAAAAAGGGTTTGGACGGATCTCACGAACAGCATTCTTAGTCCGAAATGCGATATCCAAACCTAACGCTTGGGTGAATGACAGGGTAAAGGACAATAAACGCTTTAGCCCCCCATACGCCCAGCATTTGGTTGGATCTAACAAGATATGGATCTTGAATTGCTTCTGTTTGAATTACAAAAGCTTCAACTTCTTGACGCACCGCCTCCGTCTGAACAGGCTCGTGCTTGTGCTTGATGGTAACTTACCAATTGCCTAAATATGGACACTTTTTGAAATTGGTTAAAAAATCAATCATATAATTTCGTGCAGTCTTTCGAATGTTATTTATAAATATAGATTTTAATAATACAGCAATACAACCAATACAGACATTTTTTAAACTTTTTTTTGACGTGATAAACAAACATGATATAATAAACAAAAACACGCTTTAAAAAAAAACACCGACTTCTAAAAACCCATACCTATAACCACTTAAAAGCGAAAAATAAATATAATTCTTAACTCAACTTTTATTCAATTGTTAAGTTACCAACTGATCTATTTGCAGTCGGTGATAAACCAAAAAAAAGGGATTCGATACTGACTTCAATTGGCACGGGCACCGACTTCAAACAAATCAGTTGGTAACTTAACAATTAAATATAAGGTACGATTTATTTATTTAACATGTTATTGTGCAACATAAAAGTATAATACTAATTCGTTGTACAATGTCACACAGTATATAGTCATTGAGGATAAAGTCACAAAAAAAAAACAACATAAATATAGTATGTACCATGATGGTATAGATGGTATAATATGTACCTACCATAAAATTCTAAAATTGAAGTAAAAACAACGCAACACAAACCAGAAGCAAGATGCTACCTATCTGTCAATATACTCACAAAATTTCAAGCAATCTTGACAAGCAATAATTCATTTAGTGTTAAAAAGGTCACAGTCCGGTACTGATGTCAGTAGCTCATTAAGTAGTTACAGAGCACGAACAAGTGGAGAGTTGGCAGGAGAGACTGTGCGAGCTGAAGGTATAGCGAATAACTGATGTTTTCGCGGTCTTAGTTGCATTTTTGGTACAAAGGCGATTAACACACGGCACCGCGCGCCGCCGCGAAGGCGGTGGCGGTAAAGCGGATTTCGTAGCGGTACCCCGCGCGGTAGCGGTTTACGCGCCTGTCCGCGCGGTTGGATCTAACGCGGATTTGACCAGTTTGATCACAGACACTGGCAAGAATGGACTCTGAAGTGGTGGCAATAATCTGGCTTTTATGGCGTAAAAAGAAATTAAAAAGAAGATATTGGGTTCATCCATTTTTACGAAGCAGAACACTAAATAGGACAATAACACATCCTGCACACACGATGATTCGCGCGGTTATGCGGCGCCCCGTGTGTGATGCACCGCCCCTCCGCGCGGCCGGCCGCGCGGACGAGCGGTGGCGGTGAGAGCACCGCTCGAACGCGCGGTCAGGCGGTGTTCGTGTGTTAGGCATCGACGGATTCAATAGAGATCAATGCGACATGAGATCCGCTTCACCGCCAACCGCGGCGGTGCGCGGTGCCGTGTGATAATCGCCTAACAGTCTGACTAGCTGGGAAACTACGAGTATATCTGGGCAGTCTGATAACCCCCGTAAAACTTGACAGGCAAAGTATATGTATATAGTAAGCTGTAGTTACGTCTGAGTTCCAAAGAATTAAATCGCAACAATCCAAGTAAAAATTTTGTTGAATATAGGAGGAGGGTAGTAACTAAATTGTTTTGTATAAAATAATCTAGGGAATGCTTTTTGCACCTCCTCAATTAGGTACCAGTTGGAGTCTCAAGGACGTTACGCCGCCGACCCCGGTACTGCGGCCACGACAATACTCCAGCCAGAACATGCTATATCTGAGTCTCTAACATTACAAGTAAGAAAGTTTCCGAGACAGCTATGATATCGTCATTCAGGACCAATACGTTTTCCTAAAGCTACTCAGCTTAGTATTTAGCCAAACGGTTTTCTGTGTTAGGCTCATTATTACGAACTGCTGCCCTTTGGAGGTACTCTTTCCTCGGAATAACCAGGTGACACGCCGATTTTAAAAGACTTGTAGTCACCCTTTGGATTCAGTACTTCCACAGTGCTATCGCCTTCTGGTAAGAGCTTTTGCAGGTAAGCCAGGACATCATCAGCTCCAGACCATATTCCACAAATGTATATATTCTCAAACTCAACCTAAGTTAAGAATTCATTAGTGATAAGACCGCCCGCTGTGCCAATTATGTATTTGTTTTGCTGTAAATTTGTTTTTCTGTTAATCTTTAGAAGTTAACTCATTACTTTGAACTGGCTGAACCGATTTTGATGATTCTTTTTTTTAATGATAGCTGGTGCTTGTCGTTTAGTCCCATTGTCACTAAACTAAGATCTTATGATGGGATCCCATGGAAATCGAGGGAAACCCTCAAAGTTTATAGGCACGTATTACGTGTTTCATGTTATTTATTAAGCTATTCAAGTATTTGCATCTGAGAGTCACCACCTCAGGATGATCAGCTATGATGGGAAGTACAACAGTAACTCCTTAACGGTTAGGACTTGAAGGATAATATACTCCTTTAATATTTTAAATATATTATAGTTATTATAACACAACATATTGTACAATTGTCTGTTTCAAATAAAATAATATATGTGAAAGAAAGGACAAATACTGCGATAACAAGTGATAGATATGAATAGAAGGAAAACACGCTAACTGCCGAACTCGTAGGTAGGTATTATAACGATGTAACATGCATGCATGTGGCATGCATCCATGTTTCATGCATGCTGTGCTGGGCCAAAGCCGAGAAACAATGCCCACAAAAATTTGGATGCCGTACGCCTGCAGGTACCCATGAATCTCTTCACAGTGGGCTATGGATACATATATATCTCGGGAATAATACCTACTACCTTTTTTTTACCACAGAACATAAAATAGTCTGGAAGTGCTAAGTAGGCGCGGCACGCGTGCCAATAATAAGCGTTGTAACGCTTGTCGATCCAAGTCATGTTCTAACATCGCGTCAAGTTGCTAGTCTCACGACAAATAGATTTTTCTCCAAGTATTCTTTTTGATCCATCTTCCTTCATCCATGATCTGGATTGCCAAAATGATAGGAGAAAAAGTTTAAAAATGGAGGTTTTTCGACCATCTGTGGATACGATTTTATTTGTTTTCTACTAAAAATATAGTCAATTTACAAATGATTAAATATCAGGATTAAATCAACCTTATGTGTCTAACAATAAGTCTATTTTGGATTGATTTTATTTTCTATTTCTTTCTCAAATGTTTTCCGCTACTCAATTAGGGATGTAGTTTTGTCGATTGATATTGATTTGATATTGTTTTGAATGTTTTCAAGTTATAATCTATGTTAAAATAAAATAGTAAATTACAACATTTACTTGCCGGCTTTGAAAATGTATGTAAAATTATCAAGCATAGTAGATGCGCGACGCTACGGTTTCGCTCTTCTATGGCGTCGCGACGCCTCTCAGTTATGACGTCGCGAAGCCTCTCAGCTATTGCGTCGCCTAGCCTCTCAGCTATGACGTCACGACGCCCCTCAGCTACGGCGTCGCAACGCCGTTCTAAGATGGCTAACGACGCTGTTCAAATACAACGTTGAGACGCCAGTCAATTATAGCGTCGCGACGCCTTTTAGCCATGGCGTCGCAACGTCGTTCTTATTTGATGTAGCGACGCCTCCCAATCATAGCGTCGCGACGCCACTCAGCTATATTGTCTCAACGCTGCACTACTATGGCGTCGCGACGCCGTTCAATTACAGCGTTGAGACGTCGCTCAGCTCGGCTTTACGCCTTTAGGCTGTAGGTTTGGCAATGACAATATATCTGAGTTTCGTCGCAACGCTAAAGCTGAGAATCGTCGTAACGCCAAATTAGAGAGGCGTTGCGATGCAATTGCCGAGAGGCGTCTTGATGCCATATCTGGAAGAAGGCGCGACGTTATCACTGTTTGGCGTCGTGACGCCATATAAGATCAGCGACGCGAAGCCAAAGCTGAGAAGCGTCGCGACGCCAGATCTGAAAGGCGTTGCGACACTATAGCTGAGTGGCGTCACGACGCCTCACACGCGGCGCTGCTCTAATTTGACGTCGCGAAGTCACTGAGTTATGGCGTCGCGACGCCTTTAAACTATGGCGTCGCATCCTCCGCATCTTTCTCTATATGGGTAGAGCCCTGTGCATATCAGTTGGTAGTAGAGTGGAGTCGCGATACCATATTTGAGCGGCGTCGCGACGCTTGGGCTGCGAAACGTTGCGACGCTATAGCTGTGTCGCGTCCCGACACTGTAACTGAGCCGCGTCGCTACGCCAGATTAGAGCGGCGGCGGCGTTGCGACGCCATAGCTGAGAGGCTTGATAATTTTACATATATTTTCATAGGCGGCAAGTAAATGTTGTAATTTACTATTTTATTTTAGTATAGATTATAATTTAAAAACATTCAAAACAATATCAAATCACCCTGGCGAAGAGCGAACGATATCGACCCATGTCGCGAATGTCTATCTTATATCTAACGCAATTAAGGTTATATTTGCGACCACCTTCTTGTAGCGAAATAAATTCATCAATTAGGTACACAACATCGTTAATGAGCTCTATTGCTAAAGCAAAATGAACATCATCTATAGACAGTGAAGTTTTATTTTCAGATGTAGGATCAGTGACTTTTGTTGGTTTTTGGCAAAAAAGAAAATTGTTATTTGTTTCTTTGTTTGCTATTTATAGGCTACTATCGATTAAATTGTGTGAGTTTGGCGACACCTTTTCCGATATGAATTTTGTCGTATTTCATTTCCACTCAATAGAGTGGAAATGAAATACGACAAAATTTATATACATATTATAACGGTAAATATACCGTTCATTCATAACGGTATATTCATAACGGTAAATATACCGTTCCGTGTTTTTGACAATTTTTTCCGTGTTTTTTACTAAAGTTGCATTAGCAAAACCATTTTTAGTTGTTTAACAATAGCTTGGCTTGGTTTGCAAAAGTAAAATATTGATACCTAAATGTTAGCATGGAGTGTTATATTGCTTTACAAAAAAAACTTCAGAATCATGATTAAGATAATCTTCGAAACTTCAGGTACGATCGAAACACAGGAAGAGAGCAGGTGATGCAACTCCTCCTACATTATTTTGTCGGAGGAGTTGCGTGACCTGCCCCACGTCTCATCCAGCGCCGGCAGCGAGGAGGCGGCTGCGTATCGCTGCTCCGGAACGACGATGTCTAAACCAAACGCCTGGGCTGAATGAAGGGTTTAAGGAACATAAACGCTTAACCCCTTCATGCAACCGGCGTTTGGCCAGATCCCAGAAACACTTGGATCTTGATAAAACTGCATCTGTTTGGATTCTAAATGCACCAGGTTCATGAAGCACTTACCTCTCTGTCTTAGGCGCGACGGCTGCACGATTGATCGACCACCATGAGAGGGAGACATCATCACCTACACCTTCGCCTCCTCGATCCTGAAAAAGATTTCATTGAATCAATATGCGGGTCAAATGCCATTTCTCACAAAGACAAAGCAATGAGAGTTTGGTGCTCACTTTTGGATTAGAGATTTAAGATTAGAAGTCTTTCTTAAATAACTTAGAAACATTCAGTTGGTGCCCGTAATCTAACTTGTAATTTACCGACGCGACGCATCCGCCATTACACCGCGAGGACGCCATGACGCTACCAGACATAATTGATTATCTTGTATGGTTTTTAACAAAATATGTAGAAAACAAACTAGGTCACTATTCGCGTTTAATATAATTGATTGTCTAATTAAACATTGCACATGTAAAACTATGATTCCCTAACCCATGAGAAAAAATCAATAATGGCCCAATCTATTTTTATACACAAAGGCTAAATTTCGCAACACAGAACGCGACATTAGTTTACTGCACTTTCGCTTGCTGGATGATTGATGATGATAACGATGCTAGGGCGGGTCTTATACCTAATCGCAATCTGATATAATAGCATTCAAAGAATAACGCATGGGCACGCTAAAGCACTATGTGAACAAATCGCGGAATTAGGCTTAAAACAAAATATAAACACTTACCTCCAAATTACTGCAATTTCGTGTTGTCTCAGCATTGTTAGTAGGTAACGGCTAACGGCATCGGCACCACCAGATATTAAAAAACTCAAATTGCTAGTAACTTCCCGTGAGCGTGATTAACATAGCATTGATTTATTGCGACTGGATAGGTGGTACAGGAGGAAAGGGTTCTGGAAAATCCCAGCTCGCGCATGCGCGTTCAATTAATCAATACTGGCCGGGGCGCGCGTCGCTACGCGGAGGGTGGGCTCAGGGTCGCTTAGCAACGCGCGCCCCGGCCGAGCTCGAGGAAGTGCCGGCCAACCGATTATTCGGATATTATATTTCATTATTTATTAACAATTAATTACTTTTAATTTTTTTTCGTAAAACATACTGTAACACGTATGAAACGTTGTGGGTATTAATACCTTATAGCAACGCATAAAAAAAAAACAGCCTGATATACTAAAATGATAAATTCAACAAGTTTACAAATAAATAACGGCTGAATAAAACTTATTGGATCTTTTGCAACGGTTTTCAAGTTTGCCATATGCCAAATTCAAATCAACGTTTTATTGCCTGCGATTAATGGTTAATAATCGAATATTATGACATAAATGTTCACTAAACACTATTGCGCTTCTATCTAATTTGATTTCAAAGTCTTTTTCGTCTTTTTGTACTGTGAATTCCATTTCCTGGTCTGGCCACTCGCAAGTTAGGCCATTCAGGCGTCCTCGGTATTGATTTTTCAGTCTGTATCTAGATATATTGTAGCAGCTAACGCAGGCCGTCGGCAGGGGTCGTCAACTTTTTTTACATGCGAACATCGCAGGACGCGCAATTGGCCTAACCTTTTTTTTTCAAAGGCAAATCATGGAATACAAGTTGTTATATTTATAAATACATGTATCAGGTTTTAAGTACTCATGAAGAGAAGTCAAACAAGCCTAAACATGGCGGGATTACGTCGTCATATGACAACCTTCTGGTACCATCATCACTAACTAAAAATAACCTTAGATAATATTATATTTTCATCCAACTTAGATACACAGGTCGAGTACATAGATATAATGTAGCAGCTAACGCAGGTCGTCGGCAGAGGTCGTCAGCACAAATACAAAACGAAAAAAAGGGTTACAAACTTAACTTATACATACCCAAAATTCTAATACTTAAACAAAAAACTAAAAAGTTGCATCAAAAAACTCTTCCGTACCTATCGGTTTCGACGCGAAGTTGGCTACGAGGCTGGCAGCATTGCCACGTTGAACGGCATTGCTTACCCGCTGACAAAGGTTAACCAGCCTTTGGGTTACACGAGGTGTCAACATGACACGGAGAAACAAGAGGTGACAACAAGGATAAATCTTTGAAAACAATGTGTGCACGCGGACCCCACAGTCCCAATATTTCAACCACAAACAGCTCGAATGCATAACTTCTGTACTTCCGCCGTTTGAGGTTCTCAGCAGCCACAGCAGCAGCGCCAGCAAAGCTCAAAGAACTAGAAAGATCACACTAAAAGCCTAACCATCTTCCAAGGGAACAGAGACATGGCGTCGCGCGTCGGTTTCTGGCGAGACTTGCTATCAGAATGCGCAATTCCGCTTCTATGTCGGATGTCCAGCAAGGCTAGCATAAACGCCACGATAAAATTTTGTCGTGGCAGTTTATCGAATCTACTCGTCATTTTCGTTCTGACGTTTTCACTTCGGTTCTAACATGGCTGCCTATAGCAAAGGCTGGTTCTAACGTGACGTGCGCAAGCTAGCCATGTTAGGGCCGAAGAAAAAACAATATTTTGACATGTATAGGTACATTTCAAGTTAAATGAGAGCTTGTCACAAGTAAGTAACCGATTTTAGTAACTATAATTTTCATGCTAGACTAGAATATTCAACTATATGCCTCGCGGTAGGTAGTCGCGTAAGTAGGTCTCGTTTCCGTAAAACATGTGATCTGATAAGTTAAGTCTCAATCACTCTCACACTTATTATACTTACATGTATAGTATAGTATAGTAGACTAGCTCAAGCCCACAACTCCGACTCAAAGAAATTTGTTTTATTTGGAACACAATTAAACACTTAAATATAAACGTATGAAACCTGTGGAAACAATATATCTGAAGCAAATTTCATTTAAATCGGTTCAGAAGTTTTGGCGTGATTGCGTAACGCACAAACAGACAGAGCTACTTTTGAATTTATAATATTAGTAAGGAATAAAAAACCTTGTCGTGAAAGTCAACGAACACGGAAAAGAAAGAATCATCCAATTCGGTGCATCCGGTCGGAAGTTATATGTGTACTTACATGCATTTCGACATTATAATAAGTGTACCTTTATAGCCAAAGTTTGTTACGATCTCTTAGCAAAGGGTTGACAGCTGTGTATTGTGGTACTCCCCTTTGTGATCACCAACCATTGCATGCTTGCATACAAAATGCAAACTTTGGCGTAGGGCCATTGTAATAACACCTCGATATCTACCATTAAGTAAATTAGTTCCAATTGCAACTGTTGAATGGAAGGATTGGGCATAAATCAAAATCAAAAATCATTTATTTCAAATTAGGCTACTATGTAGCACTTTTAACGTCATCATATACTTATACAGACAGCACCCTGATTCACCCTTCACCGCTTCGTAAGTGCTCTAGCTGGGGAGTAGAAACGGTACAAAAATCTCCCCAACAGCACGCTGTCTCATTTAACAAAATAATAATCCTACTACTCATATCAATTAAAATGTATTAATATTAGTATTAGGTTTAAAATGTGTGTGAAAGTGTGGATGTCTGGTTGTTTGGACGTTTGTTACTCAATCACGCAAAAACGGCTGAACGGATTTGGATGAAATTTGGCATGCATGTAACCTTTGACATGGAAAAGAACATAGGCTACCTTTTATCCCGATTCCTTAAGTAGGTCCCGAGGAAAGAATGAAAATTATTTCCGAACTAAGCCGTGGGCAGACGTGAGCTTTGAAATTAGGCATTTTTCTCTTTTCCACGCAGACGAAGTCGCGGACAGAAGCTAGTATTAGTATAAGGTTTAAATGTGAAAGTGTGGATAACTGGTTGTTTGGATGTTTGTTACTCAATCACGTAAAAATAGCTGAACGGATTTGGATGAAATTTGGCATGCATGTAACCTTTGACATTGAAAAGAACATAGGCTACATTTTAACCCGATTCCTTAAGTAGTTCCCAAGGGAAAAATAGGGATAGCTCTATAAAGACAAGTGTTTGAGGTCAATAGGTAGATCAACGAATTTAAAATTATGAATTACTGAGTCAAAGCTCAGCAGAACGACCAGTCGCCGCCAGCAGCACCCTGTTCACGAGTATGACACAAGGGTCAGCCATCGCTTCCTTCGCTATATTAGAGGGAAGGAGCCGACCCCAAACGCAGCGTAATCGCTGCATCTGATTGTCGAGTAGATCACAGTTATTTGTCAGTGTAACAAGGAGGTAAACCCTCCTGTGTCCTAGAGAGAAAAGGCCCCATACAGAAGGGTTAAATACACAAGTATTTACTGGTTTTAGGGTTCTGTGCCCAAAGGGTAAAACAGGACCCTATGACTCCGCTGTCTCTCATGAACCTCGACAGGGAGACAGTTTAAATCTCCTCAGATGTTGTATTTCTGTTGCCGCTATAACAACAAGTAATAAAAAACGGAATAAAATAGGTAAATATTTGAAAGGGCAAGCAACTGACATGTTTTTATTATGCGGTTATTAAGATAGGTTCCTAATGGAACGGAACCCTTCGTGCGTTCGTTTGTTTTAACATGGTAACTAGCTTTTGCTTGAAGCTCCGCCCTCCTGCAAAAAGTTGCTTAAAGTAAGTAGTATAGCATTCCTCGATGAAAGAGCTATCTAACAGTGAAACATTTTTTCAATCGGCCTAATATTTCCTGAGATTAGCGAGTTCAAACAAACAATCTCTTCAGATTTATAATAAAAAGTATAGATTTGAGTTTTGGTGCTTACAATGACATCACAAATTGACGTGAGTTATAAAAAAAATGTCATTTCCATATTCAATGTCATTTATGCGATTTCTATCAACGTAAACGCCTGTAGAAATAACACTAGGCCTTGGTGTGCAGGTATCATACTATTCTTCCAGTTAAATATCCAACAATTGATGTACAGGTAATCACACGGCTTTTTTCTGGTCTCCCGACATTCGAAATCAAAGTAATTTCTAAATAACATGACGTGATGGAGTCGCCAGTACTTAGAGCTAGCCGGGTGATCTCAAATAATGCGCGTGCGTAAAGCGTTACATCTAAAAATATTACTCACAATTTATAAGGGTCTCAATACTTCGTGAAAATCAACGAAGGATTCTGTTTAAAGACTGTAACGAAATTGAAAAGTAAGTGTTAAGTAGGTACAATAAATAACTATGAAATCAGCCTACGAAAATTGTTGAGCGATACGTCGGCGAAGCACCCCTGGCTACCGGTAGGGTTGGCGCTCGGAAATTCTAGATCGGTCCATTTCGAACGAGGACGCGGGAGCGAGCACACCTGAGCAGAATATTCTTAAACCTCCATTCTATAGGAGTCTTGGTTTGGCAACATGATGAACAACATTGCACGCTTTAAAATGCCGCCAAGTAAGTACATTCATTATTATACCGATAGGATTCCTCATATTTTCTTATTTTATCCATTTGTACAGACCGATATTGCGTGGGTTGGGAAGTATTGATCTGGCAGTTAGCTACGACGCAATGATTTCCTTTGTGCCCTAGATCGGAATGCGTGAATATTTTATAACTTGTGTCAGTCTCCTGCATATAGAATTACCTAAGTACCTAAGTGCCGATTGCCGCGAATACTTTTTGCTGAATATTAACTACCTACTTGTTGATCATAACAATCCAAGTTTGTTCAACAACTTGTTCTTTGCGAACGTTTTTATATTAGGTTCATAAGACGTGCTTTAGCTAATTGATTATGTGTATCTACGGTTCCACACTCTGAATTTAGACGCGAAAGCATTTCTGATACCACTGTAGTTTATGTAGATCATTTCCCTTTCTCGAATACTTAGCTTTCAGTCTCCAGATGTATCTACATAAACATTATTACGTCCCAACAGTAGGTAGATATTATTAGGTGTACCTATTTACCTACCTAACAGTTTTTGTTTCTCTATTACAGGTGGCAAGCCACCGGCGACCAACAATGACAAAGTACGCAAGAAAGTCGTCCAAGACGAGAACGGTCCCGAGGCGAGGATCAACTGCACCTCGCGGAAGAGACCGCCTTTCCTCGTCGTTGAGAATTAAATCTCCAACAACGTAATTACTCTCAAATCTTGGCTGGAAGAAGCGCCATCTATTTCTTCTATCTCTCTACTCTTCGATTCTTCAGCAAGATAACAAGCCTGGCCTCGACGTAGACTGGCGTTGGAAGAGCGGGCAGGAGGTGGACGCGCTGTGCCGCTGCTGTCTGAAGGCTTCCTGTTAACACCCTCGTCGGTAGAAGCATCGGGATAGGAGAGGCTAGCTTGAGATCGCCTAGTACCATTTGATTTAAAAGAAAACTTCCCATTTTTCTATGTTCGCCTTATTTCTCTATACATTCCATTTTAGTTTAGCTATTTCGGCTTAGATTTGATTGTAATAAGGAAAGTTAACGTGTTGTATCGTAGTGAGTAGGATTTTTCTTCATATTATGGATTTGTCGTTGTATGTTGGTTGGTAAATGGATCTGTCCAGTAAAGCACTTCCACGCATCGAACTAAGATCGTTCGAAAAACAGCGACGTCGCCGTGGACGTGCTGCTTACCAACCAGTGAAGATCGTGAACATCAGCGATATTTGGTTATCAAAGGAATCTCAACGTCTGAAGTTAAGGGAGTGATAGACTCGTCCTTACCCGGGAGGACGAAGCCGGATAGATCGGAGGCAATAAACAAAGACGTTCAGAGTTCTTTCAAAAATATCTTTGAATATCTTGATGTTGTAACTTTTTTGAATTACATGGAGTAGTGGAAATGATGTGTATATTATTTATTTCCTATTAAACCACATTGACCTCCTCAATCGCAACACACCATATTGACCACACTTATCATACATTATCATTACAGTCCAAAAACACATAACATAAGTTTTTTTAGTAGACACCTATCTGTCGTCCTCTATCCAAGACAAAACACCACACACACACACACAAATGATGATAGGAATCATCTTCAACCATACAATCTCACTCAATCAGTTCTTTTCCCCTACACACAAACTACTTTTATGCTTAGCTGTAGTCTTATCATTTGATCTCTCTTACACTAGACAAAAGCAAATAATGTTACAATATTAGGTAGGTACTTCATTTTGAACCTCCTTACATATTTATAGCCTCTTTTCTAAAGATCCATTCAGGAATGCTTTTAATATACACCCTAACAGCAATAATTATCATGTTGGACAAGACTCACTTGGGTTCTAACAAGTGCTGATAAACTAATACCATCAATTGGAACTAACAAGGGGACTTCTGATCATTGAAGAGGGGGCAATAGGCCCACAATTTTTCCAACAATAATTTGCCAATTTAGAATATTGGATAATATTTAATAATGTCATATATAAATTATTGTTTTATATAAAATAAGTAAAACAATGTAGTATTCAGATCAGTTTATTTTTGTTATGAAATGCTTTCACATAACTTTCTAAAATATAATTTAAAAGATTAGCACATTATTGCATCTAACAGCTTTGGTATATAGTAACAATTTTATCATTATAGCTGAAAATTATATAGTTCTCATAACAAGTGTACAGCTACAATCAATTTAAATCTGTTGTGAACACAATGTGGTTACAAACAACAGCATCATAATCTCAATTTATCCTGTTCTATTTTTGCAATCAATTCATTTAAATCTTTAAAAATATGATGTTGTTCTAGTTCTTTTTCCGATTCAGGTTTTGCATTTATGAGCAAGGCATGCCAGCCCGCTGCTCGAGCCCCTTCATAGTCCTTCTTAACATCGTCACCAATATGCAAAGCTTCTGATGGTTCTACTGGTTTCTTGCACAAATTTATGGCACTCTTGAAAATCCTCTTATCTGGCTTACTGTACCCAATTTCATAGGATGTCAAGATAAAATCAAACTTACTAAGTAAACTAACATTTTGTAGAATGTCATTGAGACGAGGATCAAAGTTAGATATGACTCCGACTGATATGCCATTCGTTTTTAAGTGATTGATGAGCTTATTGCTGCCTCGGGCAATCTGCCAACACTTGTTAGTTCTGAATTCTTCAATGAGTTTGTCAGCAATGCCCTTGAGATTGGCATTGCTTGGTAGGTGATCCTGTAAAGTCATTGATACCACGATGCGCCACCAATTTTCCCATTCTATAGTGTCCTTCCCAAAATTAGGGTACTCTTTCCACATAGATTGAAAACTTTGCTTGAATTTTGTTTTGACTTCTTCCTCAGTTCCATTGAAGCCATGGGACTGGGCAATATTTGTATAATACTGCCAAACCGGCAACCTAAACTGCAGAAGAGTGTTCGTTACGTCGAAGGTTACTAATTTAATACCTTGTAAACTCATGCTTGTTGTTATTATTCCTGTAATGGACTAATATATTACACAACTGAGATTTGCTTGTTCTGCAGATTGTAGAATAAAGATTTTAAATTTTAATGTTTTGTGAAAGTAGCTTAATTTTAAAGTTTTTATTGAATATTTTTTTTGAAATTTTCATTTTGCTTATTTTGAGTTTGACATTTTTGACACGTTTGACTTTGTGAATTCGTTCGCCATCAACATCAATCGAGCCACAGACTAAGGAGAGATATGAATCGAGCATCCAACCAAAATCCGCCAAAATCAGTCCGTCCAGTCCGTCCGTCGTCCGTCCCCTCCAAAGACATTGTAATTGTAATTAATCGAAGCACGGCGATCAACCAACCAAGTGAGCAAACCGCCCAGGCCCAAACATTTAAATATTACTCATACTCAGTAATAATGAATTATTTTTAAAATAAAACGAATTGATTTATTAATGATAGGAACTGTAAAATATTTAAATACGTTTCAAAGTATATTAATCATTCGTTTTAGTAAATCATAAAAAAGAAAAAAAAATCTACCATTTCTACCAAACCCAATGATTAGTTGAGCTGGCAAGACGTCAGACAAGGACACACGGACACACTACCATCACACTACCACACTACCAGCGGGTGCCCTCTCGCCAGGACCGTTGTTGACTAGCTACCGCTTACAAAGAAATAGCTATCTTATGTGTACGGTATAAAGCTCATTTTAGATAAACAATTTTTTTTTCGTGCACTGTCTAGTTAGTAGAGTACAATGTCTTTGGTCCCCTCCCTCACCTACACCACAGAATATTAAAATTTTAATACTTTGTCCGAATTTGAGTCCGATCGCATAAAGGTGCGTACAGACCAGCCCAACGAACGCCCAACGATGGATATTTATCGTTCGCTAGCGTTGGCTTCCGCACGCTCGTTGGAGTTCGTTAATACATCCAAATACATTTAGTGCTCGAACGAACGTTCGTTGGCACTTGATTCCGGTTCTTTTCTCTTTCATTTGCAATTTAATCATGGACGACGACGACATCATTATAATTGCTAGTTTTATATACCAAAATGAGCTAGCAAGAACAAGAAAAAATAAACGTAAGCGAAGATGGTGGACAGCCACATACTACCACGTCTACACGCTACGCTCTCTTGCTTCAACTGAGCGTTCGTTCGTTGGCCTTCGGCGACCGTCCAAACAGAGTTCGTTCAAATAGCTCGATTTCTTTGATGTTACCGCCACGCTTCGGATCGCCGGAACACGCCAACGAGCGATCGTTGGCATTCGCTAAGCCGTCCAGATTGCAGCAACGAAGGTCAACGAAACCCGTTCGTTGGCGTTCGTTTGGCCGGTCTGTACGCAGCATCAAAGACATTGTACTCTATACATTACAATGTCTTTGGATCGCATAAATCGATAGAGAATACCGAACTCCACACCTTGGTTTTGCACGAGCTTTTTCATCTTAGTTTGTTTTTCCCAAAGACATTGTAATGTATTCTACATGAATTTTTATTCAATATTCTTCTAGAGTACAATGTCTTTGGTTTTTCCCATGGTTTTTCCTTAGATTTTTTCCTAGAGACTAAATTGACTCTATTGACCAAAGACATTGTTAGTAGAATACATTACATTACATACAATGTCTTTGCCTGTCTTTGCTATTGACACATGCAAATATGACAAAACCTCAGATGAACTGGACTCGAGTTAAGCCCGAGTCACACCGGAATAACAGCGGCCGGCAGCGACGCGGAGAGCACTTTCAGTGTGAAATAATTTTAAACTTTAACTACATACTTAAAAGACCAGTATCGCTTGAAAAGGTCGCGAGGCCGCCCGCGGCCGCGGACGCGAGCGGCCGCGAGCGGCCATCAGCGGCCGGTAGCGGCTGGCAGCGGCCGGCAGCGACGCGGCGAGCACTTTCAGTGTGATATAATTCTAAAATGTAACTACATACTTAAAAGACCAGTATCGCTTGAAAAGCTTGAAAAGGTCGCGAGGCCGCCTGCGGTGACGCAAGTGGCCGCGCGGCGACGCGAGCGGCCGCTACCGGCCACTGCCGGCCGCTGCCATTTCGGGCCTTAGTCCTAGTTAGGGTCAAATTATAGTATTTTTAGTCGAGGTCTACTCTACTTTCTTTGATTAAAGTAAGACTCAGTTTGAGATCAATAACAGATTTTATAACCGGCCCTTCCCAGCTGCAATGTAATTAATAATAATTAAGTTACGTTGATCAAAATATGATTCGCGACCGTTCAAAGTACGTATGTTTACTGTCCCCCTCAGTATTTGTGTTAATGGCTACGGTGTGAAAATAAGCATGAAATTCAATTTAGATTTTTAAATGGCAACTTTTTTGCATGTCATATCATGTCAATTAAACGTCAACTGTCAAGTCCAATCGGGGCAGGAAATTCGATAAAATTCTACCAAATCAAAAAGTGCCTTTGTATGGGCTGATCAATGCAATACTAGTACTCTCTTAATTTCGTATCCTAATACCTTCACACCTAAACTTAATCACTCGCCACTGAAACAAATAATCAAAATATAGTTCATTCTGATAAACAGAAATAAGAAACATTCATCAAACTGTGCATCTGATAGTGTAAACAATGGTGTATGTAAAAGGAGGTAAGTAGAGTATAATAATATTTAGAGCCTATTTAATAGTAAATTATCTCCTGTAAAGTTCCAGATCCTGCAGTTTTAGGCCACGTCAGTGATTACTGAATAAATATAATTGTTGAGCAATATATCCGGGAAGTTGAGTGATATGCCTACACATTGACCTACATACATGCCTTTATGTTTGACACACACATCTTTAAGTTGAACACAAAACATCTTGTTTTACTTAAAAATCTTGAATTGTATGATGTCATCATATAATATTGAAATAAAATTGATAGCTACCTTTCGTTTTAAATATATTTTTTTGTTTAAATTAACCACCTTGATACATTTTAATTTAAAAATATAACAAATAATAACAACTTTTAAATGTCCCAGTGCTGGGCACAGGTTTCTTCCCATGTAAAGAAGGAATAAGCAATGAACAAGTTTGGTGATAAAATGCTCAATTCTCATTGCAGGTTGGCGATTTCAGATTCAATAGAATCCAGGTTTCCCCACAACATTTTCCTTCACTATTTCTCACTTTAAAAAGTTACTTGCCTAGGGTCTTACCTGCAACCATGTGCATATGAATCTGGTCTTTGGACTGGTAGGCCACTATAAATAAATTAAACCAGTATTGTAAAAACATCTGATTATGTTACAGTACTTTAAATTGCGGGTTTTCAGGGCAAATTCTTTATCCGTGACAGCTCTCATTTTTGTTGGTTTTGTGAATTTTAATTTAATTTTATCTAAACTTCAATCAGAGCCCCTTGCTATGAAATAGCAAATAATGTAATGTATTCTTAAATATCAAGCCTTTTATAAACTTATTTGTATGTACAATAGTTATAATAATATCTTGGGACAACTTACACAGCCATCTGCTCCCAAACTAGGCACAGCCTGTACTATGGCAACAGGACAACTGATAAACATGCTTATATTTCTAAATAAATAATACAAATAATAGATAAATTACACTCAGACACAGAACAAATGATCATGATTATTACAAAAGATTTGTCCTGGTTGGGAATCAAACCTATGACCTCCGGTTTAGCAGTTTGGGTCACTAACCACTAGACTAACAGGCCAGTCATCCAGAGTAGTTGACCAGACATACTGGTCAACTACTCTAAATGCACGGCTTATTAAATAGAAATTTATTCACTGTCAATCCTTAAAGATGTCTCAAAGACTGCAGAAATACTACTTTTAACAGTGGGGTGGTTGGTATTTTGGAAATTTCTTAGTAAGTTGATTGATAAGCTGTGCACTTCTGTAAGTGACAAATCCGCAATGTAGAAGAAATACTGTTTACTCTGTACAAAAATGTTTTAGTGGATAAGTCGTTGGAGTGCCTTGTAAATAAATAAATAAATAAATAAGAAGATGTCTTTAATGTAACTTGGTCATGGTCATACACAATACTCTGATAAACACCTGTAAAAATGGTGGGAAGACCATCTGGACTTTACCGCTAGGGTTTCAGGTGGGGCAGGACTAGGACTTGTGGAAGTACCTTTGGGAGACCTTTACCCAGCGGGCAAAATCATAGACTAAAAAATATTCTTAAATATCCATCTCACGCTTTTCATCATAAAATGACAGAGACAGCATCAAACTGATTGTCGTTTCAGTATTCGGCCAATACTCTTATGACTATGAATCAGTCGTTCTTGTACTATTAGTTGGTCATGGATTGAGGTGGAAATAAGTTTTACCCCTATAACTGGCCGACTTGATATCAATAGTCGTTCTCCCAGATGGTAGAGCTATGTAACATGATCACATTAACCTTTTCAGATGGTACGATAGTGGAGGGTACTCCGTTCAGCATCACCGGCTGGTTCTGGGGCATCATCAATTTTTTCTACCTGTTGTAAGTTAAAATTAATAATATATTATTGTAAAAAGAACTAGTTGTCGCCCGTGACTTCGTCCTCGTGTTTAATTAATCTTTTTGTTAGATCTCCTCTGGTACTATCAATATATTCTCCTTTAATTCGTTTTTATGCCCCTGCATTACCATTGCAAATCATAAATGCGCGCGTGGTATTTCCTTTATTTTGTTGCGGAGTTATTTTAAAAGTGCGATAATAATATCTTCTAAGATACCTACTCATTAAAATCAAATGAAGTCAATCGCAATTTGGTTCAAAATTATTTCAACTAAGCACAGCCTTTATTTTGGCAACCAGACAACTGATAAACATATTATGTATGTACATGTGTTTAATGGCGGAAAAATTGTTGACAGTCCAGAACTTATTTTAACAAGTCTATTAGTTATTTAATATTTTCTTTTTTACACTACTGAACGGGGACGGTATAATATTATGCGGTTGGGGTAATTGAATGTTAATTTGTATTTTGCTATTGTGTTAAATGGCTACAGATAAGTTTGACTGGGTACACAATAAACAGGCTAAAATTATAAATAAAATTTTACAATCCTTAATATTCTAGCTGATTGGCCCCGGCATCACACGTCAAAATAATACGTATACAAATTCTTTCGTGTATCTATAATTTTTTGTACATCACAAATTCTTTCGTGTATCTATAATCATGTCCATTGATGTTACATAAAAACTCGGCTCGCATCCGCTCCTCTTGAATTATTCTATCCATGAGTGAAAACCATGTCATGTCAATAACCTTTTAGTAATATTCATCATTTTTAACAAAGACACGCGTCAGGCGACTTTGTTTTATAATATGTGTAGATTGTAAGCTTAATTTATAAATATTTTAAGGAACTTGCCAAACGTTTGGTCGACTCCACACGTGACCAGAGGGCTAGCATTTTCTTGGCACTAAGAATTAGCATTGGGCCCATTCAACGTGGCCATCACGTTTCTCGACATTGGCAACGATGATGATGATTTTTTTTATGCTTGTTAACCATTATCAATCAATTTTGGTTGATAATGGTTAATAAGTTTTCTATTTTTTTATTAAGTAGTTTAGTATAATTTAATTTATGTTATTAGGTTTTGGTTTATTATAGTTTTATTTTATTTTAATTATGTGTATACTTATAGTTATATTAATATCAAATAATATTTAACTAATGTTTTCAATAAAGAAATGCAAGTTTATTTGAGTACTTATTATGTTATACACTTGATTAACTGCTGGCGCTTTCGTTTGCTATTGCGTTGCTACCCAGCCATTGTTGAATGTGATACTTTATGCTGCGCGGATATTAATGTTATCAATTGTTTTTATTTAAATATTTACTAGTTCATGAAGCTTGTGAACTTGAAAAGATGCATAGTTCGTGTTGTGATTCCTGACCCGACCACGACATGGAACGGAGATTTTACTATGGCACAGAATGGTTATTTTAATTAATAATAATAATATATTTATTTGCATAAAACATAGTATAAAAAGATGTTACATTTAAAAATTTGGTACACATGTTTGTACACATGAAAATTTATTATAAGCACAAAGTTAATTTATTTTGTCAATGAATTCTTTAATGCTATAAAAATTATGGTTTTTGAGCCAATTATGTAATTTTACTTTAAACGATTGGCTATTTAGCCCTGTAGGTCACAAGGTAACTTATTATATATGCGTACACACATACACAACTTTTACTATATTTAGTCAACCTTGCAACATCGTTTAGCAGTAGTCTGTGAGGATCTCTTCTACTCCTCGGATTAACAAATTGTGTCTTATTTTGCCACTTATCTCAGGAATTTGTGCTTTGTACTTTTTAAGTAGTAATAGTATCCGTCGATCAAATCCGTCTTCAATATTGACCACAGAAATGCAGTCAAAGGAAAAAGTCGATGATAATGGCTTGATACTTATATCTAGATTACTAGACTATTAAGTTAGATATTATAATAAATATTAGAAACGTATTGTTTCTTAGCTATGAAATTCACCTGAAATTCGAAGCTCCTACTCCTTAACTTAAATTTGCTGTAGCGCCTTCTAGTATTTCTAAAAAACTAAAAATAGATGTCTCATATTTCTTATTAAGTCTGTAGGTATATAAAATCTGGATCTTCCTGCCCTTATCCCATTCATATAGGGTCGGCGCAATGCGTATTTTCCTTCCATTCCTCTCTATACCTCGTCATCGCGGCATCCACTCCTTTCTCATATCATCTTTCTCACAATACATCCATCTCTTTTTCGGTCTCCCTCTGCTTGTATAACCTACCCATCCACAGTCATACTCATAACTTGTTTATTTATGTATATAAAATCAGGATATTCAAAAAATGGCCCTATTATTGTGTTGACTGTGTAGTATTTGTTCGTAACGCTATGTGAATATGTTTCAGGTTCCAGACGATGATCAACCCTAACTACAATAAGCTCGGTGACAAGTACGTGCGGGACTTCAGGCCGCCGGGCAGCGGGTCAGTACCTCATACATACTTACACGGTCTTCTTAGAACGTCGCCTTCGGGTGGAGCTTGTCCTATCTGACTAACTGACGTAATTTACCCCGAACACTGATTCGCTAATTACCTTTAACACGTTCTTAAATGTCTATCAGTCGCTACTTTACACCCTGAAGTGAGGGAGACATCATGAGACTTAACAGGATCGTCATTGTCCGACGATAGGAAAAAATGCCCATGATTTTCTACTCTGCTCTTGTTTGAATTGACTTCTGAAAAGTATACTTCTTTAGGCGCGTTATTAAGAATGATGAGAGCTAAATTTTAAAATGCGCGCGCATCATGCAACACAAAAGTAACAGCTTTGTGTATGCAGTAACCAAGGCAGTTGCCATGACGACCAAATTTCGTTGTTTTGTAGTACGATTTACTATCCTCCTCCATAGAGGTTATTTTTATCAATTAAATAAACAAGGTTGTGATAACTCCTTGTAATAATGTTTAGGCTCGTTTATAAAAAAATGATGAGAGTGAAATTTCATGATGCTTGCACGTCACTGTAAAGTATATCTTCTCACGCGCGTACATAAGTTTTTCATTTTAAAGTTAAACTTGTGTGTCAAGGCCTCTTACCGAACCTACTATCCTAGTCCAGAAATTGCATTTTGAGTTGTTTCTAGTTTCCGCCTCCCTAGTTATATCGAGTAAAAACGACCAATACAATGACGTTTGTTGTATGCTCGTAGGTACCAGTGACATATTTGATTTTTACAATATTCCTCGTGTTTCATTTATCCGTACTAATGTTATAAAGAAGATGTCTTGAAAAGGTAAAGTTTGTGTTAGTTTTTGGGAAATATTGAACCGACTTTTGAAACAAAAAATACTATTTTATGTCTGCACGGATAGCCGAGTACAAGTATTTGTGTGATCCACAAATGCTTGTTCCAAGTCTGGTGCCCGTTTTCACCAACATCCCCTATATTACCACCTAACTATGGGATCGTTTACTTAAAAGCTCCCCTAAACTAGCCCCTAAATTATATTTTGTTTCACCATCATTTTTATCACCTAACTAGGGGACACATAACTATGTGACGTTTTGTTTTCGATAATAGTGACTGATTCGTCTTTGAACTTGTCGATACTTTTAAACAATGCAGTTTTTTATCAAATTCTGTAAAGTATACACACGAATTGATACAGTTCATAATAAATGATGTTTTAATAACAGTAATACATATTATTTCATTCATCTTTTTAGTTTATTTAATATTTTCTTCAATATTTACTCTGTGTTTACATCGTGAAACTCGCGTATAATCTGTGGCCATATTTATATATGACACTTCTTTCTTTTGTTTGTTGTCGTGATTTCATTGTTATTATTTTATTATTACAAAATGATTACCCGTAGCATAAAACCTCAATTCTATTAATAACTGGTTTATTGGTGATATTGAATTATTTCTGGAATAAAATAAAATACATACATACTAACATACCCCACAAGTGTATTAGAAACATTATTTTATCGTCAGTTTCACTTATTTGAGCAAGGTCCATAAAAACTCGTGATAAGTATTTTCAGTAAATTCTAATGGGTGTTCAATATTTTCCAATAAATACAACACTGAAGATTTACTTAACTTATATCTCCGAAAAAAATCAGTTTCCTCAAAACTTTCGAAGTAATTTGGTAGTTTCCGATATATTTTTGGTCTACGGCTGTTATTTACGTCGAATAGTAGAAACAGTTTCTAAATTTTCTAAAACTTCGTATAAATCACTATCCATCTTCGTAACTTAGAATGTCACTTACTTATGTGCCGGTTTATGGGCCAAAATTCCGACGACCTAAATTTAGGGGACCTTTTAAGGTTTAGGTGACCCCTAACAATTGGTGAAACAGAAACCACCTTCTTACGGCCCCCAAACCATGTTTAGGGGATCCCTCAAACTTAGGGGATGTTGGTGAAAACGGGCATCAGTGTTATTTGTGCATATATGAATGTTTGTGAAACCCCCGCGACACAAGGACTAAATACGGTGCGGGCGTCGTTTAAAAATAAATAAAATAAAGAATACTATTTTTAAGTTAAACTAGTTTAATCAGCATGATTCGCGATTTTAATATATATATTTTTTTGTCATTAATAATGGCAGCTTGCTGCTGAGTTTTTTTGCGCCGTTTCTTCCTCACAGCTAGATCACTAGGGAAGCTGCAAATAGAAATTATGATTTCAAAAATTGCGACGGTAGCATGGTTTGAATCAGGGATTTTCAATGTGGTAATTGGGGGTCAACGAGCAATAAAAATGGACCCTGACTCAAGTTCTTGTTTGGAACTTTCAAGATAATGTGCAAGTTATATCACATGTCCCAACTTGTTAGAAGAATGATTGTAATCATATTTTAGAAGAAAGAATCTTGGTTGCAGGTGATTTAAAAAAACTCATCAAGTTGACAAGTGTGCACAAGATCTTTGGCTGAGGGCGTCCGAGGTATTAGTTAACTTTGGCAGGGTTATCTTGTCCAAAATAGTTTGAAAATCCCTAAATTAAATGAATGGATTTAAATAATTTGTAAATTAAAATTCGCGACCCATGGCTCAACGCACCAGTCGGTTTTCCAACTAAGCTACAGGTACAGAGGTCACTGCCCGAATGTTCAAATTCCTCCTTCCCTATTATGTTGCACGTCTAGGGGCGACGTGTGCGATATCTGTGGTTTTGTCGACTTGATTCAAATTCTGATAGATGGCGCTGCTTGAAAGAAATTCTTATTGATTTATGAAGCAGTCATGCGGAACAATTACTTGTAATTGAAATAAAAAAACAAAAAACGAGTGGCACTCGGGGACTGCCGCGGTAAAGCTAAAGCTAAATAAAAAAAATGCTATGCAATAGCATAGCATTTTTTTATCAAGTTATGCAATTATGTGAGTGTGGCATTATAAAGATATGATAGATACCTATACACCTATATAATTTCTTACCAACAGCTGCGTCTCGATTCGTGCGAGCTTCGTACAATCGTACTTCGTACAGGCGGAGTGGGGGGAGTTTGGTTTATTTTCGTTACGGAATTTCTTGATTCGGTCGCCGCGCTCAAAGCGCGTGATAAAAGCCATGCAATAGCTTAACAGAATGAAGGATTTTTATGGTTTAAATTCATTTATTTCTTTCGTTAATTCGTTTCATTGTTGTTTTTCAGGCCTCCGAAGCCGCCATCGCGCAAGTTCGGCGGCTTTGGTCCGTCGGGCTCTGGGCCCGCTCCCCCCCCGGCCGGAGGCTGTGGATGCGGCTAGACACACTAACTAAACATCACACCATATACATCCACCTTACTTATACCCTACACGTAACGACATATCTGTGCGATTCCGACTTATTACGTATCTTGCAAAAAAAGCTGTCCAATTCCGGTGATTAAACAGCAATGATTGTGCTGTCAGTTGCTTTTGCAAGATACGTTAATTAGCACTTCACAGTTATATCGCTACGTGTCTGCCTGGCATTAGGATTACCTTACTTATATAACACAGGCCTATCCCACAAGTGACATTCCTACAATCGTTAACGCTGATCGACTTGCTTCAAATGAAAAAAATATACCTTCCTAAAGCGTTCGTCTGTAATGTAACATTACAGATTCGATATTGAGATATAAATTATAACAGGGCTTGGAAACTGGTTTAAATTCCCGAGCAGACGAGCATTACATTACACGTTGTAACATTACAGGTTGGGCGCTGTAATGCTCGGTTCTTTGCCCTCACTGATTCAACACTGTAACTTTACATAACAGAAGAATGCTCCCGCTGAGCTCACCCTCTATCCCCAAGTTTTTGAAACATTGATCAACACAAAAATAAGTATATCACCCCTCAAACTTCATTTTTGACAGCTAAAGTGATGTCCAAATGGCATTTCTGACACGATTTTGTAAACACTCGATTTTATTAACAAAGAAACGTTCTGTATTGATTAAACAAATAAACAGGCGTTTAAATGTATTAAAATAACACTGCACTTATTTTTTTTATGTGTACATTAACAATATATCACAATCAATCTACTGTTTTGGCTGTGATCTCGTCACGACACTATTATTAAAAAAATATGCCTACAATTAAGCATTGCATTTTAGCACTTTTATTTTTTGTAATAATTACGGACCATAAGCGTTTACATTTCAATAGTTTATTAAATGGTGGAAGGTGATTTGACAACAACTAATTGGTGTTTGTTTCTGAAAGCGGGGGTCACGTGACTTATCGATAAGCAACGACATGTCAACACGCCACAACCTTATCTGACCCGGTGGTCAAATCTGGAACTAATTTTATTTTACTGATTTCATAATCGGACATGAAGATATAATTGACTCGTTATAAACTTGGGCGAGGCCATTAATTTTACACTATCATCATCCTCCTGCCCTTATCCCAATTTTATTTGAAGTCGGCGCAGCATGTTTTCTTCTTCCATAGTCTTCTATCTGCCGTCATCTCACAAGTAACATTCTTTCTTGCCATATCGACTTTCACACAATCCATCCATCGTTTCTTTGGTCGTCCCCTTCCCCTATACCCATCCACATTCATGCTCAAAACCTTCCTTACAACATGATCCTCATTCCTCCGCATCACATGCCCATACCACGACAGCCGGTTTCCACATAGTTTTTCAGTTACCGGTGCCACTTTCAAGCTTCCTCTTATATAATCATTCCTCACTCTATCCATTCGCGTAACACCACACATTCCTCTCAACATTCTCATCTCTGCTGCATGCAATTGTCTTTTATTTATCCCTTTTGTGGGCCAGCACTCACACACATTAATTTTACACTAAAATCACGAAAATTCTATTGAATTAAACCACCGGATCAAATATGTTTGTAGCACTATATACACATAATCAATAGGCTATGTCAATATTGTACGAGTATGTTTACATTTTGCATTGGATTTCGGGTATAGAAATGATTCATCGTTACCCCGGTGGAACCATAATTACCAAACTTGTGACTGTAGGAATGTTTCTTGTTTAGGACAGAAAAAAAGGTAGGCGGAGCATCTCAAATAAATTCCACGAACTATATTTGAGTGCGGACAGATACTTATACGTATAATGTCGATAGTGTAACTTTTTAACCCCGATTACTGACACGTTAATTTAGTTTAAGATATTGTCAGATGTCTGTCTGCCGCTACTTCACACCTTAAAGTGTCATAAAAAGCATGATAATTAACGGCAGCTTCAAATTGATTGATGTTCCAGTATTCGGTCTTTAGTCCCTCAAAAGTATTGGATACGTATTTTTTTCTCTTTCATGTAATGATTTGAAATGATACATCACGATTCCGTACTAAGTTGTGACGTAACACTAAGGAGTATTACGTCACAACTTAGTAAAGAATCGTGAACTTTAATTTGCAACTATTCGTAAGAAAGTACGTGTTCAATATTATTTTATTAATCCCACGGACTAAATATATTTTCCTTTATATGGTTAATTAGGTATCCATTTGAATCTCCTTGTAATCAACTCATTGCTTCGTCTATATTTTTTTCTGGTGTGTTAGAAATAATAATGCTTACGTCACCCATATTATATCCTCGGTAATTATACCATATATGCTTTTCAACTACATTAATTATTATTAGTCTTAAACTACTATGATTCCCAAATAAATAAACTTAAGTAAGAGCAGATTTTTTCAACGTCAGATAACTTTTATCTATGCTAATATTATAAAGCTGAAAATTTTGTTTGGTTGAACGCGCTAATCCAAAGCCAGTCCAATTAGTAAATTTTTTTTCACCTTTCGTTAGCCCCTCAGTGATTAAGGCTAGGCTATAATTTGCCACGATAACCGACGCCCACGCGGACATAGCTGCGCGCAAAAGCTAGTTCGAGGAATGACATTGACGTTTGACAGTTTTTGTATGACAGAAATGTCAAAATTTCAAAATTATTTCTCGAAGAGTTCTATCTAACGATGGAAAAATCTGCCTTTAGACGTATTAATCTCGACACTTTTGAGTAATTTGCATACTTCTATCCCAGTCTATTATTCTTCAGGGACCAGGGTTCTTATCCACTAAGTCCATGTGCTGTTACGTGAATGGTTAAGAGAGTCTTTATCTCTTTCGATTAACTATAATTTTAACTAAGAACGAACTCATTACCGGGTGACACTCAGAACACAAAAAAGATAAATTGGCTACCCGGGGTTATTGAACTTAAATCTGCATTATGCCACGTTATGTATTGTCTGGACTTAGAGAATAAGCCCCCTGGTCCTGTTTTTAATTGAGTTGAAAGTTTGAATATTTATTTAAGAATACAATTCAATATTATGATACGGAATTACGAATGTAATGATACGAACTGGTTTGATTTTTATTTAACAAATTAATCATTGAAAAAAATAATTGTAATAAAACTAAATTTTTATACATAATTGTTGTTTTAAAAATTTCAAGATAACATAATTAACTTAGCAATAATTGAGGAAGAAGTAGGCGTTTTAAAATTAAAACCACATGCTTGTTATTTAGTTTATTGAGACATATTTAGAATTAAATAAATAATTTACATTTATTTTATTTCTTTTTATTTTATTGATAATTTCAGTAGTTTTAGATAACTACTTACATGTAGCTAGACTATTCATTAAGGCTGCGTTTCTTCCAGAGATGTGCGAGGTAGCTAGAGATACGTAGCATTGTATTATATACGGTTGTATAAATTTTTTTTTCAAATAATTCAAAATACTTTGTTAAGTTTTTGATACGCCTAAAAATTCCAAAAAAATATGATATCTTTAATTATCCTGGGACAACTCACAAACGGCCATTTAATCCTAGGCAGAGCCTGTACTATGTTAACCGTACTGATAAACATACTTATATATTTCTAAAAGCATAATATTATAGATAAAAACACCCAAAAAAAAAACAAGTTGATTACACACACTTTTGCCTGAGTCGAATCGAACGCACGACCTCTGGTTTAGTAGTCAGGGTCACAAACTAGACCAACAGTCTACCCACTTGTAACACATTCCTCACTCAGTTCCTTCCTTTATTGCCACTGGAGCTGAGCTGAGCGAGGCTTAAAAAGTGATCCTATTGGTTCATAACAAACACATCGCTCGCTACACTTCCTCGTACATCTCTTGTGGAAACGCAACCTTGTATAATTTTAACTAGCTCTTTTACAGACACTACTATAAGTACGATAATTATTTCTATACATGTTTATTAAATATCACACAATCTATACCTTGTTATATAAGTTAAATTCATAAATGAAGTTTCTCACACGAGTTTATTGGTCCTATACGGCAATTGTTTAGCCACTATTGTTCTTTAAGGGTGCTATTACAGAAATCAATAAACCGTTTGTCCACCGCCGCTGTCACCGGCACGTCGACGAGAATGAGATGTCGTGTCGTAGTAGCGCAAGCCCGCCACGTCATTTTGATCTCTTTTACGGCAGCGGTGGACAAACGGCCGGGGCCCTTATTTACTAAGTCCAAACAGTTTACGTGTTTTACGTGTAGGGTTAAGAGTTACTATACTTTTAAGTAAATAATCTGTTAAATAGTCTAAAACGTATATTAACACTACCCGGTGACTCTGAGAACACAAAAAATTGGCGTACCGGTTGTTGAACTGTAATCGGCGTTATGCGACGTTGTTTTGTTTGGACTTAGAGAATGAACCCCCTGTGATGTAATTTCTACCTACATATTATGTTTAAAATTATAACGTGCTTCTAATTATGTAAACATTTGAAATTGCGACAGTATTAGATACGCAGGTTTGGAGAAGGGATGACTCTATTATTCAATTCGATTGGATTGAAAAAATTCGTAATACATTTTCTGGTAAGATACTTGGCTGCCTTCAATTTATTTAAAGGTAAAACTTGCTCCTAATAACTTAAAAACACAAATTCTTTACTTATTCTAAACCTAAACCCAGTTCCTGAAAGACTTTAATTTAAACTCTTAGAGAATTTTAACCTTATCAATATTTGTGACTGGCTGGCCAACAGATGACAACCAATCACCTGAGTCACGTTGATTTCTTCATGAATATTTCAACATTAGTTTTTTCATCATTTGTTGAATAACGCACTCCTTTTAAATTAATCCTGTATTTGAATATCATCTCTATTCTGATGTTCTTTCAGGAATTAGGGGATATAATTATTTTAATAGTCTAAGGAAGTAAAGGTTATAGGTAGGACAGCGACCGGCTCCGACGACTTGGGCTTGTTGATGTAGATGCTCCAAGTGCGCTTGTCTAGGTCGAAGATACCTGAGGACGAAAATTAAAATTAAATAACAATAATATAACAATCATATTATTATTTCACATAGACTTTCATATTAGGTGTTATCAAAAAAATGTTTTTTTGTTTGTTGTCCTGGCAATTTATAAAGAACACAAAACAAACATAATTATCTAATTTGGTTTACTCGTTCAGAAGTTATGCGTTTAGCAACACATTTTGAAGTCTATTTTTATTAACATAGCATGTTAATCAAATGGTATGAAACCGCCTTATTAGACTACCAATTTAATAAAAGTACAATTTTGATTTTATAATGCCGGTTTCAGAATTATTATTTTTATCTTATCTTAAAGTACTAGTAGGTATAAGAATGAAATAATTGTAAAATCTGAATGTAGTTAGCATAATTGGAAAAAACAATGTTTGCCGAAATATCTAACATTTTTTCCACGAATCACATCTAGTTCCTACTTCCTGTGGTCAATGTCACATCATACCTGCAGCGATGGTCTTGATGACGTCATCGGGTTGTTCCTGGAACAGCTTGAAGTCAGTGGCGCTGGTGTCGGAGAGTATCTCGGCGACGTCGGCGCGGCTCCGCGGCGTGGGGTATGAGTGTATCACTTTCAGGCGAGCTGCGCTGCTGTCGATGATGGCCCCAATCACCTCCGATATGTTCGTTCGCTGGTATCTGTGAGATCCAAGTTGTTAGTTTTAAGAAACGACTTAGTTCTTCAGCTTACTGGGTAACATGTGACTTGCAGAACATCAAATAATTATATGTGATAGTTGGGACCAGCAGCACAGTAGCAGGACGTGCTAGCACAGAGGGAATCTCGGTATATTTTTACTAACGGTCACCCATCCACCACATAAAATACATAAAACGTATTATAAATTATGACACGACGTGATCATTTAAATTACCCTAAAGAATATTGATTGAATTTGGAGTAAGTTTTATTGGTGATGTCGAAATCGTTCTTAAAAATAATTTAATCTTAGATCTATGCATTAAGTCGTTTGTAAATTATCGACTTATATGTAGGTATTGCTCTGAGGTTTTTTAAATTCAGGTATTTTTTTCTTTTAGGCTGCCTGATAACAAACATGATAGACATCCTGTTTATTATCAGGGAGCCTTCTCCATGTTGATAGTACCATATATTATTATGCAATTATAACAATCACCTGTTACAGTGCACCAGTGGCTCCTTGTCGTACTTCTGGATGTTCAGCTGTGACCGGTCTGCCTTTAGATCAGGGGATACTTCCACGTTGTATATCTGGCGGTCGCCCCAGGAGTTGGTCCAGATCATGTTAACTGAGAAACCGTTCCCGATGCCTAGACCCTCATCTCGTAGGATCTTTTCAGCGTCCGCAAAGTTTTTGGAGGCCAGCATCGCTCGGGTAATGAACGTACGGGCTGGAAATAAGAGATATGATTGGGCATTACATAACAAAAAATTGTCCGTCAGGTCTCTTTCTGCGGCGTGTCAAGCTTTTTAAGGCCGAGATCGTATGAATGTACAATAGTATAGGATTCAAACTGTACGAAAATTTACACGAGTTAAGACGTGATGAAATGAAAGATGGCTAGGATATTAAGGCATTTTTATGGCTTAAATTGCATTACGGTGGCAAAACAAAGTAATCCTTTATATTATTCAGCTAATAGTGTTAAGAGTCGAATAAGACGGTTTATCTCCATTCAAAATATTCCAGCTTAAAAGTTTGAGAAGACAGGAAAATTGTTATTTTGTTTGATTAGGACGCAATTCGTGCGTAAAATTTATGAAGGAAATGTGATTTAGCAAGAGAGAGATTATGATTATGTGACAATAAGATATTATAATTGCGTATTAAAATAACAAAAAAATTGTGTATTAAAATTACAAAAAAACAGTTTTGAGAAGACAGGAAAATTGTTATTTGTTTGATTAGGACGCAATTCTTGCGTAAAAATTATGAAGGAAATGTGATGTAGGTAGCATTGTCAAGGGCACGTAGAAAGATGAATGTCAAAACGATTTAGGTAGGACGAGACTATAAATCTGATGTAAGCGGAGAGACCTCGGGCATGTCATAATTACGTATTAATGTATGTATTATTGAGTAATTTCTTATTATTCGAACATATCGTGTGACGTCAAAACCTTTGAAAGACGTAATCAGACGTCACACGTGCGAAGGTTTATGGGAAACTTCCTCCGACAAATGATAGCAGAGGTCAGTTGTAGTCGGAAATCGGAAACTCTTCAATATTCTCTGTGTTTTATTACGTCAAACATCGACATTGGTGTTGGTGCCTTTCAGGAGGCAAAATATGTAGCTATCACTAAAACATGAAATGCCGAGGTGAACCTAGACATGGATGGGACTATGAATTAGGCCAAGGCGATATAAATTTCGTAATTAAGCGCTTTTGAATCATTGTTTTTCGTCGAGTACCTACCAAAAAACATTTTTCTTAATAAATAGTTTTCATAGTTGTTATGAACTAGTTATCCGACAAGTTACGCGAAGAAATTGGAGGTGCTCTAAACTAATTTTGGGATCAAATTAATTTGTTTTATATAAGGTTAGGGCCTTGCTACGTCATATTTTGTATCTTGTAGTGTCATGTGCGTAATTTAAATCAGTGTAGCGAGCGACGTAGCTCTTGAATATGTTAGTATAAAAAAAAACGTATTCTACATACAACCCTGGTATAGTAGTCTAGTCATAGTGTGAGATACTCACGGGTATTGCCGGGTTTCAAGACCAGTGGGCTCAGGGTATTGATGGAGAAGACGAGCCCGTTCTCGTTGTAACCCATCGTGTAGCCAGGCATGTGACCGGCGTAGCACAACGACGCGAACCTTTCCTCGACAGCCTAGGGAACAAAAAAAGTTAGTCGAATAAATACCCAAATAAAAAAAACCACGCCTTATTCCAACCAGCGAAAGAGAATGGTTCAAATAATTATCTCTATTGAGATATAAAATAGTAGTAGAATTAGGAAGGAATGTGAATGTACCTAAGTCTATTTTTGTTATCTTTACCTACATATAATGATATTATTATATTAAAATTCTCGTGTCACATTGTTTGTAACTAAATTCCTCCGAAAAGGCTTTCGTGTATTTGATAGGTCTGAAAACAGGACTACTAATTATTTTACCCCTAAGGGATAAGTGTGGGCTTGTGCAGAATTCGAACTCCACCGAAAGGGCTCCATAGGTTTTTAAGTTTTTTTTTTGTGTTTTAATTGGTAAGGCCTCATAAGGCTGAGAACTCTGAGAATAGGTTGTAGGCTATTTTAGAAACGACATCCAAAAAAGGGGAGGTTGTATGTTCCACAGATTATATCTTTTTTTCTATATGTACACCTTAGCGATAGTATGACCCTCTCCAGACTATGACAAAGCAACGATTGCTGGTTTGTTTTATACTATCTCAATTTTGAAGTCATACTTACTCCATGTTCTTTATCTTCTAGGGTTGGTATGATGTGGGCAGACATGATGTAGAAATGGTTCAGTGTCTCTCCAAAAGCGTCTTCCGTGTGGCCCAGTAAAGTCTGGAAAAAATTACCCAGAAATCAAATATAAAGTAATTTGACTTGAAAATAATCGAATTTTTATGGTTATTATGGGACACACATTAGGTCACATTTTGTATTAGTATATCTATCTAATTACGTTGTTATATTGGTATTGATTTAACTATTTCTGTTTTTAATGTCCGTAAATTGATCCGTAGTTTTTAAAATATATTTTGGACAACATCTCGTACATTACTCCGAATCTAAAGTAAATAGCTTAAGCACTTGTGTTATGGAATCGGAGACAACGAAGGTACCAAATACACCCAGACCCGAGACAATGTAGAAAAGAGTTCGGGTTCCCGTCCGGGGATCGAACCCGGGACCTCAGAGCTGGCGGCAGTTTGAAAACCGGTGTGTAGGTAAGCGACTCGATCACGAAGGTCATCTTAATTTCCTTTTTTCGATTCTTGTTACAAGTATTCTTGCCAATTTGGTTATAGGGATTACTTAAGCTTGAAATCCAGGTAAAGTCATTACTTTTAGTGGCGATAACCGAGAACCAGGCGGAGTCGCTGGCGAAGGTTAGTTCAGACAAATCTGTGGTTCCAGAACTTACGTTTTGTGGGTTTTTGATAGCGATAGAGCTGCAGCCTCCTGTATCGTTGCGCGGGATGTGGTTGTCATTCACAGTGCCGATCAGATCGTCCATTTGCAGAAGGAACAACTGTAAAATTCAAGGTGAAGTTAGTTCGATGTCCTATCTGCTGGTGTGTATTGGAAGTGGCAAGTAATAGCAATAAAAATGTGTGGCAGACGAAATAACTTCATGTAACGGTTGTAGAAAACAAGGTTGATTTTTAAGGCCGGACTTCTTCGAGCCGTCGAAAAAACAAATATATAGGTAGACGGCGGGCGGCGCAGGTGATAAATTAGCAGGGGAATCCTCCAAGTCCAAACAAAACATAACGTGGCATAATCTCTGGATTATGCCAGGATTGGCAACCTGGGATTCTTGAACTTTGATCTGTCGAAGTCTAAGAATCCCGGGTTGCCAATTTTTTTTGTGTTCTGAGAGTCACCGGCTAGTGTCAGTACAGGTACAGTCAACTGCAAACGTAGATGATGAATTAAGTTTATAACTTTTGGAGTCAAAACTGATCACGAATATATGGCAACTGTCCTAGTAGTAAATGTTTGATTTAATTTCAATCACATACATTGAATCACTTCGACGACACAGTTCTGACACGAACTCCGTTCATTAGTATTGAGTTTCAGAACAGATTTTTGCTTAAAAGTATAGTAATACGAAAGAGATAACGCCTCTCTTAACCCTACTCGTAACAGCACGTAAACTGGTTGGACTTAGTGAATAGGGCCTCTGACGTGGAGTTGGAGTTACTACAAAAAATATTCTAAGCTAACCTGGTGGAAAGGTACGTTGGCACCGTCAGCGACCCCTTGTATCTCCTTGACATAGTAAGGATATTTCTTCTTCATATTAGCGAGGGTCCTGTCGTACGCGTTCCGTCCCGCGTCCGTCTTGTACTCCTTCTCGAAGTCGCGCAGATTCTCGTACGTCGCCAGGAAACTCTTGATGATGTTGGAGAACGTTCGGCCCTGGGAACAGACTTTATTAGTAAGTTCAATAATAATAAGGGTCACCTGCGTAGGTACCTAGTGTGATTTATTAGAAAAATATCTATCTAGTGTTTCTTCGTTATTATACACGTTTTTTTTAGTACTGACACGGCCATCATATCCCAAACTAGGCAGAGCCTGTATTAGGGCAACCAGACAACTGATAAACATACTTATTTATTTCTAAAACATAAATTTCTCATCACACAAAGACTTGTCCTGGATGGGAATCGAAACCACGACCTCCGGTTTAGCAGTTAGAGTCCATAACCATCACACCTGCAGTCCAGCCATAAAGGTGACGTTCTACAATCTATCTTTCAGTCTCTTGAATTTGAAGATTTTGACTTGCGACAACTGGACGCGAAGATAGTAGTAAAATAATACTGGTTGATATACTTACAACGTCATAGCCGACTTCGTAGTGTGTCCCCTGTACGTGGACGACGGGCACCACTCGCCGTCTGCCCAGCGGCTTCTCACATGATACGCCTGAAACAAAAGACAATTACATTGAAAACAAAAACAAATCTATTTATTTATTCAAACAAGCGCCCAATAGTCGTCGTAAATCGAATAAACAAAAGAGTAAATATGCGAGGGTGTGTCAAATACCTACAGTACCTATACTATTAAGTAATAAGTGTGCGAAATTTCTTACTCCTCCGTCCGTGCGATTATCATAAAAAGAGGTACAACATTTTTGTTTCACGTTATCACTATATCTACAATATGTAACAAAACCCCTGTCTGATCCCTAAGGCTATTATTCGGTATCCTACTGCGAACACATACTTATACGTAGCCATAAATGGATTGGAGATTATTGTTTTCTCCCCAGTGAAATAATTAATCAATCAATCATCATAAAAACTGATCCAAAGCAACAGCAACACTGACCGCTCCTCAAAGTTCACGTACTCACTACCTACAGCTTTGTGTCAAGGAAGCCGCCTATGCGAGACGGTTCATGAACAGAACACTGTACCACGAATACGCCTTTATTGGATCCGACAGGGGTTTTGTTACATGTTGTATAGATTAAACTGACAGCACCCTGATTTAATCATTCTTTACCGCTTCTAAATCATAAACAAAATCCCCAGCAGCAGGCCAATATCGTTATCATAGTCAATTGTGTATCGAACTTGAAGAACACGTCTGGCTAAATGATGTAAACATTCATGTAGGTATTGAAGATAATTATGAATATTTATGCATTCCTCGTGGGTGCCGATGAATTTATACATTCATAATTTGTAGGTGACGGTTGAGGACACGTACATACAGTGATAGGTCAATGTACTATCTTAAAAAAACTTTACAATATTATCTTTCTAAAATACTTATCTATCCGTCCAAAAAAAGTTTTGTAATGACTTGAGACAAGTGTGTGGGCACAGCGCAACTAGATTTCAAATCCTCGACAATTCATTAATTAGAAGTTATTATAGGTACTTTGATCATTAATAAAATACATTATGAGAAAGGATTAAAATTATTTTAATATGAAATTCTAACCCACAAAGTGCAAGGATCAATGCTCCGTCCTTCTCTATACGAGAAGAGGCTTGCTCCGCGACCAGTGAAAAATTTATAAGACGGTATTATATTCCACTGCTGGGAAGAGAAAGTGTTAGTAGTACTGTAAAAGCCTTATTTTTATAATACTTGCTAAACTTATCTACTAATTATAAATGCAAAAGTAATTCTGTCTGTTTTACGCAAACACGACTGAACTACTGAAGCGATCTAAATACAATTTGGTACAGATATAGCGTAGCGTACTTTTTGCCGCGATAACCGACACCCACGTAGGAGTCGCGGGCCTCAGCTAGTTATCTATATTATATGTCTTTTACAAAGTAGGTTCAAAACTAATGAACCAATTAATATGCGGTTTTTTAGCAATATTTAATTAATCTGAGCCACGGTGTATTTATATAATTCAGCATCCAGACGATCTCTCATGATTAGATATTATTATGTGATCAATTTCACGAATTTCTAGTTATCATAAAAGTCATGATAGTTTATTGGATGTTAATGACTGCATTATGCACGTGAAAGCGCGGTTATGCTAATTTATTTTTGTTGTGTCTGCAGAGAACGGATTTCCGTAAAAAATCTATTGAAAGTTAAAAACAAATAAATATACCTAATATTAAGTTTTCAAGTTATAGTAACCATATTGATACAAACTAGAGGCCCATTAGTGGTTGTATCGACTATACGTCGTTCTAATTTAAAGTTTGTAAAAGGGATCTAATTTTTTGCTTCACGTAGGTATAAAAACTGCGAAAACTAAAAAAAAAAGAGAGTGCTCTAGACCACACGACTGATTTAAAAGTTCTTTAGCTCATAGGCCTGCACTATGATCTACGATACGATATATAATACGATACTAACCTAACCTAACTGGCTATGAGAGACAGAGAAAGAAAATGTGTGCTCACACCTCTCTCTCTTGCCCCTTCAGTAATATAAGAAACGTTACTCTCTTTCTTTCTATCTTCACTAACTTAATTTAAATCCCTCTCAACTTCCGCTCACCTCACCCGATCACACTTTTCGCAATACTCTCGTCATGTATTCACCCTCTTACACCAAAAGTCAAGCGTTCCCCTCGCCCGATCACACTTTTCGTAACGCTGACGTCACGCATTCACCAGCTTACTCCTCACGTCAAGCGTGCGTAAAAAACTTAAAAATCCTAGCGTTTATAAAATCCAGGCTCATTGAATACAGATGATAACTTATTACAAGCAACAATCGCCAGTCTTACTAGAAACGCTTATTTGCGGTAGCGTGTCTTAAATACATTGATTTCGTAATAAAATTAAATGCCTTCATTAAATTGTACTTTTATGTAAAGTTTAATGTAATATCTTATTTTCCGCGCTGTCGGATTCTTTGTTCATTAGACGTGTATTTCTTCTCACAATATTTCAGGAAATAATAAAACAGATACTTAAATAAATATTTTTTTATAATAATATGACTATTAAAATTCTTGCTACGGTTCAACAAAAACTGGTGGATATTAGTTGTTACTTCAGACTACTGGCCAGACAGAAGTGAAGTAAAATTATTAATATTTATAAGTATTTGATTCAATTCCATACAAAATGTATAGAAAATTTGCGCCGAAAAACATAATAATTATAGAATAGTCGGGACGACGCGTCCTCATCTTATGTTGTGACCATGGCCTTTGACGACAAATAAATAATTTCGTGTTATTTTTTTTTAGATGTGAATTTCCTCGTCGATATCTTGGTAATTGTTTGTGGTTGTTAGGGTTAAATAATGCCCTCACCCTCGCAAGTGTATAAGGGGTAAAATAAATCTTAATTTCAAATTATTTTTTAAAATAAAATGAAATTATTATAATAAGTAATATTAGTTAGATAAGTTTGTAGCGCTAGTAAAGATATTTGAAAGCAAAACACAATTTATGGAATTTTCAACCAGAGAGAACACCTAATATAATATTTAAAGCTGTCGGCTGTGACAACGAGCGTCTATAATATTGTCTATGGAAAGGCCGCCATTACGAGACATGCACAATATGGAGTTTGTTTGTTGTTTAAACAAACAAATAGGCCTTTATTAAAAGCATATTATGTTTGTTTTAAGACATATTCGACTGCGGAAGGCAATATTTCCTTGTGACGAGTTTTTTTTTCTCACTATGACCCAAACCACCCTTAACTAATGTCAATAATAATAATTGGTAAAGACACCAATGAATTATTTTAAATTAATCTTAGAATATTGATTATTTATATGTGTCGTGGTAACATGTGTAACAAACGGGTTTATGTGCACAGTTAACAGGTTCGACCCGGACTTTTACAAAGGTAGATGTATGTACCTACCTACTTTCTTAATATTATTCTCAAACATTACTGAAAATCGGCAAAAAAAACATTCGCCAACGTTTGTCCGTGGATGGGACATTTCTACCTTAACATACTTTTGTTGTGCCCGAGAGGGTCTACTTGTGAACTTACTTAATAATTGACCACCTATGTAACATTATGGTATGCAATAAAGAATTGAATTGAATACCTACTGAGAGCCCTACGTGCCTTCTCTTTTTGTTCAATATTATTTACTTATTTTGCTGCCGTTGTTATTGACTGGCCAGTACCAACTGCATGAACTGTGAATATCTTTATATATAAAACAAAGTCGGGTTTGTTACAACACTTATAACTCGAGAACGGGTGGAACGATTTTCGTGATCCTTGATTTGTTGGATTCGTCTCCGTCCCGAACGCCGGCATTTTTTTTTTTCATGAATTTGTTATGCCTCTGGGGTTCGAGGCTAATTTAGTAAGCCGTACAGTTACGGATAATAAAGGTAAAGCCGCGCTCGCCGCGATTTGTCGTGGATGGGTGACGATTTGTAAACATACTGAGACCCCCCCGTGCCGGTCTTATTAAGAACCAGTTTTTATTAATGTGTCTTTGTTTTATTTAGTCGAAAACTGCCCATTACGTAAATTAAGTTGGAGTTTATTATTCGGTGTAATATAACATAATGAGTAAGTCACGGGCCTTGAGAAGAACTACTGTTTTAGTTCACCTTACTAAGGTTATTTTTAAGTTGAATCGTTTATAACAATTACCCCTGAATACTGAACATCACTCAAGTATAACAGGTTCTTAAATGTCTATCTGTTGCTACTGACTTTAAACTGACTGATGTTTCAGAATTTTTCAAGTGACAGCGAAGCGAATAGCGAATGGAATAGAATAGAATATGCTATGCATTAAAATATACATAGCAAAAAAAGGGACAATGGCGTTCTTATCGCTTATAACGATATCTTCAAGACAACCAGACGAATATGGCGTAAAATATAATATTTTACGCCATATTGGAACACCTATGAGGAGTAAATATTGCGATCAAATGTAGGTACATACTACGATTAAAATATGTAAAATGAAAGTGATATGGATTAATATATTAAATTCACATCCTCTAGTTAAATTAGTTGAGACTGTCAAACTAACTGGGCCCGGAAGAATCAATCAAACTTATGGACTTACAGTCAGACTGAACCGCACCTACAAATTTCATCTAAAGGAAATAACATTTCGAAAGCGTTGTACAAAGAATTCTGATTTTGATTAGATAGCTAGATATGTTCTGCCCGCGACTTCGTCTGCGTGGATTTCAGAATTGGGTCCAAAAAGAAATGAAAAATGTGAAAGTAATGAAAAATGGAATAAAATTTCCACCCGTGTTATAAGCTTGCGCTGTATTAGACAAAAATACCAGATTTTAAATAATCCGTAAAATTACAAATACGTTCAGTCGTTTTTGAGTGATGGAGTAACAAACATCCACACTTTCACTATTATAATATTAGAAGGATTACGTTTTTACCAATATAAGTTTCTTTATCACTGACGAATAAATTGTTCTAGGTCTAGTCTGAAATCGCTGAAAAACGCAAGCGGTAAGCACTGCTCGTTTCTTATTGCATCTGTATAAAAGTGGAACAAGAAGAAATGTATTCCTCTATTTAAAAAGTTTTCAAGCGCAGAGCTACACAGGTTCAAGATCAAAATATTTATTGTAATTATCTCAATTCCTAAGCCTGCCTGCCCACGATCAATAATAGGAGACCGACTTTTTGTAGGTGACAAATAAAACGTATAATAGATACTTATTGCAGTAGCGCAAAGCACATGTCCTGCAAAAAGTCGGTCCGATAATCGGAACTATGATAAGTCTGTCGTGAGCGGGCAGAAAATCGGTAACAAAACTAACAACTCGCAAAAGCAAAGCGGGGCGTATATGTAAGGAACCTGAAACGTTCGCTGGGAGTAGAAGGTAGATAGGTACCCAAGACACCTTAAATAGGATCACTTTGAATATAAATTTAAGCAAAGTTCTGAAAAGAAAAGTTCTTTTGCTTGTAAGTTTTGTGTACATGTACATTCTAAGTACCATAAAAATTTTAGCGAATAAGTATTTCATTCCACAATAATATTTTGCATGCATAAAGGAGAATAAATTTGGGGCATTTTATACAACACTTATGTTACATTTTCTGATTTTTATTATATTAATAAATTTTATTATATTATTATGTATTTTCTTTAATCGTCTGGCTATTTTACATCGCAGTAGTAGAACCGTGGGACACTTTTATTTGGCGGAAAATGCAAGCAAAATGACCTGACAAAAATGACATTTATTCATTATGTTATTCTGACTGGCGAATAAGTTCTGCTGCAAGGCGCTCGTAGCGAAGTCAACATACCGAAACTTCTTCGTGCTTACCGAGGAAACACGTTTAACCGATGGTCCCGACTGTCATACAGTGATCTTTCGCAGTCGTTATTCTGACAACCAGTTACCATGGTTACCCAGAGCTATTGTATTACCCAGAAAAGAAGGTTGTGGAGGTCATAGAGGCGGTAGCTCCTTGTCCAATATAATGTTCAGCTAAATCAGGTTAGACTGGAAATCGATCCCCACATAGGTTTGGAAAAGGCTAGGCTGATGAATATGAAACGTTATTATCTAGTAAGACATCTAAGGCCCGAGTCACACCGAAATGGCAGCGGCCGGTAGCTGCCGCTCGCGTCGCCACGCGGCCGCTCGCATCGCCGCGGGCGGCCTCGCGACCTTTTCAAGCGATACTGGTCTTTTAAGTTAAAGTTTAAAATTATTTCATACTGAAAGTGCTCGCCGCGTCGCTGCCGGCCGCTGCAATTCCGGTGTGACTCGGGCCTAATAGTAACGTTAATTTTCAAAGATTGAGGAAGGTATAATGTGAAAAGAAAAAAGGGCACTATTGTGAATTGACAACGAAAACAATAGCCTCATTACGTAACAAAAAAACGACATAATCAGAATCACATTAAAATGCGCTAATGCCATTATTTTTTTGCTGCCAGTATGAGTGATAATCACTTAATTTTGTACTGTCAAGGCCCTGTGACATTAACCAAGAAACGCCTTCGTCATCACATCCGTCCGTCCGTCGATATATTTAGAAACCGGTTAGTTTTAACGTAATTTTATCTAATAATATAATACCAGCCTAGCAATATCTAATAACTGATCTTGAATGAGAGTTGCTGAATTTAATTCGTTGTAAAAATTCTAAAAATCAAAGGTACGTAAGATACAGGCAATTGTCGTTGATTCATGTTTACAAATATCACCACAGCTCGAAGTACAAACCGGTATAATTTTGCTTAGTTTTTTTCTGAGTTTTTTTTATAAGTACCTTGATCTTGACCATTATATTGACGAATGTGTAATAATACTTTGCTTCTCGTCATTTACGGCCACGGCTGTTGAAATATTATGTATTTTTATGTCTAGTCACGAAACATTGTGCGTGTGTATGACCACAGTTTGGACTTAAAACTGAACTTAAAACACAAACTATAATCATAATTAGTATTAGGTCTGGAATGACATATTTACTGATTCGTAAATTGCCAATTGCATTGTAAATAAAAAAAATGTGTTTTTTTTTATAATTTGTTTATATTATCTATATAATTATATTTTTTAAATAAATGTGTAAGTTATACAACATCACATACATTGCTTCGAATCCAAAGTAAGAAGCTAAAGCACTAATTGTGTTATGGAATCAGACAACGAAGGTACCACAAACAACGAGACAATGTAGAAAAGTGTTTTTCTACATTGACCCGGCCGGGGATCGAACATGGGACCTCAGAGCTGGCGACACCTTGAAAAACGGTGTGTACGCCACTCGACCATGGAGGTCGTCAAAATATTAACTGTATAAAACAACAAGATTTATTTAGAGTAAACTGCAAAAGTTACAGCTTATTTTACGAAAAGGAAAAATAAACAACACTTGACCAATTTGTTTCGAATACTGCAAAAAAAGGTTAACTTAAGCTAAATGGCCACAGAAACTGAGTCTGCATCATGGCTGTGACAAACAATTACGCCACAGAACGTCAGCGCGACAAATCCTTACTAACATAGTAAATGCTGTCTGTGTGTCCGATTTAAATGAAATTTGGTACAGAGATAGTTTAGAGCTTGGGAATAAACATACGCTGCATTTTTGTTCGACACCAACGCGGGCGAAGTCGTGGGCAACAGATAGTTGACTGATTGTTTTTCACGACAAACAATAGAGCGAAGGAACTTTTGATGTGTCCCATCAATAGTGCGACATAACTTATGACCGACTTCTTGTAGGACATGAGCTTTACACAATAACTTGCACAGTGAGTCTCATTTTTCTCCTAAAAAATTCGGTCACCGATTTTCGGACGTGAGCTAGCAGCCACAAAAACAAGACTAATAAAATTGTAGCACAAAATATGAACAACTGCTCTGCTTTTACGGATTCATTGCCATGAATGAACGTATCTACATAATTACCATCACAATACGATAGTGACGTAAATAAGTGCTGTTCAACGACTGCAAGGACGTGCCCGTCATATTATAGTCTAATGAATAACATCAGCGTGTAACTGTCTCGCCTTAGGACAAAGACCCCGCATCGCAAAAAAGAAGACCCATTCTTGTATGGCCGAATATTCAAAAGTCAATCGTTTTATCCCATGAATTTTTTAAATTAATCTTCTTCTTCTGCCTAGCCTTTTCCCAAGCTATGTTGGGGTCGGCTTCCAATCTTAACGGATGATTTTTTTTTTAATAAATATCTTTTTTTTTAACTATTAAAAAAACGACGCCCGCACTAAGGAATTTATTCCTTGTGTCGCGCTTGCGGGGGTTTCACAAACATGCACAAATAACACCCAGACTTGGAACAAGCATTTGTGGATCACACAAATACTTGTCCCATGCGGGGATCGAACCCGCAGCACGTCGCGCACAGTGGTAGGTAATTGGCGTTGTGACCTATACCACTCGGCCATCCGTGCAGTCATATAATATTTATTTTTGCCAGCGGTTTCTCAAGTAACTTTTATTTCGGGATAAAAAGCAGCCTATGTGTCAAACCAGGGTGTCAGCTAACTCCATACCAATTTTTCATCGAACGCTTAAACGGCTGGACACCGTTTGGGCGTGAAGAGATAATAAAGATTCACAGACACACTCACGAACTTTCTCCGTTATAAAATTTGTGTGGTGGCATTCCAACGATATTCATACATAAAAGGTTGTGTGTAAAGTCGGTTTATGGACGATAATTTTACGTGATACTGTCATAAGTAAAAATTGTTAAATTATTGCGTGTTGTCTCTTTTCTACTGAACGTATCGGCTTATCGGCTTCACGTCACAAGCCGAACGCTTCGGCCAATCGTACCTCTCTATCGCTCGCTCCGCGCTCTCGCTTGCACGCTCTGCTCGGGCGTGCGTCGTGCGTGCAGCCGGTTTTCATCGATTTACGAGTCATCACGTTAAGAATTATATTCATCAATTCATACTATCGTGAAGTACTCAATAACGTGAGCATAATTATCGTTTTACATTAAATATGTGGACAGTGTTGACAGGCAACAGTGAGAAATTGAACACAAAGCATTGTAGGATCGTTGAAGTGACATTGTTATTAGATTAGAATATATTAAACTAGCTGTGGTCCACGGTTTCACCCGGGTACATACGTCCCATTCATAATTCGAGATAAAATACTACATTAGTACAAAATCATTAAAATTTATTTTTCATAAGTAAAAACTATAGGGGCTCGATAGTGGTCGAAAATCATCAACACTTAATTCGTTTTAGTTTCAAGTTTGAAAAAGGGGTCAAAGTTTTTGCTGTACTAATCAAGAGTAGGTATAAGTTATTTTTAACATTCAGTTAAGACAAACTATATTATAATCTCTTTGATTACCTACACGTAGTTATGTGTTTTTTATGGATTTCATTTATTTTTTATGCATGTTTTTTAATAAATATTAGGATTATACACTCCTCATCCTTAAAAACTATAATTGTGAAATTTCATAATCCTCCATTCGCGCAAATTTCGTAAAAAGGGGTACAAGGTTTTTGCTTCACCTATTAATTAATATACATTAAGAGATAACACATATTTAGTATGTAACTGTCAATGATAGGATATTTTTTTACGAATATTTAAAACCTTATTTCTCTTTTGGTTTTCTCTTTTTCTCAAGCTATGTTATGGTCGGCTTCCAGTCTTACTGGATTTAGATAAATTCCGTATTTTAGTACCTATGCCATAGTAGGGCTAGTTGTTAGAATTGTAATGACTAAAAGTCTGTCAAATATAGCTGTCGGAGAGTTGGGGCAAACTGCTTTCCGAGGCACATGGTTTCCCATCCATGGATGAACCGCGGCGAGCGTGGCTTAACCTCTATAATCGGTTAACTAACCTCTCTAGTTTTGTCTGGGTTAGGTTTTCTCTAAGTGTCTTATCATAGATGACCTTTTGCAGATTTATGTAATTTCCTATTTTAACGTAAATCGGATGCATTTCATTATTCGGCCAAAACACGTTTGGTATGATACCGTTAACACTGCACCAGTCCAACGGCATTCACATTTAAATTAGAAATCAAAACACACCGGAATAAGGACCAATTTTCAAAATCAGGTATCGGGGTTTTTAATATTTACCTTTGTGTACAAATTAAGATCTTGTCAAACCGGTAGTCTATTTCGAGAGTAAAAGTAACAAACTTCTGTTATAAATAGCCGAACCTTCAGAAAGCAGTAAACTTAATGGGTGAATGTTCACAATTTTCGATGTCCTTTCGAAACTCGGTGAAAATACGGAATCGCGGTAATGTGCACTTATTTCCGCGATAAAGGTATTTTTACCTTGTAATAATATTCATCTCACAACCAATTACGTTGCGGAAACCTTGATTGAAAATAAAACTGTGTGTGTTGAAGTCACACAAAGACTCGCTGAACACCATGTTTGATGTCAACATTCAAAATCTCCCTGCCTCCATAGACAAGTGACATTCTACAAGCGTTATAATATCAGCCTATAAATGTCCCACTGCTGGGTACAGGCATATAGAGAAGATTGATCGTTGATCACCATGCTTGCTCATTGCGGGTTGGCGGTTTCAGATTACAATTTTTGGCATCCAGGTTTCCTCACAATGTTTTCCTTCAGCGTATGTCAATGGTAAAATAAGATAAAACTTTATTTGTGAAAACAAGGTGTATAAATAATATTTCGTTCCAACAGGCCCTGTCTGCAATAATTTGGTGTCTAAATTAATTAAGAAAATACATATAATTTTCAAATAACGTCACATTGGTGCCTGGGTTGGAACCTGCAACCGTGTGCATACGAATCCGGTCATTGAACCGATAGGCAACCACAACATAACACTCCAGAAAATGTATGGAGACAAGTCTAAGTGTAAATGGAAATAACAATAAAAATAAAAAAACTAAATTTAACAAAATTTGGATACAGTTTTAATGTCTATTGTAATCACTGTCATCGTTCCCGCTTGTAGAAATTATAATTGTTTGTTACAGGGAGTGATCTATCTCCGCCCGTGGCTTGCCGTCCCATTGGACTATGGGAGAGAAGTAACAGATAGTGCGACAATATTCACGCACATCAGAGAATCAAAAATAACTCCTCAGACGCAAAATTTGGTCAGAAGGGCATTAAACAGTTAGCAACAATAAACTATAAAAACTTTCAATACCTAATAGCTCAGTTGTTGGTTGAAATAATGAGGCGGGATAACAAAAACAGTCGGATAAAAATATATATTTTAGGTTTGCTTCAATTCAGTATTGAGAAAACTAAATTGTAACTTATGTCCAAAATCCAGGTTTTTTTACAATTTATTTGAATGATCGCTACCGCTATTCAAAAATTCGCTACATTGGCTTGGACCGCATCAGCCCCTAGCCAAGCGACATTTCTACAAATCGCATGACATTAAATGTATGGAAATGACATTTGTTTTCGATAAGTCACGTAAATCAGACTTTTCATTTCACATTTAATATAAATTTCACTTGGCTAGGCTGGTGTTTATGTAAATCTCCAACAATGAGGGACAAGCTTTGGGATAAAGGGATAATACACCCGATGCGACACTAGAGCCCTCATTAATCAATGATATCTTCAGATATATTCGATGACGAGTAATAGAGAGGAATGGAAGGAAAATACGCATTGCGCCGACCCCATATGAATGGGATAAGGACAGGAAGAAGAAGAAGATCTTCAGATATTCGTTTTCGAATAGGAGGCGACACCGATCATACTTATCCAGGTTAAAACTTATCTTCCAATTAATTTTACCTGGAATTTCTTATTAAACCACCCTGAAGATACCACTAATAAACCTTATCCACTAATAAAATGATTGCTAGGAATTAATTAAAAAAGCATGTCTGCAGAAGATTTTTTTGTAGGTAGATTTTTAATTTGAACGCCTTGCAAAATAACAATGTGTCACATTCCTATGTCTAGAAGGACAAACGATCTATATTACTTATGTACTAATTCAAATGTCTGTCAACAAAACTAACGTTGTTATCTTCATAGAGAAAAAAAGATTAAAAAAAAAACATAATAGTTATAACCTTTCTTCCCGGGGAATAGAACTTAAGCTATAGGTTATAGGTTATGATTCCTTCAAAACAATATTCAAAATATTTATTTGCGAATTAAATATACATTAGATTAATATAAAATAATAATAAAACAAAAAAACATAATCAATAAAATCGAATGTAAGTTGTATTTTATTTTACAAAAAAAATCTATCAATAAATTTAAACTTAATATTAAAAATGAAAGTCTTTCAAAGATAAATGCCACTCACCATTCAATTCCCTCATTGCTAGAAAACTCCAAACAAAAACTAAATCAACCAAACACAATTCTATTCCGTTCGGAAACAAATATTTAAATGTTTCTAATTTGAATCAGACTGTCGTTTGTTTATCGGCGCCTGCGCAGTCCGCCGCTCGCGATACACTGAGCATTGTCATAGGGTTTGAGTCTAATATAACAGGCTGACGATCAAGGATATAGGCGATCTAGACTAGATTATAAGGTCTCAGGCTTTGACCCAAGGTCGAAAATATCTATTTTTTTTTGAAGATTTCAAATGTCCCGGCGACTCGCACGACTTTAATTTTTTCTTTCATGCAGCATATTGTATTTCTTCGTTATTTTACTAGACTGAGATACGAGGAGGGTTGTGGTTTCGTGTGAATGTGTTTAGTTTATTTGTTGGATTTTAGCTTGAGAAGTGTAGTTTGATATATTATAAATTTTCACACTCTCAAGAGTTTTTGTTATGTTTTCTAGGTAACCTTTACACAATAATTATTTAAAGATTAAACGGTTTTCTCACGCAAAATCTTGGCCTATATGTTAGTGGGTTTTACTTCTCGGTTACCGGCGTCAACGCCATGGGGGTGCCCGTTCGTTTCCTGTTCTAACCAAAAATTTATGTATTTTATTAAGACGTTTTTTGCATGTATGTGTCATGTGTGTTATTAAATGAAAAATAACATCAAACAATCCATTTTTTTCATGGTCTAGCATAGTTACACGTCAAATATATTTTAGATTCAATCACTGGTCAACGATATTCTCTTGTAAAAATATGTCTATAGGTTTAATCGTGTTTCAATTTAAGGTAATTTGTTTTTAATTCATTCCTTAATGGTTTTCTACTGTAAGTAATATTTTTTTTAATCTTACCACTAAACCTGCACCATTAGCCTGCCATAGCATGCATTTATTTACGAGCCCATAACTCGACTAAGGCTGAGTTTTTTATCCCAAGTTTTCTCTATCAATGGTTAAATAATATGCTAACTAATGATATAAAAACGCGTTTTTTCATTAGTTATTAGTCCATCAAATGGTCGAATTAGTTGGAGAGTTAATTAATTAACCATTTGTTAGAATAAAAATTGATGAAACGCGTTTTACTGAAGTTTGAAACCATTCGTTAGCATATTTAATCAATGGTTGAGTAAATTTGGAATAAAAAAACTGGGCCTATATAAGTGTAAGTTAACAGCCGATTTATTTTTAACGATTTTGGGATTGGTCATTGGTCCCATAGTATAAGTTGTATATCTATCTATCTATGTTCTATATATAAAAATCAATTGCTGTTCGTTAGTCTCGCTAAAACTCAATAACGGCTGAACCGATTTAGCTGATTTTGATCTTGAAATGTTTGTGGAAGTCCAGGGAAGGTTTAAAAGGTGTAAAACATAAATAATAAGCAAAAAACTAACTGACCTCGGGAATTAGATTAATTAATTTACTTTTGACAGAACGAAGTCTGTCCGGACAGCTAGTGTCATATTAAACACAAAATAATCATGCCGCTATTAGTCCCAAGAAAATAACTACATCAATGTGAACTATTTTTTTGCATAGCCATAATCCGTGCTCATAATGATTGGTCTACATAGTACAATAGAACATTTACAGCACTACCTACTTTAATTATGCGTTTGTACACCTCTGCCTACGCTTCGGGCGAACAACCGTAATATTTAGAGCACCATACAAAAAGATATAGAACTGACATTTATATAATAATCATGATAATCAGTATGATACGCGTAACCTTAATATACATATGTTTACGTCAACTGCTATATGATTTCCTAATCTGCGTGTAGGAAATAATCAATCTTGACTAAATTCATGGCGCGAGAAAATATTATATACCTAATTATTATTATTATAAATTGTCGGAATATGTCGCAGTGGCGTGAAGGTTTGAGGCTGACTTCCTAAGTACAAGGCTGTGGGTTCGGAACCTTGCACCTGATATGATAATCAACCAATTTCCATAATGTACTTTCTATAGTTTCTATGTATATTCTACTTAAAATTTACTACATAAATAATAATTTAAAAATTAATTTAGTCGTCTTGCTGGCCTAGCGGTTCAATAGCCGGATTTGTATGCACATGGCTGCAGGTTCGAATCCAATCAAGTACAAACGTGACTTTTTCAAAGTTATATGTAATACTACTTATTAAAAACCACCAAGGACAAAATGTGGAAGAGAACATCGTGAGGATACCTGGATTCCAGAAAATTGGATTCCGAAATCGTCAACCCGCAATGAGCAAGCGTGGTGATCAAGGCTCATCCCTTCTCTATATGAAAAGCGGCGTTTGCCCACCAGTGGGACATTTATGGGTCGGTATTATTATTAATTTAATAAACTTTGTAAAATTTTGTATGTGGTGAAAATATTTGCATTTTGCAACCAGACAACTGATAAACATACTTATATATTTATAAATACATCCAATCATAAATCAACTAAACCTAGACACAGAATAAATTTTAATGATCATGTTCATCACTCAAAGATTTGTCCTGGGTGGGAATAGAACCCACGATTTCCGGTTTAGTCGTCAGGGTCACTAACCACTACACCAACAGGCAGGACAGTCCAGTCCAGAATATTATTGTTACAAAAAAAAAAAGTAAGAAAAAAAAAATATTTTTATTTCGAGTAGACCTTTTCAGGTACTTTCAAATGTTAAGTGACACTTGTTGCGCGGTTCCAAGGTGTCATTCCTATGGAGAAGAACCGGCAAAAAGCTTCATAGGTTACTCTTTTAAAAATGGTTTTATGTATAAAATGTAAAATTATATTGAGTAAAATAAATGCAGGGTCTTTCCTGGACTGGCCTTTTTAAGAAAGAACCAGATCAACTTGAACAAGCCTGTGCCAACAGATGGCAAGCATGCCTCGAATAGCTTTTTTGAGGGAGCTGCACAACCCGACATACAGCAATACCACCAGTGACACCATAAAAATATGTATATGTGGGGCAACAAATTACTCAAATCTGAGATTGCAAAAACTATATCATAGACTAAACGATATACTATACAATAAATTAGAATTAAATTAAAACAGTTAATAATAAACCGCATAATATTTACACTTACAATACCCATGAACTTATAATAATGAATGAATTGAATAAATAAAATTGAATAAAATTGTAAACATAATTATGCAAAAGCACAAAACAATATTCCTATACAATGATTCCTTTTACCATTCCCACTCAAAACGTGCTTACAATTCAGATTTTGAATGCAAGACCCAATGCAACGTTCTACAGATCAACAGAGATAGGTTAGCGCGACCAAAAATATCTTAATACAACCATAAATCTGTTCGTTGATAAAGCTGTATTTGTCTTTGTTGCACCTGAAGCATGTAGGCGTGGTTACTCAAGCAACGACGCATATCTGAGCTAATCAGAAAATTATTTAAACTTGCTAAACACTATAATCCCGTATACAGGTAAGTACGTTTACAGAATTGCGGGACCCAATTCAAAAAATCACTTCTTTAAAAGTGACATTTGATATAAAATAATATTTTTTTAAATGTCAGCTTAAATAGCATGCGTTGGTAAAAAAAAAACAATTGAAATACGTGCCTATTATATTGCTAACTAAGGACTTATTATTGAAACTAGCTGTTGCCCGCGGCTTCGCTCGCGCGTAAAATAAAGAGTAGTATTAAAGGTAGATGGATGTATTCTGTGATTTTCAAAGTAAGGAGTATGAATAAAATTTTTCATAAAATATTATGGCGTTAAAATAATAATTAACGTAAAGTAAGTAGCAAAAGCATTTGTGTTATGGAATCTGAGACAACGAAGATACCATAAACACCCAGACTCAAGACAATTTATAAAAGTTATTTTCTACATGGACCTGTCCGGGGATCGAACCTGGGACCTTAGAGCTGGCGACACCTTAAAAACCGGAGTGAAAGCCACTCGACCACGGGGGTCGTCATTATAGATATGTCTTAGATGGGCGTTATCTTATCTACTTATCTTTTCATCTGTCTATCTTTGAGAATACCGAACTTCACATACCAACTATTTCAGCCCCTATTTCACCCCCTTAGAGGAAAGATTCCTAAAAGGCTAAAATCACGGAAATACATCTTATTTATTTCTAACTAACTGTATGAAATTAAAAGTGTCTATCTTTGAAAACGACACAATTCATGTACCTACAAACTTCCAACCCCTATTTCACTGTCTTAGGGGTATGATTTTTAAAATCGCTGAAATACATCTTTATTTATTTCTATCCTGAAACCCGTATACAAAATTTCATGTGTCAATCATTGAAAATACCGAACTTCCCATACAAACTTTTAACCCCTATTGCACCCCCTTAGAGGGTAGATTTCTAAAATCTCGGAAATACGTCTTATTTATTTCTAACTAATAACCCTTGTATGAAATTAAACGTGTCTATCTTTGAAAACGACACAATTCATATACCTACAAACTTCCAACCCCTATTTCACCCTCTTAAGGGGATGATTTTCAAAATTGCTGAAATACGTCTTCATTTATCTCTAATCCGAAACCCGTATACCAAATTTCATGTGTCTATCATTGAAAATACCGAACTTCCCATACAAACTTTCAACCCCTATTTCACCCCCTTAGGGGATAGATTTCCAAAAGAAAAATAGCCTATAGTCCTCAATAAGTGGAATATCTAACAGTGAAAGAATTTTTCAGATCGGATCAGTACTTCCTGAGATTAGCGCGTTCAAACAAACAAACAAACTCTTCAGCTTTATAATATTAGTAGGTATAGATAATAATGACCAGATCAAAAGCTGGAACATGCGCTATATCCTGTAAGTATATTTATTTATGCCAGCTTAGCAGTTTGCCATCAGATCTCGTCACACACAGGCATTCATCAGTAGTGGATGCGCGATTCAAATACCGTCCGTTCAGTTTAATAAAGACAAAAATATGAATAAAGTAACCTTGATGACCTAGCTGTACCCGCGACGTTGTTCGCGCTGATCAGTCGTAATAGGTATGCATGTGAAAAATATTTTTGACTGACTGAATCACTGAATGCGCTTTAGATGGCTCAAGTCGCCTGATACGGGTATTTGACAATTTGGTTTCTTTTATGTAAGTCGCAGAAATTGCGGGATTTAGATGATGGACTTATCAACTAACTGACTATGAACTTCACCTGTTTAACAGTAAAGTGTGATTGTAAAAACTTTATGCATTTTTGTTTGTCTCGATCAGGCATCAAAAATTACATGAGCAGCAAGCTATCTAAAAAATTAGCCATGTAAAAAATTACAAACTAAAAAATAATACAAAACACAAAAAGGGTTAGCTCGATATATTCGTACTTCTGTAAGAAAGTCGGTTCTAGAAATAAAAAACAAAATATGCAGTAACATCAGGATTTGAACACGCAGCAAGATATTTCACATTTCCTATCGTATAACCACCGAGCTGTTTAATACTACTGTAAGCATCTTAAATAGTTATTCATACTTCAATAAACTGATCGCTATGGCAACGTTATTTTCGCCATGGTTACTTTTTTGTTTATATGTCAAAGATTACGTGTACAGATGAATGGAGATTATGTAAATTTAGAAAAAATCATGGCGGTGGCACCGGAGAGGATAATAGAAGATGTGCACAAATAAAAATAAGCATGAAAGCATGCTTGTAAATCTTGTAATGAGCAAGTGCTACTCAGTGCTAGTTAGAAGCATGTGTATACAAAAATTGCATATAATAAAAGGCCATTAAATTCAAATTAAAATCAAATTAATCTTTCGATCATTAAATGTCAAATTGACACCACAATACAAATAATAAATTAGACGAAAAGTCAATAAACAAGGGTTTCCTCGTACGGAGGCGCTGCGGCAACGGCTACGGCGGTGAGTGCCCGTGACCACGGCAGCCAGGACGTGCGCGCGGTGGTTGTGGTGCTTACGGTGCTTATGGTGCAGTGTGTGTGTTTTTATGGTTATTTTATTTAATATGTGTTTGTTTTACTTTAGCGTTTAATGTTGTCGGACGCAATCTGCGACGATCCTGAAAGACATGTTGTCCAACCCACGCCAGCTCTGGCAGATGTTTTGGTAAGCTGCCCTTATTGTCCCCAAGCACGTTTTTTTAAAGGTAATCGGGGCTTGAGGATACATTTTGGGAAGGTTCACAAATCCCAGAATGTGTCATCTAGTCCTGATTCCTTTCCAGTACCTCCAACTTCTTCACAAAACACATCTTTACCATTTTGGCAAAAATTATCAAATTTCAAAAATTCTATTCCGGTTTTAAAACATGTTCCTCGGGGTGCAAGACCTGCAGTTGCTTCACATCTTGCTAAATGTGTTCGTCTTGCATCCCAAGAAAATTCTTTAAGTGCTTGGGAACAGTTACTCACGTTCCCATACAAAATTTTACATATACAAAAAAATCTGGTCTCTAAAAAATCCCTTACGGCTCAAATTAAAGATAATTGCAGTTTTTTAAACCATACTTTTGATTCTAAATTCCCAGCTGAGAAATGCCACAGATCTGGCGATATTTCTCGCATCGTTCAATCTAAACTGAGCGAAGGTGATATTCGGGGAGCTGCCAAAATACTGTTCAGTAGTGACGAGGGTGCACCATGCTCTTCAGAAACTCTTACTGCTCTGGAAAGCAAACACCCAGTTCCTAAGGATAGTCTTACTTTTCCTGACCCACCAGACCAAAATTTACACGTATTTCAAATTTCAGTTAAACAATTAGTCGAAGCCATAGGCTCGTTCCGGAGCGGCTCCGCTGGTGGTCTGGATGGCCTGACCCCTCAACACCTTAAGGATTTGACGGGTCCCACTGCCGGTGAAGCTGGTGAGTCGCTTTTGAGGGAGCTTACGGCTTTGACTAATTTAATGCTTGCAGGTAAGGTCCATGAAGGGATAATCGACACCCTTTATGGAGCTAACCTGTGTGCCCTTCGTAAAAAGGACGGCGGCATTCGACCTATTGCCGTCGGTTCCACATACAGACGTACGGCAGCAAAAATTTGTTGTAAGTTATACAACAATATTTTATCAGATAAATTCCAGCCCCTTCAATTAGGTTTTGGTTCGAAAGGTGGCTGTGAAGCTGCCGTACATGCACTTTCCACATTTTTGGCCTACGGGAAAAATGAGGTTATCCTTAAAGTCGATGTAAAGAATGCCTTTAACTCGATTAACAGAGATACCTTGTTGGCAGAAGTTAAAAGTGAAACGCCCAAAATTTACAGCTTTCTCTGGCAATGTTACAGAAACCCTTCAAATTTAGTTTATAAAGACAACCTCTTGAATTCTGCTGTAGGCTGCCAACAAGGAGATCCACTCGGTCCGGTCATATTTAGTTTAGCTATTCATCCGATTATTAGGCAACTAAAGTCAAAATTTAATGTTTGGTATCTAGATGATGGTACTCTAGGAGGTGATGTTAACACAATAGCAGAGGATTTCATAGCTTTAAAAAATAATTTTCAATCGATAGGTCTAGATTTAAATACTGATAAGTGCGAAATTTACATACATAACATGACACACATAGATGGAAAACTTGCGTTAGCGAAAATTAAATCAATAGCACCGGAAATCAAAATCGTTGATAAACCATCCTTACGCCTCCTAGGGTCCCCTATTTTAGAAGAATCCTATCAAAATTTCATTGATGATAAAATTCAAAATTTTCAACTTATTTCGGATAGACTGCTTAAAATCTCATTACATTCTGCCATAACTTTAATTCGTTTTTGTTGTTTTGGTCCTAAATTCACATATTTCCTCCGATCTTCAAGATTATGGAAACATTTACCTCTTTTGGAAAAAGTCGATCAAATTATCCAGTCCACCATAACTTCGATCTTCAATGTGACTTTGGATGACCGAGCTTGGTCCCAAGCCACACTGCCGATCCGTTTTGGTGGGCTAGGCGTTCGTAAAGTTTCCAGTTTAGCCCTACCAGCATTTCTGTCTTCGGTCCACAGTACTGAAAAGTTAACCAGGGAAATCTTGGGGTCTTCTCTGGTTGATTATCAGATTTTGTGTATGACCGAGGCAGTAAATAGTTGGAAATTGTCCTGTCCGAGCACGGATCTGCCCGAACAACGTTCTTCTCAGAGGCAATGGGATGAGCCGCTTTGTAGTTTGATACGGAAAAAATTAATTGAAACGTCAATCAATACTGCAGAGCGTGCTCGTCTCTTGGCTGTGGGAGAATGGGAGTCGGGCCTCTGGTTACAGGCTCTTCCCTCGACCAATCTGGGTACGCTGTTGGACAACAATGCTTTCCGGATCGCCATGAGTTTGCGTTTAGGGGTCGCTTGCGTTGCATCTCATCGTTGTCAATGCGGCGAAAAAGTCGATTGCCTTGGTCACCATGGCCTGTCCTGCAGCAGGAGCGCCGGTCGGATTCCACGTCACGCTAACTTAAATGACATTATTCGTCGCGCTCTTGTCACTGCCGGTGTACCAGCTGTTTTAGAACCTAATGGTTTGGTACGCAGCGATGGTAAGAGACCTGACGGCATGTCATTGTTGCCTTGGAAATTGGGTCGGCCTTTGGTGTGGGACGCAACATGCGTCGACACCCTTGCGCCATCCCACGTTCTAAGTTCAGCGGCCTCTCCTGGCGCTGCTGCTGGAGCTGCGGAAACCCTAAAACGGCGGAAATATAATAACCTAATAGGTAATTATATTTTCGAGCCGTTTGGGGTTGAAACTCTCGGGACATGGGGACCATGTGCACGAGCTCTTTTTAAGGAACTTTCCAAACGTTTGGTCGACTCCACACGTGACCAGAAGGCTGGCATTTTCTTGGCACAAAGAATTAGTATTGCCATTCAACGTGGCAATGCTGCCAGCCTTCTGGGCACGTTTCCCGACATTGGCAACGATGATGATGAATTTTTTGATGCTTGTTAATAAGTTTTCTATTGTTTTATTTAGCTTTATTTATTATAGGTAGTTTAGTATAGTTTAATTTATATTATAAGGTTTTAGTTTAGTATAGTTTTATTTTAATTATAATTATTATTATAGTTAAGTTAAAGGTGTGTATATAGTTAATGCTGTGTATTTAATTGATGAATAAAGTATATGTTTTTGGTGGGAAAAAAAAAAAATTTAGAGTTTGATCCCTATTTAATATGGACGACCATATTGATGAGAGCTCATCCTAAATTGGACATTGTGTCGCCGATATCGCTTTCTATTGATTCAAATGTACATAACTTTTTTGTTTATGAACCGATTTCGATGAAACCAAAACTAAGTAATACCTCAAGTTACGTATAATTTTTGTATATAAACATTGTCTGCATGGGATTCATAGATTTTACGTGATGCGCGCACAAACAAACATATAAACAGACAAACAGACAAACAGACAAAAATTTCAAAAGTGATGGAAATGGGTTCTGTTAGTTATCTTTTCACACGCTGGCTATTTTTTTTTTCAATTTCTTCAATGTACAAAAATGACTTTTCTACAGATTTATTATATGTATAGATAATCAAACCGATGTAATTTTGTAATAGGAGTATCTAAAAAATATACATATATTATATAAAGAAAAATACTTAAGTACTTCCCCTGGTCTTAAACGATGGACTCAGTTGTTGAAATAAATTATTTCATTTTCATTCGACTTCTATACTAAAAAAAAACAACAGTATGAAAGTCTATATCATATTTAAAATCGATACCGATAACGATACACGTGGGGACGACTCCTTATTGAAGGTAAGTGGTCAGACATCGAATTGAGAATTATTCTTTAGGTACTCCTTTTTTGAAGATGGTTAAAAATGTTCAGCAAAGAAAGAAGACTGGATGTAAAAAGGTTCGTTCTTAAGTGTATCTTAATACTATTTTTACGAAACAAAAAAAAATATTATTTATTTTTTATATAATCGATAGATTTTTACACACCCCTATTTATGGATTTGTGGGTCACACAAATAATTGATTGTACCATGCGAGGAACGAACCCGCAGCACATCGCATAGACGACGTTGGCGCGGCGAAATATGCCTAGATCCACGACTGTACTATTATTTCTTTGTTACCATCTATACTACCTACAGATTACATTTATTAGATGCAAGTTCGGTCACGGTAAATTCTCGGATATCGTTGCGCACGCGCACTGAACACTTGCGCGGGTATTTAGAACGGGCCGTATCTTATGTCATGGAACAACATTGACTATGATTATTTAATAACTTAGGTATGCTGTAGAACTGATTTTTGGTTGCTTGGAATATGAGGAACTGGCTATGCCCCGCGACTGCGACCGCAATTTTTTGTGTTGGCAATTATTTTTCCATTTAAACAAAATTATTTTATGTTATTCGTCATAAGTTAGGCTACATAATGTTTTTTTACCAACTGCCTTCAATTGACGGGTAAAGCTCCCGAGATAAGCGTGTTTAAACTAACAAAATACTTAACTGCAGATTGTTTATGTTGATATAAAAAAATCCTTACTAATATTACAGGTATGAAAGTTTGTCTTCTTGTGACTCTTTCGCCGCTAAACTATACAACCTATTTTGATAAAAGTATAATGAAGGTAACCTATTATAAGTATTTATGTATTTAAGTTATTCCATAAATGTACGTACAAAATTCTATGGGTTTACGAACTAGCCAGATAAAGGCTAACAAGCAAGAACGGAAATTAATAAAAAATCCGGCCAAGTGCGAGTCGGAGTGTTCCGTGCCATTGACTAGGTAAGCTACAGTAGGCCTGTACACAAAATTCATAATTATTGTAACCTTTTTTTAGTTCGTCAAACTACGGTTATTGATATCGAGCAAAAATAGGCATTAAATGGCTTTTTTGTATGAGAGTCCCCCTTAAACATTTATTCTATTTTGTTTTTAGTATTTGTTGTCATAGCGGCAACAGATATAGGTACATAATTTATGAAATTTTCAACTGTCTAGCTATCGTGGTTATTGAGATACAGTCTGATGATAAACAGATGGATGGATAGACAGCGAAGTTTTCGTAACAGGGTGCCGTTTTTACCCTTTGGGTATGGAACCCTAAAAAAGACACCCATAGGCGACAATTTTTATCTGACGTGTGTTAAGTTTACATCTATATACGAGTATATAAACGAAAGTCGTGTTAGTTACACTATTTATAACTCAAGAATGGCTGAACCGATTTAGCTGAAAATTGGTATTGAGGTAGCTAAGAACCAGGAGAAGGACATAGGATTAGGACTTTTTATCCCGTTCCCGTCATTCCCGTGGGACGTGACATAAAACGTGGTATAACAAAACGCAACTGACATGGAATAATAAAACACAACTCAGTCAAAACCATTTATTGCCTCTAAGGCGGAGGCGGAACAAAGTTCGCCGGGTCAGCTAGTTGTATGATAATTTGATTAGGTAATGGTATTACTCCACTCAATGCATCCACGGACACGCTACGCACGAACCATGTCATACGCTTTTAGGTGGGTACATGCAACTACGTGAACGTACTGCGTGTACTGCGTGCGCGACTGTGGCGCCCTCTATCTCATAAACAATCGACGAACGGAATTATTATTATTGAAAGTTTCGGCTTGAACTATTGAATGAATAGTATCTAATAATTGCGAATCAATCATGGTAATTACATTGTCAAATAATTTAAAAAGTATTTCGTACTGTCCAATTGAATTTCGACTCTATACCTCACTGTAAAGAATAGAAAATCATTGTGCGATGTTTTCAAAAATAAGGTGCCGAATGTTAGTTTTAATACAATGTCTGTGTCTAGAATATTAGTTCCGCATTCATTTCCTGATTATGTTAGGTCAGTTATTTTAACCGACTTCAAATAGGTAAGGTTCTCAGGTCCCCTGTATTTTTTGCGTTTGATACTAACTAATTGGTGATCGATTTCAAAAAGTTATGCCTCATATAAATTTCGTCTTTATCGACATACTAACTTGTTTTTCAAATTAAAATAATTAGAAAAATATCATAAGAGTGTCAAAATGCAATTGCGTATTTTGAATTTTCTTGCAATTCATTTGTTTTTGTTTACCTACGTCAAAGTAAGAAAATTGAATCCTTGTAAGATCACCGATCATCCTTTTTAAAAAGGGAAGAAAGTATTTACAGTTCTAAATGTGATATCAATTATTAACGATTATGATTTATGAAATCTCAAGTTACTTACTTCAAACCCTATTTGCGTGTGAGCAGACTAAAATTTTTTTTGGAGTCTATATTTCATACACTAGCTTTTACCCGCGGCTCCGCCCGCGTGGGCGTCGGTTATCGCGACAAATTATAACCTATAGCCTTAATAAGTGGGCTATCTAAAACTGAAAGAATTTTTCAAATCGGACCGCTAGTTCCTGAGCAAACAAACAAACAAACTCTTTACCTTTACTATATGTATATATCATACATTTCATTGAACTACAAAAAGTTGTTTCGTTGCTCGTTGTATTTTGAGAATGACGAAATAATGTCACCAAAAACAGAATTCAAGGATATGGCACAAACGTTAAATTCTCGTCTTGGCCACTGTGTCGGTAGTGTACAAATACAGGTCTGGTCAGCTGTATAGAGAACACCAAAGCTCCTCTGACTGTAGCCATCCCAGCAGTGGACATCCATTAGATTTTCCACCAGGGAGTAAAATCAGGACATAAAATTGGTGATCTTCATAAAGATAGAGCGAGGAGGAATCTGCGTACATTCTATAGTATGTTGGTGACTTTAAAAAGTGCTTATTGGTTTTTTTAATTGTCTGCGCCAGAAAGATGGCTATATTTTCCGTGACTATGTATATAATAGTAGCCTAAACGGTCCGATAGATTCTGGATTAAGATACCTATGTCGTAGACACTTGAAAAAAATGCGGATATTTGGCGCCACATTTTGTCTTCAGAAAAAGCATTTATTCAACCTATAGAGCGGGTAACAAATTAAAGGATTTCATACATAGATTGCAGAAAAAAAATTCAGAATGCAAGAAAGACAAAATAATAAAAAATCACAACTTCGACTTTACGAGTTGGTACTTCATAAATTACAATTAACCTGTGGAAAAATAAGAGATAATTAAAAATAATTAAATAAATTATTATTAAAAAAAAAACGAAAAACCCGACTGCGCAAAAAAGATCGAAACAAGATGAATTTATTAATGTTTTTATTTAACACAAATGTAGACGGAGGCAAAATATAAATCATAATTACTTTGTGAACACTGGCAACAATGATCCTCCAAATTTGAGAAAAAAATTAAGATAAATTATTATTTTTTCGATCTTATTGTACACAGTCGGTTGTTTCGTAATATTTTTGATAATAATTTTATTCTTTAACAAACGACGCAATAAATGTGTGTTATAACTTAGAAGTGTCTGTCTGTGTATTTGAGGCATCGTAGCTCCTAAACAAATTGACTGATTTTGATGTCTCGAGATAGTTTGTAAAGTTCTGTTCAGTATTGAAGAAATGTCTTGTCGGCTTTGTATTATAAGTGTTTATATTTGTATAAAAAATTTTTGTTATTGATCTGCAAAACAGCCCTGACACTGCACCTTTCTATTCAATCTCTAGGTCTGCATTAAATATGAAATCAGATCAAAACATTAAATCAACGGCATCTGCATCCATAATTGTCGATTGTGAACCGACCTTGGACATTGACAATGCAGAAATTATAATTAATAACAACCCAGGTCGATACATTAGGACGGGAAACTGTCGCTAAGGGAAACACAGACACACGGTAGCGGTGACTTCTAAACTGGAAGTCGTAGGTTCGAGTCCCACCCAGGACAAATCTATGTGCGATGAGCACAACTGATTTGCGAAAATTAAAAAGCCCACTTATTGAGAAAGGCTATAGGCTAATTTTACCGTGAATACCGAAACCCACGCGGTCGGACCCGCTGATGCTGCAGCTAGTAATTGATATAAAGATTGTTATCCTACCTCCCCGGTTATAGCAGGTATTGTTTTTTGCTGCACATACAATGCAACGGAATTACCGACGTATTCTTCAAAGAAATGATCATTGGAAATTGTACTAAACACGCTAAGTATAACATTGACCTTTTGTTTGTGCTTGTAACGATTATTGGAAGATTGCTCAGGAGGTACTTACTCGACTGTGCCAGACAATAGATTATGCTATTCAAGTATGTACATATGTACATCTCTTTGTCACACTCTTAACGGCTTGATAGATCTTAGCTAAAGAGGTTTCATTATGAAGAATGTATATTCGTAAATAATCTTCGTTTAGTTGGCTGAGTTTCGCTTGACCACCGCTAGGTGGCAATGCCGCTACTGCGATACTAGATTTAAATATTTATTTTTATATTTTATCTAAAAAATTATAGTTCAAGGTTTATGTAATTTTCTAAAAAAATAGTGGAGTGATACGACTGTGCGTAAGCCATATCTGGCGTGATTATTTAATATATCTAAACACAAATATTCAAGGTTGATTATATTATGTAAAGTACTCGTATTCATGGCAATACTGGTTTCTAACGATGGTATAAAAAAATTAATGGCTTTGACTCAAATACTAAAAATAAAGAGATATATTATTCAATTGTTTTTTAGACGAAATCCGTAAAGTTGTAAATCCTGTCTATGTGAGGCGATACAGGTGAAATCATGGTGAAATAATGAAGCACCAGTTATATAGCGCAGATATTTTGATCATATTTATACTCATACTTTGACGGGCCTGTTGGTCTAGTGGTTAGCGACCCTGACTGCTAAGCCGGAGGTTGTGGGTTCGATTCCCACCCAGGACAAATCTTTGTGTGATGAGCACGATCATTTGTTCTGTGTCTGGGTGTTATATATCTATAATATATGTATTTAGAAATATTATATATAGGTATGTTTATCAGTTGTCTGGTTACCATAGTACAGGCTCTGCCTAGTTTGGGATCCGATGGCCGTGTGTGAATTGTCCCAAGATATTATTATTATTATTATATTATTATTATATATTCTAATTTAATATTTTTTATTATGTTGAGCATAATAAACATATTATTATATTAATAATATAAAATCATGCAACGCAATAGCAGGACATTAAGGAACACAAACAAAAGAATTATCCAATTTGGTGGAGTTTTTCGGAATTTATGCGTTTTTTTTATACATTTCGGTGTTTTTTTATACTGTTTAGCCGGATATGATAGAATCTCTAAGATAGGAAGAATAATCGACCGAGGAAAAAACATCGTGGGGAAACCTGGATACTAAAAATTTTAGTATAATTTTCCAACTCGCAATGCGCAAGCGTGGTGATCTATGCTCATTCCTTCTTTTTATTTAGGAAGCCTGTGCTCAGCAGCAGACAGCAGTGAGACATTGTAGGGAGCCGCAAAAAATCTACACATGATTGAGTAATTTTATGATTTTAGTTTGACTGCTTGTTAGCATAATTAGGTCAAGTATCGAATAGTGATAGAATGTTATTTTAGTTTTTATTATTAATGTGTTTGTTTGCTTGACAGCAATTATTACACAGCACGTGTAATAATTGCTGTCAAACAAACAAACTGTTGGTTTTTTTTTAATGATTTTAGGGAACTGAAATCAAAATAAACCGCGATAGAATCCGTAGGTATATAAGTGTGTTTTATTTCAATGTCTAATATTCGCGTAAACCTCAGAAAACAAGTTTTGTTTACTTTTTTATAAGTATTAGTCATAGATGAACACAAAAGTAAGTCATGATCTGCCCTTTTGTCAATAATTTATAGTCGGCGTAATGCCTATTTGGATCCTACTATTTCCTCATTCACGATTCTTTTTTAAAAACAAATTAATAAAGTTGGCAGACATTAAAACATCGATCAATAGATTTACATTGCTACAGGACTTCCCTCCGAGCACAGTTAACATGACTAATCAACAAACAGGACAAACAATGCATCGTCACTTGTTTTTATTCAATGTTTTGTACGCGAGAAGAATAATTATAGGTCGATTCCGAGTTAATGGCGGCTGTGAAGTTGTTTCACTCTGCGCAGTACCTCGCCCCACACACCGCTGGAGCTTGAATTTGTTAATGCGCAGCGACTCGCCACGTGTTCACAACCACCATTAAGTTCGAATCGATTTATATCATCAATTACACTTTGATACGCTGTATTTTTTTTTACGAGCATATGATTATTAATATCTGCGCCACGCAATTCTACCTACCTACATAGATTCTGTTCAGGTTTATCCGGGGTCGAGTAGAAAATCCGTAAGTGATTTTGCGATTCCGGCCAAGGCAGAGACGGAACCGGGATGATTTATTCGGTAAAAGTTCGTACCTGTATCCTTGGCGTGAGTTACAAGCATTAGCAATACTGAGATCGAAATAAAAAACCGTATGTTAAAAGACACGTTAGGTGGTACAAGTTCCGAACGACTTAAGGTTTGAGTATTCGAGGGTAATGGCCGAATACTGAAACGTCAATCAGTTTGAAATCCATGCTGTCTCTGTCACATTAATGGCCGTTCCCAATATTCAAACTACAGTTATAGATAGACCTGACAATAATAATTGTTCCAGTAATTCAAGATCACTTTCACTTGATTCCGACATATTTTAGATAGATGATAGATGATAGATGAACACTTTATTGTACACAAACGAAATAAATACGTAATAAATACAATAGCTAGTAGTCTTATCCCTCAAAATCGGAGGATAGCACGATCGATTACTTATGGCAAAACTTACTGACCGACAGCTGTCAAAACGTTATTGAGACGCTCAAATAGACAAATTATAATTATTCATAGAGTCTATCTACCGGTAGTAAGCAGTTAGTCCTCCGAACGATAGATAGCAGTCAGAGATAGGTTATTAGGACGCGAAAACACTATCGCTAGTAAGGTTATTGGGACGCGAAAACAAAAGATAGATAGCATTATCTATCTCTAGCAGGGTCAAACCGAAGATAGATAGGATATTGGGAACGGCCGTTAGGTGTAAAGAAGCGACAGATAGACAGTTAGGAACGTGTTAAATTAATTAGCGTTTCAGTATTCGGACTTAAAAGTGCTTTACTAATAAAACCCGTCGTTGTAGTTTTCTGTAGTCCTAGTAGACCGGGGCATAGGAAGATAAGTGCTGTCTCAGAGTACCTTCCGATAGTTACTCAAATGCGTGCTGCCGTAGTAACCACAGTCACGTGGTCAGAATGATCGGCCAATCAGTTCTGGTGTGGTACAAGTGTAGAGAGGAAAGCGGGTAGCAGAATTGTAGTAAAACTTGATCTGTTTTAAGAATTTCTATTCAATGTTCAGTATCTTTCTGTATTCGCACAGTACCAATGCCAAATTTTTCAGTTTTTTAGTGATCAACTTGTCGCTTGTTGCGTCGGTGTGGGACCGCTAGAACTTATGTTACCGCGCGTTTGTTTTAGGTTATGACGTATTAATTTCGTAGTCGTAAAAATAGCGTTTTAATAATTAAAGTTAAAATTAAGGTTGGAGTAAAAAAAGATCTTACTCCAACCTTTGTTCGCGAATGTACTTGATGTAACTTATAATATTGAAATTATAAAAATTCGTTATCAGCGGTCCTTTCGAACGTAGACGATTTTTGTTTACGGTCAAAAGGACTACGGTCCTTTAGTTTCAGTCTGTTCAGACTAAGTACCCTTTTAATGGGCTATCACTTTTTTGTAACAATTTTTATAAAACATCAACATAGGTGTAGACTCTTCTAGAAAAGATGCAACTTCAGAAAGACAGACGCGGCGATTTTGTTCATAAAATGCATAGATTTAAAAATACGGTTAACTCTTTATACTTGCGCTATACAAAGTGGAATAAATAGCAGCGGCCCGCGAATACTCGGCCTTGTTCACGGCCGAGGACGCGGCGCATTCATTGTAGCTGAATTATATCATAAATGCCGTCACGAACTTAGGAGTATTGCCAATCGTATGCGTTTATGTTATACAATTAGGTTGTTATGTTTGTACGTTTACAATTTAGGTTGTTATGTTATGGTGTCAAGAGCGTTCCAGAACAGGGATAACTGACGTTGGTAAAAAAGCTGCCAGGCTAAAATGGGATTAGGCGGGTCACGTCAGCCGCATGCAGGACAACCGCTGGGCGAAGGTAGCTACACAATGGGAGCCAACAGACGGACGGCGCCACCGAGGCCGGCCCAGAAAGAGGTGGTGGGACGATCTGGACGTGTACCGCGAGGGCTGGTTCGAGGTGGCACGGTATAAGGATGTATGGATGGACTTGGGGGTGGCCTTTGCCCAGCAGTGGGACAGTATAGGCTAAAGAAAAATATATGTTTATACGGATCTAATTACTGCAGAGCGAAGTTTATCGCGATGCATCGTTTCTATTATTATTTCGTGTCGTTTATTTTTCTTTTGTACGTATCTTCTTTGCTGTAAATAAATACTTTCTCTTTCTTTTTGAGGGTTCCTATCCCAAAGGGTACCCTGACCCTACTACTATCACTTCGCTGTCTGTCTGTACGTCCATCTGGCAAGAGCTAGACAGTTGAAATTTGTTTTGTTCGTTGAATTTTTTTTTCGTTTTTATAGATTATGGTACGCCAGAACCCTTCATGCGCGAGTCCGACTCGAACTTGACCGGTTTTTTAATTTTTCTTCGATATACTTACTATGCATAATGTTGTCTATACTCCCACTTCGATCCCCGCATTTGATATTTCGCTGTCCCCGGGCAATAAAGCGGTAATATCAAAATTCGATTTTTACAGGAGAAATAAAAGAAGCTAATTTTCATATAGTGCAGCGTATAGTGATCCAAAACAGGCGGTCAAAATTTCAAATGGAAGCTTATTTTTTTACCAACCTAACCTTTAAAAAATAATTCTATTGGTATAACTATTTAATTAAATAATTGAAAAAATGTATAATACAAATTATAGACGCTATTGATTCAATTGTAACATCATTAATGACTTTATAAACACACTGACCACTTAGACTCAGGCCCATAACAATATAATACGACATATTTTCCGCTTTCAGTCTCGAGCGTACCAGCCGATTACCACCTTCTTCAGGGAAATTTTATAGCCAAAGCTAGCTGTATCATCCACTAATCGCTATTTTAGAATCCTATCAATGAGTTATTTTTTTATGTAACCATCGTAACAAATTAAATTTATAATGTGATTTATTTTTATTTTTAACCATTTTAGGCAGTATTCTATGAAATTAATATTTTTTTAGTGTTACTACTGCCTAATTTTTGTTTAATAAAATTTTAAATAATAATGACCTTTTAAAAAAAAGTTTTACGAATCACATATTATTTATTAAATATTCAACTTTGGAAAACAATACGAAAACACTTAAAAAAAGAAAAAGTACTATTCTACCTTAATTTGAATAAAATCACAATTTTAATTAGCTGTTATACTATGGAAACAAAAATAAAATTGGTCAAAACCTTAAAAAAATATATATAATACTACTTTAATTTGAATCATCGCTTTCAATATCGATTTCTTCTTCAGAGTTCCCAACACTTATATTTAATAAATAATAATTATGTGATTCGTAATGGTTTTTTTTTAATTTTTTAAAATTTTAGTAAACAAAAATTAGGTAGTAGTAACACTAAAAAAATATTAATTTCATAGAATACTGTCTAAATGATGGAGAGATTGACCGAGATATTAAGCACAGAATCAGATCAGGTTGGCTTAAATGGCGACAGATGACTGGGATGATATGTGATCCTAACATGCCCGTAAAGCTGAAAGGTAAAATGTATAAATCGGCTATAAAACCTGTATTGATGTACATACTTATGGTTCAGAATGCTGGGCAGTGAAAGGGACTGATGAAAGACGATTGCATGCAGCGGAAATGAGAATGCTTCGATGGAAGACTGGAGTGACGAGATTAGATAGGATAAGGAATGAGTTGGTTGGAGGAAGCTTGAAAGTAGCGCCAGTGAATGAAAAGATAAGAGGTAAGCGTTTGTCGTGGTATGGACATGTTATGAGGAGGGATGAAAGTCACATAACAAAACAAGTTATAAGTATGACTGTGGATGGCTATATAAGCAGAGGGAGACCGAAAAAGAGATGGATGGATTGTGTGAAAGATAATATGAGAAAGAAAGGACTGGATGCCGCGATGACGAGTAATAGAGAGGAATGGAAGGAAAATACGCATTGCGCCGACCCCATATGAATGGGATAAGGGCAGGAAGAAGAAGAAGACTGTCTAAAATGGTTAAAAATTAAAATAAATCACATTATAAAGTCAATTTGTTACGACAGTACGGCGCAGGGGTCACAATAAATTTCCGGGAAGAAAGGCGTAATAGCTTGTACAGAATAAAACATCTTGTGATTACTTCGTATTCAATGTTTACAGTTTTTTGTGTTATGTTTCATAGAGTAATGCAATAAAACATTTTTAGTCGTAAGAGAATTTTCCATGCAATAAAGCTGTTATTGTCAAGTATTTTAAAGAAATATTAATTGAAAAAATCTGAAAAAAATAAGAGTGATAGACTGATACTCAGAGAAGCCAAAAATCAAATAACATTAAAAAAGGCGTAACCGGCGTTTACCGCTATATTGCCCGGGGCCAGCGATTTTTCTGATTCACAAAAGTTTGTTCCAAGTGTGTTCAGTGTATATAATTTTAGGACGAAAATGTTTGTAAACCCACGAGACACCTCAGAGTTTAAAGTTCTTAGAACGGTATCTTAAGACTATTGTAATAGCTGCTTGTTCATGCATGCTATTTATCGAATCTACTATTATGAACGGGATATATTAGTATTTTCATATGTTTGTAACTCATCATTTAAAATCTTTAATCAGTAATTTTTGTTTGAAGTTCAGTCATCTCTCTTTTTTGTGGTCTACAACAGTTAGTCTTTGCGCAGGCTTTGACTGCTTCACCGCACGTTTGGCGTAACCTTAAGGGCCTCCAGTCAGAGCAATAGATAAAATAACTGTGTTAGCAACGTACACTAAGGGCGCCCCTTGCGGGGTTCGGACCTCGTCTTAATCGTTGCTAACAATCTTAATATGGCTAACAGCAAGAGAAGGCTGGATCTAATTTATCCATCGTCATCCCAGAGTAGAGAGGGGAGGGGCTCGTGGCTAAGTGTAAGCCGTACGGTTTGACCGATAATAAAGGTTAAGCCGCGCTCGCCGCGGTTGGTCCGTGGATGGGTGACCATTTGTAAACATACCTATCGAGACCCCTCCGTGCCTCGGAAAGCACGTCCAGTCTTACTATGGAATACTGTATTACCTAGCAATAGGTTGTGGAAGCTGACTTCCACAGATAGGCAGTCGCTCCATGTAAAATATGGTATGCAGCTAAATCCGGTAAGACTGGAAGCCAACCCCAAAATAGCTTGGGAAAAGGCTAGGCAGAAGGAATCATCCCAGAGTACCTAGCATAGGTTTTTTTTACTAGAATCAAAATAGGGACGGCGTTCAGAGTTGCAGGCAGCAATAGCTAGTTCGGATATAAATTTTCACGGTCAGTTTATTAAGAGTTTGTGACCATAAGAGTTCTCCAAGTTCCAGAGTACATGTTATCATTGAGTTTTCAGTCAAGATACTCTTCGGCCGCTGTATCTTGGCGAGCCTATAAAGCGATACAAGATATTGTCGTCTCTTTCTCACCTACCGATTACGTCACACAAACAGTCTTGTATCTCTTTTCAAACTTACCAAGACTCGTTGGCCGTAGTGTACTGATAAACGAAACATTGTCTTATCGGTAAATGACTTGTTCAAAGATGTTCTTGAGACTAAATGTTTGTGTATTGTTGTATTTTATTTTTAGTTTAAACGACAGCTTCCATTAAGATGTGACGACGAAGGTCGAGTTTGTGGTTAAGTAGGTATTAGGTTATTAAGATTTAAGTTCAGTGCCTTCCCATTTTTTTTTATTACCTTGAAATTTATGTATGTTTGTCTGGGTGGAATGTTGCAACTCATATTCAAGCAGATATCTTCCAGAGATTGGCCTGAAATCTTTTATATCCACCCTTTTAGTTTGGATGAAAATGCATGGTTAGCCATGAGACGTCATTCTGAATCGAACATGGCGGAAAATCAAGATGACGGACTAATTATTTTTAATGCACTCTTACAGTATGGGTATCAAATGAAAGGCTAAGATTAACTCGAACAATTAAGTTACCTCTCTCTGAATCCAATGAGGCGTACTTGAAAGATGGCGGATAAAGATTTTATTTTTTCTTACAATACGGGTATTAAAGAAAGGTTCAGAGTCGAAAGCGAGCGTTATCGAAATTTTGGTGTAGGTAGTTTATTTAATTAATTTAATTAGTTCGCTGCGCTTCGCCGCTCTTTCGGTGTCAGTTTACCCTTAGGGTTTTCGAAGTCTTCGATTAATATATTAAAGTCAAATTGTTGGAGTCTTTAGTATTTGATGGTTAACTTTGATTTGAATTTTTTTTTCGTAGTGCTTGGAACGTTAGTGATGCAAGCCAATACGTTGTCATTAATACGGAAGATAATAGCAGATAGATAAGCATAAGTAAGAGTAGCGACTGTCGCGGTATTTTGACCCACTGAAGGGGTCATGATAGTCAGCCTTGTCCAAATGATAATTGCCGCTTGAAGCAAATTACTCTCATACAAATCCCACATACTAGTATAGTATTGTGAACAGAATTATGATAATCATTCATTTAGTAGGACGCTGTACGTTATACAAGAAACTTAGAAGTACCTATTGCTGTTTGATAAATATCCTTATATTAATAACTGATAATTATTGGTAAACATCTGTAGTGAGTTAAGATCAAAGTCGAATTAAAAATATCTATGTAATAACAAAATTTGCTCCGTAATAAAAAAGGCTTTATTTATTAAAATTTTCACATTTTTTAGGGTTCCGTACCTCAAAAGGTAAAAACGGAACCCTTATAGGATCACTTTGTTGTCCGTCTGTCTGTCTGTCTGTCAAGACCTTTTTTCTCAGGAACGCGTGGAGGTATCAAGCTGAAATTCATATCAAATACTCAAGTCTATGGTCTCTTGGAGCTGTGAAAAAATCAAACTTCTAAGTCAACGCGATCAAAAGATACTCCCGTTTATGCCGCAAATTTTCGACACTCGCAAGGGAATCAAAACCTACAGGGTACTTCCCGTGAACTCAGAATCTTGAAATTTGGTATGAAGCAACGTCTTATAGCAGAGATATAGGAAAAATTGCGAAAAGTATACATTTTTAGTTATATCATATAATAAAAATATTTTTAATAATTTTAAACTTACTACCCCTTTCCTCATGAACGCGTAGTGGTATTATATTGAAATTCATATCTATAATACCTTTAAGCTGTAACAAAATCAAACTTCTATGTCAACGCAATCAAAAGAAACAGGAATTAAAACCGCATATTTTGAAACTCGCCACTACTCGCAAGGGAATCAAAACCTACAGGGTACTTCCCGTGAACTCAGAATCTTGAAATTTGGTACGAAGCAACGTCTTATAACACAGATAAAGGAAAAATTGCGAAAAGCATAAATTTTTAGTTACATCATATAATAAAAATATTTTTAATAATTTTAAACTTATTACCCCTTTACTCATGAACGCGTAGTGGTATTATATTGAAATTCTTAACAAATACTCAAGTCTATAATATCTTTAAGCTGTAACAAAATCAAACTTCTACGTCAACGCAATCAAAAGATACAGCAATTAAAGCCGCATATTTTGAAACTCGCAACTACTCGCAAGGGAATCAAAACCTAAAGGATACTTCCAGACGACCTGGAATCTTGAAATTTGGCATGAAGCAACGTTATAAAGTACACATACAGGAAAAATTCCGAAAATCTTAAATTTTTAGTTACATCACATAGTATATTTTTTTTAATAATCATAAACTTACTAGCTGACCCAGCAAACGTTGTTCAGCGATTAAAAAAAAAACAGATGTTGGCCGATTCTCAGACCTACCCGATATGCACACAAAATTTCATGCAAATCGGTTCAGCCGTTTCGGAGGAGTTTGGAAACAAACACCGCAACACGAGAATTTTATATATTAAAATGTTTTCATATATGTATTGACAAGGTACCGTCAGCTTTCCACATTGTTATGTTATGGATTTCATTTAGCAATAAAAATACCATAACTTTTACTTATATACCTACAGGTTTGTACGGAACCCTCGGTGCGCGAGTCTGACTCGCACTTGGCCGGTTTTTTTTATTATTATAGCTAGGAACGATCTTGGCTACATCAGCTTTAAAAAAAACTTGTTTTGAAATCAGCTGTTAATTCGTTCAGGAGCATCTATTAGCTAACACCTCTCTTTTTGCGTCCGTGGTTAAAAATCTTTGGGAAATGGTATCGGTAATCGTTAAAGTAAACGATGTAAGTATTTGTAGGTAGGTATGTGTTTGAATTGAGAAAAAAAATTAACTATCTATGTTAAAAATTAAATAGTTTTTAACATAGATATCGAGTGAAAAACATAGCGTGTGTATGAAAAATGTCGTACTATCTTTTCTGAAAAGAACTAGGTATCGACAGATTTAAAATTTAAAATAAGGCTCTTTTTCAATTAACACATTATAAAAAAAAATATAAACTATAAATTTTTATTTGTTTAAGTACACAGCATTAACTATATACACACCTTTGACTTAACTATAATAATAATTAAAATAAAACTATACTAAACCAAAACCTTATAATATAAATTAAACTATACTAAACTACCTATAATAAATAAAGCTAAATAAAAAAATATTGTGCAAACATCTTGTTATTTCATTTAAATGTATTTTTAAGGGCAGAGTAGATTTGGTTTTCTGTGTTTCCTGTATTACCTGATATGTAATTATCCTATTTAGCTGTCTCATCTGTGAGTTTGTCTCGTCAAATTTTATGCAAAACTGTTAACAATCACCAAGGAGGCAAGTTATTACAACAATAGGTACCTACGGTCTATTTTATACAGACTTTAAAAAAGATATTTTATTCTTGTGTTCTTTAGTTAAGCTAAGGACTTAAGTTTGAGTGTAATTTTAAACGATACAATTTATTTCCATTCTGCAAGTTTTTATTCACGTTCATTATTATTCATTACATATAATGGAACATGATATTTCCTAAAGCCTTCTACTCGGGGGTAACTTATCGTGTTTTTAAGTGAGGGCGGTATTATCTAATACTAAGTTTTGGTAGCTGCTTCGCCTGTGTAGGCGTCGTTTACCACGGCAAACAGTCTTCCTTAATAAATAGGCTATAGACACTGCAAAATTTATTCAAGTTGGACCAGTAATTCCTGTGATTAGCGCTCTCAAACAAACAAACTGTTCAGTTTTGTAATATTATTATTGACATTGATATTATGTCTTTGCTGTCAATTCTATCGATATGTAATCGCAAATAAGATAACGACACTGTGGAATCTCTTAGATGATAAGTCACCGAGCCCGAACCGTTGCCCATTTCTAGAATCAACTCTCAAATCCTATAATTTTGCTATCGTTTGGAAAATTAGATCGTAGGTACCTACCACTACCACTTTATTCTATAGATTTTAGACTGGTCGAAAAAAAATACGTCTTCTTATTGACTACCGTTTTTCTAGTAACATTAAACTACACTGCAGCCGGGAATCTTGTATTACTAAAAGAAACTTTACTCTATTTAAAATTAAGGTTTTTTTTCGAAGTATTTAAACCACATTGCACGGAATTATTTATTTACTGTTATAACCAAAAACTAACCTTTATTAATTTAAAATAAAGGTGATTTTAATTTTAAAATTGTTCTGCAGCGAGTTACTAAAAAAAAAGAAATATCTAGGTTATGAATCGTTGACTCATGAGTTTGTACATTATCGCTACTAGATATGAACGAAGATGGGTAATTACCTGAAAGACGTGCTACACGAATTAGTTACAAACTTCAATAATATGATGTTAAATACTTCGGTGCACTATGTGTAGCCGAATAATGGTTTAGTGAACGAAATTAAAGCCACAAGGTTAAATCGAAGTCTAAAACAAATTTGTGACTTCTCGGACATTCGAAGGCGCTCTGTTTAAAACCATCGAAAATTATAATGTTCGACGGGAAAGATGAAAGTAATATTTTTTGTGGAGGTCAGATAGGCAGTCGCTCTGTTAAAATATGGTATACAGCTGAATGTGGTAAGACTGGTAGCCAACATGACTTGCGAAGAGAGTTAGAAGTTGAAAATCATACATAACTTCTTCAGAAGTCCAAATGTTAAATACTTAATAGGTTAGCATTAGCTCAAAATTGCAATGAATGGATTTTCGTGCACAAGGTTGTAGGTTCGAACCCAATATAGGGAATACCAATGTGACTTTTTCAATGTTATTTACTTTTTTAATTATTCTAAGACATCATTGACGGTCGGTGAAGGAAAACATTGTGAGGAAAATTTGAAACTGGATTACCGCAGTGCGGTGGTCAATGCTCGTTCCTTTACTATATAAGAGGCCTGTTTCCAGCAGTGGGACATTTATAGCCCAAAATATTAAAATATAAAGTGAGCGTTTATAATCTTCCTCCTGCCATTACCACAATTTCTTTTGGGGTCGGGCCGGCTGTTATTGTGTTTTTTTCTTCCATGTTTCTCGATCTGACGTCATCTCAAAAGTAATGATAATATCTTTATTTGCCATATCGTCTTTCACACAATCCATCCATCGTTTCTTTGGCCGGTCCCTTCTACTACATACACGTTCATACTCCAAACCTTCCTCACAATACTAAATAGACTAGCATTCTATTTGAGAAAACGTTTTTTCTGCAGTCGCATAAATATAGATCTGTTTTATGAACCTACTAGCTTTTGCTCGCGACTTCGTCCGCGTGGAGTAATGACTTCCGTCAGAATTTGGGTTTTTCACTTAGTTATCGCCTGTTCCATGGTCTATCGATTACATGTGTAAACAAACATTAAAAAAAATCAAATTTTTATTATATTAGAAATATGTCTCCATGAAATCATGGTCTAAAAAATGCTATGTTCACTTATACATATGCTATGCTCACTTGCTTCACTGGTGGAACCTATATACAAAGATTTAAGTGAATCCATTGAGAAATAAACATTTTCAATTTACCACCCTTTTCTCCCCTTTGGGGGAGAATTTCCAAAAATCCTCTCTTAGTGGTAGCCTACTCCTCCCAACAAACACACATGCCAAATTTCAGCTCTTTACGATCAGTAGTTTCGGCTGTGCGTTGTCTGTCATTTACCACCCTTTTCTCCCCTTTGGGGGGGAATTTCCAAAAATCCTCTCTTAGTGGTAGCCTACTCCTCCCAACAAACACACATGCCAAATTTCAGCTCTATACGATCAGTAGTTTCACCACCCTTTTCTCCCCTTTGGGGGGGAATTTCCAATTATCCTCTCTTAGTGGTAGCCTACTCCTTCCAACAAACACACATGCCAAATTTCAGCTCTTTACGATCAGTAGTTTCGGCTGTGCGTTGTCTGTCATTTACCACCCTTTTCTCCCCTTTGGGGGGGAATTTCCAAAAATCCTCTCTTAGTGGTAGCCTACTCCTTCCAACAAACACACATGCCAAATTTCAGCTCTTTACGATCAGTAGTTTCGGCTGTGCGTTGTCTGTCATTTACCACCCTTTTCTCCCCTTTGGGGGGGAATTTCCAAAAATCCTCTCTTAGTGGTAGCCTACTCCTTCCAACAAACACACATGCCAAATTTCAGCTCTTTACGATCAGTAGTTTCGGCTGTGCGTTGTCTGTCAGTCAGTCAGTCAGTCAGTCAGTCAGTCAGTCAGTCAGTCAGTAACGGAAGAGTTTTATATATATAGATTGTGAACAGAGTTCAAGGCTGCGATGTTCCTCGGCACTGACTCTGATACACATCTCTTACAAATAAGAGATAATTAAACAAATTGGCAATTACAGTTAATCAGAACGTTTGCGATCAATTGTGCGGATCGATATCCCAGGCTCGAGGCTACACGCTATTTAATATTGGTGACATTGGTTCCTACCAACCCTTCAATGCTTATATTTCAAATTGAAAGGCAAAGTTCTTCAAACAAGAATGTAATTATTAATCTTTACAACGTCTGAACTGATTTCGAACCGATTTTTATAGCAGGTCGCTGACTGTATACCTAAGGAGGAAGTTCAAACCTTCTAGCCAAACTAATTAGTGTTTTGACTAAGAGAAATCAAGGAAATTAGGAACTGTTGTCGATGTCTATAGAATTTTATCTTACGGGACGGGAATATTGCATGTGCGGTAGCACACGCATTATTCCCGCGGAACTCAGCTTCAGTTCAAATAAAGGTAGGCAAAGCAACCTCATCCTTGATGACGTCTAACGTAGTTACCATGAGCGCAGGCTTTCAAAGCGAAGAAAAAAACTATAGATGTAGAAAGTCGGAGATTCAATCGCTATCGGCCCACCGACACCCAACGGGTTAACTCGAATTACAATATTAATCCCATTAATAAAATGAAATCGCATGAAAAAGAGATCGGCCTCGCTACAATTCCATTGTATGTTAAACTATAAACCATTATCTTTAGAATAAGAGGTACCTATTAATTACAATTCTAAGTAAGTTATTAACAGTAGATAGATGTAAGGCAATTGCTATGATTGCATATGGTTTAACATTTGAAGCAACTTAATATTATCGTCGTAGCTCACTATTTTCCTCAAATAAACTTAGATTTACCGATGTGTTATCAAATGAAAAGGAAATAGTAATCATTTTAACGACATCTTTTTACGTGTTCGACGGTAGGCGCGATTACCTAGTTGGGGGAAGCGATTCATTGTCGCAGTGTCGTAAATTCATCTAGATACTTTGTCATTACTTGAGACATCAGGGGATTTGGCTATTATTTCGTTCTTTATTCAGTTCTGTAGTGTTCTGTACGATTTTGCCACTTTAGTAAATGTATGGAATTTCGTCAACTTACATGTATTCGTTTCATATTCGGTCCAGTGATTCTCAAATAGAGTTTTTTCGACGGATTACTACACTTGGTATTTTTCGGTTTCAAAGTCGAGGAAGAAGGAGTTTGACGAAGAAGGGAAGGGAAAAACGCGATATCCCCGCCGCCACTTGTATTCCTCGCTTTGGATAAGAATAAGAGAGCGAACGTTAGGACGGACATTCCCGGCCCTGATCTTCACGTATCTAAATCGGACCGAATACGGAACGGAACCCTATAGGTGCCCGAACTCCCTTATTATGTACGTAAAAACCAGTAAAAACAGATAATGAGTCAAGAAAAGACCGGTTTCCATTATAATACCGGCCTATAAGTGTCCCACTGCTGGGCACAGGCCTCTTCCCGTATAGAGAAGGAATGAGCATTTATCATCACGCTGGCTCACTGCGGCTTGGCGATTTCTAATTCCAAATTTCGGAATCCAGGTTTCCTCACGTTGTTTTCCTTTACCGTTTGTCAAAGGCATCTTAGAACTTACACATAACTTTGAAAATGTCACATTGAAACGTGCCTGGAACCGTATGCATACGAATCCGGTCATTGAACCGCTAGGCCACTACGATATTACATGTCTTGGTTGGATGGTTTCCAATGATATTTGTAAATTTAAAATTAGGTCAATTTTTCAATGTGTTAATTAGTTACGTAATGAGAAAGCTATCAATTAACAAATTTACTCAATATGCGGTCACTATCTTTATTGGTTCGGTATGCGGGCATTTTCAAACTTTATTTATTGAACCAACATAAAAATAAAGTAGGTGCCTTCATTATGTGTGATAACTTTCTAAATGTAACCTTTTTAAATGCGGCCCATCTTTCAGATTTTCGTCTACTTAAACTAAATAATTTGACGATATTTTTTTTATTGTTTACGCCACGAAATATTTATCTAATGGTTAACACACATTAGCAACGTGCTTGATAACATTTTATATGGAAAACGTCACGTTTCGGTACATTTGGTAACAAGTTATGTCGTAAGTAGTTGTTTTTTATTATTGCGACGAAGAGTTAAATACGCATCTTATATTTTTTTTATTACTTGATTGACGGATTTAATGGATATTTCTTTTCCATACCGCGTTTTCATCGCCACTATGACTGAATGTTTAATAACAAGCAAGTTATTTCATGAATAATATATTCGAATATTATAACTAAGTACCTATTAAAAAATTAAAACCAAACTAAAGTAAAAACTTAAAATAAATAAAAATAATCTATCTAAATTAAAACCAGAAAACTTATTACAATTTTTAGGAAAATATAAATTATTAATTTCCTATTCTTGTAACACTTTGTGTCTGATAAATAAAAAGATTAGCTACTACACTGGTTACTACGTATGAAACTAATGAAGACATGTTAAGTGTGACATAGATAAAGTTATTTATTAAAACTATAATAAAATACAATGTTGGAAGTATAGAAAATTGGTTTACTGGTGTGACCAAGGTCAATGCCGACTGGCGACGGAATAACTAATGGTTTTTGCTTTAAGCCAATGTAAACACTTGTTTACTGCGTCGCAACGTTTCGACGTAATTGTCTAACTAATTAGTCGAAGGTATATTTGTTTACGCAGATTTAAGATACACATTTACGCGGTTCTATGACTGGATTCGTATACAAATGGTTGCAGGTTCGAACCCAAGTAAGTACTAATGAGACTTTTTCAAAGTTATAAATGTACTTTCTTAATTTTTCTAATACACGACTGACATGGTAAAGGAAAACATCGTGAGGAAACCTGGATTCGAATAATTGGAATCTGAAATAGCCAGTCGATTAATGTTCGTTCCTTCTCTATATGGGAAGAAGCCTGTGCCCAACAGTGGGACCAACAGGTTTTTACCAACAGGTTCTTTTTCATACCTAGTCCGCATTAGGGATGCGCGCATTATTAAACCTTTTTCACTGCTTAAATTCCGCCACTTATGTGTTTTTTAGGCTCTGAACATCCAACTAGACGATCGGTTTCGAATATTACGTGCTGAACACATATAGACAGACAATGAGTAACTTGTGGTAAAACTAGTTTAAATATTTTTACTAGTCGTGTATGAAAACAGGTTAATAAAGAATGATCTATTATGGAAATAATTCTAAAAATAACTAACCATTCTACAGTCGTCATTACCTATCAGGATCGAAAACAATTTGGTCCATACTGTGTAATCCAAAAATAGTTGTAAAATGACACTCTTTTGATCAGCCATATCCCAAGCTATGTTGGGGTTGGCTTCCAGTCTTACCGGATTCAGCTGAATACTGAATTTACTTCGAGCGATTGTCAATCTGACCATAATTATTATTATATACCATATAATTCGGTTCAAACTTAATGGCGACTGAGAAGTGAGCTACACGCTGCGCAGTTCCTCGCCCCGCACCCCTAATAGTGTATGAATTTGTTACTGCGCAGCGACTCGCCTCATGTTCACAGCCGCCGTTAAATTTGAGTCGCACTGTACCTACCCTTGTTGTCAGAATTGTAATGACATAACGACTGCTGAAGATAAATATATGACGGTCGGATCCAGCTTAACGTGCATTCCGGGGCATGTAGGGGTCTCGGTATAGGTTTACAAATAGACACCAATCCACCGACCAACCGCGGTGAGCGGGGCTTAACCTTTATTATCAGTCAAGCCATACGGCTTATACTTAGCCAAACTAAAAAACAAAAAACTAAAATATCAAATATGGTAAACATAATATTTGATATTTTAGTGGCTAAACTAAAAAACAAAAAACTAAAATATCAAATATGGTAAACATATTTGATATTTGAGTGGCTAAGTATAAGCCGTATGGCGTAGTGGGTAGGTGGCGAAACCACACTGTATAATATGGTACGTATATGTCGCAGGAATATTTAATTTTAATTATGATATTTTTGCGAAATCCTTAGCGGTATTGCGAGAATGCGCATAATTATTATTATTGGTAAAAAATATCAATCTTACTTGAAAACATCGCTATAATCCTAGATTATTCGCTAAAATCGGTATTGTCATATGACCCTATGCGGATTCAAATAGACTGAAATCTGCGAAACAGCTTTATTCGCTACACCCCTGGTATATACAAAAGGTGTTGACTATTTGTTTTATATACGAGTATGTATCAGTTCTGTACATTCGATATTGTACCTAATTATAATTGAATACAGTGAGTAGCTAATGCAGCTGTTTGTGTAACAATAACTTTTGTTTCATTTATAAATAGATGGCGAAAAGAAAATATTTTTTTGTAGTATTTGCTATTTTTTTCTCCGTTGCCGTCGCCGTTAAAGTCCGTTGACCTGATTAGGTATTTGGATACGATACACTCAAGCGCTTCTGAGAAAAGATTTCGATAGTCAGACAGACAGACGGACAGACAGTCTAACAGACAGAAAGACAACCAAGTGATTCTATAAGGGATCATTTTTCTTTTGTAGGTGCGGAACCCAAAAAATTTTGTTTTTTTGTACATTGAAAACCAGAAAACTGTGGTGCCTATGATACGGCAGTTGGAAAGAAGCCGAATGAGCAATCTTAAGCAAACACAGGATTTTTTTTATGTAGTCCGTATATTCTACGAGGTAATCAGGTGCACAAAACTGAGCAACTTTCTTCAAGGAACATAGGTAGACAACTTAAAATTGAAAATTAACTTTTCGTACAAAGTGACAGGTCACGTGACTTATGTTTGTATGCAAAAATGATTTTCTATTTTAAGATTTTTTTTCAATTTTAAGATCCTGTAATCAATTCTATATTTTTCTTACAAAGCCATTGAAATACAAGTGTTGTGTGTTTCGGACGAGGCTCGTTGATAAGATAATTGTCGACACTTTCTAGTTCAATTGTTTATGAGATAGTATGGTCTCAATCTAATACACGTCTTGACAGTATGGAATGCCTTTGCCGGATTGGATACAGATTTCTAGAAGCCTAGCAATGATAGAAATCGCTGAAACGACGTTAAATGCATGGGTGATATTATATTTTCGAAATGAAGGGTTTTTTAAAATAAAAAATAGTTACAAAAAATAAGTTTAAAATTGAATTAATACATTTTTAATTTATAATAATATTGTTTTTCTTAAATAGAAATTGTTGCTAGCAAAGTCAAATTGAAAAAAAAAAATGAAATACATATACGATACGATCCAATATATACATTAAAAAAAATATCTAAAATCTCCGACCTCGAAAACCAAAATATAGACCCTGATACTCTTTCGACATCGTTTTAGTTTTAATTAAATATTTACCTAAAACATTATATAATTATTTAATTTAATTTTCTAATTTCCACTATGTAATTTTTTTATTGTTTTCTGTTTTTTATTTACTTCGTTCTGATACTATACACCCGAAACCAAGTTAAAACAAACACTAGGTAATTAGTAAGAAAAAATCACTCACCGAGTAGTAGCGTCAGCACAACAAAAGTATTTAATAAAATCATTTTTCGTTTTCGTTTTTTTATGTTTTCTTTTTAAAATTTTCTCCGGGCACGTCCTTGCTATTCAAATCGCGTTAACATTTGAAGCGGCACCAATTAGCTCCGGTTTTATACCATCTGTAGGAAAATTTACCTAATCTCCACGATAAAGGTTGGAAGCTACTGTTTGTTTGTTCGTATCGGTTTTGTTACTTCAGCCACATGCGTAGATAGCGCAGTGACGAAAATCATTAGTATTTTTTATTGATATTTTTTTGTTACATTTTAAAATAATGATTCCATTGTTTACGGAATATAATATATCAATTGTACTTCAATAACACATTTTTTTTTATTTAACTGGTAATTATAATATTATAATTATGAATATGTACCATCGAGGTACATTGAAAAAAAAACTCGATATCCAATTTATTTTTGCGAATTTTCCCAGGCTATGCAGATTAGACAATGGCTATTTTTACATAACATAATGTTTGTCCGCTTGTTCCACGTCTCAAATTAAGATGCACCACAGATTACTTAAAATATTTTTATTAGTAAATAAAAAAAATTGAGTATTTTATTTTAATAGTTTTGAATTTTTAGTATTTAACCTAAACGTTATACAATTTGACTATAAGTAAAACTAAATTATCTATTGAAAGTCAGTATTCTGTGCTAGTGTATGTATACTTCGGGTCTACGAGTATATACCGCTGCCGCAATTCTTATTATTTAATTATTCTTAAAACCTGATGTCTTGTGATCCGCGTTTTTTTAACATTAGTAGATATTCTATGGACCCAAATCTCACGCGGTCATCACCATGACTAGACTAGTCACCAGTTGCTGTTTTGAGAAAAATATTTATGTTGATTGGATTTGGAGAAACGCAATAATTATTAATTTGATGGGAGGAAGAAGAATCTTAATGTTCGACACGAAAACTATATTGAATATTAATGTATTTAAATAATATTCTTAGTAAAATAAATAAACATGATTTTGGAGACTAAAATATTGTGTAGGTATGTGCAAAATGTAACCGCCCTTTTTCTGTCGCCTGTTTGGGATTTACACCTCATGAATACCATGCAATCGTAAAAGAAAAGTATGGTATATCCCTGATAGTAAAATAAATCCTTAAAATAAAATAAATGGTAATTAAAATAAAAAAAAACCGTTCAGTTTGATACCAATCGCAAATCAAATTGTACTTAATAATTATTGTATTACAGTCTAAAAGTTTTTGTAACTATTGCGCTGACTCTACTGCATTCATTCTTTTCAAATTCATTAATTGATTTCCTAAGCAGTTCGAGGACTTGCATCTGGTATACTTATATGTATTTTAATTAAAGACAAGTATATATAATATATAATATGTGTCAATTTGAACTTAGATTATTTTTGGTGGCCAAGGTCTAGTTTTGTGAAAGTAGTATTAGTACATTAAAAATGCCTCGACTTGGAGTCGTGGACTATTGCCAGCTGCCGTGATTGATCGTAAGGTTAGTTTGAGTTCACCTTGGTCATAGGAAAGTGTCAATAACACTGGGTTTAAGCGTGGGAACAAATAAGTAAACACCACTTCAAAATAAAACCAGGTTTGAACCTTTTGGTACTATTGCAGACGAAGCTAAGTCGTCCGGGAGCCAGATGGGTCGACGATATAGCAAAAGCTTCGGATTCGAATTCCTCGAATCTGGACGAGACTAGCACGTGACCAGAGAGAATGTCACATAAGAAGAGGGGCCTTTCTATGCCCAGCTATGGGATGACAATGTATGCGGATCGAGTTCCAAAAAGGGGTGTGGAGTGCCTATGTTCGACTTTATGTATTTTTTTCATGTATGTCTACCAATATCTCTGTCAATTGTGGACCGATTTTCAAAATTCTTTTTTTTTTTAATTGTCATACCTACTCCGTCATGTCATGTCAGGATCTAATGATGAGGGAAACCAAGGGAAATCGAGGGAAACCTTCAAATTTTATAGGCTCATATTATAAAGTGTTTTATCCTTTTTTTAAGCTTTTCACGTATTCGCATCTAGGAGTCACCAGTTATTATAATCAGCTGGTGATGGAAGGTACAACTTCTTAACGGTTAGGATCTTGGACCAAAAAAAGCGATAGCGACTTCAATTGGCACGGGCACCGACTTCAAACTATTCAGTTGGTAACTTGACAATTGAATTTATAAGTAGCTAAGGTAAGTTAGGATTCAGTTTATTTTTTGCTTTCGTGGTTGTAGGTAGGTACCTAGGTTTTTGAAATTGGTGTTTTTTCTTGTTAAAAAGTTTGTCATTCAGGGAATAGGGATTATGGTAGATAGATTTGGTATATTTTGCTATTCCTCAGACACACTTCGTCCATTTAAGGTATGAAGTGTTCTTTTCAGATGTCATGGTATGGACGTGTGATGTGAAGGAGAGAAGTGGAAATTTTAAAGAAGGTTTTAATATGAACATGGATGGATATTGTCGAAGGAGACGATCAAAGAAACGGCGGATGGATTATGTGAAAGATGATATTATGGCTAGAAAGGTCGTTACTTGTGTGGAGACGTCAGATAGAGAAGTATGATACAAGAAGGCAACGTCAACCACAAATGAAATTGGAGTAAGGACAGGAGTATGATGATGTTATTTTCAGATTTCCAAACTCTAAACACAATCTAAGCTTTGTGCTTCCCTCGGGTCACTTTGTTGTCTTCCATGATTGGTCAGTTCTGACTTAGAAAGTCATTGTAACTTGTGTAATGACATTGGTACTGACCTACGAATATGCATACGCTTGTCTGTGGCTATTCAATAACCATTCGAATTTTAACTTGGAACTTATGGTCGCATTATGTATAGTTCTGGTGAAGTAATGATAAAGTCACGTAGAAGTCTGTCCATCTCGTTTACTCGTTCACGGCTTTGGCAGTAAGGTTTCATAATACAGCCCCAAAATCCTTCTTCTGTCTATCCTATTCACTTGTATTGGAATTGACTTCCAGTCTTACCAGATTCAGCTGTATATTTAATTTTACAGAGCGACATCCTATCTGACCTCCACAATCCATGTTACTTAGCAGAATATCAGAATATACCCCTTAAAAATCTAGAACTAGCATTTAATTTTGGATATTTCGACCCTGAGATTGAAGTTGCGCAAGACTTTTTTTTAATATCACGGCTGGTCATTGACCAACTAGATTCACAACTTGTTTACACAACGCAAAAAATATGAAACTCGATTTAACACGCCAAAGATAATTATATAAAAGTGAACCGATGTATAAAATAATAGTGAAAACCGGAGAAAAAGTATGTAGTTACTGCCGGTACAGATTTTACATTACACAAAGGTAATTAATTATCAGCGTGACGTCACGTAGGGGCAAGCGTCACCGCGTTATACACCTATCGTCCTTATAAGTATTATATTGAACAGTTACGGTTTACACAGCTGTGTGGTGTAAATAAGGCTGTGAAAAAAACTGCTAGTCTCATGAACTACAACGTAATGCAAATAAAAGTGGGCAATACTAGCTGGAAATTCTTTCAGTAGGGTAAAAAATCTTGGTGCGGGCCTTTTACACCCACATCTAGAAGGAGTCAGCCAGGATTGTGGCCAGCCAGAGTCGAGCAGAGAATGCGCGAGTTATCCCACGACTCCGGCCAAGGCAGAGACGGGATCGGGGGGTTTTCGGTGAGTCCGACATATCCCCACATCGTGCCTTCAGTTTGGGTTGAAAGTATTAGCTTTTGACCCCGAAAAAAAAAAGATAAAAAATATTGAAAAAAAAAAGAACGATCCTGACGGTAGACACATAATAATCTAATGATACATCGAAACTTTTAATCTGTGTCCCTATTTAAAGCCAAGTGCACGTGTGGATAAAATATGACCACTAATATGCACAACCCGACACAAAACAATATCAACAGTAACAGAATAAAAATATGTGACGCAAAAACTTACACAAATAGCCAAATTGCTACTAATATGACGACTCGTTATTCTTTGAAGTTACCAGTCGGATTGAAAGATATCTTTTGCGTATATGATATTATGACATTCTGAATCATGAGAAATTGTATAAGCTCCTTATTAGGGTTCCACGCAAAACAGGAAAAATCCATGAAACTATATCATGCAAATGAATCCGCACAAGATGGCAATAGCTGGGAAAATAGGAAACAAGAAGATGATTAAGTTTCTAGAAGCAGGTTACTAGGCCTGTTCTCATTTATTTCCAACCGCCAACATCTTTGCAATAGACATGTTGCAGGAATTGAAAACGAATTTGACCATTCACAGAAGATACCACTGCTTTTCTACATCTGTATTAAGTGGGTGAGTGCTTCTTCCTCGTATTAGCCGACTTACGCGTGTAATGTTACAACGAGGTACTAGAGTACAACAACGCTTTAGTATTTCTACCATAACTTATACCTGGCAGTATTATGTAGGTATCCCTAGTGACATTTGGAACTTAATTTTTTTTTTTCGTATTGTCTTCAATGAGTTTAATATAAACATCATAATGACCCACATTACTATCGCTCTTAGTGTGCATTAACGATTCCTAGTACACCGTCACATAATGATCTAAATCTAGTTTAATGACGTCACTAATTAGGTGCACATTATGGAGTGTTTAAGGTATATCTTTAATTATACTGTACAAATTCCTTAAGTTCTGACGTCATTTCAAAAGCATCGTAGGAAGACTAACTGACGTTGTAGCTCGTATCAAGAAAAATGATATTAAGGAAAGTCTCAGATTTTCACGCTAAGTGGTCGTCTCACTTTCCCTAAAATGACACAGCAGTGATCATTGAGTCGTCATTTGAGATGCCTGCAATAAACAGCGTCAGCTTCGACCGAGGAAATTCTTATGAAGAAGCTTCCAAAAAATGTGGACGCAGTTTGTTACTTCTTCACTAACGCAGTCATCTGCGTAGTCTATTCCCAAGCTAGGTTGACTTCGGCTTTCTGTCTTACCGGATTTAGCTGAATATTGTATTTTACATGGAGCTACTGACCTCCACAACCTGGGTAACTCTGTATCGCATAGTAACACTGTTTGTCAGAATTGCGACTATTCAACGACTGTCAAAGATCACTGTAGGACAGTCGGGAACAACGGCTTCACGTGCTTTCCGAGGCATGGAGGGGTCTCGATATGTTTGCAAATGGCCACCTGGGGATAGTTGAGAACTTCTCCATTCCCTGCCGGGGCCACACGGGAATGCATTTCGCAATGCTACCTCGATGGTAACTTTACCTCTGGCGCATACTAGTTTTATCCTATACGAAAATGAAAAACGAGGTAAGACTTAACTTAGAACTTTATAATCATGTAATATGCGTTAGACAAGTGGAAGGTTGCTGCATTTTCAGCTGTAGGAAGATATGATTATCAATTGTCTCCTGTATGGGGGATGCGGTATATTGGTGTGTCGCCAAGGAGCTACACGAATGCGATGCGGCATGTGGGCAAGGTCAGAGATAACAGTCGGTATTATTATATTACGTATGTCAATTCTACGAGAAGTGTCCTCGGTCCATATAACGTTATCTCCAGATTCAGAGATAGTATTATAAAGCTTAGATTACAAAGGGTTTTGGGTGAAATTAACATTATTCGGCCTTTCATAAAACGAAGCGATAATAGCGATATAACTCTCCCATACAACCAATGTAGCCATGGTATTCTCCATATTCGTTATAATTATTTGTTATAAGGTCCATAATAAAAAAATAGAGAGATGTCCAGAACTGATAGAGAGCGGCTTACTTTAACTATAATAATTATTAAATAATATATTGGTGTTTTAAAACTGGGAAGTCGTTTCACGAATATTGTTGTATTGATTTAATAAGTACATAAAGGTGATAAAAACTGTATACTTGGGAGTAAAGCGAGGTGCACAACAATAAAAATTGTAATCAGATCTGCAGCTGCACTCCATAAAGTGACTTTGCAATGTGACAACGAAACACTATCAAATTCTATCGTAGTTTGTTCGTTTTTGCGCGGAGTAGATAAACACATTCACATTCAATTTGCCTCTCATTATTACAGTTTAATTTCAACTATAAATTAAAAATATCAGAAACCATTGACAAATTTTAGAAAAGACCGTGTTTATTATATCTTTATCACATTTACAAACAAAAGACTCATCAAAATTGGTTCATTCTATTGGAAGCTATATGACAAAACAAACGTAAAACATAACACCTCCTTTCTCTACAAGAGATAACAAATGTTTAGTGACACTATTAAATGATTGGCGCATGCGCGTGTGATCTATACCTTATTATTATTATTAGTCTCAATAAGAAACAGAATGGGAACTATTTGCTGACATAAACTTTATTGTCTGGTAATTGTTTTGAGTTATATCAAGTATGGCCGCTATGACTTAGAATTATGATAAAACATTATTTATGTGATATTTGACTTTGTAACATAGTAAATTAAAAATGCTAATTATGATATAGTTACTCTTTTTTTTAAACATGTACAATGGACTATTTTAAACGGACATTAAAAATAAACATTACTATTTAAATAAAACTGGCATAACAAATTGCTGAATAATTCAACGTTTAAAATTTACTATTATTCTACCAGTTTCTTACTAGATGGCAAAGAAATCCGATAAGAAGTTAGGACGGGTTTAAAGGAGAAAAAAAATATTTTTTTTGTATACGCAGGCCTTTCCCCTGTGAAATATTTTTTATAATAATTTAGTTTGTAATCTCGCATACTACATAGCCTCAACAATGTAAATTCGTCCATACTGTGTGCTTTAATATTATAATAGTAATCTGTGGAAATGTATTGGCTTGTGCTTTTACTTATTATGATTGTTTAGCTAGATGTAGGTAAGACAAATTGTAATTTTTTGTGACCCCAATAAAGAAAATAAAAAATAAAAATTAGGTAAATGTTCGGGCTCAAAATATAATAATAAAATAAAATTTTTTTTGAATACCGAAACCTGAATAGATATGGTTAATTAAATGTAACGCACTTTTAAATGTTCTACTACTGTCGGCCCCCAATCAATTCAATTTCCCGTATCTAGTTACTACGGGAAATCAATTGAATCGGTGTAAAATGTGTACCTACTGGCTACTCCCGCTAGGCAATAAAGTATGTATGTTGTTTTATAATTAACTATTAGTTAATACAAATGTAATTAATTAACTGCGCAATTATTGTAGCACAAATAAAAATATATGAAGTATAGAGTTTTATGAATTTACTTAAGAACTACGGTAGATAACATAGATTTATTTTAACTAGAGTATTTCATTTTAATTTTTTAGATAAAGTCAAATTACGATGCCGCCTTTTCAATCGGTAAGAAAGAGATAGAAGTAATTTCAAATACTATAAAAAAATCTGGTTATAGAGATATTTTCACTGAAAATAGTTTTGAAAAGAGTTTATAGATATTGAATATAATATTGTCTTACCTGCCGCCATTTTGCTTGGAGCTGTCTTCTCCGTACCCTTGATCATGATGAACTGCCTCCACAACCAAGGAAGCCTTGTCGATGCACCTAATTGTGTTAAACGTATTATCTACTGTGCTAAACTACACAACGCTACAAACATCGTTAGTTACTCTGCCATTCAAAAATCATCTTTTAACCGTTTACACAAAGTTGAAGATGCATTTTCTTGGTTTATATACGTATGTGTTTTATCAATTTGTGTAAGAATGTTATGTCGGTATGCTGTGTGTGCGTGAGTAGCGATGCGGATATCAATTGGTTCAGAAACGTTAGTTAAATAATTATTCAATTTAGTTTTAGTAATAACAGCTTGTACTGTCCCATAATGGAGTAAAGGTCGCTTTACGTACACAGGCTTTACGTTTCAGATGAATAAACCACAGAGATGCTTGGGTACTACAAAATGCACTGATCTCAGAGTGGTACGAGCGAATGTGAACCTTATTTACACAGTCCAGAGAGTAAGTTTTACGGAACATAAATATTTCGATTTTATATACATTTGTTTAATATTTTGGGACACCTCACACACGGTCATCTGATCCCAACCTAGGCGGAGCCTGTACTATGGTAACCAGACAACTGATTCATACATACATAATAATAATATAGATAAATTATGCTCATCACACAAAGATTTGTCCTGGTTGGAAATCGAACCTACGACCTCTGGTTTCGCAGTCAGGGTCACTAAACACTAGACCTGCCAGGCGTAATTAATAATGTAGATCACCGTTACTTTCAGTTTCTTTTATTTGTTAATACAATATATATAATATATACAATATAATTATATATATATATTATATATCTATACATATAATAAATCTGTAGAAAAGTCATTTTTGTACATTGAAGAAATTGAAAAACAAAAATAGCCAGCGTGTGAAAAGATAACTAACAGAACCCATTTCCATCACTTTTGAAATTTTTGCCTGTTTGTCTGTTTATCTGTTTGTCTGTTTATATGTTTGTTTGTGCGCGCATCACGTAAAATCTATGAATCCCATGCAGACAATGTTTATATACAAAAATTATACGTAACTTGAGGTATTACTTAGTTTTGGTTTCATCGAAATCGGTTCATAAACAAAAAAGTTATGTACATTTGAATCAATAGAAAGCGATATCGGCGACACAAAGTCCAATTTAGGATGAGCTCTCATCAATATGGTCGTCCATATTAAATAGGGATCAAACTCTAAATTTACATAATCTCCATTCATCTGTACACGTAATCTTTGACATATAAACAAAAAAGTAACCATGGCGAAAATAACGTTGCCATAGCGATCAGTTTATTGAAGTATGAATAACTATTTAAGATGCTTACAGTAGTATTAAACAGCTCGGTGGTTATACGATAGGAAATGTGAAATATCTTGCTGCGTGTTCAAATCCTGATGTTACTACATATTTTGTTTTTTATTTCTAGAACCGACTTTCTTACAGAAGTACGAATATATCGAGCTAACCCTTTTTGTGTTTTGTATTATTTTTTAGTTTGTAATTTTTTACATGGCTAATTTTTTAGATAGCTTGCTGCTCATGTAATTTTTGATGCCTGATCGAGACAAACAAAAATGCATAAAGTTTTTACAATCACACTTTACTGTTAAACAGGTGAAGTTCATAGTCAGTTAGTTGATAAGTCCATCATCTAAATCCCGCAATTTCTGCGACTTACATAAAAGAAACCAAATTGTCAAATACCCGTATCAGGCGACTTGAGCCATCTAAAGCGCATTCAGTGATTCAGTCATTCAAAAATATTTTTCACATGCATACCTATTACGACTGATCAGCGCGAACAACGTCGCGGGTACAGCTAGGTCATCAAGATTACTTTATTCATATTTTTGTCTTTATTAAACTGAACGGACGGTATTTGAATCGCGCATCCACTACTGATGAATGCCTGTGTGTGACGAGATCTGATGGCAAACTGCTAAGCTGGCATAAATAAATATACTTAGGTACAGGATATAGCGCATGTTCCAGTTTTTGATCTGGTCATTATTATCTATACCTACTAATATTATAAAGCTGAAGAGTTTGTTTGTTTGTTTGAACGCGCTAATCTCAGGAAGTACTGATCCGATCTGAAAAATTCTTTCACTGTTAGATATTCCACTTATTGAGGACTATAGGCTATTTTTCTTTTGGAAATCTATCCCCTAAGGAGGTGAAATAGGGGTTGAAAGTTTGTATGGGAAGTTCGGTATTTTCAATGATAGACACATGAAATTTGGTATACGGGTTTCGGGTTAGAGATAAATGAAGACGTATTTCAGCAATTTTGAAAATCATCCCCTTAAGAGGGTGAAATAGGGGTTGGAAGTTTGTAGGTATATGAATTGTGTCGTTTTCAAAGATAGACACGTTTAATTTCATACAAGGGTTATTAGTTAGAAATAAATAAGACGTATTTCCGAGATTTTAGAAATCTACCCTCTAAGGGGGTGCAATAGGGGTTAAAAGTTTGTATGGGAAGTTCGGTATTTTCAATGATTGACACATGAAATTTTGTATACGGGTTTCAGGATAGAAATAAATAAAGATGTATTTCAGCGATTTTAAAAATCATACCCCTAAGACAGTGAAATAGGGGTTGGAAGTTTGTAGGTACATGAATTGTGTCGTTTTCAAAGATAGACACTTTTAATTTCATACAGTTAGTTAGAAATAAATAAGATGTATTTCCGTGATTTTAGCCTTTTAGGAATCTTTCCTCTAAGGGGGTGAAATAGGGGCTGAAATGGTTGGTATGTGAAGTTCGGTATTCTCAAAGATAGACAGATGAAAAGATAAGTAGATAAGATAACGCCCATCTAAGACATATCTATAATGACGACCCCCGTGGTCGAGTGGCTTCCACTCCGGTTTTTAAGGTGTCGCCAGCTCTAAGGTCCCAGGTTCGATCCCCGGACAGGTCCATGTAGAAAATAACTTTTATAAATTGTCTTGAGTCTGGGTGTTTATGGTATCTTCGTTGTCTCAGATTCCATAACACAAATGCTTTTGCTACTTACTTTACGTTAATTATTATTTTAACGCCATAATATTTTATGAAAAATTTTATTCATACTCCTTACTTTGAAAATCACAGAATACATCCATCTACCTTTAATACTACTCTTTATTTTACGCGCGAGCGAAGCCGCGGGCAACAGCTAGTATATAATATAGCTAAATCAAATGAAAAAAGAAAATCACTTTAACTAGCATAAGACTACCAACTTTTGATCACGGCTCTGCCCGCGCGGGCTTTAGATCTCGCGGTAAAAAGTTGTACAAAACTCACCTCGAAAAATGGGCTATCGGACATTGACAGAATTTTTTAAATTGGACCAGTAGTTCTTGAGATTCAATCAAACAAACAAACTTTAGCTTTATAATATTAGTACGTATAGATTGAACTAGAATACAAGAAACGTATCGAAACGCCAGTCGTATTATTCGACCTTAGAACTGCAAGTAACGATATTAATTTACTGCCTCGTGGTTTGTTACATGTAAAGCAACGTGAATTACTGCTCGCTGTGTCGCGAACGACTCATAAATTGCGGTGTCTGTCTGTATGAAACCATTTAAATGGGGGACACTACCCTAGCAAACAATTTCTTTCAAGCCCAGGAGGGGCTTGTGACGTCACGCAGTGGCAAAAATTGTATCACATAGTGACGTCACGCATAATCTCCATTTACTGTATCTCCGTATTTATGTATTTACGAAACAAAAGAGCAAATACGTGTCTCATATTTTATTCATTTTTTAAAAGACATACTTTTTTTGTTAGCGTCCCGTTTACGTTGAGTTCTGGAGTAAAAAATATACAAGAAATCTCACAAGAAATCTACGACTAGTTACGGATCAACTTTTTTTTCAATTTTTTTTTTCTAAGAGAGAAGAATGAAAGGAGTGCCCTAAACTGTTCCTTCTCCGGATCCAAGCTGTCACTTTTACATCCATACTAATATTATACAGAGGAAAGATTTGTATGTAAGAATGTTTGTAACGAATTGGCTCCAAGGGTACTGGACCGATTTTTAAAACGTATTTTCAAATCAACTGTTGTATAATAGTGTCAATTGTAAGACGGATATTGGGATCGCTGTCAAATCCGGTTCGAATTGACAGATTTGAATAACGGCCGGATCTATGACATCAAACATTTAATTAAATATTATTAATCCATTGTAATTACGTAATGTGTTGTAGACACATATTCTATTCTATAGTATGGCTTGCCGCATTACTGAAGTTCAATTTTATTAAGCAGGCGTACTAAATTCCAACAATCAACTAATCCTACTGCACCACTGCTAGACATAGGCTCCGTCTAACAACCTTTTTTGGGTAGATTCCCAAATCGAGCAGTTTCTTATGATAGACGCAGCTGCCGCCGCGCCCCCGTCGCTTGATTTACCACCATTCACTAGATGGTAGTAGAACGTTCGTCGGCGGGCGATACAGCAATAACAAAGTCAAAGGCACGACAGCGGTGCGCTGGTGGTCCCTTGTACACAACATCGCGGCGCCAGTTTGCGCCAGGGCTTATAGTTAGTTAACGTATTTACTTATCAAAAGGTAATGAGGATTAATCTGGTGCTATAAGTAAGAGAAGACTAGAAACCTTATAAGCAAGATAATACACTAGACGAAATCCCACCAAACCAGTGAGCCTTAACAAGCGATTTCGTATTATCCAGTATATTTATGGTAAAGCCGTATTATATCTACAATATTTCAGCTGCATCAGTTTACTCCAAGACTATATGGAAGAAGGCGTGATATGCGTAGAAGTTATTTTTTCAACTTACATCAAGTGCCTGAATGACATGAAAACTATTAAGGTTAAGTAGGTATAAAACCTCTTTAAAGTTTTACTTAAAAGTAGTTATAAAACTAACATTACTGGCAGCCAAACCGAGCCTTCGATGAAAACGTCTGCCTGTCAAACTCAGCCATATTGCGTTTGGAGAGTTTTTGACATATTCCCTTTAAATTATTTTCTTGTTTGATGGAAGTGTATATTTTATATTAGGAGAGTTTTGTGATGAAGGTAAAAATATATAACTACATTAATATTATAGTTATTTACACTTTGAATTTTACATCATCTAGCTCTTCGTCGCAACTTCGCCGCGTGATTTAGGTTCCCGGGTTTTCCATGTTTTGCGAGGAACCCTATTCTATTTCTAACATAACAGTAGCTTTAACTTCCTCATGAATCTGGTTGACGTAGACAAAGTTCATGGATATTATGTACACCCAGTGTTTTCTAGTAGAAAAAGTAAACTGTAATACCCAGTATAATGGGTTGTGAAGGTCAGCACTCCATATTCTGACCCAGACATATCTTCGAAAGATTCTAGGCTAGGCAGAGTGTTTCTCGGTCTATTTAATTCCATCAGTTTGGAAAAAGCTAAATAAAATGAAAATCTTTGGTTCTTTATTTGCATAGTAGCCTTATTACGTACCTTGTATTTGAAGGTTTCTATGTAAATTCTTTACAGGTAATGACAGCGTCAGTAATGTCTGATGGATGTTAATAATGCACTTAATAACACCACTATATTTTCAGTGTAATGTAACCTTGTATAGGTGACCTAGACCTTCTATATTGGCTCTTGCGGTAGGATGTTTCAAATATTCAGTGGAGATTTTCAGGCCGTGGTTTGGACGTCCAAATTTTAATGTTGATAACGTAATCGATGGATTGTTTGAAAGATGATAGCAGAAAGAAAGGAATTAATGCTGCGATGACAAGTAATAGAGAGGAATGGAAGGAAAATACGCATTGCACTGATCACATATAAGTGCGTAAAGGGCAGGGAATTTATTATATAAAGATAGAAAGGGGGGATTATTAATATGGAGGGTACAAAGTGTAGTGACCTAGGAAATTATGCAATATCTTGGAGAAGGGATTAGACTTTGTCCAGCAGTGGAACAACTTAAGCCTATTGGTCACATTAAGTAAAATGAAATTATTTGATAATATTTTAAGTATGATTGTTTTAGAGTAAATTCGTTATTTTTTTCAGTACTGTGCAATTTGCCAATTACGTATCGAATTGTGGTTTTTACGATCATTGATTTGAGTTAAACCACTTGATCATCCTCGGCTGGTTGAGTTAAACCTCTTTTTAGAGATGTCTGTTTATTTATTTTAGTTGTAGTTTAAAACAATCTAGTGGGCTGATGAGACTGTCATGTTTACAATATAAAACCCTCAAAACTTAATATTTTATTTATTTTCATAAGTAAGTATATATTGATTAAGAATACAATAATAATACATTAATATAAAGTTTAGCTTGGACCAGTTGTTTGCGCCCGTCAGACAGTAAGTTTTTAATAATGTCTGAGTTTTAATGAAAAAATAAATATATTGATTTGAATTACAAATAAGCGTTTCATTTATCAATAATAGATTCATGATATCGTATTAAGTATATTTTTATTTATATTGTATAGTATAAAGTATTCATTAACTCATTAGTCTTTAAGGGGTCCGTTTTTTTTGTGCGTCGTTGAGTCCTTGTTCGAAGGGATTCACCAAGACTCTTGAAGCATAGGATATCGACACGACAATCATTATAATCAAACGATTTGATTTGACATAAAGCAGCAAAAAGTTTGATTCCGAATGAGATGGCGATACGAGTTGGCTGGACGTATCGAAACCTAGCATGAAAAAGCAATAGACCAGAGTAGAAGGGTGATCTTTAGTTGAAGTTAGCCGTGCCCTACAGGGCCCATATCGTGACGTTTAAAAGTATCTTTATAACTTATGGGGATTTTTTTTTTCAAGGCAACGAAATTTTATTCTAAGCATCGTGCGGCTCGCGTCGAGCAGTCCCCACGATCCAGCGTCGACCAGTCGGTCAGTTCCCCGGACATCCACAGGAGATTCCCCAGGGGCAGGGCGAAGGCCGAGAACTTTGAGAAACCTACCTTGGATGGCCAGTCGGCTTCCGAGACACAGTTGGTAAGAACAGCACCATAAATCGCAATAGTCTATAAATTTTTATTAACAACGGTTAACAGCTGGACGGTTACTTGTGAGTTAAAATATTTCTTCGTTAACAAGGCACGGGCTACATTGCTTCTCCATCGTATAAAAATGAAAAAACCAGGACAAAAAAATATTTGTAAAATTCAATTACATAGACGAGAATTTTCCCATCAGGTTAACAGAGACAATGAGCCACAGCCAGCCGTTTGTCGGCTAGAGCAGGATACGGCAAGAGGCGACCAGTGCTCGAGCCCGGAGCGGGGAGACGGCATGGAGCAGGGGAGCCCCGTACCCGAGACCAGCAGGAAGTGCATGAGGATGCATCGCCAGAGAGACGCGCCCAGCTTGCAGGGAGCATGCAGGCAGGAGAGGCCCAAGTGTTGCAACCGACAGACTATGCCCAAAGTAAGTTCGACCAGTTTCGAGCTCTCTAATCTTCCTTCAACTCATTCATCAGCGTCATTCAGAATAGGGGTAAAAACTGATTTTTATGACCTTCAAAATGATTGATCAAAAGAATCTGGAGCAAATGTTGGACACCTAAATGTTATATTTTTAAATTAATACATAATTATTATACATATAAGTACCCATAAACACGCTACAAAATCAAAATCGAACCCACGATCCTTGTCTAAGCAGTCAAGGTCACGAACCACTAGTCTAACAGGCCAGTCAAAGATAATGAATGTTTGTTCAACAGTTTAACTCAATTTCAATAGGGATGAGTACAATTTTTTATGTCATTCAAGAAGAGCTTCGAGCAAACGGGCAGAGCCCTTTGCCCATTGGGACAAGCCACAAACAGCAACACCTAAAAGGCTATTTAAACAATATATGGGAAAATAAAATAAAATATAAAGACATTTAATTCTACAAACAAAACAGTTAACCATAACAGCAGTTTTATAAAAACAAAGAGTACAATAATAGCAAATACAGATGGCTCAGCTGATGCTGTACCGGGACGAGCACGACCAGTTACAGCGCTGATTTCCAGCCGTTCCGTCTCCCTAAGTTGAAATGGGACAAGTAATATATTTAATTTATAAATCAATTAATTCTCAATACATTTATTACCAAATGAAACGAAGGCAAGCCTCTCTCCTTGACTTAAATTCGAAACATCTTCCTTCATCATCATCATTCAGAGCCCTTGTCGTCCCAGTGCTGCGCCTGGGATAGGCCTTCGACCTGATTCGAAATCTATATAGTAGAAGTCTTCAGTTATCTTAATACAACATAGTTAGATATTGAACAAGTAGCTACTTGAGAAGTTATATTAAGTTACACATAGGTGTGTTATCAGATACATTGCGGTCAGCGCAATCAGAACAATTATGTGTTCGGATTATACAGTTATAAGTGACATTCGAGTTTTTTTACTATTAAAATTAAAGGACGTTCTCACGCTAATTAGAAAATGATAGTATTGGAAGCATTATTGGATGTCGAGCAGTATTTAACTTCAATACTCGTGAACAACCTTGAAATTTTAAATTCTCCACATCCGTCCTTATACACACTTTTAACTTTAATAAAAAAAATTATAATACTTTTTTTTTGTTTCAGAAATCGAGATCGTGTAAGTATTCAACTCAAATTATTTAAATTACTGTGGAGTTTGCTTTTGCTCATGATGAAAAATTTTAGGTTCACCTTTGACTATGGACCCGGACGAGCCACTTTCGCGTCAGATCCGGGAGATTCACAACGACGCGCGGAAGAGCACCAGGATCATCAGAGATTCGAGGGCCAGACTGTTAGAGATACAAAAGGTAAACGCATACATACAAATTAGGGAAAATTCTTACTACAGCAGAGCGGAAGAGCATCGAAGCGTCTTCTGAGAAAGAAGGGTGCGCTTGCGCTTAAAAAACTTCTAAAGGTTAATTTATATTGCAGCGACTCTGCTATTAAACCTTTAGAAGTTTTTTAACTTGTGTTCCAATTTCATATGTTGAATGTAGTTCAAAGGACTAGCAATATCTGATGTGAGAAATAATTATAGTTGAATACTAGAAAAGTGACTACTTACGCAAAGGCGAGCTCTTTACGCGTTGTTCGCCGTAATGCCTGACTAATTGTAAGTCTGTTAGGTCCCAACAAAAGACAGGAACCGCCCGTATTTCCACTTGACTACAGGTGACGTTTACTACATATTGTGGGTTGAAAAAAAAACAGAATACAATAGTGTATTACATTTTATTGCAGTTAAGTTATATTATGCTGATACTAAAAGCTAAGAAGAGGTCAGGTGTCTGAACCGTTTCCCATTGATGTTATCAATTTCGTCTGTTGTCGACATTTTTACAAGTCCCGGTATTCTTTTGATGGATATTGAGATAGGCGTTTCCTTGGGACAAGAGATGTTGGGTGGTGCTAACCAACGAATTATGGCTAGTCCGAATTAAATCATGTTATTATATAAACTTCGTATTGGTATTGCCTTCACCTTTTAAAGACGAGTACAAAATGCCTGACATATTTTTTTAGCAAATGTACTTTCTGCTTCTCATATTATTTTATTAGGCATATTTCTTAAATATAAGAAAACTTACAATGAATAACCAAATTATGAAATTTGCAAGAAACGGAACGATTTCTTTTTAAATTCCGGTCAACTATGCAACCATAACAGTTATAGTTTAAAGTACAAGTAAATGCAGTTACGTTTCTACTAGATATTTTGCTCAAAAAAAAACATCAGGCGTTGTAGTTTTTTCATGTTAGCTGTTACGTAGTCCTTCTTCTACCTTCTTCTTCATCTTTATGACTGAGGGTCGCGACTATATTCTACTGTTGCACCTTCTACCGTTCTCCCATGCTATAATGTAGGTTAGGTGCATAATAAAAAACAAGTGACATGTCTGTGATTTTGGTACAGAAAACAACAATAACAGAGGCTGACGTGAAGGAGCTAGGTGAAAGGAACGAGCTGCTTCTGAGAGAGATGGAGCGCTTCGATCGCATGACAAAGAGCATCCAGAAGCTGGTCGGAGGCGAGGTCACCGTCCGGAAGCCCAAGGACGACCAGCAGCGTTGCATGGAATACCTGCCTGGCAGCACCTACGGTACACATTCAATTATTTGCCATCCCTTGCCAGGGTTTTTCCTACATTTCGAGATGACAGATTTTTTTTCAATTTGATTATTCCAGTAGTAGGTCAGCTTGCGTCGTTTTTGGTAACGTTTAAATTCTCCCAAAGTGCAGTTTAAAAATATTGATTAATATTGGCTTCGACCAGCTTTTTGGATTTTTGATGAAAAATCAAAATATACGTACTATTTATTCTAGTCGGTTAAAAATGGAGTGGATAAAAATTAAACTTCCACTTAATCATTCCAATATAAGTTTGTTTCAATACAAGTGAAATCGTTACTAACGTTAAAATGGTAGGAGGACAACTATTAAAAAAAAAGGGTTGTGAATGTTTTTGGTGTCAAGAGGGAAAAAATGTTTCTTGGAGTCAATATGATAAAAGGGTGGTGATAAACATGGAAAAAGGAAGATCCGGGAGTGAACAGGGGGATCACGAGCGCATCTGTTTGTCCTCGCAAAAGATAGAGAGATTCCAGCAGCTTGTAGCTTACCTTCATTAATTGGAGTATTACTTACAAAAGAAAAAATAATTAGAAGTTATAATTAAGAATTAGAGTTAATGTATTTACATTATTGCTTTTCTTCCCAGAACCGCCTCTCTACCACGAGATGAAGATGAGTCACCCGACAGTGCTGCTGGCGGGCCCGCGAACGCCCGGCGCAGGCGGTCTGCTTGTCTGCGAGCCGCCGACGCGCAGCAAATCCGTACGTCCCCAAACATGTCCCAGACGCAAATAATATAAATATAAATAAATAAAAAATGTTAAAAAAATTGAAAAAATATACTATTGTAACCGATCTTGTGTTTCTTTTAAGGAAATTGACCTGACTCGCAAGCTAAGTGAGAGCTACGACATGCAGGAGAAACTTGCTGCCGATAATGCTGATTTAGAAGTCAAGAGGTTTCGTTTTGGAGCATTGTTTTAGTAGTTCTGGTAAAGATTAGTAGAAAAGATAGATAAATCAGCACGAGACCTATGAAATTGACGGAATGTGGCTATTGTGGAAGATCCTATAACCCTTACGAGTAGGCCCAACATTATTTCGTTTTTTTTTTTCATCTTATGATAATTAAGTTATCATACAATGCCATTTCATGTCGCCTCTTTATTCCAAAAAGGTTCACGGCAAAGAAACTAAAAACAAAACTAATACATAGCTGTGCAGGCTAATAGTCTATTTATATCATTAACTAAAAAGTTTTGCACAATGTCACTGGCCAAAAACTGTCAGTTGAGAAAAATAATTCAAAATTGGAAGCAACGATCTAGGTGTCAGCTGTCATATAAATCATTCGACTTACAGCTATGAACAACAACAATCCATAACAACATCAAAATCAATAAAAACATGTTATTATAATAAAAACTTGAGCATTACAATGGATACATACAGGTACGTACTTGCAGGTATATATTGTATAAGGAGTTGATGACCAAAGACCAGAATCTAGAGACTTGTAGAGCTCAGATCAAGCGGCTGCAAGGCGAACTGAAACTCATGAACAGGGAGAACAGCTTGCTCCATGAGAAGTTGGATAAGAATAATCCAAAGGTGACGCCTTCTCATAATGAAAAGATATCCATAATTATAAATTTGAAAATCAAGGAGATAGTTATAACCAAGGAAGGATTTTAAGCGCCTTGTAGGTAGTGTTCGCAAGTATGTCGACTGTTATGTATGAGGTCTCGGGTTCGAATCTTGAGCCGGGCAAAAATTGTTACTGGGTATTTTCGTTAAACCGCCTGCCTGTGTAATGGCCGGTCAGTAGCCGCCTGCAGTTAGGCGGTGGTAACACTGATTAGTAGATGATTGGTGACGCTACGATATTCGGTCAGCGGGACATTAGTGATAATTATTTAATGAATGAAGAATTTATTTCGACTGACACATCTGGTTTGAAGTACAGTATGAAGATGATCTTCGATATAGATGACGATTCTTTACATGAATTCGTGTAAAACCATGAACGTTCTTGATAGGTCAGTCAAATGAAGTGTCTACACTGACTATTCTGTGGTAGGTTACTAAGCACACCAATTTTTTTTCACTGAGCTTTTGTTTCCAATGACTCAGGGCGATGCGACTGCCTTGATTCAAGACTCTACATGTCAACAAGATACAGATAATTCAGAACCGGTGAGCCATTACTTATTTTTCTTTAAAACTGTCGTTTTTGAACAATAATTTTAGTTATTGCATTTTATTCTTGTGGAACTGAACAAAAATGTGGATGTAACTGTTTTCAGAACGGGAACACTGTTGACACAGCGCATGCAGATGAGCTTCTAAACAAACTAGAGAATTACAAGAGTTCTACAGACCAGTTAGTACGTATTTTACATTTATTATGGGCACAAAATATTTTGATAGCAGTAGCCTAAACCTGCGCTGAATTTTGAATTTTCTTCCCTCATTACTAGTCCACACAAATTGGTCTGATTTTCAAGAACAACGGGGTTTTGAATTCTTCGGATAGCATTTCGTGGCTTTAATACCTATGTCGAATACAACAACAAAGGGTAGCCGTGTGTGTGTTCAGGATAGCCGACATCAGTGGGTTTTTCAATGAAACACTAGAGCATGTTTCATCACCTTTTACTCTTTGTTATCATTACATAAGACAGCTCCCAAAATTTCCCGCCCGTCGCCTCTTACTGGTGCTAGGCCAGAGAGAACAAGCGGCGGATCTAACTCTCCAGCGGCAGGCTGTCGTCTAGTTGCTTTAAAATCTCACATTAGTAAACGCGATAATCACAGAGTTGCAGACGTGTCCTTCCCGTTACCAAAGCACCCTAATAAACTCTGTAAACCAGTTGTTTTATGTAATAAACTCAACAAATCGTAATCGTGGTATTTTCACGATAATCCTGTTTTTCCCGCCAATCTTTGACAATATTCACGTCCCAACTATGTTTTTATCCAAGTATCCTGCTTGACGTTTACCAATGTGCCAGTATTAAAACAGATCTTATTATAACCAAAGAGGTTTCACAAACAAGTTTGAAACCTATTTTAAAACAAATAAGTTTCTATTCTCCGACATCTATACTAATATTATAAAGAGGAAACCTTTGTATTTTTGTATTTTTGTATTTTTGTATGTTTGTATTGAATAGGCTCAAAAACTACTGGACCGATTTCAAAATTTCTTTTACCATTACTTAGAGGGATTCTTCCGAATCCGTATAGGCTATATTTTATCCCGGAAAATAGATAGGATTTTTCGTGGTAGTGAAAATTGTGGAGTAAGTCGACGAAAAAACTGCCGTACGTTAACGATTCTCGCGAACGCTGCCTAAATGGTTAGAGATGTATGGTTGACTTCTATAGAAAAGTTGTAGAACTCAATAATGCCTACAAAAAAGTCCGCGATAGTATAAACCAAACATTTATATTTTAGCCATTATAACCACTTTTCCATAGAATAAAAGTAATTAAAATTATTAGCCTATGTTTATTGAGCAAGATTGTTTCAATAGCTATAAATTACTTTTTATTTTATTCCAATCGGAGAATTCATTCAAAAGATATTACGAATTTAAAATTGTAATTGGTATTAAAATGAATGATGGCCGCCGGCCGATATGTGTCGCACGACTCGCACGGCGATACCGCAGAGGGGGTGCACATCTATGAAGAAATAAATGTCCACCCGTGCGAAGCCGGGGCGGGTCGCTAGTATATATATATATATATATCTGAATGAAAATAAATTTATTCCAATTTACCTAGAATTTAAAACTGTATTCCTTCCCTTATAAACTACAATAAATTATGAATTTTAGAAAGTATAGATCTTGATTATAATTTTTTTGTTTTTCCATTAATCCGGACCAAATTTAAGTAGATTTATACAAAAATTCAACAATATTAAGTACCTAATATTATAACTGGGACGCAATTCAGAATCTCCAATTAGTGCTAACGAATCTTGTTGTATGCTCTTAACTCTATGCCGTTGTAGGTCTTTTATAGTAGAAATTTTTATTAGAGTTTTGTAGCAGTAATAATAATTGATACGTAACGAAGTTAATTTAAACTGAAGTTCTTTCTAATCTAAAAGATAGGTTGTTTTTATTTCTCATTGGGTCACTAGCCTAAGTTATAATATATGTTAGATCTACTTTTTATTTATGTATTGTAATTTTTTCTAGGAAAAGCTGTTGGGTGGTTTGGAGCTGGAAGTTCACCATATTCGCAAGGAAATGGAGCAGGTGAAGGGAGCGGCCGGCAGTGCGTGCCGCGGCGGTAGCGCCAACGGGCCCAACACTTGCTTCGACCAACCGGTAGCGTCGCGAGCCATGCCTTAAAATTAACTACCAATGACAATGCTTTGACTTCACAATCTGACCAATTATGGATGTTTTTTTCTTATTAGTTTGATGTTCGGATTGTGAGCGATGAATGGCGATAGTATTGTCTCCTGCGATCTAGGGGAACTCTGTTTGAACACATTTTTCATCTATTTATTTGTCTATATACTCTTTATTTATTTATTATTTTACAGTATCTAAAACTTATAAAAGAACGCCAAATAACCTTTTTTTTTCGGACATCATTACGATTTTAAATAAGTTTTTAAATGTTGCTTATAATTTTCAGGGGGGACCACCCGTACCTCCGATGACAAGAGCTGTAAGTTTTTATGGTACCTGATTTAAACGTGAAATAAGTCTGACAATATATTATGAAGATTAAAAAGCTATTGTTCACTCAATCTGGAATTAAACCAGTTGTAAAACAACATAATCCATTATTGTATTTAAATACTTCATTTTGATTCTCGTTTTCGTTTCAGTGTGGTGTTTGTCCACCTTGCCCAGCACCATGCAATCCCAATGCACCACCGGTAAGAATACAGCGTGACGTCTGATGCCAACAACACATAGCATGATGTTATCATCGGTACTCATGTGCGTTTGGACTTTCAGACACCCGCCGAAAGGGAAGTACAGAAACTAACCCTTCAACTACGACAGACCGAAGAAAGTTTCAAAACAAAAGTTGCAGAGGTACACAATCTTAGGATGAATACTTCAAAATATATTTTTTACTCCTTTATTTCCATTATCTCACCAAGTAAGGACTAGATAGTTGTCATCTCTACAGACATATTTTGTTACTGAATTATTTCTAGCACTGACACGAGTCTTGAACTAAAAATTCAAAATGTGTAACGCATCTTGGTTGGTCTTAAGTACACCTATCGCCATTTATCATATTCAGGTATTCATGTATACGCTAACATGGTTGATTGAAGTAAGTATTGGATCTGATGTTGCTACTGCTTAAAGCGATCATCGATTTATGAATGCTACCTTCAGGCATAGACTTGTTTTTAAGATTTGTAGTTTAACCATTACGCCCTGTCTATCTCGTCATATAGCACCAAGTATTATACATATAAGTGAAAGGTTAATTTTTTTATGGCTTGAGTAATGCAGAATTTATAAGAGCAACAAAATGGATAAAACTAAATCTAATAACGATAATCCACCGACAGTGCGCAATGCTTAGATCAGAACTCCTGAAAAAGAAAGAAGAGCTGGAAAAGGAAAGATGCCAACATCGAGAGGTCCAGAACAAGTTGCGAGAGTTGGAAATGAAGTTCGAAGGACTGGCGACTCACACGAACATGCTGCTTGGAACGAAGGAGCAGGCCTTTGAGCAGGAGGTCAGCGTGAGGTCCTTGAAGCAGTGCTACAGGGAGGCTCGGGAAGAAATAGATGAACTGAGGATCTTGATGAAGGAACAGAATGATCAACTGCAGGACTACAGAGTCAAGGTGGGTTCGGGAAATAATCAAGATAATCTTCACGATTTAATGATACTGAAATTAGGAAACAGCTTTTATATATTATTGGCGGCGGTGTATATAGACAAACGGAACGTTTTATTCTGATCTATTACGACTTGTAGGTAAAGTATAATAATATGTCAATTTTAATATTATTGGGTATATTGTTTTTAATTAAAGCAGTATTTTTTGTCCATCATTTTTATCGTCGATTTCTTTGTATACCGTAGTTCCTTCAAGCGCAACAACTTGTGGAGGAGCAGCGCCGACAAATGGACATGATGGATATGGACAATACCAGGATCAGTGAACAGATCAACCTCGAGATACAAAAAGTCAAGGTACTCTTCATATACTAGGACTTAGACTGAAAACCCTACCAGTCCATAAATGATAGGATGAGTAGGAGCAATTCTATTATAGTGAAAGGGGGTGAATACAGAATTGTTTTTTCAATATTTTACAGATTAAATGTTAATTCCAATTAAATTATGACCAAGTCCTCGACTATTTAGTAAATATAGCAAAGTTTTTTTATTTGAAACTAGCTGTGTCCTGCGCTGTCACCCGCGTAAGGAGTTTCCGTTCCTGCAGGCTTACTACCGAAACTGGTTTGGTTCTGTTTTTGATTCTGTATCGAGCTTGATTCGGTTCTCGATTCAATCATGAATTCGTACTCCCGAACCAAACCGAATCAAAAACCGAGATCCAGTTATGACCGAGTGCTATTTTCATCGCTAGCGGTAAACTTTAAACTACGTAATCATAACGTAGTCTTTGGTTTATTTATTTTTATTTATGGTATTCAATAATAATATGTCTTGTAACATTTGATGACCAATTTTCTCATTATGTTATTCTCGTTCGAGCTTAGTTACAACTCGTTTCACAGCAAGATCTGGCGCTAGTGTCGGGTTCTAGAGTACAAACTCGATCTCCTCGAAACAGAACTCGATGCAGTCGGGAGTGAGGCCCCTGATTTCCATTCACTCACGCTATTTTATTATTTTTATTTTTTATTTTCACTATTTTCAAAATATGAAATTTAAACATTAATAAGTTATTTATTTTCTACTTTAATAAAAAACCTTGTCCTGACAATATCAAACACAATAACAAAAAAAATCGTCTTAGTGCAGTCTTTCAAAAGTTATGCGCTTAGCAACACATTTGGCAATTCATTTTTATATTATAGAAGACAAGCTCATGCCCGCGGTTACACCCAATATACACAAAAAAAATAATAACCTACCTCGAGGACCACTCAATCTAATGGTGAAAACAGCATGAAAATCAGACAGACGCGGCCAAGACTTCGTTTTATAATATGTAGTAATGATAATTATACGCATGATTGGAATCCTCTTCAGAAGTCTTTATTCCCCTGAAAACATGGCTATTCACCCCATTTTTCGTATAAAAGGTTATATGAATTTTTATTACACTCACTGGTACCTAAAATAAATAGTTTAAAAAGCCTAAAGTAACAAACCTATTCATTTGGTCTTGAAATCTATGATTCAAATGATCTGAATCTGAAATGTACATTTAATAATTAAAGTCTAAAATGTAGAGATGGGTCTAAAATTAATAAGCTGCTAAATTAACACTGCTAAATTTTTTTAGTGTCAACACCTGTTAAATAAGTTCTGAGATAGCTGTTAAATTTAGCAGTCACAACTCACAACAAAACTGGGATATAGAGTTCAGATTACAAAAAAAAATAAATCATTACTTAAGGTCGAGCGTGTTAATTTAATGAACTGCTAAGTGCTAACTGCTGAATTTGGAAATAGTCTATTATAATATTTAACTAGTGTTAAATAAATAAAGACTGATTTTCGTTACGAAGGTTTACGCGAGTTTGTTATCTAGGTAGTAGGTGTAGTGTTGTGAGTGAAAATTCCAATTGTTTGACTGTTTATTTTTGTAGTGTTGTTTGCGTTTGAAACAGAATACCTACTTACAAATTGGAAGAAAACAACTAAAATAGATATACAACGCCAAAAAAAAAGTGAAATATGGAACTTTTTTACGGATAGCGAAACCGTAAAAAAAATTGGTAGTTGTAATTTGTGTAAAAAAACTATTTCATACAAGAGCTAAGTTTCAAATTTAACAGTTGCTAAAAATAACTGCTAATTTTAACTGTTAATAAAATATTTTTAGCATTAGCATTTAGCAGTGTTATTATTTTTTAACGTTTAAGCCCATCTCTACTAAAATGTACCATACAGAACTACAGATATGGCACAATATTTTACATAAATTCTTAAGCTGTCGTCACTATCGTGAGAGCAGCTTCCAAAAATATAAGCTTAGATGAGCTTGGCAATCGCCTAAATTGAAAATAGGAAATAGCTGTAAGTTAGCAATACTACTGTCAAAGGGCACAGGAGACTTATATAAAGTCATGTAACGAAACCATAGCGCGATCTATTTCGACGCCAATGCCATCTAGTTTGAAAAATGGAAGTTTTGGAAATTACTGTTTTTTCTGGATTTACTCAAATTATTCCCTTAAACAAAACTCAAAATATCCATTTTGGAAATGAACAGATTTTTTGGGTGAGTTATATACCATGCAACAGATGATTCAATGATTAAATATAACCAAATTATTGCGTACTTTGAGTTCTGTTTTGGTGTATTTAACAAACATTTTGGACCAGCCAATAAGGAAAATAGATATCTGATTTTATTAACATCATTTAAAAAAATCAATGAATACGTCTATTAGCATTTCTTTGGGTGTAAACTGTTTTAGTGTTAGGGGTGAAATTGTGAATTTTGTTAAGACACTAGTGCCATCTACGCGTTCAGTTTGGACGTATAACTCAGCTGTGAGATATGAATTTATGTGAGACATAAATTCCCTTTGAATTTCAATGTTTTGGTCTGTGTTAAACATGTTGTATTACTGTCGAGTTTTTGTTGCATATTAAGGGTTTCGTATCGTATGATGCAAAAGGTATGAATCCAATTTATAAAAATTATTCGTTACAGTTAAAATGAGATTTTAACCTGCATTGTTTTGGGAGACTTTTGACCGAGAAGAACAAACTTAAAAAACAAGCTTACTAGCAATGAGGGTCGCACATTAATATTATTATTATTCTTGTTTACCCCTCGTGCTAAGTTAACCGCTTGTTTTTGTTTTGTGGGTTCACGTCGGTAGTGCGATTTGTACCGGCAATTAAATTTGAATTTGGCATTCGACTTGATGTTCGGTACTCCCATTTTGGCATTTTTTTAAATCCTTAAAATGTCTTTACCTTTTTTGATGTTACAATAACAATACTTTGTGAAGAGGCCGTAAAGCTAATGACATCCCAATATCATTTTAGCTTAAGTTCCAAGAGAAGTTACAAGAATTGTCACCGATCCCTGACTTGCTGAAGGCGACCCAAATGCGGCTAAAGGACGCCCAGCAAGCGCAAGCCATTGCTGAGCACAATGCCGAACAGCTCGCCAGGGAACTCAACTGTGCTAGAGAAAAGGTAATTATTTATTTAAACTTTATGCACAGTTATAAAAATAAAGTACAATGGCGGGCATTCTACAACTCAACCAAGCGTGGTGAAGAGACAAGTGTGTGCAGTATCTAATACCGAGTGATGTACTTTGAGACACCATTAAGGACCAGTAGAAATATGAAGAAGTTTCACGTATCACGATGGCGTAGAAAATTTTTAATGTGCAAAAGCATTGATTGGTTAACTATAAGGCAAAATTCAATTTCAGAACTCGATATAAGCTTTTTTCAAATGATTAGCAATTTGTTTAATGGTGATGAGTCTATCGGGTACCGGGTTTTAGTATCATTTAATACTGTAAGTAAACAAAACATTTGTTCCATTGACATTTTCAAATAGTACTATTTTAATATTCTGACCCTGTTTTAAGTTCCTATAAGAAATGAATGTGCCTTATATGTGATTTATTTATTCTTACCAATTCTTGTTTCCCAGGTCCACGTACTATTGCACAATAGCCTGAAACCATCTGAGAAACCGTCGGAGAAGTCAGCGGATGACAAACAGATGGCCATGTTGCAACAGAGGATCGCGCAACTAACTGACGCTAATGTTGCACACAAGAATGAGATCGACCGGCTCAAGTATGTTCATTATTAAGTATTGTTCATAATGGAATATCAGCTAAAAGCTTTAACCAACCGGAGAGTCGAAATTTCACGCATGACTTGCGTGGCTTCTTTGGGACGTTCATCAATGACATCCCAGATCTTTACCATCTTCTTCTTGTGCCTAAGCCTTTTTACCCAGGCTACCAATCTCATCGGATTCAACTGAATAATGCAGTGACTGTTATCTGATCTTCCCAACCCAATTTATGTTAAAACATCATCTACATTAAAACTGATGTCAATATTGTAATTACTTAATGATCGTCAAAGTTCAAAATATTATGACAGTCGAAACCAAAGACTTAACTTACTTTCCGAGTCACGGAGGGGACTTAACTTACTTTCCGAGACACGGAGGGATCACGGATTGTTTCCGTGGATCAACAGAAGCAACCGCGATTTAACCTTTTTTTATACAAAATACCTATTTCACACAAAAAAACATAGGTACCATTAGCAAAATACTTGATAAGTATCTTAATTCTGTGCAGGTCAAACGTTATTCGTATGGAGGAAGCGGTGCTAGCGAACGAGAAGCGTTTACACGAGAAGATGCACGAGTGTGCGCAGATCGGCGGCGAGCTGGACCGCGCGCGGGACGAGGCCGCGCGCGCGCTGCAGCGGGCCAACGAGCGCACCGAGACTATACGCAAGTGAGTGAACGGGTCTCGAACTAAGTATCCACTAGAGGCAACCTCATGCTTATAATAATAAATGTGGACAACATCACATACATTGCTCCGACTCCAAAGTAAGTAGCTAAAGCACTTGTGTTATGGAATCAGAAACAACGAAGGTACCACAAGCACCCAGACCCGAGACAATGTAGAAAAGTGTTTTTCTACATTGACCCGTCCGGTGATCGAACCCGGGACTTCAGAGCTGGCGACACCTTGAAAACCGGTGTATACGCCAGTCGACCACGGAGGTCGTCAAACTGCTTGAACTGGAGTCACGCCGCTGGCCTTGCAAATATTTTTGGTGTTTAAAAGAGCCTCAGTGTGATCCGTGCGTTTAGTGAAGAAGGGCATGCTCACTGCTCAGGGCGTAACTGAACTGAACTTTTATAAAAGTGGTTATAGGTATGGGTTTTGAAGTTGGTATTTTTTTTTGTTAAAAACATTATTTATTTTTGGTGCGGATAATCGTAGTAACTTGAGTTTCTAATTATTCCGTACCACAGTGAGTTGATCGACATAATTTGTTTTCCTTTTAACCGTTAAGGAATTTTATCTGCCATTTCAGCTCACCCGAATAACCCGAAAGAATAGGGGCCTATTCGACCATCGTTATAACTTTTATTCGACGAATAAAATTGACGTTTGACATTTTCTGTATAAACAACATGCAAAATTTAAAAATTATTCCTCGAACAAATTCCCATTCGCAAAACTTGGATAGCTTAAAACGTAGCTATGAAATTTTACGATTTTCATCGATTTCCATGGGATTCCATCATCTGATCATGTCATGGAGACAACGGAACCATTACGGGAGTAGTAACTTTAAAAAAATTGGATATCGGTTTACAATTGACGGATATAGTATAAATACATATATAGTCGAACACAGAATCTCCCAGCTTTTTGAAAGTCGGTTAAAAATGGAGTTATAACCCTATTTGTCATCATCATCATTATCATTATAATTAATTCATCATCTGTATAATTAATATCTACAGCCCCTTATTCCACTTCAAAAATAAGCTCAAGCTTTTCAAGTCAACTGGTTGTTTCAAGGATATATTTTGTTCCGTGATATTCGGAAATTGTATAACGTTGGAGTTAACACTAGTCATCTTCATGAATCTTTTACCTCCAGGTGTATGCAGACAACTGTAGCTGAACTAGAGAGACAACTAGCCGCTACTAGAGCACAAGTGAGAACAGCAGAAAAAGATCGCGAAGAAGTAAGTTCATATAATGTATTAGATTTTACTGCTCTATAGACAAAGGACGCGTACAAATCACAATGGCGACGGGTTTTTGACCGATCTTCATATACTCTTGAATAAATTTATCCAAGTGATAGGCTGTAGGGCTACAGATGTACATGACTCGACGGAATGCTGAGTGGTGCAGTCCATCACGCCAACCACCACAGCGGCACGTGCTGTGGGCGATCTTCCTCGCCTAAATCTAAGTTCTATTCACTGCATTATCATCTACAAAATATTTTAATAAAGTAGTAGTAACATCAAACTTTTTTCTCGTGTTCGCCAGTTACAAGTCCGCATGCAGTGCCAGATCCGGCGCCTGAACGAGAACTTTGAACAGGCGCAGCTCCGTATCCTCGGACTGCAAACGCAGGTCCAAACCCTCAGGAGGACGGTGTCCAGCACCGGTGACGGGGAGGGCGACAACGAACAACAAGAATGCGCCTGTAAATCATTCTTTGAACATCCTTGACCACACAGACGCAGCTGGTAGATAGACTTCAAATGTCCTTAAGACTCCAAATTGGTCTACTCAAAGTTTGTTAATGTCAATACCTATCAAAGCTGGAAGCATCGCCTGTAAGGTCCCTTTCAATTTGAGTATCGTTTTACGCTAAAGGTTCTCTCAGTATTTTAAAGACTCATCAGTATTTGTGCCACTTTTCGACTTAAAACGTTATACAAGAAAATTCGTTTTTACTTACCTGTCGAGACGTAATATATTGAAGACTGGACCGTGATTAAGCGCAGAAATATTATACCACCACTCTTCAGCTCAGCTGTTGTGTATTTTCCGTCTGGGACTGCTTTAAGTGTCATAAATACTATTCGGTCTCCTGCGTGGTGTCCTTCAATGTACTGTCTTTGCTCACTGTTCGGCTACCTTCTCCAGGTAGACTGCCCAAGCTGATCAGGTTGAAGGAGCATAATGAGGACGCTGGAATACGTCAATGATCGACATTGGAGGAACGTCTCCCTATTGGGAATAACAAACTTGTAGATAATTAGGATGAAATATAATTATCCTTTTTGTAGAAAATGTACGAAATTTTGAAAGGGGCTTTTTGTGTGGTTCCCATATTTTTGCTGGCGTTCGCTTGTAGACTACTTTTCTTTGTGTTAGGTATTTTGAGGCTGCTTGTGTAAGTAATAGTGATGAATATATGAGCCGTAATGTACTAAATTGCAAAGTAATTTTGAAGCTAATACATATTGTGATAAAAATATACAAGTGTTTTATTTTATTGTCGTTCTTTATTAAACAAGATACAAACAACCAAAACTTATGGATAAACTGCAATCTATGCAACGTAAAATCTTAAACCTAAGTTAGGTACTATAAACATATAACGACTAGATAGATACAAACATCTTATTTTACCCTGAAATGTCTTATTTAACAATACAACATCGCTCACAGAACCCTGCCAAATTGATATAATGCGAATAATTAACTTACAATACGATATGAAATCCTGGACCTGCGATAAACTTTGGTGTTATTGTACAATTATCATTACTTTAATAGCCAAGTAGGTACTATTTATTACATTTTGTTTAACATTGACTGGCTGATGACTTTATCAAGCCTAAACAAGTCAATGATAATGTAAATAGATGTCGACATCACATACATTGCTCCTAATCCAAAATGAGTAGCTTAAGCTCTTGTGTTACGGAATCAACAAACACCCAGACCCGTCCGGGGATCAAACCCGCCATCTCAGAGCTGACACCTTGAAAACCGGTGTGCGCGCCTCTCGACCATGAAGCGAAAAAGGTGGTCAAAAAGAATTTCAACGATTTTTACAGATGTTTTTGGGATGCGTACTCGCAGCGCAGAAAACTGCCCTAAATATTATTCTTATTGATTTTAGAAAGAAGGAAAAACTCGAACCTGCGACTTCTGGTTCAACGCACCAGTTGCTTTGCCAACTAAACTACAGAGGTCACTGCCCGAGCATTCAAATGTTTCTTTCCCTGTTCTGTTGCACGTTTTGGGTCGACGTGTGCGTCATCTGATCAATCTAACATACGACTTTTTTTCCTTCGTTCTATTTGTATTCAATTTAAAAGTAATTGTTTCGCATGAATGCGTATACAATCAATGAGACGCTTTTTACTGCGATGCACTCTTTCAAGCTCGTAGACTTTTACGATGCGACGTTGCACCGCAGCTTTGTTCAAAACTTGTTCAAGAGTTAGTTCGTTCCTAATTACTAAACAGGTGAGTATATAGGGTGGGTTCAAAATGATCGTCATTCACACCATTCCGAAATGCTTCATTGATCAGCAATCTGCTTCAACTTCGTTCCGCCAGCTTTCTCCGTCTCTTGGTCCCCTTTTACGATGTGGACGTTACCAGATATAGCGTAGCAGGACCTGAGGGCCTCCTGCGCTAAGTGAGTGTCTCTGTGTGGAGGGCAGGCTACCTCGTGGAAGATGTCGATGGCTGAGCTCATCGCCGATATGGCTTCCTCAGGATGTTCTTCGTCCATCAACTTGGCTCCTTCCTAGAATAAGATAAAACTTACGTAATGTATAACTTCAGAACTGAGTCCAAAAAGAAACGAAAAATGTGAAAGTAATAAAAAATGGAATAAAATTTTCACACGTGTTATCGGTTGCGGTGTAATAGAGAAAAATACCAAAATTCAAAGGTCGCGGCTTAGCTCGTAATTTTTACAATTTGCAATTTTCCCTCAGGAACTAATTAAGGAATCGCGATTAAAAGGTAGCCTATGTTCTTTTCAAATTCAAAGGCTACATGCATGCCAAATTTCATCCAAATTCGTTCACCCGTTTTTGCGTGATTGAGTAACAAACATCCTTTCACATTTATAACACCGTTCAGTTTTCGGAGAACATAATATATAGCTCAGAATTTTCATTATTTCTCATAATTTTTTTGCATCGTGGCTAATAACCATTACACCACCTTTAAACAGAAAAAAATCATCAAAATCGGTCCATTTGGAAGCTACGAAGCCAAATTAGAAGCAAAAGTTGAGAAGAACGTGAAGACCACTTTTCTCACTTCTTGTTTGAAGGAGTTGGTCTTACAATTCCAATTTGTTTCCTTTTTGTCGCACAAGTAGTACTATTCCTGTTGTTGAACTCCCTGTTTGTTATTTTTTTTAATTACCTATTGTTATTAATTATATTAGTAATTTTTCATCACGCGTTTAAAGCAAACGGAGAGAATACAGAAACATATTGTAGAAGGACATAGATCTCAGTATTTCCAGTCGTCGTATTGCGACGGATACAGTGACACTGATTTAAAATAAAAAAAAGCAAGTCGAACTCGCTATCCGAGGGTTCCGTCCAAAGACTATCTTTCTTATAAAATTTTCATATCACGGTGTTTGTAATGAAACTCCTCCGAAATGGCTCGACCGATTTTCGTGAAGTTTTGTGTGCATATTGGTTAGGTCCGCGAATAGGACGACATCCATTTTTCACACCACTGAGTGATAGTGGTGGCCTTTTCCAGATTTTTTTTAATATGGCAGAACAACGTTTGCCGGGTCAGCTAGAATTTTTATAATTTTATTGCCAATGTAAACTATTTTAAATTATTCACTAAAAACTAAACAAAAGATGAAACTGACTTAAATGAATAAAAAATATCTTCATTTGTGCTTATCCTACTTAATATTATAAATGTGAAAGTATGGATGTTTAAATGTTTGGATGTTTGTTACTCAATCACGCAAAAATTGCTGAACGGATTTGGATGTAATTTGGCATACATGTAGCCTTTGACATGGAAAAAAACATAGGCTACCTTTTATCCCGATTCCTTAGGTAGTAGGTACCCGAGGGAAGATTGAAAATTGTTTCCGAGCTAAGCCGTGGACAGACAGCTTTGAAATTTGGTATTTTTCTCTATTACAACGTAAGCTGCCACACGGGTGAAAATTTTATTCCATTTTTCATTACTTTCACATTTTTATTTCTTTTTGGAGCCAATTCTGAAGTCTACGCAGAAGAAGTCGCAGGCAGAAGCTAGTAGAACATCATTTACAGTGTTATTACTATCTATTTAGATATTGTAGAAGGTTCTTAAAATCAAAATAGCGCCATCTTGCGGCAAGATTGAGCAGCGTGTGGAGCGGAGTCCTTGATTTGAGTAGCTATTATGAGTGTAAACGAAGAAAATACTTTTAAATCTGACCCAATCAAAGACATTGTACTCTACTAACATACATTACAATGTCTTTGGATCCAATACTATAAATAACGTAAAAAATCAACTATGACCGTTCAAAAACTAGCAAAATGTAATAATATTACACCGCAGAAAATTCTTTAGTTTTCCGGAACACCAAGAGATGTCGTTACTAGTCTAACTCGAACTCAAAGAACCTTAGACTTGGATCAAGAACAGTAACTCATGATCTAAGACGCACTTATTTTGAAAGTCTAAATATCCCGCGGCGTTTTTACTGACCTTACTAAAGTGTCAGAGAGGTGTCTAATAAAAAAAAGGATATTTGTTTTTATGGATTTGAGTGTAAAATGTTCTCTGTGGATTAGAGATTTGACGTAAGTTGAATTGAATGGGTTGCGTAGTATCGCTATTACCGATAAATGATCCGAATTTATTTGAGCGTCTTATTATCGATTAGTTTTGTCTACGTATCGCTTTCGATAACAACTAAGCGGCGAATTGCCGTCATGTGGTTGCTGGGTTCGAAACTCACCCATTGCACTACCCACGTTATTCAGCTTAATAGAAGGTGTGACCCACATTAATAGTTTTTTTTTAAAACCTTTTTTTTTTAATGATAACAGCTGTTTCTATTTTGATTATCTTTAAGTCAAGAGATATTATTGTAACCAGCGCTTCCGTTCAAGGACTTTAATAAGTATAAAAAAACTTGAGAGGTTTCAAGGGACACCCGGATGGAACGAAGTTCCTTTCGATTAATTAGTGAAGAAATTTTAATAAAATTAAAATAATAATTATGTACAAAAAAACTTGCACTCACACTCAATAAAAATAATCGTCGCGACACCTCACTGTTCAATGTGAAATAGAAAGACGATACGAAAATAACTGGCTTGCTTTCTGAGATAGAGAGAGAGCGAGAGAGAGAGATGGAGAGCAAAAAGTGTCGTTACAACTTTTCGTCTTAATTTTTTCCGTCTAGCCCCCTTTCGCAACGCGCGATAAGGAACTTCGTTCCAAAAATATTAGGATATCCTTATAATATACGACATAATTGTTATGACTGACCTGGTACTGCCTGACACATCGATTGATGGTCTCCATGCTGATCTTGACGTGTTCTCGCTCGATGGGCGTGGAGCACTTAGCGCACCTTGTCGGCAGGCTGTGCAAGTTCGCGCGGTACTTTGACGAGCACGCAATGTTTGGACACCTGAGGTAATAATGTAAGCTGTAGAACTCAATATGGCTAAATCTTACTTCTATTAGGCTTCGGTGGTATGCGTAATGTAGGAGGTAGACTTCTAGATTAAGGTCTACTGGACACGGTATTTTTTCTTGTCTCCAATTTCATTACGTTCAATGCATACCTGTTATTTCAATGGCAAAATATAATTTATATGCTCCTACTAATTTAAAACTGTTTAGAAAGTTATACGTTAACAAAATTTTGATATTTAGTTTAAACAAGCTTTTGCTTGCGGCTGCGCCCGCATGGGCGTCGCTCATCAGTTATCAGAAAAAATAAACCTATGTCCTTTCGCAGGCTCTAGACTATCTCTGTACCAAAATTCTTTTGAATCGAATCTGATCACGGACAGAGTTACTTTAGCATTTATTATACAACGTGTTACGAAATACCACGTAAAAATATATATCTAGCTGTGACCCGCGCTTTCACCCGCGTAAGGAGTTTCCATCCTGATTTCCATTCACTCACGCAATTTGCAAGTTATGTTTTTTTTTTTAATATTATTTACTTTTATAAACTTGACCTCACAATAACGAACACAATAAAAAAGAATCATCCAATTTGGTGCAGTCGTTCGAAAGTTATGCGCTTAGCAACACATTTGGCGATTCATTTTTATATTATAGATTATCAAAGCCAAACATTTTGTCAACCCTAGTAAGCGTTCATGTCAGGGAACCAACAGAAAGGCCTATGTACCTATTTAACCTAATAATTGTCTTTAATAGTTTTTAAATTTTTCATTCATAAATGAATGTTCGGCTTTACGGGCAGTTTTGTAACATCCTGTATTAATAAGTAAGTTATGATTAACTGGACGCCTTCAACTGGCAATTCTCAATCGATACAAAATATGGAAACTAGGAACGCTAGGAATTTCTAGTTCGCTATTTGCTCAATGTTACCTGATGTACGGCGGACTGTCGCTTGACATCTGCTTGAGGGTGGGGAAGTCTTCTTTGCAAGCTATGCACTCGCAGCGGAACCAGTAGCGGCAGGCCAGCGAGCGCTGGCGCTGCCTCAGCGGGCGCGTCATGAAGTGCGGGCCGTAGTTCTCGGCCACCATGTCTCCGGGGGAGAGAGGACGGGTGGCACGGAGCACTATGTTGCGCCCTTCGAAGTACCTGCAATGTAAAAGAAGCCGAAAAGTAGTACAATTAGAATGTGTTTTACGGGATCCTAACATAGGATTCCAAATGAAAAGGCTGACTAGTAAAATAATTTACGTCCACAAACCCACACAACGGAGTTGGGGAGTATGGGTAAATCTGGTTCAAGACCTAAATTGCGAGCATGTCGAGGAAATGATTACACTCATCACAACAAAGATTCCTCCTGGATGGGGATAAAACCCATGACCTCCGGTCAAGCAGTCAGGGTAACTAACCACTAGACCATCAGCCCAATATAACAATTGTTGAATTTTATAAACCTGGCCACCGCTGGATAGCATTCATGGTTGAACAGCGCGCCGACAGGGAAGATGCCCACGGACGTGTACACCGGCTTGGACCCGCTGAACGTATGGGCACCGCGCACCGTCTCGTACATCTCATGTGCGTTGAATTGCAGAAGCTGTAGGTTGCGGACTATTAGCTCACAGATGGACTGGTGAGCTGGAAATAAAACATCTAGTTCAGTTGCGTGGATTAGGCAAAAATAATCACAGGGAACCCATCGGAGATGGTCTTGTGACAGTTAACAGATACCTCCTTCCTGTGCTGATGGTGACCAACGGAGTATTTTCGGTGATAAGAGTCTTATAAATCCCGGTCTTATAAATTCCCTTAGGGTTGGGTGCTTGTTTTAAGTTCACGCCAAAACAAAACAGAAGTTTTAATGTAATGTTTTACAATACAAAAAACAAAAGATCTCTAACTCATCCAACACCTTTGCACTCTTTTTGTGCCAGTTTTCTGACATGCATCTGACCGATTAAAAAAGGTGAAGTGAATCAAATATCAACCACCTACCGTTACTTAAATTTTCTCGATCACATTTTTTGAAGAATCCCGCTTTCTTCAAACATTCAGTCAGAAACATAGACATCACTATCCTTTTTAAATAATCATCGCCTCTCCTTTGTTCCGAGTGAGTGCAGAGAGAATAAACTTGAGATGCTTTCAGTTCTAATTTTTCTTCGAAATTCATTTTTTCATCAACTTTGACATCTTCTTCGTCTTCTTTAAAATTCTTCTCCGTGAAACTCTTTATTCCTTTCTTTGATCTGTTCAGTCGTTCTTTCCTACTTTTTATTTTGGATTTCTTTGTGACTCCTTCGATGTCGTTAAGTACTGCTCCTTCTACAGTTTTGATGCCGTTGGCTACGTATTTTGAATGTAGTTGTAAGCTGGCGTCGAGTCCTGCTTGAGTCACCATCCGTAACGCTATGTGGCTTAGTACCGACATACCTGAGCCTGGAACAGGTAAATACTTATCTTATAAATATGTGATGTCCAAATTAATGAGTTTTTTTAATGAGATCATTGTAGACCCTATCAAGCACGCTAGCAAAATTTCTGCAAAGACTGCAACTTTTCTCTCATAAAAAAATGTGCGGGAGATGTACAACATACATACGGTCAAGGAGTATTGATAACGTACCAATAAAGAGGTCTAGGAACTGGCACTCATAAGAGTGATACGTGGAAACTGCTGTGTCTCTGCACTGAATACTACAGAACGCCACGCCTGAGCAATTTGGACACCAAACCGGGGCTTCATCCTCACAATCTTCTAACCTGCACCATAAACATTATGATAGAAAAACAAGCATTTAGAAAATATACTGAGCCCAAGAACGAACATAATTCAAATTAATTAGACGAAAAGAAGACTGCTAAGTCTGTTCTGGTTAGAGATGAAATCTTCAACAGGGCTGTTTTAAACTTCAAAATATAAATAAGAGTCAAAATGACAAGTCTACTAGTTACAAACCTAATTCCTTACTTCTAAGCACTTACCTTTTGAAACAATGCAAGCAGTGTGTACCATAATAGTCTGCAAGAAGGCAGGCTGCGTATGGAGCGTCGACCAGGAGCACGTCGCCGGTGCTGATTGGTGCGTTGGCGACGGCGTAGCGACCCTGAAAAGAGAAAACAATATTAGAAAAAAATGCTTGTCTGTCAAGTCAAGATAATTTTACGTGATAACGTCATAAAACACATTGATAAAAAATTGCATACTGTCTCTCTTCTACTCGGACGCATCGGCCGATGGAAAAGAGAGATAGATGCGTCACAATCTGAATGCCTATGCGAGGCTTTATTATGCCAATCGTGCTTTTCTATCGCTTGCTCGGCTCATACAAAAAACAAATTTACGACGACGAGAAATAGACAATCTAATTGGAAGTAAAAATTAGATAATGATCAACGCATTTTTTTAAGAACAGTGAGTTGTCATACGTCTGAATTAATCGGCGTGAATTGGCATGTTTTCGTAAACAACATTGTTACCTTATTTTCTTCTTCAGCTATTTTGAGTAGTTTCGATAACGAGGGCATGTTTTGTTTTGCTCCACCTGTAAGCGATATCCCTGTAACAAAATAACTATATTTACCTTCCAATTATATTATTTATTTTGGGAAAACAGTGGTAATGTTTTGGTAACGTCGTTGGGTATTTTTCCAGTCATTTCTAAGGCGATTAATGTATCCTAATGTTTAATTATCAACGAATAGGTATTTTGTCGTATCGTAACTTGTTAATCGATGTGAATCAATTAATACCGTACCAATATGCAAGGAATATATACAACTATTCTTTAATAGATAACTCAGCTAATATAGGGCATTAGCCTTGCTCAAGTTTCTTCCAAAGGCCAGTCAAGTAAAGACTTTCATAATTTTCTAGACTTGAAAAGAGGCCATGACTAGTTTGCACATTTCTTCTCAGGAAGCCAGTTAGGAAATGTCGACTCCAGCGAGCTTAAAAAAGTGTCGTGTAAAAGTTGTAATAATCCTAATTGCAAGATGAATAATTTGAAGTTGACTAGGGCCAACCGAACAAAATCTATAATAGCCAAATGGATTGAAATAAAGTAATAACAACACCTTGAAACAAACAGCCCATTTAGCGCTGTATAGCTTGAAGTGTTCAACAAAACCTTTCAATTTCCGCGAGCACGTCTGCGCAGTGAAAACTTCCGATAGCGCTGAAGTGTCCAGGAGTTCCGGGCTCGGACGGCGTCGGTCCGACACATTCGACACCCGGCTGTCGGACGACGACCGAATTGGACAAGATTGTACTGGATAGCGATATCACGGCATAATAAATTTCCAATTTTTCACTGACTTTTTCAGATAGACAGCCGGAAAGAAATTAAAAAAATCTGATAAAAGGTCGGGTTTTAAGTTTGAAGACCAATATAAAATGGAAAAACCGGTATAAGATTGTGTTTTGACTTGATATTGAACAAGAATTGCACGAAGTGGGTAAATTAACCAATGAAGCCCAACAGTTATCTAAACCGTTATAAATTAGTCTTTAATAAAAACCTAAAAACATTTCTACTTGAGCAGTAAATTTTATTTAGAATAATAATTTTTAATACTTTAACACATTTATTCGAGGGTTCCTTGTTTATCCTTTAACTATTTAACGAATGTGTTTAAAATACGGTCCACCAAACGAGCAAGGCCCTGATTTTGTTAAACACGTACTAAACTAATATTAGTCCATCGGTATCTTTTTTCTACGACGATGAATGATAGAACTATCAAATTTAGTTCCGACTAAAATTCTCATACTAATGTGCCGACAAGTAAAAACGTGTGCTCTAAAAAACACTGCGATGTTCAAGGCGAAAACTAGTTTGACATTTCTAAGTTAGTTGTTATCTGTTGCCGTCTTTTTCGCACGCTTTATGTTAGTAAAAGATAGCAATGGTTTAAATTTAGTTTAGTTTGCGTACAGAGGAATCAGCGCCACTATGCTATGTGTAGCGGTGCAGACAGGCTAGAGCGGTGTTAGTGCTTTCACGCCTATCCACATGTCGCGTCGAGATAATTGAAACCTTTTTAAACGTCGCTTCGCATGAAATAAAAGGGGAAAAAACTCCGATGCTTTGCAAGTTCAGTTTTTGATTGAAAAAGTTAACAAACAACATTGATTTGATGTCGTTTTTGGAAGCAACAGTCTGCACTCCTGTTTATCTCTTGTATATAATTTTATAAAATATATTTTTGCGGTTGTTCTTGCACTCCTTTATTATGATTTTTGTTAAATATGGTTTGCTAATTGGGTATTTGACTACTATAGAAATATTTATTTTTAACAAGTATTTTTACTAGTTCCTAGTCGTAACTTCGAGCAAGACTACGAAATAAATCGCGAGTCAACCAAAAAAAAAAAAGAAAAGCTGAAATTAGTATCATGTAAAATAGTATGGGTATTTATGACTGACGTCATGTTTTGATATAGATCTCTCTATTTATTTAGCAATTCTCAAATAAGTAGCCAATTATAGGTGTGGCCTAAAAATAGTTTTTAATGGTCATCTCAAATTAGACTTAGTTGTTAAATAACTTTATTTTCAACATTTAATAATTTGTTGAGTTAGCGGATTCGGTTTATGTTCCCTAATCTGTTCCGTAATTAAATTAATTAGTTAGCAATTTAATAGCAAACTTAATAGCAAACAGACACATAATCGGTATGTCAATGCTGCAGTTGTGTATAATATGCTGTTACCACTATTATTATTTTGCCAATAGTTTGAACGCTAATGATCTGCTAGCAAATCTACTCACGATATAGCAGATATTTAGCTAAAAGCTTTTTAAAAGGCAATAAAGGCGCCGCGTCTGTGGAGTTCTTCTGTGGGCCGGAGTCAATTTACAATCTTCTCTAACCTTTTATGTATGAGATTAGTTGATGGCGAACTGACCAGGTTTCACAGCGGGTAGCTTGGGCTGCTCACTGTAGTCCAAGCCTTGTATGTCTTGAGCGAGTTGTTCCTTAGCCGCTTCATCAGTACCCAGGAGTCGGCCCGCCAGCTCGTACGACACCTTCGCTCGGGTCGGCTCTCCAGCACCTGGAAAAGTGTAAGGAATTACGTAGGATCAAGTTGTTCAAGTTCAACTGATTTAGATTGAAATTTTGGATCTTAAAATAAACGAAAAGTCAATACCACTCTGGTTTTTTAAAAATTTGTTGATGAACCTAGCACAAACAAATACCAATATGACTTTTTCAAAGTTACAAAAACTTTTATAAAGACATATTTCACAGAAATCACCGTTTTAGTCGTTAGTAGTAATATATTGTATAGAATTATCGGTTGGTATTCATATCTAAATAAGACGCATAAGACTCAGACATTGCACCCGTGTAAAGCTGAAATAGATTCAAAGAAACCTCAATAAAATGAAACCTCAATGAAACAGAAAATTAAAGTTCTGTCTAGCAAATATGAATTTTCTTATTGAACGTTCAATTCAGGTTTGAGACGCAAAGGGATGGAGTACGCGGAAATTGTAATTACGATAGTAATCTTATGCAGATGAAATATAAAAGGATCCTTTGAAAAACATCTCATTTCCAATATGGCTGGAGTTTAGAGATCACAGTCTCTTTGATATTGAATGCAAATTTAAATCACCGCGGAATACTAGTGGAGTGTATGCTTTTAATGCATCGTCAATGTTTATCTTACTGGCAAGTACTTTACGAATCCTGCTTACGATCGATGTTTATTGAAGAATTAATTAAAAATTATTACCCAGTAAAATGGGTTGTGGAGGTTAGATAGGCAGTCGCTCCAGGTAAAATATAGTATTCAGCTAAATCCGGTAAGACTGGAAGCCGACCCCAACATTGTTTGGGCAAAGGCTAGGCAGAAGAAGAAGTGTCTTGTCTGATTTTTTTTTTAATTCTTAATAGAATCTTCAACCCGATCCAAACAAAAAGGGATTGGATTCGATTTTGGTAAATGGTGAATCCCAAATGCCTGGTGCATGCTTTAAGATTTAGGACTAGTTCTCGGATGGCATACTCCTCCGCTTGCCCAGGTTGTAAGCCGTTCATCAGATTCAATCAGATTTAACTTATTTAGGTCCTATTTTTGGACATAGCAGGCTCTGTTTTACCACAAATCCTCACTTATCCTGGAATCCACAAATTGATTCGCGTTTGTTTATCTCAAGTTTGAATCTCGTTTCTATTCCTTCAAACCTTTATAGTCGCTTCAAGGCTTGTTTATTTGTCACACACCAGAAGACTCTGACTGACGGGCTTAAAGAACTTATCGTTATTCGAAGTCAACATTCGGATCTCTTTGTGTAGATTGATGTATAAACTTAAAAGGAACAGAAAATTGCTGCATGCTTAGAATTCTATTTACACAGAAAATAGGAATCTAGATGCCTTTGTAAGTTCAAGATGATGGATAAAAGTATTTGACTCTTAAATTATCATATTTAATCCTACTAAAATTATAAACGAGTATGTTGGTGTATAGATTTGAACATAGTGCCGTTTGATTGTGGTGTCCGGTAAATGCCGTTAATTCGTCCTTCACGTTACTTGAGTTGGGTGACGTTGAAAACAAATAGAATCAAAGCTTTTGTGGACGTTACCGTGCTAATTAGAATAGTTGGAACGTGCATTAACCTTTTAATGTAATTTTATAGTACTCAGCGATGCCTACTATTTTCAGTCAGAATTTATTAAGAATAGTGCTTGTCCGGCGCTGAAACTGGGGAAAAATTTGGGATTCCAAAAGAAAAAGTTGGACTGGTGTACAATTCTTGCACCAGGAGTCGAAATTCGAACCAAAAAATTGAAATCCTGCATTTTTTGAATTATCATGCCCAAAAAAGTGTAGGTGCAGAAGAGATGCGCTGTTGATGATTTATCCGGAACTTCACACCTGACTGGTTCCCTCGTTACGAGTTTTGTGTGATTTTTTTGGTGGATTCATAACGAAAAAGTTGTATCATCAGTTTTTCATAGAAGTGGATACTTGGAAAGAGTTTAATTGTCATGGTTTTTAATGCAAACTGAGATAATAGCAATTTAAAAAAATGTGCCAATTTATGATATAGAAACAAAGAACGAATAATACACTATTATCGAATTCTTTCAAAATTAAAAATAGGAAAAAAAGTAAACGTTTTGGAATAAATTTGTGAGATCTTTACTTTAACACAAAACTTTTTAAAGTAATTTAATAAGTGTTTACCTCTGTAACAATGCCCCATTCTCCAGTAGTACTGTGCCCTCATCTTCGCAGGTAGGCGTTCCTTTAGCGCCAGCTTCAGATCTTCCAGGGCAGCTCGGGGTCGGTCACAGCGGAGCAGGACCTCGGACCGCAGCCATAAAGCCAAAGCCAGGGTTATCCCACCCTCGCAGATGGCGTCATCACCACCTGGTAAACATCGCCTATCTATTATATATAATTCCAGTGTCACGATGTTTGTCCGGGATGAACTCCGAAACTACTGAACCGATTTTAATCAAATTTGCTCACCGTGTGCAATACAAATACTTCCAAGGGCCTTATTCACTGAGTCCAATCAGTCAACGTGTTGTTATGTGCATGGTTACAAAAGGCGTTATCTGTTTACACTTTCTACTCTTTTCATGACCTAAAACGATGCTAACATTACCTGGTGACTCTCAAAACACAAAAAGATTAGAATACTTTCATCTGCGTTATGCCACGTTATGTTTTATTTGGACTTAGAGAATAATCCCCCAGTAAACAGCAGCCAATTATATGTCTCGTCACAACAAAACGGATCTACGGAAAAGGTTGCAAACAAGAGATCTCGTGCTCAAACAATCCCGTCATTTTGCAGAGTAAGAGCAGCTTATAAATAACACTGTCGCATTATTATACTGATCCATTAAACACGGCGGCGTAGAATGCCTTTGTGGCTGGAGTGTCCTCGTGCCCTAATTAGGAAACTCCCAGTTGGGTTCGCGGGACTATTCTCATGAAAAACTGTAGATATAGTGGAACGAGAGCGTGGCTCAATTCGATGGTTTATGTCCATGGAGTTTTATTACTGTTTGTTTATAGAGCAATTGTGCTCTTAAATTACTGATAGATACTTTTCATTATGTACCAACAGAATTTTACACCAAATAGTCTTTTTATTAACTAGTGCTCCCTCCCGCCTTCGCACGGGTAGCAAAGTTTTAAAAGCTTATATATTGTAATAACTCTATATATTACTGAAAACTGCATTAAAATCCGTTGGATAGTTTATAAGATGTAAGCATATAGACAGCGTGACTATGTTTTATTACTATAACACAAAACTCATATATTTTCTTTATAAATAAGTAGTTTGCAAATTGTGTTAAACTAAATAATGCTGGCAGAGTATTTTCCAGAATAGTCCTACGGTAGCTTCAGTAAACCGCAGCTTCGTTTTCACGCCACCGCGCCGCTCGCGACACCGAGCTAGTTTATAAAAAAAAACCGGCTTCATTAGAATTCCTGCAAATTTATACTGAGAATTATTGAACCTTTATTTGGAGAAAAATAAATAATGACCTACTTAAAACCTAAAAAATGGCGTCATAATATTCATTCGCATCATTGTCGACCGGGACTGTGCCCACAAGTCTGGCTGCATATTAAAATAATTGTTAATTAAGTCATAAAAAATATAACAATATTTATATCTACTGATACCTACCTACATTTATCATAGTAGGTAAGTATAATTTGAAGTAAATGTAAATTGTGTGCCTACCACTGGTGTTGGATACCTCCCAATATAATGCTTATACGAGAACCTCTTATACCCACTGATCTCGCCATGAGAAATAAATTCTTCTGATATTTTTCATTCGGTTTGTAGTAGTCTTAATTTTGCATTATATCCGGATAAATGTAGTTTGCGGACTACCTAATTACTCGATCATCACTGAAGCTCATAAATTGGAAAAAACATCTGCAACTGCTCATAATGGAACGGTTTAAGTAATGGGTACCTACGTATAAAAGAACTATACATAAAATTAAAATCCGGAAACAATTATTCAGCAAAAGGATCTATTTAAAAAAACAATATGTTTGTTTTAAATATTCAAACTAAAAATGTAAAAATAATTAATATAGAGACTTTTGTACAATTTTAATTACAGCGCTTAAAATCGCAAAAATATTGCCAAAGAAAATCTAATAAAACTGAATTGAATGAAAACAGTAAATCAAAAAAAAAGAAATCTTTGTTCATCCTAAATTATTATCATTAGATATATCTTAGAAAATAATTATGTTGTACCATTTTCTGTAAAACATAAGACTGTCACGGCGTAAAGTTTGACATAATTATGCTCCTACTTCACGGTAATTATGCATAGAATTCCCAAAAATAATACACTTTTAAAATACAGTATTGTTTTTTGCTTTCGACGCTGCAGAAATATTTATTAAGGTACTTTCATATTCTAGTGTAAACACGTCATTCGTTGTCTGACTATTTGTTGTGATACGGTTTTTCAAACTATAAACGATGAACGTGTCAGCAATACTCTGTTATTTTGAAATGCGCTGCAAAATAATATTTGGAGAAATAGTTTTAGTTTTGTTTCGAGAGTATATCATAAAAATACTAAATGTGAATACTAGCCGACAGTTAGTAGTTTACAATCAAATATTTGAGTTTTGACTGTTTGACGAAAAATGGGAAATCAACGAAATGGAAATCCATTTCCTAAGTGGCCTCCAGCAAGATAAATACAGGATTATGTAGGAATATTGAACTTTACTTAACCAACATTACCTACTTTGTGGATATGTTCCACCATATAATGTTAGCACCAAAAGCTGAAGCTGCTTCTGGTATAATTAAGTATGCATTGGTACGTTTTAGCTTATTAATGGCATAATTAAACTATTCTGCATACAAGTCTCTGATCTATATCTATACAATGATATGTAACAAAACCCCTGTCCGATCTATTAGATTATTATTCGGTATCGTACTGCGAACACATATACGTAGCTAGTAAATGGATTGGAGATTTTTTTTTTCCTAATTAAAAATAATTAAATCAAAATAAAAACTGATCCAAGGCAACAGCAACACTGACCGCTCCTCAAAGTTCACGTACTTACTACCTGCAGCTTTGTGTCAAAGAAGCCGCCTATGCTAGACGGTTTATGACCTGTACCACGAGTACGCCTTTATTGAATCGGACAGGGGTTTTGTTACATGTTGTTTATCTATCTATATAAATAAAAACCGGCCAAGTGCGAGTCAGACTCGCGCACCGAGGGTTCCGTACAAACCTGTATAATATTTATAGACTTGAGTATTTGTTAAGAATTTCAATATAATACCACTACGCGTTCATGAGTAAAGGGGTAGTAAGTTTAAAATTATTAAAAATATTTTTATTATATGATATAACTAAAAATGTATACTTTTCGCAATTTTTCCTATATCTCTGCTATAAGACGTTGCTTCATACCAAATTTCAAGATTCTGAGTTCACGGGAAGTACCCTGTAGGTTTTGATTCCCTTGCGAGTAGTGGCGAGTTTCAAAATATGCGGTTTTAATTCCTGTTTCTTTTGATTGCGTTGACATAGAAGTTTGATTTTGTTACAGCTTAAAGGTATTATAGATTTGAGTATTTGATATGAATTTCAATATAATACCACTACGCGTTCATGAGGAAAGGGGTAGTAAGTTTAAAATTATTAAAAATATTTTTATTATATGATATAACTAAAAATGTATACTTTTCGCAATTTTTCCTATATCTCTGCTATAAGACGTTGCTTCATACCAAATTTCAAGATTCTGAGTTCACGGGAAGTACCCTGTAGGTTTTGATTCCCTTGCGAGTGTCGAAAATTTGCGGCATAAACGGGAGTATCTTTTGATCGCGTTGACTTAGAAGTTTGATTTTTTCACAGCTCCAAGAGACCATAGACTTGAGTATTTGATATGAATTTCAGCTTGATACCTCCACGCGTTCCTGAGAAAAAAGGTCTTGACAGACAGACAGACAGACAGACAGACAGACAGACGGACAACAAAGTGATCCTATAAGGGTTCCGTTTTTACCTTTTGAGGTACGGAACCCTAAAAATGAATGCTGGTAAGCGCATAACTCAAGAATGGCTGGAACAATTCGGCTTATTTATTTTTTTATATGTTCCCTAAGATTTTATTATCATATAAAAAAAAACTTGTGGCACTCGGGGACTGCCGCGGTAAAGCTATTGCATAGCATACATTTTATCAACTTATGCGATTATGTGAGTGTGGCATTATAAAGATATGATAGACTAGCGACCCGCCCCGGCTTCGCACGGGTGGACATTATTTCTTCATAGATGTGCATCCCCCTCCCCTGCGGTTTCGCCGTGCGAGTCGTGCGACACATAACGGCCGGCGGCCATCATTCATTTTAATACCAATTACAATTTAAAATTCGTAATATCTTTTGAATGAATTGTCCGATTGGAATAAAATAAAAAGTAATTTATAGCTATTGAAACAATCTTGCTCAATAAATAGTTTATTTGGATAAGGATTAGTATTTGACGATAATATGATCAATAAACATAGGCTAATAATTTTAATTACTCTTATTCTATGAAAAAGTGGTTATAATGGCTAAAATATAAATGTTTGGTTTATACTATCGCGGACTTTTTTGTAGGCATTATTGAGTTCTACAACTTTTCTATAGAAGTCAACCATACATCTCTAACCATTTAGGCAGCGTTCGCGAGAATCGTTAACGTACGGCAGTTTTTTCGTCGACTTACTCCACAATTTTCACTACCACGAAAAATTCTATCTATTTTCCGGGATAAAATATAGCCTATACGGATTCGGAAGAATCCCTCTAAGTAATGGTAAAAGAAATTTTGAAATCGGTCCAGTAGTTTTTGAGCCTATTCAATACAAACATACAAAAATACAAAGGTTTCCTCTTTATAATATTAGTATAGATATAGGCCTATACACCTTTATACTTATTTTGAATCTTGCCAGTAACATTTTCCCTGGTTCAGTAAAAAATGAACACTGGATATTGATCCCTAAGGGATATCACGATATTACAATTGTGATCCCATAGGCTCCAAACCCGGCACTGATGGCTTAGTAGAAGAAGTAGCACGTACCAGTCATCGGTGCCCTTAACACGGCCTGGCTAGCGAGAGCTAGCGCCTTGTCCAGCTCGCCATGTTCTAAAGCTTGCTGCGCAGCCAGCCGGCGCTCCCGTGACACGAGCGCGTCTTTACCACGGTAAAGAGGCTGCACTCTGGATAGAACCTCACTTAACGCCTCCATCACCTGATGAAAAAAACAGGGGATAAATAAATGTTGAGTCAAATAGAAAAGTAATAATAATAATGAAAGACTCAAAAGCGTCATTAAAAATAACATAAAATACATTAATTTACCGAAGTCAAAAAACTTTTTTTATAAACATTCGGTATCAAACAAAAAATGAAATTCAAACAATTGAAATTATAGTAAATTGTTCTATTAAAAAAAACATAAAAAACGTTGTTTCTCGAATAACCCTGAAGGAATTTTATTATTAAAACCGTAAACAAACTCGCTGGCCCTGTTTATGGCGCGTTCATTATCGCAAATCTGTTTGTTTGGCGAAAACAGACCGGTGTTACCGTATTGCCACCGCACATAAACACCATCAATCTAAGTCCATACAGCTTAAATTTAAAGTCAACCTTACTTAGTACAATTAAGGTTTGAAATATAATGTAACAGGTTGTGAGTTACGCCATTCAGTTTCGCGAGTAGTTATAGGGTGCTTGGATGGCTGCATCAAGGCGACAATCGGGCTAAGAGTGCAGCTTTTGAAAGCCAGCTGCGTTTGGTATTCAGAACAGTAAGACGCAGGATTGTTAAAAACAAGTTTCATTTGTTTTGAGTCGTCGTTCCGACTTTTTTTTTTACTGACACGTACTCTTACTGTATTAAAAGCAACTAAGGCTGATTTGCTCTCCAAAAATAATTATATATGGATGTCATCAAAATAAAAATTTTCATACAGATACAAGTCACGTGACCAGTCACTTTGTATGAAAATTTCATTTTCCTTGAGGAAAGTTGTTCAGTTTTATGCACCTGATTACCTCGTAGAATGTACGAGCTCATACAGCGTAGGTCGAAACGCAAATAATTAATGAAAAAAAAAACAAAAAAAGACACCGAATACTAAAAAGTGAAATATAAACCTGTTGAAATTTAAATAGACAATTGAAATTTAAAGGTAATTATGAGAATTTGGTTTATTCTTTAGACTTTAGATATGGGTGTAACGTGATTCAGTGTTAGACTTTATGTAGGTGTACCCTTATCGTCTAGTCCTAATGGAAGAAGGTAAGTAATAAGAGATCTAATGCTAATACACCCACCTAAGAACGTCAACTAGAATCTATTGTTATTTTATTAGGATAATGGTGTCTTTGTATAGGGACACCTTCCTCATTGTCTAAGACCTACTCATCACTAGCCTGCTAATACTTTTAGTATAAAACCTTGATAATACGTATCCTACTAATATTACAAATGTGAAAGTGTGGATGTTTGGATGTTTAGATGTTTGGATGTTTGTTACTCAATTACGCTAAACCGGCTGAACGGATTTGGATGAAATTTGACATGCATGTAGCCTTTGACATGGAAAAGAATATAGGCTACCTTTTATCCCGATTCTTTAAGTAGTTCCCGAGGGGAAATTGAAAATTGTTTACGAGCTAAGCCGGGGGCAGAAAGCTTTGAAATTTGGTATTTTTCTGTACTACCCAATTCTGAAGTCCACGCAGTCGAAGTCGCGGGCAGAAGCTAGTTGTTCAATAAGTATACTTTGAAATCTGATATCAAACTAATGCGTCGGTCTTTTTATTCTAGACTTGTGTTATCTCAAACCTATATTGATGATGGGTCGTTTATATGTAACGAGCATGTGTGTGTGTACGTCGTAAGTGGGTTCGGAACATGTGAGGTGACTCACACAATAATACTTTGTGAATAGTGCTTTATTTTGTTTTCGGTGTTGAAATCATACAATGCGTAACAGAATCAAAACTAAACGAAAATCGCAAAAAAATCTTAGATTTTCTGTATACTTTTTCGAATTGTGCCCGAAACGAGGCTTTTAGACTATAAAATAAATAAAAAATAAATTGTTTAGAGCATATTGCACGAATATTTATACGAACATGCAGCCACATACTAAGTAACTAAAGAAAATCATACTAGGTCGTTTCGAAACGTTCGAAACGTTTACGTCGGTTCGAAAGAAACTTTCAATGGACAATAATAATTACATTTCAGAGGCTTTGTAAATCGATGATACATCGAGTAAATTTTAGTATTAAATATTATAATCTTTTATATATAGAAGTTAAACAGAGATCGTAGTAATTTTTTGAGGTTTTCGCAAATTAAAACTATTTGTTTCTTTTTTAGGAAAAGTGTGGCTGAGTTTAGCTTGTATCTCATGAGACAAAATCTCAGGTAGAACTTGCCAGTACATTTAAAAAGTAGTCAGAGTTACTGAGTCTAAGTAGCCAGTATGAAGTTAGCTGGACCGGCTTCTAGTCATTAAGCCAATATTAAATCTAAATTATCTAGAACTTAGCTTGGACTGCATTCAGAGGAAACTAAAATTCTTTCTTCACGGTACCTTCATAAAGATAGCAATTCTCAAAATGTTACGCCTGATGAGAAATAAATAGCAATGTTATAAGATCGCGTTTTATTTAGTATCGTCATTTATCAGGCGCTATTTAATAGTGAAATAATGTTTATCTTAGTTCCTATTCCGTTAAGATGGAGTTTCTTGCGGGTTCTTCTCGTTGAGAGAAAAATTTTGGATTCGCGCACCTAGAGTCATTTAGTTTTAAAGTTAACGTATATTAAACATTTTGAATTGATTATTTTGATCTGGGTCCTCGTTTTGTAAAAGGTGTCAATATACGTAAACCCTTTTGTAATTTTATTATTGGTTTTCTGACCAAAAACCATATCCAGAACATTAAAACAGTAAACCAGACAACTTAGCTAATTATGCCAACATAGCTTTATACGTCGAATTTTAAAAAACATAATAAATAATTTTTGCAATAAATCTTTATTGTGAAAAATTCTTTGAGAATATCCCTGGCACTGCACTAATGACTTTTGTTGGCAACAAACTAGAAAGGTTGCGACGAAAGAGCAACACATTATCTAGATTTAATTAACGAACTAAGATAATGGATCAGTTCTCTCATGTGTCGAGAGTTTTCAATGAGTTTGTTGGATTGGAAGTCTCGGATTTATCATTCATTTTTATTAAGTAAAATATAAAATAAAGTGCTAATTATTAGATATAATTTATGTACCTACTTACACGCCTCTGAACTAAACACAAATTATGGCTAACATTAAGGAGTTTAATATAAGTCTATTTAAAAAAAATACATTTCTTTTTCTGACTAATATTAGTCATGCAAATATCATTGAATAAGTGCCATGTCTGTGTTTTTACACCTTGGAAGTTTTGAAGCAAGTCAGCTGTACCCTTGTACCATCGTTCTTTCGACCATATAAGTGTAATGGTAGTCCCTATAATTGAGCATCAACGCCTCAATCTTAACAAGAATAAATCAAATTAATCCTTATGCCAAGAACTTAACGTGCAATATTATTTATCGAGAGAAAATTCCGTTGAATGATCCGAATTTGCTAGCGTTCGCGCGTCTTTTGTTTATCACGGTATAAAGATGAAAATTATGTTGTTGAGTAAAGGAAGGCTATTCTAACTTTTAAATTGACACTCCCATGCGCTGCGACCTTATCGAGAAGTATGAATTTAATAAAATTACATCACGGGAATTAATGCGAACTCATGCATTTACCTGTCTGCTTGCGACCAAGGGCAGTGTAACCCGGCCGATTTTATTTAAATCGTATAGTATGAATTTACTTTATTATGATACCATCGATACGAGAAACAAATGACACAACAATCTTAACCACTCACCGTTTCATTCTCCATAACCGCTTGCACCTTCTTCGTATCCTCGATCTCCTCGAACTTACGGAGCCAGCCATCTCCTTCAGCCAGGGTCACCAGTTCCTCGCCCCAGCCAAAGAAGAAGCCTTTGGAGTTGGAGCATAGTGTGATGTTGCTGCAGCTGGCCGCGTACTCCCGGTCCGTCTCCTCGTAAATGCGGGACATTTTTGACCCTGAAAATAAAATGAAGGTGTTTTTTAGAATCATTCTTAAATAGATTTTTTTCATAAGGTAACAACAAATGGAAAAAAATGATAATGGGATCCTAGGGAAATTGAGCGAAACCCTCAAATATTTTAGGCACGTATTAGGTATGTGTTTCATGTTTTTTCTTAAGCTGTTCACGTATTTGCATCTGGGGGTCACCACTTTATGATGATCAGCTGATGATGGAAGGTACTACTCCTTAACGGATATGTTTTTTTTTAAGAAATTTATACGATTTTCCCATGATTTGAGAAAATGCTGGGTTAAATTCCAATCTTACCGGATGGAGCTGAATACCTTAGGACCTCCGCAACCTATTAACTGGGTAATACAGTATCCCATAGTAAGACTGGTTGTCAGAATTGTAATGACATAACGACTGTAAAACAACACTGTTTGACAGTCGGGACCAACGGCTTCAAGTGTGTTCTGAGGCACGAAGGGGTCTCGGTATTTTTATAAATGGTCCCCCATCCATTGAACTACCGCGGTGAGTGCGGTTGATCCTTTTATATCGGTTACACTGCCTCGTTGGTCTAGTGGTCGCAAGCGCAACTGCCATGCACGAAGTCTCGGGTTCGATTCCCGGGTTGGGCGAAATATATTTACTGAGTATAGAAATTCTCGGAACCGCTCGGAGTCAGGAAGTGTGGCGGTGTTTAAACCCCGGTCTGCGCCTGATCCCTCCCCGTCGTGTCGGTCAACCGTCCCATCGGACTATGAGGTGAATGAGCAGAGAGTGCACCTGTGTTTGCGCACACTCTTGTTCTCTATAATATCTCCTGACACAGACCACCGAGGCCGAAATTCGGTCTGGAGATTATTGATCGGAGATTTAAGAAAATAATAATAAAAATGGCATATAAAGTTTCAAAAGATTTTTATTTTTTATTTCGATTTTGTTAAAGAACACCAATCTCGCGTTACATATCTGGATTGCCAATTCCGCTAAAAATATGACAGAGAAGGTAGCGAGGTCGAACCAATCAAATCATATTCCGGATGCAGCGGATATTTTCGTATTTCGGATATATTCGGAAGCTTGTCCATGCATATTTCATGACGTCGAGAGCTGTGGAGATAGACATAATTGGCCCGTTTGTTTAAAAAATAGAAATATTAGTAGTGTATGCTTCCAATTTTTTCTTTTTTTTTTTCAATTACTATACACGAATATTTTTTGAGTGAATTGAGTGATTAAAATCTGCTGAGTACTATTAACAGCATCTCTATGTGATAGCGCTTTTATTTCAATGCAGTAAGGTCGGTTTCGCAATTTATTATTTTTGGAATTAAGCAGTCGAAGACTGTGCTAATATGTCTCAGAAATTATGATCTCAATCAAAATATCCACTTTTCAAAATTGAATATCACTTCTCTGGTTAAACTTTAATCATAAAAGCGACCATGTGAAGCAGCGTTAGTCTAATGGCTAGGGCGTCGGACTTGCGATCATGTGGCTGCCTGTTCGAATCCCACCCATTGCACAGCCAACGTGAACCCTCTAAGGTCAACAATAATACTAGTAATGTACGACCCATATTGCTATTAAGCTTATTTAAACATAAAACTTATTATTTGGTTGTTATTGAGGATGTATTAATTGAATGAGGTTATCAATAACACATTGCTAATAGTTGTACCCCGGAAGCGCTGGTTACGTAATAGACGAACAAAACAAAAATAAAACAATCAATAGGATTACTTCTAATATTAGCGTTCGGCTGAAGCGCAAAATGTCAGTGCGATACGGCCATTGTGGATCGGAATAAATGTTCATCACGTCTTGGGTATGCAGTGTGTACTATAAACCCTGTTCCAAATAGGGACGTTATCAGAATCGATGACTGAAAACTATATTGCCACCTTGTGTGTCTAGTCAGTGGTGAAAAATATTTTATAACATCAGATTTGATTTTTTATTTTGGGACAGCTCACACACAGCCATCTGATCCCAAACTAGGCAGAGCCTTTACTATGGTGACCAGACAACTGATAAACATAGGTACTTATATATTACCTAGAGATAAATATCACCCAGATGCAGAATGAAGAAGAACAAATGAAGAAGATGAAGAACAAATGATCGTGTTAATCACACAAAGATTTGTCCTGGGTGGGAATCGAACCCACAATCAATCTGTCTATTCCAAACAAGCTGTTTATCCGCAGTTCTAACCGCGGTCTTTTTTTTTGTAAATGGGGATAGTGTAGCTTCCCAACAATCTTCCCAACAATTCCCAAAAAACAATCAAATCGTTTCAGTAGATTCCGAGCCTATTTAATGCAAACAAACAATCAAATCTTTCCTCTTTATAATATTAGTATAGATAAGTGTCGTGATGGCCTAGTGGTCCAATGAACGGATTTTCGTATACAAGGTTGCAGGTTCGAACCCACTCCCAATGTGACTTTTTCAAAGTTATATAATCAACTTTTTGAATTATTCTAAGTCATCATTGACACTCGGTGAAGGAAAACATCGTGACGAAACCTGGATTCTAAATATTTTAATCTGAAATCGCCAACCCGCAGTGAGCCAGCGTGGTGATCAATGCTCGTTCCTTTTCTGTCTGAGAAGAGGCCTGAGCCCAGCAGTGGGACATTATGTTTATAGTCCCGTATTATGACGTCAGAAGTTACAAGTATTGCCCATGAATATGTCTGTCAGCTAGTTGATTTAATACATAACAGAAAAGATGAAGTTTAGTAAATAAATAAATTATAAAGGTTACCGTTATGTATTAAAATAATAACATATCATTTCACACGCGATCCTTGCGATTGCCCAGTCTAGCTAACCCTGCATATTGTTATGAGAAGTGTCCGCAGCGAAACATTCATATTTATCTATACTAATATTATAAAGCTGAAGAGTTTGTTTGTTTGAACGCACTAATCTCAGGAACTACTGGTCCGTTTTGAAAAAAATCTTTCACTTTTAGATAGCTACTTATTGTGGAGGAAGTATATAAAATAAGAATGGGTCTACAACATTCCAGCGTAAAATTTAAATTAAATATATTTGTTATTGAATTTTTCGTCTCATCAATATCAGAAATAATAACCAGACCACTGAACAGATATGTCTTCATTCATTAAACGAGTGACATAATGAAGTATTGACCCTCGTAATGCTATGACACGTTTGTTATAATTTTTGGCGTCGAATAATTATTATTGATGTGAAAAATTGGTTATTAATTATTTTATTTTATTCATTTTCAGATGTATTTGTAAATTGACTTTCTACCAGAATAAAGATTTACTCTTCAACCCTTTCGTATATAAATTATACCCTTTGGTAACGTATTGTATAAAATTCACCAATTTTATTAATTTGTCCTAAAAAAAGCTATCATAAAACCGATTCATAAGAAAAACTCGAAAACAGATCCTAGCAACTACCGCCCCATTGCACTTTTGCCGACTGCCTCAAAACTTCTCGAAAAAGCTATGTGCGATCGGGTTTATAGCTTCTGTGAGAGATTCAAAATTTTTGATGAGGGACAAAATGGATTCCGTAAACAAAAGTCAACGACACTAGCAGTTTATAAGTATATTCAGGAAATAATTAACATTTTAAATAGTAAAAAATATGCAGTAGGTATATTACTTGATATGACTAAGGCATATGATAGAGTCCAATTTAATATCCTATTAGACAAACTATATAAAATAGGAATTCGCGGAGTCACCCATCAATGGTTTAAGTCCTATCTTAAGGATAGAGAACAATACGTAGAACTAGAATATTATAACCAAGACATTAACGAAATAGAAAATGTAAGATCAGAAAGTCAAATTTTAAACTCATCAATTCCACAAGGGAGCGTAATTGGATGTTTGTTATTTCTTATATATATAAACGACCTTCCGAAAATCATGGATGAGCCCTGTATACTGTTCGCGGACGACGTTTCCCTTCTTACCTCATGCATTAACGAAACAGAAATAAATACCCAGCTACACACAATACTTAATAAAACTACAGAATGGATGGATCAACACAATCTACAAATAAATTACAAAAAAACAAAAATAATGACTTTTTACCCCTATCAAAAATCCCCAATAACAATTGATTTCACCACTAATAATATAAAAATAGATGTCGTCGACGACTTCACACTGCTCGGACTTACAATAGACACTCACATCAACTGGAAGACACATATACAAAACATTAAATCCAAGATTTCCAAATTTATTTACGCTTTTCGCGAAGTAAAAATAACCACTGACCTACCAACTGCATTGAGTACTTACTACGCCTACGCTCACTCGTGGTTCAGCTACGGCATCATCATGTGGGGAATCAGCACCGACACACCATCACTCTTCATACTACAAAAAAAACTAATCCGCATATTAACTAATATAGAACAAACAGACAGCTGTAAACCCTATTTCCAAAAACATAAAATACTTACACTACCATGCATCTACATTTTAGAAATATGTAAATTCGTTAGGAGATACTCTACCTTCTTTACCAAACGCGGAGATAAACATACCAACAGATCACTCAGACACAAAAATATGCTTATGCTACCTACTTCCAACATGACACTACACTCTACTAGTCCATACGTAATGTGCATTAAAATATTTAATAAATTACCCAACAAAATAAAGGATGAGACTAGTGATACAAAGTTCATAAACAACCTAAAACAAATATTAATCCAAAAAGCATACTACTCAATCAATGAATATATAACAGATAAACAAATAACTTAAAAATAATAATATTATAATAGATTACTATTTACAAAAAGGCCTTAACAATATATAGTCCTACTTAAACATCACATATAAAATTACATGAATATAATTATGTAAGCCGCTTTATAAAAGTCAAATAACTATGTGGTATAAACAAATAAACTGTAAGTAAATATATATATACACATAACTATGAATAAAATTCATATAAATCATACACACATAATACTTATATTCCATAGCTAAATAATTTTAAATTAATATCGTGTAACGCTATCTACTTTTGCATTAACTAATACCTACTAGGTATATATACATAAAACGCCTTCCTCTCTTCTACTTGCTGTGCCCATCAGGGTCCATAATTGTGACTTTTATATTTCCTTTTCCACCATTAATGTACATTATGGATTGCAATAAAGAATATGAATATGAATATGAATATGAATAATATCACAAGACAAAGCATTGAAATTCGTGTGCATATCAATGCTTTCACAGCCCTGTTGGTCTAGTGGTTAGTGACCCAGACAGCTAAGCCGGAGTTCGTGGGTTCGATTCCCACCAAGGACAAATCTTTGTGTGATGAACACATCATTTTTTCTGTGTCTGGGTGTAAGTATTTTGTCAACAAATTTATAATAGACCAGGGCCGAAGCCTTCAAAATTTGTAAAAAGTGAAAAAAAATTACAGTAGGATAAAACCAATTAGAAAAGGAAGGAAATATGATAAAAATTAAAGAAAAAATAAATTACGGTCGATCCGAGTTCGGGATGGGGGGGAGGGGGGGGTTTTAAGGGTAAAAAATGGTTTATCTTGATTTCCAGCAAAACTACAAGTCCTATGGAAAAAAGTCAAATGGCAAAGTTGTAGGTAATAAAAAGATCTACAACTTTTGTATTTACACTTTTTTCACATAACCTCAAAATGTATGTGAAAAATCCAAAAAACCAAGTTTTTGGTTTTTTATTTTTATCTTTTTCAAAAATATATTTTTTTTCACGAAATTTGGTGAACACTTACCTTTTTATGTCCCAAATACGCTGTAATTTATTTGATTAAAAATATTTATTTTTTCACCTTATTTTGAATTAATATAAAAAAAACACCCTAATTTTCAATCGAAAATTCACCCGTCAAAATATCAGCTTTTTTCAAAAAATATGGGGGTTTTTTGTTCGTTGAAATCTCTACTTTCTGATGGTGTAAAAAAAATATACATTACTATAGTAAATGTTCTCAGAAAATGCATAATCACTATGTACAATTTCATAAAAAAAATGACATTGCTTAATTTTTTTTTCAGTTTAAAGTTTTTTTATTAAATTCGAATTACATTCATGTCATAGAAAATCTCACAAAATGATTCAGATGAAATTCTGGATGAAGAACCAATGCAGACTGGAAAAAATTGAAGCAATGACATTTTTTTGATGAAATTGTACATAGTGATTATGCATTTTCTGAGAACATTTACTATAGTAATGTATATTTTTTTTACACCATCAGAAAGTAGAGATTTCAACGAACAAAAAACCCCCATACTTTTTGAAAAAAGCTGATATTTTGACGGGTGAATTTTCGATTGAAAATTAGGGTGTTTTTTTTATATTAATTCAAAATAAGGTGAAAAAATAAATATTTTTAATCAAATAAATTACAGCGTATTTGGGTCATAAAAAGGTAAGTGTTCACCAAATTTCGTGAAAAAAAATATATTTTTGAAAAAGATAAAAATAAAAAACCAAAAACTTGGTTTTTTGGATTTTTCACATACATTTTGAGGTTATGTGAAAAAAGTGTAAATACAAAAGTTGTAGATCTTTTTATTACCTACAACTTTGCCATTTGACTTTTTTCCATAGGACTTGTAGTTTTGCTGGAAATCAAGATAAACCATTTTTTACCCTTAAAACCCCCCCCTCCCCCCCTTCCCGAACTCGGATCGACCGTAATTTATTTTTTCTTTAATTTTTATCATATTCCCTTCCTTTTCTAATTAGTTTCATCCTACTATTATTTTTTTTGGTTTTAAAAATTATCGGCCCTGGTCTATAAGTATGTTTATCAGTTGTCTGGTTACTATAGAACAGGCTCTGTCGAGTTTGGGATCAGATGGCCGTGTGTGAGTTGTCCCAACATAATTATTATTGTTTCAAGAACTTGATATGTGCCATTGAATTTAATAGAAAACAAAACTAAAGAAAATTTGACAAATATGGAAGTTGAGGATCACAATATGCATTGTTAAAATATGTTTAACAATTATACATTTTACAGGCAGCATCTAATCCACTGAATATAAATAGCAACAAAGTTAACTGGATTTAAATTTTTAATAACTTTAAACTGGGTTCGACACGCCGAGCCTCAATCGATTTGAAAAACAAATCGTATACATATTTCATGATCCAAGATGTAGGTACCATTTACATGCACAAAGTTGTATTTGATATCAACAGGAAGTCTTCACTGATTACATCAATAATTTCGCGATATCTGCTGAATATTCGATTTAGACTTGATAACTACCTATGCCATTCTCTACTATAAGATACCTATGGTTTTTAAATTAGATTATCAGCTACTAACGCCTCAAAAACAAAGTGTTTCTGACTACTTCTAAAAGAGGAGGTCTTATGCGTTAATCATCGTAAAAAACTGACTTCTACTTCTTCTTCTTCTTCCTGCCCTTATCCCATTCACATGTGGTCGACGCAATGCGTATTTTCCTTCCATTCAACTCTTTTACTCGTCATCGCGGAATCCACTCCTTTTTTTCACATAAATCATCTTTCACACAATGCATCAATCTCTTTTTTTTTTACCCATCCACATTCATACTCATAACTTGTTTAGTTATGAGACTTTCATCTCAGCTCATAACATATCTATACCATACAAACGCTTACGACTCACCTTTTTATTCACGGGCGCTTAGTGACCCTGACTGCTAAGCCGGAGGTCGTGGGTTCGATTCCCACCCAGGACAAATCTTTGTGTGATGAGCACGATCATTTGTTCTGTGTCTGGGTGTTATTTATCTATAATACGTATGTATTTAGAAAATATATAAGTATGTTTATCAGTTATCTGGTTACCATAGTACAGGCTCTGCCTAGTTTGGGATCAGATGACCGTGTGTGAGTTTGTCCCAAGATATTTATTTACTCATTCCTTATCCTTTCCAATCTCGTCACTCCATCCATCTAAGCATTCTCATTTCCACTGCATGCAATGGTCTTTTGAAGTACATCCGGATTATTTACAAATATTTTTTTTTAATATCCAATCAACAGTAATCTGAGATATCACTTAAACTACTCACAAAAATATAACACAGTCGAGTAGAGAACCTCCTCTTCTTGAAGTCGCTTAACCCGTTCAATTTTTCTTTTAATTTTGAATGAATATCTAACATATAAAATATACGACAGGAAATTACTTTCGCATGATTTATTATAATCAACAACATCGCATGCGCAGCCAATAATAATAATTATCAATTCTACTGCAAGATTTCTACTTATATTATAGTTGTCCTAATATTTTTATAACCACCAAAAATTTTCATACAAATCGGGTTGTTGACCCACAAGCCCACATTATAGTAGGTACCTTAAATTATATTGTGATCAACATCAATCAACTCACATAAATAATTTATATATAATATTAGCCTATAAATGTCCCATTGCTAGGCACAGGCCTTTTCCCATAATTATAGCGAAGAACCGAGCATTGATCACCACTCTTATTGAGTGTTGGCGATTTATTGTACTCAGGTTTCCACAACATGTTTTCCTTCGCCGATTGTCAATGATTTCATAGAATAATTAAGAAAGTAGCATATAACTTTGAAAATAATCACATTGATTAACGCCTGTAATTCGTCCCAATCTCCAACCCAACAAATCCTTTTATTGAACCACTAGGCTGCCACGATATTCGGATTCATTATTTATAATTATGTATTAATAATTGCTGAATAACACAAGAAGATTCAAATTACCGAACAGCTGAGTGCAGTCATTAATAGATGATAAGAAATTACTGTATCTTAAAATATTCTTCGTGACAGACGTAAAAAAAAAAATCATTTCTTTACAATTTGAGAAAGGTCGTTGTTATTTGTATTTCATAATTCATTTCACATTAGAAATTTTATTTTAGCAAGAAAACCGAAATACAACAAACAATCATCACAAGAAAATATTGTAAAACCATGTAATATAAAAACAAATCACACAGCTGTATTTTTTCAATTTGAAAACAATAAAAATGTAGAATTTTTTACCTTGTTTATCAGTTGAGCGGCCGGCGCGCGCGCAGTGTCCGATGCGCGCGAAACGTGGCTATAATTACATGAATGTAACACTACCGTGTGTTTCGATCTATTTTCGATTTAGTGCTTCAGCGCCACCTACCGCGGAACTCGGGAACTGTGGGAGTGAATCAATCACATCGCTGAAACATTTTTCAGCGCTTAAAATGCTGAATGATGCTTTAACCCGGGATAATCTTTCGTTTTGATAAAATTATTGGTAACGTTTATATTACATAGGGTAACAGATTTATTTAGTCTAATTGCTACCGTTCTCTTATATTCGGTAAATAACTTTTTTTCTTTCATATTAATAGTTTTATTTATTGACGGAATAAGTTTAATACTCCACTGTAAACAATGCTATAAAGATAATTCATTATTTTGTGTAAAATAGTCAAAAGTCATCACTAACTATAAGTGTAAGCTGGAGTGTCAGTAAGTTGTTGCCCCACATATTTTCCTGGTGGCACTGGTAGTATTGTTGTTTCGGACTGTGCAGCCCCCTCGAAAGTAGTTGAGCTGCATGAGCTATTCGAATCACGCTTGCCACCTGTTGGCCCAGGCTTGCTCAAGTCGATCTGGTTCTTTCTTCAAAAGGTCAGCCAAGAAAAGACCTTGCATTTATTTTCCCAATCAATTGTCTGCACTAATTTAAAAGAGTTTGTGACCCCTGAGTTTGTTTTGACATTTCTTCTCAGGGTAGCCCGTTATGGAATACGACTCTCGACGACTCTCTCTCTGGACGACTCCAACGAGCTCAAAAAGTTTACTTTTTTTATCTCGATGGAGTCGGAATGAATTTGAACTTGATTTAGGTATACACCCACCATTATCGAGGTAGTATTGCGAGATGCGTTCCCGTGTGACCCCGGCAAAAGGGAATGGAGAAGCACTCCGGTCCGTCTTCCTCAGGGCGGATTTAGTCCATGAGGATTTCCACCGAGTAACGAAAAAAAAAGGTATACACCCACCATAAATCGCTTGTATTGCTTCGTCTATAAAAATGGCAGCCAATAAGCATAATGTGTCAGATACGTAGGTACCTACGCTATACGGAGTGTTCGCCGCATCAAAGTTGGTGGTGTCGGCTTGCGTCACCCTCGACTGACTCGTGGCAGTTTCGTAGTGGTTTCAAACTCTGTCGTACAGAATCCTGACCACTATTTAATTATAGTATGTCAGGAACATGTACCTATATTATTTATTTTGTTTCTTGAATCTTTATAAGAATTTTTTTTATAGTAGTTGTAAAAGGGTATCTTTAGGTATTATCTACTAGCCGTGGCCCGACTTTGTCTGCATGTCTTAGATTTTTGTGGGCCCTTATACATATGGAGAAGAACCGGCGAGACCGTAGGTTACTTTTGTTTATTTATTTTAAAGAAGTATTGTATTAGTTTCTAATAATTGCACGGATAGCCGAGTGGTATAGGTCACCACGCTAATTACCTCTGTGCGTGACGTGCTGCGGATTCCATCCGCGCATGGGGCCAGCATATATGCGATCCATAAATGCTTGTTCCAAGTCTGGGTGTTCTTTGTGCATGTGATTTGAATGTTTGTGAAACCCCCGCGACAAAAGGATTAAATTACTTAGTGCGGGAGTCGTTGTTTAAAAAAAAAAAATTCAATCCTTCATGCACATCATGAATACAAGTGTAGTACTTCCAATATTTACGTGGGTAGTATTATAAACTGTGATATAAAATCGAAATTCGGTTTATAAATTATTATTAGGGACAGCAATATATTTTGGTTCAAGGTACCTTATATGACACTCTCATGAATGGACCTGTGAATAAACTTTATTCACAGGTATATATAAAACAAAGTCGGGTTTGTTACAACACTTATAACTCGAGAACGGGTGGACCAATTTTCATGATCTTTGATTTATTGGATCCGTCTCTATCCCGAATAGCAGAATTAACATTAATAACTATGGAAAATTTACTGTAAAAATGTAATTTACGGAAAACGAGAAAACTTACGTGGGTGAAACCGCGGGGCATAGCTAGTATATTATAATTGATACAAAGGTATCCAATGATGTCTTGTTTTATCGTGGGATTATTATTATTTTAAAATTAAATATGGCTGTTTTATAGAAAAGCTTGGAAATATATCTGTAGATATTGACGTGAAACGTGTACTGGAGTTCGTGTGAACGTATTTATGTTAAATAATAAATAATTAACGGTTCTTTGAGGCTGCTGTCACTTCGTGAAATGAGTTCTCACAAGGATATTACTGACCTTACTCGTCACGTCACTAGATGATTGACAATTTCTTTTCGCGTGGTGTACACACCGGTTTTCAAGGTTTCGCCAGCTCTAAGGTCCCGGGTTCGATCCCCGGACGGGACTTCTATTTTCTACATTCTCGGGTCTGGGTGTTTGTGGTACCTTCGTTGTCCCTGATTCCATAACAAAAGTGCCCATGCTACTTATTTTAGATTCGGAGCAATGTATGTGATGTCGTCCACAATTATCTAGAACCGAGACAATGTAGAAATGTGTTGTTGTGTTGGGCGATCGAACCCGGGACCTTTGACTTAGCGACACCTTGAAAGCCGGTATGTGCGCCACTCGACCACGGAGGTCGTTATAATAGTAGAATTACAAGTTGGTTTGCAATCTCAAGTATTTTCCTTATTTTAAAAGTCCCTTGAACTACGCTGGTAATTTTTAAATATAACGGCTAAAAATATTACATAAAAGCTTTAAAGACAAATATATGCCTTAGTTACTGAAGTGATTGTGTTTTTAGTTACTAAATGGCTGATCGCAGCGTTTATATTCTCAAACAAAAAAAAAATGGAATCGTCTTGACGCGTTGTTTTGCTCAAATATTTTTAGCAGGCGTTTGACAATTGGATTATGTTATATTTTTAATAGTTTTTGGATTTAAATTTGATTCGAAGTATTTAGCCAATTAACCACTTTTTCTAAATGATCTATAATAATAATTATTATTATAAGCAAATAAAAAAATCAAATTTTTAATAACGATCTTACTAGGTATGGGATTCTGCATTACCTAGTACAATAGTTTGTGAAGGTCAGATATTCAGCTAATCCCGTAAGACTGGGAGCCAATCTCAACATAGCTTGGGAAAAGGCAAAGCAGAAGAAGAAAAAGTTTTTGAAGAAAGAAGTTAGTCATCCACTCAGCCTATGACCAGCGTTAGCTACACTCAAATTTAAATAACCTAAAGTAAAGCAGAATAAACCAAAATAACGTATTTACAAATAAGTCGACTATAAAATAAGTAGGAAACAATGTGACAGATTTGAGAGCGAAGCAAATACACAAACAATTGCTTATTCATTGGCAGTTGGTACAAAGGCATTGTACCTCAAGGCGAGGTAGGACCGTTTGTTAAACTTAGTACACAATGGCCCTAAATACGCCACAGTGGGCTATCATATGAGTTACACTTACGCAACGGTTTTATTTTTCTTAATATTTTTATTACGCGTGTCACTGATATTTTTGCGTCAATTCACCGTCGTTTCAGTATTTACTTTAGAAATATGTATTGGTAAAATCCTTTATACTAATAAATCGAATATAATTTTAAGGAAACAATAATATTTCGGTACACCTCACACACGGTCATCTGATCACAAACAAGGAAGAGCCTGTACTGTATTCTAAATACATGCATAACTTAGAGCATCATGGGCATCATGAAAGAAAGTTAGGGTCACTAACCACTAGACCAACAGGCCAGTTAAATGTTACAAAGTGTCGTAACAAACCCGACTGTTATTTATATAGATTTGGTATATACCTACAATTCTACCATTCTCTGTCACTTACCAAGCGCATCCACCTTACTATCTGCTATCTTTAATGATAGTACCAGCTGTTGCCCGCGGCACCACACGCGTTATCGCAGCAAGACGTACCTATAATCCATACCAAGGATTCAATCAAATCGTCTCAGCTGTTAAGCCGTGAAAGAATAAAACAAAGTCGAGTTTGTTACGACACCTATAAGTCGAGAACGGGTGGACCGATTTTCATGATCCTTGATTGGTTGGATTTGCGAACGTCCCGAAAAGCAGAATAAATACTGAAAACAATGGAAAATATATGCTTACTCCCGTAAACGCCACGCTTCACAAATATTAGTGTAGATGGCTTTGTAGATGATTGAAAAAGAGAAGAGCGTTAGTTAGTGCACCCGGCCTATCATCATTCAGAGGTTCGACTCAACTCTTAAAATATATTTACCCGCCTATAATGTTCCCTCCGCTGGGCACAGACCTCTCCTCATATATAGAAGAAATGAGCATCGACCATCAGGCTGGCTCAATGCGGGTTGGCGATTACAGATTCCAATTTTTGGAATCCAGGTTTCCTGGCGCTGTAGAAAGTACATATTACTTTGAAAAATACATAACTATAGGTACTTGCATGTAGTGGGTTTAAAACTGCAATCTGCAATGGTGGCACCACGATACACGAATTAATTAATAATTAACATTAAAAATTACTTTCTAATTGAACAATTGCGAATTAAATATTGTTAATATTGAAAACTATCGAAACGACGATCAAAGACGATGACGTATGACGAATATTAATGATGATCATTATTATAGTTGTATCTACCTCTATCTTCAGAAGCCCAGTTTGATGAAGGGCTACTGTTTTTCAAAGTAAAGGGTTTGTAGAAATCAGATACGCGGTCTCTCCAAGTAAAATTCTATTCCGTTGAATAAGGGAAGATTAAATGATCCTAAAATGTTTCGCAGAAGAAACAATTTAAGTAGCTTAAGCACTTGTGTTATGGAATCAGAAACGATGAAGGTACCACAAACACATAGACCCGAGACAATATAGAAAAGTGATTTGTTTCTACATTGACCCATCCGGGGATCGAACCCGGGACCTCAGAGCTAGCACATCTTGAAAACCGGTGTGCACGCCACTCGACCAAGTAGGTCCTCAATAATAATTGCATTAATATTATTGAAATAAATCCTTGCATTTGGGATATTGGCTTAAAGTAATTCGCTTTGAATTCATATTAAATGGTCAATTATTTATAGAATACTGTTATTGGTACAATGTGCTATCTTGCGGTTCTCGCCGACCTTGTTCGTTCAATTTCAGTTTATTAAGCGAATTGCATGTTAATTAGGTCGTTTCGTTTTGACCAATATTTCACAAACTTCCTCGTTTGTCTTGTGGTCGCAAGCGTAATTGCCGGACACGGAGTCTCGGGTTCACATCACTGGTTCAAAAATAGTTACTAACTTTTCCGTTTAGAAATTCTCAGTACCTACAGCCTGAATTCAGAGGCGGTGTTTACAAATATGACACGCGTTGTGATGCACGATAATCCTAACTTATCACGCGTTATTTTCTGACAGCAGTTAAGTCATGAACCAGGCTGTTGCCAAAGAAGGTTAATGTTCATGTATTAGTTGTAATTATGTATGCAAAAGGAAATTTTATGTCTGGGTGTCTCTCTCACATTCAGAGATCCTCATTCACACACGTATACTAGATGTATCTTCCACTATGACTGATTACTCAAGCGCAACTCAATGCAAATACTAAAAATGTGAGTTTCGTGCTATTTCTGCTACTTTAAGATGTAAAGTAGCTACAGATAAATATTAAAGAACGTTATACGTCACATTACGTTAATGTTAAGTTGCGTCTGAGAATACTGTGGTTAGTGTATGAAGCAGACGCGACCGTCGTGCGGTAAGGACGCAGGTAAGTCCGCTCGCTCGGCCGCGTTCGGCTCACCTGTCGTAACAGAGTACAATGATTGTAGCGGCGCGTCATTGAGTGGCGCTGGCGTGGCGTCAGTGATGACGCGCCGCTTATCACCGGCTATCACCCCGCGAGCCTCGCGCCGCGCGTGCTCTTCAGTTGCGCGTCCCCGCTCGTCGCGAGCGCACGTCGCCCCGCGCTCCGCTCCCGCTCCCGTGCCCACACCGTAAGTGTCTCCCACAGCCTCACTAACAGCCAGACGCGCGCCCGCAACGCACCACCTACCCTCACCCACCGACACACGATGTCAAGTGCTCTAATGGTAGCCCCCTTGTTTACACAGCAGTACTCGTCGTGACCGCACTGTTAGCCGACACTTTTTTGGGAGAAATATGTTATATTTTTTCAAAGTTACGTGACTCACTGGAAACTCACCAAGGCCGTTTCATCCTAAAGCAAATTTGTCGGTCTTAGTGTATCAGGCCGGTCGTTCTTATCGCGTGAGATGCCTCTGCCTGAATGCGCTATCGTTCGCCGTGAAATCCTGTGATTTTCGTCATTATTTCGTAAATGTCAAACATTGTGAAGTGGTGTGCTCTGTAACTCGAAGTGAGTGACCGAGAGTGTTACTGTTGACTGAAAGTATCAGTGGCTGTATGACGAGTGATGTAAGTGGAGGATGTTCCCTAACTGTTCTTTCGGCTCTATTATATTTTGTGAGATATAGAGAAGCCACTGTCAACAAGCAATGTTTGTTGACTGTTGCTATACGCGGACGCAGTTCTCACGATACAGGAAATCTTATTATATTTGTTTTTATTACTTGTGACACTAGTAGGTACCAGTTACACGGATTAGTTATCGTTATAGGTAACCGCAGTATGTGGGCCGCAGTGGATCGAATGTTGCCGACTGATTACTAAACTAATACTAAGTACTGATAATAGACCATTGTCTGAACTTTTACGACTTGCAAACAACTCTTACATCATTGAGAAATATTTAAAATCAAACATCAAAACCACTTTAGCTTACATCGTTGACATACAAAGCACTCAATAAACATGTATAAATACATAAACAGCGATGTATATTAAATAATAATCTTTTAAATCGATGTCTAATTAAGTCTACAGCTTGTTTACATAATGTAAACAAACAGATAGGTTTATAACCAGTCTTATAGAAACATACGTTAATGGCGGAGGGGGAGGTGGAGGGGGGAGGGGTACCATTCTCATACTAATAGCCGGTAATAGACCAAAGTAATACAAAGTTATTTCATTCATAAAAGCATGTCATGAAACTCTAGTGACATTAACATACGGTTGAATTTACAGTAATTTATCTGTATTTCTTTATTGTCACATTAATATTATACAACAAGAATACCTATTAGGTTGGATCTTTTTTGCGAAATTGTTAGAGATGCGCATGCACATGAATATCTTGTAGTTTTACTGAGATAATAATTAGGTATAATAAATGTAATTTATCTTTGATTGATAAAGATTTTATGATAGGTATTTCTCATAATACCGGCCTATAAACGGCCCACTGCTGGGCACAGGCCTCTTCCCATATAGAGAAGGGATGAGCATTGATCACCACGCTTGCTCATTGCGGGTTGGCGATTTCAGATGCATGTTTTTTGGAAACTAGTTTTCCTGACGATGTTTTCCTTCACTGTTTGTCAATGATGTCTTAGAATGATTAAGAAAGTACTTAACGTTAAAAAAGTCACACTCGTTCTTGCCGGGGTTCGAACCTGCAACCATGTGTACACGAATCCGGTCAAGGCCACTACGACATTTACTAAACCAGTTATCTGGTTCCATATTAAGGGCTCATTGGCGGGCCGTTTTCGAGTACCTAGGCCCCTAAAAAAATTTCGTTATTTGATGTCCCTGTAACCAGCTATATAGTTTACCTAAGTAAGTAATATTGAGATACAATTGAAATACCTATTCTTGACCCTAACAGAAGTCGGTCTTGTAAACTGAGAAATTATGAAAATATTTTATATAGGTGTAACTAACCGCGCTTTCACCCGCGTAAGGAGTTCGCGTTCCTGATTTATCATTCAATCTCACAATGTTCAACCTCAAAATTAAAAAAAAAACCTTGTCCTGGCCATAAAGAATCTTCAATTAGTCGTTCGAAAGTTATGCGCTTAGCAACAATTTTGGTGATTAATTTTTATGTTATAGAAGATGAATTGATGAATATACCTACCAAACAAACTTAACAGAGAAAAAATAGTACCTAATTGTCATCCGTAAGAGTTCGCAAAGAACTGGGTCCTTATTCACTCAGTCCAAGCAGTTAACGAGGAGAGTTAAGAGAGCCGTAAAAAGTATATTTAAATGCGTTTGTGTGTAATGTTTTTTTTTATTGATTCATTGTATTTTTAGTAATACAATTAATTCAAATTATTAGATAGACGGAAAATATTTTAATTTTTAATAGGCTTACAATTAAAAATTAAAACTAAAAAACTATCTATCTAAATATAAACGAGAAGACTTATTAATAACCATTATTAAGTAAAATTGATATAATTAGGTAGGTATAATTAAAAATTATATATAGGTATTTTCATTCTGCACACTTCTCGTCTCTCCAATTTTATTCTTCTTCGTCCAAGCTGGTTTGCTCGCCACGAGTTACAAAGCTGGGCAGGCCTCAGCTGCTCCCTGTAAACGCCCATTTAGCAGGTCCAAAATCGGCCCGTCAATTAATAATTTTAAATACCTGTGCGACAAGTACGGGTTTCCCTAAAAGGTCCCTGAACTTGTTCGTAAAAGGAGTATAAAGTTTTTGCTTCACTTATGAATACATACAGGATTAATTTAAAAGGAGTGCGTAGGTATATTCTACGAAGTAACCAGGTGCATAAAACTGAACAACTTTCCCCAAGGAACATAGGTCGAAAATTCGAATTTACTAAGTGACAGGTCACGTGACTTAAATTTGTATGAAAATATTATTTTCAATTGTAAATATTTCGACCTATGTTCCTTGGAGAAAGTTGTTTAGTTTTATGCACCTGATTACCTCGTAGAATATACGCACTTCTTTTAAATTAATCCTGTATATATATACATCTTAAAACTACATGAGTATACGTTAGAATGATGACCGTGAATTCGGAATCACTAGTTCCTTTTTATCGAGGATTACATATTATGAGCAGATAATGTTGGTTGTTCTTTATCGATAATGGATTTGTGATAGGCAGACATCTTGCTGTAATCTGATAAGTAACAAGATACAAGCGCTCTCAGACTTGATACCGATTTTATTAGCGCCGGACTCAACAGTTGAAGATAGGCCTCAACACATTGTAATCTCTATACCACTGGCATTATTTAAACTTCTGCTTTGTAATATTAAAAATAAAAATGTTGTATAGCCATGACATGACATAGTCTCTTTCTAGGCTCGTCAGGATAAAGAGATATCTCGCCGAGTAGAAAACGCCTGGAAGAGCTATTGGTCTATGAAAAATATCATGAAAGGACCGCTCCCGTTAACTTTGAAGCGAAAACTCATGGACATGTGCATTCTCCCCATACTCACGTATGGCGCGCAAACTTGGTCACTCACCAACATCCAAAAATCCCGCCTCGGCGTATGCCAAAGAGCTATGGAGCGCAGTATCCTTCACGTTCGATTAACAGATCGGATAAGGAACTCAATACTGCGCTCTAAGACTCAAATAGCAGACGTTTCCGAAAAGGCTGCCAAATTAAAGTGGGACTGGGCCGGACATGTGTGCCGAATGCCAGTGGAAATGTGGGCGAAAGCCACAACAGTTTGGTTCCCCAACAGACGAAGGCCACGTGGAAGACCCAGGCGGAGATGGACGGACGAACTGGACGCCTTTAACAAGGAGTGGCCTCAATTGGCCCTTCAGAGAGAAAAATGGAAGGAAGAAAGGGAGGCCTTTGCCCTGCAGTGGGACAGTTCAGGATAAAAAAAAAAAAAAATAGCCATGACAAAAAAAAAAAAAAAAAAATAGCCATGACAGCTCCATCTCTCTCTCTGTTATTAGAGTAATCATAATTAAAAAGTGTATAATAAATTTAATGTAGTACAAAAAAATAAAACGAAAAATATTTTCTCGTTCTTTCTTCGTTCTCGCGAATCTAATTCAAAATGTTTTTTCAACTTCTTTATTATTTAATTTAATTGTATTATCCAATAAATTGTTGAAATAATAATTTATTAATTATGTTAATTTTACATCACAAATGATACAACAATTTAGGATAGGAACTCAGACTCACTCCCGAATATAGAAACGTCATTTAACTTATCACATTCTTAAATGTCTATCTGTCGCTACTTCACACCTTAAAGTGACAGAGACAGCATGACACTTAACGGTGGCTTCAAACTGATTGATGTTTCAGTATTCGGCTAAGGGTACAATGGCGGTGTTATCGCTAATAGCGATATCTTCAAGACAACCTTTGTATGCACAGGAAAGACAGAAAACTAATAATTATATGGGGTAGCGGGGAGTATCAATTGATTAATTTTATATCGTCAAAAATAAACAGTGCAAGCAAAAAAGACTGAATTTTTAATAAATGTATTATTTACTTGTTTGTGCCTCGGAATAAGTTATTTTTTAAGGGTCTCGGTATGATTCAAAATGGTCACCATTCTACGAACCAACCGCGGCGAGCGTGTCTTTACCTACGTTTACTATTCGGCTTACACTTAGGAGCAATCTCACAATGGTATATAAATATACAGTTAGCTATGTTACTTACTAATTATGGAAATGTATTCCTATGAATTTGTATTTATTAGCTGTTTCCTGCAGCTCCGCCCGCGGTCACATTTTTTATGTAATTGAAGTGTGATGTGTGAGCTATCCTATCTCTCAAGTTGGATCAAACCGCACACGGTTTGCAAATTTGATTCAAATCGTTTAAGTAGTTTATGAGTCGTTCCCGGACAAAAAACGTTACGCGTAATTTATATATATTAAGATAATTAAACATAATAAAAACCCAGCTAATTATTAAACGATTATCAAAATATTCTCATTATTTGTTAATGTCACATGTATTAAATATCCATTGAAGCCACTTCTCCCAACTTTAAATTAAAGTGTACATTTCCTATGCATGGCATAAAACTGTTAAAGATATAATTGAGAACTATTTCCCTAAAGAATCAATCACCTTGCACTATACAGAAACAAGCATACAATTAAGAATGAATTATGGTACAAAGAAAATTCAACGTTTATTTATTAAAATAATTTAATTTAACGAGCGTGTTCGCTGTCGCTCTGTGAAATTCTAATTTGCACGCTAATACACGTAATGTATTAGACGTTTGTAGACTGGGCTCAAAAAAAGCGGCTTTTCGAATTTTAAAAGAATGCTCATTTGTAGTAGCAGTCTACCAACGTAGTAAAAGGATGGAAAATATAAACCGTGGCAGATATAACGATAGGCTAGGATATAATCGCTTTAAGTTTGTGACCTTAAACGAGTGCTTGTGTGTCACGTATCTACACTTGTAGCTTGACAGTTGTCTGACAGTGACAGATGTCAACAAAAATACAAGAAAAAATAAAAAAAATATCTCTAAATGATGAAAACCTTTTTTGTTTATTACAATATTTTAAAATGTTCGGAAAAGAAATCCTGTAAACAATCTTTAGTGGTTATCACAGAAATTCTATTAACAAATTATCAATTTCCTCGAAATATCTAGTTGTAGTCGGTTTCGAATCTTATAAAAGTGTACGATAAGATGTATAATCGCGTGGCTGATTTGTAGTATAGTTGGGTCGTTTCTCTATGTGTGTGAGATATTGGTATCAGTTGTATCAACAGTAGCGCCCACTTGTACTGATAACATCTCGCTGTCACCGATTCTTAAAGCGTGTTGATTATGACATAATAGTTACATATATTTTGTGGATAACGTCGGTATTAAGTTCAGACTACCGCCCGATAAATCCCTGTTTTTTTCACAATAATATTTGGACTTGTTATGCCGTTTTATGGTCTCTTTTCTTCTTAAAATCCTATAAGCCTTATTTGTCAAATATAGGTTTCGGTTCTACTGGCTTTTTCTAAAGCAATCTTTGGTCAGCTTACCAGGTTCAGATGAATACCTCCCCCTACCCCCTTCCGTCGCCTTTACCCATAATCTCACATACAGTAATATTTAAGCAGATGATTTTTCAACTAGGTCCCTTACAATTTTGTACGTGAAATATCGATATTTATTAGAGAAAGTCATCGATAGATTTGTATGCGCACCTAGAGTCAATTAGTTTTAAATTAACGTTTCTAAAGCGCCTATTTTAGGTTTACTAGAAATAAAAACATTTTCATTTTGATTTTTTTGATAATATTGATTTGAAAATAAGGCGATGGTCATTCCATAGTGTAAAAATGATGTGGGCTCGACTCTAAAACTCGGGTATTATTTTAAGGGGGACATAGGTGTGCTGTTGACATGTTCCTTGCTCCAGACAGTTTTAATCCCATGTTATAGGGGTCGGTGATTGCCGTTAGCAGGACGCGTGTTCAAATATTTTGGTGAAATCCCGTCGCATACAAAGTATGTACTTGAATCCCCATTGTTCCATATGGGATGGTATCAAATACATAGCTATAGGTTTATCATTAAGTTTTAATAAAAAAAAATAAGAGTAGTATAAAATAAATTGCCAACTTTTAAAAGTAATTTTTTTGGATGAGAGAGATTTATGTAAAGAAGAGTATGAACTTGTCTTACATATAATATAACTAGCTGTAGACCGCGATTCCGCCTGCGTGGATGTCGGTAATCGCGGCAAATAGTAGCCCGTCTTTTGCCAGGCACTAGACTAGCTAGTCTAGTGACTGTCAAAGGACTGGTTTTTGGCGTTATGTGGTTTGTGAAACATGCCAAACAAATACTTACGAGTTTTTTTCAAGGGTACAATAGTTAATAGATTGAAATACAATGTAAACTTTATGTTTTTGATAATTAAATTTCGTGATACAGTATGTTAATCATAGTTATATGTCCATACATGTATATATCTCCATACCTACCAAATTTCATTTCAATTTGTTCTATAGTTTAGGCGTGATTGCGTAACATACAGACGTACAGAGTAACGTTCGCATTTATAATATTAGTAAGGATAGTCTAGCACGACATATTTTCGTGCTCAAGACAAAACCTACATCTACTTTTAAAATTTCGTAACCAGACCTTTATCACGGAACCCCAGTGATACGCTCATAAAATCCCGGTCTTTCAAATTTGAATGTATAGCAAAACTCCATCGGCTCGTACAATAAGTAGCGCGACGTTCACATAACCGCGGCAAGTCGGCTCGTTCCCGAGGGGCCGGCTCCACGCGAAGTGTGCCTCACAATACACAGACTTGTCCATTTTATCCTGATTAGGTTGTCTGTCGTCCCTTAAGGCCCGGCTTGTCATGCGATACTATAGTCCTATGGTTTTTAAATGGTTTGCAATAATAACAGCAATTCAATTTTAAACGTTTTAAAGATTTTTAATGCATGTGTTTTTTAAAACTAACATTTTTCTACTATGTAAATCGTTCAAATTTATGTGCGTACCTACATACATATCGGCGATTAATTTTTATCTTATTATCTACGTTAATATTATAAAAAGGAAATATTTGTATTTTTGTGTGTATGTTTGTAATGAATAAACTCAAAAACTGTGCTAATTTCAAAAATTCTCTCACCATTTGTAAGCTACATTCACTCTGAGTAACATAGGCTATATTTATTACTTAAAAGGTGGGCTAGTAATGTAGGTATACAGGATTAAATTAAAAGGAGTGCGTATATTTAACGAGGTAATCAGGTGCATGAAACTGAATAACTTTACCTAAGGAACATAGGTCGAAATCTTAAAATTCAAAATCATTTTTCATAAAAATATAAGTCACGTGACCTGATATTTTGTGTGAATAATACATTAACCATTTTAAGATTTCGACCTATTATTCTTTGGGGAAAGTTGTCCAGTTTTAAGCACCTGATTACCTCGTTGATTATACGCACTCCTTTTGAATGAATCCTGTATAGATAGTACTCGACCTGAGATAGGTAGATCATCCAGCAGTGCGTTCAAGAGCGTAAACCATAGATCAATTATAGCCATAATAATAGTTCCGACTTGTAACATACAAGTGCTCTTGTGCGACTCTCTAAGACGGAAACTATCACAAATTGAATCAGTATCTTAGGATAACTTTGTACGAAGCTAATAGTTCAAGGAGAATTCTGTCTTGATAATAGCCGCTTAATTAATCAACCTTCTTCCTTTGCAAGTTCTTCTTCGTCGTTACACTCTTGGCAGAGTGGTCGTGATCGTCATGTCTGGTGTAGTGGCTAGCTTCACAATCCGTCGGAGAAGGATGAACATTGATCACCACGCATGCTCATTGCGGGTTGGCGATTTCAGATTACAATTATTTGGAGTCCAGGTTTCCTTATGATGTTTTCCTTCACCGTTTGTCAATTATGTCTTAAAATGTTTAAGTCACATTGGTATTTGCCTGGGTTCAAACCTGCAACCATGTGTTTGCGAATTCGGTCATTGTACCACTAGGATTAATTACAAGATTTTTCAACAGAAACAATGGAAATGAGATACAAAAAAAACTTTTTTATATTCTATAGGAAGGAAAAACAATCTTTACCAATTGGTTAGATTGTTTTTCCTTTCTATCTGTCCTTATTTTAACAAGCAGCGTGATATTTAGTAGCATCACGTTAAAAAAGAATTTGAGTGTCGTCGGCCGTGGATCACATTGTGTAACGGCTAAGCCTATTACTGAATGACATTGACTTCTGAATCGATAATACTACGGATTTCGGTAAACGAATGACGTATTTAGTTCCGATATAGCTGCGGTTTAGGGTTAGTTAAGTACTTAAGAATTATAGAAGATTAGTTGTCTTCGAAATATTATGTTTACATGAAATATTTGGTTATAATTAATTCATATAACTTGATTACGATAACATGGATAATTATTTTGTTGAAGAGAAAAGTTTTTTAGTGGCGCTGTACACTTTTTGACATGGATAAAAATTGTTCTACTCGCGTCAGGGGCACATGACTGATCCTAAGATACGACGCAGTGCGCAAGTGTGAGATGTCATCCGGTGTCAGCATAGAAAAAATAAGTCAATGGGTGTCAGTATAATTTTGTGAAGTAAAAACTTCTTGAGCGGCGTTGTGCAAAAATAAGTACTTAACAATATTTTTTTGAATCGAATGTCTAGTAGACTTTTCAGAGTGTTTGAGTTTAAGTGGAATAAGAGCAGATATCTTCGACAGGGCAGTTGATCCGCCTGCTCGTATTGTTTCGTCGAGCAGTTGAAAGCGAGCTCGAGCAGTTGTTTACCTCCGGCCTTAGTCTCATAATTACAGTTACCTACTTATAGCTAATTACGCTACAGCTAGGTGCGCTAGGTAAGGAAGGTCTTTATGTTTTCCTGGTTTGACAGCAACAGAGAATTACGCGGGAGAAAAACTGCAATGCGCTCTCAGTGTCTTGTAATAATCTTATAACGGATTCGTGTCGCAAGGTTACAGGTTCGAACCTTTGACGTGGACTGTACCTAACATGATTTTAAACGGTTACAATTCAAACTATCTATAAGAATTGACGTGAAGGGTTAGTAGGGTGGATGATGACGCTATGTCGGTCGCCCGCTGTCCGCGAGCGCCGGCCATGATGCCCCCCCCCCCCCCCCCGCGACCACGCGCTTCACTCCGCGGTCGCCCTGAGTGTAGTGATTCACCAACAACCACAAACAGGCAAATAATCCTTACCAATGTGACTTTTTCGAAGTTAATTGTGCCTTCTTAATTAATCTGTGAAAAAAAAAATCGTGAGAAAACGTGAATATCTGAATTGGATATCATTCCTTTTCGACATGAGAAGAGACGAGTGCCGGCTTAAAGACTGTTAATATTACATATAAGGTACCTGAGGGTATTAAGGCCTAGCTAAGGGAAATTTGTTATAAAATGAAAAATATCCAACATAATCAACAAGTTTTATTACAAATCAGTCATATACTTATATTGCTACAGAGTTTAAACAAAAAATAGCTTCTCTAGCTTATAACCAAAACAATATATAACTTTAAAAAAAACGCAGTCTGTAGGCCTTATTATACTAGGGTAGGGTAAAAAGGCCTATACTTTAAACTATGCAAAAATCAACTAATACAACGTAAATTGGTATTCTTGAGATCAATAATCATTAACATAAAGCAATAGGAAGCATAGTGGTCTTGAAAAATTAAATAAATTGCCTTTATTCGCATTCATCAGGACATTGAAAGTCATCAGTATCTTCTGCAGTTAAACCGACACACTCTTCGTGGTACCACTTGGAGCATCGCGAGCATTGCCTCATTGCATCGTCTATTCTATCTTCTTTGCAGGCATGACAGTATCAACTCACTTATTTTTGTGATTTATCTTTGACGGTAGTAGACTTTTTTGCAGATACGATTTTAGCTTTCTTATAATTTTAAGTCTTTTTAAACTTCTTTTTTTCTTTTCTACCTGTTTCAACATCAGTAAAGTTTTCGTCGAAAGTGTTCGTTACCCGTTTGGGAGGCATCGTGACCGTGTAAGCACAGAAAACTGAAAACAATGATAAATAAATTGAAAACGTATAACTGCGTACATACTACCCACCAAAAAACATGATAAAAACACGTTCCTACTTATATAGCAGTTTAAAAACAATGGGAGTATAATAAGGCCTATAGTAAAATTTTATAGGCCTTAATATCCGCCAACCACGTGGTTACAGAAAAAAATTATAATAAAAATTTTACAACTACAAGTCCTTTAAGGTACGGTAACCTAGGGACAAGCATACATTAATTAATAAACGGACAGGCCATACAGGTTTGTAAATATAATATTTTCAAAATAACTTACGATTTACTGGAGCCAATTTTTATAATTCGTGCCGCATGACCGCACCGCTGAATGATTTCGACGACACTGGCGGGGGGAGAAGTGCAAGCGTTCGTCCGCCACTTCGCAGCGACTTGTATACGCTCTAAGCTTGTGTGAGTGTAACCTTGATCGTCAGTTACTATATTTCGTACGTTTTTTGTTACTTAGGCCTTATTGCCCGACAGGCCTTATTACCCGCGGGTACCTTAGTTATTTTTTAGCAAGCACCTTGAAGTCGGCTTTAGAAATCAATTCAAATATTTTACTTTATTTACAAACACTGCGATTAACATAATTCTAATTAATATCTTGTTTAATATTTATGAAACTAGCGACGATAGTAAACAAGATATTATAATGAGACGCTGAAGGTAGCGTACGTAATACTGTCGGCTGTTTCCTCGTGGTCGCTGCGTTGCGTAACACGATCATAGGAAATAATTTGAGCGGCTTAATGGCTAGAGCATCAGAGTTGCGATCATCTGGTCGGTTTTCGAAATCCAACCATTGCACTACCGACGTGAACCCACTCATAACCCAAACATATATATTTAGATTGCCACGAGGGGGTTAACAAGAATACTTTAGTAATGCGCGATTACATTAGGTACACCTACATTGCTAGTAAGATTAAAACAAATGATTTGGGAATAGATGTCTCGTGTTCGTGGTTAAAGAAAAATCCTCTAGATACACTATCTCGACGTCACAGCAATGTGAAAGTTATGACTGGCCTGTTGGTCTAGTGGTTAGTGACCCTGACCGCAGGTCATGGGTTCAAGACAAATCTTTATGTGATGATCACGATCATTTGTTCTGTGTCTGGGTGTTCTTTATTGGAACGAAGTTCCTTATCGCGCGTTGTGAAAGGGAGCTAGACGGAAAAAATTCTTACGAAAAGTTGTCACGACACTTTTTGTTCTTACGAAAAGTTGTAACGACATTTTTTGCTATAGTAAGCTATTGTAAGCTGTGCGGCGTGCGCATGTTTCTCTGTCTGTCTGTCTGTCTTATTACCTAAAAATTTAATATTATTAATAATAAATAAAATTATTATTTATAATTTATTATAAATTAAAAAAATAAAATTTTATTACAATTCCTTCACTAATTAATCGAAAGGAACTTCATTCCATCTGGGTGTCCCTTGACACCTCTCAAAGTTTTATATAATATGTATGTATATAGAAATAAATAAGTATGTTTATCAGTTGTGTGGTTGCTATAGTTACAGCTTCTGCCTCTCATGTGTGGGTTTTCCCAAGATATAATTACTAGTTTTGAAATAAACACTTTACGTGCCACAATCTTAGCAGACAGACCTAGACGGTCGTTGTTGTTGAATTTTGTGTTTCAACTGAATAAAATTTTCGTGGTTTTTTGGTTAAAAATCGATTTGTACTGTAGATAAGCAATGATGGTCTCACATTAAGTAAGCTAAATGCTTGTGTTACGAGTGGCTACACGACAATAGTGCAATGCGTAAGTTTTGTATCAACATGATCGCACGTTCGATGCCCAAGCCATTAGCTACTTACCGCCACATATTCTGCTGATCTTTTGTATAGAACATAATTTTACAATTTTAAAATGCATATTCGAGACTCGAGTTTATGTTCTAGCGGGACTCATTATTTTACCATTTTTAAGGCTGTATTTTACAGCAGTTTTTAAAACAAAAATGTGATGAAAACTGTCTAAGCTGCGTTTATAACATAGGACTACTATTATCAGCTAGATAATCCCAATCGTGTTTTAAAGGAGAACTATTATTTCAATTGGATCCACAGATCTAAAAAAATAGATAAGAGCCAAAGCAATCCTTCCGTTATCACGTTCCTATCAGTTATCACACAGAAAAAAAAAACAAAACTAAATTGTTGTAGCATTGGTACTCTAATCAGGATCGTTAGAATTCAATATGCATCTTGTTGATATTAAGTGGACCAAACAGCGGTTTAAATTTAGCTAGTGACGAATTTATTTTGCATCCATCAATAGTGCCACATAGCAGAAATAAGCAAAAGGTAAAAAAAATAGATATATTTTGTCAAGTTTTAAAGCCCCAGGAAGACTGGTAAACACTCTATAAGAAATTTAAATAAAATATCCGTGTGCAATAATAATGAAAATTCTCATTTTATTATACTTCCTTGTAATCCTACTAATATTATAAATGTGAAAGTGTGGATGTTTAGATGTTTCTTTTTTTTTTTTTTTTTTTTTTTTTTTAAAACGACGCCCGCACTAAGGAAGTTATTCCTTGTGTCGCGGGGGTTTCACAAACATTCAAATCACATGCACAAAGAACACCCAGACTTGGAACAAGCATTTGTGGATCACACAAATACTTGTCCCATGCGGGGATCGAACCCGCAGCACGTCGCGCACAGTGGTAATTGGTGTGGTGACCTATACCACTCGGCCATCCGTGCAGTCACTCATGTTGTCATGATGTTTGTTACTCAATCACGCAAAACGGCTGAACGGATTTGGATGAAATTTGGCATGCATCTAGTCTTTGACATGGAAAAGAACATAGGCTACCTTTTATCCCGATTCTTTAAGTACTTTCAGAGGGAAAATTTTCCGAGCTAAGCCGCGGGCAGACCGCTTATAAATTTAAAATTTGGTATTTTTCTCTAAGTATTATAGCGCAAGCCATATCATGGGTAAAAATGTCATTCCATTTCATCACTTTCACATATTTCATTTCTTTTTGGACCTTGAAAGTCCACCCAGAAGTTAGTGAAAAATAAGTTTAATAAAGAACCTGTTTTCAAGTTTTTATTATTAACAGGTGTAACTAAAAAAATATGGTATATATATATTAGTTGTTAGTAGTTCCACTGCTGGGCACAAGCCTCTTACCATCTAGGTATGGAAGGAACGAGCATTTATCACCACGCTGGCTCACTGCAGGTTGGCGATTCCATTTTTTGGAATCCAGGTTGCCTAACGATGTTTTCCTTCACCGTTTGCCAATAAATGGTGTCTTAGAAATATAAGAGTGTCGTATAACTTTGGAAAAGTCACATTGGTACGTGCTTGGGTCCGAACCTGCAACCATGTTCATACTAATCCGGTCACTGAACCGCTAGGCCATCATGACATTTTAACATTACATAAGGTAAATATTGTGTATACATTTTTTTATCAGCAGTAACAAGAACTGCTTTATCAGAGCGATTAACATTTAATCGAGGAAATTTTTGGCAATTCTAAATCCATAACAATTAATTCAAATCAATAACATAAAACTATTTTTTTAATTTATTGCAATAACAATTTTAACAAAAACAATTTTACTAATACCTACTTTATAAACTTAAATTGTATTTCCTAAAAAAATACAATGTATTTTAACAAAAAAATTTTTAAGATTAATTGCGTGCACGACTTTATGTGATTTATTTTTTGTTTTCTATTTTTATTTGACTTATTATTTTTTTATGAAAAACGGAAGGCTTTACATTGGTGCTACACTGTGACGTATTACATGTTGTATTTAGTTATTAGTTAGTCACGTCACTTTCACATTTCTTCAACTTAACCTTCTGTTACACAGATTTATTCTCAAATATGAAGTCACGCGACACGGGGCTATTGACCGCGTTCACCAGTAAGTAACGACGATTGCGCAATATATGTGATACATTACCCGCTCTTTATTGATATTGTTACAGGTGATTTACAGAAATAATGCAATGGTGTCTTAAGTGAGTGTGTGATCGAAAAAACATAACAATCTTTAATGCATTTGTGTGGTTTTTATTGTATCATCATCCGGCTATTATTTAGGATTAATATTTGATTTTTTATTTCCATGCCTGAGTTTTGAATAACAGTAATTTGTAGTTGTTCCATAAGAGGGAATCGAAACGGATCGCTCATGTCCTATCAATCGCTGATCAATAACGCAACCGATAACAAAGAAGAAGAAGGAACTTCAACTTTAGCATAACAATAACTAAAGATGGAAGATAACCTTTCTTAAGCACATCTCGTAGTATTCGCCTCACCAGTTATTCTAAACAGCGCACAATGGAGCAAGAATTTCCGGCCATTTGCATCGTCCTACCTCAACCAATAATTGTGTTTTCAATGTACTCTGTATAACTAGTTCTAACCCTCGAATATTCACGCGAGTAAATTTTATTGACTGACTAGCTGCCCGGACAGACTTCGTTCTGTCAAAAGTAAGTTAATTATGGTAATTCCTTTCCATACTTTCTATGTTTTTCACCTTTTAAAGCTTTCCTGGACCTCCACGAACATTTCAAGATCAAAATCAGCGAAATCGGTTCAGCCGTTCTCGAGTTTTAGCGAGACTCACGAACAGCAATTGATTTTTATATATGTTTTTGTATATATATGATTTTTATATATATATGATTTTCATATTAAACCAAGTAAAAGAACATGGACGCGTCGATCTCATTAAATAGGTAAACTATTTTATTTTATTTATTAAGAAAAATAAATAAATAAACACAAAGTGTTTTAAAAGATTGTTTTTTTATCTGTATCTATACTTATAATAAATCTGTAGAAGTGAAAATTCTGTACATTGAAAATATCAAAAAAAATAATGGCGGGGTGTGTTACTAGACCGACACGGAACCCAAAAATGTGATTAAAAAAATTTTTGTCTGTCTGTCTGTCTGTTTGTTCAGGCATCACGCAAAAACTACCGGTTCGATTTCGATGAAACTTGGTATAATTGTTCTTTAATATCCTGGGCACCACACTGGGTAGTTTTTATCCCGGAAAAGTATATACAAAAAAAAAACAAACTTCATTTTGCGGTTCGATCCCTAGACCCGAATACTGTACCAACCGCAAATTATAAGTTTGTCGTAGGTTACGTCACCCGCAGTGGAGTTCAATAAGGGGCGCTGCACACGGCTAAGATACTATAATTATTTATCTATACTTAATATATGTATATTATTATATTATCTATACTAAAATTATAAAGCTGAAGAGTTTGTTTGTTTGTTTGTTTGTTTGTTTGTTTGAACGCGCTAATCTCAGGAAGTACTGGTCCGATTTGAAAAATTCTTTCACTGTTAGATAGCCTACTTATTGAGGAAGGCTTTAGGCTATAATTTGCAGCAGTAACCGATGATCACGCGAGCGGAGCCGCGCGCAACAGCTAGTATATTATAAAGCTGAAGAGTTTGTTTGTTTGAACGCGCTAAACTCAGGAAGTACAGGTCCGATTTGAAAAATTCTTTCACTGTTAGATAGTTCACTTATTGAGGAAGGCTATAGGCTAGCCTAGGCTTCTTTTGGAAATCTATCCCCTAAGGGGGTGAAATAGGGGTTGAAAGTTTGTATGGGAAGTTCGGTATTTTCAATTATAGACACATGAAATATCGTATACGGGTTTCTGAATAGAAATAAATAAAGATGTATTTCAGCGCTTTTAAAAATCATCCCCCTAAGAGGGTGAAAAAGGTATTGGAAGTTTGTAGGCATATGAATTGTGTCGTTTTCAAAGATAGACACATTCAATTTCATACAAGGGTTATTAGTTAGAAATAAATAAGATGTATTTCCGAGATTTTAGAAATATACCCCCTAAGGGGGTGAAATAGGGGTTGAAAGTTTTTATGGGAAGTTCGGTATTTTCAATGATAGACACATGAAATTTCGTATACGGGTTTCTGGATAGAAATAAATAAACACGATTTCAGCGATTTTAAAAATCATCCCCCTAAGAGGGTGAAAAAGGGGTTAGAAGTTTGTAGGCATATGAATTGTGTCGTTTTCAAAGATAGACACATTCAATTTCATACAAGGGTTATTAGTTAGAAATAAATAAGATGTATTTCAGAGATTTTAGAAATCTTATTTATTAACTCTTATTTCACCCCCTTAGAGGGTTCTAAGGGGCTGAAATAGTTGGTATGTGAAGTTCAGTATTCTCAAAGATAGACAGATGAAAAGATAAATAGATAAGATAATGACCATCTAAGACATATCTATAATGACGACTCCCGTGGTCGAGTGGCGTTCACTCCAGTTTTTAAGGTGTCGCCAACTCTAAGGTTCCAGGTTCGATCCCCGGACGGGTCCATGTAGAAAATCACTTTTATACATAGTCTGGAGTCTGGGTGTTTATGGTACCTTTTTTGTCTCCGATTCCATAACACAAATGCTTTTGCTACTTACTTTACTTTTATTATTATTTTAACGTCATAATATTAGATGAAAAATTTTATACATTCTCCTTACTTTGAAAATCACAGAATACATCTTACATACCTTTAATACTACTCTTTACTTTACGCGCGAGCGAAGCCGCGGGCAACAGCTAGTAATAAATATTTTTTTCCATCCGTTTAGGTATCCTTACTTTTTAAGTAAGAAAAAGAATCAGGGGAACCGTGATTCTTTTTTTGCGCATAACATAAGAAACCCATAGCGGTTCTTATTTACCTTTGGGTAAAGACTACTGCTGCGTATAGACCTCTTTTATATTAGACCTCATTTTAATTCCTACCTAGATAATACTATTACTTATTTATCTTTTGCGCCAACTGTCCCTCTGCAGGTCAAAGTCTTCACTTTCTTCCTTCCATTTTCCTATCTCAAAGGCCAAATGAGGCCACTCCTGGTTAGATGCGTCCAGTTCGTCCCTCCATCACCGCCTAGGTCTTCCACGTGGCCTTTGTCTGTCAATAAGGTACCATACTGTTGTCGCTCTTGCCCACATTTCCACTGGCATTCGGCACCCATGTCCGGCCTACTAATTCTAAGATAATGCATATTATATTTAATAAATTCCCGGAAAATAATGTAAAGAAAAATCACATCAGAAATATATTATTTCATTTTCATTTTTACAATATTAAAAACAAAACAATATGTGAAACAAAAGCGCGTCCCGCGGCTGCACTGATCCCAACAAAAGATTTGTTATATAAAACATGTTAAAAATATCAGAGATAAAGCCAATTAGGGTTCGCTAATTGGTGAAGTACGGAACCAAGTCTGATGCATGAATAGGGATTGATATAGAATTTTATGCAGGATTATTTTTTATGGAGTGCGTTTATTCAACGAGGTAATCAGATGCATGAACTGAACTGAACTGAACTGAACAACTTTTCCCAAGAAACATATAGGTCGAAATCTTAAAATTGAAAATCAATTTTTCATACAAACATAAGACACGTGACCTGTCACTTTGTATGAATATTAAATTTTCAATTTTAGGATTTAAAGCTGGGGAAAGCTGTTCAGTTTTATGCACCTGATTACCTCACAGAATATAACTACGCACTCAATTCTGTAGAGTTCCTTTATGTGTTGGGTTGAACGCGCTTAACTCAGGAATGGCTGGTCAGAATTGTCAACTTATTTTAGTGTACCTAATCGAGAGAGGGGTAAGACTATAATTTTGCCGCGATAATCGCAGCCCTTGTGGACGGTGTCACACGCGAAAACAACACAGATAACTAATATTAGATTTTCTATCTTATTAGAAAATACTACATTACTACGTAGAAACATTTAGTTTTAAATATACGTTTCTAAAGGTTTTTTTAGGTTTACTAGAAATAAAAAGATTTTGAATATTGATTTTATCAAAAAATTGTATGCTACTGCCAAATTACGCGGCGGTTGCCTAGTTGCTAAGGGCGTCATAATTGATCAAGCGGTGGACGTGAACCCACTTGTAACACAAGCATTTACAGGGGTACGTGGGGTTAAAAAGAATACTAGTAACGTGCGACCCACAGTGCGAGTACGCTTAAAAAAACCTGTCAAGTGTGAGTCAGACTCCTGCGCGAAAGGTTCCGTATCTACAAAAGTGGCAAAAAAACATGTCTGATATACCTTTGGGAATCCTCTTATTTCTTTTTAGTTTTCTAATTTATAGCAGAGTTATGAATGAGATGATACGTATAGTGAATATTTCAAGCCTCTATCTGTTGCCGCCACCAAAAAATAAAGTAGGTATAAAAATCATGTTTCTTGTATGGGAGTCTCTTTAAATATACCTATATAGGTATTGGTATTTTAGGCTGTTTTTTAAGTATGTTGATAAAGCGATTTGAACTACCTATCTAACTATCACGGTTCATTCGATACAGGTGACAGACGGTCGGACGGTCAGCCGAGTCTCAGTAATAGTAATAGGGTCCCGTTTTAACCTTTGGGTACGGGACCCTAAAAACTGTATTATTGTGGACGCGCTCCCCGACTCTGTCAGATTCACTTCGATCGAAGGGGACCTCACCCTTCGTATTAAGTTACTTTGCAATATATTCATAAAACTAACAGCATTTGACTCGGATACAAAATTATTTATTGTTTACAATCTTGCTGGAATTATTAAAATGTAGCTGTTACCCGCGACTCCGCCCGCGATACCTAATTCACAAATTAGAACATCTATAAGTACCTATCTATAATTTTGGTTCTTGGCCTTTGGACAAAGGCCTACAATTTTAAGAAACCTTAATATTTATCAACAAGAAGACATTACAGATCTGATCGAATCTTTATGACAACCAAACCGCGCGCAAGCAAAAAAGACAAACAAACAAAAATGTCACAACTACCGACTAACGCTCAACTGACACACAACTCTGTTACGCTTACCACAAAGTTGATTTTCGATTGCATAGCAAAGTTGTTAAGTTTTTGTTTTGAGGTAATAGGTCAGGGCCGTCGTTGGAGGTCACAGTGGCTTCCGAATCGGTTGGCTTAGAATCAGCTGATTTGTTATGCAACACAATAGTGACAGTGATGTGATCGTAATCTTTGACCGTAGATAATTATAGGGCTCTAGACAGTTATATAAATAGTAGTAACTTGAATAATTAAGAATATTACATTAATATTATTAGAAATGATGCGGCCATTTTGGATTTTTATTACTTCTCAATGAATTCGCCTTCATATAAATAAAAGAGTGTCGATTGTTTGTTTTCGTGATTAAAAATAATGTGACAATAATTGTAAAACATACGAAAATAATAATGTATTCAGTCACGCGACTATTTATGTCTATTCATAATAGTTTCGGAGCCGGATTTAGTTTGAATTAGATCAGTTAACATAACAGAAGTCGAAAGTTCAAAAACACTTCATTAGCTTTTACAAACATGTATTATAATTTAGTAACAAACACGGGCCTGTTTTGCACGGAGGTCGTGGGCTCGATTCCCACCCAGGATAAATCTTTTTGTGATGAGCACGGCTATATTTTGTTCTGGGTCTAGTTGGAAAATATCTACTTAAGATAAAAGAATATATAAGTATGATTATCAGCTGTCTGGTTGCCATAGTACCTACAGGCTCTGTCTAGTTTACGATCAGATGGCCGAGTGTTAAATGTAAAAAAAAACAAGTGTTGTTGTTTTAAAGTTCCGTAATTCCTGAATCGAATTTCCCGATTTTTAAAGGGATGTAACTGTTTGACTAAAGGGACATTATTCACTAAGGCCCAGGTTTTTGATCCCTAGTTACCTCAACCAATGGTTAAATATCCTAACTAATGGTTTCAAACTTCGGTAGAACGCGTTTATTCATCAATTTTTATTCTAACGAATGGTTAAATAATCATATCTCGGACTTATTTGACCCTTTGATCGACGAACCAAAACGCGTTTTAACGAAATTTGAAATTAGTTTGCATATTAAAATTTAACCATTGGTTGATTTAACTAGGGATCAAAAAACTAGGCCAAATTCCAAAAAAATAATGTGCTGTTACGTGTAGGGTTATGAGAGGCTTTATCTCTTTAGAATTACCTACTGTAGGTACCTACCTACTTTTAAGTAAAAAATCTGTTAGATGGTCAAAAATGATAATGTTCAATACTTACTTCAATTGCTACGGGCACCAAATTCATACAAATCAATTAGTAACTTAACAATTGCAAATTTCGACTGCATGGATAGCCGAGTGGTATAGGTCACCACGCTAATTACCACTGTGCGCGACGTGCTGCGGGTTCGATCCCCGCATGGGACAAGCATTTGTGTGATCCACAAATGCTTGTTTCAAGTCTGGGTGTTCTTTGTGCATGTGATTTGAATGTTTGTGAAATCCCCGCGACACAAGGATTAAAGTCCTAAGTGCGGGCGTCGTTAAAAAAAAATTGAATAAGGTAAGTTAAGACTCCAGTTTATTTTTCGCTTTTAAGTGTTTATTCAATTTAAGTTCAATATAAGTTTTTAAGCCGGTGTTTCTTTTTTTTTAAAGTTGGTTCTGTCAATATCAGTTCAGTATAGTTTAATATACTTACGTATACCTAGTTATTTATTAATAGGCAGAGGAATGACGCCATCTTCATACTGTTGGTCAGCTGGTGGTAAAATCTACCTGCGAAGAAAAGAAGGTGAGCGCGCCTTACGTATTCACACCGAAACGGACTTAGAAAAGTTAAAAGGTGAACTAAAAATCTGACTATTTGTTCTATCATATTATATTAAGTTTGTAATTTTTGGTCTTAGTTTGTTATACAAAATTGTTTATAATTCATTTTTATTTTATATTTTTTTGATATTTGAGGTACTATTCCAATACAAAATTTCCTATCATACACTACATAACTTACACACCATTTCATCATTCACATCCAAACTCACAAACACTTACACAAACAAAAAACACCACACGGCACTTACATGTTCTCAATTTTACAAATTCTTTTCTTGGTTGTCTAAATTAGAAGTTCAAAATGGTCATGTGTTCTCACTACAATTGGTTCAGCATATTGGGCTGTTGCAAAATACCAGAGGGTACTTAAAGTGCACATTATTTTACAATAAATCCAAATATGGATGAATTTAATACAAATTTAAATAGTGACCTGGACGACATTTCTGTGGCGACATCAGCAATATGTGAAATTGAGGATTGTCACAAATTGGTAACACATACTAAAACTTATCTAAGAATCCTCACTCAAAATATCCGCAGTATACACTGTAATATCTCTAACTTGCAAACATTACTTGCTAGGTCCAAATTAGAGTGGGATGTTATTGTGCTAACTGAGTGCTGGTTGACGCGTAACTCTTCCATCCCTATTATTGATGGATACACGTCTTTCTCCACTACCAATCATAAAACACAAAATGAAGGCGTTGTGATTTATTGTAAGAGCACCGATTTTGCAAATGTTAATGAACCAGAATTTCTAGATGCAAACGTATTTGAATTAAAAATGGACCAGAATACTGTCATTGTGGCCATTTATCGTCCACCTGGTTACAAAAATATAGACAATTTTTTAAATTCCCTGAATACCTGCCTATGTAGAATTTCCTCTTATAAGAATGTTATCCTTGTTGGTGATATCAATATTGATATTTCTCCTGACACCCAAGACCGTAATTCTGCAAATTATCTAGATGTGATTGCGTTTCATGGTATGCTTCCGGCTCACACAATCCCTACACATGGCCGCACGTGTCTAGACCATATCATTTTAAAAACAAAACTCGCTGCCCGTTGCTATATCGCGAACACATCTTTAACGGATCATGATACAGTATTACTTTTCATGGACGTTAAACTCAATCAGCCAAATAAATCAACATATCGACGCATTGATTATATAGGCCTAAATGAAAGCGTAAAGAGCATCGACTTTGAACCATTATACAACATGGTAGACGTTAACTTAGCCACAAATTTCTTAATAGAAGCGCTCTCCAAATCAATAAAAACGAACAGTAAAGTTATTACTACCAAAAACCGCAAAACAACTTTAAAGCCTTGGATAACACCAGGGCTCCTTAGGTGCATGAGAAACCGGGACAAATTATATATAAAAACTAAACGAAATCCAGAAAACTATATTTTTCAGTGCACTTATAAACGATACAGGAATTTTTGCAATAATATATTAAAGAAAGTTAAGATAAACTATGAAAGAGATATTATTAAGAAAGCCGGCAAAAACAATAAAAAGTTTTGGGAAATAATTAAGGAAGTAACTCATTTATCAAAAACAAAGCATAACTCTACTCAGTTAATCAATCCGAGTAACCCATACACTTCGGTAAATGAGATAAATACGTTCTTCGCCAATGTTGGTAAGTTGTTGGCAGAGAATAAAAATTGTACTATAGAACCGCTCTATAACACAAACCACTCATACGCTACAAATTCATTCCATGATTCAATAGTGCTCCTCCCTACAAATGAATCTGAAATAAAAACACTAATTGTAAATATGAAAAGTGAGTGTGCGGTGGGACTTGATGAAATATCAGGAATATTTCTAAAAAAATTTATAGACGTTATAGTTCCGCCACTTACTTTTATATGTAACCTGTCTTTCGCCACTGGTATTTTCCCATCCGCATTCAAGAGATCACAAGTAGTTCCAATATTCAAAAGTGGGGATAGATCCAGGGTCAATAATTATAGACCTATATCTATTCTCCCTACAATGTCTAAAATACTCGAACGGCTAATGAACGTTAGACTTGTTAAATTTCTGGAAACAAATAAACTTCTTTCGTCTTGTCAATATGGTTTTCGTAAACAAAAATCTACTTCCGATGCTGTTCATCAATTAACTGAAACTATAATCTCAAAATTGGATAATCAGAAAAAAGTTCTAGCTATATATCTTGATCTAGCAAAAGCCTTCGACACTGTGTCTATCCCTATTTTAATAAGCAAACTAGAGGGGCTAGGAATAAGAGGCTTACCTTTGGATCTATTTGAAAATTACCTCAAAGATAGAACCCAGGTCGTTAGGGTTAAAGATTGGGTAAGTGACGAATTAACCATTGAATATGGAGTTCCACAGGGCAGTATTCTAGGCCCAACCCTATTTTTAGTATATATAAATAATTTATGTGAGACCAACCTATCGAATGGGAAAATCATTGCATTCGCCGATGATACGGCATTAGTCTTCTATGGTGACACCTGGGATGAAGTATACGATTATGCCCAAACAGGTTTTAATAAAGTATCTACATGGCTATCTAAAAACAAACTAACTCTTAATACAGATAAAACTAAATTCATGACCTATTCGCTTAAGAAACAAGATCAGCCTAACTTACCTATTATTGCTCACACTTGTAATTTTCAATTAAATCTTGAGTGTACCTGCCCTTCTTTATCAAGAGTTAACTCCATAAAATATTTAGGTATTATCATAGATGACCAGCTTAAATTTCAACAGCATATTGACAGCTTAGTTCCAAGAATTCGTAAACTCATGTATGTATTTAAATCTTTACGACATATTGCGGACATACCTTTGATACGAGCCGTATATTTCGCACTGTGCCAATCATTGTTATCATACTGTATAACTTCATGGGGTGGAGCCGCCAAATCATACTTATTAAACCTAGAAAGGGCTCAAAGAGCAGTACTGAAAGTTAGCTGCTTTTTCCCTATACGTTACCCCACCATCGATTTATACCAACATTGCCAGGTTTTAACAGTAAGACAACTATTTATATTAAGTATTATTATGAGGCAGCACTCTGAATTACCCTTCATACCTGAAGTTATAGAGAATAAAAGAAGAACTGCAGCGGTATGCGCAATAACTAGATTTACACATAGCTTATCTCATAACTTCTACCCTTTTCTAGGTCCATATTTATATAATAACCTAAATAGACAGTTACTGATTTACCCAATGACAAGAAATAAATGTAAGAAGACAGTTTGTATGTGGCTCCAAGACCTGGACTATCATGCAACGGAAAGTCTACTCAAACCTTTAAAATAATAAACGCACACAAACACTTTGAGACGCGCACTCAGCACACACTTGCACATAATCACACATTAATACTCTGACCTGCACACACACACACACACACAAATACACACACACAAACACACACACACACAAACACACACACACAAACACACACACACACCAAGATACTAATGTAAGCTAAACTAGATTCCTACTTAAGTTATATCTGGACTGATTTTATTTTAATAATTAAGATTTGTTATTTTTTTAGAATTGTACTTTTAGTTCAAAGTCTATTGTTATTATTTAATTTTTATTGTATAAGAAATGCTCACGATGGTGTTTTGTTTTTACTTTATTGATACTCAAAAGATGTTAGTAATATACTAAATCTAAAAGATTTAACCGAACAAACGGAGGGATGGCCTGGTGATCTGTAACACAGGTTTAACCTAACTCAGACACCAGTCTCTATTTCACGCGCAAACAATTTTTAGTCTGTATTAAATACAGTAAATTTTACTGTGATGATGAGAAAAAATAAAGATTATTATTATTATTATTATTTCGTTGTACCGTGTTTTGGTCTCCCTTCTTTAAAGAAGAGGTAGTAAACTAGCACACGGGCCGTAACCAAGTGTGTAAGTTTTTTTTTTTTTTTTTTTTTTTTTTTTAATTATGATGATAATGGCGATGTGAGAAATTTGCGTGTGAGTCGGCATGTGTTCAAAAGTGTAGCTTTCTGTATGAGTGTAAGTGTGGTTTTGGGCATATGGAGTAAGTTAAGGTTAGGCTGAAGGCTCTTCGGGACTACACCAGTTGTCGAAATGACGATGGGTATTATTTTAACAAAATCTACTTGCCACTGCCTTTTGATTTCAGTTGCCAGGTCAACATACTTTGTAATTTTTTCTGTATAGGTCGTGATAAGGTTATGTGTGTTACAGACTGCCACATCAATTATAAATACGGACTTCTGAACTTTATCTAAAATTGTGATATCTGGTCTATTAAAATGTACGGTTTTATCTGTAATGATTGTCCTATCCCAATAAATTTTAATAATATCATTTTCTAAAACTGTGCTTGGTTTATATTTGTAGTAAGCTATTTTTTGTGGGATAAACGAGTTCCTGTGGGCTAAGTTTTGATGCAGTATTGAAGCAACTTGGTCATGTCTATGTTTGTAATCAGTTTGTACAATGGATTTACACGCACCAGTGATATGCTGGATCGTTTCAGAACTACTGTGACATCTTCTACATAAATCTGTAACTAAATTAGGGACACGAATAATGTGCTTTTGATAATTACGTGTGTCTATGACTTGATCCTGAATAGCGATCACAAAAGCCTCTGTTTCTGGGAAGAGCTCACCCCGCCGCAGCCAGTCGTTCGACGCATCCTTGTCGACGTGTTCTTGGCTGAGATCAGCGAGATGCCTCCCGTGCAGTGACTTCTGTGACCACGCATTCAGTTTCTGCTGCTTACTGACCGATTTCAGTTGAAGATTTTTGTTACTTAAGTTTAAAGGTGTAAAATTCTTATCTATGTCAGTTACGTATTGGTGTAGTAGGGATTCATCAGCTTTAACATAAAAATATTTTCGTAATTTATCTACAATACTACTGTGTAAATTCTGGACGTCGATAAGGCCCCTTCCTCCTTCTTGGCGTGGCAGTGTCAGACGTTGTGTGCACGATCTAGGGTGGTGTTTTCTATGGCTAGTCATACGCGTGTTGATTATGCGTTGTAGTTTACTTAAATCACTTTTAGACCATTTGATAATGCCAAACGAATAGGTGAGTACCGGTATCGCGAAGGTATTTATTGCTTTAATACTATTACGGGAATTTAAGTGTGTTTTAAGAATTTGGTTTAGTCTAACTTTAAATTTATGGGTTAAGTCTACTTTTGCTTGTTTTTGATGAATTTGTTTGGACTGATGGAAACCTAAATATTTGTAAGTACTGTGTTCATCCATAGGATCTATATGTTCACCAGTGTCTAGTACATAGGTGTTATTTTGAACTTTACCACGGTTTATTGAATGAATTTTACATTTATCTACTCCAAATTGCATATGTATGTTGTTAGAAAATGATTGTGTAATGTCAGCTAGTTTTATGAGTTCAGTGTGATTAGATGCATAGATTTTAATATCATCCATGTACATTAAGTGAGAGAGAATATGTGATGAGTTATTGTATTTTAATTTAAAACCTACGTTGGTGCTGTTTAATTGTTCAGATAACGGATTAAGTGCCAAACAAAACCAAAGTGGACTAAGTGCGTCTCCCTGAAAAATACCTCTTTGTATCCTTATAGGGTCTGTAGTTAAGCCAATGTCGTTAGTCAATTTTAGTTTTGTCTGCCACTGAAGCATGGTCACACGTAGAAATGAAATAAGACTTGAATAAATTTTATAATGTTCTAGTACATAAATTAACCAACTATGAGGAACAGAATCAAAGGCTTTTTTGTAATCTATGTACATAGTGTGAACATTTCGGTTTTTTATTTGTGCCTGTTTCATAACAATTGCATCTATTGTCAACTGCTCTTTACATCCCTGACTATTACGTTTACATCCTTTTTGTTGTTCTACAAGGACTCTGTGTTGATCTAGGTGTTTATAGATTATATCACTAATACATCCGGTAATAATTTTGTATATAGTTTGTAAGCATGTTATAGGTCTGTAATTTGCAGGATTTTTGGGATCGGAACCTTTTGGCAGCATGTATGTGATTCCATGGGTTATAAATGATGGCATAGTGTGTGGTGACTGTATGAATCTACTTATGTTACTGTGAATAAATGGGTGTGTGCAAGTGAACCTTTTATACCAATAATTGTGTATGTGATCCGTACCCGGTGCCTTCCAGTTATGCGTGCGCTTAATGACTTGCAGAAAAGTGTCGATTGGGATATTCTCGAAATTCATATTTGAGATAAGCGTCGTGTCTGCTGTACCCTGTAACCAATCGCCACCAGTCTCATGTTGTACTGGATTTTCCCAGATTTCAGCCCAGAATTGTTTTAAATTCTGAGGGGAAGGCACCTCTGAGTTCAGATTTTGCTGATTATTATTACTTAATTTTCTATAAAATTGTTTTTCATTATTAACAAATGTGGAGTTCTGTTGCTTTCTTTGTGTGCATGCTAAATATCTTTTAAGTCTATTAGAAGCCGCATTCAGTTTTTGTTTCAAAGTATCGAGAAAGTCTTGCGGTTCCGTATTCGGTTCTTCATGTTGGGAATGTGTTTTGTACTTAATTTTTATTTCTTCGACTGTCTTTAATATTCTAGAATTTCTATTTCCTATAATGAATTGGGTTAATCTACCTATTTCAAATCTATACTTTTCAATTCTACTCTCAATTCTTCTTTGCCATGGTGGTTTTCTAATACTTCTACTTAAGGTTGCATTTTCTATTCTAAATTTAGTACCGTTACAAATGGCTGCCGCAAAAGCTGCTGAATAAATTAATGTGTGTAATGAAATAAAATTAATCTGTTGGTTTAAATGTTTTGGGAGAATAACGTTGTTCAGGTGTTGGACAATTTGTGAAAATTTTCGAGACGATCTTTGTTTAGGGATATATGGCCTCTCCTCGGGGTGCATATCACAAAATTTTCCAACAGCGTTATTAAACTCTACTTCTATATTGCTTATTTCTACTGCATCGTTTTGTGTAGGATTAGGTTCTACAACGACTTCAATATCTAATCGCTCCGCTGTAATTGATTCTGTGGGTGCTTGTGTAATGTGTAATGTATCGACATGTTGTGTACTTTCTACCGTATTGTGGTCTTGATCTGTGTCTGGGTGAAGATGATTGTTTTTCTTTATCAACTTTAATTCTACTTCTCTTTTTATTCTTCCTATTTTCTCTGCATTTAATTTATTACAAAATATTAATCTTCTTTGATCTGCAATTCTTTGTTCAGTGATGTGTGATAAGTTAGGGTGTTTTTTTATAAACAATTCATACAGTTTTTTCCGGTAGCTAGTTTTATGCACTTCTAGTTCAGTTATTTCTAAATAAAATCGAATAATATCTTCATTCATGTCATCAGACCACTTTATTCTGATGTTTACAGTAGAATTTATGTGTGTCTGTGTTTGTGTGGTGTGTTGAGTGTGGTTATGATTGTGTGAAAGAGATGAGTGATCAGTTGTTTGTATGTGTTCTTTGACTTCCTTGTTTATATCATCTAAAACATTCTGAGGTAGTAATTTTCTTCTTAAAATCGCTCTTCTTTGATCACCGACTCGTTGCCGAGTGGCTTGCATTTCTGGATATTTACTGTCAAATTCTTGGTGCAATGATTCTAAATAATGATTCATCTGTGTAGTCTCACATTTAGTTATTAATAAGTATGTGCGCCATATAAAGCGGTTCATGTCTTCGGACCATTTCTTTCGCGCACGAGAAGGGCCATCAGTGGGTGCAGAGTTAGTGGCTACTGCCTCCTGCACAACAGCTGTTGACCTTGTAGATCGAGATGAATATATAGATGATGGTGATGAAAGAGGTGATCTAAATAAAGTATGAGTTGAAGATGGAGATGGGATGTTTCCGAAGAGTGAATGTTCGGAGGATGAGGGTGAGGGTGATCGGTCGGCTGTAGCATTTTCTTCGAGGGGAACCCGCCTGCTCAGTCCCCCGTCGCCTACGGTTCGCATGCTGTGGCATCCAGCGTCGGCTCCAGATGCGCCCCGGCGGCCCCCGGGCAGCGGCCGCAAACTATATCTCTTAATCTGACTTTTCATACTACTTTTCTCCATAAAATGGGTTTGGGGATCGTTAGTTAGGATAGGTGATATTCAGTGGTAAGTTGATAAGACCACTTAACCTGTACCATATATAGGTGATGTTTTGTGGTTAGTTGTTAAGACCATGTGACCAGTACCATATATCCGGAAGCCCCCCCACCACGTCAAGGTGATCCCCCGGGGGGGTTATTATTATTATTATTATCTTTTCCCACATGATTACGTAGCAACATAAACTTCAATGTTACTAATAATTTAACAGGTAATTCCCTGACACAAGACATAATATTCTTAGGTCAAGTGTACATTAAATATTTAAAAACTATTGTACATATTTCTGTTCTTGCGATTTCCGTATTGTTATGTACATATTTGAGTTGAATGACCTATGCACTTCGAAAACACGATACTCATTTATTTTTATTAGTTTGTACTGCGCCTGGTTAATTTTATCAATTACATACTAAAATCATACTTAAATTGATAATTAGAAATCATTTTAGTAACAATTAATGTCGAGGTACGACAGTAAGATATTTAAAAGTTTATTTTCATACACGGCCATCAGATCTCAGGCTAGGCAGAGTCTGTACTTTGGCAACCAGACAACTGATAAACATATTTATATATTTCTATATAAATACATATTATAGATAAATATACGCCTAGACACTGGACTAATAATCATGCTCATCACACAAAGATTTGTCCTGAGCGGGAATCGAACCCACGACGTCCGGCTTAGCAGTCATGGTCACTTGCCACTAGAACATCAGGCCCGTCGGAGATAAATAATGTGTTTCTACAGGCGAAAGAAGGAAAGGAAAATTAAAATCAGTTCAGCAGTTCTAGAGATTACTTCGTTTAAACTTTGCCTAATACCTGAACCAATGATCATATCTATTATTAGTATTACTAATACATGCTTTATTAAAATATTTTTCATCCTTATTGAATAACTAACGACTGACCTGTTGATCTAGTGTTAGTGACCCTGACTGCTAAACCGGGGGTCGTGGGTTCGATTCCCACCCAGGACAAATCTTTGCGTGATGAGCACGATAATTTGTTCTACGTCTGGGTGTTATTTATCTACAACATGTATGTATATAGAAATTATATAAGTATGTTTATCAGTTGTCTGGTTGCCATAGTAAAGGCTCTGCCTAGTTTGGGATCAGATGGCCGTGTGTGAGCTGTCCCAAGATATTATATCATATTAAATTATAATAATGAGTCGTCAGCGCCAGTGCGTCTTGAATTCTAGCTTTAAATGAGGCGGTATCAATTCAAGACGCAACACACGATATAAACGAACCAATTACCGTTTGATTGTATGTAAAAGTATTGCGACATTGTAACAATGCCGTATATGTTCTCACGATGCTTCATCAAACAATAAAACAACTTGTACCTAAATAATGAGTGTATAAATCTGCAACAAAATCACTAACACGTATGACTGGCCTGTTGGTCTAGTGGTTAGTGACCCTGACTGCGAAACCAGAGGTCGTAGGTTCGATTCCCACCCAGGACAAATCTTTGTCTAATTGAGCATGATCGTTTGTTCTGTGTCTGCGTGTAATTTATCTATATTATGTAAGCATTTAGAAATATATAAGTATGTTTATCACTTGTCTGGTCACCATAGTACAGGCTCTGCCTAGTTTGGAATCAGATGGCCGTGTGAGGTGTCCCGAAATATTATTATTATTATTTTATTATAGTAACAATCCATCTTATCTTACAAAAGTTAAGTTTTTAGGGTTCTGTACCCTAAGGTTAAAACGGGTCCCTAATATTAAACTAATTTTTCCTTCCGTCTGTCAGGCTGTCACTAGGATGTATCTCATGAACCGAGTTAGACTTCAGATCTACATAGTGACTATTAGTTGACTTCTCCAATTTGTTTTTTTTTTAAGATTTCTAGCAATGTGTGTCGCACATTACTAGTAATCCTGTTAACCCCTCGTGCTAAGCTACGATGCTTGTGTTAGGTACGAGTGGATTCACGTCGGTAGTTTAATGGGTGGGACTCAAACCCGCAACCACATGATCGCAAGTCCGATGCCCTAGCCATTTGGCTACCGCATTATTATTTTCTCCGGAGTTAACTTGACCAATGGGTAAATATTATGCTAGGTCTGTACCTAATGGTTTCAAATTTCGGTAAAACGCGTTTTATTTGTCCATGAAAGGGTCAAATAAATCAGAAAGTTAATTATTTAACTATTTGATAGAATCAAAAATATATGAAGTTTTAAACTATTAGTTAGGATATTAATAGAACCATTGGTTGAGTTAACTTTTATAACTTAAATTGGATAATGTTAGCTAGACTAGACGTCTAAACGAAATTTCGTGCCTTACTTTCATGCAATGTAAGTTAGCTATTTTTATTATGTAGTCAATAATTCGAGTATATATATGAGTACGTAGGTATATACCAATCTATCTAATGGGCACGCTTTATAGCCTAAACAGCTTGATGGATTTTAGCTTGAGACTAGGGGTCGTTACATTCGTTTGACTACACGGATGGCCGTGGGATAGGTCACCACGCTAATTATCACTGTGCTCGACGTGCTGCGGGTTCGATCCCCGCATGGGACAAGCATTTGTGAGATCCACAGATACTTGTACCAAGTCTGGGTGTTCTTTGTACATGTGATTTTAATGTTTGTGAAACCCCCGCGACACAAGGTATAAATTTCTTAGTGCGGGCGTAGTATTTTTATTAATAAAGAAAAAAAATATTTTATGACAGCTATTTGTGTATTCTGCAAAGACCACAGAAAATAAAAATAAAATGTAAGGCATTTTGGTCGAACTTCTGGGTGATAATTTATACATTCATTTCATATCGAGTCCCTCCTTGCCTCTAAATGCACGTAAAGCCTATTTATAGTCCCTCTGTAAAATTTAAAAAAAAAATCACTTTAAGCCCGCTTGTCATCGAAAAAGACGGCAAAAAGAGTTTATTAATTTTCATAGAATAGTTTTCATAATAAAACAAAAGCAAGTCGCGTTTGCTGAGTGATCAACTTTTGAAAATAAAATAGCAATGTTCCATTGTTATCAAATTCTCGGCATTTCTAGTGTTAATTACGTATTCACTGAATAAATTATTCTCTCTGTAATATTTTTTTGAGAGCAAGAATATTTTTCCAGTGCCGTTATGTTTTAAAATTGAATTGAATACATTATTAATAAACCAGTCGGCAGTCGCTCAATGTAAATACGGTATTCATCTGAATCCGGTAAGACTAAAAGCTACGCAGATGATGAATTATTTAATTCTGCTGTCACCTACCCGTAACGAGCAAGCGTGGTGATCAATGCCTGCTCCGAACTTCCGACAAGTCGTTGGTCCCGACTGTCATAATTATATCGATCTTTGTCAATACAATTATGACAATCAGTTTCATTATGGGACACTGTGTAACCCAGTGAAATGGGTTGTGGAGGTAAAATAGGTAGTCATTGCATGTAAAAAACTATACCTATTCAGCTAAATAAATCCGGTAACACTGCGAGCCGATAGCTTGAAAAAAAGAACTGCCGATGCTTTTAATCATCAGGTCTCATAAAAATCTGCATCGTCGTTGCGAGTAGAACCCTAAAACAAAAAATAGGTATATTGGAATTCCGTAGCATGGCGGCCATTTTGATTTACGCCATCTTTGTTTTTTATTATTTGCCGTTTAGCGTCAATAGAATTAGAAACTTAATTTATATTTTATTTATAATAATAACTTGGGACAGCTCACAAACGGCCGTTTGATCCCAAACTAGGCAGAAATTGTAGGTACTATGGCAACTGATATACATACCTACTTATATATTTATAAATACATACATATTATACATAAATTACACCCAGACACAGAAAAAAATATTGCGCTCATCAAACAAAGATTTTTCCTGGGTAGGAATGGAAACCACGATCTAGTCGGGTCACTAACCACTAGACCAACAGGCCCGTCAATAAATAAAGGTTCATAGTTAACATACGGCCTGACTGACAGAGGGTCGGACCCCAGAGGCTGAGTAATGAGGTTAGTTTGTCAGCTGCAGAACCCTAAAAAGACGCACCTAGTCCCAGCTTCTTCGAGCTAAATCGATACTGTCTCCGATTTCCATGCAAAACAAAGCTTACATTGTCACAAGGCGAAATAGAAAATGCATTATCTTTATTCGAATGCCTCAGCTCATGTTTCTTTAAAGATTTATTGAACAGTGCTGGCAAAAGCGTATTGAAATATAACATTATGTCATAGAACTAACTATGCTAAGACAAATATTAAATTACTTTTGAAAGGGTAGAGCTAAATCTTACTAATATTATAAATGTGAAAGTGTGGATGTTTGGATGTTTGTTACTCAATCACGCAAAAACGGCTTAACGGATTTGGATAAAATTTGGCATGCATGTAGCCTTTGACATGGACCTTTTATCCCAATTCCTTAAGTAGTTCCCGAGGGAAAATTTAAAATTGTTTCCGAGCCAAGCCGTGGGCAAAAGCTTTGAAATTTGGTAATTTTTCTCTATTACAGCGCAAGCTATAAATAATAACACGGGTGAATATTTTGTTCCATTTTTTATTACTTTCACTTTTTTTATTTCTTTTTGGACCCAATCCTGAAGTCCACGCAGACAAAGTCGCGAGCAGAAGCTAGTGTATAATAAACAGCTATCAAATATAAAAAAACATAAACTCATTTAGTGACTTTATAAATACTTGAACATTTATAATTTTATATTGACACACTTGGTGAAATTTACCAATAATTTTGAAAACCTTATAACTGAATATATTTGAATGATATTTTAAGAGGAATTCTCGGTGGTAAACGAAGAAAAAAATTTTAACTAGTGAAGAAATAGCAAGAGTTATTTTTCCGTGCTAACGTAAGTACCTACCTTAAATATATCTGAGTACCGAAAGTAATATATTCAAAATACCCAATTCTTAAAACTAGTTCAAAAGCAACATCCGAATTTCATCATAAAATATTTTCGAAACCGATATCTGAATAAACTCTAGGTTGTATTAGAACGCATGTTAGCGCTTATTACAAAGTAATAAGGTTCATTTTTAAATTACAATTTTCGTTTTTATAATACTCTTCGACACCATATTACTCTCAACTCGAAAGTACAACATAGTTTACACGGCGTAGTTCATGAAGAAAACTTAACGAGCGGTACCGAACGTTCGAGAACGGTTCATGCATTCGAGAGGTGACACGACGATAGGCAGACGTCTCTAGATTAGATTGAAGAGCAACTCTGTTTAATGGTTGTATAATCTTTGATCAAACTATAGATTTTCTTAAATGAATTTATTTTATTCATATTTAAGATGCACCTTGTTTACCCAAGGCCTGGTTTTGATCTTGGTCATCAATTGATCATCAATCATTTGCTTTGATCGCGATTTATTTATCATTATAAGCACGACAGAATCCGTGAAAAGTAGTTTTATTTCAATGCCTAATATTCGCGTAAACCTCAGAAAACAATAAATTAAAATAAAACGAATATTGAAGGGGGTCCCATACAAAAAACATGTTTTTTTGCCTCTTTTAATAGATATGGATACGGAATACTTAATAATTATAATAATAGATAGAATAATAATAATAGATGGTAGTAAGGAACCCTGCGCAAGTCCGACTCGCGCTTGGCCGGTACATGTAAGGTACCTGAGGGTATTAAGGCCTAGCTAAGGGAAATTTGTTATAAAATGAAAAATATCCAACATAATCAACAAGTTTTATTACAAATCAGTCATATACTTATATTGCTACAGAGTTTAAACAAAAAATAGCTTCTCCAGCTTATAACCAAAACAATATATAACTTTAAAAAAAACGCAGTCTGTAGGCCTTATTATACTAGGGTAGGGTAAAAAGGCCTATACTTTAAACTATGCAAAAATCAACTAATACAACGTAAATTGGTATTCTTGAGATCAATAATCATTAACATAAAGCAATAGGATGCATAGTGGTCTTGGAAAATTAAATAAATTGCCTTTATTCGCATCCATCAGGACATTGAAAGTCATTAGTATCTTCTGCAGTTAAACCGACACACTCTTCGTGGTACCACTTGGAGCATCGCGAGCATTGCCTCATTGCATCGTCCATTCTATCTTCTTTGCAGGCATGACAGTATCAACTCACTTATTTTTGTGATTTATCTTTGATGGTAGTAGACTTTTTTGCAGATACGATTTTAGCTTTCTTAGAATTTAAAGTCTTTTTAAACTTCGTTTTTTCTTTTCTACCTGTTTCAACATCAGTAAAGTTTTCGTCGAAAGTGTTCGTTACCCGTTTGGGAGGCATCGTGACCGTGTAAGCACTGAAAACTGAAAACAATGATAAATAAATTGAAAATGTATAACTGCGTACATACTACCCACCAAAAAACATGAAAAAACACGTTCCTACTTATATAGCAGTTTAAAAACAATGGGAGTATAATAAGGCCTATAGTAAAAGTAAATAAATAAATAAATAAAATAAATATAGTAAAATTTTATAGGCCTTAATATCCGCCAACCACGTGGTTACAGAAAAAAATTATAATAAAATTTTTACAACTACAAGCCCTTTAAGGTACGGTAACCTAGGGACAAGCATACATTAATTAATAAACGGACAGGCCATACAGGTTTGTAAATATAATATTTTCAAAATAACTTACGATTTACTGGAGCCAATTTTTATAATTCGTGCCGCATGACCGCACCGCTGAATGATTTCGACGACACTGGCGGGGGGTGAAGTGCAAGCGTTCGTCCGCCACTTCGCAGCGACTTGTATACGCTCTAAGCTTGTGTGAGTGTAACCTTGATCGTCAGTTACTATATTTCGTTCGTTTTTTGTTGCAATATTAGGCCTGTCGGGCAATAAGGCCTAATATTGCCCGACAGGCCTTAATACCCGCGGGTACCTTATATCTTTTTTTTTCTTTTTAAATGGCAATTCTTTTTTTTCTTATTCCTTTAAAGCAACAGTAGGTAATAAATATGTTAACAAATTAATTTTTGATATTGAATCAAAATACCAAAAAATATTTTATAACCGGGGCATTTAAAGCCTTGAATAATAAGAATAATTATAAAGGAAATTTCTTGAACGAAAATCAACTTCTTAAGCAAATATTTGTTGAGATTAAGTATTTAGGTAATGTGTCACGATCTCTGCTATGCAGTGCTACTACGTGAAGCGCGGAAAATGTTCAACATATTTTGTCATCGGATAAATATTTAACATATAAAATTCTTTAATCGGATAAGTGAGAATCTCTGCAACATTGAAGATGAGTAGCGTTTTACTAAGGTATTTTTTATCTTATGAAAACGACGCCCACACTTAGGATTTTCTTTTTAATTTTTTTTTTATATACAAACTAAGCAGAGCCTGTACTTTGGCAACCAAACAACTGATAAACATACTTATATATTTCCAAATACATTTCATTACACCCCTATTTTTTTTATTTCTTTTTATTTGGTTTGGTTTTATGTTCGGTCATTTTTTATTTATTTTATAAACCTTTACATTACGTTCGAATCTTTAAACAACTGCATCGTGATTACCTTTAATCAATGCTACTGTGAACGAAACCTCTCCAGAGGGATGTACTCATAGTAAATGGTATAGCGATACTGTTTACAAGCAGCGCGGTTGCTCTTAAGTTTTCCATTGGTTGTATTTGCGGAGCTGATTGCTTCTCCATGATTAGATTGGCTCGCTATTGGTCAATAAGTTCTGCAGTCACTCTGGAGTCCAGTGGGAACCAATCAACTGGGATTTCTATTTACATGTGCATTACAAATTATATTTAACTAGCGATTGCTCGTGGCTCCGACCAGTTATCGGTTATAGCAGCAGAAAAGGAACTTATGTCCATTTTTGGATCTCAGCTTAACTCGTTCTAAGTTCTATCAAAATTGTTTCATCGGTTTAGCAGTGAACAAACGGACATAGTTACATAGGTATACTAGCTTTTGCATCTGACGTGACTGTAGTTTCTGATATTATTAGCGCGTTCAAATAATTAAACAGTTTTATAATATTCTTAATAAAATAAATATCAAATATACAATTATAATAGGCATGTATGTTCGCTCGTGTGACATGTACAAACTATATCTTGCAAGTTGAATTTGAAGAATATCATCACACGAAACTACTAAACCGATTACGATGAAAGACACACATGTAGTCCTTGTATATTCGTCTTTATAAACCACAAAGGTAAACCGCGGGGCGCAACAAGTTCTCAATAAATATACTACCTAGGTACGTGCTAACCCTAAGGCTAGCTTTAAATGTTGTTCATTTTATGTTATAACACGCTATCGTTTAGGAATCGCTATTGTTTAATAAATTAAATTTTATCTGGGTTTATGAATTTATTTATCAGACATAATTATTCTTTAATTTTTCAAATATTCATAATTCCATCTATATCTTAGAAACTGTTAAATCGATTTTGATAAAACTTTTGTCCAAAAAATTTAGAATTGGTAATTGTATATTTTAAATAGGTAGTGAGTGTTCACTATAATATTGTATCATATTACATCGCTTATCTCATAAAAATACCGTCAATTTAAAGAATATTGTTGTAGAATCTTCTGGTCTTCCTAACATTTTTTAAATAAACCATATTATAGTATATTATATGCCCAGTAGTTATAGAGTACACATTGTTTTGTTAAAAATATTCATATAATAAGGTAGTTTTACTAAAACTGCGCTATCTGTCCGTCCGTCTGTCAATAAATTGTTATCCATTTGGCGTTTTTTATAGATAATGGAACGGAAAAGAGTGCGACTCGCACTCGGCCGGTTTTTTAACTAATATTTTTGTTTTTTTTTTTACATAAATAAGTATTACAAAAACCACATTATTCTGCGTGGATAATCGCGCCGAAGTCACTAAGGCGTACGTCAAAGTATACATTTTATGAGATACTTACGTTTTGCAGTAAATAATAAAAAACAAACGTAGGCTACCGATATTGTGACCGATGTCTTTTAGACGATAAATATAACGTACTGATTGCAATAGTAAAAATGTCTGCGGTGGACTAAACGTAACAAGTTACTAATTCGTACAAGATAAGATTGTTATAAATAAATAAAATAAATAAGATGTGTCACAAGTTTTCACGTACCTACCAAGAACTACGCTCAGGGAAAACATCCGTATTGCCACGGGTTACAGCCTACACTCCGGTGACAGTAACACAACAATTGTATTCAATTATGAGGAAGCACTCAGGCCGCGGAAGTTGGTAATAAACAATTGATTAAGACAATTAGCTGCGTTCGTCTCGGTGTTGTTAGGTTGCCGATGTCGGGGACGGGGTCGCTGTGCACTATGGAGTATTGACCATATTTACTAGTACATAAACCTATTTTCAACCGCCTTTCAAAAAAGATCATGTCCTCAATAGACACAACAGAGAATAAAATCATTCGTTTCTTTCATTAGGATATAATAATATTGACTTTTGCAATGTCTTTTCATCGTTTTTAACATGTATTTTTTTCGTCTTTAGATAATTATTATTTATTTATTCATCTTTAACGTGTATTTTTTGAGTTATTTGGAATTGATAATTAATTTTCCTATCAAACTGCCAGACAAGAAAATGACAAAGCTCATGGCGTCATAATCTCTTTTTTTAATACGGATAATATTTAAAATATTAGTTAAATTATATAATAAAATGCAGAGTATTTCCTAGACTGGTCTGTTGCGGAAAGAAGATCGATTTGAGAAAGCAGAATAAAACAAAACAGCAGGCGGCTCGATTGGTCGCTGCAACAAATAAAAAAAATTAATATACGTCTTATAGAGACGTCAGGATGTTTATTTAATTTTAAAAACACAAAGTTATATGATATTAATGGAAAAAAGTACTCTTACAAAGATTGTATGAAGGCGTTTACGTAAATGTACGCTCCCGTGAAGAGATGCTTATTTCTATACTAAAAAGGTCACAAAGTCGATTGGACAACTTCATTATACTCAAAATTGCATTCAAATCAGCTATCGATAATCTTTATCGGTTCGGTTCACTACCGGAAATCCGCTCCGCGCTGCTAGATACTTTTCCATTTGATTTGTATGTAGAAACCGTGTACGACCACAGCGGTAACATACCTACAAAAATATTAACGAACTAAAAACATATTAATTAAATAATAACGTATGATTAAATAATACTAAATTCTCCGACAACTCACATACGGCCATCTGATCCCAAACTAGACAGAGCCTGTACTATGGTGACTACACAACTGATAAACATACTTATATATTTCTAAATACATACATAATAGATAAATTACTCCCAGACACAGAACAAATTATAGTGCTCGTCATACAAAGATTTGTCCTGGGTGGGAATCGAACCCACGACCTTCGGCCTAGCAGTCAGGGTCACTAACCACTAGACCACCAGGCTGTCAAATCGGTTTGTACACCACTCGACCACGGAGTTCGCCTTAACTACGTATAAACAATATCTTTACTTATATAGATATATTATCCTTGTTCATTGTAACTTTTTAAATATTAACCCTCCCCAGCCGTTTACAATTAACCGATATACTTTATTTAGGGATCACACTGTCCCAAAGTACATTACGATCACAGAATTTTTAACGAACATTTGAGATTTTAGGCAACGAACACACGAAACATGATGGCAAAGCAAATAGTCGATCTCAGAAGTTGTAATTACTGAGGTTTTTTTACTAAAATCATCATTATCTACAAACGAACTTCTTCCCTCCCTTCGTCATCTAAAAAGAACTAAAATAGATCACAATATTATATTATGTCTTGTAAACAATATACATAATTTTTATATTATACACACCTAATACTAAACTATATTAATTATACTAAACTGAACTAAAAACTTATAAGATAAATAAAACTATCTATAAAAACTAGACTTGCTAACCAATATTAAGTAATATGGATTACAAAATAAAGGCTAACAAGCATCAAAAAATTCATCGTCATCTTTGTCTATGACGGGAAACGTGCCCAATAGGCAAAACCAATCAAAATATTTTTTACTAATAAATAAGCTCGGCGGATTTACAAACGTTAACTGGTTACAACTAAATGACTCCTGCCCCCCAAGCCAAGTGACATTTCTACACTTTTGTCACTTGGCTGGGGGGGCTGATGCGTTTAAAATTTAAATGAAGCCAAAGCTTCATAATCACGCAATCGACACCGCTACGAAAGCTACGTACTCTCCGTAGCCGTAGCACTCGAGCGCTACGACTAATTTTCACGCTACGGGAATAACTAAATAGTCGTCGCCAACGCGGTGTAACTGGCCTTAAAATAATTGAAAGTTTGTATCCTAGCTGTTAAAGTGGGCCAATCACGAGAACTAGACGGTTAATGTTATATGTAACGGTACCGACAACTTTCGATCCCTTGGGATTCACAGAACCGATCAGAGATAACGTGTAATTTGTTGTGATGGGTTTGCATTAAGATTAATCGTTAAGTTTACAAGCTGATGACTCGACAAACTTTATCAAAAGTATTTTAGTTAAAGTTTGAACTCGATCGGATAATAATAATAATGGCTGGGGCGTCGGACTTGAGATCATGTGGTTGCGGGTTCGAATCCCACCCATTACACTATTTACGTGAACCCACTCGTAACACAAGCATCTTAGCTTAGCACGAGGGGTTAAAGAGATCACTAGTAACGTGCGACCCACATTGCTAATAAGCTTTAAAAAAAAACAAAGCAAAATAATACCCAACATTGTAGATTGTAAATTAAAGCTAAGAGCTGTCACAAAATTTCAAATGAAAATGTCAATTTAAGTGAAAAAATCGCATCAAAATCGGTTAGTTCATTTTTAAACTACGATTCCACACGCAGACATAGATACAGGGAAGATACAAACACAATACTATATTTAAAAATTTAATTTTAGTTAAGTCTGTTTACGGACGATAATTTTACGTCATTAGAAAACAGATGAAAAATTGCATACCATCTATTTTGTAAAATCGTGCTAAATTAAAACTATATCTGTCAGCTTTGATGGTATAACTCTGTGATCTGTAAGAAGGTTTCAAGCCTTTAGCAAGGAATGAGTCATCCTACAACGTTATTTTCCATCTCGAATAACAATGAGACATCTATTGCTGATAATATATTTTGAATATACATAATTTAGATCGCCTGAACTAACCTGTCGATTCGTGTGCTCGACTCTGTAACATGCTCTTATTTTGACATATTACATGTTCAGTTTCCATTCTATAAACAAGGTTACATTATATTTAAATAATTTATGCCATAGGTAATAGGATTCATGGCGTCACGTAGTGTCAAGGTATCCGAATATGTTATCCATCTTAAAAAGATAGGGAATGAGATTATTAGAAGAAACATGAAAGTGAGACCCGTGATTGAAAAGGTGAGAGGTGAGCGTTTGTTTTGGTATGGACATGTTATGAGGAGGGATGAAAGTCACATAACTAAACAAGTTATGAGTATGACTGTGGATGGGTATACAAGCAGAGGGAGACCGAAAAAGAATTGAGAAAGAATTAGGAGTGGGTGTCGCATTATGGTTTGCAGGTGTCATGGTCACGGAAAGAAAGAACATTTAATTTGGACACAGCACAGAGACACAAGAGCAAAGAGAACGGACAGACCATGTCACCTGCGAAGGTTTCAAAACGTCGGGAACTAATATCAAACCGCGATAGAATCCGTTTAAAAGTAGTTTAATAACTTCCGTGAGACGAATTCATAATTATTTAAGGATTCAACGGCTTACTCACGCGCATTCTCGGGATCGCCCGACTAGTTACTGGCCGCTACGCAGCACGGTGTGGTGCCACCGACATCAGTTCGACTCGCGACACCGCCGCCGCCGCGTCAGCTCATGATTAAGGACTCATTGAGTCTGAAACTAGTCGGGCGATCCCGAGAATACGCGTGAGTGAACCGTTGAATCCTTAAATATTTACGTTTAAAAGTAGTTTTATTTCAATGTATAACATTCGCGTAAATCTCAGAAAACAATATAAAGAAAATTTAGTATTTGATTTTCTCCTTAAATGTGTTGAGAATAAGAATACTGTAATTAACGTGAAACGGGCAGTCGTCTCATGTATCTGACCTCCAAAACCCATTCTTCTGGGTACCTACACTTAATTCTAAAAAACTAAACAATGTATTTAAAACTACGTTGAATTCTAAAATGGCGTTTTTATTTTTGTTCCGTAACCGGTTCTCAAAGGCCAGCCTATGACCTTTGATATTCCAGTTTCATGTTTTATCTAAATACTAGAAATAGGGGTAAATTCAACTTATAGAAGTACCCCAGAACAGTAAGATTCTAAGTTAAGTTTTAATATTTGCTTTTTAAAAACTAAAACAGTTAATCTCAAAGTCCAAACAAAACATAACGTGGCATGTTATAGTCGCCAAATCTTTTTTGTGTTCTGAGAGTTACTGTGTAGTGTTAGTATATGTTCTAGACCATATAACAGTTTTTCCTCAAAATAATAGTAAGTTTATAGAAAAAAATAACGCCTCTCTTAACCCTACACGTGAACCGCTTTTCTAACAAACTAGCAAACAGCTATTTTAGAAATATTAATAACAATAATATCTTGGGACAGCTCACACACGGCCGTCTGATCCCAAACTAGGCAGAGCATGTACTATTGTGACCAGGCAACTGATAAACATACTTATATATTTCTAAATACATAAATATTATAAATTAAGAACACCCAGACACAGAACAAATGATCGTGCTTATCACATCCGACATAGCAGTCAGGGTCACTAACCACTAGACCAACTTATTTACAGTCCAGTCAAATAATTTTGTTTCGTTATGTTTTCACAAGGTTTTCTTCTTGCCATGTATGTACAATGTTGATAATCGTAAAATTTTGTTAAGCTAAGTTACGACTAGTAAACTTCGGCTAGTAAACTTATATCGGTTTATGATTAAAGTTTGCATACTTATATTATTTCGGTGGCAGTAAAATGTCACGGTTCCTTTGAGCTGGAGCCAGAAGGTAGCCATAGGATCTCTTAAGCATTGCAACGATTTTGGTCTTGTTAATTTAAACAATATTTTGTAGCTTCTACGAGAATACTTTGTAATACCTATATTAAATAATGTTTGTTAAAACAAATGCCGTCGGCTAAGTGAAAAGCCGCCGAAAATTCAGCATCCGGCTCTTAGGAAATTTTCCCAACTTCCTGTACCTAATGATGGAAACAACAGAAAATTTATGTACTCAAAATATTTTATTATGTTATATGTTTTTTTATAAAAAAAAAAGTTGTATGTGTTTTATATTATTTTATTTGTAGTTGTAAGTGTGTGTGTGGTTGCATGTGTAGTGGTGCATGTGGATAGTGCAGTGTCAGGTCGGTGTGGGCGGTTGGTCGTCTCACCGCACGCATCGGTTTCGGATGCTGCCGTTTCACGTCTACCAAATGGGCGGTGTCTTGCAGGGTCCACACTAAGATAATTAAAGTAGTGTGTTGTCGGCAGGTGTGCCGACGGTGGCGCATGCGCGACGCAACAGTTAGCTTAGCCGGCCGCCGCGCCCCGCCGGCTGTCGCGCGCCAGCTCTCGCGCCGGCCGGACGACTCCGCTCTCGTCTGCCGAGACCAACTTATCTACCGCGCGCGATCCTGTAGTTCGTAGTTTTCTCTTCGTATGATTAAGGTAAGAAAACATTTTTTATTTAAAATAAAGTCGGTTTTTTTTTCGATAATTTACATGTCTTGCTCAAAATTTTTTTTGCCGTCGGATGCGGTTGTGATTAATGTTTGAAACTCGTGACGTTGATTTGAATTTAAGATTGCGGTTTAGTTTCGAGGTAAAGTTCACGGTATCTACTTTCTGAACAAATCCTTTGAATTGAAAACAGCCTCAAATAATATGTCTCGGAGTCAGACTAAATTATGAAAGCGATTTCGGTGTTAAATCTAAAGTTTTGGTCATCAAAAGTGTTTTGAAGAGTATTTAGTAATTGAACTAAATAAACTGACCTAAAAAAATAAAAAAACACAAAATTGTCTCGGTATTAAGAAGCCAGTAGTAGTTAGAAATACTTTCTATCTACTTTTCGGTTTAGTTGAGTGGAAATTATCATTCTGCGCCCGAATAGAATTTTTTTCACACTTTTGAAAAAAAGCAGCCAAAGAACAAAGGAAAGAAAAAAATGTTACATTATCATATTCTTATAACACTAACTTGAGACAAGTTGAGATTACGCAGTTTGGCTTTTAGCCACACGTTTAACCGCAGCGGGTTTGATTTCCCGCACCGAATAAAATATTTATACGATTTATTTATACTTGTGCCAACACTCAGCACATTAATTTGCGGCTTATAAATTAATATTCTCATACAAAACTTTGTTAAAACGCATTTTTTTCTTCTAAGCCTTAAATTTCGAATAATTAAAATAATAGACAAACGTAAAACGTACTTAAAACTCTTTTAATTATGTTCAGTAAATACGTCGAAAGAAAAATATTAAGTTTAAGCTTTAAACAAAGAATAATTGGGACTAATGGAAAAGAAAATTAAAGTATTTTACAATTTGTAAAGTTTTTGAAAATAAAAGGAACGTTATAAAATAGAAAAGAAAATATTTGAGCGCAATTCTAAAATTCTAAGTTCAAATCTCAATTTGAAAATGAATTTCTGTCAATCTCCAATCAGTTGGCCACATTGTAGCCGAATCGGTCGAACTTGGGTAATGAAAGCCAAGTCAATTACCAGTTAGAGACCACTTAACGACTTGACTATGCTTGCTTTCAACCTTAACATTGAAAGTATTGGAACTACACAGTAAAATGAATTAGTAATTCATTTGCTATCTACCGAACCTCAATTAAAAATAATTGTAAAAATAATAATAAATAAAATGTATGTTTTCTTAAAAAAAATATATAAACGCTCTTGCGTTTAAATAAAAAAAAAGAAAAGAAATATAATATTAGTTTTGGTTAAGTTAGTTGTTTTAACGTGATTTGAAATTCGATTTTGAAGTATTTTAGAGAACGTGATTTATCGAACACAATGTTCGTTTTCTAAGTTTGAAGAAATTGAACATTGTTTTTGATAAATCATCGCGGGTTTTGTGGTAAAAGTTTATCGGTTGAATTAGAGATTTTGAATAAAGTTGAATGATAAAGTTAAGGGTTTTTTCACAAATTATTTTATTGATATTCGTTTTTATTGAGAATGTTTGCCCGCCACGGTATTTTGATTATTCGATATTATTGTTAAAACTCCGTCATGTAACGTTTTATGTAGTGAAGTATTATATTTGAGCTTTTAAACATTCTTTGTCGAAATGCGGTAGTCCCTGGAACTACAAGACATGAAAAAATATGTTTGAAACAAGAATTCGAGATCTTAAACACGCCAACGATGTCACGGGACATCATTAAAGTTTGTAATTCGTTTGCTAATTTGGCGAATAGAAATATATTGCGGTACCTAAGGTTTTTTAAACTAAAAAGTAATTTTAAAATTTTATTATAAAAAAATAGATTTATTACGAAGGTGAACGTTTATTAAAAGGACTCATGATAATTGCTTTATATTATTTAGGTACAAAATCAAACATTAAATTTTAATAAAAAAAAAACTAAGTCGAAATATAATTTCATTTGTCTAACAAATCTTTTAAAGAGGTTTATTGCGTTCAAGTTATAACGAATTAGACGGCAATACTACAACCTTTTTCGAGACTGGCTTTTAATCCATTTGCGCCTACATAGTGAGTGTGACAAGCCATAAATAATAACGAATAGACACATGATAAAGTGATCGTAAGAGATGCTATTTATTAGTGTTTAGTACGAGAGTTCGATATCATTTTATTCGCACATTAAATAGAGTATGCCTCGATAGTCATGTAGTAGTCAGATAAGACCGGTACATAGTCCGGGAGTCTAGTCATTGGAATTATAAGATATATTGCAGAAAGACCAGAAAAGGGACATAGGTACTAAAGTCTATTTAATTGAGCTTTTTAGTAAAGTATAGGAAGAAGATTGTGTGTGTATGTCAGTCTTTTAAGAAGTGATTATCATAAAATACAAATACTTATCGATTTGTTCAACAAATTAAAATTTTATAAAACGGCTTTTTTTAAGAATAATAGAAATTAAAAAACAGGCGCGAGAAAAAGTCGTCGACTTGCGGAAAGCAAGCCCGCGTAAACCTATAAACCTATAATAAAAATTAATTGAATCTTTAAAAAAGGCAATTGGAAAATTTTGAGAATAATTTAAATTTTCCTGTCTCCGTGTTGGATGATACCTTCAATTTTAACCTAGTATACACATACCAATGTTAATTAGAACTTTATTTGAAGAGTATAAGATAGATTTTTGTTTGTTCACGAGCCAAACGGGCCTTTCCATACATGTTTGCTTAGGATAATATTGTTTCATGCTAAATCGTTTTTAATGGTGTGTGGTTGCTCTTTGTATGTAGCCCCAACTTAGAATGCCCGGATTGTATTGACATACCTAATTAATAACTCTGGTTTGGAAATTCAAACTATAGTGAGTTAGGTGGTTGAATTTAGAGTTTCAAGTAGAGTTTTTCGTGCGTTTACCCATAATGTTATATGCAATAATATGTAGGTACTCATTGACTTGGGCAATTCAGATTCTTCCATCGGTAAAATCTGTTGTTTTAGAGTTGAATTTTTAATTTAAATTAGATTGACTGCTCGGATAGCCGAGTGGTATAGGTCACCACGCTAATTACCACTGTACGTGATCCCCGCATGGGACAAGCATTTGTGTGATCCACAAATGCTTGTTCCAAGTCTGGTTGTTCGTTGTGCATGTGATTTGAATGTTTGTGAAACCCCCGCGACACAAGGATTAAATTGCTCAGTGCGGGCGTCGTTAAAAAAGAAAGATTATGTATTTGCTCGTTTATTTAATTAAGCGGTTGATTTGACCAAATTTCGATCCGAGTCGGATATCTTTTATGTATAAAAATAGCGTTTGACAGTTCATGTTTTCAAATACACGCTTGATTTGGGGACTAAACTGGTGGATGCGTGACGAGAGCGTTACGAAAGTGTTATCGGGCGAGGCGAACCTAAGTTGAGAAGGAGATATAAGCTAGTGAAGATAGAAAGAGAGACGTTTCATAAGCTTATTCGTAAAATTACTGTAAGGGCAAGACAGAGTGGTGCGAGCACTATTTTGTTTCTATCTTTCTTTCATATGAAAATTCATTCGGTAGTTTTCGAATATAGCGCATTCAGACCCGGGGTCTTTGTTTTATATATGGTTAATCTATACTAATATTATAAAGCTGAAGAGTTTGTTTGTTTAAACGCGCTAATCTCAGGAACTACTGGCCCGATTTGAATAAGTGTCTCACGGTTAGATAGCCCACTTATTGAGGAAGGCTATAGGCTATAAATTGCCACGATAACCGACGTCCACGCGAGCGGAGCCGCAAGCAAAAGCTAGTTTAATATATTTAGTAGGTAATCGTGCTGATATAAGAACATTCCTTCAGCTGAATCGCAGGAATGTGTCAATCGGAATAGTTTAATTATTTTAATGAAGGGCCACGCGCCTACTGCCGCCGCCGGCACCACCGCGCCGTCCTTCGGCACATTACGGTAATGTAGCTATCAAGGAAAATCGGGATGTACTCCCGACACATAGTTGTGGTCCCTAACAATTAGAAATTTAAACGTTAACACTTAGGGTGGGTCAGTTAAACATAATGCCAATTGATTGAGCTCGATGACTTGTATAATATTTGGTGACCTAGCGGTTCAATGAATGATTTTAAAGTTGTATCTGACTGTTATACAAAGACTTTTTTAAATCCAATCTGATTTACAATGTGGGTCGCACATTATACTAGTACCTAATCTCGTTAACCCCACGTGCTAAGCTAAGATGCTTGTGTTACGAGAGGGTTCACGTCGGTAGAGCAATAGGTGGGATGTGAACCTGCAACCACATGATTGCAAGTGCAACGCCTTAGCCATTAGACTACCGCCGCTTCAGAAATGCTTGTGATACGAGCGGGTTCACGTCGTTAGTGCAATGGGTGGGATTCGAATCTGCGATTATGATCGCAAGTCCAATGTAGTACCATGGGCTACTGCCGCTTCGAATCGACATTCGATGTAGATATATAATATAATGAAGATATCTGGGTTGAAACTTTAATTTTAAATTTGAAACTTTAATTGAATTAATGCTCGTTGTTTCTTTGTATGAGAATAGGTGTGCCCAGCTGTGGGACTTTTATATGCTGGTATTATTTTTAATTAAAATGTTAGGACATCAAGACTACATCATTTAGATCAAAGTTATTCAGTGTATTACAATTAAGTGGGACTTTGCGGCCAGTTATAACATGATTATTATGATTTATGATTGGCGTTTGTAGGTTGTGTTTTAGGGTTTACACTAGCAAAAGTAAAATGTTGTGTATATTTAATTATAAAGCAGCTAATTATTATTATTTGATATTTTATTTTTGTATCTATTCATTCAAATCAAATAGAATCGTTTTAAATGATCATTCAAGGAATTCGTTAGTTAATTTTTTTTTTTATAACATAATCCTCACGCTTGCTAGATATATTCGGTCGTAGGCAGATAATGTCTAATGTCTGAACAAGTTTTAAGTTTTTTGCCGTCCGCTATTTACCTACTTGGTACAGTTTTATCAACAACATCATATAGCGTTAGAACATAATAATTTAATAAAAAACACGGCTCCATAAATAAATTAAGCAGTTGAAAAAAAATCGAACTATACTATATGCCATAAAACGAGAATAAATGTTCGGTAAAATACACCTCTCCTAATAAATAAAGGCCGTTAATTAATATGTTAATTAAACTTTACATACCTTTTGATGTAAACATAAAACTTATTGATAAATTTAACTCAATGTTGAATATAATTGAAAATCCTTAACAAAATAACATTCATCAACAAAATCATTTATTGGAACAAAAACCGGTAAGTAACATTAATTATGCGTTAACAGCCACATTAGTTACAAAAACCTCCGAGATGGGGGCTGCTCCAACATAAAATTATATAGTATAAAAACTTTATCCAAACATCTAGTCCTGTGAGCTCTGGGCCCTCGTTCACAGGCGGATGCGTCGTGTCAGGGCCTCACCAACAACGCGCTGTGACCGAGACACAATCTACGTGTTTATAACTCTAAAAATATTATTAACTAATTTTGCAGGAAAAGTTTAAACCGGCGGAGCGCCGAATGCATTTAACAAATGTACTTAGAGTTTTTTCCCGACGCGATATCGTCAGCTTTTGTGGTTCGATTCCAAATATTCAATAAATGTCATTTGATTGGTATATTTATACATCAGGGTAGATAGGTATTAGTTCTTAAAAATAATTAAATTTATAACAAGTATATAATACCGGCCTATAAACGTCCCACTGCTGGGTACAGGCCTCTTCCCATATAGAGAAGGGATGAGCTTTGATCACCACGCTTGCTCATTGCGGGTTGGCGATTTCAGATTCCACTATTTCGGAATCAAGGTTTCCTCACGATGTTTTCCTTCACCGTTTGTCAATGATGTCTTAGAATGATTAAGAAAGAACATAATAACTTTGAAAAAGTCACATTGGTACTTGCCTGGGTTTGAACCTGCAACCATGTGCATGCGAATCCGGTCATTGAACCGTTACGCTACCACGACACTTATAACAAGTATGTGTGTACAAAATTACGTAATTTGCACTTTTGTACAAAATTACGTAATTTGCAGTTTTGTGCAATTAAAGCCGTTTATTTCAAATGTTTGTTTAACCTAGCTGTAGCCCGTGACTCCGCCCGCGTGGATGTCGGTTATCGCGGCACAAAGTTTATTTCCTTTTTCAGGAACTCTCTACCTCTAGAATATCTTCGTACCGAATTTCATTTAAAACGGTTCAGTAATTTAGGCGTGATTGAGTAACATACAGACAGAGTTATTTTCATATTTCACACTGTAGTGTAGAGTCACACTGGACTGATTTAGTGCTTAATTAATGTTGTAAGTTTTCTGATTGATATTTAGTAAAGAACAAAATCATTGTTAGTATCAATAGTATTATAAAACAAACTCAAAGAATGTTTGTATACCTTTTAATAGTGAGTAACAAGATTACGAAAATCTTTTACAGATAGAAGAGAATCTATAAGCATCGAGTTAGAGGATTTTTTTTGCGTATGTACGTAGAGACCATTGAACAAGGTCTAGTTTCCAAGTACTCTTTTACAATTACCTCTAGAGAATCCTAATGTAACGAAAATTCTTACTTATTTCAAAACCTAAAAGATAAAACATTCTAATTTATTATATTCATCCTTATTGAGCAGATAATAACGTTTTTAAGCGGTGGTAGCCTAATGGCTAGGGCGTCGGACTTGCGATCATGTGGTTGCGGGTTCGAATCCCACCCATTACACTACCGACGAGCCCACTCGTAACACAAGCATCTTAGCTTAGCACGAGGGGTTAACGAGATTACTAGTAATGTGCGACACACATTGCTAGTAATCTTTAAAAAAAAGGTCATAATACAATACGTCTAACATTTCACAGCGCGAGATATATTCTTAATAATCACAATATCCAGTAGGCCTGCTCAGGTACATTCGCGGCAAGAAACTCCATAGGTTACTCTGTTATACAATGTTAGATAATATTTATACAATGTTTTTAAAAAAATATTTAAAAATAAAACAACGTAAATTATTATAATTATAATAATACATACCTAAATATAATTCAACTTGCAAACAGTTCATGACCAATGACGTATTGAAGTCAGCTTTCGGATATTATAAGTAATTATTATTATATTTTATATTAGCAAAGTCTTTTGGTTTTACCCTTACTGCTAGTTCCCGTGTCGAAATACTACTATGTATTAATATAATCCATCTACTTTAACTGTAAGAATATACTAAAAAAAATGCAAATAATAATCGAAGAACGTCGTTCCCAATGGTATATACAAACAAATCGAATTGAAAACCAATCACTACAAAAATGTTCGAATCAAAAGGAAATCAATCGAGTTAATCTATTATTCAAGGAAGTCGTTAGGAAGGCTTTTAAAGGTATTATATCAGTGTTATCGGGACTATAGATCCTCGGGGGACCGACAGCTTAAGTATTGTCAATTGAAGGGACTGATAAAACTCTAAGAGCTGCCCGTATCGTTGGTAAAGTAACTGCCTCGTACACAACACGTCATCAGCTGCCTTTCCCCAAGCCATATTGGGATCGGCTTCAGTCTCACCGGATTTAGCTGAATACCGTATTAAACATGGAGCGAATCTAACCTGACCTCCACAACCCATTGTACAGAGATTACAGGTTTGGAAGGTTTAAAAGAGTAATCTATGTAGTTTCTCGTCGGTTCTTCTCCATAGGAATGACACTTTGAAACTGCGCAACTAGAGTAATTTTTATCCGTCTTCCAAAAAAAAGAGGCTGGTTTCTACACAATTCAACTGTATTGTATTTTTTTTTACGTCTCGGAAGTGTCTTGCAAGGCCTACCTGGGAAATAAAAATTTTGAGTTTTTTTTTTGCTAGCTGGCAATGTGGGACGCACATACTCGTAGGCTTGTGTTAACAGTGGGTTCACGTCGGTAGTGCAATGGGAGGAACTTGAACACGCGACCACATGATCGCAAGTCCGATCCAGCCATTAGGTTACCGCCGCTTCTAAAGTACAAGTCTGGTTGCCAGAATTGTAATGACTTAACGACTAACAAAGATTACCGTACGATGGTCGGGACCAACGGCTTAACGTACTTTCTGAGGCACGGAGGGTTCTCGATATGTTTACAATGGGTCATCCATCCACGGACTAAGCGGCGAGTGCGGTTATCCTCTATTATCGGTCAAACTATTGGCTTACACTTAGGCCCAGTTTTTAGATCCCGAGTTAACTCAACCAGTTGTTAAATATGTTAACTAATGGTTTCAAACTTTGGTAGAACGCGTTAATACATCATTTTTTTTTTGTAACAAATGGTTAAATAATTATCTCTACAACTTACCCATTTGATACATAAACAATATTGATGAAAAAAACACGTTTTGAAACCATTAGGTAGCATTTTAACCATTGGTTGAGATAACTCGAGATAAAAAAACTGGGCCTTAGTGAATAAGGCCCCAGGTGTTCCAGACTTAATCGCGTTGCCTCAAAATCTTTATCCAATAGAACGTAAGAAAACTTTCAGTCCAAAAAATATTATCCAAAAATAAAATTTTAATATAATTTTTGTCGTAAATTTAACGCGGAACGTATAATCAATTTTCGTGGTAAATTTCCAGTTGAAAAATGCTCGAACACTGTTTGAAAAGGCACTTGAAGGCTAAAGCCGGACGCGAATAATTTGACTAATTCAATTTGATCAGCTCCAGCGTCCGACGTCCCGCAGAAATAGCGACGTTTTTACGGAAATTATTCATCTTCTCTCATTAAAGGTAATTATATGAAATCACGGACGAAGTTGTAAGTCTCAGAGTTGACGATCTGACATCGAATAAGGTAATAATACGGTTAATAGAAGATTCTTGAGATTATTTAATTTTAACATTTAATCAACTTAGAACTGACATGAATTTAGAATGACGGGCCTCTTGGTCTAGTGGTCTTTGACCCTGCCTGCTAACCCGGAGGTCGTGGGTTCGATTCCCACCGAGGACAAATCTCTGTGTGATCAGCACGATCATTTTGTTCTGTGTCTAGGTGTAATTTATCTATAGTATGTATGTATTTATAACATAACTAGCTTTTGCTCGCGACTTCGTCCGCGTGGAGTAATGACTTCCGTCAGAATTTGGGTTTTTCACTTAGTTATCGCCTGTTCCATGGTCTATCGATTACATGTGTAAAGAAACATTAAAAAAATCAAATTTTTATTATATTAGAAATATGTCTCCATGAAATCATGGTCTAAAAAATGCTATGTTCACTTATACATATGCTATGCTCACTTGCTTCACTGGTGGAACCTACATACAAAGATTTAAGTGAATCCATTGAGAAATAAACATTTTCAATTTACCACCCTTTTCTCCCCTTTGGGGGGGAATTTCCAAAAATCCTCTCTTAGTGGTAGCCTACTCCTCCCAACAAACACACATGCCAAATTTCAGTTCTTTACGATCAGTTGTTTCGGCTGTGCGTTGTCTGTCATTTACCACCCTTTTCTCCCCTTTGGGGGGGAATTTCCAAAAATCCTCTCTTAGTGGTAGCCTACTCCTTCCAACAAACACACATGCTAAATTTCAGCTCTTTACGATCAGTAGTTTCGGCTGTGCGTTGTCTGTCATTTACCACCCTTTTCTCCCCTTTGGGGGGGAATTTCCAATTATCCTCTCTTAGTGGTAGCTTCTCCTTCCAACAAACACACATGCCAAATTTCAGCTCTTTACGATCAGTAGTTTCGGCTGTGCGTTGTCTGTCATTTACCACCCTTTTCTCCCCTTTGGGGGGGAATTTCCAAAAATCCTCTCTTAGTGGTAGCCTACTCCTTCCAACAAACACACATGCCAAATTTCAGCTCTTTACGATCAGTAGTTTCGGCTGTGCGTTGTCTGTCATTTACCACCCTTTTCTCCCCTTTGGGGGGGAATTTCCAAAAATCCTCTCTTAGTGGTAGCCTACTCCTTCCAACAAACACACATGCCAAATTTCAGCTCTTTACGATCAGTAGTTTCGGCTGTGCGTTGTCTGTCAGTCAGTCAGTCAGTCAGTAACGGAAGAGTTTTATATATATAGATTATATACGTATGTTTATCAGTTGTCTGGTTGCCATAGGCTTTGCCTAGATTGTGATCAGATGGCCGTGTTTGGGTTGTCCCAAGATAATAAGAAAAAAAGATTATATTAAAAGAAGTACTTTAACAGCCTAACAGGGATTTTAATACTACACTTGCTGACAGTGTCAGACTTTGCCATGTCAAACAATACAGTTAAGTCAAACGCTATAAAAGTAACATTAGAAAAGTCAATGTGGTCGTAAAGTTTTCTTAATTTATATCAGTTTTCGCACATTTTTTAATGCTTTTTGAAGTGAAACTTCTTTATCGACGTATGGGAGAAAGTCACGTGATGAAAATCGTCACGTTTTTCGGTTACGCGCCATGTTGCTTTTTTTATCGAAGTTTAGTATAGTGACGTAAAGAATATAATGTAATATATGATAATAATAACAACAATATATTAGTTTTGAAGTTTGGTTTGAAAAAAGAATAACAATATATTAATTTGAAAGTGATAAAATAAAAAGACTTGTTCAAATTTAAGTGAATTAACAAGAAAAGTGAGAGTGATTATATATTTCGTTTTATAAATTCAACACGTATGAGCATGATTTTAATATTTATTTGAGGTTAACCTCACTTTTTGATTGTAAGTATCAGTGAATGTATATAAATCTGTTAAAATTAGCAAGTATTAATAAATATGACTGTAAATCTAGTGAACATTATTAATTCTAAAAACAATAAAAAATATAAATTAAATAATAATTTAAAAATAAAACAAAAAACGATTAGAAAATAAAGAAGTTTCACTTCTTACCTGTGTACTCTGGTACACAAACATATTTTTTTTTTCGTAAGAACCTTCTCCTTGTAGTATAAACTCTACAAGAAAATAATTAACAAAATTAATTTAGTCATTCACGCGTGATGCCTTCACCAAGAAAGATAGGCATTTATTTTTATATATTTAGATTTTAGGAACCTTATATAATGAAGCGGAAGAGGTTTTTTGCTTGTTTACACGCGCTAAGTACTATCTGGAACTACCGGTCGAAGGAAAAGAAACTGTGTGTAATCATGAGGAATGGTAACGGCCACTTTTATTTTGGAAAAAGAATTTAGGGTTCCGTGCAAAACATGATATACCCTCTTAACTAAAACACGCGACTCCCAGCTATCTGGCAGTAACAATCCTATTCAAATTGATGTTGTAGTTTCCAAGATAAGTATTATTAAACAAATATTTATTTCCCGATTTATTGTATTAGTAAGTCTATAGTTTAAAAGCGATCGTTTTGTTATATATCTAAGTATCTTATTTGAACCTGCACTCTGTGTACGGATTCAGTCCTACAACCACCATTCTTACAGAACTTAATAAATACGTATTGAACAATTTAGTTCGCTCCACTGACACTTCGCTCAAGTGGGATATCAATTCAAATACCTCCAAGGATCTTTCGTCAAAACGCCTCAAAAGGAAATTCTCATAGAATACAGACCGGTCTTCAATATTTTTTGGTCTGTAAATAATTCAGGTACGATGGCTGCGTTGATATTTGCGAGTGAATAGGGGTTGTGTTGTAAGGGTGGGAAACGTGTCACTTCTTTTATTACTACCCTTTCCGCGGTCGGTATATTTGACATGCTAAAGATAATTTTGTTTGCATGTAAATATCAAGGAATTGGATGTTAGGGAAAGCTTTTTTGGATTTTATTCTGGAGTGAAAATGATATGGTATTTTTCTCAATCGATTTTAAAATACGCTTCATACAAATTTTAACAAGTTTCCATTTTTTTTCCGTTCCGTTTTCCGGACATAACTATTATGGTATTTAATTAAATCCGGTAATACGGGCAACATAGCTTAAGAAAAGGGTAGATGAGAGATGTAATTGAAATATATATATTTTGCAAAGAAAACTCAGTCCGGAAACAATCATCACACAAATATTGTTCTGATGTAACGATTGAACACATCACATTGCGCAGCGGTGGCTAACTTGCCCTCAACCCCTCGACTATTCATGCTGTCATTAACAGCAGTCAATTTATTTTTACACTAGTTACATTTAAAATGTAATGATCTTTTCATTTGTACCGAAAATGAAAATTGTTGCGAACGTAAAGCGTAAGCGTAAAAGTAATCTGGGGAGAGCCACCCCTATCATTAAGGGTATAAAAATAGATATAGAAGAAGAAATACATCTAATACAATTACTTTAAATACATTTAACCGATCATATTGAAACAAAGTTTCTACTGAAACGGGTTTATTTTACGAACAGACTTGGAATCTTATTAAAATGGACGTTAATATAATAATTCAATCTCAGGCAAACAGTGGACTGACGATCCCCGAGTTTTATACAAACTTTGCTTAATAACAGTAAAACTAATTAGTTTTGATGCAAAGTATATGAGATAGGTAAGTTTTAATTTAAATTACATATCGACTGCACGGATAGCCGAGTGGTATAGATCGCTAAATACACTGTGCGTAACTTGCTGCGGGTTCGACTCCCGCATGGGACAAGCATTTGTGTGATCCACGAATGTTTGTTCTATGACACAACTGGTAAAAAATTTTATCAATCACAAATCTGGGAATAATAGGAGTTAAGCTGCACTCGCCGCGTTTGGTTCGTGGATGGGTGACCATTTGTAAAACATACTGAGACCCCCTCCGTGTCTCGGAAAACGCTTTGGTCCCAACTGTCATAGGGCTGTCAAGTCATTCCATTTCTGACAACCAGTATTACCCTGGATGTCTGATAAGCAGTCGCTCCATGTAAAATTGGTATTCAGCTGAATCCAGTTAGACTAGATGATGGTACATTCAAATTAATACATAAGTAGGTACAGAGAGAAAAAGCCGGCTGCTGGCAATTGAATAAAGTCAAATATCAAATACCATGTAACAAGGTTGCATACATAATTATGCGTGATGGGTTAATTAGATAAACAGTTTAATAAATTCGTTTTACAATAGTTCTCGAACTTTAATAATGTCGGTTGAATAAAACGATTTATAAGTGATATTAATAGGGTAAACTGTTCTAACCCGATTATATTGTAGTTCGGAACAAATTAGTGGCGGCTTCCGCGTCAGCTACCGGGATTGGGATTTAATTGATTTAACGAACAATTAGCTTTACGTTAAAGAGCTTTGGCAAACAAAAAAGGTATTAAATTTTTTTTTTTTAATTTCATGATATTTTTTATTTTTGTTTTGAGTTGCCTCCTGTTTGAGGAAAATGCTTTCAGCATATACGTCTAGAATAATATAAAATTCAATTAATGATGAATTCGGATGGAACATAAATTTAAATGATAAAGTAGGTTCTCTACATCTCTTTTATTCTTTAACTAGCTGATGCCTGCGGCTTTGCCCGCGTGGATTTTGGTTAGACTATGAATACAAAAACTTAACAAATTATATAACTCCAGCGAGTCATATCTAAAATAATTAACATTATAACCACATAAAGACAACTAAGCATTTTTTTTTTATTTAGAGTATCCTACGTATTTTATTGAAACCTTCCGTACGCGAAAATGCTTTTACGCGAGCACTGAGCATAGACAACAAGCTTCATAATATATATTTTTTCTGTTTGCATTTGTTAAATATGGACATATTTGATGCTTGTCCCGAAAAATTTGTATTATTTCTTCGTGCATAGTGTATCAGTTTTTTTTTCTTTTTTTTTGTAAATGTGTCGACATCGTTATGTTTAATAAAATACATGTATTTCCTCATTTTCCCTTTTGAGGTCATAATATTACAATAATCTTATGCTTTGCTATTTTACGTTGTTATCGCATATAAAAGCAATGTATTTTAAATCATTGTATGTTACCATATTTAAAAGAGTAACCTATGGAGTTTCTTGCCGGATTCTTCTAGAAATGACATTTTGGAACCGAGCAACTAAATTTAAAGTTTTGAAAGTAACTGAAAAGGTCTACTCGAAATAAAAATATTTTGATTTTGATTGAATATACTAAACAGATTGTTACTGAAATATCTAAAATAAAAATGTAATCTATATATATAAAAATGAAACCCGTTTTCCGTTGTCATGGCATCACGCGTGAACGGCTGGACCAATTTCGTTCATTCTTTTTTTGTCGTGTTGTTTATTTTCAGGAGAAGGTTCTTATGGAGAAAAAAAAACAAAAAAGTTGCGCGAAAATTTTAAAAAAATTAAAGAAAAGTTAATGACCATATTATAAACTTTTCTAATTTAACCTTTATAGCCTTTGACATAACTGTTAGTTATTTGACATGACAACGTCTGTCAGGTCAGCTAGTATAAATATAAAAGGCTTAAAAAGAGCATAATACTAATGTTGTACAAAATGTCACCCCTTTTCGATAAATAAACTCTTTTGATAACACTCTGTACTAAACAAAAAGTTTGTATAAAACAGCGAAATGTAATAGAACAGTACTCGCGTTTTTAATCAACAGAGTAAATAAAAACGGCCTCGTATTGCCAAGTTCGGCAATCTGGAAGTTTGTTGTAGTCCTGAGGGGCGCCGATACACCCGTTCTCACCGCTTAACTATTGTAACCAATTTTCGGGGAACTTTATACAAGGTGTTAAGACCGGCCTATAAACGTCCCACTGCTGGACAAAGGACAGCCTCTTCCCGTATAGAGAAGAGATTGCGGGTTGACGATTTCAGATTCCAATTATTTGGAATCCAGGTTTCCTTCACCGTTTGACAATAACGTCGTTGAATTATTAAGACAGTACATATGACTTTGGAAAAGTCACATTGGTACCTGCCTGGGTTCGAACCTGCAACCAAGTAATTAAACCGCTAGGCCACAACGACATAAAGGATTTATCGAAAGGTTATATCTGTCCGAAAGATGTGTGGAGTACGTCCGTTATCTGATCTATAAAATTTCAGACTAAAATAAGTTTTAATTTGATTGATCGACAAATTGTTGTTATAGATACCCAATTATTTGAAATGAACAATAATAATAACCAAACCGCTAAAGCGATGTATTTTAACATTTAGCGGTAATAAGATATTTGAGCTCGTAATGTGGTGTAACATTGTTATGATCTTTGGTTTCGAATATTTCATATGAAAAATGATATATTATCTATTATTTAAATAATTTAATGATATATCACATGATGAGTTTACATATATTCGAGTTAAAATATTTTATTATAAATCAGGCTAAAATACACACAAAGATTAAACAAAAAAAAAACAAAACATCCTTCGATTTATAAAATTAGTATCAATAAATTAAATCATCGTAGTGTTTACGTTACGTTATTATGTTACCTTACTGATAAAGTTACAGTAAAATGAAAAAAAAACAAGCATTTTTTTTTATTACTAGTAATCTCGTTAACCCCTCGTGCTAAGCTAAGATGCTTGTGTTACGAGTGGGTTCACGACGGTAGTGTAATGGGTGGGATTCGAACCCACAACCACAATACATGATCGCAAGTCCGACGCCCTAGCCATTAGGCTACCGCCGCTTCGATTCGCATTGACAAGAACTAAAAAAAAATGTACGCAACATTATTCCCCCATAAACTTCAAAAACTATTGATTTCGCTCGTGCCTGTCATGCACATTAAATACACAGAAAAGTTAACCTTATGCCTTGACAATAAAGGTGATAGCGGCTAAGGAGTAGTTGGCACCCTCAACAAGCTTAGCAAAAGTGAATCTTAAGATTTCAGTAATAAGAGTGATAAGTTGGGAGTATTACCAGGACGGTTTTGGCACCTTGAACTTGCTTTGCGAAAATAAATAGTATGTCTTCAGTTATATGGATGGTGGTCAGTGGTATGAAGGCACATTGAGATTGAAGAATGAATTACAAACCTGAATCTTATGTCTTAAGCAATAAGGGCGGTTTGTATGGAGTGTTACCTTGACATTGTTGGAAGGTTTCCAAGGTTGGATGAGCATAAATCATGCTGCTTCTATTTGTTTATTACGCAGCTCGGAGATAACTTTCCTGGCAACGAATGAGGTCTCTTTGAATGCCTAAGTGAGTGGCTACGACCTCTATTCCATGTATTTTTTTTAGGATTTCTTATATGTTGGAATTTGGAGTTCGATTTGTTATTATCAAAATATGTACAGTATTTGGAGTAATATGAGTTTTGTCATCATTGTTAAAAAAAGATTCTCAAACTTTTAGTAGTCCTAAGAGCTTTGGTGAAAAAAAAAAATGTGGACAACATCACGTACTTAAGCTAAGCTAAAGAATCGACGACAACGGAGGTATCAGAAACACCCAGACCCGAGACAATGTAGCGTTTTTCTACATTGACCCGTCTGGGGATCGATCCCGGGACTTCAAAGCTGGCGACACCTTGACCGGTGTATACACCACTCGACCACGGAGGTCATCAAGATGATTTCCTTATTTATAGATATACATATACATATCTAGATCTGGATATACATGTCTTTACTTTATAAAATACCCTGTAATTATAATATGGCTATACCCTAGCCCAGAACTAAACCTACATAGATACAAATAACAACCACGTCATGCAACAGTTGCAAAAGCTACATTCCTCTTGGAACACATCAAATTAAAAGCTTCTATTCCGAGTCGGAATTAAAAACTAAATCACGTTACATTGCAGGCTACGCTTGCACGTAACAGCGCTAATTGTATCACAATGTTCAATGTACTGGTACACGAGCGACCGAGAAATGTACCGGACTTTAAATACGATATTGTAATGGATTTATCTTGTTCCCTCTGATTTCATTAATGCTTCAGTTTGCGTGTTAGTGGTGTCGTCATGATAACTGGAATGTGTATCAATTACCTATTAACCGACTTCAAGAAAAGGCAGTTCTCAATACGACTGTAAATTTTGATTTTTTATATTTTCCAATTTTTTGTCAAATGATAATCGATTTCAAAACTTATTGATGTCTTAGGTGGTCCCATATTATAATCTACCTATTCTAAAGAAACGGTAACAACGGGTACCTACTACTGCGTGACGCTACTAGTTCAATACAAAAAAGCGATACAAAACACAATAATTTGATTTCGTATTAATTTTTCGGGCACTGAAAGTCCATTAAAAATATTGATTCAATTATCACGCCTCGGTTCGGAAAAGCAACGGCTTCCGTCAACATTGTGGAATATTTTCTGATCCTTTATTCCAGCAGAAGGTTAAAATCCAATGGAATCTGAGTGAGTGCGATTGTTACATCAAATTGGCGATTTTAATTACCGAAATTAATTTGGGCGAATGGCTTCTTGAGTTTATTTAAAAAACAAATTTTATTTAAAATTATTTTTCGGCGAGTACTGTGGGTCTGTACAGAGCACCACTGCTTTGTACAGTCCAATTTAATTAATTATAATTATGTTAAACTTTTTGTAAATTGTAAATTATTTTTGTAGAATAATAATTATTTCACTCAAAAGGTATTTTAACAGAAATATTAACAAACTTAATACGCATTTGTTACTTACCTCTACTATAGATGTAATAAAATAATAATACCAGCTTAAAGCGACTACTGCTGGGCACAAGTTTCATATGAAATAGGAAACATAAGGCTGCGCATTTACCATGAAAAATATTTAGAAACTTAAGCATCTTAAACTAAACTATAATAGTTCAACAAAAAAAAACACAAATAGTCTAAAAACAAGGCGCATTGATTACCACGCTGGTTCATTACTGTGTGGCGATTTCTGAGTTTTGAAATCCAGGTTACTAGGTCCTTACGATGTTTTCCTAAATCAATTCTCAATGATGACTTAGAATGGACAAGCAAGTAGAACCTCAAAAAATACCGCTTTTGACTTACCTGTTAAGAGTTTGAACCTGCAACCTTTATGCATAAGAATCTGTTCATTGAACCGCCACACCACCACAAACTTACTCTTCTAAAGGTAAAAATCATGCCTAAATTAGTTTAGTAGACATCGTATATCCAGCTGGGATTTGTTTTTTCTTTTATAAGTGACGCGCGCACTTAGGAATTTAATCCTTGTGTTCTATCTTTTAATTCACTTGCTGGTTCTCTTTGTGTCCGTTTCTGAATTATATTTTTCCTTCAAAGTACACAAGTCTGCTGAAAGAAATTTCTATAAGAAATAAACTTTCCTATTTTACTCTATTGCTATTATTTTGTGTCCTTTAAAAATGCAGTTTGATGAAATAAGTTGTTTGTCTAAAATTTAAATTGGAGAGAGAGAATTCAATCATACTATCAGACAAATAAGCCTTTCGCGGTCCTCTGCTGGACATAACCCTCTTACAAGTTACGCCACACCACCCGGTTCTCCGCCTCTCGCTGTGGAACTACTGGGAACTTGGGACCGTATGTTTTGGTGCACAAGGAGTTTCTTGCCGGTTCTTCTCCATAGGAATGATACTTTGGAACCGCGCACCTAGAGTCATTAGTTTTTAAAGTTAACGTTTCTAAAGCGCCTATTTTAGGTTTACTAGAAATAAAAACATTTTTATTTTGATTTTTTGAAGTTGAATCATGGAGTATTTGTCATCACGCTGATCAAGGGGGTTTATGACCGCAGTTTTGTATTCGTTCTCTAGAAAAATTCTATTGCTCATTCTCCTAGTTTCTATATCCCTTAGTTGCCTCTTACGACACCCAAGAACAGAGAGGGGGAGAGGATATTCTAAGCCTCAACCCCACTACAAAATTGGAGCATCAAACTCATATAAACACGAAAACTGGGATTGGCTTGAACTGATCAGGTTCTTATGCATCCCCGACATCCAGTTAGTACAGTCGGCACCGGCTAATCTCTCGCGTGACCAGCGCCAGTTTGCTGTAACTGCAAACTTAGCCAAACGAAATCAGTCGAAAGTCAAACTGTATTAAAGTGGGAACACACTGATTACATTGAACATGGATTTAATATGTAGAAGCCTTAAAGGTGACGGTAGAAAGAGGATTAAAATGAGTTTCAAATTAAGCGTGGAGAAACTCCTTGATATTAAATCGATTATAATTATTACACTTAAAAGTATTCAATAAGCTATTAAAATTCATACCAATGTTTAAGTTGTAATACTTTTAGTTTGAGTTGAAAAAAACTTAGGTCTTAGTCAATATTGTCAAATTAGCTGTGGCCCGCGGTTTCACCCACTTTATTATATTATCCCGTTAATGTTAAACATGTGATCTATCAAAATCCTCTGCATCATTAATTGCTAATATTGTCTTACTTATGATAAGAATATTTAAAAAACATTATTTTTATACAAACCTTGTCCTGATAATTTTTGAGATTGGCTCAGTAGTTTTTGAGTTTATTCATTACATACACACACACAATTATACAAATATTTCCTCTTTAAAATATTAGTGTAGAAGACAAAGGAATTGCAGCAAAATCTATTTACAAAAACGTATAACTCTTACTTTAATCCATCTGGGTGCTAAGAGATGACTCTACGTAGATAGGGACATCGTCTTATATATGCTGTCAGTTTTTTAAATAAAAACATTCTGAAAATTAAACCCATTTTGTGTATATATCCCGATGATCGGCCCTAAGCTTAACAAGACTACGCTCGTAGCGATTTGCTACGCTCGTAGGCGGCTACGTCACGTAGCTACGAGGGGCGATCGCGTGTTTGTAAATTTATTTCATTCGAGACGAGATTTACAATAAAAATACATCAATTATTCATATTTTCGACCGATTGTTGAGATCATGAAAGTTTAAATGATGTAAGTTTATCAAATTCGTAATTAGGTGAAATGTATCATGAAAATCATAACAACTTTTTATCGAGTTTTTTAAATGGAAACATTTTAATTTATTTCAGAGACTGCCTCAAGGCCGTGTCTATTAAATACGTAATACGTAGTATCTGTTTGGAAACATGATCAAAAGTAATTAGTGCATGTAGGCCAGCCTTAAAAGTCGAGCCTTAATAATACACGACTGAAGGACAATGTCTGTAAACACTATAATTATCTTCAAATAGAAGTGAATTAATGAGACGGTCCATCATTAAGGTATTTGGAATTTGTTATTAATCCTACAAATATTATAAAGAGATTAGCTGACCTGGCAAAGGTTGTTCTGTCATATTAAAAAATCTGATTCCACCCCTATCACGTATGAATAAAAAAAAACACACATTCAACATACATTCGAATTGAGTAGTCCTTTTGGAAGTCAGTCAAAAATAGAAGTTGGCCGATTCTCAGACCTAACCGATATGCGGACAAAATTTCATACCAATCAATCCAGCCGTTTTGGAGGAGTTTGCGACACGAGGATTTTATGTGTTAGTGCTTTTGTGACAATGGATGCTTATTTGGTACTCCTTGACGCAAAGAGAGCTTAAAAGATTTGGTCGAAATTTGGCACAAAGATTATCAAAGAAACCAGGATACTAATGATTAAAAATATTTAAACTATCTGCTGCCCGCAGATTTGCCCGAGTGAACTTTGGTTTTCGCGACAAAAAGTCTATGGTCTCTTTTTCAAAGTTTTAGTTTTTCTTGTTTTCTGTATTTGCTACAGATAAATTTGTTGAATATTTTGTTCCAGTGTATTTTTATAACCTTTGGTATATGTTGGATATAATAAATAAAGCATAACGGATATTCAAATATAGTTTTTTTATAAAATTAGTATGGGTTTAAATAATAATTTGAACAGATTTTTACCATAACACACGTTTCCGCAGAACCCAAAACTCAAGTGCTATGAAAAAGTGACATCTCCAAACGAAGCACTTGACATCGAAACGTGATCAAAATCATATTTATTTATCTGCAACTGTTATCATCTTGAAAAGCCGACAGCCACTTGAGAAGACTGAGAATTTGCTTTACTTCCTTGTCAAAAATACCGCAACTATTGGACGCATCAAATATAAATTTTCATATATAGTTGAAAAATAAAATTAGTTCCATCGACTCGAAAAAAAAAAGAAGAAAGATACCGCAGGACCTGTGATTTACCATTTGGTAGTTACCAAACTACGTCCCTTTACTCTTACATGTCCGAGTAGTGTGAGCAGTGTTCTTAAAGGCAGACGTAGTCAAAAGCAACAAGACATCTCAGAGCAAGGCAACTTATGATAAAGCCTACTCTCTAGGTCTAGAAAATATCTCTGGTTGGTGACGTCAGGTGCGCAGAAGACAATAGGTTATTAGACGTCAAAAATATATTTGAATTTTTTAATACTAACTGTTGCCTGCGGCTTCGCTCGCGTTTAATGAAAATATAATATAACCTATGACACCCGGGAATTGTGGAGCATCACAACAGCGAAAGAATTTATCAAGTACGTTTAGAAGTTTCGGAACCTATTCATTCGCAAACAAACTATCAGAACCTTTGTTTTCATATTAGTACATGTAATACTAAAACTATCGAGTTCTAAAAGCGGAAAACTAATTCCTCAATGAGCGATTTACAAGCATTCCAATATTGCTTATTAGACAGAGAGTGGTATATCAAAATGTGACGTCTAATTTCAAATTTCCATACTAACCTCCAGTTACCCCGTACAAGTCAGCGTTTTGCGAAAAACAGATAGAACGAGCGTCATCAACTATAATCATCATTGTCGGACCTGCAATATAAAGTGACGAAATACTCTATGTTTAAAAAAAAATCCTTAAACAATTAAATATGAACCTAGCACCCGCAAGTCATACTGATATCCAATACGATATAAAATTCGTAAAAACGTAAACCCGATATGCTTATATCAGCGGAGCGAGGAACTTCAACCACGCTAGCTCCAGACTCTAATCGCTCAGAAACGAGTTCGAATTCAGTCGGATATACTGAACGACACGACATATTCAGAGGCGTGTCATATTCAAAACAGAAACATATACATACTTGTGGATATTGAGAATGTTTTTTTTTATTTGTTGAAGGTGGATGTTATCATCCCGATTTGAATTCATAAGTATTTCTAACTAATTAAACCTAAAGAAAAATGGTCTTAACTTCATAAAAATATAAGAAAACATTAAGTAGCGATTTATTTTTCACTCTGAAAAGTTATTTCATATTTTTATCATTAAAAAAAAAAACATAAATTCCATTGCGTATTTTTTTCTGATTTTGATAAGTCCAGTTCATCGATTCCTTGGATACCACCAGCTTATATAATTATTTTTAAGTTCAGGCTTATCATAGTCGGTCTCACCTCTCGTGTAGCGGTTGCCAGGCGACCTTCACGCAGTTGGCAGCGGTGCCCAATCGATAGCAGACGCAATGCAGGCTATCAGTGCAACTCTCGTCGGCTCGACACTTTCGCTTCCGGATAAAGTTGCTCTTGTTTTTAGCCAACTTTGCAATTTATATTGATCATACGTTAATGCTAAATTAACCATGGGTTTCATGGATACACTTTTTCATCTAGTTATATGAGAAAACTAGCATAATAAACTTCATAAATAAACTGTAATTCAATTTGAAAATTACCTGAAAGTTCACGTTGTTGAAAAGTTAATTTTCAGACGTCTCAACATAATTATCATTCTCCATGCTCACTAATATTATTAAGTCACAACCTTTCTGTCTGTTAAGCTTTCAAGGCAAAACCGCTGTATCGTTTTTGTGAAATAATATTTTAGGACAGTTCTAACATGGTCATCTGATCCCAAACTAGGCAGAGTCTGTGGCAACCAAACAACTTATAAACATACTTATATATTTCTAAATACATGCAAATTATAGATAAATAACACAAGAAACAGAACAAATTATCTTGCTAATTACACAAAGATTTGTCCTGGATGGGAATCGAGCCGACGACCTCCGTAGAAATCAGGGTTACTAAACACGTTACTAGACCAACAGACCCGTGGAGTCAGACTTGGATCTTTAGAATGGACATGTGCTGCTGCATATTTTCCGCACGATCTTAAATCCACTAAGGAGAAGACACGGGCTACAAATTACTTTAAAAAAATAAAACACATTCAGGCCCTTTTTACGTTAAGAACGAAAAAAGAGACCCAAAAATCTTAAATTGAAAGCCGATGCTTAGTCCTGACAAACATTTCGGGAGTATTAGACGATTTTTTTCATCACTTAGGCTTAAAATCAGATTCCTGGAATCTTAATATAGATTCCACATGTCCTGATCTCTCGAATCACGCTTCAAATACTAACATCCAGTCTAATTCCTTTTCCCTGAAAATTTGATCCTCACTTATCTGTTCTTACTGTACAAGAGTAATTTTATTTCTTAGTTGGAACTGTTGGAAAATATTATTGTTTAGTGCTTGGATCGAGAGCGGGGTATGGATCGTTTTTACTGGAGAACAAAGATCATAGCCGAAGGCCAGTGATCCTCAAATATGTTATCCTTTTGCTACATAACTTGTGATAGAAATGTAAATAACACACTTAAATATGTCACACTAGCTTCGCCCCGCGACTTCGTCTGCGTGGACTTCAGAAGTGGGTCCAAAAATTATGAAAAATGGAATAAAATTTTCCCATAGCTTGCGCTGTAATAGAGAAAAATACCACATTTACAAGCTGTCTGCCCACGGCTTAGCTCGTAAACAATTTTAATTTTCCTCCATGTCAAAGGCTACAGGCATGCCATATTTCATGCAAATCCGTTCAGCCGTTTTTGCGTGATTGAGTAACAACCATCCAAACATCCACACTTTCACATTTATAATATTAGTAGGATAAAAGACGTGATCAGGAATGTTTCTTTTTGTTTACTTAATCGGCGTCACCGAGGCTGCCCCAGGGAGAGGTGGCGTGATGACTTAGTCGCATACTGTGAGGGCTGGTTCGAGGTGGAGCGGGATAAGACGACATGGCGACAAATTTAAGGTCGTACTGGATTAGAAGGACTTGGGGGAGGCCCATAATCTATATCTATATATATAAAACTCTTCCGTTACTGACTGACTGACTGACTGACTGACTGACAGACAACGCACAGCCGAAACTACTGATCGTAAAGAGCTGAAATTTGGCATGTGTGTTTGTTGGGAGGAGTAGGCTACCACTAAGAGGGGATTTTAGGAAATTCCCCCCCAAAGGGGAGAAAAGGGTGGTACACGCGGACGAAGTCGCGAGCAAAAGCTAGTATGTATATAAAACTCTTCCGTTACTGATTGACTGACAGACAACGCACAGCCGAAACTACTGATCGTAAAGAGCTGAAATTTGGCATGTGTGTTTGTTGGGAGGAGTAAGCTACCACTAAGAGAGGATTTTCGGAAATTCCCCCCCAAAGGGGAGAAAAGGGTGGTAAATTGAAAGTCATTACTCTACGCGGACGAAGTCGCGAGCAAAAGCTAGTATTATATAAGGCCTTTATAAAATGTAACCTGTGTATTTGTAATCATCCAGGGTGTCACCTACCTCCATACCAAATTTTATCTAAATTGATCCAGCCGTTTGATCATGAAGAAGTAACAAACATACATGCATATTCAAATTTCAGCTATATAATAACATTAGGGTTATGTGATACAGGCTCTGCCGAGTTTGGGATCAGATGGTCAAGTGTGAATTGCCTCAAGAATTTATAATTGAAAAAAAAAACTCTTAAAACATTATAGCCTCTATATTGTACTCTTGTAAAATAATAATAACTCTTGTAATTAACTTAACTACTTAATGCACAGCTCTTTTGTGTTTTTATATAATTAACCGTGTAGCTAGTAGAAGCAAGAAAAGGATATTTCGCTTGGGATTTAAAACATTCCGACTCTTTATGTAAGCTTTCCATTAAAGTAATTGTCTTAATAAAACTATTTAAAATACTGTGTTTTTAGAAAATTTATTACATTATGGGCCTTGTAGTTGTGTAGTTAAGGTTCATTATTGGGTACTTGACTACTATGATTTATTTAGTTTTTTATCTAAAAATCGTGGTATATTTAAGCATAACAGCAAAAAAATTTAGGTATACTAATAAAAATCCACGCCTTGTACGGGGCAGCTACAGATTAGTATGAAGTTTTCAAATATGACGTCACTTTTTTATATACCCCTCTCTCTCTGTCTAATTACCAATATTGAAATGCTTTAACTCGCTCAATACGAAAGTAATTAGTGTACCGTAAAATTCTATATAGTTTTTAGAATATTTTTGGTATTTGAAATAAAAACCAAAATCAAAATCGTCGAGTGGCGTACACATCGGTGTTCAAGGTGTCGCCAGCTCTGAGCTCCCGGGTTCTATCCCCGGACGAGTAATGTAGAAAAACATTTTTTCTATATTGTCTCGGGTCTGGGTGTTTGTGGTACCTTCGTTGTCTCTGATTCTATAACACAAGTGCTTTACCTACTTACTTTGGATTCAGATCAATTTTTCATTCGTATATACATAATAATACGTCTATATTAAATCCTAAAGAGACGTCAACGACGTTATCAGATAACACGCACCTGTCACGTGACTATACGATATTTCCCGTCAACAGAACAATATCGTAATTCAAGAAGAATCTGAATCCCTCCTCATTTTTCAAATCATGGCCATATACGACTTCTGTTAAGGTCGCTATTCCATTGTCTTGATTTGATTTTTTGATCTGCCAGTCTGCTGAAACAAGATTCCGTATTTTTAAAGAAATATCGACTGCATGACTATTATTTAAGGTCGTAATTTGATCGGTTCGATACGTATTTTTGATCCGTCAATCTGGGGTGTAGCGTAGAGGGTGTTTCCTAGGCGACGAGGTTCAATGTTCGTCAGATTTCCCTGCGTTTCCCTATATTGTTCTTATTTATATTATTTTATATCTGTAGTATGTTTATTCATTCTACTATACAAAAATCAAACCATTTTTAGTAGGCCTTTACAGGCACTTTCAAAACGTAAAATGTCGTGGTGGCCTAGCGGTTCAATGACAGGATTCGTATGCACATTGTTGCAGGCTCAAAACCAAGCAAGTACCAATGTGACTTTTGCAAAATTATATATGTACTTACTTAATCATTGACAAACGGTGAAGGAAAATATCATAGGGAAATCTGGATTCCAAATATTTTAATCTGAAATCGCCAACCCGCAATGATGCTCATTCCATTTCTATACGAGAAGAGGCCTGTGCCCAGCAGTGGGACGTTTATAGACCGGTATTATATTATAACATACATTGTTTAACTAAAAAATATTTTTACTGTACAACGAGAACCGACCAATTCATTCTATTACACACTAAGAACTCAAAAGCTCAAACGAGACCTTTTCAAACAATCAAAATCCTGTTAAAAAAAAACTTTAAAACAAATCACCCTGTGCGTTCCGTGTAGGGGTCAACAAAGAGCATATTATTCAGTGAAGCAACATGAAAGCGGAGCCGGGGGCCGGGTTTGTTTGGCCGAGCGAGCCCGTAGCATGGCGAGGGGGGACACCGCTCCAGGCCGTTATGAAGTACCTCTAAACAGTTAAATATGAACCACAGTGACGACCTGCGTGGTCGAGTGGCGTACACACCGGTTTTCAAGGTGTCGCCAGCTCTGAGGTCCCGGGTTCGATCCCCAGACAGAATAGAAAAAACACTTTTCTACATTGTCTCGGGTCTGGGTGTTTCTGGTGGTGTCCAAATAAATCAACAAAAAACCCGACTTCAAAAGTACAAAATACACAACTTTGTGTAAAATGTTCTAATTGTTTGATTTAAAATGAAACTACTGAATCGCTCTAGATAAAATGTATATGGGACTACCGATCAGCGATGACAAAGTAAAAATATTTTTTACAGTTGATCAAAAATTACCGGAGATTGCTCGAACTTCTTCCTTTTGAAGTCGGTGTTTTGTTCGGAACCCTAATGCTTTTAGCATTAGGGTTCCGAGCAAAACACGAAAAACTATAACCCTCAAAGACGCATTCGCCATCTAAATACTTTATTTTAGCGTAAAAAAAGACAATATTATTAAGTCCAGCACCGCATAACAGAAATCATGCCAATTGATCACTTTGTTACAAGTAAAAAAAGCTTACCAGCAACTTTGATCGCACATAACTAGTATTCTTGGTAACCCCTCGTACTAAGATAACTGCTTGTGTTACGAGTGGGTTCACGTCGGTAGTGCAATGGGTGGGATTCGAACGCGCGATCACATGATCGCAAGTCCGATGCCCTAGCATTTAAATAAAATTCTAATTGTTTCTAAGGCGATGTTAGAAAACAAGTACCTAACTATAAAGTCAATCAGAGTTGCTTGTAAAGACTATTAAACTTCGTTACAAGTTAACTACTACTTCTGGATCCGTTAACCTCATCAATAATGTATAGAAAAAAACTTTAATTTTTCTGCGTAGCCATTTCCCAAGCTATGATGGAGTCGGTTTCCATCTTACTATAAGATACAGTTGACCGTATTTTACATGGAGCGACTGCCTATCTGTACTCCACAACCCATCGTGGTTGTTAGAATAAAAATCTTGAAGGATTGCCGAATGAAATATACGCACCAACAGTATTTCAAAATTTCAAATGTATAATTGATAATAAGAGAATTATCCAATTTGGTGCAGTGGTTCGTATGTTATGTGGTACATACGTTTCGGCGATTCATGTTATTTTTAAATGAAATCATAATTCAAAGACATTTTCTGCAAAAGGTATTTAAATAAACATGCATCAGATGGAAATAATAATATTTGTCGAAGCACTAGAAGAAACACTTATGTAATGAAAAAGTAAAATTTGTATTATTTTGATTATTGAGATAACTTTACTTTATCGCCATATCTACATTCGCAAAACTGCAAGCATTATACTATACATGTATATAAAACATAGTTGTTGTTATTACTACCTTTATTATTCCAGAACGGGTGGAACAATTATCATGATTCTTGATTTCGTCTCCGTTCCGAATAGTAAATGAATAATTATGAAATAACAATGAAAACTTGAAAAAAAACGAAAATTGCTTACGGGAGCGGGAACGGCTTAAGCGGGAGAAGCCGCGGGACACAGCTAGCTAATTATAAAAAATATACCTACTATAACCTCTATGTTAAAGATGTCTTTTTCCTGTTCCTTTAATAGCGCCAGTAGTTTGTGTATATGTATACAAACAAATGTACAATTTGAAGTTTGGTCTTAATAATTGTGGAGATCTCATCTTGGTAATTTAGACTATCCCTTCTGCTCAGCTGGGTTTGATACATGAGTGAACAACTGAATACTTGCTTACAGACAGAACTATATTTCGAACTAGCTGTTGCCCGCGGCTTCGCTCGCGCGTAAAGTAAAGAGTAGTATTAAAGGATAGAGTAAGTACTCATATAAACTCAAAAACCCGTATACGAAGTTTCATGTGTCTATCATTTAAAATACCGAACCTCCCATACAAACTTTCAACCCCTATTTCACCCCCTTAGGGGGTAGATTTCCAAAAGAAAAGTAGCTTATAGCCTCAATAAGTGGGATATCTAACAGTGAAAGAATTTTTCAAATCGGACCAGTAGTTCCTGAGATTAGCGCGTTCAAACAAACAAACAAACAAACTCTTCAGCTTTATATTTATAGAAGATATAGATTATAATATTAGTATAGATTTTATCTGATACAATATCGTTCGCCACACAAATTCATCTTAATATACCAAAATATGAAATATTATTTCTTAAATTCGTCGTGTGTGGTAGTCCATTGAATTGTATGGTGAGTGATTATTATAGTATCTTAGCCGTGTGCAGCGCTCCTTAGTGAACTCCACTGGGTGACGTAACCTACGACAAACTTATTATTTGCGGTTGGTACAGTACTCGGGTCTAGGGATTGAACCGCAAAATTAAGTTTGTTTTTTATAGTATATACTTTTTCGGGATAAAAACTACCCAGTGTGGTGCCCAGGATATTAAGGAACAATTATACCAAGTTTCATCGTAATCGAACCGGTAGTTTTTGCGTGATGCCTGAACAAACAGACAGACAGACAAAAATTTTTTTAATCACGTATTTGGGTTCGGTGTCGGTCTAGTAACACCCCCTGCCATTAATTTTTTTGATATTTTAAATGTACAGAATTTTCACTTCTACAGATTTATTATAAGTATAGATAAAGGGGTAATTTACGTTGAATCACTTTTTTACGGGTATCGAAATACAAGGGACTGTTGATTGTTGATTTTGTAAACTTTGATATGATTTGAAAATCATGCTTTTTGATCGGTATAAAAAAAGCTGTGATTAAATTCGTGTATTTATACATCATACTAAGATGTTTTTGCATAAATTCATAAAAAGAATCGTCATCACCCGAGTGCGCTACAAGGAGCGCTATATTCGAGTAATTTAAATACAATACAAGAACAAAAACTTACATTAAACTAAGCGTTGTCTCCTCAATAAATGGGCTATCTAATACTGAATTTTGTTTTAAACCAGACCCGCAATTCTTGAGATTTGTGCGGTCAACAACTAAAGAGACAAACAATCAAACTCTTCCTTCATAGATTCTTAGATTTAAAATTCACAAACAACATTCTAATAACGAACGCTGCTGGTTTTTGTAAGGAGATTATTATTTTGATATGATAAAAGAAGATGTAAACAATAAGCTTAATTAAATTTATTTTACGTTTTCACTATCGAAACATTTACGAAGATCAGCGTTCCGATTGGCCCACTCCAATGTCTTAACCAATCAGACAGGCCAACGTCATCACTGTACCTATCAACGAATAAAAAACAATGGAGCAAGTGCCCTTACAGTAACACTGCTTTTGCATGAAAACCTGTGTTGCCAAACTTACACTTTTGAAAATAAAATTGTACATATCACACAATATAAAAAACAGACATATAATTGTACTAGCTGTTTCCCGCTGCTCCGCCCGCGGTCTCAATTTTTTTTTATATAATTGAGATTTAAACTATCCTATCTCTCAAGTTGGATCGAACTGCACATGGTGTGCCAATTTTATTATAATCGGTTAAGTGGTTTAGGAGTCCATTGAGGACAAACATTGTGACACGAGATTTATATATATTAAGATAGATATATTGATATAATCTTATTATAACTGATGAAAGTTTGATTTTATTTGTCATATTACAATCAAATAAGGCATTTTTAAATTCACAAATCTTCTAAACTTTACATCGAGTTCAGTTACTCAACGCTAGAGGACGCTGTAATCAATTTATTTTATTAAGAACGATAATGTCGTTCAAATAGAAGTCATAATCGTATACACATGTAATCTCTTTTAGAGATTTGGTGACACGCTCGCGACACCCGAGTGGTACCTCTTTTGTTTTTTACTCCGTGGTACATATCGTAAACGTAGAACTACGCATCATTTAAACTATTCTTTAATACCGGATATAGATTTACAATCTAATCTTGAAGTGTCATCTCGACGTGACACTTAGAGCGGAGTATTCCAACGTACTTTACTTTATTCAAGGAATAATTTTAAAATGTTGACAGTTGCCGTATGAAACAACTGTTCTAACGTCAATTTTATTTCTCAAATAAAGGTTATTTTAACTGGCGATGGAAAAATCAGTTCTAAAACTTGTGACATTCAGACTGATAATATAAAGTTGAAGAGTTTGTTCGGTTGAACGCGCTAATCTTAGGATCTATTGGTTCGATTTGATAGAAATATGTTACTTGCTTCTGCCCACGACTTCGTCTGCGTGGACTTCAGAATTGGGTCCAACATTTTTCAAGTTTTATATTAAAATATTCGTAATGTTTGACATGTAACAATAACTTTTTTGTGCAGGCCGACGTGTGACAGAAAAGATAATCGTTATGTACTCACGATAATTGCAATATAATAAGATATAATCGAAAAGATATCGATTATCGGCTCTCGGATATTCGATCGTTATCCGATAGTTGTAAAACAGCTCGTTATCAAACCTTATCGGAACCATTTAACCGTACAATTTTGTCACATGGCTCTAATCAAAATGCTTGCACACATTTCGAATGTTTTATTTTGCTTTTTTTTTCGATATACGAAATATATACAAAATACGAAAATCTTGCTACAACTAGGTCGATACATGTCGTAAGAATATTGTGGTGGCCAAGTTGAAAGACCGGATTCATATGCACAAGTTTGCGGGTTCGAACCCAGGCAAGTATTATAAGACACCATTAACAAACAGTAAAAGAAAACATCGAAAGGAAACCTAGATTCCTAAAATTGGAATCTGAAATCACCAACCCGCAATGAGCAAGCGTGGTGATCAATCCTCATTCCTTCTCTACATGGGAAGTGGCCTGTGCCCAGCTGTGGGACATATAGGCCGGTTTTATAGGTTGATAAATTGGCGTTATCAGCATGTTTTATATAGATATGTATACGGTACTGGCTGTCGATTCTGTAAGACGTCGTTCTAAAATTCGAATCTGAACCCGCCGTGAATTTCTTGATTGGCGTTCTATAAACTCGGTTGATACACTAGCGCTACACTTGCGAGCGTGTCAGCGTGTTGAACTAAATTAACCGTGAGATTTAGACCCAAGTTCACCAACAGATGGTTAAATTTTAAACAAATGTTTGAACCATGAACGGCTGTTTAACAATATTTTGCTGTTCACCATTCTCTAACCATTGATTATGTACTGTAATCGAATGATTAGCTTAAACGATGTAGCCAACTCAGTTTAGCCATTGGTTTCTGCTTCCTGACATGAAGTTTTTATTTTGTTATTCTCCCAGCAAGTGTTTAAGCTATAACAAATAAATATATTTTATTTAATTTGAAGCTCTCAAGAGAACGTTTGCAGTGAGTACTAAGAGCATTAAACTCGTCAGCCAGATCCTTCCAACTTCTTGCTTTTTCGGCATTTGCTTTAGCGTCCGATTTTTTATTTTCTATTCTATCTCTGTACTTTATTACGAGTGCCGTAAGTACAGATTTCTCGCCACTGGTGAAATTCAAAGTACGTTTACGCTCATCTTCCATATCACTGATATATATTCAATAAAAGATTTAATAACAAACACGACACGAAAAAATTATGAATTGAGTTAGATGATTTGATCACAGAGTTTGACAATGAAAATTGATTGACGTGACCATTAAGACATTAAACATTCACAAAATAATGATAAACCATTCCAGCATTTGGTAATTTTGGACTCACTCATTCAAAACAGTTTGGTTAGCAAACCGTTGGTTAGAAATAAATGGTGAACTCTAAAAAAAAACGCGGTTGGATTGAACATCGGTTTAATGCTAACAGAACGGTTACGTAATCAATGATTATGATGTAGTTAGAAAACTCGGGCCTAAATATGAGATGACGTTTGAGTTCGCACTCGAAATTTGAAACTTATGCGAAGTGAGAGTGAACGTGAAGTGAACAGCGAAGTGAGATGCGAGTTGTTGATTGACATTTTACAGAATTGACGTGCTGGTTTCTGATTCAGGGATCTGAAAAAACGATTAAATCATAAAATATCGATGCAGGCAGTATTCCTAGTTTCGAACTAAAATTTTACGCTATCATTTTGTGTGGGGTTGTCAAGTAAAATGAATTATCGCTCGGAGCGAGAGATTAAACGACAATAGGTAGTTCGTTTAAAATGTTAACCATAGTTACTGAACATTGTTGGGTAGAGTGGAGCTGTTTATAAAAGCATTGAAAAAAATATTAAACGATTTGTTTTGGTGTCAATGGAAACCCATATTTTCCTTCCCACTTTGGTTTATAAATGCGTGGTGGTATCGTGCTTTTATTCGTCAATTAATCATGATTCTTCATTTATTTATTTCTCTTATCAAACACTATAATCATACTCTTCAGTGTAACCTTTTCTCTAAACTATGTTGGATCCCTCCATTCTTTCGTTATGCCATACTAGCTGTAGTCCACGACTACGCCTGCTTTATAGTTAGTTATCGCGGCAAACTGTAGCCCATGTCCTTTCTTAGGCTCTACACTATCTCGGCACCAAGTTTCATTTAAATCGGTTTAGTAGATTAGGCGAGATAGCGTCACACACAGACAAACATATTATTTACTTTTGCATTTATGATATTTTAAATATATATTAAGTATAGTAAGGATATCCTAACTATGTTTAATTTTTTACGTTCTATTTGACAATGCTCACGTACCTACCTTATCGCGTTGTTATAACATTATAAAAGATAACGTAGGAGAATAGTTTTGGTTGTTTAACAAAACGTGCCGCCATTTTCATACGTCAAAGGTTTAACTATATTCATTAGGAATAAATTATTTTGCGTGTTCATGAAGTGTGAATGATACAATGCGACACTCTTCACAAACAAGAACCTATTTATACATTGCATAAATTAAATACATAACAAAAATATTTGCACCTAAGTACTTAATGGACGTAGGTATTGGCATGTTAAAATTTGATTCCTAATTTAATAATATGCTAAATAGAACAAAATCACTTACTCTACTCTCATCCCAAAGTAAGTAGGTAAAGCACGTGTATAATAGAATCAGAGACAACGAATGTACTTACCACAAGCACTCAGACCCGTTCGACGATTGAACCCTGGACCTGAGAGCTGGTTACACTCCGAAAACCATCACCACTTGACCACGGAGTTCGTCTAAATATAGTTTTAATATCTGCACAATTTTTAAAACTTGTAACAATGTCATATCATTTTTATCAGATACCAAAACTTAAATAGCGTAATCATCATTGAATGTCAATGTGAATTCACTAACGTTATCATAGTAACACAACAATATGAATCGAAACATTGTAAATCCTACTAATATTATAAATGTGAAAGTGTGGACGTTTGGATGTTTGTTACTCAATCACGCAAAAACGGCTGAATGGATTTGGATGACATTTGGCATGCATGTAGCCTTTGACATCTAAAAGAACATAGGCATACCTTTTATCCCGATTCCTTAAGTTTTCGTTCATTACTTTAAATGTAGAACAGTAATTTAAAAACTATCAAAACGAAAAGCCTCAATATTATTTGCTTGGTACGACGTCGCCTCAAAGGACCAATTCGCAAGCAGCCCACTCGACATTACGCCACGAATAACGTACGCAAGTCTGTAGCAAAATGATTGAATTAAATTGATCGTCAGTTGTTTGGCAAACATAAATATTTGCACTCGATCTGTTTGATTTGCGATTTGCTGAATACATCTCCATGGATACAAAAGTTAATACTCATTTGAATATAAAAAGGGTACACAAGGTTGTATTTATGATGTATTATTTAAATTTATTACGAAAAAATAGATCTCGAACGTGCTTTGTTATTGCAATAAATATGTTTAATTCAGTGTTATGTTAAGTGTCACCTTATTATCTGTAATACCTAAGCCAAAAGTTTTGTTTTACGTTACATAATCATGATATGATTTAGAAAAAAGGAAAAACATGTGCGAAATAACATCGCACGAAAAAGATACAGAGTATATAGAATATATTTATAATTTATTTTTGTAAAAGCCCGCCAAAAAACAGATGGATAGTGGAGACTCTGTAATAAAGATGTGTTGGCACCCTGAAATTTGAAGACCGTAAAAGTACCTTGTTTTAACTGGTCAAATTAAAGTGGGACTGGGCCGGACATGTGTTCCGAATGTCATCAGAAAAGTAGACGGATGCCACAACGGTATGGTTTCCCAATATATCCAGGCGGAGATGGTCGGATGAACTGGAAGCCTTTAACAAGGAGTGGCCTCAATAGGAATTATAATTTTGGTGCATAATACTACGGGCCTGTTGGTCTAGTGGTTAGTGACCCTGACTGCTAAGCCGGAGGTCGTGGGTTAGATTCCCACCCAGGACAAATATTTGTGTGTTGAGCACGATCAGTTGTCTGGGTGTTATTTATGTATAATATGTATGTATTTAGATATACATAAGTATGTTTATCAGTTGTCTGGTCACCATAGTACAGGCTCAGACTCTGCCTAGTTTGGGATCAGATGGCCGTGTGTGGGGTGTCCCAAGATATTATATTATTATAACTGGCTAAAAATGTACCACTGGCTTGCACAGGCCTCTACCCGTAAAGAGAAGGAACGAGCGGTAATCACTAAGGGATGGTGATTTTAGATTCAATTTTTTTTATTCCAGGTTTCTTTAGGATGTTTTTCTTCACCGTTGATTAATAATGTCTTATGGCCAAGACTAAAACAGTTTGAAGGCACCATTAAGTCTCATGTATCTGTCACTTAAAGGTGACAACAAGGTGATAGACGTTTAAGAATGTGTTAAAGTTAACTGACGTTTCTGTATTCGAGGGTTAGAATAATAAATTGAGAAAGTACTTGTAATTTTGTAAAAGTCACATTGGTACGTGCCTGGGTTTGAACCTGCAACTGCGTGCTAACGAATCTGCTCAGAGAACCGCTAGGCCACCACAACATTTTTGTACTTAATCATTCTTTATCTATTAAAAATGCAAAAACTGTTATGAGAGAAGTTTGCGTCCTTAGAAGTTATACTGTCTCGTTGCGAACGCTCAAAGAATATGAAAACAAGTGGAAAAACTTAGCGGCGCCGACATTTTGCTGATAACAGAGTTTGCATCTAACTGCTTGTCTAACAAATTGCTTTTTGATTAAATGAAATGAAAGAAAACCGAACAGTTTGCACAGCGGTGCGCAGGAAAATAATATTTAAATTGTCAGCGAAAATTGTAGAACCATTTCAGTCGAGCAAAAAATGCATGCAGTATAATTTAAGCCTGGCGGGCAAAGCTTGCAAACTAAAAACGCGTGTTGTATCATTTTCAAAGAGGTCGTTTAAACAACGATACAATTGAGTGCACTCGATCGACGTTTGAAAGTTTTATAAAACAAACAATATTTATGCGATCGAAATAATTGAGGGAGATTTAAAAAGCATTTGTTATTTGTTTATTTAAAGCCGTTGTATTTCTTACAGTATCAATAATTTACCGACTTTTAATAGCAATTTGTTTATTTAAGCCGTTGTATTTTCTTACAGTATCAATAATTTACCGACTTCCAAAAGGATCTAAATTACCATTTAAATTCAAGTGTTAAGTTACCAATAATATACCGTCTTCAATATTATAGGCACGGGCACCGACTTCAAAAAAATCAGTTGGTAACTTAGAAATAGAATTTGAAACTTAATTTAAGAATTCAGTTTATTTTTCGCTCTTAGGTTATTGAAGTTATAGGGTTATTGAAGTCGGTGTTTCCTTTTTGTTAAAAAGTTTGTTTGTTTTTGGTTAAAATGGCGTATGTGTTTTTTTGTACCCCCGACTACTGAAACGATGATTAAAACTTTAAAATGTTCTTATAGGACTGTCGCTACTTCACACCTTAAAGTGACAGAGACACCCTGAGACTTAACGGTGGCTTCAAGCTAATTGACGTTTCAGGATTCAGCTATTAGAATAATTATTATCTATCCTTTTTGAGATTTTCAAACTGTTGAATCTACTTCAAAAGCTTATCTTTTATTAAGTACTAGCTTCTACCCGCGACTTCGTCTGCATGGACTTCAGAATTGGGTCCAAGAATAAATGCAAAATGTGAAAGAATTGAAACTTGAAAAAAAAAGAAAAAAGCTGTCTGCCCACGGCTTACTCGGAAACAATTTTCAATTTTCCCTCGGGAACTACTTACTTAATGAATCAATCAAAATAAATGTCAAAGGCTACATGGAGGCCAAACTTCATCTAAATCCGTTCAGCCGTTTTTGCGTGATTGAGTAACGAACATCCAAACATCTAAACATCCACACTTTCACATTTATAATATTAGTAGGATGATGTGATGTGTTTGATATCACAGTGATAAGTACACGTACACCTTCGCGAAAAACGAATGTGTTGATATATTTTATCACATACGTCTCCACGAATTAGACTTTGAGATGGCTTAATGAATAACAAGACTATCATTATCATACGATTTGAATAAGATCAATAAATTAGGGAGGCACACATGGAATAATGTTTCATGAATAGGAAGCTAAGTTTTGCTCGTGGGTTTGCCTGTGCAAAAATCGTTTATCGCGACATAAAGTACCTGAAATCTGTCTTTTAGTCTTAGGTCGATTCTTATATTATCAATTCAGCTAATATTAATATGAAAAAAATAATATAATTACTGTATTAGTAAGAAGATTGCTTGCAAGTTGAGCTACATGATAAGTTGAACTTATGCTGTAAAATGTATGAGCACAGTTCATAAATCTCGAACAGCTTGTTGCGATGAAGTTAACAGCGATGCAACTCGGATTGCCAGGTTTATGGGGTTTTAAACAGGTTGTGAATAAAATTATACCAGAGGAAAATGAAAATTACGTCAAGGACAGATGACAACACCATGTATACATTAATAGATTAAAAATAATGTAAGAACTGGATAAATGAAAAAAAAAACAATAGTAGGGAAGTGCTAGATACGCGACTTCGGTTTGGATGGACATTTTTGGATGAAATTCATAACAGACCAACACTTAGGTGAGCTCTATCTATTAAAAAAAAAGATTTTCAAAATCAATTTACAATAGGAATTGTGATTGGGTGTGACCATTAAAAAATAATATTTATTCCGTTTGGTACATGGAGAAAATATTTTGGAAATGCATTTTTTGCTATTGTACTTTTTTCTTATCAATAAAAATGTAAAATTATAAAGCCTTTAAAGTTTGGGAGTCTGTGAAGTTTGTGTTATCACGCGCTTCAAAAATTGTAGGTCGCGTAAGTTTTACATTCATTGTTCCATTCTAATTTTTTGATTAAGTATAAGACAAAAAAATAAATAAAGATTTTATACTTTGTAACAATCGGAAAACCGGATATTAAATACTATGTTTGTCAACTTATCTATTTCAAAAAACATTGCGTTATTATAACACAGTCAAATTGAGAACTTCCCTCATTCTAAAACATTTCGTACTCTTACAGATCTGAGAAGCACAGCGACATACTGATGTGTAAGCAACTTTACTTTCGCCATAATTATTCCTTTTGTTGGGGCTTTGAAGCATCCATTAGATACTTAAAACATTGTCATTTTCACCTATAAAGACATTAATTTCCTCGTTCTTAACGACCATAAAGTTACGTCACCTATTTGCATTAAGATGACAACCCTGAAATCCTGTCATCTCTCTCTTTTCTACCGTATTCGAAAGAGATAGAAGCAGGGCTAACATGTTGATGTGTATTTTTCTTTTGACGGCATAACACTTAACGTAGGTTTCACACACAGGCACACACAAACACACACACACACACTTTAAACAATTAAACAAATAGCATTTAAACAAAATTTGTTAATTTAAAAAATTTGTTGTTTTAATTTGTCTATGTAACTCATTCCTTTGTATTTTTTGCTATGGAACGGAGTCTCCTAACACAGGCATTACTTGCTCAAAGGGAGGCTCCAATCACAAACTGTATGAGTATGAATTGTTGCATAAATAAAAAAATTATTTATTTATTTTAACTGACTGACGTTTCAGTGTCCGGCCATGAGTGTCGCGATGCGTCGCATATTTTGACACTCGTGTACACACACATACATTCGATAAAGTGCACTAAGCGTTCGTACACACGATACAACTGCCGCGCCGCAACCGCTATGCCGCCGCACTGTCGACCTTTGTATATAGGTACGATTGTTACTAATATATTGTTCGTCGGCGACCAAATATCAAAAGCGTTTTCGGTCAGAGGTGCGGCGGTGGCGTCGAGTACACGAGCCCTGATTATTTGGTGTAGAGTATCATAATATAAATGCGACATGAGAAAGTCGAGTGTCACAGAGTTATAATTGGGTGTAGATGGATGATAACCATTAGTTGCACTGGCATATCGTTTGACAGTTATCAGATTTTGACACTGATAAGTAATCTTGTCAATTAGAACTATTAATGGCGTGACGATTATGGGAATTGCGGAATCATGTCGTGTCATTAAACCTACTCCAAAAATTTCGAAATTTTTATAACGTTAGAAGACCTTTACCAATCAAAGAGTAAACAAATCCCGCGCTAAGTAAACACGTACTTAATATTTAATTTAAATTGATATCCTATTTTTTTTCACGTTTATATCGTTCGGCTCATTTTGACCTGTAATTTTTAATTATATCACTGCTCAAATTCAAATTTAAGTATTTTCAAATGAGGTTTGACGAGGTAAGAATTGTTCTCATATAAAAAAGGCTTTAACTCAAGTCACAGCCGCCTTTGTTGTACTTACATCTCCTCTTCTTAGGGCACTTTTCCGCTACGGGAGGTTGGCCGTAAACTTCTCAAAATTCGGTCTTCTACTAACAAAGTTTGACAAAATTCTTCTTTGCTGGATATTCCAGTCCACTTCAACCTACATAATAGAAACTTTCAATTGGGTATTTGTCTACTATCGAAAAATTTATTTCTGACAAATGTTTCTAAAAATAGTCGTACATTGAAGCAAAATTGCGAAAAAGTACAAAAGTTTATACCCAATTATATAAGTTATAAACTTTTAAAGTTAGTTGATGTCGCATGCTCTATCTCTTTTTCGCAAAACGACGACTTGTACGGGGCAGCCCCAGACTAGTATGGAGAACTGAATATTGACGTCACAAAACATTATCGCTATCTCTGTTAAATTAGCAATATAAAATTAATAAGTGTGCCGTTTTTAGAATTCGTTAAAGTTTGAAGTATTTTTTGATTTCTGAACTAAAAAGAAATTGTCAAATACCCTGTCTACTACTAAAAAAATCATAAACAAAGTCCCTCAAAGATTTCAGTGTCGCTACAACGTTGCCCTCCGACATTTCGTTCATCCATCACGCTAATCACATCATAACGCGATCAGACATTCATTTGTCAATCGTCGCGTTTAAAGCGACGTAATGTTATGACATTACTCGGTGAAACAAGAATTTAAAGGCAAAATGGGTGAAGCGAGTTTCAGTCGAGATATGAGATAATTTTAACCGACTTTAAAGCAAGAGGAAATTCTCAGTTTAGTACTAATCAAATAATAAGATGATTTAGCACATATTTTCTTAATTTTTTTTTGTTTAGTTTACTAGCAATGTGGGTCGCACATTACTAGTAATCTCGTTAACCCCTCGTGCTAAGCTAAGATGCTTATGTTACGAGTGGGTTCACGTCGGTAGTATAATGGGTGGGATTCGAACGCGCAACCACATACTCGCAAGTCCGACGCCCTAGCCATTAGAGCTAGGGCTAGGGCTAATTCTCTTAAATTTAAACAGATTAATTAAGTTCAGCAGCAGAGAGTGAATATATCGGATGGAAGCAAATGGATTTTAATTGGGTAAAAATTCTATTTTTGAAACGCGCAGACTAAATACTGGGCTGATGATATTATATAATATTACAGCTTGTAATATTTTCCGAACCCTTTGTAAATATAAGTGACGTTCCGAGTCAACGCTATCACAATACATCTCGTAAACATTTCTCATTCACGTAACACTGCATTGTGTTCCATTTCACGTCACTCTACGACGCGCCTGTGTAAAATCTTTTTTAGGCTATTATCCCGAAGTCAACACTCAGGGACGCCGGATAAATATCAGCCAACATTGTGGTATTCCTCATTCCGAGATCAACGTGACAGATACGTGCCACGGGACTTTACTTCAACAAAATGTTAACAACAAAGTATACATAATGCGTTTCCGATGTTATCTTTAAATGTCGGTGTCAAATGTGACATTTCCTGAATACAGGGTTAAATCACATTTGCGTTCCTTTGTGGCGCAACAGGGCTCACATCGAGTTCCAGAGGACCGGTTTAATTATGCACGTTTTATGCGTATATATTATTCATAATTAAAATGGTCCTTTGAAACTACATGTTGCCCCGGCTCAAAGCGTTTGCTCGAACTTCTCTGAGAAGACTCTTGGCAAATTAACCCTGTTCCAGATCTTACGATTAAATAGTTCTCATACATTTGCTGAGTCTAAAAATAGGTGGTCCTTTGAGTCCGGATCCGTACTTATCACGAGGTTAATAACTGCGCTACTATAGTCTTTACGGCCACTGTTGTAAAAGTTAGTGCCCATCACACTTTTATGTGGAATTCTTTGAGAATTAACTGTTGACTTTATAACATAATCTTTGTTGTAACGTTAGTTTAGTATATTGTCGTACGTCAATATGATCCGCGGTTTGGTAATAGTCACGCTCAGTTCACCTTTGTAACTTTGTAAACCAGTATTCATGCTGTGATTTCAATCAACAAAATTGAATTCATCAAATTTTTCAGCGGCTACAAGGACCGTAAAATTGTGTTCAAAATACAGTACGAGTGTTAAATAAATAATCTGCCTTTCTTCCTCACCGCTCCGTCTTTATAACAGGTTGAGATTTTAACCAAACTCCATGGAAAGCTCCCTAATGGAATACCCTTGTTTCACCCCGGGGGAGGCCGCTAGAGCGCTCACATAAATATTAGTTCCCGAAGATTTTTGTATGATTTCACAGGTGGAGTTGTCCTTCATCGCTTGTCACAGAGGGATTTTACAAACGGATTTTTTTATAAAGTGGTATAAGCTAATAAAAAAAACATTAAATATAAAAAGACCGATAAAAATTAATTAAAGTATGCCATCTATGTCTAAACCAAAAATCTTTGATTACAAAACGAGTTAACTTGTATATCTATTAAATTATTTTCTTGTACAAGAAGTTTTTTCATCGAAAAGTATACAAATAATAAATCAAACAAAAAGTGACTCTGATATCTTTAAAAAAAAGGTTTACGTTTTCACATTATAATAACACCGGCCTATAAACGTCCCACTGCTGAGCACATGCCTCTTCTTATATAGAGAAGGAACGCGCATTGATCACCACGCTGGCTCACTGCGGGTTGGCGATTTTAGATTCAAATTTTTGGAATCCAAGTTTCCTCAAAATGTTTTCCTTCACCGTGATCCCAAGACTAATTAAGAAAGTAAAATAACTTTGAAAAAGTCACATTGGTACTTGCCTGTAGTGAGTTCGAACCTGCAACAATGTGCACGAAAATCCGTTTATTGAAAAGTATGTTTTTCCTCCCAGTCCATTGTATAAGTGGCTGGTTCCAACCAGGACGGGGTGTAACAGATAGCGGCTCAGGTCTGGCCCGCAGTAGGTGCGGTGGACATCGATTTATCTGCGACAAAGTATTTATATCACAAGGCCCTGACCGTTCCGTCTTTATGAAGATTTTATTTATTTTCGAGATAGAAAAAAGGCGTTTTTTAATTGCATAAACGTTCATTTTATAAATTTCTTGATAAATCAAAATTTCAATATTATGTGCATTAAAATAATATGACTGTTCATATTTGATTATAAGCAATATTATTTTACTTTTTTTTTTTAATTATGACGTAAATTTTCTTGTAACAATGAATTACTTTCTTCTTCTTCTTTCTGCCCTTATCCCATTCATATGTGGTCGGCGCAATGCGTATTTTCCTTCCATTCCTCTCTACTACTCGTCATCGCGGCATCCAGTCCTTTCTTTCTCATATCATCTTTCACACAATCCATCCATCTCTTTTTCGGTCTCCTTCTACTTATATACCTATCCACAGTCATACTTATAACTTGTTTAGTTATGAATTACTTTATTCTAAATATATAAAACAAAGTCAAGTTTATTTCATCATTTTATAACTCCAAAAGATTGAAGGATTTTCATGATTCTTGAATTGTTGAATTCGTCTCCGTTCTGAATAGCAGAACAAATGCTTAAAAAAATATGTTAACGAGCGAATTGGTCATTATGAGGATTAAACCACGAAGTACAGCTAGTCATACTATAATGTATAATCTTCTTTGATATACAAGAGCATTCATTCTCAAAATGCTATTTAAGATGCTCTTACACAAAAGTACCCAAAAGATCTTTGAATGCGAGTAAAATTTACTTAATACGTCATTCGCTACAACTATTGTTTCCGGTATACTCCAAAATGAACCATAACATGAAGGCAGTTAACCGGGTAACTGCCCATAAACGTAACGCGCCTGACGCATTCTGCTGATCCCATTTAATTAATAAGCCTGGTAATACGGATATCGTACTGACGTATTGATAGTGTAACATTTTTATAATAGATGTGATGTGATTGTAATCAGTAAACCCACAGTGTAGAAGTAGCCATACCATCCATTATACCGAGGGATGAGACTCGAGCATCGCATGGGTAAAAAATTGTACCCCTGGTAATACAAGATTATTTTTATGGAGTGCGTATATTCAACGAGGTAATCAGGTGCATAACACTAAACAACTTTTCCAAGAAACATAGGTCGAAATCTTAGATTAAAAATCAGCTTTTCATACAAACATAAGTCACGTGACCTGTCTCTTTGTATGAAAATTAAATTTTCAATATAAAGATTTCGACCGCAAGTGGTTCAGTTTTTTGCACCTGATTACCTCGTTGAATATACACACTCCATAAAAAATAATCCTGTTTAAACTGTAATCTAGATAATATTTCATTTTCGTTTTCATGTTTTACGATTCATATAAATGTAAAGTTGAATAAGTCGAAAACGTCGTTTAAGATACAAAAAGTTTGAGTAAAAAACTCCCGCTCTTAAACTGGTATTATATCCAATACTTCTTTGCAAAGTTATCAGAAAATGTATGGACTTTAATTTTCCGCATTACAAGTACCCACAGTACAAGTACAGTAGTAAAATGCATAAAACAAAGCATCCAGCTAAGTATCATAAAACAAAAACCTATTGATAATTTATATTCGAACAAACACTCGGATTTCAAATTAAAAACATACGTTAATGTTCACACGGCACACAAAAAATCCAAAAGTCGCGAGTTCATCTCTGACAAAACAAACAAAAATTAGTGAGAATTAAAACCTTTTTAAAAGGCCCACAATGGCGGCTGTTGTAAAAAGTAAAACGTGTATTAAACGAGGTAGATGCAGGGGGGACCGAGGAGGTTTCAGCCGTGCTACCCTATTTAATCCTGACATGTGAGCTTTGGGGCTCAAATGTATTTTTTTGCAGTTACAACTGAAATTATTCGTCGTATGTAGTTTTTCGTAACAATGCAGCAATGGACGTCTGAATTGTGTTCGTAAAATTTTATTTCGGGAAACATGAAAGTACGCCGCTGCGAGCTCGATTATTGCGCTCAAAAAAAGTTTATATCCAACTAAGTACGACGTTTGAATGTAGAACATTTGCCGGCTTCTATTTGGCTAATAATCTCTGTTTTTTAATTCGAATTCAGTAGCACCGTAGGAAATTCATTAATGAATTTAATATTTTATTATAATGGATTTTAAGACGTCAGTGTTTATGTGCTAGCTGTATTAACGAAATATTTCAATCAAAGTTCTCATAGTCAGAACATGTTGTACAGGTACATGAAGATTAATACCTAACATTTTCCGTCATCCTTTCTCGGTATCGAAAAAGATTTTTCCTTTTATGGAGACTCATCCACATTGTGGTTTTTCTAAAACATAAGTACATCGATTTGGCCAGGTTTCTAGGTATGCTTTAAATTTTTATTTATTTAATTTATTTCTATAAGATAAGCGATAGCTAACTGCGGAGGACTAAATCAAGCACTTTAAGAATCTATCAGAAAATTACTAGATTCTCTGTTAGACTCCAACATTGACCTGAAATGTAAATTAGCTATTAAGGACCCTTATAGGTTCTGAAATGGTCGACGAAGGATAGTTTTCAAGAATTAGCGATATAGAACTTTGTTCCTAACATTTAGGTTTGTTCAAAAACTACAGGCGCCCCAATCAAGGATGCTTTCAAAGTTTCAGCGACTAACAAGGATTTTACGTGTCTTATAACAAACGACTCAAACTCTTCAAGTACTCATCTGAACTATCATTCTATGGGTTTTTTGAGTCCTCGTTTAAGTGTTTTTATTTTTTTTTGCATCATAGAATTAAAACGCTTACAGCGAGACAAGTAAATCTTTGGCAGTAAAACTTAAACTTTCTTACTTCTTCTATTTGGTTGAATGCGCTAATCTCAAGAACTATTGATTCTGCCCGATTAGATTCTTTCAGTATTAGATATAGCCCATGTATCAAAGAACGGTATAAGCTGCTCTTTTTTCTGCGATAACCTATTCCCATGTGGGTGGAACAGCGAGCACAAGTTTGGGACATATTAAACTGTTCAGATTATTTCCTACCAATTTTCATGAATTGTTTCATCATCTAATGCTACTAAATCGGACTCTTCCAAAATGGGTCGCTTTCTATCGTATTTTAACCTGCTAATAATAGGTTTGTTCCTACCAAATTTTGAGCCAAATTGATGTAAAACAAATTGATAATGGATGGTTATTGTTATTGAATATTTGATTATTGGTAAAGACTTTTAATGGCGTGACGTACGGGTTGTTGAAAGCCAATGTAAAATTCACAACTGTTTGTGAACTCGTGTTGTCATTTGTTTTACGAGTATTAATTTATGTTAACAACTCATCTTTTATTCCGTGTTTTAAATTTAGGAATGGGTCTTCTGTTCAATCGATATACATTTGTTTGCTAAATATGTAAGCGTTTTGATTATAATCTTTTTTCAGTTACCTATATTAGAAAATTATCAAGATATCAAAATGCTTTGCGTAGATTTTTTTGTGCCTGAATTGTCCTTGCGGGGCTAACGCCTCCTTTTCCTCTTCCCTGAAAGTTCTTTTACGGGTTATTGCTTGACAGTTATAAGAGTAAGCTTCCAGTTCATCACTCTTTTCTGTCCGTAATAAAGAATAATACTCACAATTTTTTTGCCAGAATCCTTACAAGTAATTTGCGCAAAAGTGTAAAAGAATTCCATCCTCGGAAAAATATAAAGCTAGTAACATTAGCAGAATATTAATGCAGTGTAAGGTCATTGCCCCCGTTACGTTATTACGAAGGGGATGTATCTGAGCAGGTTCGCTTTGAACGTTTATTTTAATTCCTTGATCGCGGAGAATATGTTAATTCTTATTTATGTTCGCGAAGAAATTGTGGAACATTAAATTCAGTTCTGTTTCATGTGGGAATATTTGAAGGGAGAACTGGCGAATGTGGTTTGTTCCCCCTTTCTAATAATATGCCAATTGTTTGCTTATACAGAAACGTTATAATTAAGCGAGATAGAATGTGTGGTTATCTAACGATTCAAAGCGCCAAAATCTACCGGAACATTTTCCGTTTTGTTATATAAATCAATTTTTACTGTACCCATCATAAATGAAAAGTTCTTTTCAAATAGCAGCGATTTTTGAAGTAAAACTTTCTTCCGCACGCTTGACTTCATGAATAGTCTGGTGAATGCGTGACGAGAGCGTTACGAAAAGTGTGATCAGTGCGGCGAACGGAAGTTGAAAGGAAGGTATAAGTTAGTAAAGATAGAAAGAGAGAGAGTTATGTTTCTTATATCACTGTAGGGGCTAGAGCGAGATGTACGAGCACACATTTTTTGTCTCTCATAGACACACATTTTTTTATCTAAGAGACAGTGCAGGTCTGTGAGCTAAAGAAGATTTACTTTGGTCGTGTAGTTTAAATCACACTCGTATTTTGTACACTTTATACTTTCTACACCAACATGGACTTGTTAATGACATTGTAAGTAATAAAACAATTTATTAATAAGTTATTCAATAAGCACTCTTACTAATAAAATATTCGCTACATTTTGACATTAAATCTCAGATCCCCAAATCGTTACCCTTTGATCCGTAGGAACAAATGTAATCAAATTTTCGATATTTCAATTTACGATTTATTCCAAGGCCGCAGGAAATTTCCAAGAAACAAAACGAGGTATTCAGTGGCTCCGCCAGTTTGGAAAATTACTGCATACAATATTTATTACGTAACATTAAGGAAATTACAGTTACTGAGCCATAACAAGTTTCGGCTCGGAAAAAGTTGTCCAATTTCCAAATACATGTGTGTGATAATTCAGAAGGCTTTCCAAATCACATCAAAGAGAAATCACCGTTCATAAACATTTAATGGTACTTTATTGAATTGGTTTCTTTTCATATTGTTTGTTTTTTATTTATTTACGGTGGGTGGATGATTGTATGTCAAAATGTCGGCAGTCAGTTTGCGCGGGTTCATGAAGTTAATGTTTAATTTGCTGCCTTTATCAACTCACTGAGTTTTATTGGATTTGGGATTCAGGAGATCACGTTTCCATACGCATTTTGATTATTTATTCACAACGTTCTTTCGTCATGCGAATGTTATTAAAATAAGGGCCAATTGGAAACGACTTTCAAGTTATAAGTAAATAAAAGTGTGTTGGAAAATTTGGATAAGAATAAAGGTCCATATATTTTTTTAATTCTTTTTCCATTTACCTATCCTACATAAGTTACATTAAAAGACGTTTTGAAACAGATATACCAAGCACGTGTAAAATAAAGTACGCCTTTCAAAAGAAAATGTTATTGACAAGCTACTGTGAATCGTTTTCGATCGAAAACAAAATTGTATTCCTTTCAAAAAGCGAAAGACTGGCAGGCTCAACAGAATAGTTTTCGAACTAAACCTTTTTGGTGAATTGATCCATTTTGTCGATTTGATTGGCCTAGCGTGTCATATCCGAGTTTTATAAGCGCCGATGCAATGTTGGTACCTCCCACATGTTGGGAGGTTCCAGCTAAAGGACCGATTTGATTGAATGCCTATATTAAGCTCGGTTGAGTCAGTTTCCACTCGTAGTCTGCTTCGAGCGGTCGTGTTCGCTTCGCATATATTCTTACCGTGAGTACTTGAATTTTGAATTAGTATCAGTGGATGGAAAAACATTTTAAATTAAATTTCGGAACGCAATACAACAAACAATTTTGATTTTTTTTAATCAATTTTAATACTTATGAGAGTTGATCTCAGTCACAACTTACAGCGAAACTTTTTCGTAACATTTCATTCTTCGTGTCAAATTTCGGGCAATTCTCAACTTTTGGGCAATATAACCTTACTTGTTACAAAGAGAGTAGCTTTGGACACAAAATGAAATGAAAACGAACCGTGTATTTTCATTTAATCTTTAAAGAACGCGGATGTTGTCGTTTCGGAACTTTTAAATTGTTACGAAGGATGAAAGCCATTTGTCTTAAATGAAAAGTAACATCCATAATGAGGAATATTATTGGATAAGACTCTAATAATACTTTCTAGGATGATATGATAGCGATTGTAGACTATAATAATATTGTGACTAAATAACCCGTTATATGTTTTGGCATCAAATTATTAATCAAAAAGTTTGGTTAACAATACAGATATTAATTGCAATACAAAATTATATTTTTATTAATTATCACCACCAAATTCGCTTGAACAATATCGTAAATTTTCGCGATAGCAAATATTTCTTTACACGTGTTTTCTCGAACCTTAATTGTATCGTTAATATTTATTACGACATACAATTGTCACAAAAACGGTTTGGGACCCTCACTCTCAGGCATTCCGCCCTAAGGGACGGAAGCTTAACGGATTAAACACATTTCCTTGTGTATTTTACCTGTTCGCGACAGACGCGCGTCACGCGAGATTGGTCCTTCTGTCCGCCGCAAAGGACCGCGGATCAAATGACCGCCAATTAATATGTTTTTCTCTTGTTTCAGATTGGTGTGTAGTGACCCGTAGTGTTAGCAGTAGTTGTTTTTTCTCTCTCAGTGTCTATTTATCGGTGTTTAGTGATATAATGTTAAGTACATGTTTATATAGTTTAGTGACTATGTAGTGAGCGTCGCGTCTGCAATGAATTCGATGACTATCAATGACAGCTTCGAATGATGTGACATACTTACTGCGGACGCGGCAGTAGCTTCATATTGTGCATAGATTATGCGACAGAGACGCATGATGCTTTGTGGTGGGTGAACAGTGCCTCAAGATGTCGCTGCCCATGAAGCGGTCGTTCAGCTCGGAGGGCGGTGCCACCTCCAAGCGCGACTGGAAGATGCGGCTCAGTCTCAGGAGCCGCAGTGGGCATAGCGTCGTAAGTAACACTTTTTAATAATACCTACATATAATAATAGACGAGTAAATTAGTGGTGAAACGATTTTTGAGAGGTGTGAAACTTGATTATGTACCAAACCTCCAAATAAGACAATTTGTCATTATCGTGAGTTCGTTAAGTTCACATTGATTTCAATTTTTACAATAAAATAAGTTGACCCGGCAAACGTTGTTTTGCCCTTAAAAAATGCAAAGGGCCACATTTATCACTTGAGGGTATAAAAAATTGTATACAACCTATTCTCAGACCTATCGTAATACACGAAAAATTTCACAAAAATTAGTCAGAGGAGTAGTATAGTTACAAACACTGTGACACGAGAATGTTTTTTATATAGATTCTTCTTCTTTTAATGCAAATCCAATTAATAAAGGTCGGCTACCAGCTGCTGGAATCTATCTCTATCTATTATATATAGAGAAACTAAAAGAATCGGGGATTAGCATTACATAGTTTTTTTTATCTTGGGACAATCGCACACACGGCCCATCTCATCATTATCATCTGATCCCAAACTAGGCTGGCCTATATTATGGCAATCAGACAACTGATAAACATAGTTATTTATTTCTAAATACATACATATTATAGATAAATTATACCACGACACAAAACAAATGACCGTGCTCATCACACAAATATTTGTCCTGAGTGGGTTCCAGCTCCTCCGGCTTAGCAGTCAGGGTCACTAACCACTAGACCAAAAGACCCGTCAATTTGACATTGACAGTAAAGAGCTTCAAGTTCTTTTTTATCCTCTTCATTTTGATTCCATTTTAACTTCCAATAAAATAATGTCTATTGCAGCACCGAAAAAAAATACAGCTGAAAATGACAAGAAATTATTAAAGTACTTTTTCTAAAGTAGAAACTTAAAATGGTATTAAGTGCACTCTATTTGGGGACCAAAAACTAATCCACTTAAGTGAGAAAATTCTGAAGCAAAATAATAATTTGAAAGTGCAATTCGAAACAATTGAAAAGTTTTGATGGCTCCATTAGCTCAAACTAGACTTTCGAAAAGTTACTAGTTTTCAAATATATATTTAAGTTATTCCCCATTCAAGATCGACAAGACTTGAAACTTGTAATTTAAGAATAATAATCTTTTTCAGACTTTGACTTCAATAAAATCAATTTTACAGAAGCATTAAAGCTATAACGATTGAATCATTCAAAGATTATTTTACTCGAAGTTTCAGAAAAAGAAAATTCAAAAGAGTTTTACTTCTTTTAGCAAACACAAAAGTTATGTGAAACAAGCATCAAATCAGCCACCCAGTATACAACAACATGAGCGATTAATGAGTCTCGTCGAATCGTAATGGGTAATGTACGGCTTCCCGGTAACCGCAGAGATCAATGGACAACCATGTGTTGCCGAGAACGTTATGCCATCGTTCCTGCGGCTAATCATGGATGTTTAAGTAGTTTGAACGCTGAAAATCCGGTACAGTCCAAATACAAGTTTAAAAAACTGCGTAGATAGATTCCAAAAGAACTGCAAATTAATCATCATCCTACTAATATTATAAATGTGAAAGTGTGGATGTTTAGATTGAAAATTGTTTACGAGCTAAGCCGCGGGCTTTTCTCTTTTTTATTATTTTACATTTTTCATTCATTTTTGGACCCAATTCGGAAGTCCTCGCAGACGAAGTCTTTAATGCAAGTATTTTAAAAATGTTTTAAATAAGTAGTATGTGAAATTGATATAAAAAAATCTAAAGACCTGACTTAAAAAATCAAAACAAATGAAGTACAGTAATGTTTCGACAATACGGTTAAAAAAATCAAATTTAAAAACCAATGGAATCGATTTAAATTAATTTGTGTAGGCGACTATACCTTATCGATAACAAATTTTGTTTTAAAAGAACCTTTTCCTTTTGAAGTATATAAACGCAAGAAGGAAATATAGTAAAATTGAAACCAAGCGAATCAATGATAAAAGGTCTGAAATCCGAAGAAACTATGCCTATATCATTAGCTAACAGGTTTAATTTTCAACTCACTAAAAGATTCTTGATTTCCCAAAATTTTCTTCCATAAATAAATTCTCGGAACACTAACAGTGAGTCGAAATACGCTAATTTGACATCACAAGAGCTATGCTCGCATTAGGGTATACATTAACGTGAATTAGTAATCAGAGGTATTTATTTAATTCGGGACATTCGGCTTACCTGGTCACGTAAGCTCCGTGCTATATAGGTACCACTAGTAATTAGGTGTGGTATTTTTATTATTCTTATCCATATTAAGACACTAACGCCGTCTGTACGCGTCTGTAGATCTTGTAAAAAACGCAATAATTTTTAACGAAGTTTTCAGAAATAGATAGAGATTCAAATGGAAGTTCTATTTAAATAACTAGCTGAAGACCGCGACTCCGCCCGCGTGGGTGTTGCGAATCGCGACAAAAGTAGCCTGTGTCCTTTCTCAGGCTCTAGACTTTCTCTATACTAAATCATTTTAATAGTTCAGGTGTGACTCCGTTATTAAGATTAGGTGCATGACATAATAATATATACCTAACTTGTGGTCAATGGGATTATAACGTTTTGAACATTACTACCCATGCCGGGAATTATTTCAAATCGCATTACAAATTGACATCTAGGTATGGTGACCTCATTGACTTCGCAATTCGTGCAGTCGTAACTGATGAATCCATAACTCGATTCCCAAACCGAACGTTTGTTCGAGTCAATTCACATCGATCAAAATCAGCAAAGCAATTCCAGCCCAAACAAAACAACACGCAGGCCATAACAAACGTAACTCAGTCAGTAATCAAGTGGAAATAGAATTTAATCACCTCGATCCCCTTCTCAGCCGTTCCTTATCCACACTATCGGGTCTAGTTCAGCTGCTTCACTATAATCTACTTTTTTGTTCTTATTTATCTTCTCTTTATTACCTACGTGAAGGAAAAACTTTGTATTGTACTAGAGTCGAAATGTATACTTTTTTTGTGATATAAACTGCCGCATCTTTTTTAACGTCAGCCTTAATTTTTTATTTATTTTCATTGCATCAAAAAGCCGTAGATCTTAACGTAAGGATATTCAACTCGATACATCCATGCGTTCTTCAGTTAAAGGTTCTTGACAGACATTCCCTTTTTTTTGAGCGGAACCTTAAAAAATTTACTGTTTCATACATTTATGAGCGCATAACTAGAAAAGGAATGTCAAAATTCTTATTGATTAGATCCGAATTTATTTGCGAAACAGACATTGCTAAGGATATTTACTCAGAAGTTGAACACAGAATTGGGTATTTGATCATTTATTTTTATTTCATTAATCAAAAAAATACTTCGAACTATAACGAATTCTAAGAACGACAAATTAATTAATTTTATTATTGAGCTAGTTAGCTACAAGCATTCCAATATTGCTAATTTGATAGAGATAGCGACAATGTTTTATGACGTCAATATTCAGTTCTCCATACTAATCTGGGGCTGCCCTGTACAACTCGTCGTTTTGCGAAAAAGAGAGAGAGCATGCGACATCAACTAACTTTAAAAGCTTATAACTTATATAATTGTGTATATATTTTTGTTACTTTTTCGCAATTTTGCTTCAATTTACGACTATTTTAAAAAAAATGCTCAAACACGAACAACAGTCAGCTGAAAGCTAAAAATCTCCCTTTTCTTGTCACAACCCTTTACAAGCAAGCCCATTTCGCGAACGTTTGTGGTAGCCATTACCAATATTACGCAATTGTCGCACCGTTTAGCCATCTGGCAACGTGACCACTTGCTCAGCGTCCTGCATTATGTCAATGTCGAGTTTGGACACGGTCGGCTGAATCAGAGCATGAAGTGAAGTCATGAGCATGTTGTGGCAGTCTTGTGTTGGCTGGCTTACTAAGACCGGCTCGTTAATCAGGATACTAGCTTTTGTACGCGGCTCCATCCGCTTGAATGTCTGTTATCGCGGGAAAAAGTAGAGGTTGTCTTTATTCGGGATCCAAGCTAAACTCATACCAAGTTACATCAAAATCAGTTCGACGTATAAGCCGTGACAGCGTAACAAACGGACAGACAAAATGAAATAGTATTGCATTCTTAAGGATTTAGGATTATAGGAAAATTGAAGTCCAGGTTAATCAAATAAAAAAGTCAGTAGCTTTAAAATTTATAATCGTACCACCAGTTTAACGTATTCTCTAATATACGTCATGAAGAGTTCTATGTAAATGAATACTTTTTTAATTGAAGACCTGTGCTAAAAATACTTTCTTACTCAGCTTGTGCGTTGACTAAAAATCGATACTTGATAAGCGTAGCCTTAACGCCAATCAAGTCGTTAGTTTCTAAACATAGCTGGCGGCTGGACAGTTTTAGAACATTAGCTGAAGATGTTTATCCTAACTTTAGTATTAAATACTAAAGTTGTCTAAAGATCTAGTTGAAAACTAAACTTCAACATTTTCTTAATCTTGATCAAAATTTATTCTGAAAATAGCAGGACTATGGATTTGTTCTTGAAGGTTTTTAGCCGAAATATTTAAATAGACCACAGAAGTAGGTAGAACTTAATAAAAGTATAGTTGTATACACAATATTCCGAATAAATACGCGCACGTAAAAAGAAACAGTCCTATCACGATAAAATATACACAAGAACATTGCATACTTTATAAAATGAAATAAAACTCGTCGACAGAATCCCTTGAAGTGTCGTTATAAGAAAATTGAAAATTACATTCTTTTTATAGTGCACCACAAACTATTGTAACATCGTTTTGTTATTGTACAGTTACTTTTCGTAGCACTTAGAAATGCAATAAAACTACAATATTCCTTTGAGAGGGCACAATAACGTTGTAGTAGTAGGTACTGCAGTCAGGTAGAGGTATTACAAATCACTGTCGACAACAAAGGTTGCTTGTGAGCGATCGTTAGAACTGGCGCTTAATATGTTGTAGGAAATAATAAAAGCTAGAGAACGAACAAGTTTCCTTTGGTATTTCTTTATTAGTATATTTTTTTATTTTGAACTTTTAACCAATATTTTTGCTGGCTGGATACAAATTATTTAATAATGGTAAAAAATAAAATATTCGAGGGCCTGATTTATGTGTTTGTAAATCACAATCTACACTATTATAAAGAGGAAAGATGTATATTTTTGTGTGTATGTTTGTAATAGCTAAAAAAAATTGCCGGTTTCAAAAATTCTTTCACCATTAGAAAGCTACATTCACCCTAGTAACATAGGCTATATTTTTTTATTAAACTTTTATTAGGTACCGCGGGCGGAATTGCGGGGAGCAGCTAGTATGATATAATTAATTATGTATAATAAAGGTTTTTTTGAAAGTTTTTTCATAAAGCACATGGTTCCGATTGAAATATTTTATCCAATAGGAATTATATTTAACTGTAGTCGTAAGTGGCTCTTGTGTCGACTGTTAAAACGTGAACCAAATATTGTGGTACAACACTTTTATTTTAAACGTTGCTCGCCGAACGAATTAATTTAATTATTATTTGAAGGACACTTCTCCTTTTAACTTTTTCGCTCAAAGTGCCTTGAGTTTTCCAATAAATGCTATTTGATTGGTCCTTTAATATTTTCTAAATGAAAAATAATTGAAACGTAAGTAACTTTCAAACGGCGAACCCTCGGGAAAAAAAACAGCGGCTGTTAAAATAATGACCTTTGCATTTAATTTCAATTTGAATTATTCATTGTTTATTTTGCAGCAGTTTCCCATTGAAATTCATGTTTTCGCGATTGTTTTTTAAATTAATTTTATTCATTTTATCAACTGTTTTTTGTCCCTATAAATTATTAATTTATTTTGCAAGGAGGTGGGTGACGGTGACGGTTGTTTACTGTCTGATGTGTTTCAATATTTCATGTAGTTTTTGAATTGTAAAATGTGTTGTTGATTTGATTGGCGGGTGCTAACGCCATCTGGTAGCCATTGTTTATGCACCCTTGCAGTGTTGACTTGCTGAGTATGTGTGTATTCTCTCATTCGCGTTGGGTCAAGGGTAGGGGGGCCAAGGTCCTTATTAAAGATTCAGATGGCGATGGATTGGGCTCGGTTATTGATTCATATACGCTGATCGTTGGGTTATTCGTCCCTCGTGTGTTTATCAGGTTTTATGCAAACTTATGTTTTTGCAATTGATCTTTTGATACAGACTTATACACCTATTGCAATAAAAGTTGTTTACTTTTGCTTCGACATATTATGTACCTATTTAAATCGCATAATATTTGATTTATTTTTCTCTGATTGACTATTCTAGCGATTTAATTTTTTTCATGATCTTTTAGAGTTTTTTAATCTATCCCATATATAATATTGTATCTAAATATATTTTATTATACCTACTCCGGTAATGACAAATCATTAATGAGATATAATTATGTTCTCGGCGATAATACGATACTATACTCTCCGGTACATCTCCTGTTACCCGGTTGCCATGGCAACGCTCGTGTAATTACGCCACGCTGTTATACAGAGTGTAGCTATTGGTTATATCACTAATGAGGTTTTTTGTCTAAGTATGGGAAAACAGTGTCCGTGCTTGATCAAGGAATTAATTGTGTTCACACGATATAATATTATCTCTCTTAATTAACCGACTTCAAAGAGAGAATGTTCTCAATTTGTAAGTTTGTAATGCGATACCTATGTAATAAAAAAATGTTTACATAGGGTAGGTATAACTCAGAAATCGGTCGGTCGGTATTCAGTAGGTAGGTAGTAGGTATAGTTAATAAATCGTAATTATTAGAAAATGTTACCAAGAATGTGTAAACACAGTTTTCATAAGGCTCTCGTCGTTTTTCTATCTAATGTTACGCTTACGTCACGCATTCACCAGTTTACTCCACAAGTCAAGTGTGCAAAAGGAAATTTTACTTTAATAATAATGAAGCGGCGGTAGCCTAATGGCTAGGGCGTCGGACTTGCGATCATGTGGTTGCGGGTTCGAATCCCACCCATTACACTACGTGAACCCACTCGTAACACAAGCATCTTAGCTTAGCACGAGGGGTTAACGAGATTACTAGTAATGTGCGACACACATTGCTAGTAACCTTTAAAAAAATATATATATGTATATCATAACACACAAACCCTCACACATACTTACACACACACACAATCAAACAAACACACACATATACAATAATGCTTCTATCATATAACCATTATGGTACTTATAAAGGTGAAATATTTTGTTGAAAGAACACTGACTTCCAAGCCACTAGTTTGGGAACCAGGGAATCTATAATTGATTATATAAATTTATGGGCATTGTAGGTAATTAATTTCTATGTAGGTATAATCTTTGTGAGATTAATATATATTTTTTTTACATTATAGGTATTCATTAATTTATTACTAAGTATCAAAAATCTAAAAATAAATAACAATTATTTAGTAGATGGGCGTTTTATCCCGTCTAACTGATCGACCAAACATCAGTCGCGATGGTCCGCGCCCAATTCCCTCCAAGTCTGATTTACGAGGTAATTCCCGTTTTTCTATTACAGTTTACCGCCGCCCGGTAATTACTCTTTACCGCCGCGAAAACACAAGTCGAACTGCTAAACCGATGCCAATCGTTACAAAGCTATTGTTACGTAAATCATGGTTATGTTCGCGGTCGATTATAGATTAGCCGGACTAAAAATATCTCTTTCATTCATTAGCTATATTATGTTTGGTATAAAGAATAAATACTTAGGTAGGCATATACTTAATCTTTGGCGAAACGTCTCTCAAGTTATTAGGCTATACAATATAAATATAGGTATGAACAATCATTAAATTAATACAAATACACATACAATTTATTATGGACAAGCAGAACGACTATTCAAGGCCCGCAGTTTACGAGTATGACACAAGGATTAACCATCACATCCCTTGAGTCTTCACAGTCTTGAGGGAATGGTTTTTCAAGGGTTTTATGAACTGAAACTCAATATAGAAAAGATTCCGTAGTGTAATGGAAAACTCTAACTGACTCATTATCGAAAATTATGTCCCCCATCTCATAAAATGTAAATTTTACTCTCACTAAAACGTTTACGGGATAAAAGGTTGTCTCTAAAAAGATCAAATTGAAAACTAAACGTCGAGGTCTCCCAACATTAAGTCGCTTATTTATTTCGGTACTGTTTGCACGAAGGCGATAACGTACACAAAGTTGACAGCTTTCTTTATAAAAAGGTAAACAAAATGTTACTGAAAGTGCGGCGAAAATAGTTGGAACGGTTAACTTCGTTTTATGTGACAATACACAGTGAGGGTTGAGGACAAGGTGGTTAAAATTTTTGATGTGTGTTCAATGGATTTTGGTGCTCGTAAAGAACCAATATTATACACATTTAATTTGTCACCAGAGCAAATCTAAACAATTAATCTAAAACCAAATTTATTACCACAAATATCTGTTCCCGATATAATTTATGTTAACAACATACTCGAATGAAATTCCATGTGTAGGATCAGGTATTTAATTAAAAGCGATCAAAAACATAGCTTCGCCATTGTGTTGTTCAATAAAACACGATTGACGTCAAATAAAAGCTTTGCACAAACAAACGAGGATCTTATACTTTATAATGTCGCGAAATTTGTAATTCAATGTTGATCGATATTAATGGTGAGATATTTGACGTGTCCTGGATGACTAGAGGTCGCACTTTGCATATAAGACACAACCGGATGATCTAATAGCATTACACAATGTCATACTGAAATACTGAAGATCGATGAAGTATAAATTAAGTCGCTGTCGAGACAATGCGAAATATAGATAAGCCTTGAATAGACTGGAAGTCGGTCACACAGCCCTTGGAATCTATTTCGTCACTTGTATTTTAGACCTTCGAGGTTGTGATGGCCCAATTTGCCAGACCGAAGCGCCTTGAACTGACATTTGCCTTTTAAATGCCAGCCATCTTTAGACACATGAAACATTTTGCATGATATTATGATGACCAATTATAATGTAGATAAAAAAAATAGACTCTAAAATGATTTTATCACCACTTTAGATGTAGTAGGTACAATAGGTACAAATGATGTGATAGAACAAATGGAAAACGAAAGCAGAAGTTTACTCAAAGCGTAAACAATCCTCATAGAAATCGGGAAACAAAAACAAATCCAAAGTTTTGTTGGCGATGTTTGAGCTCCGTACGCAGACCTAATCTAACTGTGAGAACAACTTTTGTTTCTATCGATGGCTCAAGATTTAAGTTGGATAGAAAACGTAGACTTCGGAAAAATAAAGATTTTTTATTGATATGAGAAAATTCAATATAGTTGTCGTAGGAGCCGAGTTTCCGCTACAATATAGGACAGCGGATGTAGCCGAGCCCTGTACCTGCCCGAGCCTTAGAAATCCGAAATAGATTCCAATTCCAGGAAACGTAACGGGAATCGAATTGGGAATGAAATAGTTCAGAGTGGAATTTCAAAAAGCGTTTCTTTGTAATTTTGTAATCTGTGATAACCTGTACTTAGTTTACAACCTCATCAATATATCTTGGAAGAGAACACTACGTTCAGCAATTTACAATTTGCGTTATATTCTAGTCTTGATTGCTTTGAGAACCTTGTTATGAATTTCTTGATATTTGATTGAATTTCCTTTAATGTTTAATATGGGGATCAAGACTACCTCAATTCATCATACTCTGGAACATGAAACACAATCGAGACCTCAATAGGCCAGATTTATTAAAAGACATCCAGACGCTGAGTGGGACACTACAGGCTCAAAAAAGTACATACTATTACATCCAGATCAGAACAAGACTAATACCACAGTTACAGCTAAACCTTTTGCTACCGAATTCCAACGAGATCTTCCTAAATAATCCTGCGTTCCAAATCCGGTCGTATAAGAAGCCTACTTTTGAAAACTCGGTCAAGTTTACCATGTTGAATGTCAAGGCGCGAATACTGACACGGAGCGAATGTTTCCGGTGCTTTGTGAAGCGTAGCCAACTCGCGTTCCATATGTCGCTACCCTACTACACAGTGCGCTAAAATAGGCATTTAGCGGAGTATAATATTCATAGCACGAAAGTTTTCATAAAAAAATAGTGCATGAAATAAAACTCAAACAAAATCATAGCTTTGGGAAACCGAATCTATTTGATATGTACGCAAGCGAATTCTGAACAAGTGAACGTATCAAAAATGTATTCGTATTTTTACACTGCCAAAAGTTCGCTATTCATAATTATGTACTTTGAGTGTAAAAATTTTTGCTACCGAATACAGCGACATCGTAAAATATGACGTGATATTCTAAATTCTGAAGATTCTCAATCACGTACGAAAGGTCTAGATATTTAAAAATGTAATTTCATCATCCGTACGTGCTTCATTAGGGTTCCAACACCCGTATTGTGGAGTCTGTGAAATTCATCTTCAAAATGATGTGGAAAAAATTCAAGCTCAAAAACCTTCGAATGTACTGCAAGTATAATTTCCCTTTGAATTAGTGCTATTGTTCACACTGCACTTGTAGAACTCGAAAATGAACTCTGCATCTGATTTTATCTCTAAAAAATGGATGGTGTGACGTCACGTCATTAAAGCAGCGTCCTATTTTAAGATATACTCTATGGTATAATACTCATTGATGAGGCAGTAGCCTTCGGTTAGGGCTTCGGACTTGTGATCATGTGGTTGCTACTGTTCGAAACCCACCTATTGGATTACCGCCATGAACCCACTCGTAAGACGAGCAATTTAGCTCAGCACGAGGCGTTAACAGGAATACTAGTAAGGTGCGACCCATATTTTATATTATATAACGACTACGCAATGTAAGTTTTCAATACCATTCAAGATGAATTACCGAAAACTAATCTTATAATCACGGGCAAGTCAATCATATTTCTGTACGACATACTCAGCGGTCCCGAGCAAACAACCTTTCATCTAGTATGTACTTATGTTATTACATCAATACGAAACATTTTGTCGCTACATTTTGCGACCACCGAACACTTTCTATAGAGTCAGTCCTTATCTCCTCTCCTTCTAAGCACATTACACTCATTTCCGAAACGCCTCGGTCCTTGTGTGTCGTGAGCGACAACCCTTACTAGAAAGAATCATTAGCAATCTATCTCAACCTTATTTTTTCAGCTATAAGGTGCATTATAGCTAACATCAATAACTTGTACGTTCAAAATAATAATTTGCACTTGGAAAAAATCTTTTTACTTGAGCACTAAGGTCGTTATTGCGTGTGTCCAGATGAATGGGGATCTTGACATTTGCTCGTATAAAGGTTATAACAGCTTTAGTGCCTGTAAGTGTTTTATGTTTATATTGCTCACTTTTTTCCCGACTTCGGAACTCACCGACGTTAAGATAACGGAAGAGTTATTTTTTGAAGACGATATCAATTGTTATGCATTGAGTTTTGAGTTGCTCCTAAGTGGCTACCCCTTCTGTTGGAAGAGTCCTCATTGCTCGCAGTTGGCTCCGGAAAGTAGGTCAAGAACCAAGCCGATGGATTCTTATTGTGGGATCATTAAAAAATCGATGGCCTTTTATTACCACTCGTTTATAAGTTAGACTGCTGTTTACAGTACTGCGTCATTTGCCAATTCCAGTTAATTGAACGTTACGGTCTTGTTTCTGCGTTTATTAATCTAGGTCTTCTTTACTACACGGGCCTATGCTAAATACATAAAAGGATTAATTTCTTTCAATTTCGTTGTAATCAACTTCATAATATCGTCCATGGAATCAATCATTATTTTTTGCCAGTGGATTGAAAACTAAACGTATACTTACAATAAAATAAAAATAAGATGACTTATTTATTTTTATTGATATACATTAAGGTTTTAGTATTTTATAAATTTTGCAATACTAATAATTACTTCATTACCCTTGTACATATTTATTCAAATAATGTATTCCTTAATTTTTGTGTACATAAATAAATAAATATTTTTTCGTGGTTCCCGATTGTTTTCTATTTCAGCATCGATATCTGAATTTTCTTTTGTTTCCATTTATCAATGTACGTGTCAGAATAAAGAAACGTTGGCATCAATAGTCAATTTTAAAGGGTAGCGTGTCTGTGCAGGTACATAAAATCTTACTGTTCCAAAAATTGCGATTTTTTCAGAATCGATGTAAAAAAAAATATGTCGGATGGTAATTACATAGTCACTTAGAAAAACCTTCTGTAAAAAATTAATTATTAATAATTGAAACCAAATAACAATTGCCGCGGAGATGTTGTTTAATCCGTCTCGTACCAATATTTTTTATACAATACCTAATTTAAAAGATTTTTTGTTATCACATCTTGTTTAAAGTGTTCCGTACCTACCTGATAAGAAAGAAATGGAATCCTCATAAGTTAAAATCTTTGTCCGTCTGTCTAGCCGTCTGTCTGTTATCATAGGAACGGTAATTGTCTGAAAACTAAACTTAAGTAATTAAATAATAAAAAATATTTTCTTTATATATTTTGTTTGTGTCTTATTCACTAACCAACAGGCCAGTCAAATTAAGATTAAAGAAAAAAAATAACATTACCAATATCTGCCGAGTCTAGGATAGATGCAGCATTGTTGGTCCCACAATATGTTCTCACGGCCTTTGTTATCTAGTACGGACGAACGCGCAAGTTTGCAAATTGGAGAAACCGCTGTCACAGCGAATGTTCCCGACTTTAAATGCAGTGGTTGCAAACTTTGTTACCGAGTATACTCTAATAACAATAGCAATTTTGTTGGTATTGATTGTATGTATAATGTACTATATAAACTGTAATTTCAAAGGATCAAATACACAGTATTTTATGGAAGGAACGCGTAGGTATTAATCTCCACGCTTCGCTCGTTCGCAATTTCATAATGAAGGTATATTAAAGGTACTGTTTTATTGAACTAATATTACATTTTAATTACAAAAACAATTTATTTAATAACCTTGTTTGTTTCGCAACTAATTTAATATATATTCTTGTTTAATCTCGGACATTCTTGTAAATTTAATCATATTTTAATACCTATCTGTTCTGGCATTTAAATATTCACTTAGTTAACTATGTAATAATTATAACCGTAGTTTGTCAAAGACTGTTCTTTAAAACAATTAATTTAAGAATTTCTAATAAGTATACGCAGCTTGGATCGTACCTACTCGTGATTTGTTTCAATACTTCAAAGAACTTTTAATTTATTAAAGATTTTAAACCTATTTATATCCCGTCTGATATGAATTATTTTCTAAATTCTTAAATAATAGACACTCATTTGTTTTTGTTTCATTTTGTTTTTAACAAGCTTACTTAATGTGTGTTGGCGATTTCAGATTCTCATTTTTAGGAATCCAATCTGCAATCATGTGCATACGAATACGTTCATTGACACCGCTAGGCCACCATGACTTACTAATGAAAGGTAATCCCTTCTTAAAAATAAAACATAAACAGAATTTAATTTTAGATTTATAGGAAGCACTGAGTCATTTTTTTCACTTACAGCCGCGGTCAACAGCTAGTTACATATTAGTTTCGAATTGTATCAACTTGTATGTTGTTTCTTGTGTATTGACTCCAAATATATATTTTTTTTCATATTAATATGGCGACTACAACAGCAGTTGAGAAGTACTCAAATTCTAAATTTAACGTATTCATGTTCAAAATGTTTATTAATATGCTATGCAATATGAATAAAGGCACCTAAAATTTTACCCTCTGACTACGTGGGTTGTATGTAGGCGTCGCTGCATACTTCATATACACATTCTATATAGGTATTGTATAGCCAAAAAATTAAAAGCCAGTATATGAGGCAATGCAAGATTTCCGATGAGTAACAACTTCACAGTAGTTCAATAGTTCATTGGTTTATATGGCGGTACCTGCTTGATGCGTGTCGTGCAGCTTGCAGGTTCGAAACCACTATAGACGAGTACCAATGCGACTTTATCAAAGTTATTTGTACTTTCTTAACCGCGTCCAGTAATTCCTGAGGCTAGCGCGAATCAATCAAACAAACAAACTCAGCTTTTTTAATTTCCATTGTCTAAATATCTGTATATGGCCATAAATTCTACATGCAACTAAAATTACTCCTAGATATGGTTTCATTACATTTCATACTTTTTCCCTAAACTCGACATTACTTTTTTTTATGATTACTAAGCAATGTGGGTCGCACATTACAAGTATTCTCGTTAACCCCTTGTGTTAAGCTAAGATGATTGTGTTACGAGTGGGTTCACGTCGCGTCGGTAGTGTAATGGGTAGGATTCGAACCCGCAACCACATGATCGCAATTCCGACGCCCTAGCCATTAGGCTACCGCCGCTTGAATTTGTATCATTAAGTATACAGCATGTAACAAAAACCCTGTCCGATCCATGAGAGTATTATTTGGTAACGTACTGCGAACACATATACGTAAATATTAAATGGATTGGTGATTATAATTTTTCCCCAGTCAAAATAATTAAATACAAATCAAAACTGATCCCGAGGCAACAGCTGAACAACTGACCGCTCCTCAAAGTTCACGTATTTAATACCTACAGTTTTGTGTCAAAGGAGCCGCCTATGCGAGACGGTTCATGAACTACCACGTATACGCGTTTATTGGATCTGACAGGGGTTTTGTTACATGTTGTATACATCTGGTCTGTGGTCTTTTTGATATCCGGCTACATCTATTGGTCATCGTTACCTATAGGCCAAGCTATCGGGTCGGACAATGTTAACAGTCCCTTTGAGCCATGATTTAGTGGCGTCGGTCCAACGTAACAGCGTAACGTATCGCTCACCTCCTATTACGTCAGTCCCTGACTATTAAGCTCTAATGGTTTCAACAGGCCTTGGATTGCGATAGCACGAGATGACGATCTGTTTCATAAAAAAAATGGAGAACGTTTTGTGTTTGCTATTAAATTTGTGAATAGACATAATTATATTTTCTGAAACCATAAAGAAAATTTAAAACATATTTTATATAGAAGAATTCTCTCAAAGTTTATGTAAAAGTACGAAATACAAGGTTAAATTAATACTGGATTAAATAATAGAACAGAAGAAAATCTCCAACAAATCAAAATTGAATTAACATTATACGGGCCTGTTGATCTGGTGGTTAGTGACCCTAACTGCTAAGCCGGAGGCCGTGAGTTCGATTCCCATCGAGGACAAATCTTTGTGTGATGAGTACAATCATTATCTATCATTTGTATCTAAGTATGTATTTATACATATATAAGAATGTTTATCAGTTGTTGCGGTTTGCGATCAGAGTGTGAGTGGTTCCAAGATACATTATTACAAGCAGATTCATTTCTACTAAAGCTTTGATAAAATAATATTGTACACTTGAATACTGGCACAAACAGTAGTACCTAAAGCCAGCCCCACATCACCAACTTCACCACAGCAACATATATTCCCGCGAATATTGACGTTGACATCGTATAATTACGGCAGAAATCGAGACCATTCCGAAACATGCATTTTGGTCGGGCCTTCTGGTAGAGTGAGCACGCGTGATGAACGGTCAGGCTGGTGCTGGTTCGTTACGAAACAGAAATTTAATTACAACTGAAAATCGTTGATATATTTCAACTAAACAGTGAAGCTTGTTAGGCTAGGCTAAGCGCTCACTGCGATTAAAATCCAAAAATAAGTATGCCAGATTTCGCATCTGCAATTTGAAATCGCTACAATTTTTATCCAAGTGCGCGCGTAGCCTTAGTTTGTCTGTTTTTGTATGATTACATTCCTCTAAGAAAAAACTTTAGCTGAAATAAAACAAGTAGATATTATTATATAGTAGGTAGTATTTTATTTTACACTAGCTGCCCGGACAGACTTTGTTCTGTCAAAAGTAAATTAATTAAGGTAATAAATTCCCGAGTTTAGGAACAGTTTTTTTTACTTATTATTTATGTTTTACACCTTTTAAACCTTTCCTGGACTTCCACAAACATTTCAAGATCAAAATCAGCCAAATCGGTGAAGCCGTTTTCATGCTATGTCGTGACAACGGAAAACGGGTTTCATTTTTGTATATATAGATTATACACACTGTATATATGTCTCTTCTTGATATCCTGCCGCAGGTCTGCTGGCAGAAATTTATCAAGAAATAACTGCTTATTTCTTTAGCTTACCTTTGTGCCAATTTGATTTGTATTTGTCATTGTTCGTCTGTTGTGTGTACATACATAGATAAAGAAATAAGTAGATTTTCTTATAGACCCTTACTACCTGTTGCTCCGCTCCATACTATTCTAAGTCCTTTTTGAGGATCCAACCTTCCTCCTTCCAAGTTTCCTCAAAATCAGTTCTGCAGTTTAGCCGTTTAAGCTTAACATACAGAGTTAAACTTTTGCATTTATTGATATCAACAGGTATGGATTTTATATTTTAGTTTTATACACTCGAGAGCAATGAATCCGGGTCCCTTAAAGAATGTTAAAAATCTCGGAAACTAAAAATGATAGGTTAATGCAATAAATTGTATTTAATAGACAGTATAATACTCCTTAAATGAAAGTAAAAAAAATATGAGTCAGCATACATTTTATTAACACAAAATTACATAAAGAAAAAAACTGCTGATCTCTCCTTTAAACAAAAATAGGAAACATGAAATTTATGAACTTTATTACAATATTCTTGAATTTCAATACTTCGTATTGCCTCCTCGTGCTTCCATTACTGCGTTTACGCGGTTTGGCATGCTGTACTCCAAGTTCCTTATACGATTTTGGGGAATATTCTCCCATTCCTCTGTGAGAGCAATTTTGAGCTCACGAAGCGTGATTGGGGGAGGATTTCGTTGTTTTACGCATCTGCCTAGCTCGTCCCAAGCATGCTCGATCGGGTTGATATCCGGGCTGCGCGCTGGCCACTCCATACGAGTAATGTTCATCTCTTGAAGGTAGTCATTCACAATCCTACCTGTATGAGGTCGGGCATTGTCATGCATAAATATAGCATCCTCACCTAAATTGACCATAAATGGACCAACGTGATCATTGAGGATTTCTTCCACATATCTTTCGCTAGTTAAAGAGCCGTTTTCTATGATCACCAGCTCTGTGCGACTTTCAGAAGAAATTCCGGCCCACACAAGTACAGACCCACCACCGTAGGCTACTTTTTCTTCGATGCATGCTTGCTTGAATCTTTCCCCTGGTCTTCGATACACTCTGTGTCTTCCATCGTGCTTGTAGAGCATAAATTTTGATTCGTCGGAGAACATAACTTTTGACCAATCTTCAATACTCCAATTTACGTGGCTCTGGGCATATCTTAGTCTTGAAATACGATGCCCAGGCTCCAGTTTAGGGCCGTTTGCAGGTCTAAGGGGTTTTAAGTTAGATTCAGCAAGCCGACGTCTTACTGTCCATGCACTTGGGTTACTTCCTCCGAGGAGTCGAAACTGATTTGTGAGTTCAGTTCCTGTGAGAAAGCGATTTCGAAGCATGGTGTTCACCAAGTATCGGTCTTCTCGTGCTGTGGTACACCTGGTTCTGCCCGTTCCTGGTCTGCGTAGGTTACAACCAGTTACTTCGTAACGTCGGAGAACTCTTTGTACTGTTGACAGCGACACACCGACAGTCCTGGCTGTATCGCGCTGACTCCGGCCGGTTTCCAGCATTGTAAGTATTCTGGTGCATTCTTCAGGCGTAAGCGACATAATTTCAGCTTGAATAATGAATATAGAGCACTACCAACATGGTTTATGTACCCACATAAATGACAGATTACAAACAAAAGCAAAACCAAATGCTGTAATTTCGTAGTTCCATCTTCGAAAGTGGCCCTTTTTCAAATTTGATTTTTTTATGATATAACTTTACAATAACTAAGAAGTTTTAATACCTTCATTTAAGGAGTATTACATTGTCTATTAAATACAATTTATTGCATTAACCTAGCATTTTTAGTTTCCGAGATTTTTAGGACTCTTTAAGTGACCCGGATTCATTGCTCTCGAGTGTATATTCTTCTCTTTAACATTGCTATGTATATGTTGAGTAAACTATCTAGTATCTACCTACACAAAATATATCTAAAATACGATAATAGTGCTGATTCTTTTATGCAAACTTAACCAAATTTAAACCTGAAATGAAACCTGTCGGCAAATTTGTGTCAGAATTTTAGTGGGAACAAAAGTTGACATATTATCTGATTTTCGCCCTTGTTCTTATTATGTACGAGTGAAGATTATGATACCAATGGCAAAAATAAGTTAAGTGAATAATAAAAAATAAAAATCCAATTATAATTATTTTGTTAAGACATGGCACAGTCGACAGTAAAAGTAGATGATCAAAATCAGAAATTCAATACTAACGAACGCAGTTCGCGTCAGAACTGTGAGGCGTCAAAGTGATTCATAAGTATGTTATAATAAATTATACCAAACATTTGCTATAATACAGTTACTGGTACATAATATATATTCGTAATCAGTTTTGACTCCAAAAGATATAAACTCAATTCCTCATCTACTTTTGCTGTTGACTGTACATGAAATAGGTTTCGGGAAACAAATGTCCCCATCTAGTACAACTCAAATACCGTTCAGCAAACAAAACAAAAGGCATTCTACAATACACATCACATTGAACCCCTGAGATAACATCTCTAAACCAAGTTAAATAACAATTGACGAACACATGCCAATTTCAATATCGACTATACATTGTCATTCTGTGGTTGCTGACAAAGATAAGTTGCCGAATCACCCTCCCCTATCCCTGTGAGCCCCGGAGCGGGTTGTCGAGTTTCACTCAATAGATAGATAAGGCGCTGTGAATTCTAAGTGAAACGTCTTGGGCCTGGAACTGATTATGTACTAAGAATTGCTTTAGAATACAGTATATATTTATTCGCTAGAGACTTAAAACATAGAAAATGTGTTAAATAAATGAGTGTTTTAGTGGTATAGTACGTAACAAAATTTATCCAATTACAACTCTGAAACAGTTCTTTTTAAAGTTAAGGATTCTTATAATGAAGAAAAACAATGAAAAATATAAAAGGTAGGTCATATATTGCGGAAAGCACCTTAAGTAACAAGATAAGATATAATAAAATAACTGCTCTGCAATCCTATCTTGGAAGAAAGTAGCCGTACACCTGTGTAAGCACTTGTTTTGGCGCATGTTTCGTCACAGGTAGATTCAGGACTGTATCTTAAATATTTTTTGACAAAATGTTACCTTTTCCCCAAGCTATGTTGGGTTCGGCTTCCAGTCTTACTGGATTTAGCTGAATACCGTATTTTACATGGAGCGACTGCCTATCTGACCTCCACAAACTAACAGAATTGTAATGACTTTACGACTATCAAAGATCACTCTATGACAGACAGGACCAACGGCTTAACGTGCTTTCCGAGGCACTGAAGGATCTTGATATGTTGACAAATGGTCACCAATCCACGGATCATACGCGGCGAGTGCGGCTTAACCTTTATTATCGGTCAAACCGTACGGCTTACACTTAGCCACAAGTCCCTCCTTCAAACATCGCCTTCTATTAGCATAAATTCAGGTATAATTTATACTAAATACTTACTTCATTCTCTACACTGAAATACACTCAGAGGCACAATTAACCGCCCACTTAAATTTTTCGTTGTAACTTCAAAAACTAATTTTGTAATGGTTTTTTTTCTTGGCAGTATTTTAGATTTGATTATTTCACACGAAAAAAAAGTTAAAATATACTTGCTATAGAATATTTATTTTAATAATAAACAAAAGTTTGAAATTGCCGATTAATGAACATTATAAAGGTGATGTTAAAGCTATTCAAAACTTTTTATTAAAATAAAAAATCGATTTTTCAATAATGGATATTTCCTCCTCTGGCACTTATGACCTCCTCCAGTCGATTTGGAAGACCATCCATTATGTCTTGAATATCTGACTGTGGTATATTCTCCCACTCCTCGACCACTGCAATCTTTAGCTCATTAATGGAGGTAGGAACCGGAACTCGACCTCGTACCTGCCTTTTAAGATAGTCCCAAACGTGTTCAATGGGGTTTTGATCTGGGCTGTGAGCTGGCCATGGTAGTTGTGCTATACCCACGGCATTAAGGTACTCCGTGACCTCTCTGGCGACGTGCGTACGAGCGTTGTCATGCATTAAAAGAAAATCTTTTCCAATTAATGGGGCAAAAGGTATAACATGAGGTTCTAAGACCTCCTCCACGTACCTCTGAGCATTTACGCTGCCTCTTTCAAACACAACCAACTCTGTACGAGCCTCATAAGAAATACCACCCCATACCATTACTGAGCCACCTTAGTATCCCACTGTTTCGACAACAGAACACTGTGCAAACCTCTCACCGGGCGTCAGTACACACGCTGGCGTCCATCAGGACCTCTTAAGGTTACTCTCGACTCATCAGAGAAGAGAACGTGCTTCCATTGCTCCATGGTCCAGTTTCGGTATTGTTGAGCAAATCAAATTCTAGCTCTCCAGTGCTCTGTGGTCAACGCTGGTACTCGGGCTGGCCGGAATGCAGTCAAATTACGCTCTGCAAGCCTTCTTCTTATCGTTCTAATGCTGACGCTTACATTTCGAACCTCAAGTAGGCGATTACGAGTCTCGGGAGCTGTAGTGACACTATGAATCGGTCATCTCTTTCAGAACTGCACCTCAATCGACCTTGTCCCGGTCTTCTAGTGTAAGGTCCAGTTTCTCTGTATCGTCGGATGGCGTCACGTATTGTGGTTCGAGGTAATCCCAGCATATGGCCTATACGACGCTGGCTATACCCAGCATCTGAGAACGCAACCGCTCTAGCTGCACTAGCTGCATCCAATGGCATTTTACTGAGTAAAAATCTACTGACAAACTCTTACGCACTTTAAGAACCAAGAAACGCGTCTTAAAAACTTCACAGGTAATACTCTGCGTACGCGTAAAACAATCAGTTTGAAAGTCAATTTTCGACTGAACTCAATAAAAGAGACTCACACTTGAGGGTGTCTTTACAAAAGGGTCATAAGTTGTCTTTATTTATCATAAACTATCCACCAAACAAATTGACATTCATCATTATAAGAGTTTAGTTACTTTAAACAAAGATAAGCCACTTTTGCCGGGTGGGCGGTTAATTGTGCCTCTGAGTGTAGTACTTGTTTCCTCTTAATCCCTCATTCGAGTTAGTCGGATTCCTGCATAATTCCTTCGTTTCGGCTCCCTATCAAGCCACAATCGTGGCATTAGCTTGTTTCCACGAGTTATTACAAGTTCCGTTCTATGAGTGCCTCTCCCCACATTCCTGTTTCCATTATTATAGCTTTTATTGCACCGTATGGCACTTAAAGTGGTTGAATGCATGCTTTTCAATTTCACACGTAATTCTGGATTTAATTCGTTTAGTTTCGACGGCAGATGTGAATGTAATACGTTGAATTAAATTATGGCGTGGTAAAAATCTCAAAAGTACTGTATTTTTAGAACACTATGAAACTACATTTGTTGTCTGATGTATACTTCTACTATTACATGTGTAGGTACATAAATTATAAATAAATAATTATAAAAAAAAATCCTGACAAAATTTCATATTTACTTATAACATTTTAGTGAATAGTGTTATATTGGAAACAGCCTTCACATCTGCTACCTTCTACTTAGCATGCAAACAAGTTGGAGGCCATTCCATAAAAGTTTACAGCGTCGTATCCGCAGTCGGATATATCCGCGGTCGTAATGATCATGTGTACCCTTCCTTACCTGGACGGGGTATGTTGTTAAATATCACAGTTTGAGATGCAGCCAACGGCTGTCTATGTTGAGAATGTTGGGTTTTTAATCTCTTCATAAATTAACTTGAGAAGCAAAAAGTTTTTAGAAAAAATCCACGTACAGAGTACAATGAAATATTGAACACTTATAATTATTTATTTAAAGAAGATAAGATACATTAAATCAATAAAATAAACCGGTTTTTTATTGTTAATTGCTTTTTTATTTTTCTTTATTTTATATTATTCTTAAATTACTAGAGTTCTGTTTTTTTTTCGCTTTTAAGTGTTTATAAGTATGGGTTTTTGAAATAGGTGTTTTTGACTCGATTTCTAATAATAAAAACAATATTTTAAATAAATTTTTAATCTATTTAACTCAACATTTCGTTTTGTTTAAAAATAATTAACAGTCGTTCAAATGACTAAGTATATTATTATTCAAGTTTTTTTAAATAAATATGAACTTAATTTTGTTTAACTACTTTTACTATTTAAACATAGAATAATCACGCAACGTCACTGTTATTAAAAATAAAAAGACAATGTGGCCCGTAAAGCATTGCATTTTTTCACCATGATTTTTAATACAATAATTACGGAACTACATAAGCGTGTGTATGTCATTAGATAAATAAATGGTTGGAAATGGTATATAGGTATACATCAAGTACGTACCTATCAAGAAGATGTATATAGTTGCCTAATAATGATCTCAGCATCAGATAAGAGTCACATTCGATCCAACACAATCGGCTTCAATTGTTAAGTTCCCGTTCAGTCAGGCGGAATACTGTATCGCTTTGACGTTTCAATTGTTCTGGAATCATTGTCTTACATAATTATTACAATTATAATAGAATTTCGTCAATCGACATGTAACTAATCCATTCGAATATTATTAATTATTGTTTGTGTTTATATTTACCCGACTGTGTCAGAAAGGGGGGTCATACTTTTTGTGTGTATGTACAGTCACGATACATATACACATAGCGAAATTGTAAAACAATAATTTAACAGGATCTCACCATTAATTCAACTTTAAATCATTTAACAACATAAAATAATAACAGTTCTCAAATCATGTATATATTCTTGAGTTTCAACAAAAACTTCTCGCTAAATAGGTTTGACAATTTCGCTGTGTTAACATATTTATGCTCGTGATTGTACCTATGTATTTAGGTACCTATCTATATTTTTTTGGCATGCCCAATATCATTTAGTTATTTTATTTTATTTACACGGCTTGAAAACCCAATTACACAAATCAAAGCATATACTACGTTGACATATAATTTTAACTATTAAATACTTGTGGGAAATTTATTTACGAATAGGTCGCAGTCGGGTTGGCTTCCAAGAGCTTATTTAGTGAGGTGAACACACGCGGTACAGGAGACAGTTCCGACATTTGGGCACCTCTAGCAGTCGATCTTTTCTGCCATGAAGATAGAATTCATACAAGGTTGTTGGTTTTTGCTTGAGGTACCAATACCGATACCAATACCGAAATTAAAAAACAAATGATTGAAAATGTAGGTAAAAGTAAAAAAAAAAAACAAGTTCTCTGGACATATCGCGCAAACATATTATTATTATGTGGAAAACAGTAAAATTGAGTGAATTGTTTATTTGAAATTAAAATGTAAACCAAAACAGTAACTCAGACTGCACAGCCTTTGAAAAAGTTTAAGTAATACAAAAAGTTATTGAAAACAATCTCAATACTTTTTAATCTGTAACCGACATTTCAAAGTCAAAACTTTGTATAAAACGTGCTTCAAACTTAGTGCTACTCCGCAACAGAACCTACTGTAGCCGCGTTGTTCACAAGTCAGAATCATGCTCACTTTGTAAAATTTTATTTGAAAGTAGAGAGTTACTTCGAATAAACGAAAATCAACCTTCACCCTTTTCTCATAAAAGCGATTTTCTTATAATTCGATGGAACGATACCGGTGTAAAAAACTTGTAGAACTGTACAGACTGGCGAAGTTTTATTTCAGTAAATCGCCTGTGATTGTTCGCTGTGGCGAGTTTTATAAAATGAAGAACAAATAATAACGTTGATGGAATTTCCTTGTTGGCTAGAATTATGATAAGTATTTACTCAATCAATGGGTACCAAATTTTAGTGTCTTTATCATAACGTGTGACAGTTAAATATAATCATAGTATGGTCTTTTGTCATATTTTCCAAATTCAAAGATGACTTTAGGTTCATTTTTAGGGTTCCGTACCTACCGCAAAAGAAAAAAGCGGTAACCTCATAGAATCACTTTGTTGTCCGTCCGTCTGTCCGTCTATTAACTGGAAAGAAGCTTTATAAATTAATTGTCCTAACTAGAAGTGGAATAAATGTTGTCCTTTCCAAGGGGAAGGTCATGGAATTCAAAGTACTTAGTTAAAACTATTTTGAAACAAGTGAACGATTATTAACGGCTATGTACCTAACAGTGTAATAAGTATTCAATAAAAATAATAATAAATAATTGATATTTATTTTTCACTCCCGACTCTTTTAGCACTTGTCTTGTTAGTTAGTCCTTGTAGCACTGCTGCGCAACGGTCTCCCCGTTTGAGTCCAGATTGTTCTGTCTAAAGCTACTTGACACCGCCTTGACCTGCCTCGTTTGGGAGTTCCATCTTTAGGAGGCAACATGATCATCCCAGCTTCATTTTAGCTTGACTTGGTTCGAACTCCTACATCTGTAATGGATCTCTTTAAATTATTTAATAGTGTAAATTAACTCCTTTTTTCCTTTACCAGGAGGCGCTGCGCGGGCGCCGCTGTGCGTCGTTGCGATCCGCGGCGACGTCAGCGCGCGGGGGCGCGGACGAGTCGGGGCGGAGCACGCCCTCCGCCGCGCACCGCGCCTCCCCCTCGCCCGCGGACACGCCCGCGCCCAAGAAGTCCAACTGGGAAGTCATTGAGCACTTCTCCTCGAGCCGGAGCAAGAAAAGCCCCACTTCTGTACGTATATAAACATAAATAATATCGCTCAGGTTGAAATTTCGAATGATGCTCTAATATTTGGAAAAATGTTTATGACATGTGTAGAAAGCACTGATTAAAATTATCGTGGTCACAGATACAACGTCTATAATTGGTTCTAATTATTGCTACGAGTATTCATCGATCGATTGATCTTCTTTAATAATTGAACACACTCATTAAAGATCTAGGCTTATAAAGATTTACGACCAAAAGATTAATGTACAAGTATAAATTTAGAATCACATCAATCGGCTTCTGACTACCCCCTCTTTCGAAATGTTGTTCAAAATATCAGCCTGTAGTTTTACGACGCACACAATAATATTATCAATGCAAGATTGACAAAAATCTACATCAATGTAGGGTCCACTACAAATTTAAAATACAATCTTGTTAAGATCTTAATAAATTACAATTTTCTTAAACGTGAGTCAGTAGTCACTATCATTGACGACGCTTTATAGTCTAAATTGTTTTATGTCGGCTATATAATTAGGATTCACAGTTCATGATATTGTAAAGTTTAAAAAAAATGTAGTACTAAAACTGGTAACAGATCGGTAATGTTCAAGATTTCGTCATTCTAACCGATGCATACATAAAACTGAAAATATTTTGAAAACAGAAGTTGCTTATGAAATTAAAACAGAGAACATCGAAAATTCTACACAGTTAATGAGAGAGTGTACTTCAGCAGTCTTTAATAACTAAATAAAATAACAGAAATAAAATGCAGTGAAAAAAGATTTAAGCTAATTAAATTCAACAGACTATAAACATCAGAATAGCATAAAATAAAATAGAGAAATTCTTATTACGAGAAAATAGTTCCCGGCGTGGGAGCTGCCGACATACGCTACGTACCATCAACTGGCTAATTGCGTCATGTAGTGCCTGTATCCCTGAGGCACTTCACTGAGTCTCGAAAACTGAAAGAAAATAGCTGCAGAATATAATATCTATACTAATATTATAAAGCTGAAGAGTTTGTTTGTTTGTTTGTTTGTTTGTTTGTTTGAACGCGCTAATCTCAGGTAGTACTGGTCCGATTTGAAAAATTCTTTCGCTGTTAGATAGCCTACTTATTGAGGAAGGCTTAAGGCTATAATTTGCAGCAGTAACCGATGATCACGCGAGCGCAGCCGCGAGCAACAGCTAGTTAGTAATATAATATTATATCTCACTGAAGAGATACCTCTTCTCATATTTATAGAAAAGCATTCATCACTGTCACGATTTGTGTTTAATTTGCGTAGTTTTTTTTGACACATTTACTATGGCCATCCTAGAATAATGGCAATGTCCCTAGGTTCAACCACAAGGCCGCGTAGCCTACATGATGTTCGTCAAAAGTGTCACTTAGGTAAGAACAAAATTACTCAGGACATACTTACTAGGACATACGAGGGAGCGCCGATATCCTCAATATAATCAGGCAAGCAAAAAAGTTAGTCTAAGTTCTTATGAAGGTAGAACAAGCAACATCCCATTTCAAGACAAATACCACCTCTGTCTGCCCGTGATCATGACACTTTAAAAGTGGACTGACATGTTAAAAATTATTTTATTGCAATGTCTGCAAATATTCGTGTAAACCTCAGAAACAAATAAAGACTTGGGTTAGAAATTAACACCATCACAGCAAATATTACGGAATCTGTCGGAATTTTGGATTGAATAGAAAAATATTTAATTAAATCACTCAGAGCTATCAAATGTACTTCGGGAGATCGGGCTCTTTATCCCTAGTTAATTGGAAAGCGTCCGTTTTGGGGCGGATCGAGATTTCCCAATTCTTGCTTTCTGTGGCGCCCGATCCCATTAAGACTCGTTTTCAAAACTCGGAATATCTGCAATACGAGCTGAGCAAGCTGCTGTAACCATTATTTTCTTCTTTATAGCTGTTAAAGTGAATTTAGTGCTCGTATGAAAGTTTATTACAGTGCAGGCAAGAGTAACTGCTCCTTCAAAGAATTACGTAAATGAATTCAATGGTCAATGGGATAAAGTGACTGACTGCTCAGCCGGACGTCGTGGGTTTCATTCCCACCCAGGACAAATTTTTGTGTGATGAGCACGATAATTTGTTCTGTGTTTGGATGTTATTTATCTATAATATGTATGTATTTAGAAATATATAAGAATGTTTATCAGTTGTCTGGTTGCTATAGTACAGGCTCTGCCTAGTTTGTAGTGTGAGATTGGACAAAAAAAAAGTTTGAAAATTTTGTATTTGCTTCGAAAGTTTTTTATGTCAAATTCGGTCATCGACCTTTGGCAAAGTTATGCTGGAGTCCAAACACATTTATATGAGCATGGCCCTATTCCGATACATTGTAGATAAGATTAATATCGTCGGACTTGATCCCTTTCGAGGCCGCCCGGATACAATCAAAGAGAATCGAAATAATTTTATTATTATATATTCCGAGGAAGATTGAAAATTATACGTAACTTCTGAACCGAGAATCCAATTTTCTCCATAAATCTTACTTCGGTTTACCATTGTCCCAAGATGTATGCGTGGTACGTACATACACGGCCTAAGTAAACACTGAAAATATTATTTTAGTTTGTGTATAGCGTGCTCGTAACTAGGTTTATTTTTCTTAAAAAGATCATTCTTCAGCTTCGTGCACTTTCGTGCAGAGTCGGGCAGCATCGTGCGGGCAAACGGAGCTACGTTGTCAAGTTATTCTATCTTGCGAAGCCTTTGTGACGTTAAATAATGTTAACATTACCAAGTTTTTTCTAGAGACTCGTTGTAAGTGGTTTTTCAACTAACCCCGGCTTTTATATCCTTGTCTTTGAGTTATTTTCACAGAACTAGGTAACGAGTATTATCGGTTAGAAAGCTTTAGCAAATGTGGTTTAGTTGAGTGCTAGTGGAATGGTTGATGTACGATGTTTTATGCCCCATCCAGACTCTCCACGAGGCTACACGAGGGAACGCGAGTACGAGAGTGTGGACGGTGCGCTCGTGTCCCCTCGTCTTCCCTCGCCTCGCCTCGCTGTCGCTCCGTTTTGTGTCGGTTTTTCGGACGCGAGTCAAAGGACGCGAGGGGCGAGGCGAGGGAATCAACCATACTCTCGCGCTCGCTCACTTTGTTGTAAACTGCTGAAGAGTAAGGACGCGCGCGTTTTTTTAGAATGACGGAGTGGACCAACGATTTGTGTTGCACTTTTATGGAGTTGTATCAAATGGAACCAATTATTTGGAATCCGAAAAATCCCTATCACAAAGATAAAAATAAAGTGAATGACGCGTGGGATCGAATTAGCAAGGAATTGAATATACCTATACAGGAATTAAAAACTAAAAAAATATCATTAATGGCAACGTTTAGAGGGCACCTGAGAAAAAAAAAGGCTTCCATTAAATCCGGTGCCGGTGTAAATGATATTTACAAACCCATATGGTTTTTATACGAATTGATGGAAAGTTTTTTGGGTGACATAAATGAATGTTTACCTACAATAAACACGGAGAGACAGGTAAGTAAAATAAAACATAATATATTTTTCTTAAATTAAGTAGGTATTTTAGTTTATTTTGACGGAAATATTTAAATCTATTGCGTATATGAATTTGTACAGAAATATGAAGTAAACTCTTCTCTTATCTGAGTTGCATTTAATGATGCTCTGCGTGGTATTTGATTCAGACGCTGCAGGGCACCGTCATTGTGAACGTCATTTCTCCAAGAACCAGGTTGGACCAAAATCCCATTATCATCAAAAATATCCACTGTACATGCAGGAGTGTATAATGTACTAGATGTTTTACTCCTTCTAAGGAAGTTGTGCAGTAAAATGCATGACATTGTTACTACTGATGCTTTGTTAGGATCTAACAAAATAGGTTTTCTGAAAATTCTAAATTTTGACGACAATATTCCAAAAACATTCTCTACTACTACCCGTGCGCTTGATAATCGCTGGTTGAAAATTCGTTTTTCCGAGCCAGAAGTGTGATTGCCTGGATATGGTTTCATTATATGAGTATGTAGAGCAAATGCGCCATCTCCTATAAATACATAAGGCACATTTTTATCTGAACCAGGAAGGGCAGATGGTGTTGGCAAGTTAAGGTTATTTGAGCAAATTTTTTGCCACAATAAAGAATTCCTAAACACTCCGCCATCGCTGATTCGTCCCTGGCTTCCAATGTCAGCGAAAATAAAGCGATAATTACTGTCAACTAATGCCAAGAGGACAATACTGAATGTATGTTTGTAGTTATAATATTCAGATGCAGATCCAACAGGGCATTGTAAAACTATGTGTTTGCCGTCAATTGCTCCAACACAGTGAGGAAATTTTGTTTTAAATCCCTTTTCTATATCTAGCCACTCCTGGGCACTAGACGGGATCTGAAACAAACATAAAAAATAATTAAAAATTGTAAAATATTCTTATATTAGGTATATAATAAATAATATATTATTCTATTTGCATTTCAGGAGACTTATTCAGAAGCTGTCGAAATTGGAGAAGAATCAAGTATAACTGAAGAATCTCAAATGCCGCAATCTCCAATTGCTTCAACTAGTCAACAGTCATTTCCACCACAGCACCCGCGTCAACGAGCAAAAGGTTCTGAACACCTCTTCAATGAAGCTAGCAAGCAGATAAAGGATACATTTAATACTTTAAATAGTGTTCTAAAAGACAAAGACAAAGGAACTGAAGACGATTGCGATTTGTACTGCAAGTTACTTGCAAAAAAATTACGAGGGCTACCTGAAAATGAACGTACTATTTTCATGTACGAGATAGACGGCATGTTTGTAAACCGTTTACGTAATATTAGTAGCCCATTACCCAATTTTTCTGTATCGCATTACATCCCACAACGACCTACTTCTTCTCAATCTTCTTACTCTGAACCTTTACATAATGAAATGAGAGTCCCAAAACGACCTCGTTCTTCTTGCACATCGTATTCAGAACCTGCTATGCCGAACAACAATTTACCAAATCATAATATGGCGCCTCAAGTTACGTATCCCCTAGTTCTACAATATATTCCAGCTCCAGATCGTAGCCCAATACGCAGTTCTCAATCAATGTCACAACAACCTGTTTCTTCTCATTCATCTTACTCTGATCCTATACATATTCCAAAACAACAAAATACTGCTCGGATGCCATCAACTAAGCCGACTATAATTGCACCGAATCATACTATGTCGCTACAAAATACGTATGATGCGCCTGTTTTGCACATTCCAGATCCCAATCTTAATCTAGTCGATAACTCATCAACAGTTAAAATTTTGTCCGATCAAGTAATAGTTTCGCCTGTCAGAGATTATCTCGAAAATTTTAATTACAACAAAGATTAATGTTTTTGGTTTGTATAAATAACGAAAAAGTTATCTCTTTGAATACAACTGATTATTTTTCTATGATTATATTTTAATTGCAATAAAATAATTACCTTTACTTCGTCTTTTAATGCTTCGTTAATTGCAACACAAACTTCTGGTATTATTGTTGAAATCAGCTGACTCGAAACTTTAAATAAAAAATGTAGACTTTTGTAGCTGTCGCCAGTAGCCAAAAACCTTAATGTAATGGCAAATCGTACTTTGGGTGGTATAGCGTGCCTTAGTTGAGTATCTTGCTTAGCGATAATAGGAGCAACTTTGTTCAATAAGCATTCAAAATCGATGCGAGACATGCGCACAAAATTTTCAAATTCTCCACATGATTCGGTAAGTAATTCTGTAATTTGTTTGTCCATAGTTTGCCTGTAAAAGAAAGTAATATTTTAAGGCATTAAAAAAAACATGGTGCATTGTGTGTTGCTCTACGACACAATATGCACTAAGTTGTTTTGTTGTGGTCTAACCTAACATACTTACAGAATGAAAATTTTATTTGGTCAGTGGGTCATCTTAGGGGCGGAACGGTGGAACCTTCACGGTAGCAGCGGTAACATAAAATCTAATACTGACTTGCAAATTGCAAAAAACGTAAGAAAATTTGAATTTCGCGGGCTACCGCGGAGGTTCCGACTTAAAAAAGAATATACAATAACAAATTTATAAAAAAAACCATCAAATACATACATCGTCCTGTTGCGGTGTATTGACGTCATCCACCACCTTCTCCGTTTTGACTTTCTTTTTTTATTTAGGTGATATAGACGCAAGACATTATAATATTGGTAGGCACATAAAGTTGCTAACGCAGTCACTTCAATCACGTCCATCTTGTAGTAGACGTAGCGGGCAAGTGAATAAATCGAGAGTGTGGATTGCTAGCACTCGTGCAGCCTCCACTCGCCAAGCCTCGTGCCGAGAGCCTCTAGGAGGCGCCTCGCGAGAGTCTGGATGCGGCATTAGGGTTACGTAACGAATATTATGTTGCTATCCACAGGCGCAGGTCTCAATGTCATGTATTTTGCAGACCCAAAAATAATTAGATTTAGTTTGAGCAAAACTAAAAAAATTAATAGAGATCTTGATCGAGCAATAGTGACATCCTTGAAGACATTGTTTTCATTGAATATTTTCAAAAATTAAACGCCTTCATTTGATCATTTTCGAATAACAATACTAAACTTTATGCTGTCAACCTGCACTATACAATAAATTGACCTATTCCCTTGTACTACGAGGACATTCGACACCGGTTAACACTTGCTCGTTATCTATGACATGTGACGTCACGTCGCTGACAAGGGTAGCCCGACGCGGCCCATAAGTGGGCTGCTGTTCACAACATAGTTTGACATTTATTCAGTTACGAGGAATGTCCATGATAAAGGGATAGAAAAACCGGTCGAAAAGGTACCTACTATCGTATAGAACTTTATTCTGAGTACATTGAATTTTCGGAGATTATTGAATTATCGATCTTAGATTTGATACTAAAAATGTCCTGCTGACAGAATTTCGGTCACGGTTGCTTCTCTTAACGAGATAAGACATTGCGCAGGACATTATTTAGCGCACCAGTGTGTGCGCGTACACAGTTGCACCCTCATATTCTGATGAAGATCACCCTCTGGTCATGACTAGAGGGATATCAGGTGCAAGACTAACGGCTTTACGTGCTTCCCGAGGCACAGAGATGTAAACACCGCTTATCTTCCTGTCTCCGGGCTGAACTAAAAAAAATCTACAGAAAACACCCAATCACAATTTTTGGACCGACTTATATAGGATTTGCCACGTGCAAGGCAGTCAACTTCCAACCTGAGACTGTGTATGTACCTTACATACACACTTTTTTTATATTTATATCAATGTGGAAGATCGTACATTTTTAAGGACCGTTGTAAAAGTCGGCTATGATGTAGGCAGCATTAACAAGGTTGTCAATAATTTCTAAAAATAAGCAAGAATCTAAATCAAAATATTTTTATTTCAAGTAACCGTACGTAAAATGACGCTAGTTGCGTGTTTCCAAAATGTCATTTCTATGGAGAAGAACCGGCAAGAAACTCCATAGGTTAGTTACTCTTTTAAAAATGGTTATTTATATACAGAGCTTCAATACATTTAAAAATATGTGACAACAACGTAAATAGCAAAAGTTTTGGAAGAACATCTTTATTTTAACGTTTTTACTACCGGCCCATAAATATACCACTGCTGCGTTCAGGCCTCTTCTCGTGAAGATAAGAAACGAGCATTGGGCGACACGGTTGCTCATTGCGAGTTGATAAAGTAAATTGATAAACAATGATGTCATAATAATTTGAAACGTCATATTGATACTTGCTTGTATCAAATGTGCATAAAGATCCGTCCATTCAACTGTAAGGCTACCACGACATTTCAACCTACAAAAGCAAAATATCTTTGTGCAAAATATATAAATTGAGGAATCTTCTAACCTGGTAAGTGTCATGTCGGTCTACTTTGATCCTGTTTCGGTTCAGCAACTTTAAAAAGTAATTTATGTACTTAATGTTTTGTAAAATAGTGTAGGTTTAGTGTGGCTCTGGGGAGTTTTGCGTCTAATCTATAATAAATAAAACTGAATCGCCAAAAATGTTGCTAAGCGCATAACATTCGAACGACTGCACCAAATTGTATAATCCTATTTATTCCTTTCGTCATTGTTAGGACAAAGTAATTATAATGGAAATTTAAAAGAAAAGCACTTATATTTTTAAATCTAATAAGAAATTTCCCGGATACGTTGGAAGAAATCACACATCGTACAGCTAGATGTACGAGTATATTTATATAACAAGTTGCTACGTATCTTGTTATACCCTTATCGGAATATTTTCCAGTGACATCCGGCCTGTATCTGCTATCTACTAAAAGTCGTGATTTATTACAAAACGTTGTTTCCGAAGTATTATGAATTAGGCCTTCGTTTTTATCTTAAGTGCTCCCCAAAAGTGATTCATAAATATATTGGGGCAAGGTCGTAAATTGTTGTTTATTGGATCAGCAAGAAGTTTCGAACGAATGGTCATTCATCAAATTAGCTGTGTGACTGGTCGTTTTTCTTCAGCCTTTAATAACTGTGACTATGCATCATGAGATTTGACAATTGGAATCGGCAGTGATGATGAATGATGAGGGAAAACCAATTTGGATGGAAACCTTCTTCATTTTAACCACTCTTGATGAAAATTACAATTAAAACCTTGTCAAGATAAAAAAAGACAAGTATTTTCTGATGCCTACTTACTTATGGCTAATTTTATAAACCACTGATTAGCATTGAATTTAAACTTTATGAGGTGGTAATATTTTTTTGTAAATGTCTCTGATCCAAATAAACCTTCAGAACAGATTCTCGGTGATTTGTAAGAAAACTCTTGCTTCCAGTCAAACAGTTTTAAAAACTGTAGTTTTTTAATCAACATCAAACTTCTTTATAAAATCTATACTACTAAGCTGCAGTTTTTGAACATCGTTAAACTAGACAACATCCTAAATGGCCCATCTTTCAACGCTTTCTAAAGTCGGTTACTAACGGTGCGCGATATCACAGATCATCCCGGGTGGCCGACGGCCACGGATAGTCACGCACCGTGCGCCCTGGTCCGTGTGAGTTTTTGAGATTATACTTCTGAGGTAGTTCCATATAAACGGACCGGCGCAGACGTGTCTGCACTAACACTGATGACACTCTTCCCATGGTGCGTCGGTGCAGGCTGGGCCACGTCAACCACGTCACGTGGGAAGCCAGCTCAAGAAGAAACGGCGCATTGAACTCCCCGGCAGCACGCTGTCTCTCAGTTTACAAAGTATACAAAAATAAAAAAATACAGATTACTTAGGGTCGAAAGGTACGTTTATAAATTAATAATCACAAACTACATTGACCAACTAACAAAAAGGTATTTTCAAATGTTAAGTACAAAGTTATCGCCAAATTTTTCGATGATCTAAATACAAACATGGGTCGGCAAACTTGTGAGACCCGCAGCGTGAAGTTAACACATAAAACATTGACACACGCCGACAGCCGGCGCGTATCCGTGTGTCCGGGTATACGGGTAGTCGGGTATAAAATGCCAAACTATTACATTCCGCTGGACAAAGGGCGCCGCCCTTCGGTCACCCCACAGCTTCTAATATCACAGATAAACCAGAAGTACCACTAAATTTTTTCTTGTAAAATATATAAATGCGGACACTGAATCTAAAGTAAGTAGCTAAAGAACGTGTGTTATGAAATCAGAGACAACGAAGATACCACAAACACCCAGACCCAAAACAATGTCGAATAGTGGTTTTTTCTACATTGACCCGTCCGGGGATCGAAACCGGGAATTCAGAGCTGGTGACACCTTGAAAACCGGTGAGCCCTACACATCGGTTTTCAAGGTGTGTACCATACCACTCGATCACGGAGGTCGTCATGGCTCACTGTGCCAAAATAAGCATGGTAATTAAAAAAAATACTGTCACTCGATTTTTTAATGTAGGTACAAGTACCCCGAAAACTCTTTACTGAAATATTTGTATATGTTGGATTACTTATTGTAACTTTCGTTTAGTAAGTTTATTCTCCTGCTCGTTTTCACTTACAGTATTGTTTGGAAGACGTCTGAAATTGTACTTCTGCCATCGTCTGCATCACGTAGGTACACCGCTCATTACACCCACGATGTAACCTTTTGTTTTAGTCAAAGACCCTCAGTGTAACTTTAGTCACTAATAATTCAACATCACGCGTGCCCTGAACGGGAACAGTAGCGTTTGATGTTTGTGGAGAAACAACATACAGGAATTGTTTCCGAACGGAATGTAACATTCCCAGAAATTTTGGACAAACGAACATTAGAATTGTTATTAATTATTATTTTGATGGCATGTATTTTTATTTTTTACTGTGCACCGCACATTACTGGTCTTGTTATGAGAACACGCATAACGAGGAAACTTTAAAAAATGCTTATTTAGATCACAGTTCAGAAACTCATTGTATGCATTTGAAACATTAACAAAAAAAAATGATTTTTTATCATAGAGCTGCCCCCTTAGTCAAGGTACATTTCTACAATCATTATCACTGATCGAATCGCTCAAATATATGAAAATAACAAGTCCGAGAGAGTACATTTAATGTCATTTTTATTTAAGCGATTTTTATCATCGTTAACACTAACTTGTCGAAATGTACATTGTCTAAGGTGGCTGGTCTAAATTTTTATCATAATTATATCTGTTAGTATAATAGCTCAACCGGCAACCGCATGATCGTAAGTGGTCCTTGTCATTAGGCTATCGCCGCTTATGCTAAGTTAGGTTTATAAATTCGCATTATGAATTCAGTAATTACAGGTTGAGTGATGCATATCTCTTGTTCCATATCTTGAATTTTTAGGGTTCAGTTCCACAAGGTGCGAAACGGAACCCTTAAAGGATCACTTTGTTTTCCGCCTGTCTTTCCCTACGTCCGTCCGTCCGTCAAGACCCTGTATCTCAGGAACGCGTGGAGGTATCAAGTTAAAATTACAACTATATATTTAGTTCTACAGCTCTTTATGGAAGCTAAAAGCACAAACTATTAAGTTAAAGTTGTTAGCTTCACGCACCCACGCACACGACGTAGACTATGCTATTTAATCTATGGATTTGACAGATGACAGCCGCGCACAATCCCGCCATTCTTCAACCCTTGCCAAACATGCAGCATAGGAAGGTACCGGCGTTCACAAAAGTAAAAAAAAAGATACGACTGTCCATATACAAACAAATATATATATATTTCGACACTCTCAAGGGCATCAAAATTCTTAGGGTACTTTCTATTGACCTAGAAGTCCTAGAACTATTAAGTTTAGCAAGTAATATTGTCTGAAATACAAGTAATTGTAATTACCTAAATCATAAACAAATATACAGTCTTTGTACGGTACCCGACATTGACCGTTTAATTTAAGTTTAATAAAATATGACTGCTTTTCCTATGTGTGCTGTGCCCTTAGCTATGCAAGCCATTTCCTACGTTACGTATTTGTATCCTTTCTCATTGCAATGTTTGATCAATTGACTATTCATTTCTATTGTATATAATTGGGTAATTTCCTTCTGATGTATGGTAATGGCAATAGCGATTCAATTTGTTTACCATTGAGACTTTACCAAAGGAAATGTTTGAACTTATTTATTAATATTAGAAGTGGGTGTTATGATACTTCAATACTTTAAGTATTGACTATTGACTCTTTTGCGATTACAAAGTATAATTAAGAATTGTTACCTATTCCTCTGATATATTATTAAACAAGTCGTCTCCCGCGACTTCGTCCGAGTGTGTTATTTTCTTAGGAAACTAAATTCGTTTTCTGAAATTGAAATGAACGTAGCCTATCATTGCATCATCAGGCTATCTATAAAAAAACTTTCGTCAATCTGACTGGCAGTTCCAGAGATTAGCGCGTTTAAATTCGTAAAACTCCTTTACACAAATTAGACAGATATAACTACATTATATCTGTCTATATAGGGATCGGGATCGCTGAAAGGAATGGAGGGAGGCTTTTGCCCAGCAGTGGGACAGTACAAGCTATCTATAATAATAAAAAACTACATTATAGCTATAAATCATGATACAATATTTTGTTAGCAGCAGTAGCCTAATGGCTAAGGCACTGGTCTTGCGCTCATGTGGTCGCGGGTTAGTATCCCATCCATTGCACTACCGTTGTGAACCCGAGAGGTTAAAAAGAATACAAGTACTTATATAATGTGCGACCAACATTTCTAGAAACCTTTTTTTGTAATCATTTTAAGAAAATAGGTTTAATGTATTTTTACCATAGCCGCGAAGCCGCGAGCAGAACATAGTCCTGTAACAATATTAGTATTACGTGCTGCATAATTAAGTAACGAGTAAATTAGCATCTACATAATTTAACTGAATATGATTGGTTCATTTTAATATCATTTACAACTAATTACGGAGCCCGTGGCGCGGGGGGGGGGGCGGTGAGGGGGCGCGGGGTACGGAGGGGGGGGGGGGGCTCGACCGATCCTACACCGACCGTAAACATTAATAAAACTGTGTTATCTTAATTTGACCGAACATTAATTGGATGTTATATTCCCCTTCATTATGATCTAACAATTAATAACCTTATGTAATATTTAGACAAAACTTTCATATTAAAATTATTTTCCAACTCTATCCTTCTATAGGTAGTTGTTTTCACTAACACACTCTGTAGGTCGAGTGGCGTACACACCGGTTTTCAATGTGTCGCCAGCTCTGAGGTTCCGTGCTCGATCCCCGGACGGATACATTGTCACGGGTCTAAGTAGTATCTTCGTTGTCTCTGATTCCATATCCCAGGTATTTTAGCTACTTACTTTAGACTCGGAGCAATGTATGTGATGTTGTCCACATTTATTTATATATTAGTCCTTTGAGTCCTCTCTCTAACAATAACAGACTATGAAATAGAAATCAAAACGAACAAAGCCTAATAAACCCTTCATCCCGGTACGGACTTCAAACGTGGCGGCACAACACTAAACAGGCCGGGATTTAATGAAGTGTCAGTTGCACGAAGGTGAACATTAAATTTGCGAAGTCCGGGCTCCCTGTGATATTCTGCGGGACGTCGGGACGTCGGGCTGGCACGAATTACTTAGGTTTGATTTATGACGGGTCTATGGCGAACGAGAATCGGTTCACAAATGGCCATATAATGGAAAGAATATGGTATCTTTTTGGTACCTACATGGTTTCGTACATAGTTATAAGAATTTATGAAAGTCAAGTAATTTCCTTAACAATTTTCTTCATGTTTCAATAAAAAACAAGTGACGTATTAAAAAGTCCCAAAACCATGTCTCAACAGGTTATAATATTAAAGTTCTTTTGTTCTCTATTAAACTTTGGCACGGATATCTATACTAATATTATATAGCTGGAGAGTTTGTTGGTTTGTTTGTTTGATTGAACGCGTTAATCTCAGGAACTACTGGTCCAATTTGAAAAAATATTTCACTGTTAGATAGCCTAATTATGGAGGAAGGCATTAAGATATTATTTGCAGCGGCAACCGTTGCCCACGCGAGCGGAGCCGCTAGCAACAGCTAGTTTATAATAAATATGATAAAAAAATGTGGATATCCCATACATTTCTCAGAAAGTAGCTAGAGCACTTGTGTGTGAGTCAGAGACAACGAAGTTACCACAAACACCCAGACCCGAGAGAATGTAGAAAACTGTTTTTTATTCACCTTTTTGTTATTTGGATATTCTAATCCTGCAATGATCTGTATACAATCCTATTTCCGCTACAATGATACAATTTAATTTGAGTTTTAATTAACATACATTTGTAGAGAATCTCCCTTCACGTCAAATCTGACATCACCGATCAGAGGCAGTTTAATCAAACGACGTTGTAATTGAACATACGTTATTACTATTGTAGTTAGTTGTGGTACTTGTACAATTATCTGCATGTATAAACACAACTTGTATGCGATGTCATGTCGTCAATATTGTATACTGGTTTTCGCTGCTCTGTCGGTATGGATCCAAGATTAGCGAAGAAATGTAGGCAACGGCTAAAGGGGAATGCCAATTTTAGGCCCAGAGATGCACATGGTATTGGTTTCCCTAAAAAAATATGTTTATATTTTTCCCACGTCATCCACATATTCATTAGTCTGGGCAAGTCCGCAACATTTTTTTGAAAATATAAAAACTGAAAACGACTAAACTAATATAACTTGAACAAAAATGTTGCCTTTGCAAAAAAATGTTGGCAGGTAATTGGAATAATCAGTGATCATTTTCTTCACCGTTCATTTTCTTCCAAGCAAACGTAAAATAAACATTATAAATCATAGAAATCCCCTTTTGTAATTATTATTTTTATATTTTTTTAAGATTACTAACGATAAATAAAAAAAACTTTTTTGATTTGATTGATCCATATATCGTTTTTTTTTCTTTTTATGGCAACACCAAGTCTAACTTGTCAGCTGCCGGAAAACGTAATTGTCAAAATCATTGCTTGTTTGTTAGATTGCGGCGACTTGTGTGTGTTTATTTTTTGCGGATTTAATTGACTACTTTTGCTCATAAATACTACTGACTCCGACGATTCTCCTATACCTGACGACTTCGGCCTGATTATGGATTCTGCTCCAGCTACTCATGACGACATTGGCGACAACTTGGATTTGATATTAGATGCTTCGACCGACGAACCCGGATGATGATTTGATGGTTTTAGTGGTGTATGAAGATTAAAACTACAATGTGTGTTATATTATTTGATTCCCAGTTAATTATAATAATTATAATAAATTAATAATGTAATAAGTGATACTTAACATAGCCGGTACTAATGAAATATAAGAATCTTAAATAACTTTAAAATGCCAAGTTTTTTTGTAATCAATTCGTTTATTAATTAGTTATTTGAATTGCCCCCTATTATAATCATGAATTGTTATATGTGTGCACACTGGGCCTAAGTTACTATGGCGACTTGGCATGCCCCTTTATGTAGGGAGGGCTACATAAAAGACTATAATTTTTACTAAAAACAATGGTACGGCGGGCGAAGTCGCGGGAAACAGCTATTTTAATATATAATAATAAAGATGTATATCCGAAAATCACAGAATGTTAAGCCTTTTTTATCTGGCAATTTATGAAATAAACTCACCCCTCGACACCCTTGTTGAAATGATTGATATACCCAACTAAATGAAGCGCGCTCTCCCCTCAGTTATTACGTGTGCATAATGCAAACTATAGTTTATTCTGACGAACTAGTTAATTTTCTGTTATTTGTATTATTTGCTGACTGAAAAACCAACAACCGCAACACAATAGCAAAAATGAAACAAACAATAGAAGCGAATGAAAATGTTTTAAAACGATATGGACGTGGAATTGTTATTGTATAACAAATAGAACTTGTTTTCAATAGTTGTGGAGTGCATGAAACAATATGTAGGGTTCAGTTTTTGGAGTACAGAAAATCTACAATAATATTGCTTGAAATCAATCTTTTATCAGATCTGGGTAATTTTCAAGTACCCGTTCGCTCACGGTTCCTTCTGCGTGGCCGCCCGCAGTTTTGTTTTTAAACCAGTGGGGTTCCAAGGTCTAGACATACTCCATGATGTCCAGTCTATAACATTATATTTCAAAGATGACTAACACAGTTCGATAACTAACTAAATAGGTAAATCCTTGTAAAATTAATGGTAAAATTTTTAATTGTATCTTTTTTCATCAAAACTTTTGCTATTTACGTTGTTGTCACATATTTTTAAATGTATTAAATTGAAGCTCTGTATATAAATTACCGTTTTTAAAAGAGTAACCTATGGAGTTTCTTGCCGTTTCTTCTCCATAGGAAAGACATTTTGGAACCGCGCAACTAGCGTAATTTTACGTTTCGAAAGTGCCTGGAAAGGCCTACTTGAAATAAAAATATTTTGATTTGATTTGATAACCAGATTTTTGTGCACAACATTAGGGCACAATTTATTTTCTCAATTATTCTATGAAACCATTGAAAAACAGTGGATGAATACTCCGTGAGGAAACCTGGATTCCTAAAATGCGAATCTGAAATCCTTGCTCTATGTGAGAAGAGCCCTGTGACGAGAGAGTTAGAGTTAGTTAGTCACTTATTGTTTTTTCAATATATTTAATGTACAGACACAGTTTTTGTTACTGTTCTATTATATCTTTGGAGATGCTATTGTTTTGTAAAGAACGTCAGGCATAATCGAATTCCTTCCGACAAATTGCCGTTACATCGATTTCTGAGTACATGAGAATTTAATAAAAGAGATTACGACTCAGCGTATGATGGAGCGTTTGGACGTGCTTTTGAAGGTTATTATCAAAAAGTTTTCAAGGCTTGGCTCATTAGCATCAGTACTAATTAGCTTCAGTTCTTGATTAGCGAAAGTTGATCAAATAAATTATATCAACTTTCTCCGAAATTTGTGCTCTCCCTAATTCTCTTAATATTGTAAGATGGATTTTAGGAATTCAGATTTTCGATTAAGTAAGTAGTTGGTGCTTGATTTGTAGAAGGTATTTGGTTTCTTTTTACCACGGATTTTTTTAAACGACTGATTTCAGTAGATACTCCTGAAACGAGGAAAAAAATTGTTTTATTACATAATATAATTAATAATTCCAGCCTCGTCCCTCTCTGAACCTCAAGGACACCACGACATTTTTTATTGTTGTTACCATAGAAATAAAAGTGAAATATTCAAGGTTTTATTTGATTTCGTTTTCCGCATGCCTGTTGACGGATGGATAGCAATATCGGGAACTATGGTGATATATCGCGAGTTTTACAAAAAATATACCTACATCTATTGAAGGGGTTGGAATGAATTTGATCAAACATCAGGTCATCCCATGATTTATCTATACTTATATTATAAAGCTGAAGAGTTTGTTTGTTTGTTCGAACGCGCTAATCTCAGGAACTACAGGACCGATTTAAAAAAATATTTTACTGATAGATAGCCTACTTATTGAGGAAGGCTATAATAATATATAAGCTATAAATTGCCGCGATAACCGTGGGCTACGAGAGCGCAGCCGCGAGCAGAAGCTAGTAAATTAATAATATCATATTGATCACAATAACCACTGGTAGCCTGAGGCATTAAGTCCTCAATTTTGTGGGCATGAATAAATAAACCACTGACAGCAGGAAATCAGTAGATATCTATAAGTTAACAAATTCAGTGTATAATTTTATCAAGTATACTATAATGAGGTCATTGCCCTCCAATTACACGAAAACGACCTATTGGCTTTCAATACTCTAGAAATAGCCACTTAATATCAGTAGGTACATAGCGAACGAGAATACACGAAAAGGTTTAGGGATGCCCTTTGCGTGCCATAACGATTTATATAAAATTCACTCGCTAACCACACACGGTACTATCCGAAATGATGATAATTACCCATTCTGTACTGTTTGTGTTTGTACAAGAAACAGTTCAGCTGTTACAATATTGTTAAATAAAAAAAAGTCTTAAAGCTTGAAGCCTTAAAATATAAATCAAAGGAATTTTATTCACGCAATTTCGAAACGAATTAATCTTTGGAACGGGTTAGGAAATCTATGAAGCTTAGGACAATGTGTTGTGCAAGTTCGGTGCACAGTTGTTCCGTATAAAATGCTGGTGTCCAGCTGGTGAGACTTCACATAATAATTAACATAATTTAAGAAAATGGTACACAGGAAATGTAAGACTTATCCCCAAAACTTATGGTTAAAAATCGATGAATTTGGTTCGGGCGAATTTAGTTGTTTATTTTTAATTACTTGCCGAATCAATTAATAAGAATCTTTATTATATAATTTGTCTTAACCCTTAAAGGCTTAAGACAAATATAGTAGACATAAAAATAGAACCCTTAAAAGCGACTTTAATTAACATGTGGACGTGGTTCTATGAACCTCAAAGCTAACTATCAAATTAAGGACAGATTAGTTTGAACATAGAAATAATAAATGACAAACTAATTTGGAAGCGTTCCATAAATAAATAGAAACTTCAGTAAAGCCTGATTCTCACACTTTCGGGTTAATCGCAAAAGTAATTTAACAAGGATTTGGGAAATTTTCGGGTTCTGCTGTCGTATGAGAATATTAAAATATGGTAACCCTCGTAATAATAATGCTAGAGTAGGCATCAATAAGTTTCGTCGAATAATATTGTTTTAAACGACCTCAAAAGGAGGGTATATTTTTCCTGTAGTAGGTATTTGAAACACAAATTATTTAAAGAGAGAGGGTCCCTTATACATTTATTCAAATTCTTTTCGGTAGTCTTGTAAGTAATTCTAAGTCTAAATAATAAAAAAAAATACTCAAATTGCGTATTTTATACATTCCTCAACTGTTAATCAATAATAATAGATACGATAAAAAAATATTATAATAAATAATTACAAACATAACAAAATAAAAATATACACATAGAGCTTCGCACACAAAAAATGGCGTTTTATTATAATTTTTAAATTATAATTTTTTAAACATTCTGGCAATTTTATTGATATAGAAAAAAAAACCCATAAACAGTCTGTAACAAAATACATAACTGTCTTCAATAAATATACCTATGATACCAGATACAAACAACATATACATATTTCTTCGCCAATTCAACCTTATCCACATGGCATAAATTTGTGTTTGCGATGTAAGAATTTTTGAAATGACTGCATTTCTGACGGTCATTGTTGAGATACTGACACATCGTGTGACAAAATGGCGTATTTTGAACATTTCTGCAATTGTGTTTTTTACATTTAAATGTCAACAATTAATAGTAACGCTAACATTAACTCCTTGTTGGTGGACAACAAGTTTAGGATTTGTTTTCGCGAGTGTGATCGAATTATCTGAGTCCGTGAATGAATAATATCACTTCTAGATGTCAAACTATTTCTAAATTTTCTAAGTGGAATCTATCTTAAAATCAAACAGCAATCTTAAATGTAAATCACTATACAAAATTGTATAATAGGTATATAATAGCGAGCCAGTTGATTCTGAAGCTAATTATAAAAACATGAAAATTGCAGAATAAGCCAGGTGATACTGCGGTCTACCCGAATATGATTTAATTCCATATAAATAATTATCAACGCAATGCTGGGTTAATGTGATGCGGTTGAGTAATACGTTGTTTATATATTAAATACCTCATTAAATAATCGAAATAATGGACCACAGATCAACATAATGGAGTTCCCGGTGCATTAAAATCACGATATAGTAGGTACAACATTTATTAAGTCAAATTGGAATTTTCAACTAATAACATAGTCTACAAACATTACCATTTAAAATTATTGTGCTAAAACACTTTCATATTCAGGCCGTCCCTATACAATTTAGCTAGTTACCGACCATTTATAATAAAATCCCAAAACCTATCAAACAAATGCCTACTGCTTTGTTTAAAATACATTAAAAAAAATATCTTATTGCTAAATGCTACTATACCATAACGGAATTTTTAAATGAGTGTAATTAATTAAATGGATTTCTTAATCTCTAGGACTTTTGACCAGTAAACACATTTACGACAATTTCGCAGTAAAGTACGTAATTTTGGCATAATATGTATTGCCCTTATCTATATTCTTTATTTTAGGATTCTCTTTTTAGGTTTTTTTGTTGTATAGAGTCAAATTAAAATTTTTGTTTTTTGTCTTTTTTCTAGACCTTAAACATGCTTGTTATTGTACGCCATTAATGGCAAAACATGCAGATCTAACTTTTATTTTTAAGACCTTGCACATATTGTTTGATGTATACTCATGTTTTACAATAAATTTATTCTATTCTATTCTATTCTATTCTAGTGTTTTTGATAAATTATTATTATTTAAGTAATTTTCGTTAAATTAGCTTTGAAAACAATGTGTGTAACAATTATAGTTATAAGAAGAATTACAGCATGATACGAGAGATCAGGTTGTCCTTTCAAGCAAAATGCTTTGAATACATTGCCATAAAGCTTTATAATACCAATCATGTTTACGAACAACTCACACACGGTTATCTGATAAACATACTTATAATATATTTCTAAATTTATACATTAAGACAAAGTCGGGTTCGCTACTGAAAAAACTTATGAGACAAGGACGGGTGGACCGATTTTCATGATTCTTGATTTCTTGGACAAATTGACAAAAGAAAATATTTTCAGGAACGGGGACAAATTACGCGGATAAAACCGCGGGGCATAGCAAGCACATACTTTTTCAAATATTATATTTTACAAATTACGTCCAGATAGATACAGAAGGAACAATGACGCGGTCACTAGATTTGTCTTGAGTGGGAATCGAACCCATGACCTCCTGTTTGTCACTAATCAGGGAAACAGGCCATTCAATTTATAAATAAAAGTTAAGTAGCATCGAATCTGGATCTATAAGAAGTGGTTCGATATACAATCAAGTGAAGCCCGCGACCGCCGTCTGAATTGCATCCACTTCAGACTTGCCCTATATCACTTTGAAACAGGCAATCGCTGAAACTTCAAACACCAAGTTTTGTTGCACTTCTGTTGTAGTACCCGCTCTTTAAGAATGGACATAATCTTGCTTACTATTGATTCTATGGATATTTGTAATAGTCCAAAATATTACAAAAAATATAATTTCTAGGAATAATGAGGTCATCCGGCAAACATCCATTTTATTTTTTTATTTATATAAATAAATTAAAATACAGAGGTGTTCCTTAATTCTTAACTCGCCAAACTTTTCCGTTTGATGGCGAGAGGCACTCTTTTCCAAAACAATGATCCACCTTACTTAAATAACTAATACTTATAATAGTTTTATTATAAGTATTAGTTATAATAATTCGTATTATCATTTAAGCGGTAGCCTAATGGCTAGGGCATCGGACATGCAATCATGGGGTTGCGGGTTCAAATGTCACCCATAGTTGCACTACCGACGTGAACCCACTCGTAACACAAGCATTAAGCTTACCATGACGGGGTTAACAAAAATACTAGTAATGTGCGACCCACAATACTTTGAAAAAACAAATACTACCCTAAAATAAGCATATAAAGCTAGTGTGTTATGTATAGGTCATGATATGAATTTTATACACAAGTGCAAAAAAAAACTACAAGTTTAGAAAACTCCTGTCTACTTGTTTAAGAAAGAACTTCATTATACTAAGCTTATGCCTATCAAGTGCTTGATACACAGAGCCACTCATTTCCACATGCAACGCATTCACGTCGCATCTGACCTACTAACGAGGAACTTACAATTGTTCGCACCCACAGGAAAACCCGTTGTTAGCAACTACATTTTTAAATAACACTTACCTTCGCAAAGTTAGCTTACTTCAGCACTCCTGCGAGACGCGGAACCAGATCGTAGCCGTGTCAAGTCTCAGTCGTTAATGAGTAATCTCTTCATCACGAAACTGGAAATTTCCCTTCCGTTGTAAGCCTCATCCAACTTTTTCGGAAACTCTTGAACTTTGAAACTCTCATGAGTAACTACAGATGTCTTAAATAACGAAGTGAGCAGCTCGCTCAAACTTCGCGGAGAAGACTGAATTTGTGTGCAGTTTGGAAGTTTTTAAGTGCAACATTAAGTTGGTTGGAGTTTTGCTTGTTTATGGAAAGCGCACGGAAATAATTGCATCACAGTTTTTGACACCTTTAAATATTTTTCTGAGATGTCTAAAAGACACAAACATGCACGAGGTGCATACTAACACAAGCCGTTTTAATCAACTTTACATTGACTGGCCTGTTGGTCTAGTGGGTCGTGACCGTGACTACCAAGCGGGAGGTGGTGGGTTCGATTCCAACCCAGGGCTAATCTTTGTGTGATAAGCACGATTATTTTTTCTATGTATGCAAATTTTCTATATTAAGTATGTAGTTATAAATATATCTAGTATCTTTATCAGTTGCCTGGTTGCCATAATACAGGCTCTGCCTAATTTGGGATCAGATAAATTTGTGTGAGATGTCCCAAGATATTCTTTTATTATTCTGCCCAATTGTAAAATCCTATATTTATCATTGGATAAGGCGCGTTAGAACTAAGCGCTTGTTCCAGCGCAAGATCAGTAAGCAAGTGGTTATTAAACTTGCGCCCCCATTTCCCATAAATGATATTGCTGAGATTTTCGATTCTGATAAATTGAATAGTTAGGTAATAAACTTTAGTGAGACGAGTCAACATTGCGTGCGTCTGATTGCTCGGTTAGTGTTTGCCGCGGCCCCTATGCTACACCCACATGTCAGCTTACTGAGCCCTGGGAAAGCATGTACTCTTATCGTAATTACATCCAATCACGAACATGCTTTTATCATTCATTAGTATACGATTGTTATCAAGTAAGAGAGGTTTTCAAATGGCCCACTGGACCAATGACTATAAATATGGCTTTATCATTTTCAGCCATGATCGTCCCACTGCAGGGCCAAGGACTCCCTTTCTTTCTTCCAAACGTCGCTTCACATAAGTAAAAAAAAAAACAGAGGTGCAAATTAGGTCACGTGTCTTCTCTAACGATTGAATAAATACTGCTGTTGACCAATTTTAACATCCCAATATCGGGAAACGCAGTATTTCTTGGTGGTATCACCGAGGAATTAATAAGAATTTCACAAAAAATCCCTCCATTACACCTAGGCAAATAGGTCAACTTATTTTACGAAGTATTCCTGTTTCGGCACCAATTTTTTCAGCACGGATCGGTTCAGCACCTACACTGGAAAAAAAATATTAAATTTTATTCCTTTCTTTTTTTTTGGGAAGAGGCCTGTGCCCAGCAGTGGGACGTTATAGGCCGGTATTATTGTTATTATTACTATTATTATTCCTTTTTCGGCACCTACGGCAGTTTCTAGTGACGGGTGTATATTTTTTCACAAAATTCTTAAGTAATACTTATAGATCAAAATCTGTTATTAACTTTCATTAATTAAGAAATATATAATTATATACGCTATCAGGAAAATGCAGCAGGGACTATAGAAGAGAAACTTACTAGGATTACAATCGATGACCAATCAATCTTCCGTACTCAAGAGTACCATATGTTTCAATGACCCTCCAACAAGCGACCCTCCAGCTGATATAGTCACAGTATTATTATGATTCAATTCACTAAATAATAATATACCGTATAAAAGAGTTCCTTTGTCGCGTCGGCGATTATCCGCGACTACAATATGCGCCCCAATTACATCATGAGTGATTGACATCGCCTTACATCGTTACAATGTACCTATTTATATGTATAGGTGATGAAAAGGGAGATTCAATCATTTCGTTACGCTTTGTATGAACATTCGTGAGATGATTATTGACAGATAATATTTTCTGTGTGTTTTATATTCGTCCAAAAAAGCGTATCCGATTTGTGGTCACTTGCTTCAAAACAAAATTTGAGGATCGCTCTCGTCGAGTGTCGTGGTCGAAGCCCACTACTAATACTAATTGGCATTTTACCTACCTACTACTCCCTACCTACTCTTTCATTGTTAAATTTGAGGATTGTTCTGGTCGTGTGCCTTGATCGAACCCCCAGTAATACGCATTTTATACAGTCCCTCTGTGCCAAGTATGGAAAGAAGAAAAATAAATACTACACCCTAAATAATAGTAAATAACTCGTTATTCTGAATTGTTTATGTTTCTTTATGTTATTATAATACCTATGTCCCTCAATTCAGTGTGCCTCTTGGCAAAAGCCTGCTCTAGCTCTTTCCAATGGTTTCTGTCACGAGCCACTTTCCTCCAATAGAGGCCAGCCGTTTGTTTGAGCTCATATTCCCATCTTCTGTTTCCCCTTGTTGCGTTTACTGTACCACTATAATTATACATGTCAAAGTATGTGTCGATAGGTGGACGTTTGTTACGCTACCGCATATAAACTGCTGAAAAGATGGACAAGCAATTTTACCCGGATAAAGACAAATATGCAATATTGTCGGAGACATCTTCAAATGTGTAATTTACTCTAAGTGTGATTATAAAGAATGTTTAGTTTTTACTATAGTATCAAGGAATTATGAAAACTAACGTAAATTATGTACTTTAAAATAGAGGCTGTTAATATCAAAGTGGTTTACTGATGTGCGGTTAACTTCACTTTGTGTGGGTGGCACCCGCCGGCATTGTTTTATTTATACCAAAATATATAATTCCCTTTGAACCTTAGTACTAATGTTGGCACGGGGTTGGCGTAGGTCCACAGAGTAAATAACTCACAGACGCAAAGATTCATACATCCACACATTAATAGATACACTTTTAAAGGTGCAGCTGTGTGCGTGCGAAGTTGCAGGCGTTCGCGCGTCTTTTGTTTTTCTCGGTAGAAATTATCCGCCTAAACTCATAGATACATGCGCTTCGACTCTGTGAAAGTTTGAGACACGACAATTAGCCCATTTACTAAACATTTTTGGAATCACAGCGCTTGAATTGGAATTTGACACTGAACTGGCTCTCAGAATGCGAGTGTTGCACGTGTACCCCGAGTACTCAAAATCAGCACAACTTGACGCTTTTATTTATGCTCCAAAGAGGGAGACAGAATGACACTTAACGTTGACTTCAATTGAGTGATGTTTAAGGATGGCCGGTAGTATGTACCTATTGCAATTGTAATGATGAGCTTGGTGGTACAAAAATGAAAGATGTTTACACTGTATTATAATCGTATAATGGCTATTGTAAGCTACATTAGGAACGAGGCAGGAGCGCCATACGCTACAGTGGCGCTTTGTACAAAGCTTTGCCTCTGTCGTGTAATTACTCTGTGGTCGGACGCAAGACAAGTCTGTTGTTCTATAACCATTGTTATTGTTTTAACGTTCTTGTTATGTTTAAGTTAAACGAAATTATTGTTGGATTGTTTGCCGCGATTAATGTTGGTTTTTGATGTTGTTAGGTGGGGTGTTAAGGGTAAGTAGGGGGTGGTAAATGTATAGGTACTCCTTGGATCATTATTATAGGAAGTGACGAGTAATTATAACTCCGGCGTTCTAGGTGTGTGAACAGAATTGATTTGTTTTTTCTTTCTTTTAGGTAGGTAGGAATGTAATATGCGTTTTTTTAGCTTTAGACTCCACGTAAGGCCGAGTGTTATACTTGCAAGTATAATAAAACCGGCCTTTAACGTCCCACAGCTGGGCACAGGCCTCTTCCCATATAGAGAAGAGATGAGCATTGATCACCACGCTTGCTCATTTCAAGTTGGCGATTTCAGATTCCAATACTTTGAAAATCCAGGTTTCCTCACGATGTTTTCCTTCACTGTTTATCAATGATGTCTTAGAATGATTAAAAAAGTACATATAACTTTGAAAAAGTCACATTGGTACTTGCCTGGGTTCGAACCTGCAACCATGTGCATGCGAATCCGGTCATTGAACCGCTAGGCCACCACGAGTGGCTTTGCAAGTAGCTTTGAAAAAATAGATTTAATATCTGGGGCCTTATACACCTATTCCAAGCTGATTACGTATAGGGTTAAGAGAGCTGTTATCTTAGCATACTAATTATAATGTTTAGAATGTAACTTATGTACCTACATTTGCACACGTTTAATAGGTGAAAATATGCTGTGGCCAAATAATACTATGTAACGCCTTATTGTACCATATTTTCAGCAAAAAATTAAGAATTTATTATTATTATTTATCTCTTTCGACTTACTATACTTATACATATTGTCCGGTGACTCACAGATAACAAAAAAGATTTGGCGGCCCGGGGTGTTGAACTATAATGCATTATGCAGTCTGCCCGTGACTATGACACCTGCGAAGGTGTTGAAACGTCGGGAACTAAAATCAAAATAAACCGCGATAGAATCCGTTTAAAGTAGTTTAATTTCAATGTCTAATATTCGCGTAAACCTCAGAAAACAATATACATATAATGCGTTATACCAATTTATGTTTAGTTTGGACTGTGAGGCGAGTTGAGATTTCGATCTCCAAAGCGCTCATTAAGATTCATAATAGTCTTAATCTGTAAATGAAACTTGACACAAAGAAAAATAAAATTATTGCCTAAGGAATAAAATAACTTTTTAAATGAAATAAATTACATAACTTGTTTTATCACTTTATGAACATATTTCAGTGAATCGAGCTCCGATTACTGTTTGAAGCCACAATGCGAAGATAAGAGAATCAATTGTCGTTGCGGCAACAAAAGGGTTTAACAACTTTAGCTGAGATCATCCGACGAATTATAATGAAATGGAAAAAGTTTGGCACGAGTATTAGAATGCAAAGGACTGTGGAGTCGAATTCGTAAATTGTTTTTCATGTCTTTAGGATAAATAAGCTTATATTTCTAGAATGTTTTTCAGACTAGTAATTATATAATTAGATTACTAAGAGTTATGCTCGTTTAAAATTGAAATATGAAAAATTAATTACTTAAAATATACTTACTTTAGTTACATGTATTATGTATGTTATATACCTAGTAAAGTCTTAAAATATTTATTATTAAGCCAAAAAAGGTAATTAGGCACATGAAAAATTATCGTCTGCCTTTCGCATTATTAAATGACGATTTTTTTTAACAAAATTCCTACATGTTCTGTTTAAGATAAGTAAATAAAAATTCTCCTTAAAAAGTTATAAGACGCATAAATACCAAAGTTATACATTTCTAAAAACATACATATTATAGATAAATAACACCCAGACAGAACAAATGATCGTGCTCATCACACAAAGATTTGTTCTGGGTGGGAATCGAACCCACGACCTCTGGTTTAGCAGTCAGGGTCACTAATCGCTAGACCAACAGGCCCGTCATTAACCTCGGGGCAGAGAATCGTGACGTCATATAACCACATAAGCGCCTCTTCACCTGTCAACAACACTGCTCTAAGGAAACTAAGATATGTTGCTAGTTGTGGTTATAGACTATACCAATATACAAGCACACTTGATTTACATAATGTATTACACACATACACACAGTTAAACAGTTTATAATACGTCATTAATTTTGAATTAATAAACACACCTGGCACATTTTAATAAATAAGTACACGAATAAATTATTTATTAAAACAAAAATATACAATAATGACGTAACTAATTATGGAATTGCAAAACAATAATCCTATAGAACAATGTATTAATATTAGACACAAAGCTTCACCAAATTCATAAACTGATAATATTCGAATAATAACCAATATTCAGTTAATAAAATTGTAGTAACATATTCCACTCGTCAGCTCATAAGGCCCTAATAATAAATCTCCTACAAATTTCGACAGTATGAGGTTGAACGCACTTTAGTATAATGTAGCCGTCTGTTCATACTGTATTTGTATCTAATTTACAATTAAGAGGGAAATTGACGAGGATACACAATCATATCTTGACCCCTCTCACGCACTAATTCTGTTTGACCTACCGATCAGATTCCATTGGTTCGGTGAAATAGACTTAGTAAAGCCGGTTCAGTACAATTTCTTAATGCCCGACCTTACCTTTCGCAGCTATTATGGGCTTCGGAATGGCCTCTATAAAAAAACATTAAAACAAAGAATGGTGAGGTGTGATTCGGAAAGTAAATCACAAAGCCTTTTTGTTTTTAATAACAAGGAAAACTTCGAATTTATATAGGTAACTAGTTACTTCCATACTAATATTATAAAGAAGAAAGTTTGTATTGAAATAAAACTACTTTTGAACTGATTCTATCGCGGTTTATTTTGATTTAATTTCCCGACGTTTCGACGCCTTTGCGTCATGATCACGTCAGGATCACCAACTGAGGTGGTATTTCTCTTGACATAGAATGTTGCTCGTTTTACCTTCATTTATATTTATTTTTGTTTGCGTTCCGACCTACGCAAGAGTTAACACAATTAATACAGGGAAGTTTAAGACGATAGCTTTAAATTCAAATTGGTAAGATCTGAACCGATTTTTATAAATTTTTACTAATGCAATTAGAACGGTGTGTAAGCCAAATCATACTATTATCTTTCAAACTAGAAAAAACCTTACGTAAATGAGAACAGTCCTTTCGATTAACGATGCTACACACGAAAGCGTCAAGCGACACCTATTTTTCACGATTTTAAAAATCACTCTGTACAATCTTAGGTTCCACCAATCACTTAGACTAATCGAACAACACTTTGTATACATTTCACAGAACTCGAGAACTTTTCATCCAATTTGAAGATTTTGATGAGTATACCTTTTAGGGTCGTTCTCAAAAAAGTGGCACCGTAACCTGTCGGGCCGTTTTTAGACTATAAGTGTATTTTTTTTAAGGTGACTTATCTATTTCTTCACATTAATATACAAAAAGAGACTTTTTACGTGGAGGCCGAGTAAAATTAAGAAGTTTAAAGTCATACAGTTACTAAAAAATAATATTGTAATGTCGTTTTCTCAGTAACTTGTCGTGTCCAAACACGATATGTCTGACTTTGAGGTGAAATAAAAAAATATATACTATAAATAAGCGTTCAAATAAAATCAAATACAGTTCTTTATATCATTGTTATAAGGTGATTTAAACTATAAGCTCTGAATGTTAATAGTTTTAAAGATATCCGTGTTTAAATTGTGTCCAGAGAATTTTTCTCCACAATCTGCCGTTGCACACTACCGTCCATTACCCGATCACTATTATGTTTGCAACACCTCACCCCCGTGCAGATTGAGCCGACACTATCTGGCTAACCACTGTCAAAGAAAGACGCGATGAATATTGCGCAGTTTTCTTAGGAATTACATCGAGATATCACAATCGGATTTTGTAACGGGTATGTTGTCTACAACCTGACCTATTTTTTTTTGTTTGTGTGTAAACTGCTTCGTTATGTTTTGTCTTAAAATGTGTCAATAGGTAACTATATATGATTCTGTAAATTATATTTTAAACAGCCTAACCGTTTTGTTGTTATTGGATTTTTACTTAGGTTTTTTCATTAACCAGACTCTCTTTACCCTGTTGAAAATGCACAGGTTAAAGATATTGTTAACAGGTTAAAGATATTTTACCTATATATTTTTTGTCAAATGCATTTTTTTTAAGAATAATCGAAAGAATTAGGTATGAAATACTTAGTATATCTACTACATGTTTACGTTAACAGTAAAAAAGTTAAATTAGGTTATATATATTGCTATTTGGATACCTTTTAGCTATTTATTCATTTATAAATTTACTTGCTTCTACCCGAGACTTCGTCTACATGGACTTCAGAATTGGGTCCAAAAATAAATGAAAAATGTGAAAGTAATAAAATATAGAATAACGTGTTCACCCGTGTTGCGCTGTAATAGAGAAAAATACCAAATTTCAAAGCTGTCTGCCCAGAGCTTTGCTCGTAAACAATTTTCGATTTTCCCTCGGGAACTAATTAAGGAATCGGGATAAAAGGTAGCCTATATTCTTTTCCATGTCAAAGGCTACTTGCATGCCAAATTTCATCCAAATCCGATCAGCCGTTTTTGCGTGATTGAGTTACAAACATCCAAACATCTAAACATCCAAACGTTCACACTTTCACATTTATAATATTAGTAGGAAGTAGGATTATGGTTACGGTTTGACCTATTTTGTAAGTCTGGCAGCCGAAGTCAACATGGCTTGGGATAAGACTAGAGTGCTAGACAGAAGAAGAAGTAGTAAGTGTTCTAATAGATCTACACCATTTTCAGCTCTGTCTGAAATAGAATTACCTCCGGAACTCCAAAGAAGTACTTCTTGGAAAATATATTAGATGAAGGGCCTGCGATTAATCGCCTCGTTGAATTCATTTCAAATTCATAATCATAATCATTTATTACGATTATTATGTGATTGATTATTTTTGTGTGATTGGCTTAGGAACTCTATTCATACAAGATCCAAAATATTATTATTATAATTTAAAAGCTGACAATATGTAATAGCAATATAGTAAGTATATAGCTATTACATATTGTCAGCTGATTGTTACAGACTGATTAAAAGTTCATTAATTAGATTATAAGACGAAGGTTTTCCTTTTAATTTTTTTTTTTTTTTTTTCGTTATAGAAGCTGTTATTTTCTATCAGAACTGTTATTGTTTGCAGTTAATTAAATAATAAACATTGATTTTGCATGATTACACTGTTTTTTTGTTTCTTTCTCTATAATTTGGTAATGTTTTCTCATAAACCTGTACAATGCCTCTTTAACCTGTGAGGCAATATTTTTAAAAGGCTGTATCTCATTCAATTTTCTGTAAATCTGCTTCCCTTTCATCAATTCAACCTAATACAAACGCTGCCAATCGATTTCTGTAAAAAAAACTCAATATTTGAAACATTTTTAAAAATTGATAAATTAAATCGATCGGTGCCACTTTTTTGAGAACGACCCTTTAATACAGTGAATGAAAAGTTGAGAATTTTGTTTGATTTGTATGAATGTTACTCAATCTTCTTGAAAAGGCGGCGGATGAGAATGAAAAGGAAGTTATAATATGGAATGTAGGGCAATGTAGGACGGTGTTGTTGGTTGCAAATAAGTGCGATTATTAATAGGAATGAAGAAAATATTTTAGTTTACAAATGAAATGAAATGATTTATTACTGCAAGAAGGATACTATTAATATTATCACTTTTACTTGGAACAACTTTTTTTTTTTTAGAAAGATTAGTTGAAAACTATTAAAAACTGTATGCCGAAACTGGATATTAGAGTAGTTAAGAATATGACTTCATTTTAAAGAAAGTAAAGAGATTTGTTTCGAACGCGCTAATCCCCCAAAATACCGGTCGGATGTGAAAAAAAAACTTGGTTTTTGATAGCCCAATTCTCAAGAAAAGTAATATTATATATGTAGGTATACATGTAGGCTGCACATGATAATATATATTATCATTTGACTTCACTTTACTTAACTTCAGAGAAAAACAAGGTTAGTTAAACCGAAGTGCATAAACCCTGTCTTTTTAATCCTGGACATCCTATCTAAATCCTAGACTAAATTTACAAGTGCAAATGTCGAAACTGAAGTAAAAAAAAAAATTAAAGCTATTGGAATCTGTAGCGTATTAATAAATAAATACCCACACGCTCACTGGTGGGGTAGTGGTGGGGGTGCAGTCAGTCATCGGGCTGACTGCACACTCTCTGCTGGTCCGCCGTGCGGGTGAGACGTGCGCGTGAAATATAAGCTGTGTTGTTTCATTTAGTTACCACGTACCTAATACACTAATAGTGATCTGTGCAAATATATACTATATTTGTGTTCTGTACAGAATCTATGTCACTTTGGTAATACTTGTCAATTTAGTCTCTAGGATTAAAAAAACAGACTATAGTTTATATTATAAACAATGCACTTCGGTTAAATAACATTATATTATAATATATAGTACATGAATAGTAAAGAAATCAGTCTATTTTTTTACGCAAAAGTCGATACAGCCGTAAACACATTATCCGTGTACCCTTCAAACCACAGACTCACAAACTTCTCGAGCCTCCGACTTGGCAAAGTTCCGCGATGAATATTTCATGCCGAGTCTATCCGTGCTTAGGTCTTTCCGGTATGTTAATTGGGGCTTTTGATGTGAATCCATCGGCGCTCGTAATATTGCTTGATGAATAACTCGTCACTAACTTTGGCTTACTTTTGAAACTGATTTAACGTTCTCTGACCTTTTAGGTAAAAAGGTAATACCAAAGTTGTAAGGATTGGTCATTACGAAGTTGGACTATGTTTATCTTTGTAATTATTAAAGTAAGCAATATTTTGTGTGTATTCAAACGTTTATGAATTACTCACACATTGGACTTTTGATCATGTGGTTGCCGATATGAATCCCAACCATTGCACTACCGACGTCAATCCACTCGTAACACAAGCATTTGACTGCACGGATAGCCGAGTGGTATAGTTCACCACGCTAATTTCTATTTTGCGCGACGTGCTGCGGGTTCGATCCCCGCATGGGTCAAGTGTATGATCCACAAATGCTTGTTCCGAGTCTGGGTTCCCTTACGCATGTGATTTAAATGTGCGTAAAACTCCCGCGACACAAGGGTCAAATTAAAAAAACCGGCCAAGTGCGAGTCAGACTCGCGCACCGAGGGTTCCGTACAAACCTGTAGGTATATAAGTAAAAGTTATGGTATTTTTATTGCTAAATGAAATGTAGTAAGTTTAAAATTATTAAAAATATTTTTATTATATGATATAACTAAAAATGTATACTTTTCGCAATTTTTCCTATATCTCTGCTATAAGACGTTGCTTCATACCAAATTTCAAGATTCTGAGTTCACGGGAAGTACCCTGTAGGTTTTGATTCCCTTGCGAGTGTCGAAAATTTGCGGCATAAACGGGAGTATCTTTTGATCGCGTTGACTTAGAAGTTTGATTTTTTCACAGCTCCAAGAGACCATAGACTTGAGTATTTGATATGAATTTCAGCTTGATACCTCCACGCGTTCCTGAGAAAAAAGGTCTTGACAGACAGACAGACAGACAGACGGACAACAAAGTGATCCTATAAGGGTTCCGTTTTTACCTTTTGAGGTATGGAACCCTAAAAAGCGAGAGTCGTCTTAAAAAAATTGCTTATCATGACGGATTAGGAAGAATACTTGTAATGTGCGATCCAAGTGCGATTCTATAAAAATATTTAAAAATATTTTTATAGAATTGTAGGTAGGTACTTATTAATTTGTATAATGAAGATTATTTATGTAAACTTGTTTCGGTGTACAATAAAGAGTTATTATTATTATTATTATTATTATTATTATTCTGGTCTCAAAATTAGAACACTCCAGTCTAATGGAGGAGGCTTCCTGCAACTTCACTTAACGAAGCAACTAAACTAATCTAATTGCATCGTTTGAGTTCACTTCCTAGATTTCGTGTTAACATAGCTTGGTTCACACAAGGCTTTGACTAATGTATTGATGTTCGTAGTGCAAATATACCGAACATGAGACCTCGATCATTAAACTAGTATCGCGAGTTAAAATTTGGTCTATACTAAGGGCGCATTTCACAAGTGCGTATGACCGCGATCAGTTCAAACTTATATCGATGCTCGCGTTTGATTGAGTTTAATAAGCTCTACAGTTCATTATCTTAAATTGAATGCAGCAAAACCCACTGAAACAATAATAATCTACTAATATGAAAAAAAACTAAAAACTAAATATTATCTGGTTGTGTTTTAGGCCGGACATATCAGATTAAAAAACTATCGAAAAGAAAAGACGAAGATATATTACAAGCTGAGTAGCTGTTTCCCGCAGCTCCGACCGCGGTCTCAATTTCTTTTTTGGCAAATAAACTTATAGCCTTTGTCACCCGATGACAGTGTAGCTGTCCAACAATGAAAGAATTCTTCAAATCGGTTCAGTAGATTCAAAGCCTGTATTCAATGCAAACAAACAAACAATCAAATCTTTCCCTAATCTTTCGTTCGATCTAATCCCGGGGTAAACTTTGTTTCTGGGAACGCAGTTAATGGCGAAATTGTCCCTAATATACCAGGCGCACAGAAGTAGGAGAAGCTATTAATACTCAGTAAGAGTTCTCTGCGTGAAGTTTGTATGCATTCTAATAATTACATTTAATTGGTGTTCCTTTGAGCTGTTATTAAGTGGAAATAAGCCATTATTATGACCGACGCTGACTGGGACGGCAAAGCAAGGAATTTAAAATTCTACCAATGGACTGTATACAAACCTATCAGTATAGAAACACGAAATAAATTTTAATTTTTAGCTCAGTCTGGCGTTGGCTATAAGAGTGCTTAGCAAGTTTTTTTGACGTTTAAAAGATCATTGTTTTTATGACGTTTGACTCCCAGATTTGTTTAGAGCTTGGAGTGGGCCAATCATAACGTCTTATAACTGACTAGGCACACGGTGTACGTAATCGATATCGATGTGGAATGCCCAGGGTAACTGATTCTCGGAACTAAAGTTAACTACTAGTTCCCCGAAATGATAAAGCCTTGGTGATTGGGTGAATAAATCTTGTTAGAATGCTCTTACTTTCCATTTTCGGAACCATTTAAAAAAAAACATTTATTTGCTACACACATATTAAGACACAAAAAAAAAACAAAATACTTAAAAATAGAAAAAATAAATGTAACCGAAGAATAGGTATAATATGAAATGTTTTATTTTTAAATATTTGAAATAAGTTTATGTAATGGTAATGTACAATATTGTACATCATATATTTTTTTTAGTTTTATCATACTCTTATTTTAGAAGTGACGGGGAGGAGCATAAGCTTACCACTTCGGAAGTGTCTCTCGCTAACTATTCAGTTTAGAAAAATGATATTAGAAACTTCAATATCATTTTCGACGACCTATCCATCGATATCCCACATATTGTATGTTGATCAATTCTCTAGTAGCATAGGTACTGGCTCTGCCTGGTATCGAAAAAGACGGCTGCATGAGAAAAAATAATTGCCGTAGGTACTATTTTTTAAACAATCACATTGTAACTACGCAGAGTTGTATCTGTAATCTTGTGCATACGAATCCGACCATAGAACTGCTAAGCTATTGAGACACGTGCTCTCCTGTTATTTAATATCATTGTTGATCGTTTAAAATGTGCAGCGTGCACACATTATTGGGTTCAATGACTTTTGCATGCGAATCAAACGACACTATGCTATTTTTAATATTGAATATTTACTATGAGTTTATAATCCGGCTTGGTCTGCGTATTAATTTATAATATCGATACATAGACCAAACACCTCCAGGAAAAAAGTTCATTTGAATACTTACAGAATATTTACATTTGAAAAATACTGAATAAACGACCTCTTTTTTAATTCTTTTAAAACAACTTCCTTATCGCGTAAAATATAGATCATATTCTTTATCGAAAAATAGGCTATATAACACTGAAATTAATTCAAATCGGACCCGGCCTCGGATCGGGCCTTTTAGTATATAGCCTATAGCAAATATGAAACTTACTATTTCTTTGCTTTGAAGTCAACATCATCATTACCTTTAGACTAGTAAACATTTTTACAAAAACATTATTAACAACAAACAAAGCTACAAATATTTGATGTAACTCATAATTGTAATTTGATAAACGATCAAATATCACCAATCCTTAGACGAACACGCTTACATTACACATTGCATTTTTATGTGTCACTTATTTGTCAGAACCTCACAGAACGGCCATCAAGCATTTTACAAGTAAGGTAAACTCCTCCGAGCTGCTGTCATAACTACAGTGACATTCAACAAAACAACGAGAAATAAATAAAAATGTTAGTTTAATATTTTTAAGCGTATTTTATATTTTTAAATAAGTTTTTCGTATTTATCGCTGTCTTTTTCAACATATTCATTACGTTATAAAAATAATAGATTATTTTTTTATTTATAGTCGTGCGGAATTTTGTGTTTTTAAGTGTACTGCGATTCCTTTTGATACGGACACAAAGCCGAAGTTATACATTGAAATGTGTGGTACATATTAGTTTTAAAATCGACGTGTTTTTGGTGTAGTTCATGATAATTATTGCTAAGTGCAGTAACTGCATGTGTGTGTGGTATGATGATAGTGAGTGCTTTTTACATCGGAATGTTTACCACGTACTGTTTGGCCGGTCCGATATAGGCGTGGCTCACGTGGCCACCGCCGTGGCGACCACATGCTGAAAGTTGTCGAGCACCCTGAACTAAAACAATGGGACCTTCTACTAGTCAAGGTAACTAGACCACTTTTTATCTGAGTTTACCAAAGGTTCGGTAAGAAACCTTTGTAAATTTTTCGACGCGTAGTTTTATTAATAAAATAATATATTAAATATTTATTTCATACAAAAAAGTCCATAGGAAAGGTCGTAAGTAACAATAATTTTGCTAATTACTAATTTTAATATAGATATCTACAGTAGTATTATAAAGAGGAAAGGTTTGTATTTTTGTGTGTGAGTATGTTTGTAATGAATAAACTCAAAAACTACTGTGAAGATTTATCTATAAGAAAGCTACATTCACCGTGAGTAACATAGGCAATATATTTTACTAAAAAATTTAGTACCGCGGGTGGAGTCGCGGGGAACAGCCAGTAATAGTAGTAGGTATGCTAAATAAAAATAGACACACCGTTTACGTCTACTTAGTAATTTCACCGGTTTCACAACACATGGAGTTCAGTGTACCTACTGTATATCTCGCCAATCATCTGCAGCCATTATATACTTATGGTATTATATATACTCAAAATATCGTTTTGCCTTCGGGCCCTAACACGGCCTGTGCGTGTCGTTAGAAACAGCCACTGCCATAGGCAACCAAGTTAGAACCTAAAACAAAACGTTAGAACGAAGATATTTTGACGAGTTGATTCAATAAAATGACACGAGAAAATTCTATCGTAGCGCGCAAGCTAGCCCTGTTGGACGCTTCCGACTCCCCCGTACTCGTCGCACCACCGACGCAACTTTTTTACGCATAATCGCGTAAAAGTCGTTTACGCTGGCGTCAGTAATCATACACTGCTGATAAAGCATTCAACAAAGCTTGTAATTAATTTTGGTGTTACGAATGAGTATAATGCGATAGGTAGGTCTGTATAATAATCCTGAATTCTATTTAACATTTTTTGCGAGACTTGTTGTAGACTTAAATAATCTCCGTAAGCTGATTTCAGTGTAGAAACGTAATTACCTTTTCGGATCGTACTTGAGAAGCTTATTATTCTGAGATAAATAATTATCGTAATTTTGTTGAATAATTGGAATATAATATTGCTTGAATAAATTTATAACAATCATGATGGAAATTAATTGTAGTATTATTTATGATACCTTTTTTTTTTTTTTTTTTTTTTGACGCTGGGAAAAAATGCATTACGCATACCCCCCCATATAGGGGAATGGGGGGGTTATGTGGGACTCCACGGGCTGACCCGGTATACCCACTAAAACAACCCAGCGGCATTCCCGCATCGTCTGAGTGGAGGAGGACTGGGAAACCGGCGCAGCCTTTACGTCCAGTCCACCTCCGACGAAATTCCGCCTTCACGGCGGGCCCTTCACGCCATCCCCGTGGGGGGAGGGCTGGGAATACCCGGCAAGGGTGGTGTAGAGTGCAACGCGGGTGAGGGCGCCCCCACGCCTGTCACCCGCCTATCACCACCATGAGAAGGGAGAAGATTACGACCTCTTCGACCTCTCCTTCGTCTTCGGAGCGGCGCAGCGAGAGGGTCGTCCTCCCGCACGCGCTCCGCCGCCTCCTTTCGCGAAATGACGTTTTCGCAAAAGGAAGCGACCGCTGCCCAGGCCTCCTCACTCTCCAGCATGGAGCTGACAACGCCAGGGAGCGAGAGGTCTTGCCCGATTTCCGCAGTCAGGCCGCGGCGTGGGTCAGACCAAGCTGGGCAGACCTCGAGGGTGTGCTGTGCTGTGTCCTCCGCCGCGCCGCAGTCATGGCAGGCCGGAGTCTCCTCCCTCCCGATCCTGTGCAGGTAAGATCCAAAGCAGCCGTGACCTGACAACACCTGCACAAGACGGAACGAGAGGAAGCCGTGTGGCCGCTCGAGCCAGTCCTGCAGGTTTGGACCGATCGCGTCTAAAGTTCGTCGGCCAAAGGTGGCGGTGGCGAGGTCCTCCGTCCAATGGACGACGATTGCGTCCCTCGCCTCCCGCCGCACGGCCTCCCGCTCCGCCGCGATGGGGCGCTCCCCGAGCGCTTTCCGACGCGCCGTCCACTCGTATACTCTGGCGAGCACCCACGCCTCCAACTCCCAGGGAGGTGTGCCAGCCAGAGCACATGCCGCCGAAAAGCCCACCGAGCGGTAGGCCCTCGTCACCCGAAGTGCAATGGCCCTTTGGGGCCTGTGGATCGCGGTCGCGTTCTCTCTCCTGTGAAGGGAGTCCGCCCAGATGGGATTATTTATGATACCTAATAAATTCTTGTGTTGAATTTTGATTATATAATTATGATATTTTGCAATAATCTTAAACTTTTGCTATCTTTCGTTGTTGTCACATATATCTTATCTTCTTAATATATAGGTATATAATTACGCGTCACGTTGTTTGTCCGGGATGGACTCCTAAACTACCAAACCGATTTAAATCAAATTTGCTCACTGTTTGCAGTTTGTACCAACTTAAAAGATAGGAAAGTCTTACATCACAATTATATAAAAAAATTAAGACCGCAGGCGGAGCTGCGGGAAACAGCTAATGTAATATAAAAAAAAAATCATTGAATACCTACATACAACTATTGTTAAAGAGTAACCTATGGAGTTTCTTGGCAGTTCTTCTCCATATGAAACACTTTGAAACCGCAGAGTCATTTACGTTTTGAAAGTACCCGAAATGGTCTACTCGAAATATAAAGATTTTGATTTTGATTTGTCGTTATTATCTTACACTATGTCACTGTCAGATGTTTAACATAATGTCTGGTTACCATAAAATTAGCTCTACGTAGCTTGGACTGAGATTTGCCGTGTGTGAGTAGTTCTAAGATATGATTAAAACACATGCACACTCCTTCTTTACACATCTTGTGGTGGTTAGTGATTCAATTTTAAATAGGCAGTAGATTAATTTATTAATTTGCGGTCTTGTGCCAAATAAAACTTTTTTTTTTTTTCTAGTCAAGTACGTAATATTTTATAAAAAATCGTCGAACGTCGTCTACCTCTCCGTCAAGGTGACTTAACGGTTTCCCGTAACATTTCAAACCGTACAAACTTATCCAGTCGCTTGCGAAAAGTTAAATTGTGTCGAACTTCCCCAACTTAAAAACAAAATGTAACGCAGAAAAAAGAACGACAGAATTATTCCGTTTTACTTAAGAATATCTAATCCACACCAATATTATAAAGAGGAAAGATGTGTATTTTTGTGTGTATGTTTGTAATGAATACACTCAAAAACTACTGTGCCGATTTCTATAATTCTTTCACCATTAGGAAGCTACATTCACCCTGAGTAACATAGATTATATTTGTACTGCGGGTGGAGTCGCGGCGAACACTTAGGTAGTATCTAATATAATATCTGAATGAATTAATTAATGAAATAAATGCTTTGTTGAAATCGTGTCTAATACGTTTAGACGATCGTAGCGGGCGAGCTCCGGTTTGTGGTATATCTCGTGAATAATCAATTAAAAAAAACAAAATTTTACGAGTACCTATGTCTAATCAGTAATCGAAGTATAAACCAATAGCTTCTATTGTGGGTTGATAACTACAAAGTATAACATTTATTCCGTACGAAAAAGGCAAGAACAACAACAAAATACAATTTATTTAGAAGAGCAATTTAGGCAAATAAAACAGAGAAAATAAGTATACATAAAAAATAAGAAAAAAAAAAAACAATTGCGGCGTGTCTCAAGTTTGTGCTGAAGGGTACCCAGCTCAACATGTGTCAGGTTGAAAATATCTTACGCTGATATACAGATATAAGTAAAGAATAGTGGACCTTGTTTTGAGTTAAGATTTACATATTAAGCATTTTCTTACAACAACATAATTCATTAGCTTGGTTATTTGTTTTAGAACGACGGACATTGACTTCGGAATATTTGACTCTTTATCAAGTTTTAAAGATATCAGAGCGAGCGAAGCCTTGTAAACTATAAATCTCGATAAATACATTTAAAATAACTATGTGGAATCTAATTAATAATCAATCTGTATCTTGTTTTTTTTTTAAATTACTTTCGTAGTAAATAAGTTTAACGCTCAATAAACTCATGATTTATGGAATCTTTGGTAACGTACTAGCCTGGCACTATCTAAGCGAGAGCACAGTAATTTGGTGTGTTTATTAGATGTGTATCTCCAATCTTGAAGTGGTCTGTTGTTGATTGTACTTATTCTAGATGTTTCTCCGCAGGTGGAAGCCGAGGGTGGTGCGCCGTCATCGTCGCCAGCCCTGCCGCTGTGCCCCGCGGGCCGGCCCGATGCCGACGTGCAGCCGCTGCTCACCGAAGGTAAGTCGACCACTTGCTTTTAAATGGACCTAGAGAACATCATCTACGTTCGAAGAAATAATTCTGAAGTAGGAAATTTGTGGATGTCATCACATCCTAACAAAAATATGGTATGGAGCAACGCGAACGCCTAGTTTATAAAAAAAATACAAAAAATAAACACCGACTTCAAAAACACATACCTATAACCACTTAAAAGCGAAAAGTAAACCAAAAAAGGTATTCGATACCGACTTCAATTGGCATGGTCACCGACTTCGACAAAAAATTTACGAAAATTGATACTAAGCTCTTAGAGTATACCTATATCTGACACGTCATGGTGTTCCTAAAGTCTTGCAAAATGAAGTATGGCTAGAGCGTGGTTAAATCTAGATTAATGGCCGCAAAACCATCATTTAAGATGTATATGATCCATTAATTTCGCGCAGCCCACGCACCTAAAAATATGTTCTATTTTAACATCGCCAGCCGACCGTAACACTTGAATATTTTTAGAGAATTCAGCTGAATTTCGTTATTGCATTTTTTTTCGCGAGCTTCTATCTGTGTCTGTTTGTGGAGGGTTTTTCTACGTTTGCGACACAAAAATGACTTGAAAAACCGGACAAGTGATCCTGTAAGGGTTCCGGGACCATAATTAACAATTGTTTCTTATTCCTTATTGAGTAGCTTAATTCACAGAAGCCAACTTACATCCATCTGTGGTTCTGAATTATCTTCTTCTTTTGATGACCTTTAAACTATCTGTCCAACAAATTTCTTTAAGCCTGGTCGTGGTCCTCCATCCTGAGCTGAGAGCCTCACTGAGGCACGCCTGGTAGCAGTTAGCTCCGGTAACTCAGAATCTAGTCTGAATAATACCATTACCACAATGATCCAAACTTGGATTCTTAATAATTCATTTAACTTTTTAAATAATAGTTTGCCTAACTTTTTTTAGGGTTGGACTAATAATTATTATGGAGATATCTACTAACGATAAAATACAAACATGATATAATATAAAATGTTACTGCGATTTTTGATTATATTTGTGGATCAACTTCGCTCTTTACTGAAGTTCCTTAGGAACGAAAAAGTTTGCCTATATTTTTATGATTATCAATTTCGCTAATCATCCACGATAGACTTTTGTAGGACCGATAATCGGGCTGATTTGGATTCTGATAAGATTTCTGACCATTTTGTTTTACCAATTAAAAAGTTGGTGACAAATTGTCTGAACTAGGCGGGAAAAGTTGAATTCAAAATTGAATTATTACATCTATCTAATATATAAAATTCCTGTGTCGCTATGTTTGGTACCAAACTCCTCCGAAACGGGTGGAGCGATATGTGTGAAATTTTTTGTGCATATCAGGTACGCCTGAGAATCCGCTAGCTCCTATTTTTCACACCATAAGTGATAGGGATGGCAATCTCCAGCTTTTTTAATATGGCAGAACGTTTGCTGGGTCAGCTAGTAAAATAAAACATTCTGTATCTACATATCTGAAGCATTGTGAATTACATCATGTTCACGTGATTGCTATCAATCCGCAAGCGATTGCTATTCGTGTAAACAATTCAAACGTTTTATTGTTTTTCTATGTTGGTCTCACTGTGTAGGTATACTTTTTGTATGCGGCAAGTCTTTAGTAGTAAAATCAATGCAAGAAACATAATTATGATAATAGTTACTGAACCAGACTAATTAACGATTGCACAGACAACAATAGAATCCTCTTTGCAAATTACTTTGCTTTTGAAATGGTTTTTTGCTAATCCAATAATCGTTAAAAAGGTTGAGTTTGTATTCCATTTAGAATGTTCTGGTCCTAATATTCCTGGAATATAACGGTTGTCCCGGGTTGACCGTCATCTCTCTGATATTTAATCTTGAAGGCACTACTTTGTTTTAATTATTTTTCGTGTCAGACTTTTTTTGGTAGCACTTAATTTTAATGGCAGCTTAAAACTTTTTTACGGTTGATTTTTGATCCTAATTCACTTGAACAACGGCGGCCAATGAACAATGGATCTGAGATTTAAAAAGTGCGTATTGCTGCTTAAGAATATTTTTCACAAGGACCACGGTAATGTACCCAAAGCTATGTTGGGGTCGGCTTCCAGTCTTACCGGATTTAGCTGAATACCGTATTTTACATGGACTTCCGCAACTCATTGTTACGTAATACAGTATTTCATAGTAATACTGGTTGTCAGAATTGAAATGACTTAACGACTATCAAAGATATGCAGTAACACCGTATGACAGTCTGGACCTGTGCTTTCCGAGGAACGAAAGGGCCTCAATATGTTTATAAATGGTCACCTATCCACTTACCAAACGTAGCCAGCGTGGCTTAAATTTTATTATCGGTCAAACCATACCGGCTTACACTTAGCACGAGCTCCTCCAACTTTACAAGAATAGACCAGTGTACATTCGTTTAAATATTTTTTAAGTCTGCACAGTTTTGTGCCTGACCTACAAAACGTTCTGTCTTGCAGAGGCCGAGTATTATAATAACATGGACTTGACCCTAATGTTCAAACAACTGATATCAATGTCAAAATCAGCTTTTCGTTTGAAAATCGACTTTAAATTGCTTCCGTTACGAGCGGAATCCTCCTCCTCGATCACAATCATAATAAAACCGGTCCATTTTTTTCCTGTCGACATATTTCATACGGTTTTAATATTCGCTGTGGGTCCTCAAATACTGGCGCCCATTAATCACCATTCGAATCGAGGATCACGGAAGACAAATGGCTTGTTGCGCTGCGGACAAGTTGGTCCTGAGGTACGAACAGGTAATTCAGCTGTGAAGATTTCGACATTCATTTGTTCATTTTCATTACCTTCAGACACGTAGAATATGATGAAAGGCACATGAATATACAAATATATTCGCATACGTACTTATCACACTCGATGTCATGAGTTCGAAGTGACGCCATTGTTATTTTGTTGAGATAGAAAAACGACGCAGATATTATAATCAAAATAAGGTACGAATGTTAAATAAAATAATATCAAAGACATTGTTATTGAAAGTAACTAAACAAAAGAATTGAATAATAGACCTTATAAATATGATAATAATTTTTAAAATCGCAAAGAGAACCTAAGTCTTAATTTATTAATATTCTGAGAACAGGTAAGGTCTGTTCATCTATACTTGTCACAAATAGTAAACAAACCGACGTCAATTACAAATCACGATTTTTCTCAAAAATCACACAATGTATGTTACCACAATTAGTTTACAATTCTGAATAGATCACACAAAGTTTCCCATCACTAATTTTATTGACATTTCTTACATACGCCATAATTATTTGTTTACATGTTTGGACAAGTATAGATGAACAGACTATACCTACTAGCTTTAAATATGGATGTACTAGAAATTTAACATGCAGATACCTAGATATTGTTTAAGATTTCTCCTAGCTAATTCTAATGAAAATGAGGTAATAATAATCTATACTAATATTATTCGGCCTGTTACACTTTCACGGTTAAATCTCTAAACAAATTTTGATGATAACTGATATGGGGTAATCTTGGATCCCGAGAAAGGGAACATGATACATTGTGCCGTAATATCCGACACGCACGCTAGCGGAGCCGCGGACAACACCTAGTATTTAATAAACAAGTAAAATAGTCGTCAACTTAAAAAAAATATATTGCATTTGCGACACCTCATACACGGTCATCTGATCCCAAACGAGGCAGAGCCTGTACTATGGTGATCAGACAACAGAAAAACATATATATTTCTAAATACAATCAAAATACAGATAAATGACACCCAAACACAGAACAAATGATCATGCTCCTCACACAAAGGGAATCCTGAGTGGGAATCGGACCCACGATCTCTGGCCTAGCAGACAGGGTTACTAGACCAACAGGCAAGTTAGTAAATAACACTGTTCGTTCACAAAACTTTTTGTAAGTACCAACCGTAAAGTAGTAATTTTTGCCTTGATCACATGTACCGAATAAACGGGCGAGACAGTAAAATGTTTTTCGACTGAGACAGTGATATAGGCGAGTAGCTGCTGTTCACACATGTTTTGAGATTAGTACAGTCATTTCAGTTCTATTGAAGCCCAGTCGCCGAGGCGTGCGTTCAAACCTGCTGAGTGAGCGAGCGACACAGTGCGGGGAAGCGGGGGGGACACTCGGCCTAGTATAGTACGCGTATTGTAAAAAAAAACGCTGGAGAAAGTGGAGGGGATGTGTTTGCGTTTGGGTACACTCGCGCACCAAAGTACTAGGTCTATTGTTTTATTTTAGAACTATCTTAGTAGGTATATTGATTATTGGTAGTTAAATCGGAAAATACTAATACCTCAACCTCATACCACGAAATAGACCCATAAATCGCCTCTGTGCAGTTTGATTGCCAACGTACTTTTTACAATACGTGAACTGAACGTACCTACTGCGTAGGACGGGAGCCGAGCTAATGTCTCGCTACTTCATTCGGTTGAGCGCCCGGCTGACCACTCGGCGCTATGTTTACACGTAGGTACCGAGTACTCGGTCGAGAGCACTGTCGCGCCCGTTTGCTCGGTACGTGTTATCAAGTCATAAGTCTTTTTAAATTGCGAGCTACGACAAGCAGGCAGCTGAAAGATGTTGCATTAGTGGGTACTTTTGATTTGGAAAATTACGCGAGAACGTAACAAGTTTCAACTCGATTTTCGGTTCCCGTGAAAACGTTGTGACGTTTTGTTTTTTATTTGTGTGAAAACTTTGGCGCGTTGTTTAAAGTTTGTTAATCGTTGTTTCTTTGCGATGTTGGTGCAGGTGTAAAGGACTTGTTTACAAATTGAATTGAGCGAAGTTTTTTTTTTAAGATCTGTAACTCAAAAGGATTATACGGAACCCTATAAATAGAATCCATACGCCTAGATGTAACAGTCCCTTAAAGCTGTAAAAAAAAAAAACTTTTAGGTGCAAGTAAAATGGGTACGTTTACGTTTACGGCCGTTTTACCATACGGCCGTTTTTACCGCAAAAAAACGTACATTTCGATACTCTCAAGAGAATCAAAATGTTCTTCCCGTTATTGAGTTGAGTAGAATCAAATTATCTTCTTTAGAAGTTTGAAGTCCGGCAAGAAATATCTTCATAAATACTAAAAGCCTGAAAACTATTTTGTAATTAAATCATAAAAATATTGTTTTTGAACGAAAATCCCTCGGTGGGCGAGTCTGACTTGCACTCCGATTTTTTTACCTGTTAATTCGGTACGGTATTTCATTTTTCGTCCTAAAAATATGGCAAAAGTGAGATTTAGTTATTTCTTATATGAAACGTAGCCTAAGTTATCAGAATTAAAGAAGAATTTAATTAAATTGTAAGCATAATAGGTATTAGGTACCATCTTTTATATTACCCGGATGTTAGACATATTCCTAACCGGCTTCAGGAGGTGTCCCAATTCAACTGAATATTTTTTCTTATGCGTTTGTAACATACAATATATTTAAAACATTACCTGTGATTGATAGGGTAAAGGTAAGTAGGTACCTCAGATGAGGTCCCAGTAAATTTCTTTAAATACGAGTCAGTAGTAGTTTGGTCATAAATAAAAATAATAACTTATTTTATGCGTCGCTTTTGACGCGAATAAATGCATTTTCTTTCTTCCTTTCTTCCAAAAGTTTTTTTTTGTTTATTTATCACCGTTCTGGAATTAAGGTCGCTCTCTGTCAACACAATTACAAATTCAGCTACCTTAATAATATAATTTAGGTCCAACATTGTAAAAGTACTTTAGTATAACATCAGTCCCTAGTTTCCGTGAGAATATTATAACAGATATATCAATGAATTATGTACGACATCTTCTGACGCTGAACGATTTATGGCGAGGTGTGGGCGAGATCCGAACTACCAGAAACTATCGCGGTCGGGACTCGAACGAAGAGTACTCTTCGGCCGCTGTATCTTGGTGCGCCTAAAAAGCAATACAAGATATGGTCGTCTCTTTCTCACTCACCGATTTTGTCAACTTGCATCTCACACAAGCAGTCTTGTATCAGACTCGCCATATAAATACTATTCAGCCGAATTCAACCAGACTAACTAATTATGAGCGTAATTTAAAAATGCTATTTAATTCATCACACAAAAATTTATACATATTCAAATAATTTAAATAGGTACGAGTGGGTTACTGTACAAGCATAAAGACCCGGCTAAACAATGTCGCAAAACGTTTCAGGAATAAAACCCAGCGAATTCTTAGCACTTGTATTGTTATTTAATAATAAAGTAAAAAGGTTATCCATCCTTTGTTAGAACAAATATTTCCATCGTAAAGCGAAAATATTATAGAAATCTAAGGGAAATGTACTAGGATACCATAGAATTGAGGGCCGAGTGTTGTCAATATTATTTTCGCTAACAAAAACTCAAACGCGGCTCAAATGTATTCCCACGTATTTATATCGACATTATACAAAATAAACTTTCCATTAAAGATTCAAACATTATTATTTTGTTAATGTTCCGTTGAACGGTATTTTTCTTTTGTGGCAGAATGTTGAGAATAGTATTGTTACAGTGGTTTCAATAATATGGAATTATTTATACTGTTTTATTTATTATTCATGTCACATTAAAATGTATACAGCATTGTTTTCTAACAGTTATTGTCGTTACGATTTCATAATTTCTTTGTTGTAAAAGGGTTATTTTCCCCCATTCATCCCAAAAATCTTGAGATTTCATATAAGAATATGTTTTGTAACATAACTGTTACATAATTTTATTCAAATACGGTTTATATTGTATTCATATAATAGAGGTATTAGTAAAATTCATTGTCTCGTGCGAACGAGTGGTGGGGGTGTCACTGCCAAACAGTCAGTCGCTACCAGGAGCTGTTGTCGAGCAGACGTGTTGTAGTCACATGACACTTGGAGTGGTAGTGAGCCAGTGAATTATCGATCAGGTAATTGCCCATTTTTTATGCTTATAATTAATTTTAATATTTTAAGAAAGCATAGGGAACTCAGTGATTTTCAAAAAACATCAAATTAAAGGACTTATTTGGGTCAAAAGCGACTTACATAATAAATTGCGTAATGATTTTTTAAGTTGATATTTTAGCACATAAATAAAATTACTAATAATTTATTAAATTTATTTTTAAATATTATTTTGATATGAAAACAAACAACGACTTACTCGATTTCGTCGAGATTTCTGTAGCGCCTCTTCTGAGGTTTACCCAATTGCTGATATTAACGGAAATAATTTTTGTATTTCCGAACCGTAATTTCCGGAGATATCGCGTTACAAACGTGTATTGTTTTATTGCCTTCCAATTGAAGTCGGTTACATATTGATCTTACCAACAGATTAGGTGGTCTCTAAGGACCAAATTGTTTTCAATTCCACTGACATAAGTTAATACGCTACTTTATTTGACGGAACTTAAGTGACGTGGTGATCAATGCTTGTTATTTCCCTATAGGTATGAGAAGAGGCCTGTGCCCACCAGTGGCACATGTTTATAGATCAGTATTACTTTTTAATGTATGATGTCAACTCATTGTCTGTTTAGTGTCGAGTTATCATAGTTTCGTGACATAATAAATTGGAGTTTTAGTACATTAAATTCTAAATCATTAAAGACACTTTTAGTTTGGATTTCTGTAGTTTGGAAACAATTATCTGCGATCAGAAACTAAAAAACAACTACTTAACAATTGATGGCCGAGTTTTCTGTTTGGCTCTTGGGAGTTCTCGAAACACTTTTCCAATATTCGTCCGTTCCTCACGATCCGAAGTGCTTTCGAATATTTAATTGGAAAGTTAATAAAATAGAGATTGAAGTTGGAATGAGACAAATCACTCTCGGGTCCTTACGATTTTAAAGGTGTGCAAGTCGTTTATACTCTGTTTTATGCCGTCGGTCCTTGGATCCGCACTCCAACTCTTCTCGTCTACGTACGTCCGCACTTTGTGTTTGTAAAAACTGCTTATTATGCAAGTCTTAGTGCTGAAGGCTTAATAGTGGACTTTAAAATTCGACGAAAATTGCGAATTATTTGCCGAGCGATTTAAATAATATATTTTTTTGCCCGTTATTTCTTTTTACGGACATACTTGTACTACATTGTAGTTTCTTTTTTTAGAAGTATCTTTCAGTGTTAAATTGAATAATCATGAGTTCTGTATCTGTAGGTATTAGATTTTGTTAGAGATAGTGAACTGCATCCAATGTGCTAGTTTATTATTAGAAGATTCCTTTTTTCAGACCTTGCAGGGAATATTAAATTTTATAGTGCCTGATACAAATCTTACTTGATGCAGATATTACGAAAAAAAAATTGGTTGCCTGTAAAGTCGGTATACGGGCGAAAGTTTTACGTGACAACGACTTTGAGTGGTAAAATAATTTTAATGTAAATATTCATTCGTATAGTAGGAAGAAGGATGAAATAATAGTAACAATTTAAAACATTAATTTATACAAAGAATCTCGCACTGAATTTCATATTAACAAAATTTTATTTTTACCTATACACATACATACGTATTTATATACAAACATTCGGCGGGCCTCTCTCTCGTTCGGTGACTCATCGTAACGTTACCGAGCGTTACACTTTTTCATAAGTGACTCCCAGCCGCAACCTAATTTAAGACGTTGTCACGTCAAAAAAAAGGATACTAGTTTTAAAATAACAACAAATAAAAGTCTAATAATTAGACTTTAATAAACGCTCCTGTATTTATTGAGTCATATCAATTATCAAATTACTCGTGAAAACGTACGAAAATTCTTTGAGCGAAAAGTTTATATTTGTGCTCATTGAAAAATCTCAAAGTTTCGACTCGGAATAAATTATGATATTCCTCACACCTACTGGTTTCGGAATTTCCGAGAAATAATTTGAAATATGTTCAAACAACGAGAGCACGAGGCGAGGCCGGCAAACTTTTCCACAATGTTTAACTCAATAATCTGATCGTTCACTTACACTTCGCTGCGCAAATATTATCATCATAATTAATGCAATCTTATTTAATGGGCCCGCGACGTCGTCCGTGTGGATTATTTATATGTATAGAAGATACATATCAAAGGATTTTCTCTAAAATAGAAGTAGCCTAAGTTACTCCTTATTTAATCAGCTACCTGCCAGTGAAAGTTCTGCCAAAAACGTCCAGCCATTTCAGAGATTAGCGTGAACAAACAAACAGACAGACAGACGGAAATTGAAAAATAATGTTATTGTGGTGTATGTACAGTATATATATTCATATGCATGTAGCAAAAAGCGGTTATTTTAATATTACAAGCAGACACTCCAATTTTATTTATATGTATAGACTAGCTGTTGCTCGCGGCTTCGCACGCGCGTAAAGTTAAGAGTAGTAAGTAGTAAAGGATAGATGGATGTATTCTGTGATTTTCAAAGTAAGGAGCATGAATTATATTTATGATAAAATATTATGGCGTTAAGATAATAATAAGATAATGTGGGAAAATATCACATACATTGAGTTTGGATAAACTTTTAAAATGGTGGCAACTTTTTGGTCAAACAAAACTTGAAAATCATTGACACGAAAAGATGAAGAAGAATCACATTCAATGCTCCGAATTCAAAGAAAGTAAGCTCTTGTGTTATGGAATCAGAAACAACGAAGGTACCACTAACACCCAGACTCGACATAATGTAGAAAAGTGATTTTCTACATCGACCCGTCCGGGGATCGAACCCGGGACCTCAGAGCTGGCGACACCTTGAAAACCGTTGTGAACGCCACTCGAACACGGATGTCATCGTAAAGATATGTTTCAGATGGTCATTTATTTGTATCGAACCAGAAACCCGTATATGAAAGAATTGGCCTTATCTTTAAAAATAAAGTCCACAATATAATACCTTGCAACCCCAATTTAACCATCTTAAGACGTAGATTTCTAAAATCGCTAAAATATGTTTTCATTTATTTCTAACCAAAAACCCTTATACCAAATCTCATGAAACCAAATCTCATCTCTCTCTTTGAAAATGACGAACTTCCTAAAAAAACTTCCAACCACTATTGCACCCCCTTAGAGGGTAGATTTCTAAAATCTCGGAATTAGGTACGTCTTATTTATTTCTAACTCATAATCCTATGAAATTTAATGTGCCTATCTATGAAAACTACACAATTCATATACCTACAAACTTCCATCCCCTATTTTACCCTCTTAGGGGGTAGATTTTCAAAATCGCTGAAATACGTCTTTATTTATTTCTATCGAGAAACACGTATACGAAATTTCATGTGTCTATCTTTAAAAATACTGAACTTCCCCTACAAACTTTCACCTCCTATTTAACTCCCTTAGGGGTTGAATTTCGAAAAATACTGAAACACGTGGTTTTTAATTTTTTACCAGAATGGTAACCACGAATTTTTATGGTTTAAACTACAAAAATAACGTTTTTCCATACAAACTTTCATCCCCTATTTTACCCTCTTTGGGGGTAGATTTTCAAAATCGCTGAAATACGTCTTTATTTATTTCTATCGAGAAACCCGTATACGAAATTTCATGTGTCTATCTTTAAAAATACTGAACTTCCCCTACAAACTTTCACCCCCTATTTAACTCCCTTAGGGGTTGAATTTCGAAAAATACTGAAACACGAGGTTTTTAATTTTTTACCAGAATGGTAACCACGAATTTTTATGGTTTAAACTACAAAAATAACGTTTTTCCATACAAACTTTCATCCCCTATTTAACACCTTTAGGGGTGGAATTTCGAAAAATCCTTCCTTATTCCTTGCCTACATTATAAAGGAAACCTCTGTGCAAAATTTCAGCTTTCTAGGTCCAAGGGTTTGGGCTAGGCGTTGATGAGTCAGTCAGTCAGTCAGTCAGTCAGTCAGTCAGGCCTTCTCTTTTTATTTATATAGATGTTACGGTGCGGTGACTCTGACATGTCTGCTTCCAGACAATTATGAAATAATGTCTCCATTTAGTCTCAGATACATATTAATGAGAGTGTTTCACTCATGTGTAAGTAAGTACCTCGAAAAACAACAATATTTCGAATTCTCGAGTGACATAACCTACATAACACTTCGTTTAAGAACACAAACAGACCCTTACTACTTAAAAAGGTTCCCTAAAAACACGCGCGAAATGAAAACTTCAAAAGAATTCGAAAAGCATTTCCAAATAATCGCTGAGTATTTGAGAACAAACTTACTAATCGAATCTTGCACGGTCACGACCTGGCCGGCTCCTGAAATCTATCCGGCACGCCAAACATTCTTCCAATAGAGGGAAATAATCGTGACAGAGGAAAAATGAATGAACTTTGAACACATTAGGGCACTCAGCCGGAGGGACCGAGTGGAAGTATTTGAATTGCTAATTGGAGTAGCATTGCTAACGGCTGATAGAAAGATTCGGGATCGATGAGCATGGGAGGATCGTTTTAAGAGAATATACGCAGTAATTTTGATAATAGCGATGTAAGTGAGAGCTTTGGTGCATAAGCGCGGCTCGATGAACCAAATCGACCGACGGCGTGCCGCGGCGCGCGGCATCCCCTGCGTGCGTGCCTTGTCGGTGTTAGGTATGGAGTCTGCAACACAAGATTATAGAATTATTTTCAATACATTTTCCGACTACAAAAGGAGTGGATGCCGCGATGACGAGTAATAGAGATGAATGTTAAGAATATACGCATTGTGCTCACCCCATATGAATGCGACAAAGTGTGTAGCAAAAATGTGTTAAGTTTGATTTTTTTACTTCCTCTGTTTGAGCTGTCTGATCAGCCGTACATACATTGTATCAATATCAATATTAAAATGTAAATGATCTAGGAAAGATTTGTATTTTTGTGTGTGTGTATGTTTGTAACGAATAAACTAAAAAATTACTGTGCCGATTTCAAAAATTCTTTCACCATTAGAAAGCTACATTCACCCTGAGTAACATAGGCTACATTTATTACTAAAAAATTAGGTACTGTGGGCGGGGTCGCGGGGAACAGCTAGTAAACAATAAAACAAGTCAGTGCAAGTGATAACGGCGAGCACGTGTAGGCTCGGCAGAGAGGCTCATGAATATGGATAGCACGCGACCGATCAGTTCACCTCCATTGTGAGGCATCACGCAAAACGATACCTACATCAGATGATATAACTATACCTACTTATAAAACAAAGGTTAAGATTTTGGTTGTTTATCAGTCAGGTTTGAACAACAACAAAACTTATTGCGGTTGGTAGCCTTTTTTCAAGAATATGTGAAAAAGTAATGTGTGCGATGCCATTTTTTAATTTGTAATTTTGATGTAAACGACTACGAAGAGTGAAATACCGTGTGGCACGTATAGTTTAAATATTAGTCGATCTTAGACGAATAGCGTCATCTATACTAATATTATAAAGAGGAAACCTTTGTATTTTTGTATTTTTGTATGTTTGTATTGAATAGGCTCAAAAAATACTGGACCGATTTCAAAATTTCTTTTACCATTACTTAGAGGGATTTTTCCGAATCCGTATAGGCTATATTTTATCCCGGAAAATAGATAGGATTTTTCGTGGTAGTGAAAATTGTGGAGTAAGTCGACGAAAAAACTGCCGTACGTTAACGATTCTCGCGAACGCTGCCTAAATGGTTAGAGATGTATGGTTGACTTCTATAGAAAAGTTGTAGAACTCAATAATGCCTACAAAAAAGTCCGCGACAGTATAAACCAAACATTTATATTTTAGCCATTATAACCACTTTTCCATAGAATAAAAGTAATTAAAATTATTAGCCTATGTTTATTGATCATTTTATCGTCAAATACTAATCCTTATCCAAATAAACTATTTATTGAGCAAGATTGTTTCAATAGCTATAAATTACTTTTTATTTTATTCCAATCGGGCAATTCATTCAAAAGATATTACGAATTTAAAATTGTAATTGGTATTAAAATGAATGATGGCCGCCGGCCGATATGTGTCGCACGACTCGCACGGCGAAACCGCAGGGGAGGGGGGTGCACATCTATGAAGAAATAAATGTCCACCCGTGCGAAGCCGGGGCAGGTCGCTAGTACATTATATTGATAGATTGATGATATTGTCGTCTCCATCTCACCCACCGATTATGTCAACTTGCATCTCACACAAACAGTCTTGCATCTCGTTTCAGACTTGCCAAGACTAGACTTTGTCGGCCGTAGTGTATATGAGAGAAATAATATACTATTGGGTCCAAATTAAACCAGACTAACTAATAATGAGCGCAAAAAATGCAATTTTAATTAAAAATTACTAAACCTATTCAAATAATGTAAATAGGTACGAGTGCGTTCCTGTACAAGCTTAAAGACCCGGCTAAAGCTAGAAATAAGGAATCGGTATAAAAGGTAGCCTAGGTATGTTCTTTTCCGTGTCATAGGCTAAATGCATGCCAAATTTCATCCAAATCCGTTCAGCCGTTTTTGCGTGATTGAGTAACAAACATCCAAACAGCCACACTTTCACATTTATAATATTAGTAGGATAACGGAAGTAAATAAAATAATCAAAACAATCACGACGTTGCCGCGCTGCTAAGACAGAGTTAATGACTGATGCACAGTACAAGCACCGTCTTCTGAAGCTCTTGACCCGGCCGCCTAACGAGAGCCTCTTGACGACAGCAAGAGCCATGCGGTGGCCGGAGATCGATGACGTCACGATGCTAAGCCTACATCGACGTGATTAGTGATTGATATAAATTTGGAAGCATATTTCTAATCTCAATGAGCACTTGTAACTGTCGAATCTGCTTTCAAAGTATTGCCGTCGAAATTTATTGACTAACTGTATCCCGCAGCTCCGACCGCAGTCTCTTTTTTTTAAATGTAATATAGCCTCAGAGGCTGTCATCGGGTATAGTGTAGCGTCCCAACAGTGAAAGGATGTGTCAAATCGGTTCAGTAGATTTATTTCGAGCCAATTCAATGCAAACAATTCATCAAATCTTTCCTGTTTATAATATTAGTATATACCTAATCACAGTGATTGTATTGTTTTGATTTTGTAAGATTTGTTTTAACAGTGGTATACGTCATTTGTGGGTAGTCTTTACATTTAAACAATATCTTAAATACATTTTTCAGGTTTGATTTATGACTTTTATTCAAAACAGAATTAGTTATGGAAGACAGAATTAGATGAGTTTACCTTATTTATGGAAATCTAGGAAAGATTAGTATTTTTGTGTGTGTGTATGTTTGTAATGAATAAACTCAAAAACTACGGTGCCGATTTCAAAAATTCTTTCACCATTAGAAAGCTACATTCACCCTTAGTAACATAGGCTATATTTATTACTAAAAAAATAGGTACTGCGGGCGGAGTCGCGGGGAACAGCTAGTAAACAAAAAACAAGTCAGTGCAAGCGATAACGGCGAGCACGTGTAGGCTCGGCAGAGAGGCTCATGAATATGGATAGCACGCGACCGATCAGTTCACCTCCATTGTGAGACATCACGCAAAACGATACCTACATCTATCTCTATTATAAAAGCCCACGTCACTCACTGACTCACTGACTCACTGACTCACTGATTCTGGAACGCTCGCACACTATGATAATTTTTAAAGAAAGAACACATAACAAAGAGTTTATCATAAAAAAGTTTCAAAAACAATATTTTCGCGAAACGTCAATGACTGAAGAAAAGTATTAAGTTTTGTTATGATTCAATCAATGTTTCCGGCAAGACGTTTCTATAATACTTTACGCGCGAGCGAAGCCGCGGGCAACAGCTAGTACTTCTATACTAATATTATAAAGAGGAAACCTTTGTATTTTTGTATGTTTGTATTGAATAGGCTCAAAAACTACTGGACCGATTTCAAAATTTCTTTTACCATTGCTTAGAGGGATTCTTCCGAATCCGTATAGGCTATATTTTATCCCGGGAAATAGATAGGATTTTTCGTGGTAGGGAAAATTGTGGAGTAAGTCGACGAAAAAACTGCCGTACGTTAACGATTCTCGCGAACGCTGCCTAAATGGTTAGAGATGTATGGTTGACTTCTATAGAAAAGTTGTAGAACTCAATAATGCCTACAAAAAAGTCTGCAATAGTATACACCAAACATTTATATTTTAGCCATTATAACCACTTTTCCATAGAATAAAAGTAATTAAAATTATTAGTCTATGTTTATTGATCATATTATCGTCAAATACTAATCCTTATCCAAATAAACTATTTATTGAGCAAGACTGTTTCAATAGCTATAAATTACTTTTTATTTTATTCCAATCGGACAATTCATTCAAAAGATATTATGAATTTAAAATTGTAATTGGTATTAAAATGAATGATGGCCGCCGGCCGATATGTGTCGCACGACTCGCACGGCGAAACCGCAGGGGAGGGGGGTGCACATCTATGAAGAAATAAATGTCCACCCGTGCGAAGCCGGGGCGGGTCGCTAGTCACATGATATAACTATACTTATAAAACAAAGCTTAAGATTTTGTTTGTTTATCAGTCAGGTTTGAAAAAAAACTTATTGCGGTTGGTAGCCTTTTTACAAGAATATGTGAAAAAGTAATGTACGGGCGTGCGATGCCATTTTTTAATTTGTAATTTTGGTTTAATCGACGATGAAGAGTGAAATACCGTGCGGCACGCTATAGTTTAAATATGAGTCGATCTTAGACGAATAGCGTCATACATTATATTGATAGATTGATGATATTGTCGTCTCCATCTCACTCACCGATTATGTCAACTTGCATCTCACACAAACAGTCTTGCATCTCGTTTCAGACTCGCCACGACTAGACTTTGTCGGCCGTAGTGTATATGAGAGATTATAATATACTATTGGGCCGAATTAAACCAGACTAACTAATAATGAGCGCAAAAAATGCAATTTTAATTAAAAATTACTAAATCTATTCTAATAATGTAAATAGGTACGAGTGCGTTCCTGTACAAGCTTAAAGACCCGGCTAAAGCTAGAAATAAGGAATCGGTATAAAAGGTAGCCTAGGTATGTTCTTTTCCGTGTCAAAGGCTAAATGCATGCCAAATTTCATCCAAATCCGTTCAGCCGTTTTTGCGTGATTGAGTAACAAACATCCAAACATCCAAACAGCCACACTTTCACATTTATAATATTAGTAGGATAACGGAAGTAAATAAAATAATCAAAACACCAATCACGACGTTGCCGCGCTGCTAAGACAGAGTTAATGAGTGATGCACAGTACAAGCACTGTTTTCTGAAGCTCTTGACCCGGCCGCCTAACGAGAGCCTCTTGACGACAGCAAAAGCCATGCGGTGGCCGGAGATCGATGACGTCACGATGCTAAGCCTACATCGACTGATTAGTGATTGATATAAATTTGGAAGCATATTTCTAATCTCAATGAGCACTTGTAATTGTCGAATCTGCTTTCAAAGTATTGCCGTCGAAAGTTATTGTATTACTAACTGTGTCCCGCAGCTCTGACCGTCATCGGGTATAGTGTAGCGACCCAACAGTGAAAGGATTTTTCAAATCGGTTCAGTAGATTCGGAGCCTATTTAATGCAAACAAACAATCAAATATTTCCTCTTTATAATATGAGTATATATCACAGTGATTGTATTGTTTTGATTTTGTAAGATTTGTAGTAACTGTGGTATACGCCATTTTATGACTTTTTGAAGATAGATTTAGATTAGTTTAACTTATTATATCGTTTAACAGTAGTAATTAATCTTCGTCGAGTTTTTGAGTGACAATCATGATTATTGAAGTGGATAAATGGTGGTGCTCCAGTCAATTTGTGAAGAGCACCAGAATGATGAGACAGCCCTCCAGCCACTTGATAGAAATTTTAATTTCATCTAATTGAACCCGCCTGGGTATCCAGGTGTACGTTCATTTACGATTAAACGAGATATAGATTTTGGGGGAAAAAATCGAGCCAAGTGCGAGTCGGATTCGCGCACCGTAAGTTCACAAACCTAAGTTTTAAATTATTTAAAATATATTTATTTTTTTTCTTATTTATTTCCAAGGGACAGTAGACCTGAGTATTCCATAATTATAAATTTAATTTTGATCAGGCGTTCCTGAGAAAAAGGGTCTTAACAGACGGATGGACGGACGAAAGGACAACAAAGTGATCCTATAAGGGTTCCGTTTTTTTCTTTTGAGGTACAGAACCTTAAAATAATCCAAGGAAAAGAGATGTGGAATGAGTTTATAGTGTGTTAATCGGTAGCTTAATACATCAACAAATCAACCGATTTTAACTTTAAAACTATCGCGTTGCATGATTTTAATATAATTACGTCACGGGAATTAACGCGAACTCATGGCATTTACCTTATAAGGCTTGACGTTTCGGCCGGGTTACACTGGCCGTGGTCGCAAGCAGACTGGAGATGCGGTGTCATAGCTCCGTGCACGAAGTAGATGATTTTTCATCTACCTTCAGTTCTTCAACTACCCTACACACTACACTGACCGTGTCCGTGTTCTGCACGTTAACCGACTTTGCAGAAAAGCGAGGTTTTGTTAATCGGATCACTGGAAACCAAGATGCTGATAGTTTATATCCGTCTTCCCGATTGAAATTTGGATGTTTCTTGATTTCAATCGCTTCACGCACTTCTCTCGAGTGAAAGTGGCGATCGGTGGAGAGGACTTGTGTGCGATGGAATTGAATCCAGTGATTCGTGCCTGGCTGTAGTAGATGATCTGCTATTGCCGATTTAGTGGTCTGACGGTTCTTAACAGCCGCGATATGTTCTTTGAGCCTTTCAGCGATGGACCGCTTCGTTTGCCCTATGTACGACTTACCGTAGCTGCAGTCAACTTTGTAGACACCTGGCTGCTGTAGGGGTAGAACATCCTTTGGTGTGCGCACCATGTTTTGAACTTTTGTCCCAGGAATATAGATAGTCGGAATGGAAAGTTGTCTAAGCACTGCTCCGATCTTATCCGTAACTCCTCTGATGTAGGGTATGTAGGCACTTTGTCTGTTAACCCCCGGATGTCTAACCCTTTTCCACGGTCGCCTCTTTCTGTCTTTCACCCGGTATCCATTTTTATACAGTACCTCCTGAACATGGTCCAGCTCACGCTCCAAGTGTTCAGGGTCACAGAGATCATACGCTCTATTCCTCAATGATGTTATCATGGATTGCAGGTGACCAGGGTGATGATGGGACGTTCCATGCAGGTATCTATCAGTGTGTGTAGGTTTTCGATAAACACAGTGTGATAAGGATCCGTTTGTACTCACACTCACTTTAACATCAAGGAAGGCCAGAGATCTGTCCCTTTCCATCTCACATGTGAATTTCATTTTTGGATGGATGGAGTTCAGATGTTGTAAATATTGATCTACTTCCGGTTGGCTGCCTCTGATGATGCAGAAGATGTCATCCACATATCTCTTCCATAATTTGATGGTCCTTGGCCCCAAGTTTAACGCCTTCGCTTCAAAGTATTCCATCCAGAGATTAGCTAGTACCGGGGCTACTGGACTCCCCATTGCGACGCCATCAATCTGGAGGTAATTTTGGCCCCGGAAGAGAAAGTAATTGCCTTCTAAGCAGTGTTTGAGCAGATCAATATAGTTGTGGGGCATCTCTCTATCACTCAACCTATCCTTGATTACGTCCAGACATTCATTTATAGGAACATTTGTAAATAGTCTTTCACAAAAGACGGTGATTTTCCCACAAGTGGCTGCAATACAGACGCAAGATGTTTCGCCAGGTCGTAAGTAGGGGACGCGATTTGACTTACGATAGGCCGCAATGGCACGTTGGAGTTATGTATTTGGTAGTGTTGAGGAAACCTTAATTCGTAATAAAGTACCGCCCGGTGATGCCGATACCGTGAGACAGGATGTCGCGGTCATATTGCGAAAAGCGAAGCCCCCCTTGAGTAACATCACTAAGGAAGAGCGTCAAGCACTAAGTAACATTAGGAGTGACCCTAATATTTTAGTGCTTAAGGCCGATAAGGGAAACGCCACCGTAGTGATGAACACTAGTGATTACGACACTAAAATACGGGAGTTGTTATGCGACGATAAAGTCTATAAACCAATACCATACAACCCGACAGCCAGAGTCACACGTAAAACACGATCTCTGATACAAGAACACCAGGATCTTTTCACAGAAGACGAGTACGAAAATCTACATCGACCAAAATCACACCAACCACCAAAATTATATAGCCTGCCAAAAATACATAAGTCCAACGTGCCATTGCGGCCTATCGTAAGTCAAATCGCGTCCCCTACTTACGACCTGGCGAAACATCTTGCGTCTGTATTGCAGCCACTTGTGGGAAAATCACCGTCTTTTGTGAAAGACTCGCGACACTTTGTCCAGATAATAAAAACCTTAGTATTGGAACCTGAAGACACAATGGTGAGTTTTGACGTTGAGTCACTATTTACAAATGTTCCTATAAATGAATGTCTGGACGTAATCAAGGATAGGTTGAGTGATAGAGAGATGCCCCACAACTATATTGATCTGCTCAAACACTGCTTAGAAGGCAATTACTTTCTCTTCCGGGGCCAAAATTACCTCCAGATTGATGGCGTCGCAATGGGGAGTCCAGTAGCCCCGGTACTAGCTAATCTCTGGATGGAATACTTTGAAGCGAAGGCGTTAAACTTGGGGCCAAGGACCATCAAATTATGGAAGAGATATGTGGATGACATCTTCTGCATCATCAGAGGCAGCCAACCGGAAGTAGATCAATATTTACAACATCTGAACTCCATCCATCCAAAAATGAAATTCACATGTGAGATGGAAAGGGACAGATCTCTGGCCTTCCTTGATGTTAAAGTGAGTGTGAGTACAAACGGATCCTTATCACACTGTGTTTATCGAAAACCTACACACACTGATAGATACCTGCATGGAACGTCCCATCATCACCCTGGTCACCTGCAATCCATGATAACATCATTGAGGAATAGAGCGTATGATCTCTGTGACCCTGAACACTTGGAGCGTGAGCTGGACCATGTTCAGGAGGTACTGTATAAAAATGGATACCGGGTGAAAGACAGAAAGAGGCGACCGTGGAAAAGGGTTAGACATCCGGGGGTTAACAGACAAAGTGCCTACATACCCTACATCAGAGGAGTTACGGATAAGATCGGAGCAGTGCTTAGACAACTTTCCATTCCGACTATCTATATTCCTGGGACAAAAGTTCAAAACATGGTGCGCACACCAAAGGATGTTCTACCCCTACAGCAGCCAGGTGTCTACAAAGTTGACTGCAGCTACGGTAAGTCGTACATAGGGCAAACGAAGCGGTCCATCGCTGAAAGGCTCAAAGAACATATCGCGGCTGTTAAGAACCGTCAGACCACTAAATCGGCAATAGCAGATCATCTACTACAGCCAGGCACGAATCACTGGATTCAATTCCATCGCACACAAGTCCTCTCCACCGATCGCCACTTTCACTCGAGAGAAGTGCGTGAAGCGATTGAAATCAAGAAACATCCAAATTTCAATCGGGAAGACGGATATAAACTATCAGCATCTTGGTTTCCAGTGATCCGATTAACAAAACCTCGCTTTTCTGCAAAGTCGGTTAACGTGCAGAACACGGACACGGTCAGTGTAGTGTGTAGGGTAGTTGAAGAACTGAAGGTAGATGAAAAATCATCTACTTCGTGCACGGAGCTATGACACCGCATCTCCAGTCTGCTTGCGACCACGGCCAGTGTAACCCGGCCGAAACGTCAAGCCTTATAAGGTAAATGCATGAGTTCGCGTTAATTCCCGTGACGTAATTATATTAAAATCAACCGATTTTATCTGTTTGATGAAATATCTCTGAGTACCGACATGATATTGACACGGGTATAAATTATAAAGAACAAGAGAAAATCCTTGGAGTTAGGGAAATTTATGGCGACAACACCTGTTTGTAATTGGTTTTACAATAAAAAATTGTAAAACCAATTAAATATTGTAAGAGTTCGGGAATAATAACCAGTTTTTGTAGTTTGTCGGGCATTTATTGGAACTTCATCAATGTATTTTACAAATAAACATCACCAAAATCCGTAACAAAAACTATATTAGGTCTTCACAATCTGACACATTTTCCCGAGAAAAAAAAAACAAACCCAAAAGTAAATAAAGTTGACAAATAATCCAACAAGAAATGACGCCTTTAAATATTTACCAGGTAAAAATTATAACCGGTTGTATAACTGATTCTTACAATATGTAGGCAGTATTAGCAAGCTAATGAAGTATTTTTGAACTTTCAATTTCTGTTATGTTAACTGATCTAATTCAAACTAAATCCTGCTCCGAAACTATTATACAGATATAAATAGTCGCGTGACTGAATACATTGTTATGTTCGTATATTTTACAATAATTGTTGATGTTTTTATGATAGCGCCGTTTAAAACTATAGATACGTTTTCCGTCTCATTATGTTCAATCACGAAAATAAATGTTATGAAACAGGATTTTAATTTTCTAAGTAAAAAAAAATATCTTTGTAGGTAACTAGTACGTATTTACTTATTATAAATTGCTAATAAAACTAAAAATCATTTTGGGCTCGTCCGGGATTTGAACCCGGGACCTCTCGCACCCTAAGCGAAAATCATACCCCTAGACCAACGAGCCAGTACAAGTGTTGTCGAAATAATGTATGTAGTTCCAAGACTAAATGTATTAGTGAAATTTACACACAATTACTGTATAACTTATTACAATACCCTTTTTAAAGAACTAAAAATAAGTGTTTACTTATGCAACCACACCATACTTTGAAGAACAAGCAACAGGTCGCAGAATATACCCTTCTCTTTCTTACATCCGGGTACGATAATATCTTTGTCCCATTTTCATGTGAGCAAACAATCGGGTGTCGCCGTCGAACTCGTGCTATAGATAAAAGTTTGTTAAGTTAGCAGAACTCGACGCTCGTATAGTGATTCGTTTTAAATTAAATTAAGACAAATAAGTAGTTGAGCTCGGAATATTGAACTAGGGGTTCTCGCTTCATTGTTTAGTGAATCTTATTTATAGTTTGACGAGATGCCTTTGGAGTTTCTTGTTGGTTCCGTTCTAGGAATTTTTTATACAGTGCAAGGAATATCAATTTTAAGAAGGAATAAAATCGATAATTGACATTTGCAAAAATACTCGCTACAAGTAAATACTCAAGACAAAAAATCTTTTCTTGCAACATCATTCTTTACTATTAGGTAATAATGTCAATTAAGCAATATTAAAAATATAAATTCTCGTAAATTAATTAATTACAAGTAGAAAGTAGAAAGGAAAAAAATATTGTACCTGTGGAACAAAAAATCTTTTTATTGTAATAATTTGTAATTAATTTAAAAGGGATTGTTCCGCATGATTTCGTAAAAATGAATTAGATTATAAATAAATATATTTTTTTTATTGGAATATAATGTCTTAAGAAACTAAAATACAAAGCGTAAAACTGAGAAGAAAAATTATGAATTGTCAAGTTGTAGGTTGAGTTGAACTCAACTGTCAAATGGCTGAGGCTCGGAAGTAAGTTGTGAACCGCGAAGGTCTTAGATAATGAGTTCCGCTAAGATACGAAACTAACTATAGAAACGTTTATCAGTGTACAGCAGTTCTTCTCAATAGTTTCAATTCATGGCTAAATTTAAACGGAACTCAATTTTGATGGGCCGCTGAGTCCCGTCTCAGTCACCGTAATTGACATTAAAATAACTTCCTCCTGAATTAGAAACGTATTTTATAATTCAATGCCCTGTACGTATCGCAGTATAAAAAACTAGTCGCTCAAAAGATGTAACATGTTTATTTTAATTTTAAGTTTCGTTCCGGTTGTTTTTTATTTTCCCCGCTGATAACATTTATTTTCCCAACCCTGACGATGGCAGAATCGTCGACACCCCGACGGACCGATATTCACCAAAATTGAATTGAATTGAAGTTTTTACTAGGTTATTGGTGTAACTACCTATAGTTTTTATACCATTTCTCTGTAACTATTAATCAGACTTCCTTCAACTTTTTCTCTTCAACCATGGAACAGAAAGAAACAGCGAGTGTGAAATTAGTTATATTATTAATTTACCGTATAATATAATCTTGAACTGAAATCTGTGTCGTTGGCAAAAACTCCTGAAGCAGGATTGGGCGGGACACGTCAGCAACATGAATAATGACCGCTGGGCGAAGTTCTCTACGCAATGGGAGCCAACAGATGGACGGCACCGCTGAGGCCAGCCCAGGGAGAGGTGGCGCGATTATTTAGACGCATACTGTAAGGGCTGGTTCGAGGTGGCGCGGGATAAGGCTAAATGGAAGGACTTGGGAGAAGTCTTTGCCCACAAGTGGAAAAGCATAGGTTATAAAAAAATCTTGAAAAATACAAAGGTACATACATTTCTTGATTTTCTGTTTTCATTCGTAACAAATCAAACAAGTACAAATTTACCAGAACTAATTGATGAAGATTTACCGCAAATTAACAACGATCTAATCTCGAGGTAAAGCGTTAGTTTAAATTATACTAGATGAAAACCCGGCTCCGCTCGGTTGAAATGTGACTCATGATACACAATGTAGGTAAATATTTCTGTAGTCATCGGTTCTCAAGGAATATTAAAAGTAAGCAAGCCATAGATTCGTATAGCTTCGTTCATTGTGTTTAATAAATATAGTAAATAAAAACTGCAATAGTTTTCACACAAATAAGTTTTATTTTTTACCCGCATATAATATTAATATTTTCGCGAAACGACAACGACTAAAGAAAAGTTTTAAGTTTTGTTAAGATTCACTCAATGTTTCCGGCAAGACATTTCGTTTTACACAGTCAAATTTAATGAGTCACAGTTCTTTGTGATGGATACTTCTTTGGCGCGACGCATGCGACGTGTTGATTGGCGAGGCGTATATAGCTAGTATGCAACGGAACGTGAAAAAAGCGAAATAAATATTCTTGAACTATTATTTCAAACGCGTTCCGAAACGATTCTGGTCCCAACTATCATGCAACTGTCATACGCCTTGTCAGCACTGTAATCACTTCAAGGAGGTTGCATGATAATAAACTCCTTGAATCACTTCGAAGCAGAATATTATCTGTTACGGGACGCGGCCTTATTAATTACCCAAGATGGCGACTGCGGTTTTTTTGTTTGTCAGTGCCGAATTTAACGAAATTCTCCATAATCCGAATTTTGCGGATATATGTTGTCGACTCGAAATCAATATTTTTTTATGTTTTGTTATTCATATAAGGTTTCGATCGAGTCTACCGTACCCCTGAACGAAATTATTAATATAGATGAGGACCTCGAAGACAAACCATGTTATTATCTAGAAATATTTAGGTACTTGAATGTTTTAAATAGGGGTACACGGACTAGGTATGAAAAGTTTTTAGTGCAAGGAACATACATTTTTAGAAGGAACTAAAACACTTGCGTCATTGAGTTCAATGAGATTTCAATTTTGTATCAATGCACACAGCCAATGAAACAATTGACATTCGCAAAACTACCCGTTACAAGTAAATACTTATAATACCGGCCTATAACTTCCCACTGCTGAGTACAGGCGTCTTCTCCTATAGAGAAGGGATGAGCATTGATCACCACGGTTGCTCATTGCGGGTTGACGATTTCAGATTCCAATATTTTGGAATCCAGGTTTCCTCACGATGTTTTCCTTCACCGTTTGTCAATGATGTCTTAGAATGATAAAGTACATAATATTTTATAACTTTGAAAATATCACATTGGTACTTGCCTGGGTTCGAACCTGCAACCATGTGCATGTGAACCGGTATTCCACCACGACATTACAGTAAATACTTACTCAGTACTAAACTTATTAAATAAATATAATTATAATAATTTCTTGTAACACAACTCTTTACCGTTATGTCAATTAAGCAAATGGCGCCGATTCTATTAAACACGTATTAAACTAATTTAAGTCCATCGGTATCATTTCCACTTGTACATATTTAGACAGACAGGTACATAAATACAGATGAAAATTGCAACTGTCAAATTTAGTTCCGACTAAAATTGTCAAACAAATTTGGCGAAAAGTAAAAACGTGTGCTCTAAAAGCACTGTGATGTTCAAGGTGAAAACTAGTTTGACATTCCTAAATTAGTTGTCATCTGTTGCCGTCCTTTGTCACGTTTTATGTTACATTGTGTAAAAGTTGGCAATGGTTTAAATTTAGTTTGCGTACAGAGGAATCAGCACTAATAATTAATTTCTTGCTATTCAATTGAAACATTGTATTGGTGACTGGCTCCTACAGTGAAACCGTTCATACGGTTTTGTAGGGCATTGGTTATGTTTTCGATAATTGTAAACGTGTTTAATAAAGACCATACCATGTCAAGTCAAAACAATTTAGTCCGTTATTTAGAAAACAAAACACTATTACTTGCGTATATCTACTTTTTATAAAAAGTAGTTTTAGTTCAATTCGCGTTAACCTCAGAAAACAATACGCACGATGAGGTTATCTGGAATAATAGTAATATGTGACCCTTATTACTAGTAAATAACCTTTTTTTTAATAGTACTTTTTGAGCTGATGAGGTACAAACAAGAATCATCTTCAGAAACTTGAAAATGTATAACATCAAGTAAGAATTTAGATTAAAAGTCACCGAAGTGGAATTTTACGGAATAGACAGTATTAATAATCTCGTATTTAAGTGCTAACATGCTTCAGGAGATCCCGTAAGAGACCACAACCTATTAATTAAGGTTCGTCTCGACAATATTATTGCCCTTTAAATTTTGTAAGCAAAATTTGTAGTTAGCGAAAACTGAATTTAGGTAATATTGAAGTGAAAATATATGATTTAAATGGATTAATATCAGTAATTAGAACTATGGCAGGCTTGATACAAATGTTCGAAAAGTTAGTTGTATATACTAATGTTCTATTTAATTGTATAATTGTTTATGGTTGCGTGTATATTATGTCGATGATTCCCATTTTTGTTTTGATGAAAGAGATAACTAAATGCTGTAGTGATTATAATTGTCTCGTGTACATAATAAAACAATGAAAATAATGTAAAGTCGTGTTGGCCTAGAGGTTCAATAATTTCGTGCTCAAGCAGCAGTTGCAGGTTCAAATCGACTACAACAAAGTACAATTAAGTAGTTCATTTAAGATCGGACAAAGTCCTTCGGGTTCGTGTGCCCCGCGGTTTCACCCGCATAAGTTGTCAATGTTCCCGTAAACTTAAATAAAAAAAAAACTATTGGGAATGCAGCTTCTGTTATTCCTTATTGCATCAGCTATCTGCCAGTGAGAGTCCCGTGAAAATTGGTCCGGCCGTTTCAGAGATTAACCGGAATAAACAGTCAAAAAGAAAAAAATGTAAAATAAATATATTTTGCATATATTATTATATTTTTGCATGAAAAAACAGTTAATTTAACATTACAAACATACACTCCAATTTACATATAATAATTTATCTGTATAGAGGATAGTAAATTTCAATTAAGCTAAGGGTAGCTTTCTTATTTCCTTCATATTAAGATACACATAATATAAATTACATTTTTAAATATATACTACTAAAAAAAACATACCCTTTTTTATTTTATTATTAACGTATGCCCAGGTTGCACGGAACTAAAATCGAAAATGCAGGTATAAAATCTCACTTGTATCGTAAGCAGCTTTGCGCGTTTGAGCGGACAAAGGGACCTACTTACCACCGCTCATTTATCTATACAAAATATTTGATACGCTCTCAAAGGTACCGGAGTCTTACATGCTGCAAAATTTTAATCGCATTACCTCATCTGTGTCATCAATCTTTTAGTGACGTATACTGAATACGTCACTGAAAGACTGCTTTGAATATTAATGCATGGATGCTTCTTCGTATTCTTGAATGGACGTTATAACCAACCAGATAGTGCGCTATTTCAAAGGGGATACAAAGATATTCTATTCTATGAATACTTGCCAGGTAATATTTTAAGCTTATTAAAGTACCTTTTCACAACTTGCTATATTTTCATAGTCGATGCACGTTAGGCATTATTTTGTGAATGTTGAAATGTATTTTGTGGTAACATTGAATGCACCCACAAATCGACTAGTTAAGAGCTGGTCTTTCATTAGGTATCCTTCGTAAAAGATACCTTAATTCTTTTTTAATTTAAAACGTAAATTAAAAAAGTATTATATTACTTAATATTATACCTTAATATAATAATAATAAGGGCTTATTAATGTTAAACATGTTTACCAATGATGCCTCAGGTTTCTTCTCATATTGAGCAGGAATGAGCATTGATCACCATGCTAGCTCATTGCGGATTGGTGATTTCAGTTTTTTTTTTCTTAATATAGCTTTCGTCGCGATTTTTTCTTTCACCGTTTGACACAAAATACAATAAAGCAGAACACAAATTATTGAAGACTATTCGGATATTGATGTGATTTTCGACCGACTTTCGATTAAACGATGGGTGATCAATCATGTTTTCTCGGAAAAATTCGTCATATTTTTTCATCAGCTTGGTGACCTATACCACTCAGCTACCTGTGCAGTCAAAATTGAGTACCGCAATAGTTCCTACATGCACAGTGCTTGCATCCATGCATCCTAGCATGCAAGAGCGACTCTCTACCCTCCCCTGTTCGTTTCCGCGGCGTATTTACCGGCACGCGGCGCGCGGCGCGGGTCACCTAACCCTTCAATATTTACATCGCGCACATTCATCACTGTACTCAACAAACGGTCGAACGGAATACGGCAGCTAATTGAATTTGTGTCACGCGATATCTATACATGCAAAAAAATAGGGTTAATAAAGTGTCTGCTTGTGATACCAAAGTATCAGATTTTTACTAATTGCATTTAAGAGTATACGCGATGCTTATAAAAAAAAAAACAAAGCGTTTGAACTGTTTGTGTGTCTGTCTGTATGTTATAGCTATTATTAAGCTTTGAAAAGTATATACTTTTTTTGACGGGACTTATTTGGGGGTTACTTGTAATCTAGAAAAATAATTAGTTTTCCGATTAGAACAAAAAAAAACTACGTAATTGTTTTCAAAAATATTTCTATAGGTACCTATATGTTTTTATTCAAATCAGTAAAACACTATAGAATAGTAACATATTTTATTCTTACTGTTAATAACTATTTTATTGCCTTTATATTAGTTTATGTAAAATTTGTAAATATTTGAATAATATATGCGTAAACTTTAACAAATTAAACTTTTATCGCCTTGGCCACAGACGACATCGCGGGCAACAGCTATTATTTAATAACCCCGATGAATACCGAGCGAGGTTTTATTTGTATTTAATAGCGGTCGGGGGTTGAGCGTCGTTTCGGCTGTGTTTATGGTAACCGATGATTTGCGTTCGGATTCCGTGGTCGGTATTTATTCATTTAGTTGTAGGTGTTATTTCATTTGTTCCTATTCATACACACTAGCTGTAGCCTGCGACCGCCCTCGTGCGTGTCAGTTATCGCGGCAAAAGGTAGCCCATGTCCTTTTTCAGATTCTAGCTAGACTATCTCATCAACAAATTTTGTTTAAATCGGTTCAGTAGTTTAGGCGTGATTGCGTAACACACAGACATATAGAGTAACTTTTGCATATATAATGTTAATAATAAAAGTAGTAGTAAGGATGTTATTATTTGCTCTTCTTTTCATATGGGATATTTACCGTTGTGTCGCTTTGAGTACTGCAATATTCATAAGGTCGTCCAGCGTCCAGCGTGCAGATGTAACCGAGGAAGAGATTTATTAATTTTGAATTCAAAATATTACTTATTGTAGCTGCATCCCGCGGTTTACCAGATGACTTATTTTTCGGAATAATGTATGCCTTTGCGTATCCAGGGTGTCAGCAATCTCAATGCCAAAATTTATCTGAATTGGTTTAACCGATTTCACCTTTATCATATTATTATTAGAGTGATTATTATTTTCTGTGATTGTGGATTTGCTCATTCTCGCAAATAATCTATAACAGATTACAATACACGCACGCCGAACACGCCCCATCTCGTTAGTTGTTTGATTAATGACATCCACTTACATACGCTCAGTTGTACAGGTGTATATCAATCAAATCCCTCAAAGCTCGGCCACACAAGAGGTGTCGTTCAACTAATGCAGCTAATGCGAGGAGCTGCACCTACTGCCACAGCTACAAGCATATTACTCGCGTTTCAATTGCTTTGTGATTGACAATTGTAATTGATGTAGTCAGCTCGAGCTCAGTGACGTCACCGATTAATTACGTAAGAGACCTGATTCTGATGGTCACAATAGCATCTTGAAATTATTAGTTCATATATGACACTTTTCCCCGAATTCTGAAACGCTAATTAACTTTAAGAAGTTCTTAATAGTCTATCTGTCGCTACTTCACACCTTAGAGTGACAGAGAATATCAACGGGTTGCTCTCCGGGGGTGCCGGCTGAAGAGAAAACTAGCAAATAAATATTATTTTAATCACTTTAAATATATTTAGCTATAGACGCTAAAGAAGTTTGCACTTAAAAAAATCCACTTCAAAAAATGACACTGATTGCCATTGACATATTATTATATTTTCTTTCTTGACACCGGAATGACATCGCACACTAGCGCAAGCGCCCTGCGCAACGTCTTAGGATCAGTCACGTGACCCCTGACGCGAGTTTAACATTCTTTACCCGTCCCAAAAAGTGCACAACGCCGCTAAAGAAGTTTTCATTTCAATAAAAGAAATTGCTATTAGTGGAAAAATATATAAAATGTGAAACTGTTTTACTTTGAAAGTCACTTCGATTTTCACAATTTCACCCGTACGAACTTTAATTGGAAATTAATTAGACATGTTTAATTTAATTATGTCTGTTATTTTCTAATCCATATGAATAAAAACGAATTGCCGAAATGTGAAAATGCATGCGCTTAACTCACCGAATTTGATAATTCTTTTCGTTTTTTGTTCATTGTAGGTTTTCAGAAAATAAATTATTATTTTTATTAATAAATCTTGTCATATGAAAAGTGAATGAGAAGGAACATTGTGGTAGATCACACGTTTAACGAAAACGAGGTCCCGATAATAACTTAATTACGCGGGTGAAATCACGAGCCACAGCTAGTTTTATAACTTATAGCCTTTACTAACTTTAGTTCACAGAGAATCAGCGCCTTAATCCAACATCCATCATGTCATGATTACCAATGATATAGCTGTGATATTACTGCGGATCTACTTTGACCACTAAGTGTGAGGTAATTCGTGGTATCGTATTCACGTGGAATGCATTCATCATATTATGATTAATTGTACGAGTCGGTGAACATAATTCTCATTTGAGACTGCTAATAACTGTACCGATGTATGTAAACCTCATGAATCGATATAATGCAATATACTGATTGCTCGTAATGCAACACTAATATTGAGAAGCGCGGGTAAATATCTTTGGGTGCGTGACGCACCCCGTGCGTCCACATTGCGTGTACAATACAACAAGTACAATGTATTTTATAAAAAATACACTGCAACGGTGTAAAAGTTAGAAAACGGAAAATGATAACCTACTTTTTTAAGTCGAAGACTAACCTACCAATGAATTCATTTCATATTTTTTGCCTCTAAATGGCCAATTTTCTGTAAAAATATTATCTTGTCACGTTTTTGACAACTTTATTCTTGTGTTGCATTTTATTTTTATTAACACGAGCAGATTTTTATGTGTTGTACAAAGAAGTTGTACAAAGAAATTACTGTAAAGAAAATATTCTGCAATAGGTAAATATATACTAAAGCCAAAAAAATAAAAAAACAACAAAAAAAAAGCTTGCTTTTGTTAAAATCAAATTATACATATAGTTTTATTCAATACAATAGAACTACAAGTCCTTTATGTAATTAAACATAAAAATTGGCTTAGATTACAATTATCAATAAAAATAAAATAAAATATCCTCTTTTATTTACTAACAAACAGTTGCTGCTTCCCCTTCATACCTAATAATAAAATCACGTCGCTGGCTAATTCTTGCAAAGAGCCCGCGACCCTCGCCCGCTGACCCCGACTCATCCTTCAGTCAAACGGGGTGCCAAGTAAGAGCGAATTCCTGATTTAATTAGGCCGGCGTCGGCGGTTCCCGGCCAGGTAACGTCCCGATGCCATTGTGAGGTACTCGGTATCAATTAGACCCCCGGCCCTCTTGATGTGCTTTTCTTTTTTGACACACGTTGTTTTAGGGTTGATTTTTATTACGTGTTAAGATTTTTGGTGGTGATTCAGATTTGAAGCAGAATTTTAAATTAATATTAGTAATAATATTATGATATTTTGGGACACTTCACACTCGGTCATCTGATCCCAAACTAGGCAGAGCCTGTACTACGGTGACCAGATAAATGATAAACATACTTGTATATTTCTAAATACATACATTTTATAGAAAAATTACACCCAGACACAGAACAAATGATCAGGCTCATCACACAAAGATTTTTCCTGGGTGGGAATCGAACGCAAGATCTTTAGCCCAGCAGTCATCGTCACTAACTACTAGACCAACAGGCCAGTCAGTTAATAGAGAATGTAAAAGATGTAATCTGAATATTAATTACAAAAGATTTTCGCTAAAGTTTATTTTAATCGCCTGCTCATCACAAATATTTAAACTTAAATATGAACGGCAAATGTAATCGGAATAAAACGACGGCTTCGTAACATTTATTAATTTCTTGCTGATTGCAGACAAGTAAATACGAATATATTCATAATATCCGGCGGAAATGTCGATGTGTACTGAGTGCAGACGAAAAATGATTAACGAGTCTCTCTGAGATGTGTGAAAAAAAGTAATGCATTTTAAAACCCACGGTATTTTTTATTTACCATTAATTATAATTGTTGGTAAAATCCTCCTTTATTTTCGTTTTGTTTTTGTTCACGGTTTGAAAATATTTGGACTTCAATCCACGTTGAGGGTTATTTCGTGAAGTCTACCGCAGTTATCCTGAGAGCAGACCGCATTATTGAGAACGTGACTTGGGGATTTGTCGGACTTGTACCAAACTGAAAACCATCTCGGTCCCATCCGTGCTATAGAGCAAAATGCATGCATTTAAATTATTTTGTAATGGTGATCACAAACGTAATGTAACAAAGCTGAGCCCAGACACTCATTGTAACATATAAACGGGCACTTCTATCTGATTCTAAGACACAATAAGATTCATTCGATAAGACGCTGAGAATTCTCAGCAATGTCCACACCGCTGATAACATCGAATTGCAATCAGCGATCCATTTGCGGAGCGTGTAATCACGACGCCTCCATTGTTCTACAATATCTATTCGAGTTAGACTACTACTAATCTTTGCTTAAAATTAAGGACGTGAACTACGCCGTAGCATTAATTACTACGACAGCTACGCTCGTAGATTACTATCAGTTCGCTACGCTTAGGACCGAATACTATAACAAAGGTTAGTTATTTAAAGCCGCCGTCAATTCTCATGCTGGAAAGTAGTGACAGATAATCGTTTAACTTCAATACGTTCGGGGGATCATTATATATTTATTTATGGGCTTATTTTTCACCATCAGAAGAATTTTGACAGTTGTCTAGTCTTTGAATAAAAAAAAACTGAAATTGGAAAAATCAGTTTAAAAAATTTTGATTCTAACCTTATTTCTATAATCTTTGTTATAGCATGGTACAAGACAAGTATTTTAGGTCTGTCCTCATTAAGTAGACTTAAGGCTCGCAGAGCTTGTAGAATGTTTTCTAAGGCTAGACCGTTACTGTAGTAGAGACTTGTAATTCGGGATCCCTCCGGTGTGATGTTAATCCCAGTTTAATTATCCGCGGCGACCTCTGGAACTGCTTAACTCTGTTATAAACGAGACGAGGCCTTTTAATTTATTACGTTTCTTGGAATTTTTGGACTAATTTTGAAACTTTAAAACGTTAAAATCACTTCTCTGTGACCGAGAATATAGAGGTTAATATTTGAATTCGAAATTATTCCTTCCCAGAAGTTATATAAAATAATCAATATTTATACATAAAACAAAGTACAAATTGAGGTGAACTTTAAGATTCTTTAAAATTTAATTTTACCGTTACTGTATAAAGCTAGGGGTTTATTCTGTAAGTCTAAACAAAACATAACGTGGCATAACGTATTTCGCCAAGTCTCTATTCTTGGTTGCCAATTTTTTTTGTGTTTTTTAACCGGATAGTGTATACGTTTTAAGCTATTTAACAGATTTTTTTTCGTTCTATTATAGTAAGTCGAAAGATTAAAGCCTCTCTTAACCCTACACGTAACAGCACGTTAACCTCTTTGACTTAGTGAATAAGGCCCCAGATAGTTGTTTTCATTAACAATTGCTTGACTGTGACTATTGATCTGAATAGGATAATTAATTACCTACTGAGCTACTAGCAAACCCGCCCCGGTTTGCCCGGTTAGCACTATTAGAAATTTCTATAAATACATAAAAAATCTTCCTTTTTATATCACTCTATCTACTATCTATAATATATTAAAATCCGTTTCCTAGTTAAAATTTTTTTAAATTACATACCGCGGACCGAATTTCATTATTCTATGTAAAGATAAATTAACAACTGCTTAGTTCAGTAAGTTTCGTCAGGTTAAATAAAAAAAATATAGAAAATTGACAAAAAAAAAAGAAACTTGTGTGATATTTTTATAATTGTAAATAAATAAATAAATATTTTAATTCAAAACCTTGACAAATATTTTCCGCTTGACTGCGTCTATTGATCTCATGTTTATATCGGGCTCGCCGCCTATCCACCATTTGCATGACGACCCCCACATCCCTCGCCATTCACTTCATTTTATTCCTATCTCAAGTCTATTTTTATATGTAGGTCGCTTTATATAAATAACTGGAAAACTATACTCTGTTTTTTAATTCTACAGACTAAATTGACAATGAATAATTCCAAAATGACAGATTATATACAAACAGAGTATTTTACACAGAATTTCAAAACAAATGATAATCTCATCTCATACACGTCCTCTTGTCCCAAGCTAGGCAAACCCTGTTACTAGGCAAATCCTACTAATATTATAAATGTGAAAGAGTGGATGTTTTTATTTTTGTTACTCAATCACGCAAAAGCGGCTAAACGGATTTGTTAATTTAGCATGCATGTAGTCTTTGACATGGAAAAGAACGTAGGCTACCTTTTATCCCGATTCCTTAAGTAGTTCCTGAGAGAAAATTTAAAATTGTTTTCGAGCTAAGCCATAGGCAGACAGCTTATAAATTGGGTATTTTTCTCAATTACAGCGCAAGCTATAACATGGGTGAAAATTTTATTCCATTTTTCATTACTTTCACATTTTTAATTTCTTTTTGGACCCAATTCCACGCAGACAAAGTCGCGGGCAGAAGCTAGTTCTAAATTATTGTGATCACTTATATTCATGTAAAATGCTGTAACACTGTTGTAGGCTTTAGCAGCCAATCAGAAAACGTGTAAGCCTCCTCAGCGGCAGTTGGCATCTTTAAATGCCGCGTTCAAGCGTGTGTACGCATAACTTTACCGATACCACTTCTAATAAGGGCTTGTTCAGATCACGCGATTTTATCGCATATTCAACATGGTGAAAAAAAAAAAATAGTATTATGTGTGTAACCACTGCTTCTTCTTAGATAAGTATTAATTTGAGGTTCTTTTGTACTTTTATAAGTTATTTAGATTTTAATACGTTTTGTTTTTTTTTTTAAATTAACCATAACTGGGCCTTTTCATTGTATTATAAAAGTTGTTAAAGCAAGTAAAATAAAAACGAAAATAACTTCTCCAAGTAAGAGAATTTGATTTTAAACCTCTTTTGAAAAGTTGAACAGACTCAGTTAGACGTCCAATGGAGCGTGTTAATTATCATTAAGACGATAACTAACTCCCTTCGTTCAGAGTCAAAGTTTCCAATTAACTGGTACGGTCCCTTTCATACCAACCATCTATCTTCAGAGAACTTGTTGCACGGATCTAAAGTGTACAGAAATTGCGACAAGAATCTTGGGTAAAACTAATCACTGATTTCACTCTCAAGACACATTTGGAATAGTCGACAAGTTTCACGTAGAAGAATCTAAACCATTTGCGCGGCATCAGCTCATGTTTATAAGCCCCGGTTTGCAATTAATCAGACTTATCTCGATTTTCTTAAAGATATTCACTTCTTCTGTCTAGCCTTTTCCCAAACCACGTTGGGGTCGGCTTCCAGTCTTACCGGCTGACTGAGCGACTCCTATCTGACCTCCACAACCCATTTTACTGGGTAATACTCATAGTAAGACTGGTTGTCAGAATTGTAACGACTTAACGACGGTTAAAGATCATCGTGTGGCAGTCGGGACCAACGGCTTAACGTGCTTTCCGAGGCACGGAGGGGTCTTGGTATGTTTACAAATGGTCACCCAACCAGGGACCAACTACGGCATGCGCGGCTTAACCTTTATTAATGGTCACACCGTACGGCTTACACTTAGCCACGAGCCCCTTTCTTTAAGATATTCACTATCTACCATATATTATACTTGCTAACATGCCTCATTAAATTTATAATTTTCAAGGAAAAATGTATCATACGAGTATGAGCGTCATAAAATTTTGTTGACGCGCGGCTTCGTGGTAATTTAGACGCGTCTTATCGCGCCATCTGAACAAGGCATTAGTGCCTGTGTGTTCGTTCCCGAGTGTGACGTGATTGGCTCTGCGGCATGTTTTTTAATAATATGATGCTTTCAATGTATCGGCGTGCCTTGTCTTTATTATTATTAATAATCAAGTGATTTTGTTTATGTTCAATTTCGATAGAATTTAATAGGTACCTACTCGTTGCGAAGCGTTTTTTATGGTAGTAGAGATTTTTTGTAGTCATTACCGTAACATTGAATTTAAGTTACTTTTGAATGATATGGCAGTCATAAATCTCTAGTTAAAAAAAATCTTGTTAATAAAGTTAAGGAAAGTTTATTAAAATATGTATACTGTAATTAAAATAACCGATAAAGACGAATACTAAGAATCAATCACATGTAACACTTCCTAACAGATGTGGACAGTCGTTTGAATAAAACATTTAAATACTTCTGAAGAGGTGTTCCGTGCTCGACAAACATCCCCCAGGTCACTCGAGAGTTTCAATCTCGTCCCGTCCGCAAACAAGCCAGACCCTCAGACCGAGCCCCTCAGACCTAGACCCTCGCCCCAGACCCTTTTACTGCAGTTAATCGAAACGATCCGACGTCCCGAGGTAATAAGATGATTCATTTAGAATATGATCGCTGTTTAAAAATTTTCGGAACGGTTTTTAGAAAAGTAGGTATTTCCATTGTCCCAAAATATAAGAACTCTTTCGGCATGGAATTATTATCGCTCTTATTCGAATTTTTATTGATGCGTACGAGTAAGTTTCCGGTTCACTTCTGGCACACATGAAAAATACGTAACAGGCAACACATTGAATTCAACGCTAATATTTCTGAAAAGAGATTTCCTTACAAAGGCGTCGTTTCGCATTGTCACGTGGCCGGCCATCCGTGCTGGTCCGTGCCGGTCCGGTCCGTGTCACAATACACTCAGTGTACCGTCAATCTCAGCCTGAAAGAACTTAATACCATTAAAAAGAAACATGAGACTTATATTTATAATACGCTTTGTTATGTCGTCGTATTATTGACGTGTGATATGTTATATTCCATTTTTTTTAGTGCCAGTGCTATATTTTTTTGTGAATGTGTAACTTGATCATTCGGTTAGAGCTGCCGAACGGTAACGAAATGTTTTCATGAGGTTTGGATTTCATGTTTTAATTATGTAATCCTATACACGGTCCTTTGCTAATAAACAGAGCTTTATTTGTCATATTGTGTTGTCGGCAAATCTAATTGTATCGACTGTGGGAACCATTAGCTGTTTATTATATACACTTTGATTGAATGTGTCACAAGTTATATTTACTGAAATACCTATGTATTTGTGTGATTTAGGGTTTTGTGTATTAGTTTTTTCTCCTTATAAATAATTGAATTTTTGTTCCTGGTTGTAATATCATGTTTGTTTTATAATCTAAAATGTTTTAAGTCCTTGTTGCAGTCGAAAGCAAATACCAAGATCCAAGATCATGATTTTTTTATAAATTTCTAAGCTCAATAACAAATGAACCACGAGCCACATAAATCATAACGTGCGAAGTTTTAAACCCGCCATTACCTCTGAAGACGCGTCCAAACTCGTGCGAGGTAAACAATGATAGATTGACTCACATTTGTCATCTTCGTATATCAATCTAATGTGTCTTAGGTCACTACAAGTTAACGAAAATCGAACTGGAGGGTTATTCTCTAAGTCAAACAAAACATATCGTGGCATAGCGCAGATTTTAGTTCAAAAATCCGGGGTCGTGAAATCTTTTAGTGTTCTGAGAGACACTGGGTGTGTGTGTTTGTAGTATTGTATAATCGTTTTAGATCATTTATCAGATTTTTTACTTAATGTCGAAAGAGATATCGTCTCTCTTGGCCCTACATGTAACCGCACGTTATAATAACCGGCCTATATACGTCCCACTGCTGGGCACAGGCTCTTCCCATAATTATAGAGAAGGGATGAGCATTGATCACCACGCTTGCTCATTGCGGGTTGGTGATTTCAGATTACAGTACTTTGAAATCCAGGTTTCCTCACGATGTTTTCCTTCACCGTTTGTCAATGATGTCTTAGAATGATTAAGAAAGTACATATTATTATAACTTTAAAAAGTCACATTGGTACTTGCCTGGGTTCGAACCTGCAACCATGTGCATTCGAATCCGGTCATTGAACCGCTAGGCCACCACGACATTTACGGCCACAACACGGCACGTTAGCTGTTTGGAAATAGTAGAGTAGAAGAAGGCCCCTGGCTTAAACTACAGACTGTTTATTTTACCGAACTTACAATTATAATACGTCTCAATTCAATCTTGGATCGGAAACTAATATTATGTAATATCGATGTCGATTCGGAGAGTTCGCTTATTTGCGGTAGTTGGCAGTTGTATTGCGGACTAATGAGCAAAAGTCAGCGATAGGATGTAACAGAAAAAAGTTTACAATTGATGCTGTCAAACTCTATGAGTGTGTTGAGGCGATTTTTATTTTGTTAGCACCAATTGTTGTTTCGCTGACAATTTCTTTTGCCTTGCTTGCTTCCGCAAATTAGGCATTTAATACCGCTGCCGTACAGTTTATTAGGTTTATTTCCATCATTGTAAGCTGGCCTTTATTTTGAAGAAGGATTGAGATGTAACAAAATTCCTGTTAGGAGTTTAATTTTACTTGGTCTTATTTTTAGTATTTTTTATATAATATTCTTTGTATCAATATAGGTAACACTAAGGTACTTTAGTTAATAAAACCCTTCACTGTCCTCGTCGAATGATATTGAAGCTCAATTTTTGAAATTTTTATAAACCATGTTCTTTAAGGAGTTAAATTCAATAAGTCCTACATTGTTCAAATAGCTAAGCACTCCACTTCAGACCTCAGCATTCTCCTTTATTGTACGATGTTGCTTACACACTACTGAAAGGAACTCGCCGACAGCTAGGCATCGCTACTTACAGTCCGGGCCTGTAATCCTCGGTTCCTGTATGCAAGGACGGTTCCAGAACTCTTTCGAAGAGAGCGCCCCTCGAAGTGCATTTTATTAAGCCACCGATGTTCGTGGGAGGCGGGCCGGGGGGGGGGGGAGGGAGGGGGAAGCTAGGGGAGGTGTTCGCGTAAGCCGACTAACAGCAATAAGCCTCAATTCATACTATTAGTCGTGAATGTCCTTTTAGAACGTGCTGGGATGCCCGCACTTTTATTAACCATGAATCGATTTCGAAAAAAAGTTTTTTTACGACGAGGATGTATATTGAAATTTAAGTTTAAATATGGGGAAAGCTTTATAGCGTCTCTCACTCCGATATTATGCGATTATTCTCTAGTGGCTGGCAATAAAATTGAATGTTATCAGTTTTATTCGATTTTTTTACAGAACCTTCGGTGCTTGAGTCCGACACACTCTTATCCGGAGTTTTTTTATTCTCATTAATGTAAAGGAGAATCTTTTACTGATATCCTAAAAATCCTTTAGATGCACCAATATTAGACTTATTTCGTTATTCATTTCTGTGCAAGTCTTCCATTGTACTGCAGATAAGCCTGCTCTTAGATCCTATACAAAACTAATTTTTCGGAAATGCTTGCGTCCTGCTTCTTCTATAGACGATGAACTTAAGCCGATAGGACGAGGTATTCCATTATTCATTGATCCTTGAGACATGACCCCGATTATGACCTCATAAAATATTAAAATTAAGATAGTTTCTACACAGAAAGGGTTACGACGGAGAGATATTAATAAGAGTCTTCGGGTATTTTATCATGGCACTTTGTATTTAACACCTCATATTGAGCTTTAGTTGTTCGACGGCGGCATACTTACTCGTCTAAAACTAACAATGTCTCGCGCTGACACTAATGCGTTGTCACGCTGTTGACTAAGCCCCGGAGAGGGACGGAGCGGGACCGAACTGTAGCGTGTACCGTGTCGCTACAGTTTGCAACTATTTTAAATATTAGCTTCGATGTCGCTTCAACTAATTATGCAATGTTGAAGTTAAGTCTTTTGACAGTTCCGCCCTCGCTTCCCCGTGTTCTGGCTTATAAGAAATACAACATCGAGAGAATACGGTATTTTATACAAAATAATTTTATATAATAAACTGAAATTGATCACTAGATGATATCTCGCAGATTCATTCTACTCCCATTTTAAATGAGAGGGTGTTAAACTGTTCATACGAATCCGGTCATTGGACCGCTAGGCCACCACGACGTTTTTGACGTCCGGTTTTTAGATACTTACTGTATTTTTATAAAAAAAAGGACTAACCTTTTATAGTTCGAGAGTGGGGGCTTGGAACGTCTCAGCGATAGCAAATTTTTTGGACAGTGTATCGTCATCCAAATTTTCTGTTTACTGTACCTTCGTAATTATTTGTTTACGAGGCGAAATACATATCAACGTGACTATTGTTTTATTATTTAAAAAAGTGGTTAGGTATTAAATAATGTGTTTTTAGTTTTATAACTTACATATTCTTGAAAACAAACGAAGGCAGTCTAATAACTTCTTGCCCAACTTTTCATGTGAACTTAGTTCCGCGTCACATTAAGTCGCGCGTCACAAACATCGCGCGTTCTGAAGTGCGTTTATCGCGTATTTACGATATCGCGCCGCGTTTACGAGCGGGAGATGCGTTTAACGAGGTCGCCTTTCGAGTCGTGTGAATTCGGCTTTATCGCTGAACTTCGGATTATGAGTCGTAAGTGAATTTAAGTGGAGTATTATACTGATAAGTGTCGCAGATCTACAAATGGGGCGGCTTTCATACAATAATAAATGGTACAGTTTACTGGTTGTGCTTTGAACAGAAAACTAGATTTATTTTCTTGTAATATGGATGTAATAACATTAATTTTATTATAGAAATACTTTATTAGCGTATAGTAAATATGAAAATCTAAATAAAAGTGAATCGCCGAAATGTATGTACACGCATAACTTCATTGAATATTGTTAAAAAAAAGGCATGAACATTGGTTTATTTATTTAAGTGGTGGCAGCCTAAGGGTTCGAATTCCACCCATTGAACTACCGACTTGAGCCCACTCGTGACATAAAAGTTAACAAGTATGTAATGTATAAACAACATTATCCTAATTATATCAAATCTACCCTTTAAAAACATAACTTATGCAAAAACCAAATATTATTCGAAGCGAGACAATAATCATTGAAATAATCCATGTAAAACATTCCCACATTCCGAAACATCTCGAATATTAATACAAACGAGATAATACGCGGGGCTATTCTCTAAGTTCAAACAAAACATAACGTGGCATAACGCAGCTGTTCAAGAAATCTTTTTTGGTTTTCTGGGAGTCACTGGGTAGTGTCATTTTATACGTTTTAGGCCATAAATAATATAAAAAAATTACTTAAAAATGTAGTAAGTCGAAAGGAATAACGAGTCTCTTAACCCTACACGTAGGTAACGGCTTGGACTAACAGAATAAGGCCCCAGGTGTAAGAAAATCCCTTTCGTACAGAAAGTATATCTACTCGCATGTATTCGTAGGCTAGCCGGTCACATATCGCTATGAATATTATTCCTATATTAAGTTACAGGGTCCGAGTAACTTGCTATCGAGTTTTGTACGTATCGATATTTTTCGCTTTATCTTCGTTTTATGCAGGAATATGAACGATAGTGTTATGTTTGTACTGGTACCGACGTACGTGTTGCGGTTTCGGTATAATTTAGGTAGATTTATTGTTTACCTATGTTGGAAATAAGTACCTTTTAATAAATTCATCATTTTATTATGTTGATTTATGAGTGGGTTTTGCCTCCTACAACTAACATAGTAGGGGCGAGCGAAGGGGCGTGTTATTTTAGTTTATTATTTTATAGTAATTTTGCTTTGCATGTAACGCTGCCAATTCGCTCATGGCACGGTCTGTCCCGGCCGCTGCTTTGGTGTTGGCCTTGAGGGAGAGCGCTGGTCGTGTAGATCCTCAAGGCAAGCCTGACTGTCATCCTTCTCGTGGTTGCTGCCCGTTCTTGGTCTGGTTCCCTATGAAACAGACGTAACAGAAACAGTCAGACGCATCCCATGTTCCACTTAGTCCCCTCTCCTTCCCCAATCCTGCTTTGCTTTGCACTCCTTCCCCTCCTAGGGAGAATTTCCCCCTAATTCAAGGTGTTATGCGAACCGTGCCGAGGAATGCGTGGCTGAGAGGGAGCTCAGTCTTAAACGGTGCCTGCTCGAGACCAGAGCGATTCGGGTATGTATTTAGCTCTTCCCCCGACATGCGGGGCTCTGTCGGGGGTGACCGTCTATTTCCCTAGCTTCTCGTGGGAATCTTATGGATAAGCAAAAAATAAGTTCACCCAAAACTCCTGAAAAGGAACAGTTGGACGGGCCTGAAGGAGAGCCTTTATTGACCTCCAGATCGCCCTGCTCCAAAATTTCAGAGTGTCTATCGAACCTGTCTGTGGGGGGCTCAAATGCTGTACCACAAACAGAGTCGGAAAAGACCTCTCAGGTCACTAAGCGAGTCAGGCTTAGTGGCGCGGCCAGGAAGAGGTTCCGGCGGCTGATGGCGGCGGATATGGGTGCTGAACAAGCCCTTGCCCTATGCAAGAAGCCCTGGGACCAAATCCCAGTCGATAATCCTCCTCCGGACCCGAAGGCGAAAAAACGCCTGCGTTCGGAGGAGGAATCTCCGAGGGAACAGCCAAGGAAAACCTCCAGGCTGGACCCCAAGGTACCCTCCCCTAAGGCGCAGTACAGTGCCGTAGCTGGCGCCGTGCGAGTGGGTGTCCGTAACTCGGACCCCATGAGCGAGGAACAGATGCGGCTTCTGCATGGTGCCCTTCTCGAGTCGATTATGAAGATGGCTGGGAAGAAGGGGGGCCCGCGACCAAAATTTGTTGGCTTCTCCTTCAAGGCAGGATGGGTCCTGGTGACCTGTGAAAACCAGGACGGTCACGACTGGCTTGTGGGGGAGGTCAAGCAGATCAAACCGTGGCCTGAGGCGGAGCTCTCGACTATACCCGAGAGTGAACTGCCCAGGCCACAGGTGGGGACCACATTCTTGCCCATCAGTGAGGCGGCAACGGTCGAGAAGGCTTTGCTGCTGCTAGAAGCGCAGAATGAAGGTCTCAACCCGGGGCTATGGCGAGTTCTCCATAAGCGGGTCGAGGCAGGAGGAACCTTGGTAACCTTCTCGCTCGACGACCCGTCGGTGGAGACTCTCCGTGCCAACAACGGTAGAGCTAGCCTTGGTTTTAAAAGCATAGTTTTTAACGTCAGGGGGGGCTCTACCGTGGAGAAGCCCAGCGTGGAAACACCACGGCCGTCGACATCTGCCGGAGTGCAAGAGGCGGCGAGGAGCCTTGCGGGGCCCTCGCACCAAAGGCCTCCGCTGCGGTCGACCAAGGGCCGGGGGGGAGCCACGAGGGGCACTACTAGTCGTAGGGGGGTGAGAGGCGGCGCAGGGAATGGAGGACGTCCACGTCCCCCTCCCAAGAAGCCTCACACACCTGCCCTACGCAAATAACAATGGCTCCCTGCACCCACAGAGCGAGGATCTTGCAGGGCAACCTCCATCATGCAGCAGCTGCGACTGCGGTGGTGGAGTGTTGCTTTGCCAAACAAAACATAGACCTCGCTCTGATCCAAGAACCTTGGATATCCAACGGCAACATCCAGGGGCTCGGGGCCGCCGGTAAAATTCTTTTTAATAATGGTGGCTTTAGACCCAGGGCGTGCATCGTTCATAACAAAAATATTGACCTTTTACCTGTTCCAGAGATTTGCAATGACGACCTGGTCGCAGGATATATTAATCTCAAAGGGTGGAGTGGGGCCAGAGTAATTGTCTGCTCAGCCTACCTCCCCGGGGATAAGCCCAACCCAACTGAAGATCTGGTGAAAGTTGTGGCCTACGCACAAAGACACAACGCTGACCTGCTTGTGGGTTGTGATGCCAATGCCCATCACTCGTCGTGGGGGAGCACCGACATCAACAAAAGGGGTGAGTTACTTTATGACTTCCTTCTATCAAATAATCTGCATACACTTAATTTAGGATGTATACCGACCTTTGTAACGTGTAACAGACAAGAAGTTCTTGACATAACTTTCGCAACGAGTGCCTTAGCCAGGCATGTCATTAACTGGCAGGTAAGTAGTGAAAATTCTATGTCAGATCATCGACACATCCGATTTAACCTGGAAGCATCGCTCCCAAGGCGAATCGAAACCTACAGGGATCCAAGAGTCACTGACTGGGACCACTATAGGGACCAGTTAAAAACAAACCTTGATGTGATCCCAAAAAACATCAGAACTGTGGAGTGCTTGGAGCTAGCAGTGGAGGTTGTCACAGTAGGAATAACCAAAGCCTACGAAGACAGCTGCCCTGTAAAGACCAAAGCAACTACAAGCAAAGTCTCATGGTGGAACTCTAGGCTGCAAAAGCTAAGGGAAAAAACCAGGAGACTCTTCAATAGAGCTAAAAAATCCCAAGAATGGGATGTGTACAAGCAGGCTCTAACAAAATACAACACTGAAATCAGGAAAGCAAAGAGAGCATCATGGAGGAAGCTATGCGAGGATGTGGAAAGTCTTCCTCGAGCAGCAAGACTCCAAAAAATTATCTCCAAAGCTCCTGACAGGGAAATTGGGCTTCTGAAAAGACCCGATGGAACTTTCACTTCATGTGAGAATGACACATTGGAGCTGCTAACAGCCACCCACTTTCCTGGATCGGTGAGTAGCAATTGCTCGCCTACTACACGAGGCACCACGCACAGGCCGAACAATGACGACTGGCGAAGGGCGGCTATAATCATAAGACCCAACCAGGTAAAGTGGGCCATCAGCTCCTTTAAACCATACAAAGCCTGTGGCGAGGACAATATATTCCCTGCTCAATTGCAGGAGGGGATGGAAATCCTCACTCCACATCTGGTTAAAGTCTTTAGAGCCAGTCTGGCCTGGGGGCATATACCAGAACGATGGACCACAGTAAAAGTCATATTCATTCCAAAGGCTGGCAGAAAGGACTACGCTTTGCCCAAGTCCTTTAGGCCAATAAGCCTCTCATCCTTCCTTATGAAGGTAATGGAAAAGGTTATTGACATCTATATTAGGGACGTAACTTTAAAAATGAAACCTATTCACCATACACAGCATGCCTACCGCAGAGGTAAGTCTACGGAAACAGCCCTGATCAGCCTAATTGACAGGGTTGAAAAGGCACTGGAAGACAAAGAAATAGCGCTTTGCGCATTTCTAGACATAGAGGGAGCGTTTGACAACACTCCCACTTCACTTTTGGTCGAAGGTATGGCTGCAAAAAGCCTTGACCAAACGACCACGAGATGGGTGGAGTCAATGCTCTCCAGCAGGAGAGCTAAGGTATCTCTGCTTCAAACCACTATGGAAGTTATAACCACCAGAGGATGCCCGCAAGGAGGCGTGCTCTCGCCCCTTCTCTGGACTCTGGCGGTTGACCAACTGCTCTATAAAATGGCCGACCTTAACATTGACACACAGGGATACGCTGACGACCTTGTTGTCATAATAAGGGGCTTCTGCCAGAGCACAGTATCTTCCATTATGCAAAGGGCGCTGAACACCATAGGTGGGTGGTGCAAAAGAAACAATTTATCAGCTAACCCTGACAAAACTGTTATTATTCCTTTTACCAGGCGTAGACAGCTGAATAAGCTAGTCAAACCCTCTCTAAATGGAAAAGAGCTTGAGTTTTCCACAGAAGTTAAATATCTGGGCGTCACTATTGACCAGAAGCTAACATGGAATACTCACCTTAACAACATCATACAAAAGGCAAAAATTGCCTTAGGCTCCTGTAGCCGTATGATGGGCAACAATTGGGGCCTTAGTCCCAGAGCTGTCTTATGGCTGTATACCACCATCGTGAGGCCGACTATATCGTACGCCTCTGTGGTTTGGCATCACAAAGCCAATCAAAAGACAGTAACTAACAAATTAAGTAGTCTGCAAAGACTAGCCTGTCTCATGGCAACTGGGGCAATGTCCACCACACCTGGGGCGGCCCTGAACGCTCTACTATGCCTAACGCCCCTAAGTATGCATATTGCTAAGGAGGCGGGGGCAAGTGCTTACAGGATTAACGCTCAGGGGGGCTTCAATTGCATATCCCAGAGAATGAGAACAGTACTGGAGGACGTAAGAAGCACACCAACTCTTTGCATGACTTCAGATATCATGGTTCCAAACTGTAGCTTCCAAAAGAACTACAAAGTGGAAATACCGCACAGGGAGGACTGGTTGGACAAACAAGTCACCTGTGAAACTGGTAGCCTAATATGGTTTACTGATGGGTCTAAAATGGGCACAGACGTAGGCTTTGGCGTATATGGAGAGCAGCCAAAGTTCCGGCTATCTCAAAGCCTGGGCAAATTTGCATCCATCTTTCAAGCAGAGGTTTACGCCATTATCGAATGTGCGGAAGCAAACCTACGAAAAAATTATGCCAACCACATAATTTACATTAACTCAGACAGTCAGGCAGCGCTGAAGGCCTTAGACTCCAACTTAATAACCTCAAAGTTGGTAGCAGACTGCATGAGTCGCCTAAATACTCTAGGACAACGAAACAGAGTAACGCTGAGGTGGGTTCCGGGCCACGCGGGAGTCGTGGGCAATGAAAATGCCGACGAACTCGCTAGAGCAGGATCGGGAAAAACACTATATGGTCCAGAACCTTTTTGTGGCATTCCCAAAAGTCTCGCCCGAATGACCCTGGAGAACATCTATTTGAACAAATCCTGTAAGGCATGGTCAGACATGCCAGGACTGACTCACTCCAAAACTCTTGTTAAAGCCTATGACAAGAGATACACTAAGCTGATCATAGGACTGAGTAGGAAAAGAATGCGCATTCTAGTTAGAGCCCTCACTGGACACTGTTGCCTAAACAGACACATGTCCACTATGGGACTGTCCGAGACAAGAACGTGCAGAATGTGCCAGGAGTCAGACGAAACTCCGCTTCATATTCTCACGGACTGTGGACCTTTAATGCGCAAGCGTAGCTTACACCTGGGCAAACATATCCTTGGCCCACAGGATGTAAAAGATATCGCCCCCCAAAAGCTACTGCGATACCTGGTGGACGTAGGACTTAGTGGCGAACTGTAAAGATAGCAGCGGCGATCACAATAGATCGATAACGGTCGCAGTGATACTGGGGCTGCAAAGTCCCAGAATAGCCGCTAAACAAATAAAAAAAAAAAAAAAAAAACATAGTAGTTATTTCAATATATATTTAAAATTATAGGAGTTAATTTTTCCAAGATTTACATGCATTTGCTAACAATTTATTATTCAGCGGCTACCGCGGTGTTACTCGCGGTTTTTCAAATATTTTGATGGTTCGGGATGTTAGGATGATTATCCAAATTTTATCTAAATTGATCCTGCCGATTGAGCAAAAAGAAGTAGGTACCTAACAGACTTACACACTCCCAAATTTTTCCCTTTTTAATACTAGTTTGATAATAGTTGAACTAAATTATTAAAATTATTATACACTTGAACGAAATGATACTGCAAGGATTTGTATGAGAAAATGAATAAGCGTAAATCAATGTGAAATATGATAAAGACGAATAAAATAAAAAACCAACCCTCAACTACTGATTCTATAAAAAAATAATAGTATACAAATTGTTTACAGCCAGTAACACCTCAGCCTCGACGTAATTAAGCTGCAGTTCGAAACGAGAAACAAATGAATGTCAATTCAGAAAACGTATTCGGACATCGAATTACCATAAATTAATTACGAACACTCGATTACTGTACAATCGGACGGCGACCGACGCATACAAGTTGACTGTGAAATTTATGAAGATGGCTTTATCATATAATAATATTCTGCGGTTTTCACTCTGGAGTTTTTTATAGGTAAATGCAGTATGCAGAAATTTATACAGAACCACAAGAACTTTATAAAAGTTATTTTGAAGTTTAACAGAAAAAAATATTTTAGTTTTCGAAACAGACGGTGCCAAATAAATCAATATTTTTAATAATTTTAAACTTAGGCTAGTACGGAACCCTTGGTGCGCGAGTCCGACTCGCACTTGGCCTTGCATTTAAAAAGCACTGAATTGATTTTAGTAAAAAAAATAATTTTAAAAATCTATCCACAAGCGACGGCGTTGTCGCACAACAAATATAGAAATACAGTCGAAATGAAAACTAGCACCTTTTTAAGTCGGCTTAAAATATCAATTTATATGTCTTTACATTGCACACCCTAACTGCTGGTTATAAGGTTTTGCTTCGTGAACCTCATCAGGTTCATTTATAAGCCTAGAGTTTTTGTTTGGGCGGTGTAACAGGAAGAAGACGCGTTATATTATCTAAAAACAATGTCAGTGGAATCAATTTTTTTAAGCATTTCTGTTTACCAACAGAGTGATAAATAAGCAGATGAGTAAGGAATTATTATTGATTGGGAATATCACAATTCCAAACGGTACCTAATCTCAAGTCCACATAACAGTTGCAAATAAAATATTTCAATAACTACGCAAAATACAGCTAAGACGACGAAACTGCGTATTAACTCCCAAGCCACACGTGTAGGGGATCACATATTCACAATTTAGTTTCCTTTCTATTAAATAAAAACAAATGACAATAAAACTCTGTCTGCCAACATTTCATCCCTCACCAAAAACAGAAACATGATGTTGACACGACGTCACTTTAATCCCGGATCACCGCAAGTTTAAATCCCGTCAGCCCCGGGCAAGTCCAGTCGAGGTATAGGCGGGGAGCCGCTACCTTCGCGTCACAAACATCCAACATTATCAAATAACACGTGTCGTGCCTCGGTGAATCATTGCGGAGATACAAAACTCTTTTTATGGACGAGTAAAATTCGAAGGGGCTCGTTTACCTAATTTTATTTAGGGTGGTAGCAGTAAAACTGGTGGTTTGATTGTCATGTTACGAGCTGGCCCCTTTCAAGGCGTCCTGTTGCCACCCAACGTGGGGCATGAGGATCATTGTTGTTTTATTTTATGCACGTATTGGTGCTCACCCTGTAGGCAGGTGCTAAAGTGGAAGTGATGTGGTATAAATGGAATTAGATGTGGAAAGTATCTGTGTGAATTGATGCTTACTTTTCTTCAATATTCGGCATCTCTTCATTAAGAATTTGACGCATCACGCTTTTATCGTAATTGAATGGTTTTTTTTTGTTTATTTTAAAGCTTACTAGCAAAGTGGGTCGCACCTTACTATAAGTATTCTTGTTAATTCCTCGTGGTAAGATAAATGCTCGTGTTACGATTCACGTCGGTAGTGGAATGGATGGGATTCGAACCTACAGCCACTTGATCGCAGCTCTAACCATTAAGCTACCGCCGCTTAAAGTTAAAATTTCAATCTGATATCACCCAAAACAAGTGCTAATCTTCACAATGAATCCAAAAATGTATTTTCATTCTGAATGCAACACAATACTAGACCAGGCAGGCGTCGACAACAAAAGCAGTCTGCTAGATCTATGTCAGTTCATCTCTGAACGCTTGTTAGTCCTATCTCCAAAACGCTCCATACAATTTCACGTTTCTCTTCGTATATTCATGTATACGTCAAATTTCCTCGCATTCGGATCGTGATAATAACATTTAAAATGCATGTTCGCGGTTCCAGTGCACGGAAATTTGTTAATATTTATATATGTTTGTTTTTGATTCCCGTCTGTCGCTCGCGGGGCTCGTGAAGACAGGTTTATTGGAAAAGATTGGTGTTATGCATACTTTTAGAAAGAATATAGATACTTAAGACTATTTTGTGCACATCTGCCTAATAAATACCTACTGAAAAAGATCAATTTCCATTTTTCTATAAGAACTTTAGTTGTCACTCATTTACTTACACAATTGTTTAAACATTTAATTGTATAAAAACGTCTCTTCGTTTTTTATCAACCCCAAAAACAACAAAATCCTATAAAGATGGAATCCTCACGCCACCGCATTACAATATTCCTTCACACACATTTAAACCCATTGCGAAAGACAAAACCCTCAGTAAAGAAGAAAAGAAAACAAAAATAAAAGAATAGATGATCGCGGCAACCCTAATAGGCTTATTACGGTTCTTATAAGGCTGTCACCGTTATCAATACGGAGAGATTCACTCAGGACAGCGTCGGTAAGAATCAATTTGATGAAAATAAAACTGTGACACGTTCCGTAATGGAGGATAATGCTAAAGGGATGGAGCAGGCGACGACTGACGGCTTTGCACACAGAAGGGGAAGTTCCTGGTATGCCGTCCTCCGATGGACATTTAGGAATCGCGAGTGTAAATAAGACGGGGATTTATTAGTAAGATGCTTGTCTAGTATTATTTTTATCTGAGTTCTGATTCAGGTTGAGTATTAAGTAGGTATTGTATAACAATTATATGAATACAATAATATTCAACGATTGTACGTGATTTCAGATCAGTGATATTTTTAATAAAAGGTATTTCGATATCATACATGACGATGGTTCATTTATTACGGTCGTCTTTATATTTCTGAACAGACTTTTTCTGTGGCGACGAAGCGACGGCAAAATGAGTATGAGTAAACCTGATCTGGTCACGTGTCAGAACTGTCAAAACAGGTGTCTTTTGAGAGTGTTTTTAACAGGCCACAACATGACGGAACCATTGCTGACGAGGGCCGTAACTTTATTCATTGTTTATTCGCGTTATTAAATCTCGGTACGATCGGATTATTACTTTCCCTCTCTCGGTAGAGTAATAATACTTATTGTAGTATAAAATAAATTTTATTTATTTATTTCCAATCAATTTTTACATTGTATCGAAAATGATATTTCACTACAAATCCAAAAACAAATTGGTACTGATTACAGAACAATCAACAATATATTCGCGCCAGACTACTACATTGCTACTTGAATTCTCAACCATGTATTATTGCTATTATAGTATTTAAATTTTCACTACACTTCTCAATAATAAAAATCGAGTGTCAAATAAATAAACTATATTAATCTGACCTAGTTTAAATGATTATCACAGAGAATTTATCTATGCTGTGGTATGCCCCATCTGTGATGTGAGGATATGTCGGACTCTCACCGACCAAAAACATCCTGATCCCGTCTCTGCCTTGGCCGGAGTTGTAGTATCACTCGCGTAGCTCTGCTCGCCACCAGCGGACTAACATTTGAATATCCTACCACAGTTTGCTGGTCACTTTGAGTTTCGCATTGATTATTTAACTATCATCTATTGTAGGATCTGCATAGTTCCTGCGATTGCTCGCGGTTAGCAAACTTCGAGGGACACTTTCTAGTTTGAAGCCACTTTGTCTCTATGTAGAGGAACATCGTCTAGTTGATAATGAACTCGCCATAGTTCACGGGAATGTTCTCTGGCTTACAGAGAACATTCCCGTAATAAATGTTTTGACACGTTTTATATGTCATCAGTGTTTGAGGTTATCCCATCATAACTTGGTTACCATGGATCTACCAGGATTATAGTGACTTTCAAGATGGTCATCAAGGTGGCATACATGGTTCTTGATAAAAAATGGACCAAATTTTCAGGACGTAAAAAACCTAGCCTCAATTTTATTAGAAAACTGTGTGTTTGTAATGAAACTTTTTTTTCAATACGCTTTGTCTATAAATTAACTGGCGTAATAGGCTTGGTTTCAATGTCGCAAGCAAAATTTTAATAATGTTGTAGCCTGTTTTTTTTATATATTTATTTATTTATTGAGGGTTTTAATACAATATTATGCCACCCTCATCGTGGCCACTTTTGTAAGCTAACTACAAATAATTTACTTAACTAATTTAAACTATTACAATAATTATTTCTAGATATTAGGCTTAAGATGACACCTTTATATAGTAGCCTGGCCAACATCGAAGCCTGTACTTTCACGCCCACGAAATAAAATCTAATAGAAACAACGCGTACGATTTTCCTCCACCGACAATTTTATACGTAATAATGTGTGTGTATAAAATTTGTTTCTGTTCCAAGTTACATAAGCGTATTGTTCCACAAGTTGCCAGTTTAACGTTTACAGCGTAACATAGCAATATAAACAATATCCGAGCGAGCGGATATTACGCGCGGGCGAGCACGGTCACTGCGGACTCTGGCCGCTTTTATATCGGAAGGGATTTCGTATTCAACCTCAGTGTTCCTACGACTTTCTCTATCGTGTAGCTGTTTACGTGGTGTAAAAAGAACTAGCATATATTTTTCCGTGGCATTATTGTAGTAAAATGTTCATGTTCATGATGACTCTTTGATAGGAACCTCACACTTTTTCAAGTAATTTACGAACTAAAGATGGTCTTAAAATTCTGTCCGCAGTTGTATCCTTTAAAATGATAGGTACTTAGGTACAGCAAGGGACTTGCGGCAATTTCAAATGATGTTATTTTTTTTATTACACTACCATTAGTATTTATTTTCAATACAAAGTCGGGTTTTTGTCTTAAAGCTCGAGAACGGGTGGACCGATTTTCATGATCATTGGTTTGTTGGATTTGTCTCCGTCTCGGAAAGCAGAATAATAAAAAATTAATAATACCTAATAAAGATTTTTTACGGGAATGAGGATTCCTTGCGCGGGTGAAACCGCGGGTTACTTCGAGTATATTAGTCAAAACTAATCGCCGAAATACATTTACACGCAAAACTTCCGAACGACTATACCAAATACGATATAGGTAATATTTTTGTGTTCAACATTATCAGGCACGGTTTGATTTAAAAAAATCAATCAAACAAATTAGTATGAAATCTCATAATTTGAAGTGAGAGTGAGTGAATTACTTATGTGGGAGAAACCGCGGGGCACAGCTAGTATGTATACGATAAAAATCGCTTAACTCCATAACAGAAGAATTTAAACATTTATGCCCTTTATTACTGCAACTTAAACAATAAACTTGTAACGGACAAGTAAAGCGAGGAATCAATGGAAGCACAATTACAGTAGACAAGCTTCCCAGTTAGAAGGCCGTGTGAGTGACAAGAGCAACAATAGACTGAGACCAAAGAGACGTTTTGATGCCCATTACGCCGCAACTGAGCCTGTTCGTATCCTCTCATGCTCGCTCGACTGTGGAGTTTATCTAACAGAATAAGTAGCAAACTTTTACTAGTTGATTGTATGGTTTACGGGTCAAAGGTCACTATGAAATAACCTCTGAAAATGCGTTGCGGTTGTTTGCGGCTGTTGCTGTTGTTTTGTTGATTTTAGAGTCAACATTTGTAGCAAATTAGGGTTTACTTTTTGTGATTGAATTCAATAATTTGAAAACTTTTTATGACATAGAAACTACCGTATCGTTGATGCTGAATGAGGAATCAAAATTAATATTAATTTTTGCCCACATTGAGGACCTACCAAGCTATTATATGTACATATACATATTGATGCTAAGGCCCAGTTTTTTGATCCCCAGTTAACTCAACCATAACCATAAGTTAGAATATTTAACCAAAAAACTGAGCCTAAGTGTAATAGCTCAGGTGCCAGAACCATAAGTGTTCAAAACGCTGAGAGAGGAATATTCCTCTATAGGTACCCCAGAGAGGAAGTTGATAAAATTATTAACAGTCTTGGACCTTCTGAAATACGATAGCTCTTGTTTGCCTATCACTGTCCTGTACCTCGGCTCACAAACACGCTGTAGATAACTAATGCTACAACAATCAACTCACAACTTTACCACAAAAACAGGCGATAATGTATATTGTGTTAATGTTTCCCACTTGTTTCTTCAACCAACATTAACTGGGACGGAACTATTGGTCCGCGGAGTTTGTTATACACTTGTAACTTTCGTGATGGCGAGTTTGCTCCTAATGACATGAAAACGTTCTTTTTTTTTCGGGAGTAGATTTAGAAGCTTAACAATACCTATGATGTCAGCTGGTTTTTCAATACCTGCAATTGTGTAGCTGTGTAGGTAGCTGCACCATTTAATAAATTCTTGACGGGCCTGTTAGTCTAGTGGTTAGTGACCCTGACTGCTAAGCAGGAGGTCGTGGGTTCGATTCCCACCCAAGACAAATCTTTGTGATGAGCACCATCATTTGTTCTGTGTCTGGGTGTTATTAATCTAAATATGTATGTTCTAAGATATATATAAGTATGTTTATCAGTTGTCTGGTTACCATAGTACAGGTTTTGCCTAGTTTGGGATCAGTTCTCCGTGTGTGAGTTGTCCCAAGATATTTATTCTAAAAATATTATTTTCGTGATAAACTATAACTATAATTAAACTCTTTGGGTAAACTCAGATATGCTTCGAAAGAATTTTGAACAGTAGATCTTGGAACAAATAGCGAATGTAAAGGGTAGATATCAATAAACGTTTCGAGTGAAAGATAAACTGTCGGAAGAAAGTCCGCGAATCGATATAGGGATGGGGAAGGATTACCGTGTACGAAACAATGGAACAAAAATATTTGCTTTCATTTAATATTCACAGGGACGGGGTATTTTTGTTTGTGGGGACTATTGGGCTATCGTGAGGATCCGAGGAACTTAACTCTAAGCTCTGATCATTTATTATTAAAATATGTTAACTTTTTGATTGATGGTTCGATTCTATAGTATGAATTAATATTAAGCCTTGCCGGTCAACTGCTGCCGAAAGGGCCAACAATTATTGCAATATTCGTATTAAATTCCAATTCCTCCCATTGCACTACCGACGTCAAATCCACTGAGCACAAGCATACAACGAGGGGTTAACAAAAATACTAGTAATGTGCGACTCACAATGCTAGTAAATCATCTCGCCCATTCGGGATCCACTAGGTAGACAGAAATAACAATACACCGAGATTTTAAACAATTTAATACCTTTTTGAGCTGTTGGTTAAAACAAACCGTTTTGAATAAAAGTTCTCGTAGAGAGTCGTACACCTTGTCCACGTGCAGTGGAGCCGGTTGCCGGAACTTATGTTAAGGTTGTCACACTTTGGAAGCAAATTGGTTGGCTCGCGGGATACAGTTCTATCGCTCCACTCACAATGGCATAAATTACAATAGAATCATTTTTTTTAGAGGAACGCCTCGGTTTTATTAGCAAAATATTCGCACTATTGTATGTTATAACAACTGGAATTCTACGATCATCACTTAATCCATTTTTTAAGATAAATGGTAGAAATACTTTCACAAAACTCTTTCGTTGAATATTTTTTATTAGAACTTAGGTATTTACTACTCTAAAATCAGTTCTGATGAACTTTTTTGGTAACGTCCAAAACCACCGATGGTAAAACAATAACGGTCCTCAAACGTCTGTCTTCGCATTTTTTTATTTTCATTTAACATAAGCATGAAAATATAAATCTTTATATATAAAAATCAATTGCTGTTCGTGAGTCTCGCTAAAACTCGAGAACGGGTGAACCGATTTAGCTGATTTTGATCTTGAAATGTTTGTGGAAGTCCAGGGAAGGTTTAAAAGGTGTAAAACATAAATAATAAGTAAAAAAAAAAACTGTTCCTAAGCTCGGGAATTACCTTAATTAATTTACTTTTGACAGAACGAAGTCTGTCCGGGCAGCTAGTTAAAAATATAATTCACTTTATGTCTTACACCATCCGTAGCCTCTCAGCTGACCGGATGACGGTTGACCTCCCCACCTCCAAGAACGACCACAAATGTTCTTTTTATTTAATTTTTTAATACTTAGTATTTTTTTTTCGTTTGTCTGCAGAAGGTCAGACGGAGGGCATGAGCGGCGTCGGCGGCATCGTGGTGGACGCCGCGGCGGACACGGGCTGGTGGGGGCGCTGCGTGCGCTCTTGCCCCGCGCCCCTGCAGGGACTCTTCAGCTCAAACCGGTTCGACAACCTACATGTAAGTACTCTTGCTTTAGAATTCTGGTTAATGAAGCAGTATGCTGGATGAACTGAAAAAACCTTCTTCTTCCTGGCCTTATCCCATTCATATGGGGTCGGCGCAATGCGTATTTTCCTTCCATTCCTCTCTATTACTCATCATCGCGGCATCCACATGCCGGATACATTGGATGGGAATCCAATCCATAAATAATTGAAAAAATGTTGGGGGCATTTTCTTACTTACCTCTCAGACAGTAGGTGCCAGCATCCAACAGAAACTTAAAAATGTCGATAAACGCAATGGCGGAAAGGCGACGTTTCCAATGGAGGTTTTTATGTGCAAACCCGTTATTTGGGTTTGTCAAATTTGAGCCATCATTTTGAGATGTTTAAAAAAAGTATAAAGTTAAGTGAAAAGTTTAAGGACCAAAAAGTAAATGGTAGGACGATTTGCAACACTAATGGTATACGTTAGTGGGATTTGGTGAGAGCTCTTGTTTAGCTTTAGGTCAGAAAAGGTAAAATAAAGAAAATATGGGTTTGATGAATTTCTAGAGTTAACGTGTCACTAAAGTGCTCAAAAACGAATTTTAATAGAAAAAGTGTTTGCTGTGATTACAATAGACTACCTATGTATTCAATTCATATACATAATAACCTATTAGTGTTAGTGGCGAGACATAAAGAAAAACTAAATAACATTCGCTCCAAAACCGCACTGTCAGAGCGAGTGAAAACGAAAAAGTGCTGAAAAAGGATGTAACGTTAGTTGCAAAATTCCTTTTTACTTTCAGCCTCAAAAATCAAATATTCTCGGAAAAAGGACATGCCTTGTAAACGTTTCAGGCTGTTAACTTTATGTCAGCTAGCTGTTCTAACGTTGCTACATCGGTGTACCTTCTTTTGAGACCGGTATTGTTACGGACGGGTCGGCAAAGGCACATCGGATCAAATTAAATTCTAACCCTTGTTCTGCATCGGGCCCGTAATTGAAGCCTGCGAGTCATGAGCAATTGAACAAGCTTCTGTCATGCATTGATTGGTTCCAACTTGAACACCAAATGTTCGTGTCTTGTAAGTAAAATGCCTCATAAATGGTTTGTTCCTAATAATGAAGATGGATGCTTTCTTGTTTAGAGTTTATGTCAAAATAATTTAGTATCTCATAATATCTTGGGATAGCTCACACACCGACATCTGATTCAAAACTAAGCAGAGCCTGTACTATTGCAACCAGACAACTGATAAACATACTTATTTATTTCTAAATACATACATTTTATAGATAAACAACACCCAGACACAAAACAAGTTATCGTGCTCATCACACAAAGATGTTTCCTGGGTGGTGATTCGAACCTACGACCTCCAGCTTAGCAGTCAGGGTCAATATTCGCATCTTTAAAAAAAATAAGAAAATCTACGGAACCATCACTTTTTTTTTATCACAAAAGAATATGATCATTATATGGTTGAGTTAAGGATGGCTTTGTGAAGAATTAATTTTTAGCGCTTCCACACTACTGTTTATTATTGACCGTAACAATAACAAAACCAAGTTCAATTTTTCAAACGATCGTTTCTAAAATATTTGTTTATTGTAGTTAGCGTTAGTTACCAATATATATCGACCAGATATTTATAGTATAGTATTCACACATCATCGCATGCAGTGAACGTACATTACTGTTAACCTACTGACTAGGTAAACATCAATCCTGCTACGTGTTTGGTATCATCAATGTGATACGGACACTTAGAGCATTAAACCAACCGGAGACGCCATTGTTAGGCGTTCCCCGCTGCCAAAGGTACGAGCCCGCCGGTCATATCGGTTATATAAAACTAGTTGCCGCGCGCACCACGTCATTCGGAAAATCACAGTCGCGTGGGACGTACGTGAGTTAAAAATGCCGAATTGCAGTGTTTTTTATTGTAAAAAGAGATCGGAAACATCTAATATGCTAAAGGATAACGTTACTTTCCATTTGTAAGTATTATTTGGTCTAAATATTAACAAATAATGCAATAAATTTGCTAAAATCCAAAAAATATTGTCGTACCATAAGTGTTGCCACTACATTGTACAAGTTCTAATTTAGCGTAATTTTTAAAGTTTTAGCTTATAAAGTAAGACAATTAATTTAAACTTCTATTTCGCATTCGTTATTGTTATTATTATCTATTATTAAAAAAACATTATTAATTGATTATAGATTCTTTTTTGCAAAATAATTGTTTTTGTTCATAATATTAATTTACTAAATACTTTAAAAAGTTGCTAATTATTATCAAATAATTAATTAATGATGTCAAACTTATGTTTATCGTTATTCTTTATTACTATAAAAAAATATTTGGGGGTGTTCTTGTTTCGAAAATACGCAATTTTTTATCTAAAAACTGGCCACACTGCAGCAAAATGAGGGCTGTGACAGCACAGAAACAAATATCGATATCGACTTTATCACATCGTATGTTATTCTGACTATTAATTTTTCAGATTTCCTAAAGATGCAACAATTCGTGATGTCTGGGTTCGAGCTTGTGCAAATCATGTTTCGTGGACTCCTAAACGTACAAGTACAATTTGCTCACTGCATTTTGAAGCTTCATGTTTTATAGCAGTAGCCAATAACAAGAGGAGATTAAAACAGTGCGCCTTGCCAACTTTGAAATTATCAAAGGTGAATTTTATTACTTACTAGTTTTTGACCCCAACTTTGTCTACGTTGAACTGCCTTTCAACTAAATACGGTGGAAAATTGAGCACGCTTCCGCTGTTTTACGCGTCTGTCTTTTTCTGTTGCGCAGATGATTTGATTGTTCAAGGGAGTAAACATTTATAAGCTTCCGCGCTCTAAATGCAATGCAATAGGACGCGTACACGCGCGGGCCGAGAACGACTAAAAATGTGGAAGCGTGCTAGTTAATGGGATTCAACTCTTAGAAGACCAACTCTAACTTTTGAAGCTATTATCTATTTTATTTACTATTGTATTCACGGTTTCTTAAAAACCATCTAGTAGGAGTTACTAGTAGGAGAGAGGATAAGTAAACATTGTTTTTTTTTCAGGTTGACCGTTCTGAACCAGAAACGTCTTCATCTAAAATAAGAAAAGTCGAAACATATGAAGCCCCTCCACCAATCCAAACTCAAGAATGCAAAACCACCAAAGATCAGCCATGTACGTCGCAGTCGGGAATTAATATTTGTAAGTCACCTAAATTAACTTACAACCCACAGTTACAAGATACACCAAGGAAAAGAAAACTAAAACAGTTAATACAGATGAAAAATAAACAAATAAAAAGACTTCAAACTCAAAAAAGATACTTAAAGAAGAAGGTTGCAGGATTGCAAGAACTATTAAATGACCTGACAGAAAAGTCCTTGATTAATAAAGAAGATCGTTTAGTTCTCGACAAAATTGGTGTAGAGGAAAAAGAGCTCCTTAATAGACAGCTACTTAAAAGCAAAACTGGTAAAATCCCTAGAATCAAATATTCTCCTGAACTTAGATGTTTTGCTTTGACTCTTAATTTTTATTCTCCAAAAGCATACAGATATGTAAGAAAGACTTTTGGCACGTGTTTGCCTGCACCAAGGACTATAACAAAATGGTACAGTTCTATCGAAGGAAAACCAGGATTTACAAAAGAAGCGTTAGTTGCATTAAAATTACGAGTTGAAAGTAACCCGGACAAGAAAATTTATTGTACTATGGTAATGGATGAAATGAAAATAAAACAATTGACGGAAGGTATAGCAAGCACTCAAAGACATTATGGTTACGTGGACTATGGATTTGATTTTACGTCTGATAATTCTGAAGAAGCAACTGACGCTTTAGTATTTTTATTAGTAGGTATAAATACTACTTGGAAATTACCTATCGCGTACTTTTTAGTAAAGGGCGTAAAAGCTGAAATTAAAGCTCGACTTGTGACGCAAGCTTTTCAGTTAGTTCATGAAACTGGTGTAGAAATAAAGGCATTGACTTGTGACGGTACTAAAGCAAATCTTGCCATGGCTGAAGAGTTGGGCTGCTGTTTAGATGTGAACAATTTACAAACCACAATTCTAGATCCACAAACAGGGCAACAATGCTTTTTCTTTTTAGACCCCTGCCATATGCTTAAATTAGTTCGTAATGCATTCGAGCATTTTAGCTTCTTTACCCAACCAAACTCAGGAAATAAAATTCAATGGTCCTATATTCAGAAATTACATGAATTACAGGAAAAGGAACTGTTTTATATGGCAAATAAATTAAAGGCAAATCATATTTACTTCAAAACAAAAATAATGAATGTTCGCCTTGCAGCCCAGCTCTTCAGTACAAGTGTAGCTGATGCATTGATTTTTTGTAACAATATAATGACGTTGCCCATGTTTGAAAATGTTGATGACACAGCAGATTTTTTGAAATTAATCAATGATTTATTCGACATCCTTGATTCAAAAACTTGGGGCAAAGGTTTTAAACAAGCCTTAAATTTAAAAAACCATGAAACTGCTTTTGCAAAATTAGATGAAGCAAAAGCAGTTCTGTTGAGTTTGGAGACTGATTTTAAAAATCGCAAGAATGACATCAAAAGAATCAATCTTTTGAAATCCCCTCGTTACACGGGTTTCCTCGGATTTCTTGTTTGCATTGAAAGTGCAAAACGCCTATTCAAAAACTTGGTTTTGGCTTCAAATTCACAATTGACATATTTGCCCTTACACAAAATTAGCCAGGACCACATTGAGATTTTTTTTTCAGTTGTCAGAAGCCACGGTGGCTATTCTGACAATCCGTCTGCTCGTCAATTTGAATCTATTTATAAAAAGCTATTGATCCACACAGAGTTAATACGAAATGAAAGGGGTACGAACTGTATCCCATTAGAAAAAATATCAATACTCAACTGTTCATCAGCAATTGAAAAAATCAATTCTACCTCCCGACAAAAAGAAATAGAAACGTTTTTACAGGAAAATTCCTTAGAAGAAAGTAAAATTATTTCAGAAATAGAGATCGAAACATACTTGTCCCCTTTTGGAGAAAAAGTTGTGGAATACATAGCGGGATACGTAGTATTTTCTACTATTAAGAGACTTAAATGTAGTACATGCATAAAAGGTTTATGTGGAGAGCCAAATAAAAAAAGTTTAACCTACCAAAAAAGTAGGGGCGGCCTTAAGTATGCATCGAAAGAGGTAATTGATTTATGTCGCCTTTGTGAAGTGGAGATCCGTAAACACTTAACTGATGACAAAAAAGTTAGCCCCTCTTGCTCGCCGCAAAGGGTTACAACCAAAGTTTTAAAACATTATGTTGGCAGACAATTGTTCCCAAACATCGAGAGTCATTATTTTGATAATGATTTTATTGTGCACAATATTGAACTTGCGAAAACAATAATGGAAAAGTATACCAATATTAGAATCAACTATTTATCTAAGAAAACTGACCCCAAGAAATGCATTAGGCATATTTACACCAAGCTAATACACTTTAAAAATCAATAGGATCATACATACTAAAATTCATAGTAAAAAGTAGTCAACTCATGTGTAGTTATAATCTTATTTTAAAGAGAATCTTTAAATTACTTGTCTCAAAATCAAACTCGTTTCCACAAACATTACTTTTCTTGCCAATACGAGCGATAAGGCAAATGAAACGCTAAATGACAACGCTCCGTGTATCGCATCTGGTTATCTTGTGAATTACGTGTGTTTCTTTCAAATATATTTTTAAAATATTTATTGAGTTTTACTTATTAAAGCCACTGCAGCCCAAGACATCATATCTTTGATTGATTGATTTTTTTTTGTTTTTCTAATATCTTTCTCATCACACAGTTTTCTCATCTATATGAAAAAACCTGCATTCAGATATTTGAAAAACATCTTGCCTGAATCTTGATTTGAACCAAAGAAATGGTGCCATTTATCATCATCATCATTAACCCATAGATCTCCACTGCTGGACATAGGTCTCTCCTATAGCACGTCTCTGAGCGCGATTTTTTGCTATTCTCATCGAGTTTGCCATTATCGGGCACTTATTCTCTAGACTCCGTGCTGCTATTGAGGAATCCCTAATAAAAAACCCAATAACACTGCCTGGCCCGGGGATTGAACTCACGACCTCGTGTTCAACAGTCACGCTTGCGACCACTAAACCATCGAGGCAGTCCTTGCACCGAGGTAATGAAACAACCTTTATTCTATTTTATAGTCTTTCTTTAAAATCTATGTTACCTACGTAAACATAATTGATCTGCATTATAGATCAATTTGTTAAGTTAATGATTAAAATTTATTTTAAAGAAGAGTCAGATATATACTAAAACTATTATTTTAATTATATTCTTTTGTTATAATTATTGGCAGAACTCATCGACAGTAATATATCGATAGTGTCAAGCACTATCTGCGCTTACGTAAAAATGACGTCATCTCGTATACTGACAGGTTGTTCCTGTGTGTGTATGTACATGTGTGCGTATAGTTTATGCATGTGTTTAACAATTTTGTCGTGTGCGCGCGTAACAACGTGATCGAAAATGCTTTAGTGTGCTATCATATTTGTGAGCGTTGCCTCGTCCCCCGCGCGGAAAGTGGCAGACTTATTCGCATAGATATTAATGCTCGTTGCTACTCCGGTTGGTTTAATGCTCTAAGTACGGACACTATGAGCAGATTGGGCAAATAATGTTGAATTAACTCTTAAAATATGAACGAAGAGTACCTAAGCATCTTCTACATAGTTAAACAAAAATAGTTGGCTTAAGTTAATGACGTTAAAGGAATCATGTTATCCATAGTAATAAAAAAAAATCAAATTTCTGGATATACCGGTCGGGTTGAAATATGTCTTTTTGTGTGTGGGGAACAGTGTCAGAACTTTTATTTTAGAAATAAAAAATAATAATAAGATAGTGCAGAACACACGGAACAATATTCCTTATCCATGCGAGTTTACTACAAATTCCCAAATCCCAAGCGATCGAGGACTTGTGTAGTTACAATATAGTATTTGAATCCGTATCTATAATAGAATCTTGTACCTTTGTCTCTAATATACATTTACATGATAATACTTGCCGAACTATTTAAGAGTAACTGTAAACACTATTATAGAGTAACTATAGCCAAGTTCAAAATAATCTCGATGCATGCCCATTTCACAGCCAGCCGTAGTCGCTTACACAAAATAAACCAGTAATTATTCATCAGACTTCATTACTAATGCCACTATTAATCAGTTCGCCTATAACATAATATACTACATGTATACAGCGCCCGGGTCAACCGAGCTCAAATGAAGTGTCGATAAACACGCGAGTGTTGCGCGTTCTCCGTATACATTGCTCACCAAATACCACAGCTTAATCAATTGTTCCGTAGTGAAGCGGCAGTCGAATTAAAATACTGCGACCGTATTGGGAGTTAATGAAATGGTAATTACTCTCGGGTGTTGACTGCCGATGTGTTTGTTAGTTTAAACTCTAACCGACTGACTTTGCGTACCCGTGCGGCACTTAGTTTACGAAGCAAATCAATTTAGATGAAAGTCGAAATAAAAATAAACGTTTGAGCTTATTTCTACTTTCCATTATTTTTAATTCATGTTGAATTTTAAGTTTTTATTAAAGTGATGCTGGATTATATTGATGAGTGGGTCAGTCAACCATTGTTAAATGTTAATTGACTTGAGACAAAATGTTTTAATTAGACTTTGTGCAGGTTTTATTATTTTTTACACTTAGGTCGTCAGATTTTAAATTATTTGCAAGCATGTGGACATGCTTCGCCCATTTAATTTTTGAACTTAACTGCAACACTGCCGAGCGTCTAGTCTTATGAAATTATAATTATTTATCAACATAATAATATAGCCGCATATGAAATAATCACGGTATAAGTTACTGTGACACGTGTGTGTATTATGTAAGTATGTTTAGACGTGTCCCCGGTAGATGGCGCACGTATATTGACGACAATGTTGCTAAAAAATACTTAAAGATTGATAAAGATTTATATTACTGGAGATGCAATTACAACCAAAATTAAATAACCTTGCAATAACAAAAAACTGTGAATTTTATTATAAACATAAATTCAATATTAATTTTTAGAAAAAAAATACCTACGGAACATTTTATTTTGAAGTTGATTGCGTATAGTTAAAAACAACCTTTAAACTATTCCAACAAAAATAGTATTTTTAGTTATAATTTAAGCTTCTTAAAAATACCCGAACACGTGGTAATACGGGTATTCTCTCCGAGATAGTAAGTTCTAATAGTTAAACATCAGTAACACCAACCCACAGAACAGAGTTCGCATAAATCGCATCACTAAACTGCCTAAAAACCGTGAAAATGGCTAATAACTTAGTAGTGTTGCTAGTATATCTTCCATTGCAGTATTCGTTCGCGAAGTAAAGTCGGGCCCACATGTGCGATCGCTTCCAACATATTTTGATAAAGTAGATTGGTTAGGATTAAGAAACATCGCCAAAATTTTTGAAAGGACAAATTGTGCTTTTTATTTTAAAAACTATCGTGTAACTGTCGTGGTGGCCTAGCGGTTGAATGAACAGATTTTCGTGGTCGAATCCCACTATATACAAGTACCAATGTGATTTTTTCAATGTTCTAAGTACAAGTCTTATTCTTATTATTATACTTATTCTTAGTCTTATACTTATTCTAAGACATCATTGACAATGAGTTAAGGAAAACATCGTGAGGAAACCTGAATTCCAAAATCGCCAACCCGCAGTGAGCCAGCGTGGTGATCAATGCTCGTTCCTCCTCTATAATATGAGATCTGTGCCCAGCAGTGGGACATTTATAGGATGGTTTTATATAAGAAACTAGATTCTGCTAAAAGAATTGTTATTGCAAGGTATTTCTTTTCTTATTTGAACCGCGATACGCTGCTTGCGCTTAAATTATTACTGCTATTTAGGAATACAAATTGACCAGGAATAAAGATCATTATATGTTTTCAAGATCTGTAGGAATATTAAGACTAGTGTGTTCGTAGTACAAGTAGGTGTGTCTATAACGTTCATGTAGTGGTAGAAAGATCGACGATGAGCACGAGGTCTCGAGTTCGAGTCTCGAGTCGGGCCAAAACTTGTTACTGTGTTTCCTAAGATCGCTTGGATTCAGGAAGTGTGGCGGTGGTTACACGCCCGTGCCACCGAAAGCATGTAAAGCCAATGGTCCTGCGTCAAATCTCTCTTCGGTCGTGTCGGTCTGCCGTCTTATCGAGCTATGAGAGTTCAGGAACAGATGTACCTGTGTTGGCGCACTTTAACATCTCCTGCGTAAATGGCCAATCTCACTAGAGATTTTCCGCCGAGGCCGAAATTCGCTGGAGGTTATTATTACAAGTGTGTAATAAAAACGTATTCAAACAAACGCGTGCACGCGATTTTCTCGTATCTGCGTTGATGTATGCGCGATTGAACTCCAGCTCTCAAACTATCAAGAGGCAATCCCAATTTAACACTATAACAACAACGTTATCGCTCGCTACAGTTTCGTCGACGATAAATTTCTTTCGTGGGCCCCCGCAGTTGACTCGCCGCGTAAATATTTATATAACATTAAAAAGAGGAGCACTACGTATCGCCCGCAGCTTTGGTTGCGAGTGTAGTTTCTTTTTAAGATTACTAGCAATCTCGTGAACCTCTCGTGCTAAGCTAAGCGGCTTGTGTCATGTCGGTAGTGTAATGGGTGGGATTCGAAATCGCAACCACATGATCGCGAGCCAACGCCTAAAACATTAGGTTTACGCCGCGCCGCTTCAAAGTTTAAGACACCAGCGAAGATCTCGTTATAGTATAAGATCCCTAATACAACGACCTTCACCGAGATGCTTATTTGATGAAACGTATTTTATATTTAATTTAATATGTCAATAAATATAATCCATATGGGTTGCCTAGCAAATTTCAGTCCAGATTATGTTTAATTAATAATTAAAAAAAATTTTTTTTTTGAAAATTTCAACGGTATGTTTATTAGATAAATTCTATACCAATCGAAAGTATGAAGCCCATAGAATATGCAAACGTTAGGTTGCCTATTCTTTTCCGGTCACAACTATCGGGTTGCCAGGTATAAACAGGTAAATTAGTACTAGCATTTTGCAACGGTCTGTTTATTGAATGAAATTGAAATGAAATTAAAGATTATTTTATTCTGAACACGGTGGTATAGGGTTGCCTGCGAAAAATCAGTCCAGAATTGCGGTTGTCGAATTTTAAAAAGTAAAATATTGCTCCCGAACTGCATACATTACCGTGTTAGTAGTTCGGGAGCAAACTTTCAGGGCTATCTTGTGTTAGTTTAGTTCTTTTTGTTTTAATAAATATAAAATAATTTTATTAAAATGGGTGCCATGAAACCAAGATGGCGTCGACGACAATTTGCAATTTTTTCTTCATGGGTGTCATTTTCATGGTTCCCAAGGTCGCTAAAAACGATTATGGGGTCGAAATTAGAATGCAAGATGGCGCCGAGGAAAAATTGCAAATTTTTCATCATGGGTGTCATTTTCGTGGTTCATGGGGTCGCTTAAAACGATTATGGGGTCGAAATTAGAATCCAAGATGGCGCCGAGAAAAATATGCATTTTTTGTGATTAGTGTTATTTTTAAGATTTACGAGGTCGCTCAAAATAAAAATGTGGTCTAGCTTTCACGGAAATGTCTATCGCGCAAGTGTTCCTGATCCAAGATGAAGGACATTTCTCTAAATGAAATTACATGTGTTCGTCTCAATCTCAATCTAGAATTGTATATTTTTGCATGTGAGACCATAGACGAAGCACATTTGCATAATAGTTACTGTGTTACAAATTGAGTATCTCGCTATTGTTAATTATTGTAACAATATTTTTTTATTTATTTTAGATAAACATTATTATTAAATAATAACTATTAAGTTAATATTAAGTTAAAGTTAATGTTGATAAAAAAAAATTCGATTTTTTTTATTATATATTTTTTTAAATTTATTTTTGATCAACATTATTATTAAATAATAATTATTAAATAATGTTGATAAAAATAAATTTAAATAAATATTGTTATTTTGAGACAACCCTGGCTGTTGCGACAATTTCTACACACTGTCGGCATTTACAAGGAGATCAAAGGCGTCGTCCTACTGTATGTTTTTATACTGTGATGATGCATTGTATATACGAGTCTATCGCTATCCTTTTCTTTTCCAAGCCCAAATAGCATGCGCACTCTCTTTCTTTAAGTGCGCCCACTTAAAGAAAGAGAGTGCAATTCTGGACTGGTTTTTCGCAGACAACCCTATACCACCGTGTTCAGAATAAAATAATCTTTAATTTCATTTAAATTTCATTCAATAAATTAAATAAATAAATAAAAATATTTTATTTTCAAGCATCACACGGCTCATAGTGTGTTAGTACAATTGCTTAAGAACTATGTTAGTAATTACAAAATATAATAATTTACCTAAAAAAAATATATATATAAAAAATAATATAAACAGACCGTTGCAAAATGCTAGTACAGATTTACCTGTTTATACCTGGCAACCCGATAATTGTGACCGGAAAAGAATAGGCAACCTAACGTTTACATATTCTATGGGCTTCATACTTTCGATTGGTATAGAATCTATCTAACAATCATACCGGTGAAATGTTTAAAAAAATATTGTTTTTTATTTTCAGCGACCTCGCAAATCTTAAAAATAACACTAATCACAAAAAAAAATCATATTGTTCTCGGCGCCATCTTGCATTCTAATTTCGACCCCATAATCGTTTTTAGCGACCTTGGGAACCATGAAAATGACACCCATGAAGAAAAAATTGCAAATTGTCGTCGACGCCATCTTGGTTTCTTGGCACCCATTTTAATAAAATTATTTTATATTTATTAAAACAAAAAGAACTAAACTAACACAAGATAGCCCTGAAAGTTTGCTCCCGAACTACTAACACGGTAATGTATGCAGTTCGGGAGCAATATTTTACTTTTTAAAATTCGACAACCGCAATTCTGGACTGATTTTTCGCAGGCAACCCTATACCACCGTGTTCAGAATAAAATAATCTTTAATTTCATTTCAATTTCATTCAATAAACAGACCGTTGCAAAATGCTAGTACTAATTTACCTGTTTATACCTGGCAACCCGATAGTTGTGACCGGAAAAGAATAGGCAACCTAACGTTTGCATATTCTATGGGCTTCATACTTTCGATTGGTATAGAATTTATCTAATAAACATACCGTTGAAATTTTCAAAAAAAAAATTTTTTTTAATTATTAATTAAACATAATCTGGACTGAAATTTGCTAGGCAACCCATATGGATTATATTTATTGACATATTAAATTAAATATAAAATACGTTTCATCAAATAAGCATCTCGGTGAAGGTCGTTGTATTAGGGATCTTAGACCATTATTAGAAAGAGGAACATTTAAAATGTATAGTGGAAAATTAGGATGAAATATGGAGTTGTGATTAATGATTATGATGAAGTATATTGCGCAGATAATGTGTGTGATAGCTAAAAATATTCGCGGGATTCGCGATGAATTTGTGTTTTAAACAAAAACTAATTTTAGAAGATTTCAAGTAAGTGATGTTTCAAATAAAAAAACCGGACAAGTGCGAATTGGACTCGCCCAACGAGGGTTCCGTGCAAAGACCATTTTTTTTTGCTTACCAGAGCACAGTTTTCACACTTTTTCGTGTATTTTTAGTAGATCGTTATCTTACTTTTTTAATTTGCTGCCTGAACAGAATAAACTCACTGACAAGAGTCTGATGACGTCATGCTTGTGTACAGAATACACGAAATTGTGACGTCATATGACATTCCACATACATGTATTGGTATGATTTATTGGTCTCGTAGGGTTAGAAAAAAAATTTAGTCGCGTAGAAATATGTGCCTCATATTCATTAGATGAATAAGTATAAGTCACGTGTATTTATCCGACGGAAATCATCTACCTACTAAAAAAAACATCTACCTACTCTAAAGGCAATAATCCAATTCCAGGAGTATCTAAGTTTATCTTTCTTCTAAGTTATGATAAAATCAAAAAGTATTTCTGTCCCGTTGACTGTGAATTCTAGGTAACTCTAATAATATTATCTAGCTCAACACACACCTCGGGCTGTTACCAAGGTTCTCAGAACGACGTCTATATCTGTTATTCTTTCATTACAAGATCAATTTTAGTAGACACCGATTTCATATACTAGACGGCTACCTGACCGGAACTTCGAGCGAGTCTGTCGGAAACACTGCCTCAGTAAGAAACAATCTAGGCCCAGTTTTTTGTACCCGAGTTAACACAGCCAATGGTTAAAATTGCTAACTAATGGTCACAAACCGTGTTTTTTCATTAGTTAGGCTAACAACCAATAAAATTAGTTGGAGAGTTAATTTTTTTTTAACGACGCCCGCACTAAGGAATTTAGTCCTTGTGTCGCGGGATTTCACAAACATTCAAATCACATGCACAAAGAACACCCAGACTTGGAACAAGCCTCTGTGGATCACACAAATACTTGTCCCATGCGGGATCGAACCCGCAGCACGTCGCGCATAGTGGTAATTAGCGTGGTGACCTATTATACCACTCGGCTATCCGTGCAGTCTATTATTTAACCATTTGATAGAATCAAAATTGATGAATACCTAAACGCGTTCTACCGAAGTTTAAAATTATTAGTTAGCATATGTATCGAGTTAACTGGGGATTAAAGAACTGGCCCTTAGTAATGATAAACAAGACTTCACCATCTGTCTCGTGCAATCAATTCAACTTCACGAAAGCAGAAAATCGAGAGTGTAACGTCGTCAACTCGCTCCCCTTGAAATGTTAAGGCGCTGTACTTAGTCAAAATAGGCTTCACAAAACAGATTTTTAGCCAAATTTATGCATTTTAGAGCAGCAAAAAAAATTTATGTTAATCTTGATCATATTTATGAGTGGACCATTGTGTTCAAAACACGTTTTCGGTAAATTTTCTCGATGGAAAAAAATCATAAAGTAGCCACTAAAATTGAAATCTTAGCAGTTATAACTACATTATTTATAAACAAATCTTGATAAAATTAATAACAGTGATGTAATATATAATAATAAAGGGAACTATTGTTTTTAATTATCGATTGAAATAATATATTTGTAAGAATGAATTTATTTATTGATTAATAACTCGAACGAGTCAAATGAAACGTCGCGCCATCGCGGCGTCTTTTCGCTTCTCTTTCATTTCTACGCGTAGCGACAGTGACCGCTGAGGCGCGCTGCTTGATGGACGTATGTCAATTTGTTCCGCTCGCCGAAAATAATCATTTACGTATGTTTGTTGATAAAAGCTGCTTTTTATATTATATTTTGTGATTCGTTTTTTCTAAGTTGTGTTGTTGGTGTAAATTTTTGTTCGATTTCGGTTTTAGTCATAAGTTGTGTAAATAAACAATAGTGTATAAAAATAAAATAATAATGAAACAGCTGTTTTTTTATTGCAATTTTAGGGCTGGCGCCATAGTAAAAATTGTTCATAATGATTAGTACAATGACCTTTGCAATTAGGTACCTTTTTCTATGGGATCAACCCTGACATCGCAAAAAAAAACAGCTGTTCCCTACATTTTGACGAGTTATGTGAACTTAAATGTAGGGAACAGCTGATTTTTTTTTTCGCGAATAAAAAATAATGTGGCATAGATAAAAAAATCACAATTCATCAAAATTTAGTTTCCTACTACAACAAGGGTCGTTTTCTTTGTTTTCGTCGCTTGATATGACTACCAATAACAATTCTTTTTCTCGCAGTGGCATAGAGGAAAGTCACCAAATATGAAATAGTATCCTAATATGGAATACCTTCATTTCTCTAAGACTATCAGTTTGAAACGCAACACTCGACCATCTTCTGTTTCATTCGGTCTACTAACTATCGCACTCACAACATCGAGTCAGTTGCGCGAACGCTTCACGTGTGGCAGGCGTGTTTTGTTTTGTTATCGTGGAGAAAATTTTAAAGGTAAGTAATAAATGAGTATTACCAACTGTTATGTTTGTATACATAAGTGTTATACTATTTAGGATATCGGTATTATGTTTATTTCACCATTTTGTGATCTTTTGTCATTAAAATATTGTGACTTGAAAAAATATTTAGAAGAGTATGAACTAGTATAAAAATCCAAATATGGACAGTCGCCGGTGTCTAATTATGGAATATTCCATAATTAGGTCTTAATATTTCATAATATTATTATTATGATAGATACTTGCTACAATTTCTTTAAAAATGTATGTAATGTTTGTTTTTAGAATGTCCGGTTCACAATCAACCAAACGAAAAACCTGGGATGAAGAGAAAATGGCATAAGCTATAAAATTAAAGCTGCTGTAGCATCAGTCATAACATCTTCTCCCTACAAAAATGATTTAGAAAATAAAAATATGAAGAGACAAGAAAACGAAAATAGATTAGTCAAGACAAAGAATAAGAAGAAAACTGCGAAGAGAAACAAACAAACGAAGAAAAATAAGGATGACAGTGAAGAAGAAGACTCTGAGGAACTAGACGTTATCCAGTTTGATGAAGGTAGTGAACATGATGAGTAGATGGAACAAGTACCTCCTGACTCTGCTGATGCAGAATGTATGTTCTGTTTAAGATTTTTTTCCATGGATAAAAGTGGAGAAAGCTGGATTAAATGCTTGATGTGTGGGCTCTGGGCACATTATGATTGTGCTGGTCCAGAGATCCAGAGTTGATACTTGGATCTGTGACTTTTGCAAGTAATTATGTAACTTCTTTCATTGATCACAATATGTTATATTCATTTAATTGATCTCAAAGATCGAAGATGATTATTGTCCATTTTTCTTATTGTTATGTTGATTTATGCTTATATTCCATATATGGGTACCTATTCCATATTTGGTTACTCATTTGTGATATTGTTTTTTGTGTTAGATTTTAATTTAATAACTAATATATTTGATTAAAGGCTGTTAATTACTATATATAAATGTATGACTGATTAGAAAAAACATTGAACTGATTTAATTTATATGAAGTTTTTTTTTTATATCCTAAAAACAAAATGGTATTCCATATTTGGTGACTTTCCTCTATTATAATTGTTACAAAACTAAGAAAATCAACAAAAGTAAAATAATAATTAAAAAAACATTTATTTCAAATAAGAAAATCTACAAAAAGTATACAATGGTTGGCGGGATTTGAACCCGGGGCGTTAGTAAAAACCCTATTGCACGAGACCGCTAGACCAATCGAGCTATGTAATTATAAGACGAAATTACTATAGATAATATAAACAAACAAAATATGATGTGCACAAGAAGGTACTTACTTTACAACTTCCATCATGTGTTTTTGTTTTGTGGAATAAGGGTTCATACGCACTATGCGGTTACCCGCAATGCGGCTAGCCGTCCGGCTGACCGCAACGTGCGGTTAAAGAATCGTTGCGATTTGCGGTCATATCGATCCATTTCAAAGATGGATGTAGACGAAGTTGCAGCTATTTACTACATTTACACACGTTACGTAAAAATGGCCGACTCTGGATTTCTATGATAAGCTTTTCGGTGTCGAAGTCCATTTTGCCTGACGTACCACGTGCACACTCAATGGCGGGCAGCCGCAAACTGAGCCGCACAGTGCGTATAGCAACCGTGCGGGTGGCCGTCACTCGGGCCGCAGCACTCCGAGCGACCGGAGCGGTCAGCGGGCAGCCGCATCGCAGTGCGCATAGAAATGAATATTACGTACATAATTGTACTTGCGGTCAGATAGGCAGTCGCTCTATGTAAAATACGGTATTCAGCTAAATCCGGTAAGACTGGAAGCCGACCCCAACATAGCTTGGGAAAAGGCTAGGCAGAAGAATTGTACTTGCGGTCAGCCGGACGGCTAGCCGCATTGCGGGTAACCGCATAGTGCGTATGAACCCTTAGATCTCTTTGTTGCCCTCCGTTTATTTTTCTTGTTGCCCATTTTTTATACACTATTGTTTATTTACACAACTTATGACTAAAACCGAAATCGAACAAAAATTTACACCAACTTACAGCAAAACTTAGAAAAAACTAATACCTAATTAAAAATGATTGTTTTTATTAAAATAACAATTACCTATTGAATTCTTTTAAAAATAAGAAACAAAAATATGCACATCTTTTAAAAATAACAGCACGCAAATACATATTAAAATAATAAAAAAACATAAAGATGAGAATCGATCCTAGGAGTCACGGCGAACGCGCGCTGCGATTCCGGACAGCGACGCGCTGAGCCAATCGTACATTTACGTAGGTAGCGAAATTACGCTTTTAAATGTAATTGAAATTGCGGATTGACGAAACTCGCGCGGTGCACCCCGCAGTAGGCGGGACTACTCGTGTCCCACTTCATCTGCTTCACCCCCTCAAATACATGAAAGTCGTCTATTCACCGCGCCTTAAAATGAAAAATGTTTTGTTATCTCTCCGTATTGTGTCGGCGAGTGTTTGAGACCAACACCCTGTATACTGGGAAAAATTAGACTTATATTGTACTCGTGTGCTTCAGGCAAGTGGATGATGATTTACTATTTTTGGAAGGCATTTCACATGCTTTAACATTTATATAATGTACCAATGTTATAGTTTGTATTTTTTGTGATGCGTTTTGCATCAGGTCCTTTGAAAATTTGTCAACAAGGTAAAATTTTAGTCAAATTAGTCATCAATTTTGGACGACATCCAAAATTGATGACTAATTTGACTAAAATTTTCTTTAGCTAGCTTTCAATTATATGAAGCTTTTTGCTATTTACATTGTTGTCACATAGGTATTCTTAAATAATATATTTTTAATAAGCCTTGGAGTTTCATGCCAGTTCTTCTCCATAGTAACCCATGAAATTCTGAAACCGCGCAAATAGACTCATTTTACGTTTCGAAAGTCCCCGAAAAGGTCTACTTGAAATAAAAATATTTAGAGTTTGGTTTGTCTAGTTACTTGTTGAGACCAAGAGATGGCGTTGCGCTAATTTTGATGATGCTGTTAGATAGGTAAATTCGTACATGACACGCCACGGTCTGCGAGTGACGGGAGACGTAAGGCGACGGGGGTGGTAAATCGAGCGAGCAGGACGAGGGTCACCTGACGGAAGCGTCATTGAATTCATTCGGGCGCTGTAATTGGGTGGTTTCGTCATCCACCACCCGTGCGCACCGTTGTAGTGTCACGAACGAATTGGCCAGGGACTTGCAATTCGAATACTACCCATTGCACTACCGACGTGAACCCACTCGAAACACAGGCATTAAGTAAACAAGAATACATAGTAATGTGCGACCTGCTGTTAAAGCTTAATATTAAGCTTAAGAGAGAGAAAAAAATTAAGAAAAGTTATCCTACAAAGCTTCCGTTTTGGGATACGCTGTAACTTTTTAATTTTGCAAAAATAAAAACGAATCGCTGCCAACACTGGAATGAAATATGGGACAACATTTAGCGAGCAAATTAACGTCGTTTCGAATACTTTATATGAATAGCAGCTTTTTTATAAAATCCAAGAAATCTCCAACGTTGTCCTGCTCAAGTAATTTAAGTGTCAGCCGCTTCGTGTATACAATTTGCACGCCTATTTGTAAGAGGGTTATTAACCGGACATCATAAAGTGTTGTCGAGCTGTTTGTGTTTTCGTCAACGGAATTAATAAATCCGGGACGGTCTGTCGGCTCGTGCTGTTAATCCCTACGCGGGCCGACCTGACGGTGTTTTATCAACGATTTTCTTCAACTCAACAAGTAGCTCAAAATAGAATTAAGTATACCTGTAGAGTGAGGAGTGATTTCTCAGAGAGTGATTAGAAGCTTAAGGACGAAATTGAAAATTGCGTAACATCCTTCTAAAATATTTCGTTAAGATAAGCTTGAAATTCAGTCTATAACAAATATTGATGTTCTTCAGCGTGCATACTACAGCCTAATTTTTAGTATTCAATAAAACTGATATAGGTACGTATAAAATAAATCCATATAAAGAATGCCTACTATACGTAATTTCAAACTGTATAATAATAATAATAATAATAATCATTTATTCATAAACACATAGGTACATCATTATAAACAATATTATCTAACATAATAAAATAAAGTGCAATATTGCACAATTGTCTGAACTAGGTCGAAACCTGTGCCTCAGACTAATTAGTGCTTACATAACTTTATAGAATGACCTTAAAATAACTTAAATATAAAACAAACGGAGATCGCTGCAGTGACAGTTTAAATGTACATTTAACAAAATTAAGTTTATTTACATACTAAAAGTAAGTTCTCTGTCTGTTCGTACGACAAATTTTTGATATATTCTTTCAAGATATTTTTACAGCTAAAGTAATTTGAATTATAAATACTTATTTCCCTATTTAGTTTATTGTATAAAAAAGGTCCTAAAAATGAAAAGAATCTATTTAAGAAAATATGTCTAATGCTTGACAAAGTCGTGCAGACAATATCTTTCCGTCTCTTATTATTAAAATCGGAGTTGTGCGTAAGCATAGTGTGCTGTTTTAATACAATTTGCATAATAAAAATTTGCCGAACAGTCAAAACGTTGCAGGATTTATATAAATAAATAAATAAAATAAATAAATATCTTGGGACAATCTCACACACGGTCATCTGATCCCAAACTAGGCAGAGCCTGTACTATGGTAACCAGACAACTGATAAACATACTTATATATTTCTAAATACATACATATTATAGATAAATAACACCCAGACACAGAACAAATGATCGTGCTCATCACACAAAGATTTGTCCTGGGTGGGAATCGAACCCACGACCTCCGGCTTATAATAATAATAGAGTGGGATAAAAATAGGGGTAAGAGTTAGCTACTTTTAAGATGGCTCTCTGTGCTCGTTCAAGGGGTAGTATAACAGTTTTTGGAGCTCCACCCCAAGAGGTAATGCAGTATTGGATTATGGATTGACATAGGGCCATGTATATTTGGGTGATTAATTTTGAATCTGCAATAGTTCTTAGTTTCTTGAATACGTACATTAATTTACGCACCCTATTCACACAGTGAAAGTGAATGAATTTAGTCTTTTCAGCATTTAATGTTAGTAAGTTTTGACTGAGCCAATTATTTACGAGATTGAAATCTAGTTGGGCGGAAGCGTATAGTTCCTGCCTGGTATTAGCAGAAAAGATTACCGCCGTATCGTCGGCATATGAAATTATTTTCCCATTCAATAAATTTAAATTACATAAATCGTTAATATAGATTAGGAATAACGTAGGACCCAAAATACTTCCTTGGGGAACACCGTAACCAGAAATTTTCTGATCATCGCTTACGATATTACCTATTCTTGTACATTGGTATCGGTCGTCTAAATAGTCTGCGAACATATTAAGTTGTTTACCTCTTATACCCAAGCATTCTAGTTTTTTAAGTAGTTTACAAATGGGCACGGTATCGAACGCTTTGGCTAGATCTAGGAAAACGCCTAAGGTCTGGTTTCCTTTATCAAGTTCTTTTGTGACGTGGTCGGTTAGGCTATGAACCGCGTCGGCTGTTGATAATTTTGCTCTAAATCCGAATTGCATAGGGGAAAGGAAATTATTTTTTTCTAGATAGTTAATTAATCTGACGTTAATTATTTTTTCTAGAATTTTTGAGATGGAGGGAAGTAGCGATATGGGTCTGTAATTATTAATTAATTCTTTGTCCCCAGATTTGAAGATAGGAATGACTACAGCCTTTTTTAAACATTTAGGAAAAATACCTTCTGAGAGGCATAATCGGAATATATGGGTTAAAGGGGGGATCAAAATATGCTTAAAAATTTGGAGGATTTTATTGCTTATATTATCCCAGCCGACTGCGCTATCAACTTTTAGACCAGAGATAATGAAAGCTTACAAAGTTAAATATTTGTTGTCTCGCCTCTTGGTTTTCGTGGCCATGAAAAAATACAAGGAGTTTCGGTAAAATCTAACTTGAACTAAAAAAATTGCAATTGTTTCAGTTACCGACGCAGACATTTTTTGTATTCGTAACAAACATAAAAAAATACAGTTGAATTGACAACCTCCTCTTTTTTGCAAGTTGGTTAAAAAGTGAAAATAAGATTGTATACTTAATGGACCAGTTTTCAGCGGTTACTCAAATGTGCAACAGAATTTCGGTTTCCCATGACTGTTTAGAGAACGCTACCGAAAATTTGTGGTTTTCCACCGGCTGGTCTATTATGTCCTATGCTCTGTGGTCACAGCTCCGTAATACGCTAGAATTGGGTATTAAATACATGTTGTACTTAAAACCGCAAGTCAGTGGTAAAAGCGAATAACGAAATTCAACCCTATGGCTTTAGCATAAAGGTACCGTCATTGTCAAACTGTGGCCACTATATGCGGTCTACTGTAAACACACTGCCGACAAACGGCTTGGTGAATGGAGCGTTTAATTAATATTGATATAATTATGAAGCCTCCATTACGAAGGAATCCAGGGAAGTCATTTGTGTATTAAACAAAATACCACCCTAGTCCGTAGGCATAGGGTATTGGGTTCCTCGGTTTCTTGTTTGTTCAAACGAGCAATGGAGTCTCAAGAAACCAATTCGAGTTTAGCACACACGATCGCATGAGGCTCGAGGACTTTTGATATGAAATGAAGCGCTGAGAACGACGAGCCAACGTTGCCAATCCTAACCCCCCTCAGCATGGAATGAAATACATTCGTAATTTGGTATGGCGTTTAGTAGGTACCTACACACACAATAAAAAATGGATCTGTTGAAATTACATACGAACGATCTTTGTAAAGAATCCTAATAAAAGCGGAGAGCCAAATTAAATACATGATGTAACTCGATTTCTTTTGTTCTAACTTAATATTTTTCGGGAGGACTTTTTAAGCGAAAGGTCCTCTCGTCTCGTTTCAGAAAGGTGTTCGTGTCAAAAGGAGGAGCGTGGTTGTAAATTAAGATAATAAACATAATAACACATAATTAGTAAGTAGCCGTAGGCGGTGAATTACTGTTGATTTAGTTTTGAAGGCACGACGAGACTTTTGATTGCGTAAAAGATTGAAAAATATTCACCTTTTGCTGGAACGGGATCTGATAAACTGTATTAATAGAGAAATGAAGATTGACAATTGTGAATAGGTACTTTGAGCAATTAATTAAGTAACAGCAATTAAAGTCCGTCATAAAGTTCATGCTGTCAATATCCGATGTTACTGGGATTTTACGAAGGTATAAATAATGCTTCTTTCCTCGCTTACCTTTGAGTTATCATGTACCTATGTGAAATAGAAATCGGAATAAATTTTGAGTTCAATTCTCCATCTGCATCTATAGTCGAACTCCTTTATTTCTTCGATAGCATTCCAAATTCCAATATTCCAATAATCAAAAGGTACCAAGTTATAGATCAATGATATAAAATATCCCTTGAGTCTGTCTCGACTCGTCCTCAGAGTGCACGAGTTAGGCTGCCCGCTACTCGCTTCTAGGGAACTGATCGTTACACGGGTCAGTGGCGACGCCGGTCTGGGATCGAAATGGAGAATGCGATAGCCGAAGATATTAGGAAGTTATTATACTGCACTGTTTGAATAGAAATACTGATAAAATATTTTTATGCTTGACAAATGTTGCGAAATTAATTCTTTAAAATTAAATCTCGGAAGACTGGAAGCCGGCCCCAACATAGCTTGGGAAAAGACTCGGCAAATGATGATGTGATTTGTTTGATGGATTTATGCTTCAATCAGCTCATTGAAAGGTAAACTGGAATTAATAATTCGTAATCAAAAGGTAGGATAGCTGTAGAATAAGAAATGAGCATTTTAGTAGAAGCTTGAAAATGGCAATGGCATGAAAATATGAGCCAGCTGCAATGGCTTCTCCAAACTTAATATAAAAATGTGGACAAAATCACATACATTGCTCCGATTCCAAAGTAAGAAGCTAAAGCACTTGTGTTATGGAATCACAGACAGCGAGATACCACAAACACCCAGAACCAAGAACATTAAGAAAATATTTTTTCTACATTGACCCGTATGGTGATCGAACCCAGCACGCTACCACGAAGGTCGATAAATAAAAATATGAACTGCCACAATATTAACGAGCAATTTAAGAAATGACTATTGTGGCCAAACAGTGACTGCATGGATAGCCGAGTGGTATAGGTCACCACGCTAATGACCACTGTGCGCGACATGCTGCGGGTTCGATCCCCGCATGAGACAAGCATTTGTGTGATCCACAAATGCTTGTTCCAAGTCTGGGTGTTCTTTGTGCATGTGATTTGAATGTTTGTGAAACCCCCGCGACACAAGTATTAAATTCCTTAGTGCGGGCGTCGTTTTCTTATAGAACAAGAAAAAAATAGTGAGTAGACGTCGTATGTTGCTGTGGTGAACAAATGTTAGTGTCGTTAAGACGACGCCTGACAAAAATTAATGACAGTTTAACGTCGACAACCCATTGTACTGACACAATTGAACAGGGCTTCTTACAATCCCACCCAATAAGGATTAATGGTTCAAGTTATATACAAGAAGTTAAGCGTTCCAAATTATCTACATGCTTGGTACCTCTTTAATTATTTAGTTAAGTAGCCTATGGGTTAATTCGTACTACAGCAAAGTTAAAGCCACCTTCGACGACCGTCACGTCACCAACAAAAGTTTTATTTTAAATATTAACTCCCACCTAGAGGTCGGAATAGTAGTCGAAAAACGACCATAATTACTTAAATTTACATAAAAAAAAAACAATAAAAAAATCTCATTCTGCACTCCTTCCCTATAAAAACTATTAGTGTGCAAAATTTCATACTAATAATATAATAATAATATCTTGGGACAACCCACACACACCCATCTGATCCCAATCAAGGCAGAGCCTGTACTATGGCAACCAGACAACTGATAAACATACTTATATATTTAGAAACATATACATAATATTACACTGCACAACAGCATTTCTGATGATTGGGTTATTTTATATGATTTAAGTGCAATTTTCAATGACGATTTCAAATCTGTGACTGAAATTTCTGTATCAGCTCTAGTTAAAAAAATATGACTCATTTTTTTTTTTTAATAAAACTTATTATATTTGGAGATGACTTCAATTTATTTAATTTTAAGTGGAATAAAAACTTTCTTTTATTCGGTTTTCTTGCTGAAGCTGAAGGCAGACAGCTATTCTGAATTCTCCAACAATAGTCACCCATCATGTGAGCGTTCCAGTAGCCTTGATAGCGTTCCTCCATCGTACGAAGGTCCTGGTGGAATCGCTCGCCCTGTTCTTCACTTAGATCCCCAAAATAGGCGGGAAAAAAGTCTAAGTGGTTGTGACGAAAGTGTAACTTGATTCTCATGTTACATCCGAGCTTTTGAAAGTGACTCATTAGTTCTTTCACGTGTTGAGAAAAGTCCGAACATTCCTTATTTTCCAAAAAAATTTGTACGATTCAAATAAACTCATTCCATGCCTTTTTCTCAATATTTGTCATAGTTTCCATAAAATTTGAGTCTTATATTAATGACCTTATTTGTTGCCCCCCTTTTGTTGATAGGAAAAGGATTCAATTTCCATTTTTGTCATGACCTTTTACAATATTTTTTTGTAAGGCCTGGTTTTGTATGTAAAATCATACAATTCCATGATACTAAAGGTAGTTTTATCTTGTTTTGTTCTCCTGGAACTAGTGCTTCTCAAGGAAGCCAATCTTTTTTAATCCATTGATGATTTTTAGCTCTACCATCCCACAAGCAAAGAAAACAGGGGTACTTTGTATAACCACAGTCATCGTGGTAGTTCACGGGTTCTTCCCAGATTGTAGCCGTTTCGTACCTTAATCTATTCCTTTTTTTATTTGTCCACAAATGTAAAACTCAACACACGTTTTGCATACCTTTTGCGGAATCCAAGGCTTGTTTTTCATTTACAGCGGGTGCCCAAAGTAAATTTTGTAAGCCTCATTTACGAACGTCACATTCAAACAGTTTTCTTTAATCATATACTCTCCGCAAATGAAACAAAAATGATTCGGATCATTCACACAAACTCGTCTTGACGACGCCATATCAAATTATATTAAGAAAACGAAATAAATAATATTATTATCGGCAAATTAACACCGTCATATGTCGACTTTATTGTGTAAGCTATAACTTGTAAACAAGAGCTGTTACAAAAAAAACGAGGGTATATCTAGAATCAGCGACGTCTAATTAGTGAACATCGTGTGATAAAAGTCAATCATCAGACAAAGGTTGCAATTTTGTTGTGCAGTGAATTATAGATAAATTACACATGATCGTGCTCATCACACAAAGATTTGTCCTGGGTAGGAATCGAACCCACGACCTCCGGTTTAGCAGTCAGGGTCACTAACCACTAGACCATCAGGCCAGTCTATATTCCTCGGTCCGTGCAATTTTCGTAAAAAGGGGAAAAAAGTTATTGCTTCACGTATTAATATACAGAAGATGACTATTAACCCAATAACCCTAATACTGTTTCATGTTCATCAGCTTTCAAAAATAAAAAGGGACGCTTTTTCAGGTTACCAACTCTGTTTTTATTTTTTTTGGTACAAATAGTACGTAATGTACTTTCTTTCGACACACAATATGTCTCTAATCGTATTGTTTGTATACAAGACCTAGATCTCTGTAATCGTGTTCAAGGGACCCTCGGAATAAGAAACGTATATTTTTGAAGCAAAATAAAGCAGCCATGAATTATTTGTTTGATACAGTTACATATATTTACAGTAAGTACTTCTGGGAATTGGAACGTAGACGTAGGCTGCGTATTTATTACACGTTTCGGTGACGTTTCGAAGATTCTACACCGCTGAATAATGTTGCGGCCGGTTGATGGAAGAACTTGGAGATTTTACTACACTTTGGGCGAGGGTTCCGTTCCTAAATAGGATAAAACGGAACCCGCCAAATGTCCGTCTGTCTGTCTGCCTATCAAGAAGCTTTATCTCGGGAACGCGTTGATCTATAAAGTTGAAATTAAAATCATAATACAATTAGGTCTACAGTCCCTTGACGTTGTGAAAAAATATAAGTTCTAATTTAATTTCATCTGAAAATTTGCCAAAATTTGCGGTTGAAACGGCTGTATCTATTAATTTGGTTGGCTTAGAAGTTCTATTTTTCACAGCTAGCAGCAGAGTATTTGATATAAATTTCAGCTTTCCCGAGTTAAAGGGTCTTGACAAACGGACAACGACGTGGTCCTTTAAGGGTTCCGTTTTTCTCTTTTGAGGTACGGAACCCTAAAAAGAGATACGGCCGTTTGTACCGCAAAAAAACTTATGTTTTAACACTCAAGGGAATGAAAATTTATAGGGTTTCTGCTTTTTGTTGAATTAGAACTACGAAATTTGGTAAGTAATATCCTTCTTATACTACGAGTAGGTACTTACAGTAAAATATATGAAAACTATACATTTGTAAATAAATTATAGAAAAATGGGTGCTTCTCCACATGTTTTCATGTATATTGGAACTGTATTATATTCCCACAAAATAATCTTACAGGTCTTTAAGTAATATTATACAATGCAATTCAAACTTAATTGCGGCAGTCAAGTGCGTTACACGCTGAGCAGTGCCTCGCGCCGCACTCCCGCTGGTGTATGACTCTGTTACTGCGTACTCTGTTCTGACAATCTCCGTGGTCGAGTGGCGTACACACCGGTTCTCAAGGTGTCGCTAGTTCTGAAGTCCCGAGTTCAATTTAGAAACGCTTTTCAACATTGTCTCAGGCCCGGGTGTTTGTTGATGGTACCTATGATGTTTCTGATTCCATAACACAAGTTATTTACCTACTTAGTTTGGACTGATTTATTATTGACTTGCCTCATGTCCTCAGCCGCCATTAAGTTTGCACCGTACTATAAAACTTAAATGTAAATGTATGTAAGCTTGTCACGCTTCCTCCTGGGCCGACTTTGGTCGCATCGTCAGTATCATGGCCATCGTTTAAGGATATCATTTTCTAAAGAACCTATTGCTTAAAAGTTTCTTCCCAGTAAAAAATCCTCTCTGTTTATTATTATACCCTGTACAATAATTACGTCATCAGGTTTATCTTTCTCCATTATTTACGGACCTTAATAATTTTACTCAGAAGTCAAGGAGTCTTACAACAAACAACTACCGGACGTTCCTTATAATTTTCTTGCTAAATAACCTACGTAATATTTTAATAACTCGGAGCATAAATAAGCCTGAGGCCTGTCTACAAGGATCACAAAGCGAAAAGCCCGTGCAACCCAAAATATAATATCAGAAGGTTCACCGATACTGTTAATGTTGGACTTATGTTGTAGGCAATCTGTTTAGGACTAATTTCAAGCTTTTTTGTCCTTATCTTAGATGCCGGTGGAGTAACCAAATTTACACATTTAGTACCTACTTGAAGATAAATGGCCCCTTGTTTAGTCTCGAGGGCTTTTCAACTTGTAACTTTTACATTAACCAAGTAAAGCCAGTCTTTTTCCACACGCCTTGATTTTCACAGTTTGAACAAAATGAATCTTCTGCACTTATTCGTTGTACAGTGACCCCTGATTCAAAGTTAACAGCTATTATTTATTTAATTCGTGCCGCTCGCTTTATTTACACTGAATATTTCTAAGACAATGCCTTTTTGATGATGGGAGGTTAAGAGAAATTGTAACGACTTGACCTTGTCTAAGTCTGCATAAGTCTACGTCACCACTGTGAGTATCTTATCCGTCGAGGATTGTTTGTAAATTAATATGTTCAAGTGTTTTGTTTTTCTTTGAGTACAATATACACACGGCCGTGCTCGTTATACTGCTGCCCAATTTGTTGCTATGGAAGATAAGTACCTACCTTGTTACTAAGTACGCGCCAGTAGACGTAAATCATAATTTCTGAAATTTTGAGTAAGTAAACACTCGACTCTCAAGGCCGTTGCTATTTACTCAAAATGTAATATTATTATCATTAATTGGCACTCAAGAAAATACTTATAAATTCCGATACGAAATAAAAATCTCAATTCGCATCATAGTTGAGAGGGGCTTAATAAAGCAAGCGAGAGAACGTGACGGTGACACACAACAAAAGTGTTTCAATTAAAAACAGCCATTTCAAATTAATTATGTTCGTGATACTGCTACAAGTCGGTCATGTTCAAATAAAAAATAATTAAAATCGTATTAATTCAGTGTAACAAGTCCTCGCTCATTATATTTGAGTGGAGGCAACTTTTAATGACGGTTCGATCGCCGCTCGCGATAATTAAGTGTTTACACGGGTGTTGTGGCGACGCTGCAGGCTGCACGAGTTCGTCTATTGTGGTTATATTATGCTAAATGATTGTTAGATAAATAATAATACTACTGATGTTTTGTTTTGCTTTTCATGTTTAACCCGGAACACGAGTCTATAAAAAAACGAATGAGAGAAATTGCATACTGTCTCTCTTCTACTCGGACGCATCGGCCGATAGAGTGGAAGAGACATAAATTTTATGCGTCACCAGCCGAACGCTAAGGCCAATTATTGTGCCTCTCTATCACTTGTTCCGCGCTCTCGCTTGCACGCTTGGCTCAGGCGGAACGTGACACTTTTTTGTGCGTGTAGCCAGCGTTATCACGTTACTAAAAGTTATTTTAATCTTGATATTAGTGCATTTAAACATTTAGGTAATAAATATCAGTATATTAAAATAGATTTATTATAATTGAGTAATTTTCTATATCCAGATAATTATGTTCACGATGTTTTCCGATATCTTTATGTTTGATTGTGTTTAATAATAACATACGTAACCTTATACTTTCCGTGTACGAATGTGGGCTTTGTATAATGATCCGTATTTGTTCATCCGCCATGTTTTTGAGACGCCCAGATTTGTTCCTCATTAGTGTTCGCTTGTATGTAATTCGTTTGTATTCCAAAGTGTCGATGTGTGAAGCTTCTCGTTAAACGTCGCTTTGATGTAAGTGTTGCCGTTCTCTAAAGGGTGTTACCGGAAGAGTGTATCTATTCGAAAGTATATTATTATGTGGTGTCGAGTTGTTTACAAATATGAACTGTAGGTAGTTAGATTTCGGAGGCGTTAAATTGATTTTTTTTAATAGAATTAAATTAATAATTTAAGGATCGAGATAAGATTTTATTATTCACGACCGGAGCTTACAGAGTTTTATGACTTACTTATTAATTTATTAATTCTAAATTTACAATAACAAATTGAACGGACTGGTCGTCTGATAAGAAAAGTCTGCATTGTGCGCTGCAAGATTAGTTCATCGAAATAAGCGCGGCACGCAATACCGTGCACGGAGGAAAAAAACGAAAAAAAACCCAATCTTACTTTTATACGTATATCAGTGAGTTTTAATCACTATACATTTCGCATGTGTCTGCCCGCCTTTTGTATTATCTCAGAAGAAGAGCCTTACGTAGTCGACATATGGGTGTGTTTGCTATATTCACTTTTGTGTCCATGCTTCGGAGCGCTTCGACTCTGCTGTAGTATGAACTGACGCTTCTGATCACCAGTAGCAATGTTCAACATTCCCAACCAAATCAAAGTGCTAATAAAATTACATTAACATCCATATTTACACATATAAATACCTCATTTCAATACGAAACGTACAACGTCGCTGTTCCTTTGATATTCAATACATCAATTAAATAACAAATGTGTACATTGCGTACTTTGTTGTGCAGATGTTTGCCAGAACGCGGAAAAAAGCATCAATCATCCACGTTTGCTTTCGACAGTCGGACCACGGTCGCTGTCAAAATATCAGCCAGTCCTGTGGTACCGAGACCTGTTCATAATCGTATATATTTTTTTACCTCGACCTTTTCATTTGTACACACTAAATTGAATGTTGGATAAACAAGGTTATTTTTTTAATTCTGTGATGAAAACGAATATCAATCGTTACCGAAATATTTTTCCGCTGAAAATACTGAGCGTCGAATGTTGATGAATATGTAGGACCGACTTACTTTTATATAATATGAATTAGGTACTGTATTTTATTTACGTGTATGTACCGTATGTTCTATTCGTATTTCGATTTATCAATCGGCTCCAGAAAAGGTTCCAATCGTGTTGTATTTTAGTCGAAATAGGATGAAGGCATTTCGAGACATCCGCTTCCTAACTTTACACGAAGCAGTCTGATTTTGAATGTTTATTAAGATTTTGGCGATTTCTGGCCCAGAGAGGTTTGGTAGCTAAGGCCTTTGCCCTTTGCCCAAAAGTGGGATCTAAAACAGGCTAAAAAAAAAAGTAATTTAGTAGATAATGAAATGCGATTTTTAAGTATAATTAATTTTACCTAACATTCTAAAAGTTGTACCAATCTTTTCTTAACCGCGAGAGTTGGTCTGAAGTGGCGCGGAATTTCGGCAGTGATCTTAATTAGTAAAAAAAAACATTCGGATAATTAATAAAATAATAAATAATAATAAATAATTAATAAATTAATGGCTAAATCAGAACGTTGCTTTTTTTCATGAACTATTTGTGTTCCATGGATCACGTTCCTCATCTACACTAACAAGAGGAAAGATTTGTATTTTTTTGTGTATGTTTGTAATGAATAAACTCAACTACTGTGCTGATATCAAAAAATCCTATATTTATTACTAAAAAATTTGGTACCGCGGGAGGAATCACGGGGAACAGCTAGTATTATATGAACTAAGTTGGAATGTGGTGTTATGGTGACCTCAGGCGCTTACAAAGGCCTCAGTTGTGCGGCCGAGGTGCGACTACAATGACTTATTCATGTATTCTGTTTGCCGGCCCGACTCTAAACCACTGCGGCTTTGCCACTTTACCGGCGTTTACCAAAATTCATTACATATTAAGCCCGCACTTCCATAACAGACTTTTTCCGGACATAATCGGGTCTGTTCAGATTCTTATACTAATTCTGACCGACTTTTTGTTGGACGTAGGTAAGTATACGTTTTTCGAAAATCGCGACAAAACGTAAAAATACCTAAGTCATTTTCTGGGATTCAAGCTTTATCTTTCGAAAATATTCTAGACCAGGATTCTGTCACAAGCGGTTAAGAATTAGTGGGTTATGTTGTATCATCGAGTTATCAGCGACGGAAAATTGATTTTTACCACTCAGCCACTCACGTTCGGAGCGAGCTGGAAATTTGTCACATTATCGAATCAAATCAAAATTGGTCCGCGGTTTAGTCATGAAATTGTAACAAACAAATAAACAGACACACAGAGTTACTTTTGCATTTATAATACACACATCAAAAGTGTCTAGGGATCAACATATATTTTTGCAATAACTTTTCTCCTGATTGATATTAATTAAAATTTTCTTTAAGGATTCATCGAATAAAGTGTTTTCGTTTGTCACAGTAACGATAAACCAAGTCACCTTTGCATTAATAAAGAAATTTGCCATTTTCCTAATAAAGGGATTTTTGACATTTGAACCACTAACACAAAAGTTCGAAAAAAAGACTGAAATAACAGTTTTCTTTAAAATTTTATTGGGTAACTTAAACAATTAATAATCCGTGTTTCTACCGCGAACACTAACAACTCAAGAACATCGGTTTGGCATACTCAAAATGAGTTCATCCAAATCCGCCGGCCGCCCATGTTCGTTGCAACAACAAAAAAAGGTCTTCTTGCGACTGGATACCCTCCATATTCGGCAGAGCTCTTCTCTGTAGCATATCCCATGCATGCTCAATCGGGTTCAAGTCTGGCGACTGAGCAGGCCAGGGCAGGATATTGATGTTAGCTGCGGCGAGAGTCTGTCTTACAACTCTTGCGGTGTGCGGTCGTGCATTATCATGCATTAACTGAAATAAGGGACCGATTTGCACTTGTAGAGGAACGATGACGTCTGATACAATCGTCTCAGCATAAATTTGAGCGTTGAGGTTGCTTCTGATCCAAATCAACTCAGTTCTTCCGCCGATCCAAATACCCGCCCATACCATGATGGTTCCACCACTATAAGGATGGACTTCCTGGCAGGATTTTAATCGCTGTTGGCGTCCAGGGGTTCTCCAGTGTCGTATACGTCTTGTATCCGGTCTCATACCAAAACGAGACTCATCAGAAAAGCACACGAAACGCCATTGTTCTTCTGCCCAATTTCTGTGTTCAAGAGCCCATTGATATCGAATCCTACGATTGTGCATTGCTATAGGTGGTACCCGTAGCGGTCTTCGGGAATGAAGGTTCACTTCATGCAAGCGGTTTCTGACTGTTTGGTCGCTAATTAAGTTCCCTGAAGAGTGATGAAGCCTCACGGCTAACATCATGGCGGTTATTGTTGGAGCTCTTCGAGTTAAGATTTGAATGTATCGGTCTTGTCTCCGTGTGGTGCAGCGATACCGTCCTCCATGGCGCTCAGCCACGGTACCAGCGCTTCGGTAACGTGTCCAAAGTCGACTGATAACACTCTGACTTGTATTCAGAGCTAAAGCCACAGTACGTTGCCGGGAACCAGCTTCTATCATTCCCACGGCTCTGAGCATTTCTTCCCTGCTTAAATGACGTCGCCGCTCCATAATAACGTTGGTTTTAATCAGTAGTAGGGAAACAGTAGCACTAATAATGTCTTCAATGCGTTGTATGTTTTTATAGGGAAAATATTAACAGCTGATTTTCATCTTTTACCCGAATTTGATTCACAGTTCCTGATTCGAATTATGAAATGCACCAAAAAGGATCCATATAAATTTATAAAATCATAAATTTATTACAAAGCCACATCTCAATCTCAAGAAATCCGCATAAAAATGCTTGATCCCTAGACACTTTTGATGTGTGTATTATAGTATAGAAATTAATTATTGGCGTCAAGTGGCTTAAGACGGAAAAGTCTGGAGCCAAGCGGGGGACACTTTTGTGCCCAGCAGTGGGACAATAATTAGGTTACATAAAAAGAAGTAAGTATAGAAATAAGGATTGTGATTAAATTTAGCATCGGGAAAGCAGTAGGTAGGTAACCAGTCAGGCAACGCCACTGTGATCATGATAATGTAGTCAAGCACCGCTCACTTAGTCAGCTAGACTCGATAGCTAGTGCTAGGTGGACAAAGCAATGTCTGAATACTTGAACGTCAATCACTTTTAAGTCACACTTAAGTATCAAGTTGCCTCGATCTCTTTAATGTGTAAAGAAGTGACAGTTCGAAATATTATATCGTCTTTAAGTAATAGATACATACATACTGTATCTTTTTTACTTTTTATAAAGTTAGTAGATATAATTTTTTACTTTTTATAGGTATTGAAATAAAAATATTTTTTTCTATCGCGGTTTATTTTGATTTTACTTCCCGATGTTTCAACACCTTTGCGGGTGTCGTGGTCACGGGCAGACTGTCACTTTTTTTTAAGTTACTCTTCGTTTGTTTCTTAGCTGGCTAATAATATTAAGTAACTAATAACCAACCCGCAATGACCTAGCGAGGTGACCAATGCTCATTCCTTCTCTATATGGGAAGAGGCCTGTGCCCAGCAGTGGGACATGTTGATGTTTAGGCCGGTATTATTATTATTTTTACTAATAACCCGCACTTCGTCCGCTTGTTAAGTTTCATGCTATGTGCACGTTTTGCGCGGAACCCTTTCTCGTTAACAAATATTTTTAAATCTGGCTGGTAATTACAGAGATTAGCGAGATTAAATAAAAAGATCCTTTTATAGAAGTAATAAATCGTCTCGGTTTACTGATCAACGATTATCTTAACATTTTTAGAATGGTTTAGTTAGTTTTTTTTTTGTTGCTTAGCAATACTTCGAAAATAAATTCAGGTAATCAGTCGGTAAATACTTAAAGTGTCGTGGTGGTCTAGTAGTTCAATGAATGGACTTTCGTGCTCAAGATTACAGGTTCGAATCCAATACAGACATGCAAAGTTATATGTACTTCCTTAATCATTCTAAGACATCATTGACAATCGGTGAAGGCAAACATCGTGAAGAAACATGGATTCCAAAAATTAGAATTTGTAAACGGCAATCCGCAGTGAGCCCAGCGTGGTGATTAAAGCTCGTTCCTTCTCTGTATAGGAAGAGGCCTGTGCCCAGCAGTAGGACATGTATAGGCCGGTTTTATATAATTAAGTAGGCGTTAAGGACGCGTTCTCCTTGATGATCGGTCAAATTGGCAAGAGGAGAGTTGCGTATAATGGCCACTAGGCAGCACTGAGCATAAGTTATTTTGGCATGCTTCAGTATGACGTCAACATGCATTATAGACCAAGACCCGAGGGACATACTTTTAGCAAATAATAATCTATCGAGCCATAAAATGCAGTTTTCACCAATAAAGTGATTGAACAGGAAGATTTTTTGAAGTGAAATCTTCTTTAGCTGCGACGTGCACTTTTTGGGTTGGGTACAAAATTAAAACTCGCGTCGGGACCCTTATCGAAAATTCCTAAGACGCGGCGCAGGGCGCTAGGGCGGTGTGAGATGTCATCAGTTACTATGCATGTCAATGGGTGTCGGTTTCATATTTTTTATTATATTTTATTATTCAGGTTTCGATCGAGTCTATCGTACTCCTTGACGATTTACGCATTATAGATGTAATATTTGTAACATGTTTATACTTTTATAATATCACAATAAGCACACGTGCGGAGTAAGTTTTAAAATTGTTTATTTAAAATTTATAGAGGTGTATTTTACCACATAAATGATAGTACTTTTATACTGATAATTAAAGCAGGTCATGCGAAATTATTCCCTAAACATTTTAAAAAATATCAAAAATGTACAACGTTATGGAATCAGAGACAAAGAACGTACCACAAACACCCAGACCCGAGACAATATAGAAAAGTGTTTTTTTCTACATTGACCCGTCCGGGGATCGAGCCCGGGACCTCAGAGCAAGCGATACCTTGAAAACCGGTGTACACGCCACTCGACTACAGAGTCCGCCAAAATAAAAATAATGGTATATACATACATTGTTTGTTTGTATGTGTCCTCGTGAGTATGTAAATTTCTAATAATTATTACTACACCATTTAATAGTACTTCAAATTACGGTTTTATTTTGTCTGACCCTAACAATAGCGAACACGAGCCAATTTTAATTAAATTTTATATGTAATGGCACCTTCCAAATGTATTAAAATCGATTAATCTCACTATACATTTAAATGAAACAAAAAAATGTTTCTGCAAGTGGCATAATATGATCACTTTTACATGACATATATTATTAAATGTATTATATTAATTTGTGAGCTCACTGGAGTCGACAATGAGTGGAGATTTAAGAATAGTTATAAAATTCAAAAGTGCACGCCTCATAATCTCATTCATTACAATAAAATTAAGATTATTTGTAAATAATAATTAAACTACATCGAATTATACCGTGAAAAGTAATAGGCTTCTATTCCTCAAAATACTGAAGCCTATAAAAAAAACCAACTCGATAAGTCAAGCATTTCGCTCGTTATCGTGACCACAAGATACGGGATCCGTACATAAAGACACACGGACGTCCAAGTCAGAACATTTTTAATCAATTTTTTATTTGTTTAAATAGTAAAAAGAGATTTAAAAATATCATGAGTGTTAAAAATAGTGTTTTTTCTCAACATTTGTCTATTTATATTCACTTATAAAAGCAATAAAGAATAAAACAAGTGATATTTTAAGTTCGAGAATCACTCGGTGTGCGTAAACTGACAGTAATACCCACCTCAACGCTTCGCTTTTGAGGCGTGCAAAAAAAATAGAAATGGCAGAAGTATTATATGTGTGCAAAAACGCAAAATATGTCAAGTTTGTATAATAGGTCGATACTTATAAGGTGCAGTTAGTATTATGAGACTATCCGGAGAAACCGGAGTGATCGACATAGCTTGCAGAGTTAGTAAGCTGAAGTGGCAGTGGGCTGATCATGTCTGTCGAAGAACTGATGGCCGTTGGAGCTGAAAAGTCCTTGAGTGAAGACCGCGACGGCAAATGTAGTGTAGGACGCCCATCAGCTAGATGGACTAATAACCTGAAAAAGGTAGCCGGGTCCGACTAGATGCGGAAGGCAGAGGACCGGGTGTTATGGCGCAACTTGGGAGAGGCCTATGTCCAGCAGTGGACCGCGATAGGCTGAGTTGATTGATTGATTTAAGCAATTACTCTAGTACTCTAAATACTGGAGATAGCAAATTATGGTCAAAGGAATTATGCCTTTATTTAATTAAAAGCAATAATTCTACATTCATTATATTTTGAAATTATGCGTTGAATACAATGCGGAAAATGAGCACCTTGTACTTTTATGGTATTAATCATGAAGCCCAATTCTATCTTACAAAAAAGTAAATTAATTGAAAGAAAAACAGTCAAATATGAATTAGGATTATATTTTTTTCAAAATTTATGCGTTTCCGCAATACCAGATGTCGTGTGTGCATTATCCTGGCTAAGACTTACGTAAAAAAAACGCGCAAATCGAAACGAAAAGTTTACAGTTGGATAGTCTGGTTCATGTTTGAAGCAGCGAACTCTTTAATGAATGATACCAATTTTTATTGCCTAGAGAGTTTTCAAGGTCCTGAGTAACTTGCCTTACGATATAATATGTACGAAAGTCAATGCCAGTAATATTTCTAATATATATGTGCACTTGCTATTTTGATATGTTTCTTTACCTAACTTTAAATCCACTATCTTCCTTTGAAAAAAAATATAGTGTTCGGTAACTGGTCGGCCTTTAAAGTTTTAATTTGAAAACAATATTAGTCACAATCTTTCCCCGGATCTCGAGCTACACATAAGACAAAAAATTTGAAATGAAAATAAATAAATTACGTCCTCGATTTACTTTTATCCAAATTATGGTCGAAGAAGCTATAAAGTAATAATGGTTCACAGTTTAATTCATTTCTTTTGAAATTATTCACATAACTGCAGACGATAATGTGCGAAAAATTTGACATAAGCCCTACCTCGATGACGTCCCGCAGGACACTGACAACTCTGACAAATGGCTCGTTTATCGAAATTTCATAGAAAATCACATAAAATGCTCGATATTTTAATTACGGACGTTTAGAAATTGGAATCTTCATTGAGAACCCTCCTAAAATGAATTATCTACTAGTTGGTACTAATTTTAAAAGAAATGGAGTATTGATACTCGTATAAAACGAGATTTAGCTTGCGAGTCGACTTTCTTTTCGGATTTATTTTTCATCGATAAAATTTTATTTAATCGTGTTTCCATCCAGTGAAAGCCTTCAGGAAAAGATGTATCTTTTACATATATTTTTATCAAATCATGAAATCGGTTCTATAACATGCAAAAACGGCTTCCGCGGGTCCGTAATAGAAAAATGTGTGAAAAATTTAGTTTCAGTTTGTATTTTTTCTGCGACTATTTGTGACACTTTTACATAATTTGTTCTCCCAGATTTAGAATAAACTATATCTGCCGACTAACAGTATTTTTAGAAATCTTAAAATATGTAATTTGTAGAACAAATTATGTACCGAAACACAACCTAGTATCGTAAAAAAATTTGAAAATGGCAACGGAAGATCGGTTTTACTATATAAAAAACTATAAATCTTCATAATGTTTTTCCCAGCGTTTGAAGATAAAGAACCAATCTATACGTGTGAGTTATTAGTTATATTTGATTTGATTTAGTTTAGTCACAATATGTACCGAAAAACAGCATAATTTTGACAGAATTGAGAACGCGTCCTTAAAATGTTATTATCATTACCTCAACGACTTTTTCGCAGCGATTTGATTGCCGAACGGATTTAATATCTATAATGAATCTCGTTGGTCGTACCCTAATCTGTACCAGTTAATGAAGTTGTATCATTTTGTATCATTTCGTGATCAAACATTCGAATAATTCTAAAACCGCATTACGATGGTTAAGGCCGCGGTCATAGTGTCGGCAGCTCGCACAGTCTGACGGATAGTCAGGCTCAAGTGGTTCGTATACGGACGGCGAATGCATTTTTGTTTTGGAACCGTATTAGCCTAAATAATATAATACTTGTTATTTGCCTATAGTTCAACTCTTGATATTTAAGCTTACCAGTTACCTATCTACTAATTTTCATAAAATTCGATCCAGCGTCCTTGATATATAACTAAGGATTATTGTAAATGCAAAACATTTCTATAGGCATATAAAGTGCCATAAGATATCATTAGCAACTAGATACATTTTACGTTTCGAAAGTGCCTGGAAAACGTTGCCAACAAATTAGTGAACTGTGCTAGTTTCATCTAAATTGGTTCGTTAGTTTTCAATATGTAGGAGTTGGCTGTATTATTATTATTTTTCTGTAACTGTAAAGTGGCTCGCAGATACTAGTTTTCTTCTTAATACAAGTTACAAGTTAGTGTTCACGTCGGTAATGCAATGGATACAGATTGGAACCGGCAATCACATTATTGCAAGTCCACACCAAAACCATAAAGCTACCGCTGATTCGAACAAAAATAAGTTCAAATCGAAACTACAATAGCTTCACCACTTTATAATCCTCTTCAAGTAAGTACCAAAATAAAGTAATAACAACAAGAAGGTATTAGTCGCGGCTCGGAGAGGTCAACAATACGAGTGTTTTCGATCAACAGCAACCGCGTAATTCTCCTGTTGATTTCACGAACAAAGTGTCATTAAGTGTCCCAGTATAAATTGGATATTCGTATAGAGGCTGTTACAAAAATGAACGGTTATAGGTACAGTTCGCATTGTAGCGTGTGTTTGGCTTGTCATTGATATACTAATTTCTATATCCCAAGTTCCTTTTTTTTTTAAGAAAACGACGTCTACACTAACTAATTTAATCCTTGTGTCGCGGGGGTTTCACAAACATTCAAATCACATGCACAAAGAACACCCAGACTTGGAACAAGCATTTGTGGATCACACAAATACTTGTCCCATGCGGGGATCGAATCCGCAGCACGTCGCGCACAGTAATAATTAGCGTGGTGACCTATACGACTCGGCTATCCATCGAGTAATCATATATGAGCTATTTGTTTCTTTGTTAAATAAATAAATATATAAAATAAAATGCTGCTTCAGTGGATTATAATAAACAAGTAATATGGTTTTATGAGGTTTACGTGAATGTTAGACATGAAAAGATAACTATTTTTGAACGGGTACGGAGGTGTTGAAATTGGGAACAAGTTTTATTTCAACGAAGTAATTTCGAGGAAACCGTAGTCAACATGAAAAACAAATGCGCGACAAATTATATCCTCATCAACTTGTCTAAATTCGTACGGGGTTGTGCAAATATCTCGTTTCAAAAGTGAGTTTACCTAGTAATACCCGACTACTGACCCATGGTACCAACCCAAATATGACCCTTTCAGATAAATTTTCAAAACGTAAAACTAACAAGCACAGAATATTATTACTTTCTCTAAGACAGTCGCTTGGTTGATGATGAAGATGTCAGCGATAGAGCGAAGTGAAGGAGAAAGAGCTGGAAGGCTGTCCCACCATAATGTGGGATACATAGTCGGGAGCAGAGAGAGAGAGATAGGAGACAGTCGCTTAGTTGATGACGAAGATGTCAACGATAGAGTGAAGCGGAGGATAGTAGAAAGAGAAAGAGCTGGAAGGATACATAGTCGGGAAGACAGAAAGAGAGGACAGTCCCTTACTCCAGAATACTGAAACACTTATTAACTTTAACACATGATTAAATATCTATTTGTCTACTTCACACCTTTTAACTAACAGAGACAGCATGAATCTTGACGGTGCCTTCAAACTGATTGACGATTCAGTATTCGGCTACTGGTTATTTGGGATAAAGCACGATTTGTAATATGACGGGGACTTTTTATAGCAGCCTGTATAATATGCTAATCATATGAAGGTACACGAGTGCGAAATTATTGGAGGCTTCGGTACGCTCGATGCAATTATTGAAGCGTATAACGCAATTATGAATGCGGCTCTCTGACACGTGGCGTGCAGACCGCCGCGCGCAGTCCTCGCACCGAATGGACGCGAATGACTCGTTATTGTTTTCGTTTGTTTAATTTCCATACATAACAGACTACCCTACTGTTCAATGTTCATCATGCTCAATTACATCATGATTTCACGACTAATTGTTGGTTTTAGAAATAGATTTTAAACATTAATTTACAATTCTCGAATCGCAAATATTTTAATGGAATATTAATGGACATTATGCGAGTTGTATTGTAAAGGGACCAGTTCAAAAGGACTACTTTAGAATTTTAAATATTCACACGAAGGGAGCTCAGAGCTTTTGACTGAACTTAGTTAAGTTGAAGTTTACTCTTGTTAACACAAAGCCGTTGTATCTCGAACGAATATACGTAACATCAAATGTGTTACTATTAATATCTACTCTATGTAAACCGAGTAATTTCACAAGTTAAATCTACTTTCACTGCTTCGTGTAAATTTGAGAACTTAATACAAAACAAATATTAAATACGTATTATAATAGGAATAGCAGATCCTTCCCCCGCAGATGGTATTTGGGAGGATAACAAGACGTCATGACGTAACAAGTTAGTAGGTACCTAAGTTACCCGCGGCGATGTGCGCCCGTACACGCGCGCTGCGGCCCAGCCTATTGTAATTAGTAATAAACATTGTTACGATCGCAGTTAGCTGATACCTTCACGATTCTAAGTAAGATCGGAATGTACATGTCTTACTATCACAAAGGTTTACTACTCTTGGTTTGGTTGTTCGGTACTTAGATCATGGCGAGGGGCTTGGCAACGAATCGCTTATAGTTGGTCCTTTGACCCACATAGTCCTTAAGTATTAGATTATATTATATTTGTAACATAAGAGAATAGTATTACAAACTGAAATGTAAAACACCTACTTCAAACACAAAAAAAAACTATCTTTGATCTACAGTCGGTTCTATATTGCCGGAGAATTATGGCGTAGCAAACATACGTAAAACATTACAGTGCTTAAATGAACCTATTCTTTTAGAAGTCGGTTTTATATAAACCTACTAATAATAAAGTATATATTTTATAATCATATCACACAAAAAGTATATATAATAATATTATCTTTACATTACACGTGAAGCAAAAACTTTGTACCTACCCCTTTTTAAATTAAGCAAACCAATAGATGTTATAGAGAAGGAATGCAATTGCTTTTACATTACGTTTTTTTTTACATTAAATTTAAACGAATTATGGTCGATTTACAATCACTACTAAGCCTCTAGTTATTATAATTATGTATTTACGCAATAACTTATTTTTTTGGTAATGTTCATAAATGAACTAATACCATATTAAATTAAAATATGGTATTCATAAGTTCAAATGAACAACAATTACGTAAAAAATGTTTATAAGCTGCTTTCAATATTCATCAACAAGAAGGTTGCAGAGACTCATTCCTCTGCGAAAAAACGAAATATTCCACGTTATAAAGAGAATAATGTTCTTATGATTAACATTCGTAACTTTGATAAATTTAAGAGAATTTCAGCGAGTAATAATGTTAACCTTTGCCTTAGACTCGCGTATTATTATGATAAACATGTTCCGTTATACTTTATCCTTTAAATAGGCTACGTAAATTATTGAGTTAACATCCTTGTAAGCAGGTAACATTACTCGTAAAAGAAAAGGCTGTGAACGGGACTAGACACTGTTATAGAACATAACTTAGTTAAACCACCCCTTCTGCCTTACGCCTCTATTTATTTATTATTATTGTGATTAATATTTGAATATTTACGTAATAACAAACAAAATTTGTGTGGAAATATAATTATGATTATATTAAATTGAGTAAATAAAAAAATATATAGGTACCCAATTTTTCACATCAATTATTCAACTCAATATTATCTCAGTAACGCACATGTTAAATGTTAAGATACATCGCATAAGCAGTCTACTTAGTTTGAGATAGAGATGAGTATATTGGCATCCAAATCTGTCAAGCCGTAAGCGTTCTTATGGCGCATTCACACATGCCAAGCGGCACGGCCGGCGGCCAACCCAGTGGCCAACCCGTCGCGTCGGCACGCGCGTATACTACCTGCGGCCGCGCGGCTTTTAGTTGTTGCTTGCGGCATCGACACAAAATCGGTCGTGTCGTGTCACAGGAAATATTATTTCGTAGGCATTCATATTTAACATCCTTTCGTATACAATCCTACGTAGGTAGGTACTAACTTCGACGATAGTCACAACACTACTGCGAAAATTGCAAACACATCTGCAGGCCACCGGTAAAGCCAGCGGCAAGGCAGCCTGAAAACTACGGCGAACCCGGCGGCATGTGTGGATGCACCATTAGTCACTTAAAGAAGAAGCTTGGTTCCATATTGTGGTACTAGATAAAAATATACCGACGAGAATAGCGAATAGCGACAAGTCCATCCTCCAATGATTTATCAAGAAAGTTTTCAACAAAATGGTAATAGATAACTGAGGGTCTGTTAAGTATTTCCGAATTATTACCGAGTCGAGGCCTCTCAGGGTCCATAGCGAGCCATTGTCGGCTCACTGTCCCCTCGCTGCCCCGTTTATACAATATCGTCGTCTGCCAATAAGAACGCGTTTTTATAGCCTCACGGAATATATTTTTGCGGTAAAGACGGTAAATTTTCTGGTAGACGACATTATGCGAATATGTTTTCATATTTTAATCTCGGGCGTCGGTAATTTATTTTGTTACTTTAGGAAATCATTTATACAATTTTGGCTTATGATGTTCCTTAACGGTCTTGCGTGGAAAACTTATATTGAGAAAATTTTGAACGTAAAATACATTCAGAGGAACAAATGAAAGTTAAGTTAGAGACGAATTTCGATCTGCTTCGACTATGCTGTAGTATGAATCGAAACTTGACTGGCCTGTTGGTCTAGTGGTTATTGACCCTGACTGCTAGGCCAGTTAGGTCAGTTTTCTGGTCACCATTGACACAGGCTCTGCCTAGTTTGGGATCAGATGACCGTATGTGAGGCGTCCTGAAATACTATTATATTATTATTAGGTATAAACTTAATTTTGTTTGCAAAAACATTGCAAAATCAAAGGTCCAACTATAAAAATAAACTGTTCAGCTCTACATCTTAATGAGACATCTCAACATTAACTCTCGAATAATCGTCAACATCTAAGGAACCCAGCTAATTGTGAGTTACAAAGGACAAAATTAATTACAAGTATTCAGCGAGCTCCGCCGCAGCAGTCAGCTGCGCGAGTCACCCGCCGCGGCCCCGACGCCGCGCGCCGCAGACTCTTTAATGTTATAAAAGCAGGCACCGCCTTGAGAAAGCTTTGTTCATTTTTCTCGACTCTAACAGCTCTTAATAAACGTAGCTTTATAAACCTTGTATTTAATTTCCTTGGTTGTTTTAATTATTTAATTTATGCACTATGGTAAAGTACTATAAAAGGTGTATAGGTATCTATCATATCTATAAAATGCCACACACATGCAATAGCTTTACCGCGGCAGTCCCCGAGTAGGTATCACACGTCTTTAATTCAAAGAAGCAATTTTTACTTTACTAGAAATCATAATCACGTGTTACATGCTACATTGTTTTCGTTTTTCATAAAGTTTTGAAATGTTATAGGCTATCTTTAAATGTGGGACTTTTAATATGTTGCACACTAATACCAGTATAATGTAGCTTCTTCTCACCTACCTTATACTAAGCAGCAATAGATACGAAATAACGAGCCAATTGATAAACAATATATTTGTCAAGTATATTCCTAAACACCCGGACACAGAACAAATCATGCTCATCACACAAAGATTTGTCCTGGGTGGGAATCGAACCCACGACCTCTAGCCTAGCAACCAACAAGCCAGTCAATTACTTACTTTCTGAAAGTTGAGATAATGAACATCTATCCGTACATACAGTACGGATGCCTTTAAGATACTTATTATTCTAATGAGGCCTTGGGAAAGAATTATTTCCACTAGTATTATAGGGAGGAAAGATTTGTATTTTTGTATTTTATTCAAATCGGACATTCCATTCAAAAGATTTTAGGGATTTATAAATGTCAATACAAACAAAATGTTAATCGGCGCAGCGCCGTGGCTTGTGTGGACCCGCAAGTAAGAAAATTTAAAATTGGTACTTTGAGAATAAGGTTTCTATGGATAGAGAAAAATATAAGAAAAGCATAAATAGTAATTTAAAAAAACTATGTAGGTGTTAATTTCGACTAAATGTTTAGAAAATAAAGGGACGGGTGGCTAGTTTATTAAAATCCTGATTGCTACCAACATAATAACATAAAGGACCAAGGCGGACTGCATTCTTTTAGTCTCAAAGAAATAAATAATGAAAGTACTTCAGCAGAAAAATGACCCAGAAATGACTTTTCTGCAACGTCGACCCTGAAGCGGTGGAAAACATTCTACTTAAGGTAAACAAATAAAAGGTCGTCGTTGTCATAACAACATCTGAAACAATTTCCGATGTCTTTTGTACGTAAGAGGGAGGTAATTATAAGTAAATAGCGAAGTGGTAAACAGTGTCGCGGGAACTCGCCGACGGGCGCTCAACAGCCCGCACCACATTACCTCCTTGTACAAGCTGCGTTCTCTACCGTACTCCGCATAAAATGGGGACTAACTCAGCCAATATTATATAATGCATTAAGTACTTGGAACAGAAAATGAAATGAAGACTTTTCTTAGGACAACAGTATATTTTAATATTCTTTTAAATCTATTGAAATAAAACTCCCGACGTTAATCAAAATCGCGATAGAATCCGTTTAAAGTAGTTTTATTTCAATGTCAAATATTCGCGTGAACATCCGAAAACAATATTCCATAACTAGTTAGTAAACTCAATCACTGTATTAATGGGACAAATAAATATAACTATTTTCCTGTTCCCCAAGATTGAGATACGCAATTAGCAGATCGCTGACACAGTGCGTGTTAATGAAAAGATTGGTCCTTCGATACGAGACGTACGTGACCTTTTGATGTTTCTTTCTTTCTATTTGAAGACACATGTAGGAGTATCCATAAAGCGATTTATTTTTATCCGCTTTCTCGTTACTATGGCATTAAAGGTAATCTGTTTGGTTAGACAACACGCCGGGACAAGTAGCTCCGCATTGTCCCCGTAATCACGTTTGTATGATATCGTGGTGAGCGTCTCTGCAAAGGTAATCCCCGCGACAGTCGAGGCTTGCTTGCAGCTCTAGTCAGACGCGTTGGAGAATGGAATATGTTGACAGTTGTTTGGATTAAGTATTTTAGTACGTACTTGGAAATATTATGGTACTTACCACTCGACACAACATTTCGAATCTCTTCAGTTCAGTTAATATACCAGTGTTTTGTTTCTCAAATATACCTCGTGGTCTTTTTGTTTGACAACCTTTGACGATATTTCTACAAATGTATCTTTTGTCCCCAGGTCGAAATGTTGTACCAGAGATACTTTCTCCGTATGAACCAGACTAACATGACACACTTACTCGGCCTGTTACTGGCTGTGTCGGTGGGCCTCATGATCGTGCAGATCCGGACGCTCCTCATCGCGCAGAACTTCCTCAGTAACTTTGAGCCGATAGTTAATGATACATTCATTGAGAACTACGAGTGAGTATTTTGAATATATTACCGTTTTAAACTGATTATGAAAATTTTGGGTTACCGATTTCATGGAGGTCGAGGTAGGCCAAAATGATTCTTATAAATTAGTAAAGAGCGTTAATGGTGAAAGTAATAGTTTTTTCTTAAAACGTCTCACTAGTATTTTTATTTTTAACCTGCCTCTTGAGAGTCCTGAGTTCCTAACTGCTAAACGTCATGGACTCGATTCCCATCCAGCACAATTTTGTGTGTCGAGCATGACCATAATTTTTTTTCTGTTCCCTAATTAATAAAATATAACCGGCCTATAAATGTCTCGCTGCTGGACACAGACATCGTTCTCATATAAAGAAGGAACGGGCATTTATAATACCGGTCTAATAAATAACATTTGTATCAGCTGTATACGTAACTGGTTGCCATATTACAGGCTTTGCTTTGTTCGGGTTCAGATGGCTCTGTGTAGGTCCCCCATATTATTATTATTACTATTTTAGGCATTTTATCATCGCATTTTCCATACTGAATAGTTTCTTCTTTCCGCAGTCAATTCTCACTGTCAGGCTACGTAAATGCGACTCACGGTTACCCGCGCTACTACGAAGACGCCAATGCCACCCAGATGCGTCGTCTCTTCTACGAGAAGGAGCGGGTCGCGCATATCGTCAACATCATCATCCTCGGAATTACTGGCTTAGTGTACGCCTGTGAGTATACACACACCTTACAGACACTACGGCTGCACATACTTGTGGGGACTGCAGGGACGAATTGCGTCGATAAACTGCTAGATGGAGCTGAGTTATTAGACAGAACAATCTCATAAATATCGAAATTAACCATAGCCTAGGCCTTAACTGAACCGTTTGAGAACGGTTAACAAGATGAGATGAGAAATCTAATAGAAACAAGTTATTTATTTTTAATTTTATTTATTTATTTTAATTATATTATATAAATCAAATATTATATAATATATTATTATATAAATCTAATTTTAATCAAATTAGAAACGAATTCTTTGGCGGTTTATTAATTAGATTTAAGTATCCGACGACTTGATGCCTTTTCATTTGGTTTCTGTTCAATGTATAACATATTTATACCTCAGAATATTTTGGTGTTAATTAAATAAAGTATTTCAGCTCCTTTAAACAGTTACCTTTTGTATGAAGTTTCTTTTCGGGTCTTCCCCATAGAAATGATTTTGATACTAAGAAAGTAGATACGTCGTAACATTTTCAAGCTTCCCATTACTGGTAAAAAATACCACCACTTATTTTTTTTACTTCTGTTGTCGCTAGAAAGAATCAAAAATTGTTAAATGTGACTCGAAGGACCAACAATTAAACCAGCAATATAATTAGGACAGATTTTGCACTTTCTAATCAAGCTTAGGTGACCAGCAATCATTGCTTACTCGTAAAATCCTATTAAAAACGAACTAGGTACTGATATGTATTATCGTTTACCTCGATTTCCGCGTCATTAACCGTTCACATCCAACTGTGCCTTTGGGACTACGTCGACTGAATGACGGATCGTTCTGACCTATTAATGTATTAGTTAATCGAAACTTGTGTGCAAACAAGACCCAAATGTTAAGGATCCGCTTTACATACGGATGTCATTATTTTGGTCAGGAATAGGTCCCTAAAACGGAATATATAAAAAAACATTTATCACCGTATTTTATTATATTCTTATACTTGTTCCAAGAACAATAACAATGGTATCATTCTACAATGTTACAACGTTTAAATTAATTACAAATAGAAATATAAAGAAAAACAAAAAAACCTCTGGCAGGCCTGGAACCTGCGACTCCTGGTTAAACATACCAGTCGCTTTGACAACTAAGCTGCAAAGGCCCTAGTGTGTTGAAATTCCTTCTGTCTATTTATCTTACACGTTGCCCCAAAATGCTAAAATTATAAATTAGAATGATAAGTCTGATATTCCGACTGTCACTTATTGACGTTTTAGGATTTAGTTGTATCTAAATGGTCCTAGCCCATTAGATCGAAGAGATTAAGTTTCAATAGCATCCGCATAGAGGCATAATCTGAAGCGCTAAGTGCAGTGTTACCCCGAGACTACGCAAGCTAATTGAACCAATCGGAGCTTACTAAGCTCTGATGTGATTGGTTGTGTTTGTTCGACCGTTAGATGATTGTGGTCTCATTGGATTATTAGTTTATGATGATAGCAAGTCAGTTTCAACTTGAAACGGCGATAGCCTAAGGGCATCGGGCTTACCATCATGTGGTCGCGGGTTCGAATTCCACCCACTGCACTACCAAAGTGAACCTACTCGTAACACAACTTAGCTTACCTCGAGGGGTTAACAAGAATATTAGTAATGTGCGAGATTTTGTTTTCTAATTTGGCAACATCTCAAGTGGTAGTTTGAGTCGTCACTGAATTATTATAATCTGAATATGTATAGTATTAAGTTTCCAGCATCGATGGTTTCCTTTGAACAGTACGTATGACGAGTGTTGTATTCTGGCAGGTCTGCTGGCGTGCCTGAGCCGCCCGGCCATGAACGAAATCTACCTGCTGACCATCTCCTACGTGGTGCTCGTCACCTTCCTACTGATCGAGCTGGCCCTAGCCGGCACCTCGGTGTTGCGGTAACTATCATTATTATTATTTTTATTAACTTTTTAGCGGACGTTACTGAAAAGGCTGCCAAATTGAAGTGGGACTGGGCCGGACATCTGTGCCGAATGCCAGTGGAAATGTGGGCGAAAACCAAACAGTTTGGTTCTCCAACAGACGAAGGCCACGTGGAAGACCCAGGCGGAGATGGACGGACGAACTGGACGCCTTTAACAAGGAGTGGCCTCAATTGGCCCTTCAGAGAGAGAAATGGAAGGAAGAAAGGGAGGCCTTTGCCCTGCAGCAGGACAGCTCAGGCTCTAAAAAATAAAATAAATAAATAGTAAATAATAACTTTTTAGCTGCGCCACGCGGCACTACCCGCCGTCTATCAGATAATTTATTTTTTCGGGACAAAATGCAGCCTTTGTGTGTGTTTCACTGCTGAGCGAAAGCCTCCATTTTTTCCAGCATAACCAGAACCGTCTGAATTTCATCTTGCGATTTCCCTAGAAATACATCTAGTTCTTCCTACAATCTCCTTCGCGGCCTGACCTTTTCATTGTTCTAGTACGCCATTCAGTTCATATCAACCAGCCATGTGTAGGTGAGCCGAATGTTATGTAACATCTTAACAAATTGTATAAAATTTTGCAATAATCACAATTCTAAAAAAACAATTCTCGAATCCGCTATAATAGTTATCAAACGCGAATTGTTTTGGGAGTGATTTCAAAGTTTTAAAATATGTATGCTACAGCAGACTTGAAGCGCATCAAAACGTTAATTCTGTAGTGTGAATTTGAACCTTAGTATATTTATCAAACAGTCTAATATCATGAATTTCAAAAATATATTACAATGGATTTTCAATAAAAAATACTACAAATTAAGACATAGCTAAATTTTCTTTAAAACTTTTCTTACGAGACCGAGTTTGTTTGCCAATGAGGATGTATCGAAGCTCCCACAGGTTCCGTCCTGCGACGAGGTCAGTTCAAAGAGCGGAGCAGTTTGCTTCCAATTGAAATTAAAAGTTTCCTCAAACAAACCACAGAGCAAGGGTCCGTTTTGTTAGCACCAGATATTCAAAACTGTTCCAAATGTTGCTGACAACTTCGCTGATCCATTTTGAACGTAGTTCGCGAGTTTTGCGGTATTCAACTGAGTGTAGATCAAAGAAAGTTATGTAATTGTAAATATTGTATACAGGATTATTTTATTGGAGTGCGTATATTCTACGAGGTAAACAGGTGCATAAAACTGAACTAGTTTCCCCAAGGAACATAAGTAGGTAACTTTAAAAATTTAGTTTTATTTTACTGCTTTACGATAACGCGGTCTTTTTCGGCCATTATCAAACATTATTCGGTCAAATTCGGCGGTCGTTAAAATGTTATTGTTTCATCTTTTACGCCACCAACGTTCAATTAAACAGAACGGGGGGTCGGGGGGTCAGGGGTCTTTACGAGCCCCGGAAAGTGGTCGTTCGAGGTAATGCGGCGACCTGAGAGCCGGAAGGTCTCGTCGCGGTGTCAATCGCACTACAAACCTTAAAAACACAATATTATTCATGTTCGCTTCAATATATCTGGTTGCTACAAGTTAAATGTAGATCTACCTATGTCTGCGATAAATAATTATTTGCTAAAGAATATTAATTAATTTGATCGATCGATTATGGTTTTTAGATATTGACTATGACAACCTCTAAAAAAAAATTTAAAAAAAATTACCCTACTATGTAAATATTTGTGTCCAAAGCACGAAACAAGAAAATAATTCTAGAAATGCATAGGTACAAACATGGTCAAGTAGAGCCATGGTCATGATGGCTTCGCCGTAGTCGGGTAAAAAAAAATATTTTTCTATTTTTTGTCGTGGGATTCTTTAATTTAAAATGATACAATTATAATCAGCCGTAAATTACTAACAGGCATGAGTCGACACAAAATGTAATACATAGCTAAAGCGAAGAGTTAAGGACGTGAGAGACGGTACTACGTCCGGCACTCGAGTCGGACCCTCGCAAACATTACGGCGTCTAGACTGGACTCACCCAAAACGATTAGTACGACACTGCTAACAGTTTAGCTCCGAACAGTTTTAGAAAGCGTATGTTACTTCAACAACCGTTAATTTGTACACCAATTAAATTTAGTTGACAAGAATTGATATTATGAATTAACGACATCTAATAACTTTTTCTTCTTTCAAAGAACAGAATTTATTAGGTCCTCTAAAAAATATTTCTTTATTTTTTGCTTCTTTAAACGCCTTCCGTTCCTCTTTCCATACGTTTCTGTGGCCAACTATTAGCTGACATTTCTTCTGTTTCGCGTCCAGTTCATCACACTATCACAGCTTGTGTCTCCTCGTCGCGCGGTCTTCGTCTTTCGGGCTTAAATTTAGCAGTCTTCACAGGGAATAATAAATCTGCCATTGTTTTTAATCGTTTGTTAGGTACTGTTTGACTGTATTTGTATTTGCACAGTTCCCTGAGCATCAGCGCGGGCGCTTGCGCTCTGTTCACGTATGCGACGTACGCGACGCTGCCGGTGCGGCTGCACGAGGCCACGGTCGGTGGGGTGGCGCTCGGCGCTGTCAACATCGGCGCCCACCTCGTACTCGACAAGACCACCGACGTTGTAGTAAGTAACATTTACAATTATGAATGTTGATGGGGTTAGTCAGTCACATAGACAAAAAATATTAAACATGTATATTTTATTTTTTAGAGTTAAGGAATGTAAAATTTTGCATTTTTTTACTTAGTGAGCCCCCAAGTCTCAATCTGCAATATTTTATTTTTTTTTATTTGTGAATGATGTTTAAAATCGTAAGCTTTTGAATGCACACCAAAAGCAAAATACGTTATCAATAATTTTTCTTAAATAATATTATAACTGAAAAACATATAATATAATAACTCAACATACCTACATTTATTTACTCATTATTATTTTACATTGTATTAATGTTAACCATTTTTAAAAGAGTAACCTATGGAGTTTCTTGCCGGTTCTTCTCCTTAGGAATGACATTTTGGAATCGCGCAAGAAGCGTCATTTTACGTTTTGAAAGTACTTACCTGAAGAAGAAGGTCTATACGAAATAAAAATATTATTTCACTTATTCTAATATTGCAACTAATGAACGCCCTTTGTTCATAATTATTTCAAGAACTATTCTTCCCTCTTGAACTTGAAGCGCATTAACATCAAAAACACGAATACGTGAAAAAGGCGCTTAAAGTTTTAAACCCATAGAAATATATCCAAAAGAGAATTTACGATAAAATATTGAACGCAAGGTGAATGTGTGACATTTATTTCGTAAACACTCAAACGGTTATTCGAGATTTTCGAGTAAAAGCGCCTGCTTTCACACAAGACCTATTATGATTGTGTCAAACTAACTTAGAGCCCGATCGAGTTCAGATTGTGTTATGTTCACCCTCTCGCTACTATCAGAGGCCGGCAGACTGTTTTACCGACGATCGTTACCTCATAACGACTGCACCTCTACATTAAACCTACGAAATATTCGCCGGGATCTTTATGACGACCTTATTACTTCATTGGTGCTTGTTTGAAATTTATAGCGCTTGAGTTTTAATTGTTGATTACCCTTAAACAAATTATTGGTGCTTGGATTTCGTCGTAACCGACTCGGTTTAAGGCGCTGTTCCACTGCGGCGTACGTGGTATAGAAAAAACGTCCACGTTGCTGTTGTGCCCATTTTTTTGTGCTTAAGATAAACAACCCGAATTATCGGTTTGAAATGCCTGTCACGGCTTTCGCAAATTATTTAATGATACTGGTGCCCATGTAAAAATGACTGAGTTGGTTGGAATTTTATGGATCCTTTTAGAATCCGGCTGTGAGTTACTTTGACTTCGAGAGCATGTATAAAATTATGTATGTTTCACAGCAAATCTACTGCACCATGGCTGCGCTGCTGGCGTGCAACATTGCCGGCATCATGACCCACCACCCGCGCGAGCTGGCGCAGCGCCGCGCCTTCCTGGAGACGCGCGACTGCGTTGAGGCCCGCCTCGTCACCCAGCGCGAGAACCAACAGCAGGTCGGTAGATATACAGCTGCTAGGAATTATAGTCACCAAGAAGACTGTTCGTGTATTAAAAAAAGAGTGACATTAGTGTATGGTAGCTAACCAAACGGCTCTATGATCTTGAACTGAAGAGGATTATTACTAATGAGCATAAACTCGAACAAAAATCTCAGAATTTTGACAGATTCACAAACGGTGCCAACTTAATTTTACTCAATACAAGCGTGATGTTTTTTTATTCTTAATCTGTGTTATGGAATGAAAAAGAATAAAGTCAAGTCTTTCGAAGACTAGTACTTTTTCTCAAAACATTTAAAAATAACCACGTGTAGATCTTGCTCGTTAACCGGAGACACTCGTAGACCTACTTCAAGCGTACACTGTGTCAAGGAAAAGCTTAGAATCAAAGGACTCTCTTATACTCCCAACCACACGTTAATAGCACCAACGAGGCACGAAAATAAACCGTAACACTTTGACATAAAAGCGTTGTTTATTTCAAAGCACTACCGTCAATGTCAGGTCGACTTTACTTGCGTGAAACTTGATACGGTACAGTGGGTCGTACGTACTGCGCTCACGTTTATATTCATCGAGCGTGGACGATAGCGGCGCGGCGCTCGCCACTTCCATTCATGTCGTTCTTTGTTTAAAATTACTGTGTGGTTTTTAACAAAAAAAAAGTTATTCGTTGGTTAGAATTAGTATAGCACAAAATCTATATATATAAAAATGAAACCCGTTTTCCGTTGTCGACGAAATTGGTCCAGCCGTTCACGCGTGATGCCATTCACGCGTGAACGGCTGGACCAATTTCGTTAATTCTTTTTTTGTCGTGTTGTTTATTATCAGGAGAAGGTTCTTATAGAGAAAAAAAATAAAAAAAGTTGCGCGAAAATTTTAAAAAAATTAAAGAAAAGTTGATGATAATATTAACTTTTCTTATTTAACCTTTGACATATCGGTTAGTTATTTGACATGACAACGTCTGTCAGGTCAGCTAGTTACAAAATATTTTCCTAGCATCTTGTTTAAAATTGAATAAAATAAAAATTAATGTTTACATGAAGGGGTAGTACTTACGCGGCCCAAACCCCGGGGTGCAGCTTGTGTTAAATATTATTTAGATTTTCCAACAACGAAAATAAGTGCAGAAGATGTCTCCTAGCTTTATTATAGTTTCCCCCCACTGTGACGTCTTATTTCAAGTGCCCCTCCATTGGAAGTTTCCCATCCGGCTAGTAATTGTGATCGCTTTGTTCCGTTCCAACTAATTACGCGCTCTTTTAATTAAATCTTCAGTCTTACGAGATACGCTTAGAACAGGATCTTATGAATCCATTGTGTTAACTAACACTGAGGTAAGGTTAGTTTAAATCTAGACATTCGAAGGTATTTTTTTAATTCGATGTTATTTTAGATTTTCTCCTGTAGTTGGATTGTAGTGTTTGTGAGCTATTGAGCAGTTTGTGGTAGGAAATAAGTTGGACTTTGGAGTTGCTGAATGTTGAACGAAAACTTCCTCGCGTCAACGTCAACCGCTTTCACAGTTTCCAAGCCGCTCATATCTGTTCAGAAATGTTCGGGACATTTTGGTAAAATTATAACAGGGAAATAATCCAGGTAGCAAAAGATTAATTATGATTTAGAATGACGACCTCCGTGGTTTTCAAGGCGTCGGTAGCTCTGAGGTCCCAAGTTCGATCCCTGCACGGGTAGAAGAAAACACTATTCTACGTTGTCTCGGGCCTGAGTGTTTGTGGTAACTTCGTCGTCTATGAATCCATAACACAAGTGTTTTAGCTGCTTACATTGGATACGGAGCAATATAATTATGTTGAAAAAAAAACGTAATAATACCATATTAGTCAATGATGATTTTCAGTTAGTGACGATGTTTAATTAAGGTCTGTTCATCTATACTTGTCACAAATAGTAAACAAACCGACGTCAATTACAAATCACGATTTTTCTCAAAAATCACACAATGTATGTTACCACAATTAGTTTACAATTCTGAATAGATCACACAAAGTTTCCCATCACTAATTTTATTGACATTTCTTACATACGCCATATTTGTTTACATGTTTGGACAAGTATAGATGAACAGACTATACCTATTCATATTTCATGTCAGTTCAGTTATTTTAATATTTTAAGATATTGCATTAGATCACCAAAAAAGAACAAAGCCTTTTTTCGCCGTTTTAAAAGTCTCATAGCATCTCTTTTCTGTGTATTTTTTTTTGTTTCATCTTGCCATCACATCCGCGGCGGGCGGCACGTGTAATATCCGGCGCGGCTCGCTCGCTACAGCTGCCGCGACCTGCGACCCGATGCCCTCTTTGTGCTTAATGGGGTTTCTTTGCCATTCGAAATTATTTATTACAAAATCTGAATGTTTGTCATGTAGAAATAAAGTTAAGTTCTACAACAAAATGTGATAGCCAACAAATTTTAACACAACACTTTTCGATTATCAAATAAAAGTTTTTTTATTCAGCCGGCAAGGACCCCTTCCATCCGTGCCAAGCATATTGTGGGCATCCAATTCGTCCCGCCGTCTCATTCGGGGTCTTCCTCGTTTCGCATTTCGTTAGCCGGAATCCACTGAATGGAAGATCCAACCCACAAGTTATTGCATCAAAATTAAAGTTACTTACACGGAATTTGAATAGTTATTTTTATTTTTTAATATTTCCATTTTGTAGTCAGCTCTTTGCAATGCTATCTATGAATAGCTGCCCTTGTTGACAGCACTAGATCATTTGTTAAATTGAAAATCGATATTTTGAACAACGTATTAAAATAGTTAATACGTTGTTTAATTAATAGTTAGCTTCGCTATTAAAACAGTAATAAAACAGCTATAAGCGCATGAAGTGGACAACCTGTTGATGGAACACAAAGAACTACAATGGCGGTGTGTGTCTCACCGCGCGGCCACTCTACACATAAGGCGCCGTTCCTCTGAAGCCACGATTCAAATTCCATTAACATTAAACAACTTGTTCTTTGTTAACCACGGCTCTGTAGTATCACGACCCTTTTCGCTAAGAAGTTACGCTTGTTTCAATGACGTAATTCACTATTTAAGCGTTTATCCTACTAATATTATAAATGTGAAAGTGTGGATGTGAATTACGCAAAAACGGCTGAACGGATTTAGATTAAATTTAGCATGCATGTAGCCTTTGACATGGAAAAAAACATAGGCTACCTGTTATCCCAATTCCTTAAGTAGTTCCCGAGGGAAAATTGTTTCCGAGCTAAGCCGGGGGCAGACAGCTTCGAAATTTGGTATTCTTCTCTATTACAGCGCAAGCTATAACACGGATGAAAAAATTATTCCATTTTTCATTACTTTCACATTTTGCATTTCTTTTTGGACCCAATTCTGAAGTCAACGCAGACGAAGTCGCGAAAAGAAGCTAGTGTGAAATAAATCTAAAATAATAAGTTCGTGAGCGCAGAGCTCTGCAGTGTAACTACATCTTAATATAACTTCATGTATTGTTCACGAAGACAAAAGGTGTTTGTTGCCCGCCTCTCAGGATCAGCTGACACAATTATATAATGTCAATTACTGTCTCACTTTTGAATTCTCTGGACAGATGGAAGTATCAGACAGGTTAAAAGAAAAAGGGATCTGGTACAGTCAACAGCAAAAGTAGATGATCAAATTCAGAAATTAGTATCATAAATCTTATGTTAGGTAATAGTAACGGTTGTGTTATGTGTACCCTTATAAAATCATTACATGGCACTTGGCAGTGACGGTAACGTTCACGTCAGTTTTTCTACTTGATCATCTGCTAATAATTTGTGTATGGTACGGCCAATTTTTTTTGTGAATTGAAGGGTTCTTGAAACATGTCGTTCTTTTCTAAGCCCAGATATGATAGATAGGTATTTCAAATGGGATCACCGTTTTTCCTAGCATCTTGTTTAAAATTGTATTAGACTGTTTACTTTACTTAAAGGGGAATTATAGATTAATATTGATACTAACAACGTGAACTAAAAAGGCTCAGGTGGACGCAGTAAAAACAAAAAAAAGTTTGTTAAAAAAATAAATAAATTTCTTTATTTCATATAAGTTGCATGTACAATAACGGTTACACTAGGTTACATGACATAAGTCCATACAGTCACAGTGTTGTATTATTTCTCGGATAGAAGGACCACCATAATAATGTAATTTTCCGTGTTTACTTAACTTAGGTATTCAACAATGAAGCCGACCAATCTTATCGATCCAAAGACGATTTATATCGCTCTAAGCTGAAGTATTACAGATGTCAATAGAGATGGGGACAAACGATCGGAGTGCTTTGTGCGAGTTCGACACGTTGATGATGTTGGCTCCCTGATTGGCTAAGAGCTCGGAGAGGTCCAACGTCATAAACGTATAATTTGCAATTAAATATTAATTCAAACTAGTGGTCGCCCAATGGTCGAAATTCGACCTTATAATATAAATTTAAATTGTGAGTGACTTAATATACATTATTAAAATATAATATTCAAACATTATTAAGGTTCTACTGTCGAAAACTAAACTACTATAACCACACATTTGACCAAGACTGTTATTTGCCAATTTATTTTTTGAACAAATTATATGAAATTAAAAGGAAGTAAAATAAAGAATATCTATTTAAAAAATGTTTATTAAAAGAAAACATGCTATAAGAGGAAAATACTATCCATTTAGAGCATATTTTATCGCATATTGCAAACTTCTCTGCAAACAATGTTTTTTGTAAAACCTCTTTTATCGTTTGCTAAATGTCCTTGGCCGTTATATTCGGATATATAAAAACTTATCCACTTATTTATGTCAATGTCAGTAAGCAGTCAATGAAAAACAAAACAAACATGTGTGTGTGAAATGCATGGTAGTGTGGGTAATGTTTTATTTATTGATTTAATGTACTTTATAAGCATTATTATTGAAAAATATTAGCGTTCTCCACTTCTCCTACACATAAACTATAAGTGTGCCAAATTTTATGCTCCTGCGTCCGCGCAATTTTCGTAAAAAGGGGTCCAAAGTTTTGGCATCACGTATTAATATATAGATTTAATATCTTATTTATTCTCTGGGTTTCGTCTAAAAACTACACTAAAAATATTAATTTACTGAGTCCTCAATTTAAACTTAAAATAACTCGTGAATTCACAAAACATCGAGTTCAACAATTCTGTGTAGGTACCTACCTTTTAATCTTAATTAAATCTGTCGGACTTGTTCAGTACTTTGTAGTTTACTCCTTTCTATCGCTTAAACGAAATACATTGATGGTTTATTGTGTACAGTAAACTTTTGTTCTGTACATTACGAACGATGTAGCGCGTGTTGTGTTTCCCCGTCACGTGTTCGGCTAAGCTGTTGATTGTTTAACAATGTAGTTTGTTTTGTTGTTTGAGGTTGAACTGAAGTCAACAGATACTGAAAGTTTAGCCGCAGTACATAAACACAAGAACCAAAGATCGGTAATAGAAACCAAGTTCGTTGGAAACTACGAAATTTTCCTAGATTGGCACGTGTCGAGAGATCAATTTTCAACTTTGCATAGAACTCAAAGGATGCAATTTCTCTCTCCTGACGGAAAACGTTTTGAAATGCGACGATCAGAGAAGTCTTGAATTGCAAAAGTTTTAAGGGCGAGTGACGATGCCATCTTACGAAAATATTTTATGTTATTCTATGAATTATAATGGTAGGTACCTTAGTAGCAGTATCTAGTTTGTTTTATACACTAATCTTCTTTAAGGATTTTTCTCTGATATAGAAAAGGCGAAAACTATGCCAAATAGTGACCAACGCAAACCATCAAATTTCCCATTGGTGGGCCTCTTTTAATACAGATAATGAACAAATGTCCTTCACTACAGGTTTTAAGACGATAACAACAATGACAATGATTCAAATAAATCCATTTTCATATTAAAAAAAAAGCCCAGTTAGTTTTTTTTTCACCTTACGTGAAACTAGTCCTGACAAAATATAAAAAGAATTCCAATTTGTTAAATCACATTTGACGAAACATGTTTATTTATACATATAGATATACTTAATTGAGTAACTAGATAAAATATAACTCAATAACGGATCAACATAACCTTGCTTAACTATGCATGTTGCGATAAATCCACTCAGATGCAATCAATGTACTTTAGAAAATAAATAAATCAAAAGCACTTCATAAATTCTATTTGAATCACATTTACCTTAAGGCCCGTGTTTGGCAGACGGGTAAAATGGGATGCTTTTTATAATATTATTGTACACCTAGCAACATAAGAAAACTTATAAATTAGTTGGAGGCCGTCTTTTATTACATTTTCAGACAGATTTTTTTATTTAATGCGATCTCGTGTATCACATGATCCCCGATATCTGAGCGCTGTGCGCCATCCTCTTGCCGTTGTAGAAGCGAGATGGCGCACTACAACTCACGTAGCTGCATCTCGCTTACACGAACCCAACGCTCCTTCTTTAAAAGTTCATGGTACAGGGTACCGATCGTCCTTCTCACTCAGACCTGCTAAGGGAGGGGATTGGGGCGAAGGCGGGAGGGGTCGTGTCGAGTGGCGCTCCCAATTCAATTGTTATAATTACATTCTTCGCGTTACCTTTTGCTATGAGCATTAGCAAACGGCACTCACTCACTGAATAATATATTACTGGAGATTACTCAACATCAGCATAACAACTTAAATTATATTTCTTAACGTTAAGGGGCATTTGATCGCGACGCTCAAAGAGAAAAATAAATTAATACGTTCGCCTCTCGGCTGTTAATTTGCGTATTCAAACAACATAGCAATACGCATTTGAAATATTCAGCACAGACGTTTCTATGAAGTAGAAGAGTCAATTTATTTTGTTGGTATAAAAACTTTGAGTAATAGAATTAAATATTATGAATAATTTACTTACGATAAAAAACTAGGAATGATTCTTTAAATATTTTAAACGAAGTAATATTAAATTTAATTCTCATAAATAATTTATATGAAAATTCGAAATAAAGGTTACCGATGGAATAAATTAGTTTTCAGTGTAGAAAAAATAAATATTAAGTTAGTTTATAAAAAAGTATTTTACTTGTATTTTTTTGCTTTCTACAATATGTGAAAAGTAAGGGTCACTTGCGCGTTCCAGAGTTCATTTAAATAAATCAGAGTTTGTTGCTTACACGAGGTCACATTCATATTGTATGAAAAACTGACAATTTAAAGTTGCCGATGACGTCACAATTGTTCACAAAACGTACGATGTACCTCATGTGATTTTTAAATAAAAGTAGCGAAGTGAGTTTCGGGTTACATTAAATAAAAAACGTGTGCATTTTTTTAATAAGCGACCTTACAGAAATGAAAAAGAATTTTACTTTACATTCCAATTTTAATTTCATTCAATTATAATGCACGACAAGTTTCCACTCGCGAACAAAATTAATTTTGATTAAAAACTGTTTGCTGAAAGACCTCTGCAAATTCACAAATGGAAGAAACTCAGCTATTTGTAATTTAGTTTGCAGTATGCACCCGCGTCGCGCGGCCTCTACGACGCCCACTGGATCGTGTGGGCGACACATACCTAGTTACTGCTAGGAAAACATTCCGGCCTCGTGTTTATTTTCTCCCAAGCAATGCAAACGGAGACACGTGTATTGGGATTAAACTAAAAGACATGTAGTTATGTACAGTATAAATATGTATACATAGCGAAATTGTGAAACAATAATTTAACAGGAACTGACCATCAATTCAACTTTTAGTCATCATGTTATCAAATCATGTATATATTTTCGAGTTTCAACAATAACTTCTCACTAAATAAGTTATGTGCATACATATTTTATGCTACTAGTGACTGTACGCGCGTGAGAAGTTGTGCTTGAAATTCACTATCATCATATTATTTTCTTATCAAGTCTATAGTATAAATTCAAAAACATAAAAATCTGTATGTAAGACTGATATTTAAAGAAGAAAACAGTTTTTATATCATTGCAAAATTAAAAAACAACCTTGTTTATATAATTGATAAATAACCTCAATGGAGGAGGATAGTAAATCGTACTTTCAAATAAATAAATTTGGTCGTCATGGCAACAACTATTATACCTACTTACTAATTTTGCCATGGTCACCGCATATACAAAGGTGTGAACTTATGTGTTAGCGCGCATCTTAAGTATAATAAAAAAAAGTTTATTATAGATAATGAACACACGATGTTTTCTTTCGTCTCATATACAAATCATTACGAAGATGCGATAATGGAATATTCGCGTGACGTCACTCTGTCCTACAATTTTTGCTAACGTTGTGACGTTAAAGGCCCCCACCCCTGTTCCTACTTACATCAGAACGCTTTATCTTTTTTATTGTTTTGATAAAGGAAAAAATACGTATCATATTTTTTTTTTGACTGACGGGATTAAAGGAATTTTATTTTTCTTAAATGTTTATCCATTGTACTCTCAATATCCTTCCTGATCTCTTAATACAAAGTTACTCATTTCCCCCGAAATACACGAATAGATATGAATAGAAGAAATTAATCTAAATCCTCGTGAACATGTTGTCCGTCACAACAAAGAAACTGAAACGCGGATCAAAGGTTATTATATTTAACAAGATCCAATTTACGACGAAAGAAATATAGACGTAAATATTTAGTGGGAAATTCTAAGTTAAAGGGAGGTATAGTATGCTCGTGAAAGTTGGCGAATGACGTTTATAACAAAGTATTGCTGCGTAGTTTGCGGTTGAAGTTCGCTAGCAGTTGAAGTTGCAAAGAAACGCAGTTGCAGAGATTAATTCCACTCCGCGGAGTGCGAAACGCGGCGCTGGCGTCGAGGGCGCGCGGATGATCCTCACGTCAGCTAAATTGTGTAATTTAAATTACTTTAGACGGCTGGATATTATTTTCTTAAATATAAATACATCACGCTTGTATTTTTCAAGGCTGCAGACAAAGGTGTATCAGAGAATTATGAATAATGTAATTTAATATTAGGATCATATAAATGAGAAATTAGTTAACAAAAGAATTTGGACATGTATCAAAATCTTTTGTTTTTAGTAATATTTAGCTATTGTGCTGGTTCCAGTTATTATTTACTTGGTAGAACCCACTTATTACTTTACAAATGAAAATACATTGCGAATTTCACACAGCTTATAGAAGAGTGAGAGAGAAGCACATATACACGTTGAAAAACATTTACTGCGTTATTTGTTATTTCAATTAAATAGCTCACAATATTTTAGATAACATTACGATAAAACAATTTAAATAAAGATGTTACACATTCTTAATAGTAAGAAATATTGAAATAAAACTACTTTAAACGGATTCTATCGCGGTTTATTTTGATTTTAGTTCCCGACGTTTTGTTCGCGATAGAATCCGTTTAAAGTAGTTTTGTTTCAATGTATTATATTCGCGTAAACCTCAGTAAGAAATAGACTAAAATCAAGGACCACATAAAACTTCCCTGATTTACACAATCCCTCAGACATTATTTCTGTAGTCTCAACACAAGTTAACGTATTCCGTTGATCCTCAGGAGCGTCTCCTGCTGTCGGTGCTGCCGCGCCACGTGGCGATGGAGATGAAGGCCGACATCGCCAGCCAGCCGCGCCAGGAGCAGTTCCACAAGATCTACATCCAGCGCTATGAGAATGTCAGGTACGTGAATAAGGAACTAATTATTTTATAGCTCTAGGTATACAGCGTGACGTGAATAATTAATTTTATATTGAGCTAGTTACAAGCATTCCAATGTTGCTAATTTGACAGAGATAGCGATAATGTTTTGTGACGTCAATATTCAGTTCTCCATACTAGTCTGGGTCTGCCCCGTATAAGTCGTCGTTTTGCGAAAAAGAGATGCATGCGACATCAACTAACTTTAAAAGCTTATAACTTTTAGAAACATTTTTCAGAAAACAATTTTTCGATAGTAGTCAAATACCCAATTCGGTGGTGATTCTCCCGCGGTCAGTGCGAGTGATCGTAGACGTTTATACTTAGGCCGGGTTCTTATATCATACGCTTCGTTATTGGTTAACCTTGCCATCCGTTATTAGCTTACCGTTAACGAATGGTTACCAATGTGAAACTAGTCTTACAATATGAGGGTCATGGGATACGGGTCCTCCGTTCCTCTACGTTTAATTATATCAAAATATTGTCCATTATTAATGCAACATTAACTTAATTTCTTTAAAAAATTAGATAGATAGAAACAAAATTCTGAATTTTGACACTGTTAATTTTATTTTTGTTGACTTCTAGACTCAGCTCTTCCCAGACGCATTCCCACACATTGGGCTTAGTGTCGATCTCCCAGTCTTTAGTACCCAAATGACGCCCGCACTAAGGAATTTAATCCTTGTGTCGCGGGGGTTCCACAAACATTCAAATCACATGCACAAAGAACGCCCAGACTTGGAACAAGCATTTGTGGATCACACAAATGCTTGTCTCATGCGAAGATCTAACCCGCAGCACGTCACGCAGTTGTAATTAGCGTGGTGACCTATACCACTCGGCTATCCGTGCAGTCGATACTGATAGTTCCTTGGGTATATAGTCGTGTGTTATAGTAACGGTTCTCGATGACGCCTCGTTGACATTTTAACTGTTCGTAATAGTTAAATGATTCACAGTCGGTGAAGAGAAACCTGGATTTCAAGAACTGAAATCAGTAATCGCCAACCCGCATTGAGCCAGCGTTGTGATCAATGCTCGTACCCTCTCTATATGAGAAAAGGCCTGTGCCCAGCAGTGGGACATTTATAGGCCGATATTATTATACATATTATCTTTTCGTATATTATCAACAAAATTAAGTTTTTATTGCTTTAACTATTTATTAAAATCGAGTTAGGTCGTAAGTTTTCTATACTAATATGATAAAGAGGCAACATTTGATTGTTTGTTTGCATTGAATAGGCTCCAAATCTACTCATCCGATTTGAAAAATTTTTGGGAAACTAAACAATTCCCGGGTAACATAGGTTATAATTATGACATTTTCAAAAAAAAAATTGAGACCGAGGGCGGAGCTGCGGGAAACAGCTAGTGATCAATAAAATGAGACCGAAACTAAAGTATTAAATAAAACAGGAAATTATGACGTGGTCCTCTCCGAAGGAAACTTATAACGACCTGCCTCGCCAAGTTTTACTTTATATGAATTTGTAAACGCGTTTCGGGCGGCTCCCGGCTCCCTGTACAACTTACATTCGGCTCTACAAAAGTTTGAGTTCGTCTTTAGTATTAAATATGTGTAATATGATTTCTCTATGAGATGGTCCGAATTGAGTGGTCACAACTAGTTTGTTTTCCGTTGACAAGATTGACATTTTCATGACGTTTACCTCACTGATTGGTGGAAAGAGCATCCGCCGTTGGATCTTATCGATCGCGTTAACGTATAATATAAACGAAAATGTTCTAGACATACTGAAATAGAGTTCATAAACATGTGGCTTGCAAGAAACGCACGTAAACAAAATTTGTATGAAGATTAGTGAGAGAGTCGTCTTTTTTTTAATTAATAAAATAAATTCATGAATACTGAAATAATATTGTAAATCATAACAAAATATTTAGGAGGCTAAATTTTACCGATAATCAAGGTTGTGCCGCGGTTGCCGCGGTTAGTCGGAGGATTTGTGGCCATTAGTAAACTTACCGTGTATTAACTTACTCACTTTCGTACATGCTTTATGCATAAGCAATCTAATAATTATTCACTGTACATTTTAAATAAAAATAACATTTTTATTCGTAATAATCACACCTAGCAACATTAACAATCATAATACACCTGATTGGATTTCATTGTGATTTAATTTATAATCCGAAACAAGCACTCAAATGTATACATATTAATAAAGGATGCCGAGCGCCCCTTCTAAAATCCAACGTTTCATAAAATGTTATTAAATCCAAATTGAATGATGTTATCCGAATTGAATTTCATTGGGCCCATCGAGCCGACATAAGTAACACAGTCTCATCTAAACACGTAAAGCAAATTACATTTGAAAATTAAACTTTATACAAAATATTTACCTTCATTTTCTAAGTCCTAATGTAATAAATATTCGATCGTTTTTTTCCTCGATAAGGTTCGCCGTGCGCGGCTACGGCGGGGCTTAAGCCGACCGCATCAAAGGATGGCGTCTCTACTTAGCAATCGTTTGCGTTATCATAAAGTATCGTTCTATTACTTACCGATATTAATTTACTTTATTAGAATCTGATTGGATTGAAATCCTGCGTTTGATTTGCTATAGCTGAAAGCCTTCACGTGCAGGGAAATTTTCTACTCAACTTGGAACTTAGGAATGGCTATTTACCGTAATATATTCTCCGTATCAATTTCATCAAAGAAGTAGGTAATGTAATCCGTGAATATAATACAAGTTTTAAGAAGTTAATTTACCCTTTAACGAGACCGTGATATTGGTCCTTACATCCATAAACTCACGCATGAGTGCGCCCGAAACACATCAGCCCTGTCTAACAATTTTCGTCTATTCATGTTGCTACTTATGTGAATAGAGAACGTCGTAATCCCTTCGCACATTGTCGGTTTAACTTGGCTCGAGCCACAATAGCGGCGCGGATCAAAGGACCAGTGGTCCCCGGGTCTCAGGCTTGAAGCAAGTTGTTACATTCGTTTCTAATCAAGTTGAATCTTAAAGGGGAACTCGGTTGTATAATATGATACGAGTAAATAGTGATGAGAATTATGGGTGCGATCGATTTATCAAAAGCAATGTTTGTGTCGTACGAGATTGTTACGTGATAACATGGCCATTGTATTGACGGACAGACTAGACGTATTCTCTCTCTAATAGATAGTGGAGCTACAAGTTATTGCACGCGTAGTACCTTGAACGAGGTTTGCTTAGCAACCAATCATTTTGATCTAATAACTGCAAGGGGAATTCCAAGAAGTTACCGTGCTGTTTAAGAGATTATTTATCTCTTTCGACATACTATACTTTTAAGTAAAAAATCTGATAAATGGACTAAAATGTATAATTATACTAACACTACTCGGTAACTATCAGAATACAAACAAGATTTGGCGAACCAGAATCTTCAACTATAATCTCTGATAAGCCACGTTGTTTTATTTGAACTAAGATAATAATTAAGAATTTATTAATTAAGAAAGTAGTTCAGTCAGTTTAGCAGTCACGACTACTAAAATGTGTATCTAATGTTTTGATGACAGTCGGGACCGACGGCTTAACGTGTTTTCCGAGGCAAGGAGGGGTCTCGGTATGTTTAATGGTCACCCTTCCACGGACTAACCTTGGTGAGTGCGGCTTAACCTTTCTTATCGGTCAAACTGTACAGCCACCTCCTCCCGAAAGAAAATATTGATAAATCCCATTAAATTTCTTAACAATTTCCGCCCTTTCAGACTGTTATTTTTTTTTTATAATTATGATTCAGGTAACATTTTCTTCGCGACGGTAGCTCTCTCGTCCTGTACTCGTTGCTTCGCTAACACTATTACATTCAAGATAATTTGATCAAACTCAGATCTAATCTCGATCAACTTCGGTCAGGATTGCGGTTTCCGGAACATAATCTTATTTTAACGAAATGGTCCCGGGATTTATGTGACTTGAAGTAATATATGAATGATCCAAGTTGCATTTCTAGTTTGATTTTACTGTGTAGTTTAGTTTTTTCTTTAATCTTGCCAGCAATACCGGGTCGCACATTACTAGTAGGTATTCTTGTTAACTCGTGGTTAGCCAAATGTTTGTGTTACGACTGGGTTCACTACGGGATTCGAACCCGCGACCACATAATCGCAAATCCGATACCCAGCCATTAGGCTACCGCCCGGTTCAGTTTTTAGGCAGAAAATAGGCGTAAAAGTATATTTTCTTATTTCGTCAACACCGAAACAGGTATAAAAACATTTTTTCACTTCAAATATTGTTTGGAAAACCAATATCAACGCAGGTCGCACGAACGCTTAAATATTTAAAATGTCGCGGAAAACTCGAGCCCGCCTTGCAGAAAGTTTGCAAATATAACATTCAATGTTGCTAACTGTATTTCAGTTTAAATTAATGTCGAGAGTGGCTTGTAAGAATATTGTTGGAGAGCTTTCGCTGCGTTTGTAGGAAGGTACTTACGAAGAAAAATATATTCCTAGTATTCCTACTAGCTTCTGCCCGCGACTTCTTCTGAGTGGTCAGAAGAAGTCGCTGGCAGACAGAATTAAGTCGTCCGTCGAGAACTACTTAAGGAATCGGGATAAAAGGTAGCCTATGTTATTTTCCATGTCAAAGGCTAACAAACATCCAAACATCCACACTTTCACATTTATAATATTAGTAGGATGAATTTCCAAGTATGAAAGACTATAATAATATATATAATTTGAAAATGTAGATTTATTTATGGCGCACTGAAAAGGCGAGTTTGATTTTTGCAAAATTTTCTTTGCCTCGTATTATTGTTTGATAAGATCAAATCTTTTAAGGTCAATCAAATTGACATCCGATTTTGATGATATTAGGCGACGATACAGCTTGACGAGTAGATATTTCCTAAAGAAAAAAAAGCTTATCTATAGTACTGGTAACAAAAAAAATAACAATAGAGAGAGTTGTCTTTATTGTTATTTTCAGTCAGAATAATAAAACTGAGCCGCAAGAGAATAAATAGAAAAACATACACCTGTATGTTATGTCTCAACAAAAGAAATTCTCCGATTAATTTTTTTATACACATTGTATTATAAGTAGTCCAAATGTATTAAAATAATCTTATACTTTTAAATGTTAGTTTATGAAAAGGCTTTATTTATTAACAAAGAGTTTCTACGAAACGAAAGAAAAATTTCACTCAGGTTTATAAAAATAATATCACAATAAAGAAAGAATCTTACTTGTAAACTGTTAAAATAATATTGAAAATTGTATTTACACCAAGAGTGCTTTTCTCGTAACAAAATACCGAAACATGCATTTCTTAACAAAACACAAAGTAAATATATATATACATAAGTATACCTGCTTTGAACTTACATGGTTTTGTGAAAACTTTAAGTTTGAGCATGTAATAATATAACAATATCTTTGGAGATCTCACACACGGCCTTCTGATCTCAAACTAGGCAGAGCCTGTACTATGGTAACCAGACAACTGATAAACATACTTTCACATTAGTTTTTGAGTTTATTCATTACAAAATTACACACACACCAAAATACAATATTTACAATCTTTCCTCTTTATAATGTTAGTGTAGATGTTCTAAAAATGGATTTACCTGCATCGCTGATTCTCGTTCCCATGGTAATTATCACTCAGTTTCAAACAAATCCGTAATATAATAATTTTAATATCATGCGCGACGGTCCGCTCTGTCGTCGAATTAACGCAATCTTCCACACATAGCTACGTATTAATACACGTAGGGTATAATAAAGCCGGTGTTCCACTAATGGACCAGTCTCCTCTGAGGAAGCAAGACAATAGAAACCAATCAGTCCAATCCGTGTCCAATAAGATCAGCTATCGCATTGCTGTCAGTGAGGTTCAGCCTCTAGGCGCCCGATCACAGGCAAAGAGGTTCGATGGTCTTGTCAGACGCGCGGACACACGGTCAGAGGCTCAGACGCAAATACGGTATACGGTCAACTCTAATCAGACTTCAAGCGCTTCGTGTAAAGCTTAATGTCATCACACGTCCTTAAGATATTTCAATGAGTATTACTTGCGAAGTAATTAAAATTCAATAGTTGAATGTTCAAGTGTTTATGTTTAGACATTGATAAAGAAAAATCGAGATTCGAGATCGTGTATCTAGTACACGATCTCGAAAAAAAGTGTCGGTCAATGTTCAGTTTTACATTCAATAAAGCAAATTCAACCTAGTCTGCATGGCAATAAGTTGCTTTAACGATGTGTTCCTTTTTAAGATGTCTGAGTATCTTGGCTCATTTTTTGAGGACGTATTATTTGCTTTAGTTTAAAATACAGCTGCTACTAATAAACGCCATATTAGTATCATTACACACAATTATGATGAGACATCTATGTACCGAGCGAGTGAAGTGTAGCTAAAGGAAATAAAATACTATTCATATTGAAAAGGAACTGAGTTGAACGGACAAACAGCGCTACTTTTGTATACACATAGGTATTCTCTGTACAAGAGACCGTGCGTGCTCAGCCATAGGTCGGTATTATAACAGCAAACAGCGGCTCTGTGCCGTCCGCGCCATCCACTAATACATTAAGCGATACAGGTGTTTATTTATCAAGCAAATGGTCCGTGCCGAGCGGCCCCCGCCGGTCGCCGGAGCCTGTTATTACGATGTAAATTGGCGGTGCCGTGTGTCAATATGTTTATCGATAACCACCGGGCCGATCTGACCCTCCTCTTGCATACTCTAAATAAAACGATGTCGATTACGTTCGCCGAAAATTGCGTCGTTACGGCGTCGTGTCATGTCGTGTTGCCCCGGCCGTGGTTCGTAATATGATTTTTCTCAACGCATTTTACGAAAGCCAAATTACAGTCAACGCCTGAAAAGGTGCCGTGAAAATGGCTATTGTTTTTTCTTTGCGTTTATTGTGTCACCATGCCGCTATTATGGGATACTTTATGTATATACTTATGGTATGTCAAGTGCCTGTCTATATCTATACTAAATTAATAAAGAAGAAAGTTTTGTATCATTGTAACGAATAAACTCCTCGAAAATGAATCCAAAAAATACGGATTCAATTTTTTTTTTCACAATCAGAATTTCACACTTTTCCTGAGCAATATTGGTTATTTCACACCAGAAAAATATTAGCCGTTGCCCGCGGCTCTGCCCACTGTCCTTAGTGGGCAGAGCCGCGGGCAACGGCTATTACTTAATAAATCTCGTTGTGAATGTCGGTCGCTAAACAAGCGAGGGATGGCGGTAATTAAAAGTGAGTTATAATTGTAGAACGTGTGTCCACTACCGCGGAGGTTCGTACATTATAAATGTACTATCATACATAATATGGAAATTCATCATACTGATATGAGTTATTGTGTGTTGTAATTACAAACATTTATTTACATTGTTACTTTAATTTTTATTAAAATACTGTCTTCTGTTGGCGTTTGCGCCCGTTTGGGTGTCTTAAATATACGAAACGTAAATGGCTATTAGAGAAAGAGAGAAAGAAAATGTGTCCTCGAACCTCTCTCTCTTGCCAGTACGAGTATTTACGAAATGTAACTTTCTCTCTTTCTATCTTTACTTCCCAATACCTCTCTCTCAACTTCCGTTCGCCTCGTCCGATCACACTTTTTGCAACGCTTTCGTCACGCGTTCTCCAGTTTACTTCCTAAGACAAGCGTACGTAAAGATGTTTTACTACAAAAATCACTCTTTTGTATTTGCAGTCAGTTTGGCGATACATAATTTTTGTATTCCATACTTACGTAGGTAATGCGTGTGATTCGTTATTCCTAGTCACGAGTTCTCTCACATTTATACACCATGCAGTATGGTTTCATTCACACTACATCCGATCCAAGCGTTTAGACGGCTGATTGCGGTGACAAAATGCCTGCCTTGAACCCTGAACCTCTCATTTTCTCGGATCCCTCTAAACGCGAACAGTGACATATAAATGGTACTGCCACTGGCTTATCCTTGTCTTTAGACGTACCGAGAAATCCAGGGTAAACAGACGGTCCGTCTAAGTGGGAACAGGCTCTAACACTCGTAATAAGTAACTTGTGTTTAAATAAATTGATTAACATAAGAACTGACCGACTTCAATGAATACAATCACAATCGCAGGAAAGTAATTAAGACGCATTTTAGGTTTGACATTCTTGGTCAAACAAAATCCAATTATCTTTGCATAAGAATCAAACTATTTACCCTATGGTGATTAAATTTATATGGAACTACCTCTGAGGCTTATAAGGGCGTATTTTTTTTTCTTTGTACCTTGCATTTTTTCACCTGTCACGTCACTTGTGCTATTAATTAGTTGATGAAAATTATTAATATTTATTATGCGTATAGAAAATAAAGATTAAGTGTTTATATTTGTATCGAAATATGATTTTTATTGTGAGCTTTTCCTTATATTATATTTTTTATGATATTCTGTAAGTAGACGAAAGTAGGAAAATGTTATGTAACTCATTGTATACAGTGGTTTAATCCTTAATTTTACGGCATTTTTTCCGCCAAAAACTTTAAATTTTTACTGAATCCAATGACAGTTGTATATTTGCTAACGTTCATAACGCTTAACACGGATATATCAACCGTAAATAATGCGAAATACGACTTTATTTCTTGTAACCCAAATTCGATTAGGTGGAAAATTCCTACTGAGTTACGCAATTTTTTACTATATTTAATGTATTTCTACCGGATTTAGGTATATTTTTCAATGCAGCAATACTAACTTCAAACGTCAAAACTATCAGTCATTTTTCATACCGTGACGAGAAGCCGAAAAGTGCGAAAGTAAGTTTGGTACAGTCGAAATCTTCCACTGATTAACGGTTTATATTCAAGGAAAATTCAAAGTAATACGATTTCTATAGAGAATTTGTTCAGTTTGTAAGGAAGATTAAAGTAAATACCTTTAATTTAAATCAAAATTTACGAAAAGGGATAATGAATAACCGATAAATTCATGTTTGTATTATTATCTCACATAGAAGCGTTACGTCCACTGAGAAACATTTCACTCATTGTGTTTGTTGTAAACAAAGCTTTACTCGGTCCATTTAGTTATTTTGTGATAAGAAAGTAAAGATATTTCCATATGTTCCTTATTTAACGTTTAATTAATACCAAATAAATAAATATGTATGTTTATTCTTTTAAATTTTCTTTGATTTTACTGGCTAATTTGTCCTAAAATACGTTTTTAAGCAAACAAAAATGTAGGTCTATGACCAAACTGTAACTCAAAGGAGAGTATTTATAGATTATTATAGATTAAGCGGTGTTTAAAGGTTAAAATTTTAATAGATAAGTGTAGTACTAACTGAATATATATGAAATAAATATTTTTTTATATCTAAGTGGCCCATTTAATTTATGAAAAATGTATTGATATTTCGTAACTCAATGGAGCAGTTTATCAGTTCTAGCACATTAAAAATCGTTTTATTTTAAAACATATTGTTTTTACCTAAAAAATATATTAATATTCAGATAATAGATATATATAAGATAATATAAAAAAAATCAAAACGTATTTTATTGAAGTTTCATATTAATGTAAAATATGGTACAAGAAAATAAAAATACGCCCATAAGCATATTATTATTAGTATTGTTCCTCGGAGAAGGTCCATTAACAAAATGAAACTAAGCTTCATTTTGTTTCTCAGTCTCAGTGTACCCTTTAAAAATAAACTAATCATGTTTTAGTGTAGGTACCTCGAGCATCGTCTTTTATTTCACTCCCACACAATTTTCCAACATTTTCTTAAATACCAAACAACTTGATACCTACATAATTGTTAACTAAAAGAGTCACAGCGGTTGTTGTGTCCCTCGTAATTGCACGTTAATTACCGCGCGCGCTCCGGTACACTTCCCGCTCGGGTGTCCTCCGGAGGGGGTAATATGAGGAGGGAGGGGGGTGCGGGATGTAGGACCTCGGCCCACTAATTAGGAATATGAGTCCGGTTCTGTGTAGGTACTGTTCAGGGTCGGTCTGTCAATATTCAAGCTTCTCCTTCTGTTACAGTTTATTAATAAATCATGGTTTTCCTGTTATTGTTTGCTAGCTGAGAGTGGTTTCGCGCGTTTGGTTCTCGCCGCGGTATTACCTAATTTGCGACGTCCAAGTAACATGGATGTCGACTTTCGGGATACTATCTGATGTATTCGCTTGTTAGAAATATTGTGATATTTTGACTAAATTATAATCTCTCAAAAGTAACTGGTTCAAGGATCAGCCCCCCTAGCCCAGTGACACTTTGATTTTTTTTTATTTTGATTTGACTACAAGCTTTAACGATAATAGAGATCGCTTAAATGACATTAAATGTATGGAAATGACATAATATGTTTTCGATAGGTCACGTAAGACTTGTCACTAGAAACGTCACTTGAACTAACTTGACTAGAAATGTCACTTGGCTAGGGGGGCAGCTCTTTCCAAGTTCGAAGAAAAAATAACAGCCATTGTACCGAATTCGAAGCTTTTTGCTAGTAAAGGAGTATAAGTGCAGAGATTACACAAACACTCTTAAACAAACACAAAGAGAGATTCTTGTTGAAGATATTGTTTGATCCCTCGGTGTCTCGAGTCTCGACACAAAACGTTACGACGAACGATGGCACAGATTGAGAAGCTCTCAGCACCCTGTAACAATAACAGTCTGAACAACACTGAATATTAACAACTAAGGAAATTAATTGTTTTATTTCGTCAACTGTATTACGTGTCTTTACAAGAGCATTTCACAGCGATAGTTGCGCAAATATTTCTGTCAAATGCTCTTGTAAGTTAATTAAGTACGGCAGATTTGCGTAAGGATATCGTTGTGTTGCCAGATCAGAAAAGAATGTCTTTGAATTTGGTTATTTTTCTGCCATAACTCAATCCGCAGTATTCGAATTCAACCTTAAATTTAATGTTTTTGGCGTTAATTTTCATTTGGTCTCTTTCACAAAACACTGAATGAACGTGCTTGTCAATGTTTATAATGAGTCAGTTCATTTTGTAAGTGCAGCACCGGAACAAGCGCCGACGTAATTCGCACCAATTGTGTGCGCTAATTGAAATCAGATGACAAACGAACGACGACACCCTCCCTGCTTCATGCAGAGTGCGTGCGTGTGTGTATGTGTGCGTGGCACGTTAATGTCACCTTTGGGTGAATAAACATACTGTTAAATTTTTTGGTTATCTGAAACGAATCTTTAAAAATTAAAAGACCTTACATGTTCACAAAATGTTTGATTTTATATCGACCTGATGAGGTAGCACTTAATGTCATGAAATAATTTGAGAATAATAAAAATAAAAAAGAAACTAAAACAAAAAATCCAGACACAATTGATTTTGTACATAAAAACCTTATTATTGAATCACTTTATCTATAGCTGATAGTTGCATTTAAATCCATTGCCTAATTTAAGATCGAAGCGTACAGTTGGCGCGTTTCTGTTTTACGCCATGTAAGATCCACGGTAATGTGCCATCGGACGTACAACGGGCAAGGAATTAGACAAAGCGATACACTAATATACGATCCTGTTCGCGTAGTAACGTGTACCTATAAGTTATGTGCCACGTTAAGGCTCGGATTAGACGCTAAGCAATGCAATTAACGCGGACTAGTCGCCTCCACAGCCGGTCACCTAAGGGTGCGTCCAGATCTGGCGAATACGCTGTTCGCAGATCGAGTATTGCATTGTACTATCGTTCATATAAAGCATTTTTTTAAACAGGCCCAATGTGCTGGCTGTCAATTAACAACTAGGCAACCCTGGACTGACCCGTTTTGGGTACAAATTGCCAGTACGCTGGCGCCAATCCTTCAAGCCACTGCTAGCCTTAAGCCAGACGCCCGCCAGCAACTGGCACGACCCGTCTACACGTGTCCATGACGCTGGCTAGGGGGCTGCAGGGCACGCCGGAGGAGGTCACTGGCTTAAAAAATTAACGTGTTCTATTTTCGCCAACACTTGCTGAAAGTGCTGACCTGGCTTTCTAAAAATGGTATATGCGGGGCCCACGGGCTTGGTATCGACCTCTTGTAGACTATAATTACTAGCATTTCAATATTGCGAATTATTCAGACTAGGATTGTCCTAGTTCAATACAAAAACAAAAGTGCGTGAGAAAGGGTGAAGGAGGTCTTTTCCCGGGAGTGGAACGATAAGGTCATAGATTACTTAGACAGAGAGATAATATAATTATAATGTCCATCACAGTGTGTTTGTATGAAGACCTTAAAATATAAATAGTGACGCGTTGTCTACACTATTCCATTTTAAAGTTTTACAAGAAAATTGTTACACATAGCTACATAAGGATATTCATCGTGAGAAGTGCAATCATACAATGTAGACGCACCCTTAGATTGAAGAATTGTTATAATACAACTGTCAACTAGCAGGGAGGACGCTCTAACTCGCTTACCGTCAGATGACTGTTGCTGAAGCAGGCGGTGTGGGTATCTGTCGCAGGGTAATATCACTGAAGCATTGAGGTTGTATTGTGACTTGGTTTGGCGAACAGGCAGACAAAATAGCTTCTGATTAGCTTTTGCCCAAGTTATTTTGGGGTTGAGTCAGCTAAATGCTATATTCAACATGGAACGACAGCCTATCTGAAATCCGCAACCCCATCCTAGATAAAACTGGTTATCAGAATTGTGATGACAGAAATTACTATGACACAATACCGAAATTACTCCAACTCTTGGTGTAGAATGAGGATGAGAAAATCTCGAAATAAAGTATTTTCCATAGTTCAAGCCTTCGTCTACATGAGATCGCAATTATCTCGTCGCTGTAAAGTGCTCGCAGCAAAAGGTATAAAAAACCCGGTGTACAAATCTGTTGAAAATTGTTTAATTTTTATTTTTATCCAGACAGTTTTACATTTCCTGTTAACAGTGAAACAAGATAAGTTAAACAAGCTCCAATATTAAAGCACAAATAGTTAACATTAGAGTTCAAAAGAGAATCGGAATATCCAATAAAGCACCGGTATCCAGTCTCCGTCGGTCCGTAATGACTGCTCCACTAACGATGTCCGCCGGCGTCGCCTGTCTTTCCTTCAAAAACGCTATTTTAAACTTGATAGCTGCTGCTAGCTAGCTGCCGTAAAATGAGACTTATTATGAACTACGAAAGTAAATAAAAGTCTCGTGTCTTTCTTCGTGACAGTCTTATTCCACCATCTCGGAACTTACCTGCTTTTAAAACTCGCGAAGACGGAGTAAATGCGCGCAACATTTTTATTTATTTATTTACAAGACATTCGTCTGATTTTATAAGGAAACTCGAGAAATTGAATTTTTCAATTTTTTATTAAAGCTTTTGCTAAAGACTGCATTACTTTATTATTACTGTGAATTCGTTTGAGAAAAACTTTAACTGAAACGAAATCTGCAGATCCAATTATACAAAAATGATTTTTTAAAAACTTACTAATTCGCTCCAGATTTTCATCTTTTAGAAATATCTAATATTAACGTTGTCTTAAAACCAAAATACTGAGTTTTCTTGCATTTATATTGGACCATCTCTAAGGTAGCCTATTAATTACAAAAAGCATTTTCCATATTGATCCACAATATTCATGCGGGGACTATTTGAATTCACACTGTTTCAATGTCCAGTTTTAAGACAGTGAAAATTTTCCTCATTCGAATACCTACTCAGATACAGCGAATTTAAGTTAAATAGTGGGAGCTCGCCACGTCGCTTGTGGCTACTCTTTTCACCTACTTATGACGTCACAAGCCCTCATTCCTGAACTTTAACCTACCATTGTCTTCGTAAATGTTATTATTTTGACAAAAACACGTAATTTATTTTCTAATATTTTTACTATACTTATCTAGAATTAACGGACTAAACAAATTTAATTGTCGCACCCATACGCACCCCTATTGCCAGACATATCTTATAATACATATATCGCACCCTCAGTGGAAAAACGCCATAAGCCAGAAATGTTAATTTTTCAGTACGGCCAAAAAACTGGTTTTATGGAAATATTTACTTTGTCTTAGGTCGTAGAGGAAAGATTCTTATATCAAATGAAAGGGGAAAAAATATAACACTGCGTGGAGTGTTTAAATTAGTGGTAAGGTTTACAGTTTATTAGTAATCATAGAAATAAATGATTATGCTATTTTTCGTTATTTAAAAAAATATGGTATTTTAAGTATCAACACTTAAGCCAAACTTTCCCGTGAAATTAAATATATTTTAAAAAGTATGTACACTTAAAGGACTTATGAACTTGTAACACTGTCAATTATTGCTAGTATAAGTAGGATTACTGCGTTTTTTCTTTTATTACATTTGTTGTTTATATTAAGTATGCAACACTTACCCCTTTTTTCAATTTAAAGGCTCGTTGAGAGACCTTAAGTAAACAAGAATAATGATTTATTCCATTATCTGTTATAAAATTTTTACATGCATATTGCCAGATATTACCCAAGGCTAAATATTTACGACTAAAGGAAAAAAGAAGAAATCATTTTGTGTATCAAATAATTTTTATTATATCCAAAATAATTAGCATAGCTTTGGATACAATTAAAGTTTGTAACATTAATAACAGTATTTAACAATAACTGCCAAGATATTATGTATTTTCTGTGAAGATTGCCGTTACTAATATTTTTTGGATGAATTTCTAAATACTCAGCTTTAACTTGTAAAAAATATTAAAATTACAAAATGAGCAATTTTCGCAACTCCGTTTATAACAAAACCACGTTGTCTTTTGTTAATTTGTAATGTTTCTTTGACAGAAATAATAAATTGTATCTTTTTATACCAGTGCCACGATGTTTGTCCGGGATTAACTCCGAAACTAGTAGTAACTAGTGTGCAGTTTGATCCAACTTGAAAGATAGGATAGCTTGCATCTCAGTTATATTAAAAAAAAACTAGACCGCGGGCGGAGCTGCGGGAAACAGCTAGTACTTTAATAAACAACTTATACTCTCTAAGTGGTGGTCTACCATTTTTAATGCTTAATCAAGGTGTATCTTTTCATTATCTGTATTCGTGATATCTTAAGGGGTTTTTATTATATATAGATGGTTTTACAGAATAGTTTACAAGCACAACCCCATTCCGATCTAAGTTAACTAAAAGACTCCAAATGTTTCAAATACCTAGCTAATCCATTGCACACTGCACCGTGATTTTAGTGTATTTATATGACTAAAATTAGGCTTGCTATTTACTTTTTAATATATATAATTATATTTTTTAATACGGACTATAAATAAAAATTAACCCTCCAATCAACTTATAGGGAAGCTGTAAAATAATAAAGTCTGCCTATTCACAAATTTCATTTTTTTTCCATATTATTATCTTTCTTTCGCTGTTTGTGACGAGTGTCTAATGGCAAACTGAAAAACTATGAGACCAATAAATACCCGGCTTGCAGCGCCGGCGCCAGCTTTTGCTCGAGGCAGATTGTTTTGCGCTCTTTACGGAATTAAGTATGTAGAGACGATTTACTAAAATTCACAGCTTCTTCTATCAATAAATGGAGCTAATTTCTGTTTTTACTCAGCTTTATTTACACTGCCCCCGTGCCTATTAAACGGTACCTTCAAATTTATAGCAAGCTCCGTCGATGTCTGCTCCCAGTTTTATCGGTTTCAGGTGTAGGTATTCCGTATTTCTGACTGACCTCCGCTATCTATTTTACTGGGTAATTCTTTTGGTAGCACAGCTAATCTTAATAACAATGGCCAAAGAAATTTTTTGACGGTCGGAACCAACAGTTTTACATGCTATCGGAGGCGTTCGACAGTGAAATAATAAGAATTAGTTTGAGCCTGCCTGTCTTTTCGTCACTTAATTTTTGACCCGACACTGGATTCCAACCTGAATGACACTCTTGGTGGTCGCACTCAGTTTCAACCACTAAATCAACAAGCGCACGAATATGACGCATATTTCCCCTAACATTTTAGAAATTATTGTTGAAGTTAGTTTTTTATTTTACGCCTCGCAATGGGCCCAAGTAAATGCATTTTCTTTCTTTTTGTCTGAGAACCTACCCGTGTAGTTTCAAAGCCGCACAAGGTGAACAATTAGGGGATTTTATACAGTGGATACCGGAAAACCTGCATGCGAATTTGCACTTTTTTCTTACGGTTATGTTGTCACTCTGCTGATAATCAATTTAAAAAAAGATCGAAGCCTATCCACAGGGTTTACAGGCAGATAGGGGCCGGTGGTGATACAGCACACAAAAGCCATGTGAGTTTGGCACTTTTCTACATATCATACGAGTATATAGCCTACTTATGAACTGCCCAGCATGTTCCACCGCCCACCGTCAGTATGACAGTCAGTTGACCCCCGTCCCGGTTGCATGATTCACCACCCCGCTGCCTTACATCCCCCGTCGCTTGCAGCTCATGCGTCTTCGTCGTCTTTCATGATCAATTTTGTTAACTGAAATGACATTAATGGTAACATTTTCCAGTTGTTTTGATTTAACAACAAAACTACTGAATCGATCGATTTTAAATTCATACATGAAACCACTTCAATGACATACCAACATTGTAAAACACCAAAATTAATTGGTCCACAATTTTCGGAGATTTACAGAGAGGTAGATAGCGAATATAAGAAGAACAGTCGACTCCAGTCGCAACGCCCCGCTGCTAGGAAGTCGCAATACCACTCAACTATGGCGTCGCGACGCCATACAACTACAGCGAGGTGACGCCACTCTAACGCAACGCCGAACTTCTTATGCGGCGCGACGCTGCTCAATTGTGCCGAACCGTTACGGCGTCGAGACGCCTCATGCTTGAAACGCCACTCTAATCTCAACTATAGCGTCACGACGCCCGTTAGATATGGTGTCGCGACGCCTCTTAGGTACATAGTCGCGACGTTTTTTAAGTTAATATGAAGTAAACACTCATAACGCTGCTTTATTTTTATCAAAATAATTTTTTAGTGCAGTATGTGCATTTATAATATAATGTTACCTGATTAATAAAACAAAAAACGACGTATTCGTGCATACAAGACCAGTGATGTAAAAAAAAGAAACGGATTAGAATCATAATATTTGTTATTGTTTATTTCGATCATTAAAATTTAACGATAAACGTCATATAATGTAATACGTCATATTATTCAACATTTTTTTTGCGTTAAAACGTTTATTCTATTTATCCCTAAGAAAAAAGATAATGTATTCAAAATTAATAAAGCAATATTTCTTGCATAAATTCGTCAAATTTATCAAGAAAAATATGAAAAAAAATCAGCATATGTAACTTTAAACGTACCTTTCAAATATGTGAAAATCGATAATTCGACGTAAAACCACTTATGCTCTTTTTCCACTGGGGGTACGATATATGGCCTTATTACAGCACCCTGTATACTGGACGGGGTCCGATGTAGTTGTAGGTTGTAGGTAAGACAGCACCTTTCCTTATCTCGGCTGATGGCTGGTAATTTGAGGGCTCGCAATTAAAGCCGGGATTATCAGCTCTTAAGTGACGCGACATCGATGTGGGGTAACGAGCTCACGTGATAACACGTGTGCAACAACAGATGTGGAATGGAATAGATTGGGAATGTAGAACAATGGGAACATAGGCATCTTATAATAGGACGTTTCTCAAATTTTCGAAAGATTTTTCTTTAATGGGTTAATTTATACTACAGAAGTACATCAAAGTCATCCTTAGCTTAACCACGTAGTACCAGCTAATAAATTTCCCACTGATGGTCACATACCTTTTCTCATATTGCTCGTTGCAGGCGTGCGATTTCAGATTCCTAATTTTTGGATTCAGGTTTCCTCACAATGTTTCCCTTCACCGTTTTTTTAATGGTGTCTTGGAACAATTAACAAAGCACATGATAATAAGATTTTATAAAAGTCACATTGTTACTTGCCTGGCTTCGAACCTGCAACAGTTACCGTATACGAATACGGTTATTGAACCGTTAGGCCACCACGACACAATCAGTTATTCTAATATTTTCATCCATTTAACAGTATCTTTTACATTTTTTTTTTTAGTCTGATCGATTGATTTATAGAACATCGTTTGTATATACAAAAACAAAACCTTTTATATAATAATAAAGGCATGTAATTTGAAACATACTTTTCTACAGACTGACATTGCAAGTGCTATCTATCCCTTATCTTCGATAGTCTATTTTTAACTTTGACTTGCCTCCAAATAAGCATTTTAAAAATCTCAGTAACAGATTTAAAACTTAATTTCCATTTTTACACCAAATAAAAGAGCATCGCCATTCATTTCTTCCCAACGGCCCTCAGAATACATATTTCATTGGAGAGGACCACTCAGGGCACCTCGAGACCCACTCACTGATGTTATTTTACGTTTCAATTATAAAACGGAGATCCGGGCTCGACATGGAAGGGTTAAAATCCATTACAAGTGACAAAAATCTGAACTGTTTTAATATTAGACTAGTTTGTGCTCGCTGGATGTTGTATCTGTAGTAACAGCTACTTCTATTAAGTAGGCATATAGATACCTAGATATTCTTCATACTAACGCGTACCTAATGAAACAGCAAAAAAAAAATGATGTGTGCATCGAACATTATGTCGTTGTCTACATATTTATTGCATTGTGACACCCATATATCTTTAAAATGAGAATGTTAATAAGTAAATAGATAATTAATAAATAATATAAATTCTAACTAATCTACTATATAAAAATAAGTCGGGTTTTCCTTCCTGACGCTATAACTCCAGAACGCACGAACCGATTTCCACGGTTTTGCATTCGTTGGAAAGGTCTCGGGCTCCGTGAGGTTTACCTATAGTAAAGAAAATTCAGGAAAAATTTCAAGAGAAAAGCAGGAAGGGAAAATCATTAAAAAATTAGGTACCGCGGGCGGAGTTGCGGGGAACAGCTAGTAGTATATAACTACATTAATAATATCCAAAAATTATAATGTATAATGTTAATAAATAGTCAATAGATTGTACACATATTACAATAATTTAATATAAATTTAACTAATATTATATAACTGTTGCCAAAATATTTTAGATAGAAGTTATTATGTTAATAAATAGTTGAAACATAACCTACTGGCATTAAATGCCTGATATTGCTGTGCCCTAACAGGGTCCATGGTTGTCCTATAGCTATAAGCCATTGTAACACCTGTTAAAACATTGTGGAAAGCAAATAAAATATATGAATATGAATATGAGCATGAATACATATAATGGTGAAATATTTTTTGGAATCCTTCCATTAATTTTGGTATTTTCGTTACAAACATACAAATCTTTTCTCTTTATTATTATTAATCTTCTATAATATAAAAATGAAAAAATATCTGTTGCTAAGCGCATAACTTTCGAACAACTGCACCAAATTGGATGATTCTTTTTTACTGTATTCGTCATTATTAGGACAGGGTTTTTATGGAATATTTTTTTTTGTTTAAATGAAAATTACTTGCGTGAATGGAAATCAGGAACGGTAACTCCTTACGCGAGTGAAAGCGCGGGTCACAGCTAGTATACAATATATAAATATCATGACCCCACACGATCGTATTTCAATATGCCGATAGTGTACTCAACGTTCCACGATCACAGTATAATAAAGCATGCAATTTCATAGTTATCAAGTCAGACCTCACGATAATAGTCCCCGGAGCGCACGCGAGCTTCACTCCGCAATGAGTTTGGGATTCCAGTTAAATTGCACCTTTGTGGGAACGCTACGAGTATTCGTAGCATGGCCCGAGTTACACGTAGCTCGTCGTAGCAGGATTAACAAGACATTTCGTTATGTTGTGTAGTATGTCGCTGTCGCGTCGTAGCGATTAGACAAAGTGGATGGACGTGGCCTACGTAGGTAGTTGTAGCTTTACAGTTTCGTTGTGGACAATAAACCAACGGTTTTCTTTTGGGAAGCTAAAGTATCGTGTTACCTTAAATAATAATTAATTGATTACGTTATGAGTTAACTTGAAATCTTTTGTTGAGCGATCTTAAAAGAGCGATCAGCGAATAATCATGTCAGCTATTTTGTGAATGTTAATGTCTTTTTAAAGTTTTTAAAGCTAAATGCTTGTGCTACGAGTGGGTTCACATCGGTAGTGGGATGGTGGGATTCGAACCCACGACCACATGATCACAAGTCCGATACGGTAACGTTAACGGTGCCTGTAATGCATAATTCACTCATGTAGTTCTCTACCATGAGGTGTTCTTTTGGGTTGAGATACATCAACAAGTTGTTGCACGCTTTCTTCCTCATAGCAAAAGCATAATAGTGAGGCCACACGGTGCGTTTGCAATTAATTCGAGCACATAGCACACGGGCGGTGCGGCACCGCAGGTGAACGCAGTTTTTTTTGTAATGATTACCTGTAGCAACATTAAATAAATATTCTATTCTATTCTGTTAGCGCGGTGCACAATTCAATACAATGAGTGCCGATTATTTTGATATCGATTCCCTCATATCTTTTATGCAAGAAAGGTTTAATAAATCGTTACCTTACTACCTCATTTTATATCCATGCAAAACCTGAAAATAGATTGAAAAGTAGCAGTATCGATTGTTATAATTTTTCTGTTAATAAAATTTAATATCGAAACGTGCCGTAAGCGCCACTGACACCTTTTTTACGAATAACTCGGCAAGATAAACATGTTAATTTGTGAGTTAAAAAAATATGGCTTAGAAATTGTATATAGGCTTTCCATATAAAACTCCTTCTTAAAAAAAAACACTCTATCTACGTAAAAATAAGGTTGCATATCGAGTGTTATTAATTTAGTAATAATATAATTATAAAAGTTGCTACATAACGTGTGTGTTGTTACAGCATCCTGTTCGCGGACATCTGCGGCTTCACCTCCCTGTCGGACCAGTGCACAGCTGAGGAGCTCGTGCGCCTGCTGAACGAGCTCTTCGCCAGGTCAGTACTACTGTAATGTTCGATTCCATTCCAAGACAAATCCTTTTGTGATGAGTATGATAATTTGTTTTGCATCTGGGTGTAATTTATATATTACTAAGCGGCGCCTGGTTCTTCTACCCAAGGTTTATTACTTTTTTATATATAGGAAGTAGCCTATGTGACACATAGGCTACTTCTATCCAGGGTATTTCCATAATGAGCAGTCCAATAAGCAGAGGCGAGACCACCGCGCATTGGTTTGCTCTTAATCTTATATCTTTAAACGAGCAATTCCGTAATCTGAATCTCGGAAACTGCTCCAACGATTTTCATGAAATCAGTATACTGGGGGTTTCAGGGAATTCAAATCGATCTAGCTAGGATTCATTTTCAGAAAATGTCCAACAAGACGACCGAAACTCGGTCATCCAGGTACTCATTATTAATGCGAGTTCTGATATTACCGCTCGGTCAATATTCATTACGGGCTTCTTGACAGATGTGCAAGAATGCTTCAAAACGAGTCCAAAACGAATGAAATCCTAGCGTCAACTGGCGGCAGCCTCCAATCAAATGAAATCTTTAATTTGTTGAATAATAAATGACGGGCGCTGTTCCCTCGCGGGCTACAAGCTCCGAGCTCCGGCCTCGAGGCGAGCGAACGCGAATATAAAAGAAAATAAAAAAGAAAATGCTTTTTTTTTTTTATTTCGTGCAAAAAATTCGTTCCAGACTTGTTTAAATATAATTTACAACCGTTCCCGATCACTGTTGATTCGCGCCGCGCTTTTACTAGAGGATTCGGCACAAAGTATTAGTGTTACGTAATGCGTCAAATTGGCTTGAAGCAACGAATAGATATTAATTATATATTATTCAAAACCAATCATTTGGAACTAAAGTGGTTGCCCTAACAACTAGACCTAGTACTTTAACAAGTATAGTGTATTTTGGGCTTCATTAAAATCGTTAAGAAAGTTTTATACATGACTAGCTTTTGCTCGCGGCTCCGCCCGCGTGGTCGACCGTCGCCTTCCACAATAAGTGGGCTATATAACAGTGAAAGATTTTTTCAAATCGGACCAGTAGTTCCTGAGATTAGCGCGTCAAACAAACAGCTTTAAAATATTATTGATGATTTATTATAATTATAGATGACTAGCTTCTGCCCGCGACTTCGTACGCGGATCCTGTTGCTTATGCCAGCGACAACAGGGTCGTCAAAATAAAAGATCTGAAACGTCTGATGTCAAATTCTAAGAGCCCGGGGACGGGAAAACAACGTGATGCGCGAGACGATTTGGGACCCTCCAGATCTTTCATTTTTGTAAGATAGCAGGAAATGCCCATCAGAACTTTTCCTCACGATCAGCGGTCAGTCGCGCATCATATTCTTCACTGGTTTCTAGAGACGTGGATGTAGATGCGTAAATACGATGAGAATGCAGGCGTGCTTCGCGATCCGAAGCTGACGCTCTTTGGTAGATTCTTGGGATCTTATGATCCTCAATCTTTTAGCTCCTTTGGAACATTGGGAAAGATTTGACCTCTTTATTTATTTAATTTATTTATTTATACTTCATACACATACAGTGTAAAAGGCGGACTTAATGCCTGAGGCATTCTCTACCAGTCAACCATGGGGTGATGCAGAGATAACAAGTAGTAGGTGCATTAGATAAAAATACAAGTGAAAAGGGAGGTAGCTAATAATAATATACATTGAATAAAATTGAGAAAATACTAATAAATACCATACATATACTTAACATAAATAGAGGAATACATAATATACATTACATAAACATACATATACATAATAAATTAGGGAAGAAGAGGTAGTTGCGATGATTCTGCCACTTTTGCCAGTAACAAGTTGCGCACTTTTACTTTGAATGCTAAACGGTTAGTGGACATCCTGATTTCGGGGGGGAGGGCGTTCCAGAGAAGAACAGATTGAACAGGGAAAGAAGAATTAACAAAGCCAGAGCTATGTGAAGGACACAGAAGAAGAAGGTTGTTAGAGGACCGAAGGTCACGGCTATGGTTTTCGCATAAGTAACGAAAGTACTTACTCTTTCATCATGGTTATAGTTTTATTGTGAAGATACCTGATCAATTAAAATCTAAGTGACTGCAAAGTAAATTAAACGCTCAAATAACATAAGCCAGAAAGCATAATTATATATTCGATAAAAAAATTAAAAAAAATATTGGAGTTTTGGCCAGTAGAGTCGAATTATAAATGATATAGGTACCATCGTCATCGAAAATCAGTCCTAAAGGTTATGTTATTTTTTTATAATTATACAGTGAAATTAGTATGTAATAGCTTTGATTTCCAAGTCAGATGTTTCAAATCTTCGATTTTTATAAGTCAACAGGGAATGCCCATCAGACCGTACAACTTTTGCTAAGACGTCATTCCTATATGTGTTATGGTGTAGCCGGGCTCTTGGAGTTCGACAACAGGTGTTCCAGATCTTCAATTTTTATACGTCAACAGAGAGTGCTCATCAGGCTGAACAACTCTTGCTAAGACGCCATTCCTATAATAATATGTGTATAGCTGGGCTCTTGGAGTTCCACATCAGGTATTCCAGATCTTCAAATTTATTCTCTCAGCAGAAAATGCTCATCACGTGGAACAATTTTTGCTATGGTACCATTTTTGTATCTCTTATAGTTTAGCTGGTCTGTTGCGGTTCTGTATGAGGTGTTCAAATTTCCTAGATAAATTATAGCCTATATGTTACCCAGACTTAAGTCTGGGTATATATATATATATATACCAAGGATTTAATAGGTATTAATACCTATACAACAAATCAAAAATCATTCAAATCCGTCCAGTAGTTCCGAAGATTAGCGTGTACAAACAAACAGAAACAGAAATACAGACAAATAAACAGAATTTTTTTTTTGGATTCGTGCTCTATAACTGTTTGTAAACCCCTCTCAATTTTTTTTTTTATATTTTCAATGTATAGACACAGTTTTTTTTACTGTTTTATTGTATATGTTAATTGATGCCAAAAAGTACACAGTGCTATTTTTTCGAATTTTAGCCCATTCGATTCCCGGTCCGCAAAGCGTATTTTTAAACATCTATTTAATGCAGCTTTATTTCTTTTCAAAAATAAATTGAGTCTGATTAGCTATGTATTTAGAGTACTTTCTCTCTTTCTTTCTGGTGGCAATAAAAAATCCATCCTGTTTATCATAATTATAACCTACGACCGACTCTCAGACTTACCAAATAGACAAACAAAAAAAAACATAAAAGTCTGCGAGCCGGATATTTTAAAAAGAAAACAGTTTAAATATCATTGCAAGGAGTTATGATATTTAAACTGAGTCTGTAGGATAGTAAATCGTACTAAAAATAACGAAATTTGGTCGTCATGGCAACTACCTACTTACCAATTTTACCGAGGTTACCAAGGTTACCGCATTGTTTATTCGTTTTTAATGTCAATAATCGCGATATTTTCCCTTCCTGCTTTTCTCTTTTAATTTATTGAATTTACTGAATTTTCTTTACTATAAACCTCACGGAGCCCGAGACCTTTCCAACGAATGCAAAACTGTGGAAATCGGTTCGTGCGTTCTGGAGTTATAGCGTCAGGAAGGAAAACCCGACTTATTTTTATATAGTAGATTATAATCACGGTTTTGAATTCGATAAATCACTTCAATGTGTAACTTAACTACTAGGTTTTCACCCAGTACCGTTTATTCCCAAATAGGCCTTCCTACAAGCACAATGCAATATGAGAATTCCCACATACTCCCAAGTCGCTGTTAACCCTCCAGTGTCAAATTTTGATACAGGTGATAAGCGAAGTTTTCGGGGTACAAGGGCCCCGACTTGCCAAGCTAGGGTTACAAATTGCGGGACCTTTACATAATAGACGGTAGTTAATCAGTTTGTTGCGCACCAGAGATTAGTGCCGCAACGTTCTGAAGGGGGAACGGGGAGGAATAGTGCGGTGAATTGCGGAGACGTGCGGAGCTTCGAAGAGATGAGAAATGATGAGTTAATCCCCTCTCGAGCACCTGTTGCGGGTTCGAGTTAAATATTACAGTAAAATAATTGACGAAGGAGTCTCGATAGGAAGCTTGTTTCGTTATGAAAGCGAAGAGGAAATGCTGTGACAGTGTAAAGCTCTTCGTGCTTATATATTTACAGATCTTACCTGTTAGTTATTTTAAATGATGCTTAGAGCAGATGGTTTTTCGAACAACTGTCAAAATTTCAAAATAATGTCTCGTATAAAGTTATTTAAAGAAGAGCTGTTTCAGAAAATTGCTACTAACTATTTATGAGCTCAGAGCTTGAATTAAAGATTTCTATTCTATTCTATTCTGAAGATGGAAAAGTCGGCTTTTAGTCTCCATTTCATTATCCGTTCAGTTAATTTAGTTAAATCACGTTCAAGATTTAACACGTTAAACACAAAAACTAAATAATAATGAAGTATCGCATTTCTCAGAGACTAGGTACTTACAACCCGTCCTCATCATCAACTTTTAACCTGTTAGGTAAAACAAAAACATAATTGAAATTTAGAACTACCAAAATTTCCACACAACCCTCGCATCTTAATGTCGGTATTATTACCGACAATGGACGTCACCGTACCGAGTCTGCCGCTATTATTACATATCGATGGGTGGTGTGACAGCTGTCAGCGAACACGTTTCCGCAGCGACCGCACGCTGTCAGCGGCATGCGGCGCGTGTCTTATGACGTCACTGTAGGTACCTACATGTAGACTATAAACCAACTAACTGTTTCCATATTATACAACTAACTGTTGCCGAGAGAACTTGTTTCCCCAGAGGTACCTACTTATTTTTTTCGGGTAAAAATAATTATAGCCGGAGTTACTCAGAGATATCGCAGCGTTCTATTGGTGAAAGAATTTTTGATAGCTTTTTGCCAATCGTATGGTCCAGTACCGGTGACGCATCTTGCAAATGCCTTATCAACTTTCGATGGTAGTTTCTGCGACTACCATGGTTGTCATGGGTTACGGGGAATCAGGGTTTGATTCCGAAGTGGGAACGGCTATCACATCCAAGGAAGGCCGCAGGCGCGCAAATCAACCACTCCCGGCACGGGGAGGTATAAGTGAAGAAAAATAACGATACGGGACTCTTACGAGGCCTCGTAATCGTAATGAGTACACTTTAAATATTTTAACGAGGAACAATTTCGGTCCAGTAGTATTTGAGTTCATTCGTCACAAACTTGAAACATACGAAACCACAAATCTTTCCTCTTTATAATATTAGCTATATAGACATCACGTCACCGCAAAATTTAAATAGCTTGGGCTCATTAGAGACTAACATGCAACGAAACGAACACAATTGCTTGCGAGGAAAACCGAATGGTATTGGTCATCACGTTCGACAAATATAGTGTGACCCGTACATGCTTGTTCGTAATCTAGGTGATATTTTGCAAGCCTTTTGAAATACGTCACGGCACAAGGATTGAAATCCTAAGTACCGGAATCATTTTAAAACAATCTCGAGTATGGAGACCAGCGTTCTGACTTATAATACGCTTTCTAGCAATGCGGTATACGCACATTACAAGTATTCTTGATAACTCCCCGTACTAAGCTAAATGCTTGTGTTACTGTAATGGGTAGGATTCGCACCGGCGACCACATGATCGCAAGTCCAACGCCCTAGCCATTAGGCTACCGCCACTTTGATAGCGTTCATACGGCTTAGTACGAGAGGAACCTGTTCGCGGAACTCACGCGACCCGCGGAGCAATATCGTAGTTACAAACGTTACTTAGAACTACTCGGTTCACTTTAACGTAATTAATCAGTTCCAAGGAAGGAATAATTTATATTTCATTTAAACATTAATAGATTTCTCGTAATCAATTTTATGTATACTCAATATTATAATTATAAAGTTACGAGTTTGTTGTTTATTTGGTAGGACGCGTTGATCTCAGGAAACATTGCAGTCCAAGTTACGTTTGTGTGTCATTACGACTACTGCACTTGTATAAAGTGACTGACAACCTCCGTAGTCGAGTGGCGTACACACCGGTGTTCAAGGTACCTAGCTCTGAGGTCCCAGTTTCGATCCCCGGACGTGTCAATGTAGAAAAAACATTATTCTATATTGCCTCTAGTCTGAGTGTTTGTGGTAACTTCGTTGTCTCTGATTCCATAACACAAGTGTATTAGCTACTTACCACATTAGATTCGGAGCAATTTATGTGATGTTGTCCACATTAATAAAAAAATAATTCGAACTGAATAAAACCATCTCCAGTATGCAAGTAGGGATTGACTTCGCCCTGACCAGCACGCAATCGAACGTAGTGGGACGGCGATACCTCGTAATTACGCAAAAGGCCTTTCAAAACAAACGTATTTATCAATTTCGCGATGATAAAGTGGCATCGGCACGATTGGATCATCCATCACCGGCCAGAAAAACGAACGGTAGCGTTATTACGTTAATTATACTAGGAAAGCGTCTGCAAAATAAGCAATCTGAAAGCAATTATTGTACAATACTTATTGCTGACTTTTGATACAATCTTTACTTCATTTTGGTACAAACTCGCCAAACGTGCCCATTATTGCAACCTCTATACAAGACTCTTAAGGTCGCTATGTCCCTGAGGAAATGATAAACTGTCTTTGAACCCGCAACGAAATTAATCACAAGTAGTTTATATGCGAAGTATAAAAATCCACTTTATTTGTATGTACCTTGATAGCAATAATTGTGAAAATTTTGCTGAAGCTTGATGCTTTTCCGAGATATGTAATACCGCCGGTTGAAATTCCGGCCGCCGGCGCGCCGGATCGGTACCGACGCTTTTAATGAAGCGCGAAGCTGATTGGTTAAGGATTTGGTGAAATGAACTACGATTGAACGTTTTTATTTTTTAATGTATATGTAACATCGCACGCTTTTGAATAAAACTGTTATCTTTTGGTAAACCTAATTAAGCAGTGGTAGTAGGGCAGCGCTAAAGCTATTAGTGGCAGAAACTTATCCTAATGCAATCTAATGAGCTTTGACTAAACGGATAGCTGAGTGGTATAGGTCACCACGCTAATTACCACTGCGCGACGTGAAGAGGGTTCGATCCCCGCATGTGACAAGAGCATTCGTGTGATCAACAAATACAAGTTCCAAGTCTGGGTGTTCTTTGTGCTTGCGATTTGATTGTTTGTGAAACCCCCGCGACAAAAGGATTAAATTAAAAAAAAATGCATTTTGTGAGAGTCGGAATCTAGATGCAGTCTCTAATAACATTTTACCTAATTAATTGCTACTATCTCTTTTATTTAATACAAGTTAATCCCACGGTTAAGCCCGCGTATTTCCCGTTCTCGCCAACGCGCTCTTCGAGGTACAAAAGCAACTAATCCTAATGTCATCCAAACTCGAGTAACAATCATACATCTTGCCAAAAGTTTGCAACTTTATAAAATGTTTGTGAATTCCACTATAGACCAAAATGCCAGACTCACTTTTTCCTTATTCTTGTGCATTTAAGATTTTCACTATAAGTCTCCAATTTTTCCTCATCCACCAGCCTATTTGTCTCGAGGCAGGGGCTCCATTCGTCTCTATCAGGAAGCTGACTCCCTGCTACCGTCTTCCCGTCATCTTTCATACGATCCATTCATCTTAATACCGTAGAATATGTTGTATTCATATATGCATATGTAACAGTTATTGTAATTCTGAGTCGTATTTGAATGCCCTAAGAGCGGTTTTAAAAAATTTTTTTTTAGTAATAGTACCTATTTCGGTCTATTTACACGACTATTAAAAAAAATGGGACAAAGAGATTTTTTTCTTTTTATTTGAAATTCATTGAAAAGTAATTTATCCGCATGAGTGAGTAATTTATATTTTTTTTACATCTCGTGTCTTACTTATTACGTCTTGAACACAAAGAGCCACTTAAATAAATCTGATAAGTGGTCAACCAGTGGCACTCGCACTTCGCCCCACATTCTTATGTGGTAGCACCCCCACCCCCCACTACGCACCTCGTCCGGTCTGGTCCCCTCCAGCAAACGACTTCATTACTCTCCGGAGGAACTCACGGCGCCGTCCGGTGCACCGTAAAAAGCTTGCAATAAGACTGCGCATAGATTTACGAGCTTCGAGCGTTCAAACACGAGAGAGTCGCGTTAAGATTAATTTGTCGAACAGTGATTTGTATGCTGTTTAGAGACAATATAGTTCACAGCGTCCTTGCTCGTCGCGAGCTCGAGTAGGTTAGTGTGGGCACCGTGAAGCCGATGCTACACTGCGGCGCACGCGGTGCACGATGCCCACGCTACGATAGCTGTTTATATCCGCTTGTTAGTAGATTTAATAAATACACTAGCTAGTAACAACACATAAGCTAGTAACAACAATAATTTTTTATACCTGCCAAACCAGCTTTTCACAGTCAGTTTCTTTTTTCATGTTGTTTAACTGTAATTAATTGATCACTAATTAGTTACTAGTTAGTTAGTTCTGTCAACCTGTCTTAGTATGGAATACTGGATTACACAGTAAAATGGGTTGTGGAGATCGGATAAGCAGTATTCAGCTGAGCCGACCCCAACAAAGTTCGAAAAAGAAGTAGAAAAATCGTTGTTAAATCATTATTGGGTTACGCTCCCAGGTACTCCCAGGACTACTATAGAAGATGTGTGGCCAATGTGGAGCCCCTTTACAGGACATGCAAAACCTCTTTAATTGAGCACTATCACCTGTACTTTTCCTAATTTTTTTACACTTCCATCTGATCCCAAACTAGGCCGAGCCCGTACTATGGCAACCTGACAACAGATAAACATACTTATATATTTCTAAATACATAAATAACCAACATCTAAACGAGTTAGGATAGAGCTGTACAGGTTGCTGGACTGGTCAGATAACATTTGATTAGAGTCCATCGAAATTCAAAGAAGTAGAGTCTGTTCATAACTCCTATAAGGTCGAACTCGCCAGTACAGTTGGAGCTCGTCGTGTTTTATGACTAATTTGGGCAGACCGCGAATATCAACGTTTTACGGCCAGTTTTTATCTCGGCCGATGTAAATTCACCTTATTTCACTATATTACCTGCCGGTAACGTGCCTTATTACTTTCATGTTTTACGACGAGGTTTCAGGGTGTGTAAATTAATATTATGAATAAGAAATTTTGTAGTCCGATCATGTACGGTGGAAACATCTGTTTCTGTCACATTAATGACTAGCTGTTCCTACTCCTATTCCTATTTTGATTCATATTTCCGTGTTTAATCCTACTAATATTATAAATGTGAAAGTTTGTGAGAATGGATGTGTGGATGTTTGTTACTCTTTCACGCAAAAACGACTGGACCGATTTGGTTGAAATTTGGTATGCATGTAGCCTTTGACATGGAAAAAAACATAGGCTACCTTTTATCCCGATTCCTTAAGAAGTTCCCGAGGGAAAATTAATAATTGTTTACAAAATTCATTTGCCCGCTGTCAAAATGTAAACAACCAAGTAACCATGGCAAAAACTACGTTACTATAACGACCAGATCTGATTGAAGTATGAGTCACTTTTTAGGAAAATTAGCTGTAGTGAAAACAACTCGGTGGTTGAACGATTGGAAATGAATGTTCTTGCTGCAAGTTCAAATCCAGGTGTGACGGCGCCCTTTTTTTCTTTTATAATCCAGTTTCTTTTACAAGTTCAAATATTTTGATACTCCAAGTTCGAATCTCAGTCGAGCTAACCCTTTTTGTGTCTTTTAGTTAAAAATCATATTTTTAAAACTTTTCGCTGTTGTCTTTTCAATCAAATATCATTTTTGTCCCTAAAAAAAAATGAGGTTCAACGTAGTTTACCTATTGGTCGTTATTGATATTATTATTCTCACGTTTTCTTCTGTTAATCTGTAATATTTCTTGGATAAAAATAATAAAATATAATTAAATTTACCTTTCTTTTACCCATATCTTTCTTTTGCTGTTTGTGACAAGTGTCCGATGGCAAGCTGAAAAACTATGGGACCAATAAATATACGGTTTACAGCGCCGGCGCCAACTTTTGCTTAGGGCAATTGTTTTTACTTTCTTTACGAAATTATTAGAGACGATTTACTAAAATTCACAGCTTCTTCTGTCAATTAATGGACCAGATTTCTGTTTTTATTCAGCTTTAGCATTAAATGGTACCTTCAAAATTAAATGTATTCCAAGCTCCGTCGATGTCGTATGTTCGTATTTCTGTCTGACCTACACAATCCATTTTACTGGGTAATTCGGTATATTTTGGAAGCAAGGGTAAAGCAATAGCAATGACCGAAGATCATTTTTGACGGTCGGAACCAACAGTTTTACATACTATCGGAGGCGTTGGACATTGAAATAATAAGTATTAGTTTTAGCCTGCCTGTCTCAAACCAATACTTAATTTTTGACCCGACACTGGATTCCAACCTCAACGATACTCTTGCTGGTCACACTCAGTCTCAACCACCAAATCAACAAGCAGATGTTCCGCACGGATGAGACGCATAATTATTACCTCTAACATTTTGGAAATTATTGTAGAAGTTAGTTTTTCTTTTGTATTTTTTGCGTCGCAAGTGGCGCAAGTAAATGCATTTTCTTTCTTTCAGTCTGAGAACAATTAGGGAATTTTATACAGTGCACTTGAGTGGACCGGAGAACCTGCATGCTGTCACTCTGCTGATAATCAATCTAAAACAAGATCGAAGCCTATCCTCAGAGTTAAGAGGCAGATTTGTGCTGGGTGTGTTACAACACACCTAAGCCATATGAGTTTGCATTTTGACAAGACAGTCAGTTGACCCCCGTCCCGGTTGCATGATTCACTACTTCGCTGCTTTCCATCCCCCATCGCTTGCAGATCATGCGTCTTCGTCGTCTTTCATGGATCATGATCCTTTTCGTTAACCGATATGTAATTTTTGGTTACATTTTCCAGTTGTTTTGATTTAACAACAAAACTACTAAATTGATTGATTGAAATGTATACATATGAAACCACCTCGAAGACTTACCTACTCTATAAAAACTATTGAATTAGTTCACAATTATTTTCGGAGATAGCGAGGGGTAGAGGGCGAATTTAAGAATAACAGTCGACTCCAGTAGCCGTGCGCCACGCCGCTACGAAGTCGCAATACCGCTCAACTATAGCGTCACGACGCTTCAGCTATAGCGTAGTGACGCGGCTCTTCTATGGTGCTATGACGCCTTTTAGCTATAGCGTAGTGACGCCACTCAATTGTAGCGTTGCGACGCCTCGCAATTGTAGCGATTTGAACGCCTCCCAGCTATGGTGTTGTAACGCCGCTCTAATATGGCTACACGACGCCTCCCATCTATGCCGTCGCGACGCCTATCAAATATGGCGTTGCGATGCCATACAACTAAAGCGTCGTGACCACTCAGCTATAAAATAGAGTAACGACGCCCGTTAGCTTTGGTGTTGCGATTCCGTTGTAATGTGGCGTCGCGGCGCCTTTCTACAATGGCGTTGCGACGCTACTCTGTTATGGTGTCGAGACACTTCTCAGCTATACCCGCCTATAACATGTATTGCATTTATATGGGCATAGGCCTCCACCCATATAAAAACGGAACGAGTATTGATCACCATGCTAACTCAATGCGGGCTGGCAATTATTTCAGATCTTAATTTTTTGGATTTCCTTCACCGTTTGTCAATAGTGTCTTACAATAATTTAGAAAGTACACGTAACTTTGAAAAGGTCACATTGGTACTTGCCCGGGTTTGAACCCCTGTTCATACGAATCCGGTCATTTAATCGCTAGGGCACCACGGCCACTTTAGTTATTTCACTTTCAGTTATTGACGGCAATAAATACACTTTTCAACGCGAACAACGTCGCGGGTACAGCTAGTCATTAATATTTTCAACAGTTATTGAATATAAGCTATATAGGGGAGCCACGGTCGGGCAACCTTATTAAAAGTCTAATTCTGGCAAAACCACAAAAAAAACAGTAGGGTATGACATACATTTTCAAGAACTTAAGAAATATAAATGACCGCTTGAATCAAGATCCAACCCCTTGGCATTATAATGCAAGCGAAGGTCAACTGCCAGGAAAGACTTTAAAGTCACAACTTATTAAATAGTGTGTCACTAGTACAACATTCACTCAAGTGCGGCAACTTTGTACCGCTCTATAATCGAAACTAGCGGCCGCGTCCCTACGGGCAGGTGGCGCTCGGCCGCAGTAGATTGCCCGGTGCCGCCAGCTAATTTAAAGTTGTCGACGTATCACAATGTCGCATACAATATCCTCTTCAATGCGGATCGACTTTACATTGTACTCGTATTGTATTGAACGAGGTCACTTCTGTATTCAAGCTAACAATACCGATTCTACGTTAACACGTGTAAGAACGTTTATAGAACTCCAGGAAATATTCCCTTGAAGCCTCTGAGAATCAAATCACAGATCTGACGCGACTTTCAGACGGTCTTTTATTTCCTCATTATGAAATTCAAATTAACTGTTAATCAAATTTCGTCGCGCGCGGCTGTCAGTGGCCCCTTCATTACCGGCGGGTGTTGCAGAAAACAACTGAGCGTCGGCGTCGGGGGCGACAAAATAACAAGCGTTCTCCTCTCGCCAATAAAGAATTCATTAATTTTTTTCATTTCAATAGCTACGGTTGAAAGGTTAACCTCAAAAGAATTCGATCTCCGATTTTCTGATGATGTCAATTTTCCAATTGATTATTAATTATGGCGCGCAACGTTCGGCGACGGGTACTTTGGCATAAATTTATGACAAATAGTCAGCACTTGACGCATTGACGTACTCACGAACCCGCACGAGACCATAACTTTGTTATTGGTTTAATTTTATCGAGGGACATTCACGAAAGGTGACCGATAAGTCTTGGGTGAATAATTTATTACAGGGAATTATTTAATGGGCCGGATTCACGGTGACGAGCCTGATTTGATGGGATCAGCGGCGAATGAATTAGTTATGAGAGGACGACGACGACACGTGAGATATGCGGCCAGACCGCCCGACACTTTGACGGATCACGATGTACGATGTACTAATAAGTTGTTCACCTGACACGGTGACGTAATGTAAATTGTGTGTGCCTTTTTTATCACATTAGAAGACTTATTTTCGTACGCCATTCAAAGTTTTTACGAATCTGCAAATAGATCTCTATGCACAACTGTAAACTCTTTAAGCTTCAATAAGGCACAAGTCAGACTTACTAGTTGTAATCGGTAGATACTTAATTAAAGGGATCGTTATCCACTGGCAAATGAACAATAGCCGAGTCGAAGTAATGAAAAGCCGCGGGACGGCTCTCAAGTTTTGAATTCAGTGCGTCTTCCGTTCTAGCCCTTTGAGGAAGTTTGTAATTCACAAAAAACATGTAATTCTCGAGTACAACGAAAGATGAGGTATGTGCGAAGCTGGAGGTAGGAATATGGCCAATGTTCGCCTGCGGACTGTGCTCGCAGTCGCACAACCCGGATGCTTTTTAAAGAACATTCCACCGTACACGTTTTACGACGGCTATAAAATAGGTCATTGGATTCAGAATCAAGACGAATGTGACACGAACATCACCAGCAAAGAGTGCACTCTAATGTGGCTCGCATAACGTGCGCCCTTCAGACTTCCACATAAACCACTAAATCAATTCCGTTCAAGGCAAATTTGATGCAGCTGCAGGAGAAATATTTGAATAACGTGCGGCTGGTTTCGTTCGGTCGGTGCTATATTAATATCAGTGAATGCAGTCGCGGCACAGGAACAGCCCGGAGGCAAACGATTTGGAGCTCAAAAATAGGAGCTTTTGTTTATTTTCCGTATCGCAGTGGGATCTAGGGTTGTTTGTTGATTACATTTTTTGTGCCTCCCCGCGTGCCGCTCTGTGATCAATCTGTTTTTCCTGTGTCCAGTGGTGAAGTATTCTTTTGTTTTGTTACTCCCCTTTAATTTGGGAAAAATGTTGCGGCTCAAAAGTAAACCGTCCCACGCAGTTTCCTAATAAATTATTTAATCTTTGGGTGTTCAAAAAACATGTGAAAATTATTGGCTATTTAGGGAATCATTTGATTTTTAACCCGTTTTTGTTTCCACACTTGCATGAGTGTTGGGGTATATAATAAATGACTAAATTAGTAGAAAAATAAAATATTTTTTTAATCCCCGTAGCATAAAGTTTTCTTTAGATGTCCGAGTAATCGATGTGAAAGGAAATTTTCTCAAGGTTTTCTATGACCAATGTTTTCTGCTTGTCCACCCAGATTCGACCGTCTGGCTGCGGAGCACCACTGCCTGCGCATCAAGCTCCTGGGCGACTGCTACTACTGCGTGTCGGGGCTGCCGGAGGCGCGCGACGACCACGCCAAGTGCTGCGTCGAGATGGGCCTCGACATGATCGATGCTATTGCGTGAGTACACTCTAACTATCGGGTCAAGAATAATCCCCGAGTAATACGTCCGCAAAACCGCAAAAAAATAATATTTCGGCACTCTCGAGGGAATCAAAATTCATAGGGTTCTACTAGAACGTCGGGAACTAAAATAAATATAAACCACGATATAATCCGTGTAAAAAGTAGTTTTATTTCAGGGTTCTTTGCGTTGATATACAACTATGAAAGTTGGTAATATCATCTTATATTACAAGTACAGGAAAATGTCTGAAAACTAGGTATACCTTTGTAATTAAATGAATATAGTCTTTGTATGGAACCCTTGGTGGGCGAGTATGACTCGCAATTGTCCGGTTTTGATATTTCTTTTACGTAAAATTAAAATCATTCAAACTTCTTGTATTAAAAAATTACACATTTTTTAATTATTATTTTTTAACGAACGACGCCCTCAATTAAGGAATTTTATCCTTGTGTCGCGGGGGTTTTCACAAATATTCAAATCACATGCACAAAGAACACCCAGACTTGGAACAAGCATTTGTGGATCACACAAATGCTTGTCCCATGCCTTGGTAATTAGTGTGGTGACCTGTACCACTCGACTATCCATGAAATTAAAATTTTATTGATTCATTGTTGAGTGATGCGTCCAAAGTTCATTCAAAAAACACATTGTCCTTCAGAACTTATCTCATAATATGTATGTATCTTGTAATGTAGCCTGGTGCGCGAGGTGATGGCGGTGAACGTGAACATGCGCGTCGGCATCCACACTGGGCGCGTGCACTGCGTCGTACTCGGCCTGCGCAAGTGGCAGTTCGATGTCTGGTCCAACGACGTCACGCTCGCCAACTACATGGAGAGCGGCGGCGTTGCTGGGTGAGTAGCTTACCACCTAGCATTAGATAAGCAGTCTCCATAAATAGTTAACCTATTAGGTGAAGGTAATTGTAAAGGGGCAATGGATGGATGATACAGTCATAAAGCAGATGCCGAATCATCTCAGAACTTTTAGTTTTAATTGTTGCTGTAACAACAGGCTGTTTATTTTTCTTAAAATAGTCAATATTTATTTTCAAGGAAAATTCGATCGTCGAATTAGTTTCGAAACTTTCGTGTTCTAATATAATACGATGATTTTTGATAGTCGTTATTCCAAAGAATCCTAAAAAAAGGTTTTATTTTTCGTAGCCTATTTTAAATCCCACTGCTGGGCAAAGGCCCCCCTTAGCTTTCCAAACCTCTCTGTGAACTAGTTACCCAGCTTTATTGAATGTGTTGTGAAGATCAGATATTAGGTAGTCGCCCCACGTGAAAAGCGGTATTAAAGCCAGTATCACTAGAAACCGACGCCAACTCACATGGCTAAGGACTCAGGTGATATTTTGAGCATATTATCTGTCTTAATTTGTTTCCTTCACTCATGAACCATATTTGTCTATAGACGCGTGCACATCACGCGGGAGACCCTGAACTGCCTCGGCGACGACTACAAGGTTGAGCCGGGCTATGGTGGACTGCGCAACGCCTACCTCAAGGACCACAACATCGAGACCTACCTCATCGTGCCCGACGACACCAGCCGCGTGGTAAGTACCACCAGAGGATACCATATTTTGTTTTTGTCGGTGTGAAACGCTAATGACTTCAACCCACGCTGAAGGCACAGCTTGGGGATATTTCGGAAATGCCCGTGCTTGCCTTTACTGCAGCCGCGGGATTATTTCGTAGAGAAGCGACACGCACCTCCCCGCGCCAATTTATTTCCACCTTTACCGAGATTGTAAAACATCGCTCAATGCACCTCATTTTTATATACAGGATTAATTTAAAAGGAGTGCGTATATTCAACGAGGTGATCAGATGCATAAAACTGAACAACTTTCTCCAAGGAACATAGGTCGAAATCATAAAAAATTGAAAATCATCTTTTCGTACAAACATAAGTCACGGGACCTGTCACTTTGTATGAAAAGTTTATTTTCCATTTTAAGATTTCGACATATGTTCCTGGGGAAAAGTTGTTCAGTTTTATGCACGTGATTACCTCGTAGGATATCCGCACTCCTTTTGAAATGAACCTGTATATTTACCATCTTATTTCTTACTATCCAACCTCTTCAACAGAAACATGTGTTACAATTAAATTCTAACTATGGATTCTTCCGGGATTGTCCAAGTGATCGTTTTAAATAATATTGAGTTATACGAATTAAACGTAAAACTTTTTACGACTTGTAAAACTCTGTTTCATGTAAAAGTATTGATAAGCGTTATTTATTCGTTTCATCTACGCCTACGAAGAAGAATTCTGTGGAACTCAGATCAAAATTATAACAATGGCTAGAATGTTCATTCTGTTTGCTTATTTTTGCTCATTCTGGTTTCATGATATCAACACAAAGACTCCTAGGAATTCACAACTCACAGCACGAGCACGCCGCAGCAAGAGCGATATTAATTTGCGAGTCCACAAGCGACGTGACTTAAGAGACGGAGAGTACCCGTACGTTATCATTATGGGGTTAATAATTGACAACCAGTTCTGGAGATTTGCTACAGGGTCTATTATCTCGGAGACCTGGGGAATCACCGCTGCTCACTGCTTTGAAGAACCCGAGGTGGTAATACAATACGACAATTTCACACAGTCACAATAATATGTTATTTTATAATAAAACTTACCAACAATGTGGGTCGCACCTTCTAGTATTCGTGTTAACCCCTCGTGCTAAACTAAATGCTTGTATCACAAGTGGGTTCTCGTCGGCAGTGAAATCATGGGTGGGATACGAACCCGCAGCCACTCGATCTCAAGTCCGAAGCTCCAGCCACTAGGTTACCACTGCATGTTATATTAATACACCATGCCCCTGTCTACTAACGCTGGTTTTGTATTCTGTTCAGGACAAGAAGCCGCAGCACTCGTTCTCGCTGAACGGCAACGTCTCGAAGGAGATGCGCGTCATGGGCCACGGCTCGCAGCACGGCAAGCACTCCTCCAAGTAAGTACCTATATAGAAGTCTATGAGCACTGCTCGAGTAGTCCTTGTGTGGACGGCCTTAGACTCTAAATGAATACCCGAGTGGAATAGATTTCACGGACTTTTCTTATAGACTTGACGACGGGATCGAACTCCGCATAAAACAAAAGATGTTTTTTTTTCTATCTGTATAGTACCTATTCTTTGTATGTGATTTAATTGTCTGTGATATCCTTCCGAATAGGAATAATTAACTATCTTAAACTTCCAAGTAATATTTTGCTACCTGATCTTATACCTGTATGAACGTCACTTTGCTTATCTCAATAACTATAAGTCAATATATTTGCTCTATTTAAATAAATAAATAAAGAGCAAGAGAGGAATAATGTCAAATTGACATCAAAATCTTACTAACAGACTATGGTGGTGGCCTGAGTACCCCATAATTATAGAGAGTACCTCATATTTACCCAGGTCGACTGACAATAAAACTTAGTTTACAAATGTTACAGAAACAATTTAGGACAATTATTCTCCCCTATCGTGTAGCGTGTGTAGCCACGCATCTGTGACGTCACAACTAGTTACCCCCCAGCAGTTGGTAACCACAAACCGCACAGTTCTCAGAGTTCATCAAACTCTGAACTAACCTTGTTATGTAGTTGAGAACTGTGCATTCAATTATCGATGTAAGCAGGTTTATTCCAGTCATTAGTTTTACAAATAAGATGCCGATAATATATTCGAGCATTCACTTGTAACAGAACATAAAGCTTTAATCTATCAAAATGGCCAGCAAACAAGAGACATACGTCGTTATCAACATTTGTAAAAAAAATATGACTACTAACTGGAAAGCCCAGCTCCTCTTTAACTTGGCAGTATTGTTCCCGGCTTTAGTGATTTGTATTTTGAGCGGACGTGTGTGTTGAGTGTGCCGCACGAATTCGATTATTTTTTTTAAACCCAAAATACTACGCTCCATTGCAAAGGCAAATTTGTATGTTTTTATTTACTAAAAAAGAACACTGTTAGCTATCCATCATCGAACCTATACACTTTAATATGTTGAAAACGAAGATATATCTGCATAAAAATGATCGGGCTGATATCAAATATTCACAAAGGATAGTCGATGAAAACATGTACACGTGCAAACATCGCGCCGGACGCTGGCTCGCGAGTTCCGCAATTTTTCCACATCCGAATATCCGTCACATCCGCGTCCAATCAGCGCGATCAATCATGTACCGGTCGGATGGGATCCGGATAATGCAACTAATTATTAAAGTCGCTGCGTTCTGCGTTAACTAAAGCTGTCTCGGGAAATGTTTTACCCGGGTGGGCTTTTTAAGCCGGACTTCGATATATATCGCGTTAATCATCCGTGTCACGCTGTGAATTAGTTAATTAATTAATTGTGTTGGTTAATAATGATTCATACAAAAGCAGCAAAATCATAATAGTAAGCGTCACACAACATTTCAGTTTGTTAATTCAATGTCACAACACCTCGCTAATGTGACATCGTGACATCGGTCTCGAACACAATTGAAATTCATGAACACGAAATATTGACAACATTTATCGCTACATAAATTAACTGTTATGTGGAGACAGCATAATTCGGTGGTGTGACGTCACAGCTACCGGATGAACAATGCAAGAATTTGTGTATGTTTTGCCCGCACGCGCTCTCGCATGCCTGAGGTCTGCGCTATGCGGCGGCATCGGCATACCGTCACAGCGCAGCAACACAATACTGCATCGCGAAAACTATGCACAGGTCGACAATACTCGAACACCAGCCATTCTTATCCAGTGGGCACGCGTACCAACAACGCGCTCGGCACATACAACGAGCTACGTGCAAGGGCTGAGCGTCAAAGAGGCGCTTCAAAAATCTATACTTATAATAAATCTGTAGAAGTGAAAATTCTGTACATTGAAAATATCAAAAAAATTAATGGCGGGGTGTGTTACTAGACCGACACCGAACCCAAAAATGTGATTAAAAAAATTTTTGTCTGTCTGTCTGTCTGTCTGTCTGTCTGTCTGTTTGTTCAGGCATCACGCAAAAACTACCGGTTCGATTTCGATGAAACTTGGTATAATTGTTCTTTAATATCCTGGGCACCACACTGGGTAGTTTTTATCCCGGAAAAGTATATACAAAAAAAAACAAACTTAATTTTGCGGTTCGATCCCTAGACCCGAATACTGTACCAACCGCAAATAATAAGTTTGTCGTAGGTTACGTCACCCGCAGTGGAGTTTAATAAGGGGCGCTGCACACGGCCAAGTAACTATTTATTAATCTGTGACACGACTAAGATACTATAATTATTTATCTATACTTTATATATATTATATATTATTATATCTATATAAATAAAAAGAGAAGGCCTGACTGACTGACTGACTGACTCATCAACGCCTAGCCCAAACCCTTGGACCTAGAAAGCTGAAATTTTGCACAGAGGTTTCCTTTATAATGTAGGCAAGGAATAAGGAAGGATTTTTCGAAATTCCACCCCTAAAGGTGTTAAATAGGGGATGAAAGTTTGTATGGAAAAACGTTATTTTTGTAGTTTAAACCATAAAAATTCGTGGTTACCATTCTGGTAAAAAATTAAAAACCACGTGTTTCAGTATTTTTCGAAATTCAACCCCTAAGGGAGTTAAATAGGGGGTGAAAGTTTGTAGGGGAAGTTCAGTATTTTTAAAGACAGACACATGAAATTTCGTATACGGGTTTCTCGATAGAAATAAATAAAGACGTATAACAGCGATTTTGAAAATCTACCCCCTAAGAGGGTAAAATAGGGGATGGAAGTTTGTAGGTATATGAATTGTGTAGTTTTCATAGATAGGCACATTATATTTCATAGGATTATGAGTTAGAAATAAATAAGACGTATTTCCGAGATTTTAGAAATCTACCCTCTAAGGGGGTGCAATAGTGGTTGGAAGGTTTTTTTAGGAAGGTTGTCATTTTCAAAGAGAGAGATGAGATTTGGTATACGGGTTTTTGGTTAGAAATAAATGAAAACATATTTTTAGCGATTTTTGAATTTTACGCCTTAAGATGCTTAAATAGGGGTTGCAAGGTATTATACTGTGGACTTTATATTTAAAGATAAGGCCATGCCTTTCATATACGGGTTTCTGGTTCGATACAAATAAATGACCATCTAAAACATAATTATCTTTACGATGACATCCGTGTTCGAGTGGCGTCCACAACGGTTTTCAAGGTGTCGCCAGCTCTGAGGTCCCGGGTTCGATCCCCGGACGGGTCGATGTAGAAAATCACTTTTCTACATTATGTCGAGTCTGGGTGTAAGTGGTACCTTCGTTGTTTCCGATTCCATAGCACAAGAGCTTTAGCTACTTACTTTGAATTCGGAGCAATGTATGTGATTCTTCTTCATCTTTTCGTGTCAATGATTTTCAAGTTTTGTCTGTGTTTTCAAAGTTTATCCAAACTCAATGTATGTGATGTTTCCACATTATCTTATTATTATCTTAACGCCATAATAGTATATGAAAAATATAATTTATGCTCCTTACTTTGAAAATCCCAGAATATATCCATCTATCCTTTACTACTTACTACTCTTAACTTTACGCGCGTGCGAAGCCGCGGGCAACAGCTAGTGTTGAATAAATTCGATGACACAGACTAACAAGTATGTGCAGTACGACATCGCCTAGCGCTCCGTGTTACTTCCTATTGGGAAACTCGTCGAGATGCCACTTGGACGATCTTGAATAAATTGTTAAAGTTTTCTCTGCTCTAGCCTTTTCTATCGCTTGCGTCATAGAAATACTTGCAGTATATTTTAAGTCGGGTTTGAATTTAATGATGTTATAGGACGCTCATCTCGACACTTGCTTCAAATTATTCAGAGTTCTAAAACGTCGGTAATTGGGACAAATTGTCTCCGTTTGATAACTGGCCACTGTTTGTCAGTACATTGATAGCCCTTTGATTAGCGAGCGATGTAGTATTTACATAAAAGTAATTAGAGACTCGGCTAGCGCTAATAGAAGTCCCGCGGTTGACGTCCCGCTGGTATTACATATTTTATACACCCCACCGCACATCGCTTGCAAAACTTTGACCTTTACACCCCAGCAGTAGGGTTGATATTTGTGTGGGGTTAATTGTACACCGACATGACAAATCTTTGCAATGGATTAGGTACGATTAAACTTGCAACTTGCTTTAGTGATGATGCATTATGTGAGACTAGTAATGGCTCAGGGTTGTTGTCGAGTTGTTGCTGGACCATTGACGTAAAAATATTACCCTACAGGCCACTGACACCACATTGAGTACACACACATGTATGGCAGAAGGATTGATGTTCACTGATTACAATTTACATAAATTAACAAAATTTAACGTGGTTTTGCCGCTGTTAGCGACCGGCATTATATTATTATGATCAATTTTGATAATACATGATTAATTAAAAGTGATCTAGATTCTGTACTTTTTTAAGTAATTTGCGATACATACAAATTACAAGATAATGCTCTGGGACTTGCAAAAACAATACCTACATTACAGAACATTAAACAATTTCTTTTGATCAGTTGTAGGATATCAGAAGCCGGATGCAAATTTCCCGATACTTCGACATGGTTATCGAGGCAATTTATAATTATATCACTTTGCAACAAGTACAAGCAGTTAAAATCTATGGAACATTTTCAATTGTTTCAATAGTTTTTTGACGTGAAATCATCTTTAGCGGCGCTGTGCTCTTTTTGGTATAGCTAAAAAAAATTAAACTCGCGTCAGGTCACGTGACTGATCGAAAACCTAAGACGCGGCGCAGTGCGCTTGCGCGAGTGTGAGATGTCATCCGGTGTCAGCATAAAAAAATATGTCAATGGGTGTCAGTGTAATTTTTCGAATGAAAACTTTTTTATGTTAAAACCTCTGAAAAAGTGTTTAAAATATGGAAATTGAACAAGTGCATCTATTAATGCTATTTGATTTGCTAGTTTTCACTTCAGCCGGCACTTCACACACCACACAGAGTGCAACCCGTTGTTTATTAAGGACGTATATTCCACAGGTTGCTTTAGACAAAGTTAGGATAATCTTTCATTCCGGCTCGTCGGTATGTCTCCCGGGACGCGGCACGCGAACTACTCATAAATCCGAGAACAGAATGTAGGTCGGACTAGCCTGCGTTACATTCAGACACGGAGTGCCGAGTGCCTGACGCAACTTGTCTTTCACATACTACGAGAATTTATGTCAATCTTTGTTTAAAATCAAAATGAAAATGTTTTCATTTCTAGTAAACCTAAAATAGGCGCATTAGAAACGTTAACTTTAAAAACTAATGACTCTAGGTGCGCGGTTCCAAAGTGTCATTCCTATGAAGAAGAACGGCAAGAAACTTTTTTACAGTATCGGCATATTCTATCGATTTAGGTTTAGCATCATTATCATCTGCTCTAGCTCTTTCCCAAGTTATGTTGGGGTCGGCCGCCAGTCTTACCGAAATTTAGCTGAATATCGAATTTTTCAAAGAGCGACTGCCTATCTGACCTCCACGACCTATTGCAGGGTAATACAGTAATTCCATAGCAGGGCACAACTAGTAATTATACCTATATACCTAATTAATAACAAATAGCTATATTTTTTATTAATTAGGTATATAGGTATACTTACACCACTGTGATACAAATGATAAATTATGTAAATATTACTAATTGCCGTCTCTATTGAGAGCTCGCTACAGTTTTAGCGCTCATTCAGGAATTAATTACCCGGCATTCAAACTGAAGCCCCTATTGAAATATTTGTTCAGTTCACACGACGTGCGCGTGACGCTCCGACTTTCGAGCTTATTGAAAATTGACACAATATTAACATCAACATTCAACATTCTCATCAAACATATTATTATTATTATACCTACATAATAAATATAAATGCGAAAATAATTTTGTTTAAACTTGATATGGAGCTTGGATCTTACGACCTTTGCCGCGATAAACGACATAGCCGCCTGCCCGCAGCTAGTTCATACAAATGCTTTATTTTTTTAATCTACTATTAGAAAATCTCGTGTCGCGATGTTTGTGCCCAAACTTGTCTGAGAATTATTATCCAACATCTATTTATCACACCCCTAACTTAAAGGGGTGGGCCTCTCCAGATTTTTTTAATTTGGCAGATCAATGTTTGCTGAGCAGCTAGTAATCTCTAAAATGATTCCTTAATTGTTTATAATTCAGATTTAACATTTAATAAGTATCACATAAATGATATCTGATGTTTATCTGAAAGAAAGGAGTGGATGCCGCGATGATGTAATAGAGAAGGAAAATACGCATTCCGCCGACCCCATATGAATGGGATAAGGGCAGGAAGAAGAAGAAGAAATGATATCTGATTTTCATTTCTGGCAGATAAATTGCGGCACATTATATGCTACAGCGTTATTTTTTTAAATACCTACTTGATTCATTAACAATAGCTGCGCTTGTACTGTATCTAACATTTTATGGCAACATTTAATTTAAGTTCTCTCGCCCTGCAGTGGGTCATATTGTAATATTGTAAGCTACAGTTCAAAAATATAGGGGTACGCAATAGAAAACCAAACACATCATCCAATATAAACATATTTAATTCCTTTTCTACACTGCCACTCCACTTCCACTAAATTAAACTCTGGATAAATCACTAGACCACACAGACTTTTTATAGATTTTAACTAGTTGACTCTTCCGTGCACGGTCTTTCTCTCGAGAGAAACCGATTGTTATTCCCTATTTTTGAATCCCGCCAAAAACTGCATATCTGACGAGTGTTATCGACTAAAAAATTAGTTTGGGGTTGCCAGATACAAGCTAACCGACAGATATTGTTATTTCAAAGTAATAGATACCCGTTCACAAACCGCCACACTAGAGTTGTTATCCACGACACAGCACACATAATTACATTAGCTCCGATTTTATTATCATTCACGCGGCCCTAGCTCGCAAACACAATGCTTTTCATTATTCAAGCTCAAATTATGTTCGCTTCCATGCTATATTAGTTCCGTACAATGGCCTCATTGAATGAACATGGAGGAAACATCATTTTCTATCAAAGTTTGTAACTCAACTTGCTGTACCGAGGTTTTATTCCGAAGCAGGTTAAAAACAGTTGTTAATCGTTTGTATTCCGTTTTGGGACAAAAATAATGTTTTTGAATTTATGTATCTGTTTAATTATTATTATTGTATTATATACTCGGTTCATCAGTCACGTTTTGTCTCTGCATTGCACCCCAAGCTCGACTGACAGAGAATGTCTTCTCGCATTAAGACCGCCTCTGTACAACAATGTGCAAAAAGTATAATTTAATTAAGGTCGTGGAATAGAGCGATCGCTGATCGTAGCAAAAACCTACCTACTATATGATACCTAATTGCTATTTCAGATATGGATCATGTAAAGGCAAGGGCTCGCCGTGCACAGTGATAATTTTTGTAACCTCAGAAGAATAATTTATGTTAGACTAACACAAAAAAAAGCTCCAATTATAAAATGAATCAAGTTTAGTACAGGTTTTGATAATATTTTCCACCCGCCGTAATGTGGAGAGGCGGAATGTACGAACATTCCGCGCTGCTTTCGCGGTCGCCCCCAAAATTCGAAAGTTGGTAAAACTTCTGAAGTAAGTACTTATCAATTTAGAGATTGAAAGGAAGTCCTTGACGTATTTGTCGATATTTATCGTCGAGTTAATCAAATTATACGAAATATAAACATGTCGACAAATTGGTTCGTGAACTCTTAAGACAGGAATTTGAATTCTTTACGAGGGTCTGAAAGGTGTGATTTGAGTCTTATCTATAATAGGCATATAAAATTTCGGCCTAAAGAACTGAAACAATGTTATGATTCCTGCTTAATTATATGAGAAGCTTATCCTTAAAACTATCTTATAGCACTTAATTTTTTTTCCGTCTTATAAGATCTTACTTTTGAGTTAATTTGGCAACCCCTTTTGTCTTCCAAACCTTTTAACAGACTAGATCATCACACCGCCTTCGCCGCGGCAGACCTCGGCGCTGATGTCCTCCCTGAAGTATTCAAACGAGACACAATCTTTGCCCATCTGTCAGGCTGCATTCGCGCGATGTGACCAGCCATCTCCCACTTAAGCTCGATTGCTTTTTTTTAAATCCTTTAACTTGTCAAAATGTTCATCATCGCAATTCGAGTTTTTAGATCTGCACAAAAATAACGCTCGAGGAGATTTAAGGAAATAAATACTTGGTTTTCTTCGGTCCCAAACATCAGGAGCTTATAATAACGTGGTTACAGCATCAAAGACTTCGTACAAGTGTCATCTGACTAAACACCCTCGTACAGCAGACAATCTCGTTAGCTTAGTGATGCGCTCACAACAGTCGCCAACGAGGAACAAGGAAGCGGCGCCACTATCGAATTACACCTGATTACACGTAACAAGTGTAGCTAACTCGCACTTCCTCTCTCCTTGCGGGACTAGAACTCTAGTCTCGTAGAACATGCTAACAGCGTTTGCGAGGAGGGACAGGTCGTACAGTGTGGTTCCGTCATTTAGACACTAAAGTCGACTTTGAACTACATAAATAGGAAACAGTGTATCACTATTAAAATTAAGTCAACCTTCTTCAAATTTTGAGATCGGAATCAAAATTTCTTCTACTTATCTTATATTACTTCTAAATAATTTACATGCAGTAACGCGAGTTTTTATCTGACCTACACTTTACAGGGCGACGTCGTCGTGCGATCATGTGCGGGTTCGAATCCCACCCATTGAACAATCGACGTGAACCCACTCGCAACACAAACAATTAAGCTTAGCACGAGGGGTTTACAAGATTATTATGAATGTGCGATTCATATTGCTAGTAAAAAAGAGAGAAAGTAAGAATTAGCTAAAGACAATTTTTGTAATCTTGAGGTTTTGACCATTTATTGTAATTTATCGCGGAATATATCCGACAACCTCCGTGGTTGCTTGGCGTTCACACCGGTTTACCAATCTAAAGTCCCGGGGTTTGATACCTAGAGGATTCGATGTAGAAAAACAACATTCAAAAACATTGTCTCGGGTCTAGGTGTGTGTATTATCTTCGTGGTCTCTAATTCTAAGATAAGTGCCTAGCTCCGTACTTGGGGTTCAATGCATGTGATGTTGTCTACGTTTATTTATTTATATTACATCCGCGTAAGTAGATTACACTTATCATCAGTCTCATTCTCTTACTCACTTTTCATATTAGATATGAGATAAACAAACTTTTTGTTTTATAAAAATGTTGCCCTGACAGTAATGAACACAAAAAATGAAAAAATTCTAATTGGTGCAGTCGTTCGAAAATTATGCGCTTTTATACATTTCGGTGATATACAGATGTGGCAACACGAAGCTTGTTTTAACTGATCAACATCGGGTACAAATGGAAACAACGACACTCAATTTCACAGTTTGATTTATGATCTGTAACAATTGTGTTTGTTTTTACAGTAGGATCGGGGTGGATGCCGGCAACGAGAATAAGAAGCCGGAGGACGAGGTCAACGAGTACCTGATGAAGGCGATCGACGCGCGCTCCATTGACCGCCTGCGCGCCGAGCACTGCCGCCCATTCACGCTCACCTTCCGCGACAATAAGCTGGAGCAGAAGGTAGGATAATACACGCCTTGTATATAAGTATGCGTCCTCCTCTACGTCAGCTGTTCCCGAAGAAGATTTGGACTGAATCCAATTTTGGCACATCCTTCTGCTATAAATTCGTCGCAGCATAGTCAGATGAATGTAAAATCGGACCGGTTGTAAGCTATGGGTGACGAAGTACATCGCAGTCTTAAAAGTATCCAAAGGCGTCGGCTCGCTTAAAAAAATCGCTGTTACATAGTCGTCACGGATCCCACAACGGTTACGTGTTTAGAAAGTGTAAGTTTCTCGGGAATTTTACTTGACAAATAGTCACGCTACAGTTATTGAGGGCTGGCTTAGCAAACTCTACAGTCTGATATGAAAAATATTTATTGCACTTCTCGACGATTTTAATCAAACAAGCATCGATGGATGACACTGAATTTAATATTTAGGCCATTAAGCAATACATACAAACTTTTTTATTACGCGTTTTAAATATTTAGATGCGACCTTCTAATAGGTACTTTAATTAGTCACTTCAATATAATCAATCAACCCAGCCTACATCTATATACTACCTCCTACTTGACGACCTCCGTGTCGAGTGGCTTACACTTCCAGGTGTCGCCAGCTCTGACATCCCGGGTTCGATCCCCAGATGGGTCAATGCAGAAAAACACTTTTCTATATTGTTTCGAGTTTGGGTGTTTGTGGTACCTTCGTTGTCTTTGATTCCATAACATAAGTGCTTTAGCTACTTACTTTGGAATTGGAGCAATGCATTTGGGTCAACTACAAGAACTAACTTCTCAAAAATAGACTGCACCACCTCACATTAACTAAACAATTAAAATTTTTGTTTGTTGATAATCTGCACCATTGTTGGTATAATTATTATATTTAACCACTAACTAGACATCTCATATTAGATCCCAAGTTCTAATTGCAGTTCCATCTATGTTGTATGCAACTTAACTCTGGTTTCCTATTGCATCCTCCGGCATCAGACTTTAATAGCGGGGATCGCTTTCCACTCGCTAGTAGCTACTCCTTGCTAGTTGCTCCTCATTAACTACAGTATCTCATGTCCAACTACGTAATTATCTATTGTAGGTAAATGAGGTAGACCAAAGATAAAGGATGAAACTACAGCGTTATTTTTAGGGTACCGTATCTTAAAAGAAAAAAACGGTACAATTATAGGATCACTTTATTGTCCGCCCGTCCGTCATATGAATTCTCTCGTAAATTTCAATGCTAAATAAGTGACTATAGATTCTTTTATTAAATAACGCAGAAAAGTGTGGCTGTTATTTTCAAAGATAACTAAATAAAAAACGAGTTAATAAACATGCACTGCGCACCGAAAACGCGACAGACGAGCAGGCTTCGGTGCACGGTAGCCGGTACCTATTGCAGGCCCCGTTGCGCCGGACGGTCTCGTTAGTTGCCGGACGAGTGAACCTGTCCGGTGTCACGGCCGGAGCTGGGAAGCTATGTACGGCACCCGTACCATCTGAAAGCGGATTGAAGCCGCTTTAGCGCGTAATACTCGCTGACGATGGCTGCACATAGGAATCGCGCTCGTCCTCCGTCACCGAACAATAATACATCACGTACCTGTGTCGTGTAGCGTGTCGGCGGATTACACTGTATACCTACATATCGAGAGCTCATGTAAGCCCGTCACGGCGCTGCTACTAAATAATCTTCGTGTTATGTCACCGCTCGCTCCATATATTAATTGAAGTGAATTTGAATGTTGTACTTACGATATTATACAGGACTGTTGTTCTAGTGGTTAGTGTCCCTGACTGCTAAGCCGGAGGTCGTGGGTTCGATTACCACCCTAACATGCTTCGTTAGTTCGCTTCCCATGGATCTTTCAATCTAGAATCACGATCGTTCAACATTTACGACTCGAGTTTTTGAACGTTTTGCTCGCTTCTCGCAAATTGCCCTATCACTCATGGAAGTCTGATACATGAAGCACTATCAAGTGATTGCCGGTCTCTCAGTGTTTAGCTTGGCTCCGGCCAGCCTGTCTTCCTAATGAGGATATCAATCACACCGCTAAATGTGAAACGGTACCATGTTTATGAAGAGCGGCACTAAATTAGTACGTCGGCGAATGGGTTTGGAAAAGCGAAACAACTTGAATAGGTTGTTTCGCTTTTCCTATCAATGGTCGTTGTAAAGTTTCTTGTATATAAAAATAAAGCGACCGATGACGACAGATTTTTTACTTATGAGACATCCGAATTACTTAGATTCAGAAAGAAGCCTTGACAGTTCGCTATCCATTTAGTTTATTCCTTGAAATTCCTCAAGCACGACATTGAGTGCTTATTGTGTTTTTTTTTACTTTTTTTGATTACTAGCAATGTAGGTCACACATTACTAGTAAACTTGTTAACCCCTCGTGCTAAGCTAAGATGCTTGTGTTACGAGTGGGTTCACCTCGGTTGTGCAATGGATGGGATTAATGGATGGGAACCCTCAACCACATGATCGCAAGTCCGACGCCCTAGCCATTAGGCTACCGCCGCTTCAAATTGTAATTACGTTGTTGTTCTGATAGATGCAGATGCAGATGTAAGTATTTGTAACATGTGTGTGTGTGTGTGTCGAGGGCCCGGGGCGCCGTGTGTTCAGTTTAATTGAGTGCATCTCAATAATTGATGGCGGGTGATTTCTGTCTGGCGATGTCCGCCTGGTACCCGCGCCGGCTTCGGCCATGGGAGGTCAGGTGAGGGGAGGAGGGGGGGGGGCTTCCTGTCCCTCCCGGCCTCGGGAGTGCACCGGATGTTCCGTCTCGTGCTCCGTACGTTCCTCGCGGCGATTGAATTGAAATGTTTTATGTGAAATATTATTCTGCACTGTCAATGATTTTTTACAAGACATAAAATATCTAAAATTGTCTTCCCAAAACTGTGTATATTTAAGAGTAGCTGTTCTGCCCGCGGTCACAATTTTTCAAATCGGCTTAGTACATCCGGAGCCTATTCAAAGCAAGCAAACAAACAATCAAATCTTTCCTCTTTATAATGTTAGTTTAAAATAGGTAATTTTAAGTAGGTAATCTGACCGCCTGATACGGCCTGCACAATATATTTTGTGGTATCAACAGGTCCTGACCTGTTGATACCACAAAATATATTGTAACACTTCATTTTCAAATGTAACACATGCTTCTTGATCGGGCTGCAGGGCTTGGAGGCGAACTGTAAGGAAAACAGCGGCGATCACAATAGATCGATACCAGTCGTAGTACTGGGACTTTATAGAAAAAGAATAGCCGCTCAACACAAATAAAACAAACACATGTTTCTTACAAATAAATGTATCTTAATCTGGTTTGGGCTTGCTTCAAAACCAGCGAGCGCCTCAAACTTCAGATAATAAAGTTCAAGAGTTTGTATAATAGGAATGAGGTTTGGATGGTCCTCAAAGCACAATGGAAAACTGTTCTTCATTTTAAATAGTTCTTCGTCACAACTTGTTTGTTTAAGAATTAGTCCCAAGTTTGAGACGACCTATTAAAGTTGAGAGTAATTGTTTGTTCATGCAGTCTTCAAGAACATGCTTGTTTAATGTTCAAAGAGAATGTGGTTTAAGTTTCGTCGCGTGAGCGAGTTGCTTCAAGTGGTTTATGCAATGAATTGCGCCAACTTGGCTATACACGACTAAGAAGAAGACAATGGCATTATATTTAAGAGATTAACTAGCTGACTTGCTAAACGTTGTTCCACCATATTAAAAAAATCTGAAGAGGGCAACCCCTATCACGTAGAATGTGAAAAATAGATGTTGACCGATTCTCTGACCTACCCGATATGCACACAAAATTTCATACAAGTCGGTCCAGTCTTTTCGGAAGAGTTTGGCAACAAACAACTTAGGCGAATCTTAGCTACGATAGCCGAGACCCACACGACGGGAGCCGCTGGCACAAGCTAGTGTTATAATTAAATTATGCAAATCATATTCTGTACTTAACTTACAATTTACCTAAACGTCGATTGCAGTGATGTCAATGACAAATAAGCGGCGGTAGCCTAATGGCCAGGGCATCGTACTTGCAATCATGTAGTAGCGAGTTCGAATTCCACTACACACGAATCCCACCCATTGGACTACCTACGTGAACCCACTCGTTACCCAAGGAATTTAGCTTATCACTAGGGTTTAGCAAGTGTGCAGAGCAATAATAATGTGCGTCCCACATTTGACTGGCCTGTTGGTCTAATAGTTAGTAACCCTGACTGCCGGAGGTCGTGGGTTCGATTCCCACCCAGGACAAATCTTTGAGTGATGAACATGATCATTAGTTCTGTGTCTGGATGTTATTTATCAATAATATGTAAGTATTTAGAAATATATACCTAAGTAGGTATGTCAGTGGTCTGGTTGCCATAGTACAGGCTCTGCCTAGTTTTGGGATCAGATGGCCATAATAATATGTGAGCTAACCCAAGATAGTATTACATTGCTGATATGCTTTTAAATTCAGCCTGGGAGAAAATACCTCTCAAAACAGTGTATATTCCATTAATCAAATATATTTTACTCTTCCTGTATAGTTTTAAAGTTAAATGTATAAAGCTTCTTATAAAATCTTTGGATATATAAAATTCTGAAATCGCATTTATCACGGTAACTTGAAATGTGCAGTCTCAAGATATAACACTTTAACTCGATCCGAACAGTTTGCGATGCTCGTCTCAATGGCGTCTTCTGTTGTTGGTTTTGATATAGGATTTCTATGAACTATACCAGCAAAGCTATAGTTGTTCTAATCGTGTAGATGTTATAGACGTCATGTATCATAATACATTGCCCAGTATGTTGCAACTTCATTTGCTTTTTAAGTCTTAAGGAGTCTACTCACTACAACGTATCATACTATGACATAATGATAAGACCGCCGATGTACCCTTTAATTAGATTCGTTCATTTCTTTGTGTAATCAATTTGTCTAAATGTTGGTGTACAATAAAGTATATTCTATTCTATTCTATTTTATTCGATCCCCGCATGAGCCAAGCATTTGTGTGATCCACAAATGCTTGTTCCAAGTCTGTGTGTTTTTTGTGCATGTGATATGAATGTTTGTGAAACCCCCGACACACTAGGATTAAATTCCTTAGTGCGGGAATCGTTTGAAAAAAAAAAAACTTCTCCATCCATAAATCATACCCTAGACCTAATCATTATTATTCTAAAGTATGTAGCGAGAAATTATAAAAAAAATAAGGTCTTAGAATATTCCTACTGTCTTCCTGTCTCAACGTGTAAACTAAAAACAAAAACGAATCTTTGTTGCGCTTAGGACTTGGGAATGCTTTTTTTTTACTGGTCTACTTATATGAGCCACTACAAGATGAAGCCATATTCTCATATAGATAACATTGATCATTTAGAAACAGAGCTACCAGCTGTACTTTGCATAAACTTTGTATTCATTCAGAATTAAACGTATCACGTAATTAGGTGTGCGCAGCTCACCAACGATATTACACTAAAACAGTTTTCACACGCTCCGGTGACCGTGTGTCCGGTAGTGAACTGTGCACTACGACCACGAGAATATTCACTTCTCCCGGTTCTTTTGGCGGCGGCGCTACGGAAAAGGCACTGCAATGCGTTCTGCCGGATTGTGTGAAAAGGCGCTAAGAAATTTTCCACATGCACAACACGTTAAGTGTCAGTACTCGCATACATTTTAAATTACAGAATTTAGTTAGTCGTGTGTATGTGCGGAGTGAGATAACGCGTTCCAGCAGACTAAACTTAGCTCTACATAAATATTGGACCAGTTTCATTAGAGCTACTAAAAGTTATAGAAATATGTAAGCGAAATTTGGTTCAGACCAACAAACTAGCTTTGGATAACAAAATATTCATAAGAAAGCATTGCGTTAATAGGTTTCGAAAACGAATAATTTCAAAATATTATTATGAAGATGAGGCTTGTATAATAAAAACTACACGCTTTCTTCCATCCGTTGGTACCACAAGCGCTCTGACTGGAGTTTCTTTTTTAAGAGGCATTTATTCTGCCGCATTTAGCACTGGATTTTTGGTGCGACCATGAGGACTTCTAGTCTCAAACATTTTCAGGGTTTTTATGAGATCTATCGCAATTAACCTGAGCGCAGGCTTTGACTGTATCACCGGACTGTTGGCGAAACCTGAAGGGTTTCCAGCCAATACCATAGAAAAGCTAACTACGTTACCAAAGTTCTCCAAGGGCACCTCTTGCGGGTTTTGGACCTCGACTTAGTGCGATGTTACAATCTTAATAAGACAAACAGTAAGAGACGACTGGATCTCATTTTTATTATTTATGGACTTATTTTGTTGCTAGCTTGAGCCAGTTTGATCTTGGGACGGGGGGTAAACATTTTAGCCGCCGGTGACAAACGTAGAGGACTTTTGTAATACAGTGCTAGCGGCTAGCGCGAGGCAACCCACACCGCTGACTGAATGCGAACATTAGTCTCGTCCACACTAAGCCTAGGTATATACTTACGTGTCTAAAATTATGTTTACGCAGCGACATTTTTGTTATACTAAGAGACAACTTTACTACAGCAGAATTATAAGTCGCTTACCCTTTACTAAACAATCTAACTGAACTGAATAGCTCTTAAGTACTCTAGATAGAATTTCATATTATAAGATCTATAGAAAACGGATGGATCCGTAAAAATCTAAGTTTAAAATTATTTTATCATATGATGCAATTAAAAATATAGTTTTTTTTTCTTTATCTGTACTATATAACACGTTTCTTCGTACCAAATTTCAAGATTCTAAGTTCCTAAGTGTCCAAAATTAAAAAGCGGCTAAAGCGGCATAAACGGCTGTCGTATCTTGTGTTCAAAAGTCAAAATCATATTATTTATTTTATTTTGAGCCTGAACTGTCCCACTGCAGGGCAAAGGCCTCCCTTTCTTCTTTCCATTTTTCTCTCTGAAGGGCCAATTGAGGCCACTCCTTGTTAAAGGCGTCCAGTTCGTCCGTCCATCTCCGCCTGGGTCTTCCACGTGGCCTTCGTCTGTTGGGGAACCAAACTGTTGTAGCTTTCGCCCACATTTCCACTGGCATTCGGCACACATGTCCGGCCCAGTCCCACTTCAATTTGGCAGCCTTTTCGGTAACGTCCGCTATTTGAGTCTTAGAGCGCAGTATTGAGTTCCTTATCCGATCTGTTAATCGAACGTGAAGGATACTGCGCTCCATAGCTCTTTGGCATACGCCGAGGCGGGATTTTTGGATGTTGGTGAGTGACCAAGTTTGCGCGCCATCATAATCATATAGGTATTATAAATTTCAGCTTGATACCTCCACGAGTTTCTGAGGAAAAGGGTATCAGACGGATGGACGGACAACAATGTGATTCTATAAGGGATCCGTTTTCTTCTTTTGAGGTACGGAACTCTTAAAATTAAGGCTAAGAGAGAGATAATGAGGGACCAGTGGCATCCTAAACTAGATGCATAAAGTTTTATAGGTTAAAGAGAGCTTTAATAATATTATTACTTCTATAATCTTATTGGGGTCCAGTGAAATACTACATGAATACTTGTAGCTTGTATTCTGAACTCAAGAGGTGTAATCGGATATGACCGACTGACCGACTGGTCGACCTGACGCTGCTTCCGGCTGTCTAAGACTGTATATTTCCGACCGAGACACAACTGTAGCGTAGGAGTTATCTACAATCTTACTACAAAACCATATTATAAAATGACGATATCTTTTACAATGGTTGACTTAAACACATCGAAATTATATACGAAATTAGGTACAGTTGACTTGGCGGTTAGTGGCCTCCTCACATTAGTATCTAAATTAAATTGAATCGTTTCGAATAATGCCCGGTAACAAGACAAACATCCAAGCGTCACTCCTCCAAAACTCCATTCGAAGTAATTCGGAAACAAATTGTTTGTCCCCGGCAGCGCGGCGCGCGACCTGCGTTGTTTGCTTCTAGCTCGAGAGCTAATTACAACGCTTTATTTCCGCCGAGAAGTGATAGTCCAGGATCCCCCGTACATTTTTGAATTTGATTACTATCAAGCTAACTTTTTGTGTGTAGCTTCATAGTGATGAGACGCCCAACAATTGCCTATAAGCAAGCCTTGACTGTGGGACCTAACAGAGATAGCAAGGATACCGTTTGTCGATTAGATAGTTCTCAAATATTTATTACTAACGGAATATTTTTTATTTTAATCTTAAGATAATTATCTAATTTAGTCGAAAAAACATTTGTCCGACAAAATCTATGGTCCGATCGATGAGTCCCCCCTTACCAACATGTATTGTTAACCAGGTCATCATAAGTTATTACTAACCAGCTGACTTTTTTTTTTTTACTTAATTAACATTTATAAAAATTAACCGTCACATTGTCCTACAAATTGCGTGGTACGTTATCCCGGTCCTACGCTTAAAAGGAGTAGTATAGATCCTTGACGTAAAAATAATTACTATCAAGCTAATTTTTTTGTGAGTACCTTCATTTTGATAAGACGCCCAACAATTGCCTATAAGCAAGCCTTGACTGTGGGACCTAACAGAGATAGCAAGGATACCGTTTGTCAATTAGATGGTTCTCAAATATTTATTACTAACAGAATTTTTTTTCTTTTAATCTTAAGATAATTATCTAATTTAGTCGAAAAAACATTTGTCCGACAAAATCAATGGTTCGATCGATAAGTCCCCCCTTACCAACATGTATTGTTAACCAGGTCATCATAAGTTATTACTAACCAGCTGATTTTTTATTTTTTTACCCAGTTAACACTTATACAAATTAACCGTCACATTGTCCTACAAATTGCGTGGTTCGTTATCCCGGTCCTCCAATGAAATGTATATTCGCAATTCATGAAATTAAAAAATAACTTAAAAAAAAATTATTAAAAAAAATATATTTGGAAAACGGTTGACCCTAAAGGCCATTCCTGCAACTTCCCGCTAATTCCGTTAATACCTAGGTGCTTAAAATTGCACCTACGAAGTTTTCGAGCTCTTCGAGCTCAAAAATACAATCTGTGTGTTGTTTTGAGCTCTCCGAACTCAAAAGTCTTATCCAAATTCGATGAAACCCGATTTTTCTAATTTTTAAACTGCTGTAACTTTTTAATATATCAACCGATTCTCACGCAGTTGGCGGCGATCGATGTTAGAGTTAGTTAGTTCAGAGTTATTACAAAAATACACTTTTTTCGATTTTTTTCGACAACGTTATCGCACGAACGCATCAATCGATTTCGACGCTCTATGTAGCGTTCGGTGCGGGATGGTCAAGCCGTTTAAAAGTTACAAGAGGTTTACATACACACACACACACACACACACACACACACACACACACGCACACACACGCACACACACACACACACATACAGACGTACGGACATCATCGTGAAAATTTTCAGGAAAGCTTCCTAGGACCTCGAAACGTCGGATCCGATGAAAACTCAATTTTTGAAAAACGGGGTGAAAACAATAACTTCCCGATTTTTGAAAATCTGAGATTTTTAGCGGGAAGTTAAAAAAAATTACCTAAAACAAATTTTTGTATTTAGTTTTAAAAAAAAAAAAAATTTAAGTACAAAAAAAAATTGAGTAGCATTGCAAAGTGAATGGTGGGACATTTTACTGGAATTTCATCAATTATAAGCTAAAATTATGGGACTGAGACTTATACTATAGTAAAATTTATTTTATAATATAGCAGAATAAGTAATTAACAATATCCCTTTGTCAAAAACCTCGATAACTCTTTCAGTTTCTCGTAATTACCATTTGACTCAGTGTGACTGGTGCCCTAGTAGCAATTTAGTAAAAGCCTTGTGCCAGCATGGATCAAGATACTTTAGAAAAAATTTAGATCAAGAATTGTACAAGAATTGAAACCAGGCTGTAGTCAGAATTTGACCAGCAATCTGGTGCCATCTGTTGCTAAAGTTTGGGACTATCCTATAGAGTATTAGAAGTTCTGATTCTATTAAAAATATTTAACTATTTCTTGCGATAATTCAACTTTTTACACATCGTAGCAAGCTAAATTATTTTTTTAAACTTGTTGACTAGACTATAAATGAAAACCACTGCAATACTATACTTTTTACATTCAAGTGGGAAGGAGGAAAATAGGTGCGCTCTCGTCGTTTTTTGCATTTCTCGCGCAAGTCTATGTTACGACTCTGGGCCAAGAATCTGGTCAAATTTTGGGCACAGACTGTCCCAAGTCTGCCGCCAGTCTGGATAAAGAATCTGTTACGACTCTGGGCCAAGAATCTGGTCAAATTTTGGGCACAGACTGTCCCAAGTCTGCCGCCAGTCTGGATAAAGAATCTTGATCAAGTATATTGGTAGAGAATTGTCCAATTCTTTACAAAGTGCTTCTCCAAGTATCTTGCCAAAGAATCTTGCCCAATTCTATTGCTACTAGGGTGGTACATCGAAAAATCCTTCTCTCTTGCCGCGGTATACTTAAAAACGGATTTCAGTTCGACCACTAAACTTTTAAAAAATACTTCCCTCTCAATACTAAATTTATCCTACAAACATTGAATATTATGAAGAATTAGACTGATTACCTACGTAGAAACATTCAAAAAAAAAAAATTATATTGACACTGGTGAGACAGGCATTTGTGACTGGTGGGACAAGTACAAAATGTCTACATCAAGTTGTTTAATAAAAAGACTTTTATATTATTTCAACCTAAGAAACATTATTGTTTATATATTTAACTATAAATTATTTAGGATAATTAAAAAAAACTAATTGAAAAACAGAAATGAAGGATTTAGCATGCTGACAATACGATCTTGATAAACTTAGGTGTTAATTAATAACGAAAATACAAAAATTTGTTCTTAAAACTATAATAATAAATATGTTAGTTAACAACAAACATAACATGAATTTGTTATTAGAACTATTAAAACAACATTTGATCCGGATACAAGTTAGTACGGCTAAGAAGTTACTAGGAGAGAAAAATCGTCGTTTTCTAAAAAAAATGACTTTTCTTGTCGGACTAGCGATACGTACCTGTTTTTTTGTAGGACATTGTTTCATTTGGGTAGAAAACACTCTAACCTATTATAAAATATTATTGTCCTACAGTTAGTAATGACAAAAGTGGTCTTGTGGTACTAACAATTTCTGAGCGTAGGACCGGGATAACGTACCACGCAATTTGTAGGACAATGTGACGGTTAATTTTTATAAATGTTAATTAAGTAAAAAAAAAAAAGTCAGCTGGTTAGTAATAACTTATGATGACCTGGTTAACAATACATGTTGGTAAGGGGGGACTCATCGATCGGACCATAGATTTTGTCGGACAAATGTTTTTTCGACTAAATTAGATAATTATCTTAAGATTAAAATAAAAAATATTCCGTTAGTAATAAATATTTGAGAACTATCTAATCGACAAACGGTATCCTTGCTATCTCTGTTAGGTCCCACAGTCAAGGCTTGCTTATAGGCAATTGTTGGGCGTCTCATCACTATGAAGCTACACACAAAAAGTTAGCTTGATAGTAATCAAATTCAAAAATGTACGGGGGATCCTGGACTATGACGCGGCAGGCTTTTGTTTTACAAATTGAGAGGTACGCTGTGTGTTCGCCAAGTTTTATAATCCTACTAATATTATAAATGTGAAAGTGTGGATGTTTAGATGTTTGGATGTTCGTTACTCAATCACGCAAAAACGGCTGAACGGATTTGGATGAAATTTGACATGCATGTAGCCTTTGACATGGAAAAGAACATAGGCTACCTGAGGCCTGTGCCCAGCAGTGGGACGTTTATAGGCCGGTAATATTATAATATCTTGCGACAGCTCACACACGGCCATCCCAAACTAGGCAGAGCCTGTACTATGGCAACCACACAACTGATAAACATACTAAAACATTTATAAATACATACCTACCTATTATAGATAAATTACACCCAGACACAGAACCAATTATCGTGCTCATCACACAAAGATTTGTCCTGTGTGGGAATCGAACCCACGACCTTCGGCTTAGCATTCGTGGTCACTAACCACTAAACCAACAGGCCAGTCAGGTAGTTTGGAAAGAATAACCGAGCGACTCACAGTCACAATCTCCATTATACAATCAGTCATAATCTCCATTATTTCGCGCGTCCACGTATTATTGATGTTCTCGGTAATATGAAAACATTGACAATGGCTGGTCACCTCTTATCACACCTCTAGTGCCGGGAGTATTGAATTATTCAGAAACAATACGCGTGCCGGTTGAGTAGGGTTTTCGTACAAAATTAAACTTTAATTTTAATTACATGATTTAAACAGACACGTTTTGCAAGCTTCCATATCATGTGAGCATGATTTCAGTGAGTTACATATTAAATATTTTTTTTAAACTTTTAGCATCAGCATTTTATTAGCAATTGGACTTAGTTCAAGGCGAAATACAACACGCCTTTAAGCGCAAAGCTGCCTCAACTAATGAACACCAAAAAACAACTCTTGCACGTATAATTCAGTCTCATTAGATAACTCGTACCATAAAAACGTTCCAAAAAAGAAAGGTCGTTAGGTAGCTTCTTGTAGGTGATTAGTCGCTCTCGCCGGCGATTATTCCCACCGCCCAGACCAAGGAATCAGACAGTATTAAGGCGCACTCACACGACGTATTCTTTTAGCAGATAATAATAGTATTGGGAACAGTCTTGGGAATACTGACTACATGATGACGCGCGATAACGCATGTTAGAAAAGATTCGATCGTGTCCAATTAATAAATCCAGTGAATTTACAGGCAGCTTTCCCAGCCGCCTTGATTTGTTCTGACATCTTCAGCAACGAGCAGCCTAATGTCGACCAAGTTACACAAAACATTAATGAGCTATACACACGACCCTTCCTCTAGAATCATTCCATCCTTGTTCAACATCTCGCGTCTCTCACGTTTTCGTATTTATCACGTTTAGACAGGAAGACGCGCTGTACTTACTAGTAGACGTATAATAGAGACATCAATGGCAGTAGATACGAGTCCAATGACCCCTGATGCGGTCGTCGTCGCATATATAATACTTTGCGTAGTTGCACCCTCAGAGCTGGATCCCTGGCCCAACAAGCCCGAGGGTCCAACAAAAACGTCTATAACGTAATTTAATACAAGCCTCTTTAGTTTCATCGGTAATTGGCGACGCGATCTGTGGACAAACTGTAGGTATCAATTACTTTAAATATTTATTGTAAACAGACCTTAATTTGAATTAAGTTGTTTTCGAAAGTAGCTATAGAACATAAATTCGATCCCACCGTTTGAAATTTTGAAGTATTTTCATAGTCCCTAGGCCATTTAACATTTTTTTTACTTAAAAGTCTATACTAAGTCGAAAGAGATGGCCCTCTCTCTCTCTCCCTCGCGAAACAACTGGATAAAAAAGGAACAAGTAGCATAATAAATAATAAAAATCTTTATTTTCTTATCATCACAATAAAAACACTATTAAAATTTTCCTTCTCAGTATACAATGTGAGCTTTTACTTTTGCTCACAGTTTTCAACTCATAATAGTTATATAGTTGATTGATGCCATAAAAGTACAGATAGTTAATTTTTCTCGTTTCAACCCATTCGATTCCCAGGTTGGGCGAGAGTATTTTCAAAAATCTATAAATGAAGTTTTATTTCTTATTAAAATAAAGGAATGTTTTCTTTGAGCATAATTTTCCTGTAACAGTATTCAGAGTACTTTCCTTCAAGAAATTCCACCTTGTTTAAGTAAACACGTAACCCCGTAGTTGCAGTGGCGAGTTGTAATACCTGGTGCCTGCAGGGCGCAGTCGTGTTGAGCCGGCGCCATTGAACGCGATTCAATTTGTTACCGCCTGCATCTAGTGCGGACATCCGCTATCCGAGGAGCAAGCCATATATTTACATGATGACACCGTACAAAATGTACACGATGTGAAACAACTGCAGAAGAATCATCTTCTTTTTCCCTAATCTTAATAATAAAGTACGTTTAAAAGTTCTACATAGGAAGGTCTTTACTACACCAACGGCAATTTCCCACTGACGCAATCATTTTGAGTGTTACTTACGTGAGTCCGAGTGTCTTTTGTAGACAGCCTTCTGTAGTCGCCGGTGTTGTCAGCTCCTCACGGCTTATAGAACTGAAACATTTACCTGGCGACACGAGATTGCAATTTATTTCTCGCAACGAATAGAATATTTTATAAAAAGTCACCTCGAAGCGAACCACGCACTCACCCGCGCGCCACTTCACCAAATAAATAACGAAACTTTGTATCTCAACTGAGCTCTCATAAAAGTTGTTTGATTAAAGAATTATTTCTCCTTTTTGTCATTACGAATTTGTGAAGCGGCGGGAAACGACGAGCTTAAGTACCAAGCGATTTATATTTAAGGTGCGGCCGGGACCGGGAAGTGGAAATAAATTAGGAGGAAATATCCCGGAGCCGCGCGGCACACGTACCGCACTGCGAGCGCTGATTTATGATAACTGCGTCACCTCGCAACCCGTCACAAGTTCATGAGTTATTAATTTTTTTCTGTATAGGCCGTACAGTGCACCGTGCGGACTACACCTACTGAGCGCCCGTACTAATTTCAACGAAAGGAACACGCATCTCCCTGTACCAATTATGCCTGTAAAATCTTATACGCATGATATTTCCTCGCTAGACAAGGTCTCATTAAGGGTTCGAGCGCGACGTGTTGCCCCGCGCCCGTAATGAGATGCGGCGTCACGCGTGCTCACACACCATTCACGTAATCTTCGTCTTGTTCACAGTACACTGCTGAGCGTGACCGCATGATGAAGGTGTATTTCATCTGCACGCTGGCAATGTACCTCACCGGCGTCATCATCCAAGTGCTCGCGTTCAAGCTGTAAGTACACTGAGCCTGCAATTAGGCACCCTCGTAATAACTCCAATAAAATAACGATACAAATTTAAATTTTATATATACAGGAAGGCTTTTATTATTCTTGAAATATGAGCTGCGTGTGAACGTGATTTATTATAGTTTTGCTATAACCAAAAGTATAAACGGAACCCAAAAAAAATAATCTTTAGTTTTCAAAGTAGGTACTGGGGTAGTCAAAGGATTTCCATTGGACAGTTTTTTTTTATTTACCCATTTTGGAGCCAGCCAGTGTTTGAACCACTGAACCGGCTACTTCCGCATGATCAAACTTTTTGTTTTAAAAGTTCATAACTATATTGTCTTATTATGCAAAAAATATGTAGATTAAAAGAGAGGGTGTACTTAAAAAGAAAAGTAGCTTGTACACTTTGAGTCGTATCCAAATCGCCGGCACCGAACTTGATAGTAAATGAAGTGTATCGATGTTTCAGAACGGCCGTCAGCATTGCTACCATCATCACTTCCGGCCTCATCATCACCTCGTTCACGTACCTGATCCTCTGCACGGACTTCAAGGTTTTTGACATTTTATTTATTCTGCTCATGGTGGCAAAGCAATTTTTTTTTAAGCGATGAAGCCACACAACATCATTAGTTCGTATTTTGCAAGTAGACTTTATCATGATTCTGCCATGATTAAGCCTTTGCAAGAGTAAAAGACAATCATCAGGCGGATCGCCTCACCAAATAACAAAGTTCGATATGCTTCTCATTTCTGTATCACAGTTTACGATGTTTGCTTCACCGAGCAGCAGAGGTCTGATGTCATCTTCGTAATCGAATGCCCAACTCGTCATACCGGCGCCCACGTACACCACGGGTAGTCCAATCAATGTTGAGTAATCCGTTGACATTAAAACTGCGTATGGCTTCTTGGGGACGCTTTTTGATCGAAAAACACATCACAACAAAACATCGTTTTTGACAACTATATCTTCTGGTCTTTTACTGGGTGAAAAAAAGCGATAAGAAGGATGCGAGTACATTTCTATGACTGGGACATAGCAACCTGTGTCTATTGGTGATTGTGTGAAATTGTCGTATTGTATTACTACATCGGGTTCTTCAAAACAGTGAGCAGCGGTGATTCTCCAGGTCTCTGAGATCATAGAGCCTGTAGCAAATCTCCAGAACTGGTTTTCAATTATTAACCCCATAATGATAACGTACGGGTACTCTCCGTCTCTTAAGTCACGTCTCTTGTGGACTCGCAAATTATAATCTTTCTTGCTACGGCGTGCTCCTGCTGTGAGTTGTGAATCCCTAGGAGTCTTTGTGTTGATATCATGAACCCACAATGAACAAAAATATGCAAACAGAATGAACATTCTAGCCACTGTTATAATTTTGATCTGAGTTCCACACAATTATTCTTCGTAGGCGTAGATGAAACGAATAAATAAAGCTTATCAATACATTTATATGAAACAGAGTTTTACAAGTCGTAAAAAGTTTTACGTCTCATTCGTACAACTCAATATTTGAAACGATCATTTGAACAATCCTCGCAGTTTCCGTAGATGTGAATTGTGTAATGTAATCGTGGAGGTGTCTAAACCAAAATGAATTTCGCTTTCTTTTTAATTAGTCAAAACATTAACATTTATTGTGTTCTGTTTGTTGTTCGATCGATCTCACTCTACCCATTACTTATTATTTAAGTAACATCATCACTCAGGTCTCCAAGATAAGCGTGAGTTTAGTTTGGGGACCGCAGACATAATTACAATGTCTTCAAGAATTACCTGGTATTATAAGCAATAAATTTAGTCTTATTCTTATATATAATATTTAAATAAGAATACATTATTATTTCGGATTCATATCAATAGAAGGACTGATGTAAGAATTGTTTGCTCACAGCGATGCGATAGACTACCTATACGTACTTATTAAATTTAATGTTTGTATACGTTACAGCATGCCGGCGACCGCCTACGCCGCGTGTCACGCCGCCTGCACAACAACCGCACGCTGTCGCAGATCATGTCCATTGGCGTAGTGGCTGCCTTCATCTTGCAGATCCAGGTGGTCATGGTCAGTGTACGCGTGCTTTTAATCTTCGCTTCCTCCTGTTGTTGCTATTTTTCTAGGCCTTGTTAGGCTCAACAATAATACAAATTTAACGTATGCCTTCACTGATCGACTTTGGATAATCATTTTCCTAATGCGACAGCAGTTGGGGTTACAAACGCGGTCCAATGTAATTTATTATTAAGATGGCAAGTTTCTTTATAATATGTATTCGAGAGAGAGACAAAATGATGGCATTAAAAAAATATGATCGTCTCAGAGGGAGAGGAAGAGTTATACAAGTAGCACCTTACCTCAGGTATTTGTCTCACAACGAACTACGACACCTTCCTTTGCGGGGGTTTATTATATCTACCGTGATATGAAAGATGAGATTTGAGACACAAGGCGGTTTGAATTGCGCAGTATTTGTTTTATAGGTCTTTTTTACGAAATGAAGTTGTGGTGAAAAAGGCGCGGGTGGTGTGGAACCTGCGCAAGCTTCTGCTCTCCAAGACATATCTTTCATGGTCTTCTTTTTCATCGTTTTTGACGAGCTCCAGTAAGCCATCTTTCATAACGTCCAGGTGCAGGTCGTGCTCGATGTGACAGTGCCAGCCGTGCCGCTGCTGCGCGCGGAGGATGGCGAGCCGGCCTGCCCCTACAGCATGAACGAGGTAATATTATAAATGTTTTCATATTTAACCGAGGAGTTTCAAAAGGAGGTGGTTAATCTGCATTTTAAGAACCGATTAAAAATATATTCATCGAGGTATGACACAGACAGACGTATAGTATTCACATATAAATCAAAGAATATCAAGAATATTTACCAAGAAGTCTAAACAAAAATGAGTATTTTGTACTTTCTTGCGATGCATCCTGTTTTTTTTTTACATTCATCTGTTTCTCATTTATACTATTAGCTGTGCTATTAGTAAAGAAGTTAGAATTAGTAAGGATTTAGATACACACGTACCTCTTTTCAAATATAATTTTCACTGAATTTGACGTAAAAGCCTGAAAATAAGGTTTGCTTTGGTCTGCAGCACTACCTGCAACTGACGCTGCTGGCGATGTTCCTGTGCGCGGCGCACCAGATCCTCATCACGGTGGTGAAGCTGGTGCTGCTGCTGATCACCTGCACCACATACGTCGTGATCACCACGCAGGAGCATATCTTCTACCAACAGCATTTCTATGACTACCAGTTAGTTGAACCTGCTTGCCTATCGATTACCGATTCTTCTGCCAAGCCTTTTGGCAAGCCATAGATAACACGCTATTAAAAGGGTCCTTCTGAACGGATTCAGCTGAATACCCACAAAACAATAGAAATGGCGTATTAGACAGAGTTCAAACATCAATTGCAATTTGATTTTATTTAAACTAACCGTGTTTGTGCACAGACACCGATGCGGCTTGGACTGGAACCAGCAGTGGACAAACATTGTGATCGCGCTCGGCGCCACGGTCGCTCTGATGCTGCACTCGCAGCAGACCGAGAGCACCTACCGCCTTGACTTCATCTGGAAGCTGCAGGCTAACGGTGCGTTTACTCGGTGCTAGCTTGTACTTTAGCTCTGTACACACCTGTGTTGCATTAATTTGAAATGAGTTATTTTGAAGTTTTGGTGCATGCGTTCTAACTGGATTATAGTAAATGACAAGGAAACTTTTAAGTTCAAGAAATTACTCATCATCATCATCAAGGAAATTATTCCAATGCCTAGAATTTTTGTTAGAGATTTCTGGCCGTCTACTGAAACGTCAGTTTTAATTCCCTATTAAGCTTCATGCTATCTCTGCCACTTCTCAGGTGTAAACTAGCGACATTTTTTTTGGTTTGGTGAGAAAACATGAAATTGATGACTGCAAAGAACTTTAACTTGTTCTTTCAAAATTCTTGGGCAAACAGACGACTTTGTATCCAAAGGATGAAGAGCATGAGCATTCATCGTAATTCCCTTCGAATTGTGTTTGACTTTACCTTACCATCGTCATCCCTTTTCAACCCGTGCCATTCTGTCCAGTTCTGTGCCAACCTCTCCAATATTTGATTCGACCCCTTTTACTATATCTTTGACTAAGCTTCTTTTGCCTGCATTTGTGAATTTACCCAGTACTCATATAATGTCCTTCTTGTTTATATGCAGACGAGAAGGAGGAGATGGAGCACCTGGAGGCATACAACCGCAAGCTACTGGCGAACATCCTGCCGGAGCATGTGGCACAGCACTTCCTCTGCAGCGACAAGAACATCGATGTAAGTCGCACTATTCACAATATTATAGCTTGGCAAATTCAAACGTGACACTCGCATGGGACATAGGGCGAGGAAGGGATGGGGTTTATAAGTGCCCGTGGGATGGGGCCAAATGAAGGGGACATTTTTCGACTAATACGAATGAGTCAAATAATGCCCCATTTCTCCATTCCATCCTCATTACTACTTAATGCCGATTACGTAGTAATGAGGATCATGGGAGTGTCTTATTAAACGAATTTGCCAGGCTATATCTATAGTATTTTGTCGTCTATCCTTTCTAGTGCCACCGAGAGATGGAGCTTTTATACTGAAAAATGTATTCTGTAACTGGGATAAATAATCTTCTATATAGCCGACCCCAACATAGCTTGTTGGAACTTGTCATTATTTCCGAGCTTGCTAGAAGCCATTACCCTGAGGAGAAATGTCGAAACTTACTCAGAGGAAGCCTCTTTTGAAGTCCAGACAATATTTTTAATCAAATATCAAGGGAGGTTTTTTTTTCAATAATAGCACAGTGCAAGACACAATAATAAAATTTGTTACCAAATGCAGACATATTTCTGAGTTCATACCTTTGAGCCTATCTTGTAGTCTAATTACATAATATGTAGGTATTACTGTTAAGTAATTTAAAACATCTCGTGTAATAGGAGCTGTACCACGAGCAGTGCGAGTCAGTGTGCGTGATGTTCGCGTCCATCCCGAACTTCTCGGAGTTCTACGTGGAGCTGGAGGGCAACAACGAGGGCGTTGAGTGCTTGCGCCTGCTGAATGAGATCATCGCCGACTTCGACGAGATCCTCGCCGAGGAACCGTTCAAGTACATCGAGAAGATCAAGAGCACCGGCGCGACGTACATGGCTGCTTCAGGTAACATCATGCCGTCTCCCACTCTAACAAAAACTCACTTGTATACGTTTATTTCCTTAGTTGGATATGACAATATATATTATAATAGATATACAATTTTTTTCTTGTGGTTTCTAGGCCTGACAGCTTCCACCCGCGACCTGCGCGGCTTCCGCCACGTCACGGCGATGGCGGACTATGCGCTGCGCCTCCGCGAGCAACTGCAGTATGTCAATGAGCACTCATTCAACAGCTTCCGCATTCGAATTGGTAAGAACCCGTCTTAACAAGCGATGCAACCCGATGGTCTTAAGTCCGAGTCACAAAACCTGCGTGTGACGTGACACGCTGCAGTTTAGACTGAGGGTATAGCAACGACACTTGAGCGAACTTTATTTTTTTGCGAATTTTTGTATTTACGAAACGTAAATGTACCATGCAGATGCGATTTTTGCGCTTAAATTCAAATAAAATAAGTGAGCAACGAGATGCTTATGTGATTGTGCAGGCATCAACATTGGCCCGGTGGTAGCCGGCGTGATTGGCGCCCGCAAGCCGCAATACGACATCTGGGGCAACGCGGTCAACGTCGCATCGCGCATGGACTCCACTGGACTGCTGGACCACATTCAGGTGCGCATCGGCTGCGGCAAACTACACGAGCCAACTCGCTGTTTCAATACATTTCTCTTAACGAAGCATTTGCAAGTGATATAATTAAATAAATGTCTGTACATTATAATTATAATTATAATAACCTTTGCACCGCGACTGGCGTGGTACCACACTAATTTGATTATCATTTATTTGTGTAAATTGGCCTGGTTTTGATGATAATGCTCCCGCGACAGCCATTTTAAGTGCTGGATGATATTGCATTGTGTTGGTAAACAGTGTTGGCTTATTTGGGACGGCGGTTAGCTGACATAGTGAGTGATGTTGTGACAGGTGACGGAGGAGGTGTATGAAATCCTGGCAACTCGCGGCTACAAGCTGCGCTGCCGAGGCACCGTCGATGTCAAGGGCAAGGGCAACATGGTCACCTTCTTCCTTGAGGGAGTCGGCGAGACCGTCCGCGATGAGGCCCTCGACATCTACAACGTAAGAAGTTATTTTTATTGCTCATAAATTTGTCCCGACTGCGACAGAAGGAGGATTTTTTCTCCTGTATATATTATGCATATTTCTTTGGCAAGCTCTAAAGTCTAACCTGAATTTGACTAGGGGGATATCGTTAGATGTGTTTTAATTGTAACTTTAACAATTTATTCAGCACTGGTTGTTTCTATTTATTTTATTCAAATTCAAATTTAAAAACGTTTATTGTTACACACACTGGTTACACGAAAAAATAAAATAAAAATTGTCAAAGTAAAGAGCCTACTCAGCATCATGCTAGTTGTGTCGTTAGACACAATCCAGCCCTGGTTTTCAGTGGGCACCCCAAGTGACGTAACAAACGTGAGAACAACATGAAATATACTAACATAATAAATATGGCAACGGCGCATGCTTCCATCACGCTCCCACTCGCTCGGGTCGACCGCTTCAAACATCAGACGAGCCAAGGCAACACTTGGCGCGTCATATCGCCGGCGCACGAGCTGTGGGACGTCGCGTGATGAAAACATAACAGACGTGCCTGCGCATGACGACGACGACATTATAATTTTTCAGACAGAGAGGGTTTTTTTGTCAATAATTTTGGTTTGGTTGTGTTCGGTATGCTTATTTATGTGTGTGACAGAACCCGCAGCCATCGACGTCGGGCGAGGGCCAGCACAGCGGCAGCCACGACGGCGCGGGCTGCAGCGGCCGCCCCGACCACCGCCCACTCGAGACGCTGTCGGAGGGACACACTGACGAGGACGGCGGACCATCGCCGAGGGCATCCATCCCGAGGGGTACGACAACTCCTCTATAATTAGCTTTCAAAGATCTCACATTTTTCGCATGTAGGAGAAGTAGAGCACAAATTCAGATTCCTCTGTCGAATTAGAGCAGCCCAACAACCTTGCATTGTGGTTCTGAGGTGAATACAGTATCCAGGCTTTTTTAACATTTGACAGAAAATTCAAACAACTCAATATGTTTCATAATCATCTGTACGTGCCATTCTTATGAGTTCTGTGTCATGTCAGTCTCTCCTAGACTCAACTAAAACGCTTACTATATCTTCAATATGTTAACTCAATATTAATGTGTTATATTACATTTTCAGAGAACAACGGCTCGGTGAGCCCGAAGCTCCCGAACGGCGGCTCCTCGTCCCGCGAGAGCATCGCGAGCGCGGTTCGTGCGCGCGTGATGCGCCGGCTCGAGCGCCCGCTCTCACTGGCCGACCAGACCGGCCTGCCCACCATCACCTCGCTCATCAACTCCAAGGCGTACTCCACGGACTTCGACCAGAGCTTCCTGATGAACGAGACCAAGGACTTGCAGGGCCGCGGCAAGACCGGCGTGGTTGAGTCGCGCAGCAGCGGCGAGATCGAAGCCCTCCTAGAGGGTACCGGCCCGCGACGCGCCGCCAGCCTCGCAGACTTCCTCTTCCGCCGCAAGCAGACCAAGCTGAACGCGGCCGTCGTCAACGTCATTGAGAACCCGATGACCGCAATGTATGACTACAGCGCGCCGACGTCACCGGCGCACGAGGAGACCCTGACCGGCTAAACACCCGGACACGACACACCGGATATGACACCCCCCGGACTGACCAGCTCGCTCCACTGCCGGACCGAGGCCATGTTCCGATTCGCTGTGCCGGTGAATATTGTGACTGGCACTCCACTGCGGGTTTTGTACCTCTTTTATATTTATCGACCGCAGCTGAGTGTGACGTCATGGGTTCATTTACGGCACATAGTGTCGGTTACATGTCTTGCTTCGACAAAGAGTCTAGCTTGTTGCTATTGTAATCATTTGCGGACGATACTTCTGCTGTTAAGAGACGATCTTTAGAAAGTTTCCAGATTCAATATCTGGTTGGTGTTATTAAGCCAACAGGTGACTAAAAAGGACAGTCGCATAATTTAAAAATTGTTACAATAGTAAAATTCTAGTTCACAAGCTCCATTCCAGCTCACAGACATAATGAATTATTATCATTTTTTGCAAAAACATACGTCATTTTGAATTGGATTAGATTGTAAATCATTTTAATTTTTTCAAAAGTCTGCTTCAATCACTCATTACTTCAACACAAACTAAATATTGAAACTGTCAACTTTTTGAATAAAAGCGTCTTGTCGGTGAGGTGAACATCAGAAGAATCGTTCGCAACGACCATTAAGATGGCGACGTTCCCAATACATGACCAGTTCCCGATCGAGATCCCACCATTAAGACTGAACGACGGTGCAGGCCTGCGCCGCCGGCCGCCACGCGCCTGTCCGGCCGCCGGACTACCGGACCGCGACCGGACGGCCGCGCGACGGTGCCCGGCACACTTCATAACCCATGTAACCATTGACAGCTCGATCTTTCGGCATAAACACATAATAACCTGACCCCTCGGAACCAATACGAGTTACCGGATATTGAACCAACCACAACACATCGGATCGGACTAGAGCCGCAGTGAGACCCGCGTAAGACTCAGTAGTGACGGGCACGTCTGGCTCTGGCGCTTTGTATGGTCGCGGTAGTGTACGTAAAGTTAAGGTAGGCAGACGACATCTCGCCGCCGCCCTACGATCGTATCGCTGTTCTCCAGACACAGTCCACGAACAGTCGATTTGTAGGATAAATGAGATGTACATCTCTCAATTGTATTAACAGTGTCATAGTAGTATAATATAAAGTAGTAAATGTGTCGAGGCAGAGAACAGTGCGTCGCTACCGGTCACCAGCCGAGCTGGTATCTCGGTGCAGTAGAGTCGAGGCTTCAAATTCTTGGAAGTTACATTTGGAGATTAGACAACCGCTGCATACGAGGCAGGCTCGTGTTTAAGTACCGGCAGGTCGCATTGCTCACCCTTCTCTGCTCCATAGCGTATATTCCACTCTCGCAATAGCGTAGGCCCCGCTTGTCGGTGTCCAAAGTCCCTCACTTGCCTCCAATGTATGTTAATCAATTAACGAGCTTATAGTAACTCATAACGTTAGACATTATTATATTGAGTATTGGAGCGCCGCGTCGCGGGCTCGGCTCACCCGTGCCCAACGTCTTGGCCACTCTAAGCTTTAATACATTGTGCTCCTTTAGGTGGACGGTAGGATTCTGTATAAAGTGTCGTTCGGTTCGGCGACTCATCTCTCCAACCAAACATTTGGTGCTTTTCGGAGGTTAAGACTTAAAGTTTGTAACCTCAAGGGGTGTAACCTTTAAATTTTTCATATATAAGCATGGTGTATTTAAGGCTCTGAAGTCCAAGGCATTGCGTCAGCCGACCAGCCCTAGGAACTATAAATCTCAATATTAGCTAAGAACTGATTATTGTAACTTGTATCGTTAGTTATTACTTAGTACTTAAATATGTGTTTACTTGGTAGGATGATATTACGTTCTGAACACAGGACTGTTGTAAGCAAGAAGTTGATGTTCCGCTGCTCGCGATAGGGACAGCCAACGCCCGTCGCCTCGCGGGCCTGAGCGCCTGGTACCACACCACCCAGCGAGGCGACCTAGTATTACGGGTAAATAGTTACAACCAAATAAAGTAGCCAAATAATATTGTATACGAACAATTTTTTCTTAAATATTACAGTTTAACCGTAATTATATAGGAATAGTTTCTGGCACAACTTTACTTACCTATGTGGAACAATACGTTCTCCGTTCGTTACTCTGGTACACTGCCAATGGAGGTTAGTTTTCGCCAGTTGCATCAGTTGGCTCATTTCGAACGCTTTGGTAAAGGCTGCGTACTGAATGTTCAATGAATAAAGTTTTACATCAAGTCTTGTTTTTGTAAGTTGCATATTTTGCTGGCTCATAATGGTCGATAAGGTAAAGGCTGCGTATTGAGTGATTGAATGTCAAACTTTACACTTTGGTCTCCTTGGAATAGTTGGTTTTAAGTCAGTTGCATTTGTCGGCCACCTTCGAACGTTTTTGGTAATGGCTGCGTATCAAATAGTTGACGAACAGAATCTTTGTGGACTGATAATGTACTGTGGCAGTGTACCACAGAGTACGAGCGCACATCTCCTCACTGATGAGCTATAACAATCTACGCTTTTTTTGCTGGCTGGGACCGCTCGCTGTGAACTGCAGAGAGCTAAGAGCGACCTATCTCTAGGGAATAGATGTCACTTGCTACATGGATACCTACTTCGGCTAGATAACTCCATCACTACCTCACAGCTGTGTTACTGCTGTGTTGTCCCGATTGCTAAAAGGTTGATAAAAATAGTTATATCCTAAGATTTCTGTTATATGCTATGGGTATTTCGATCGGTCACTCATTAGTTGACATTGGATTTGACAGAAGATTAACCTTTCAGAAAGCGGTAAGTCATTGGACCGATCCTCGCCTGTTAAGGTCCCTGTGGTCATCGAGACTTGTCTCCAGCGAGTGGTCCACCAGCGTTTTTTTTGGCCTAACTGCCTCTTCAGTCTGACCAAGCTCCCGGGTCCAAGCTTAAAACAACGTATTTTATAGTTCTATACTTTAGTTGTAACGTTCAGCACCTGGTCTATGGTTCTCCTCTCCTACAGTTTCATCGCACACGTCGGTGTATACATGTCGTGTTACAGTAGTTAGGTGTTAGTTATAAGTACTTACTATTATATAATTATATAGTTACATAATATATCTTGTTGTTCGTGTCGTAAGACGTTTGTTCATTTGTTTTACTGTGATGTCGTACTGAAACGAAATTATTTTAAGCGTATTCCTAATGATCATTGTTGCGACGGTCGTTCAAAAGGACCTGCTATACATTATCACTTATATATCGATATATATATTTACAGATTCTTCTATTAACGTTTTGGGCTCTCTCTTTCGGAGCCCCGTTTCTCTTGGTATTTTTATTCGAGTAGGACAAAATTTAAGGTATTTTTCGATGTTGTATACCTATTTAGTGTTATTATTAAGTAACGTCACTATACCCTTACACAATAGGAACGGCCAATAATGTAGATAAACAAATATACGACATGTCCAGACTTATATTTATATGATGAGTACGGTCTGACACAACTTGTCATTCACTTACTACATAAGTCTATCTTTGTTTACATTACGGGCCGTTCATTAATTAATATTGATTAGGGGTATACGTCAGGTGACCGCGTCAGGCGGCGACGAGCGCGGCCGGTGTGGCACCACTGCGCATGCGCTAAGCCGCCGACGCGCGCGGCCATCTGCAATCCTGAACAAACTGTTATTTTGATATCGTTGTTTAAATTATTACTACTTACATCAGTTAACTATTCGATCTAAGGTTTATAATTAATAAGTTTTTTTATTGTTTGATGCTACCGCTGCGAGGCATCGTAACTTTACCAAATATTCGACCAAACTTATAATGTATAAGTTGTATACTGTCACCACGTCCGCTCCCGTAACTTACCTTCATTCGGGATCTGGAAGACTCTCGCGACAGCCCCCCTCGACCTGACGTCTCTGACGTCACAACTCCTCCCTCGGCCCCCGGTCCCGTTTCGTTCACTTGTTACGTCGTACAGTATGTTTCATTTCGTTTGTAAGGGTAGCGTCGTCTCGCGCCCGCGACTGGTACCGCCTCGATACACATCTGTGTCTCTCTCACCGACTTAGAGCTGAGTATTATCACCTGTATAATGTTACAGTATTAGCCAGTATTATCGCCACCCATATACCTATACATATATAACGAGTCCAGTGCGCGAGGCGCGCGTTTTTGTACTTAATATTGTTTAGCATAAGTGTGTAGTTCCTGCGCGTTATGTTGCCTCCCCGCATTAATGTGCCAAGTAATACTCGTGTTCAGTGGCCGCCAGCCCCGCTGGGCCCGCACCGAGTCCTATCGATGTATCCCTAAGTGTTAGGCTTTTATTGTAGGTCATAATGTAATATTACTTTTATTCTTCTCGAATAAGTTTCTATGAGTGTCGATTTAGATTGTTAGCCAGTATGGAACACATCAGCAGCCGCATCCGCGAGACGAGACCCGGCCTGCAGTGACGTCACTCGCTCACACGCACACCCACAGGCGCATGCGCGCTGCTCGCCGCTTGAGAGCAGGATGCTTCACTCGTATACTTGATGTCTGTCGCTTCAGAGCTTCTCGAGTCGTAGCGCGAATAAGGTCCCAGCACGCGGCCACACGCAGGCTGCCCCCCTCGCAGGCCGAGACCTTACTCACTCAGCGCGTAGTTAGGAAGTCAGCTAATGTTCTGAGGGCCGCGGCCGAGCCCGCTGTTGCCGCATTACGAGCGACCCGGGCGAGGCGCGACCCAAGTGTTCTTCTCTTTATAATTATAACTACTGTTTAAGACATTTTGACGTCGTTTCTATTAGCACGTAATATAATACATAATCATCTTGTTTTTAAAGACTTAGCTATCGTATGAGTTGACAGTTTACTTATAAGTTGATCGGTACTTATGTTTCGTCGGTTGCTGAAGGCCTAAATCTCAAAGTCGAACAAAGTCACGATGTACAACAGCGACCGTACTGTTGACACGAGTCGAGTACATTGTGAATGTAGGTATGTCATTTTATACGCATAATTTTGTTAAGTACATATTAATTGTTATTTGTATGTTTAATAACTTTGTGTTTAAGTACAATGATATTATAATTATTTGTGTGATGTAGAACAGAGTGTAACTAGCCGGAGGTCTTGTGCTTTCACCTTGCCGTAATTTGACAGTTTTTACATGATTTGAGCCTACTATGATTCGATTTCAATTCGTATAAGTACATCGTTAAATATATCCATAATTTGTCCATAGTATGAGACCTTAAGGCTGGTTGCAAGTTATGGAGCGGTTCAGTCCGACTGCCGCTGAAGAGTAAATGTGATTATTGTTGAGTTAATGTTTGTAACCGTGGTTGTTGTATATTGTGACCGCCTTGTATTAGATACGTAATAGGTATTACTGATAATTATTTGCAGCTCTTTTGTGAAGCCTATTTCAATTGAGCGATGTTTGTTGAAGATATCTTGTTACCTCTGCATGTTGTTATAACGGCTAAATTGAACCGCATTTTATAAGGCCGAACGCACACAAAACAAAAAACTGCTTGAGAAGTAGGCACGTGTGTGGGCCAGAAGGCTTATAGCACACTTGAACCATTTGTGCGTATCTCGCCTCCAACAGTAGCTCCAAAAGCGAGATCCGCTACAACGGAGTTTCTTGCCGGTTCTTCTCCATAGGAATGACACCTTGGAACCGCGCAACTAGCGTCATTAACGTTTTGAAAGTGCCTGTAAAGGTCTACTCGAAAATAAATATTTCATTTCATTTCATTTCATTTCATTTCATTTCATTTAACGCCACCGACAATGGCGAAAAAGCTATCAGCATGGCTAAACGTACTATTTGTTTTAGTTTGTGGCTCTCTGATTGGCTAAGAGCTTGGAGGGTGCCAGTTGGAGCGCCGTACGTCATAAACATTGCCATGGCTCGCTAAGTCAAACAAAGTCGTACCTAGTGTAATGCTATTCAAACTTCATGACGGCTGTAAGTGCGATAGACACTGCGCAGTACCTCATCGCGCAACCCTGGTGGTGCATGAGGTATTGTAACTCTTTTATAATAATAAATATATAAATAATAATAAATAATGAATCTGTTACTACGCAGTGACTCGCCTCATGTCCACATTCGCCATTTAGTTTGAATCACACTCTACCTACTAGATATACTGGTCTGCAAAAGTATTTAAATTGCTATTGATCACGATACGATAAATAATAATTATGTAACAGCAAATATGATAACGATCAAATTTTAATAAACAATATGACAGGTCGTGCTGAATAAAAATTCAACGATTACAATAGTAGGTGGCTATCTCAACAATATTGCAAACAATTGAATTAGGAAAGTTACAAGTTTCTCTATAAGTTTTAATATTTTGCAACGGCACTAAGACGGGAAATATTGGAGTTTGAGTGATGCGCTACACTACAACTGACAAAAGATTGGAAGGCGCCAGTATATGAGCTAGAAGTTTGGATACGTCTTTTGAAAAAAACAATATAGGTACCTACTGACACCTGGGTGTCATGACTTGATAAATTATGTTAAGACATGGCTCTTCCTACTGAAGGTACAGATCTATTTCCATATAGAATGATAATGTTGATGATGATATACTATAACATTGATACGAGTGATTTACTCTAATTACGACTATCATTGTGGTCATACAATTGTTAATATCTCACAACAGTTCAGTAGTTTGGAAATCGATTAAGAAATTGGAGAGGTATTCGTGTAGAAATCACTCAGATTCCCGTATATTCTAATAGTACTACATCTGAATTTTGCGCATGAGTCTACTCGCTACAATAGCTTTAATATCAATGTGTCCTTATGACTGTAATGACACTTGGAAGGCATCACACCGTCTCAGAGTTTAAATGTTCGTTTCATAAGAAATGTTACTACTCAGGCATCAAAATAATGTAATCTCTAAATAAGATAATCATGGTGTCCTTTCTATTTAAAATATGTACCTAATAATTGTAACCATTACTCTCATAAATCTCATAATATAAAGAGTACAGCGATAGATTAAAACATTGCGACAATTGTTACTACGTTTTGTGTTGTGGTAACACTATTTCCAATGTTCGTAATGTTCATGTGTTTGTGGACATGACACCTAGTTATTATCCTTAGCGTGACAGCGCAGTATTCAGATGTAGTATCGATAAACTTTTTTATTATTCTTAAGGTACTTTGAACATTTCGATTTTATTCCTAGTTGTATGTACCACGCTTTCTTTACGATAAAATATAATCTGTCTGATATTTGTAATAAATGGTGTTATGTGTATTACCTATGTGTTTTATTTCGCTCTATATTTTAACTTGAGCCTCCACCTGCAGACGAATTCATTTCCTATAATGATAATTCACGCCCATTTTTTTCTAAATTTTTCTTCTGCCAGAAGGCAGAAGAAAAATTTACATAGCTTGGGAAAAGGCTAGGCAGAAGCCTAGCCTTTTCCCAAGCTATGTTGGGGTCGGCTTCCAGTCTTACCGGATTTAACTGAATACTATATTTTACATAGAGCGACTGCCTATCTGACCTCCACAACTCATTGCTAGGTAATATAGTATTCCATAGTAAGACTGGTTGTCAGAATTGTCATGAATTAACGACTATCAAAGATCACCGTATGACAGTCGGGACCAACGGCTTAACGTGCTTTCCGAGGCACGGAGGGGTCTCGGTATGTTTATAAATGGTCACCCATCCACGGACCAACCGCGGCGAGCGCGGTTTTTTCTAAATTATTAACAATTAATATTCTTCATCAGGTACAATAAAAATGCATTCAACCTTTTCCTTTTATTCTCCTTTCATTAAGGGACTTTTATTCAAGACCACGTTAGTCCCATCATAACCTCAACATAAACTAATGGATATTTAATATACTTATATTACTCTTCTATTATTCTAGCCAGTAAAATGGCTGCCTCCGACAGAAATGCTGCCAGAATACTTTGAAAAAGACCTACAACTAATAATTTTATATTTATTCTATACATCAGTCTCTCTCCCCGCGCTGGTCCTGACACATTCCACACTACATCCTCCGCCACACCACACTCATTACAGTTTGTTGCAAGGAATGTGTCCAGACCAGAGGAGGTGATTTAAAGCAAAACACAGTAATGCTCTTCCCAAACAAAGAAAGTATAGTGTAATGAGTAGGTAATTAAGAACAATTAAGAAGTATCTGTAGGATCCCACCTTTACATCACCGTTTTAACGTAGCTTAAGAAACTTAATGTAATACTATGAATTGCAAACTCATTTAATTCAACAACAATTAAAGCCAATTATTAAGTAACAAGTAATTAAAATCTAATTACCTTGATTTTTTTTAATAATCTATCATATCTAAGTAGAATTTCAAAAGTAATAATTTGTATTAAGTTCAAAATCATGTTTTGCCATGCATAAGCTGTGTTTAGGGTATTTCTACCACGGAATAAAAAATAGAGTATTCTATTTTCTGTTACGTGGTGGTAGCTCACGCCATCTATCCCCTATCCCGTATATATTGCATTTATTTTACTTCAAATCGAAACGGAAAAGGACTCGCATTGTTTATGCGTGTGTGTTTATTATGAATTATTTTACAAATGTATTAAGCCGATCGTGAAAGATTTAATATTGTATTGAATGGCAATGATTATCGTAACTTTGACATTACTATGCGTTTTTGAGTAGGCACTTGCGAAGCGTGTCTTTTTAAAACTAAGAATCATTTGACTCTGAATAATGCAGTGACGTTAGTCATAACATGCGGTGTATTAATATTGGGTAAACGGAATTTTGTTTTTCTATTTTGAGATCTTTTATAATTATGTAGGTGTGTAGTAGGTAGTTAGGCGCAACTTCGTCTAATTTGTAAAGTAGCGTAGCGACGCTTCCCAGCTATAGAGTGTCCTGCACCTATGGAGCTTCTTGCCGGTACTTCTCCATAGGATCCGCGCACCTAGAGTCATTTATTTTAAAGTTAACGTTTCTAAAGCGCCTATTTTAGGTTTACTAGAAATAAATACATTTTCATAGAGTCGCGATGATCCTTAGCTATGACGTCGCGACGCTTCCCATTAACGGCATCGCGGCGCTTCCCAACTACAGAGTCGCCACGCTACTCAGCCATGGCGTCGCTATTTTTTCCAGCCATGCCGTCGCGATGTTTCTCAGCGTTGGCGTTGCAACGCATTCCAACTAAGGCGTCGCGACTCATTCTAGCTACGGCGTCGCGACGCTTTCCAACTATGGCGTCGCAATGGTTCTCAGCAATAGCGTCGCGACTCCTTTTAAATATAGCGTCGCGACGCTTCCCAGCTATGGCGTTGTGACGCTGCCCAGCTTCTCAGCTATGGCGTCGCTATGTTTTTCAGCCCTGGCGTCGCGACGCTTCCCAGCTGTCATGGCGTCGCGATGCTTCCCAGCTATGGCGTTGCGACGCTTCCCAGCTTCGGCGTCGCAACGCTTTCCACCAATGCCGTTGCGATGCTTCTCAGCAATGACGCCACGACGCCTCTCAGCCATAGCCTCGCGACTCTTTCCAACGAAGGCGTCGCGACGCTTTCCAGATATAGCACCGAAATGCACATTAGCTATGGTATCACGACGCCTGTCAGCCTTGATGTCGCGACTCTTCTCATCCATGGCGTCGCGATGCTTTCCGACTAAGGCTTCGCGACGCTTTCCAGATATAACGTCGCATTGCACATTAGCTATGGCATCACGACGCCTCTCGGCCTTGGTGTCGCGACGCTTCTCATCCATGGCATCTCGACGCTTTCCAACTAAGGCGTCGCGACGCTCTCCAACCATGGAATTGCAATGCTTCTCAGCAATTGCGTCGCGACGCTTGCCAGCCATGGCTTTGCGAAGCTTTCCAACAAAGGCGTCGCGACGATTTCCACTAATGGCGTCGCGACGCAACTCAGACATGGCGCCACGACGCCTCTCTGCAAAGGCGCCGCGTCGCTTTCCAGCGATGGCATTGCGGTGCCTCATAGCTTTGGCGTTGCCATACTTTCCAGACATGGCGTCGAGACGCTACAGCTAGGAAACGTCGCATTGCCATGTATGATAGGCGTCGTAAAGCCCTGGATGTAAAGCACCGCAACGCAAACGCAAGAAAGCGTCGCGGCGCCCAATTGCTGAGAACCGACGTCGTCAGCGTCGCGACGCCGTAGCTAGAATGAGTCGCGACGCCTTAGTTGGAATGCGTTGCAACGCCAACGCTGAGAAGCATCGCGACGCCATGGCTGGAAAACATAGCGACGCCATGGCTGAGAAGCGTATCGACTCTGTAGTTGGGAAGCGCTGCGATGCCGCTAAGGGGAAGCGCCGCTACGCCGTAGCTAGGAAACATCGCGACGCCTAAGTTGGAAAGAGTCGCGACGTCATAGCTAAGGAGAGTCGTGACGAAATAGCCTTCCATGGCGTCGCGATGCTTCTCGGCAATTGCGTCGTGACGCTTTCCAGCCATGGCGTTGCGACGCTATCCAACTAAAGCGTCGCGACTCTTTCCAACTAAGGCTTCGCGAAGCTTTCCAACTAAGGCTTCGCGACGCTTTCCAGCAATAGCGTCGCGACGCTTTCCAGCAATGGCGTCTCGACATTTCTCATTCATTGCGATGCGACGCTTTCCAGGAATAGCTGCTCGATGCTCCTTAACTATGGCGTCAAGACGCCTCACATCTATAACGTCGCGACACTTCTAGTCCATGGCATCGCGACACTTACCAAACAAGGCGCCACGACGCTTTCCACATGTGGCGTCGCGACGCAACTAAGACATAGCGACACGACACCTCTCTTAGCTTTGGCGTCGCCATATTTTCCAACCATCACGTCGCGATGCTTCTCAGCAATGGCGTTGCGACGCTACCCAGCATTACAGTCGCGACGCTACCTAAATATGGCGTCACGACGCTCTCCTACTAAGGTGACGCACCGACCAGATATAGCACCGCAATGCACATTAGCTATAGCGTCGCGATGTTTTCCAGCCATGGCGTCGCGATGCTTTCCAACTACGGCGTCGCGACGCTTTCCTACTAAGGCGTCGCGACGCTTTCCAGATATAGCGTCGCAATACACATAAGCTATGGCATCAAAACGCCTCTCAGCCTTGGTGTCGCGACGCTTCTCATCCATGGCGTCGCGCCGCTATCCAACTAAGGCGTTGCGATTCTTTCCAACTAAGGCTTCGCGACGCTTTCCAGATATGGTCATGAAAGGACACAAAATAAATGATGATAAGACGAATATATACCCACAATAATTATAATCTAACACACGCGAGTAGATGAATTAGCGGGGGACAGCTAGGCACTCAATAATAAATAGTATGAATTAATAGACATCACAATAAATAAGATAGGACGCAAGTGCAAGCTATTTACAATTACCATAATGTGACACTGTTGTGGACACTGATTGGTAATCGATCTGAAGGCTGGGCAACGCCTGGCAAGGTCAGTCGATGATGGGTCACCACTTAGTACCATTAAAATAAGCGACTCAATCAATTGTTTATTTATAGATATTTGAAAACTTATTGCAAGTTGGCTAATGGTACATGTTTGCAGGCGAGGATGCCCCACCATTTGGGGTCAATCTTAATACCTTACTATTATACTTACTTATTACTTTATTATTACCCTTACGCACGCGATTGCGACGGAAAGCAGTGTGATTGAAATTTGAATTGAAATTTCATATTCACTATCAACCAGAGAAACTCTTGCGGTGATCTATCATAATGTACTTAGTTATTTTTATTGAATACTAGCGACCCGCCCCGGCTTCGCACGGGTGGACATTTTTCTTCATAGATGTGCACCCCCCTCCCCTGCGGTTTTGCCGTGCGAGTCGTGCTACACATATCGGCCGGCGGCCATCATTCATTTTAATACCAATTACAATTTTAAATTCGTAATATCTTTTGAATGAATTGTCCGATTGGAATAAAATAAAAAGTAAATTATAGCTATTGAAACAATCTTGCTCAATAAATAGTTTATTTGGATAAGGATTAGTATTTGACGATAATATGATCAATAAACATAGGCTAATAATTTTAATTACTTTATTCTATGGAAAAGTGGTTATAATGGCTAAAATATAAATGTTTGGTTTATACTATCGCGGACTTTTTTGTAGGCATTATTGAGTTCTACAACTTTTCTATAGAAGTCAACCATACATGTCTCACCATTTAGGCAGCGTTCGCGAGAATCGTTAACGTACGGCAGTTTTTTCGTCAACTTACTCCACAATTTTCACTACCACGAAAAATCCTATCTATTTTCCGGGATAAAATATAGCTTAAACGGATTCGGAAGAATCCCTATAAGTAATGGTTGAAGAAATTTTGAAATCGGTCTTGTAGTTTTTGAGCCTATTCAATACAAACATACAAAAATACAAAGGTTTCCTCTTTATAATATTAGTATAGATATTAGTATAGATTAGGCATTTAATCAAACATAACTAAAACTATACTAAACTAAAACCTTACAATATAACTTAAACTATACTAAACTATTTATAATAAATAAAACTAAATAAAAAATTATCAACCAAAATAGATTGATAATGGCTAACAAGCATCAAAAAATTCAACATCAACCTATTAGGTTATCATATTATTATTGCCGCCGTTTTAGGGTTTCCGCACGGTGTACTTAGTTAGTATGTTTTACTAGCTGCTTCCCGCAGCAATGCCCGCGGTCTCATATTTATTTTAATACCTTGTTACCCGGGGATATTGTAGTTTCCCAACAGTGAAATAATTTTTCAAATCGGTTCAATAGGTTCGGAGCCTATTCAATGAAAGAAACAAACCAAATAATCAAATCTTACTTCTTTATAATATTAGTATAGATTTATATATTTTTGCATAAATAAATAAATTTAAAAAAAGTATTAAGAGTAGATACATACATAAAGCCAATTATTAGTTTCCACGGACAGCTATATTAAACACGTAGGAATCTAAATACTAAACTACTGTAACAATAAAATTAATGTATGTATCTGTTACTATTTACAAATAGTTTGTGAGATCATATTATTATCATGATTGGAACCAGGAGTAGCCTGTCACCCGTAGTGCCTAATCTCACGCCTTCCGCGTCGTGTATCAACTCGCCTGCGATAACTCGCTAATCGCATATTATATCTAACCACTAATTAATTGATAAAAAAAATATTGTAGGTGAGTAGAACTCATTAAAATAATGTCGTATATACATAATAACATTAGACACGAAGTATCACACAATACACCCTAATTCATATGAAACATGAACTAGTTCTTAACTTAGATTCTGAGAAATAGTAGGTACCAACATTGGATAGGAGAAAATACCCCGGCTTAAAGGAATTTATTTCTTAGAAACATGAAAGACTTAATCCTATTTGAGATCAACTAGAGTAAACTGAGTAAAGACAGCGGACAGCCAATGACAAGTCTTCATTTGTGTATTCTAAAATCACAAATGTACAGCAGTGTGTATGATTAATTTTTTTTTAAGCTTTCTTTTAAACCGTTTGTCGTCGGTTTCGATTCCCACCCAGGACAAATGTTTGTGTGATGAGCACGATCATGTTTTCTGTGTCTGGGTGTTATTTATCTATAATATATATATTTTTTAGAAATATATAAGTATGTTTATCAGTTGTCTGTTTGCCATAGTACAGGCTCTGCCTAGTTTAGGATCAGATGAGCGTATATGGGTTGTCCCAAGATATTATATACATTATAATATTATTGTATTAATGTGGGTCATACTATACTTGTATTCTTGTAAACCCCTCGTGATAAGCTAAATTGCCTGTGTAACGAGTGGGTTCACGTCGGTAGTGCAATGGGTGGGATGCGAACCCGCAACCATATGATCGCAAGTCCGGCGCACTAGCCATCAGGCTTCTGCCTGCTGCTTATAGTATCATTTAACTCTAACTGTAGCCTTCTTTGATAAATGGGTTTTCTAACAATGAGAGAATAGTTATATTGTTTCCTGAGGTTTACGCGAATATTAGACATTGAAATAAAACTACTTTAAACGGATTCTATCGCGGTTTATTTTAGATTTTAGTTCCCGACGTTTCAACACCTTTGCATCGGTTTCTCTTACATCGGTCAAACAAAACGCAGTATAGGGACCCGCGTAAAAGAACATATAGCTGATGTTAAACACCGCCGCTCAACGAAGTCTGCAGTCGCCGCACATGCTGAAGGCTCCAGTCACTACATTCGATTTGATAAACCACAGATCCTCGCCAAAGAATCCAAATTCCTACCTAGGATGTTTCGCGAGGCTATAGAGATTAAAAAACATCCTAATTTCAATAGAGAAGATGGCTGGAAGATATCACCTACTTGGGATCCAATCATACACAAAATCAAAACCAAACCCAAGAGCAGCGCTGCAAGACTTCAAGACACAGTGAGCTCATATTGCGTAGGTCGGAACACAAACAATAAAATTAAAATAAATTATAAAAATTTGAAGGTAGAACGAGCAACATATCCTGTCAAGACGAATACCATCTCAGTCTGCCCGTGACCATGACACCTGCAAAGGTGTTGAAACGTCGGGAACTAAAATCTAAAATAAACCGCGATAGAATCCGTTTAAAGTAGTTTTATTTCAATGAGAGAATATTTCACCTCGGACCAATAGTTCCCGAGATAAGCACGTTCAACCAAATAAAGAATCCAACAAACTCTTCAGCTTTTTAATATTAGTATAGATCTGCGACTTATGACGACTATCTTCACTGTATCTTACGATTGTGTAATGTAGAAAGGTGTACGGATAAGATAATTATGATAGTGATGTGACAACCTTGATCGAAGCTTGTTTGGAAAACATTACGAATAGGAACGCTTTGAATAAGGGGAGACCTACGCCCTTTGGGGATAAATTACTACACTAGCTGTTCCCCGCGACTGCGTCCACGTATGTTAGTTTTATGGTTTTCCTTCTATGGCCCGTATGACCGTCCGCCTTGCGCATCATGAATGCGTGCGTGGTACTCAGCCATTATTATGTTGCAGAGTAGTTTTAAAACTATGACATCTTCTATGGTATATATTAAAATTTATCTTATGCTTTTTATTAATTATATTTTAGATTATTTGACGTTACCTTGATACCTCCCTTTAACATGACCGTGATTACTTTGGACAGTATTTTGTCCATAGCATGGATGAATTGTGAGGTGAAGTATGATACGAAGAGAGAGAGTTCTCGGGTATATAGAGAGGGATGAACGGTCCAAGAAACACATTGCGCCGATTCTAAATCGTTGGAAAGGAGATAGGGAGATAAGGAGTATTTCATGTCCATAGCAAGAAGGTTGGTTATGTCTGGTGTCAAGAGCATCACGTGGGCCACGCTTGCGGATATCCAAATAATCTGAAGTCGTACATTAGAATTACACGACGTATTATATTGTTGTTAGATAAAGTCAGTCAGGTTAATACTTTGAGATAGCAAAACCTTGATAGTCGATGACAACACTCGCTCGAGGCTAGGATGGTCGCTGCACGCTGTAGTCCACGCTGCCGAATTATTAAAAAATAATTAAGTCACATGTTGACAGATGTCAGCGGGGCGAGTGTCTGAGAGTGTCTGGTCTGTGTTTAAATACGGCTTTTAAACTTGCATAACAGACGATGAGTACCGGTCACTTGCCGTGGTAGATACAAGATTCAGTTTGATATCTTTACATCTACGTATTATCATTGACCGAGGCCTTACTACCTGTAACTTTCCGTTGTTATTTATTATTGTTTGCGCGGAAATTGGATGCGATTTGATAAATCCGTATCGTTTCAGCCTCAGGGTTGTGATATGGGCGGGCAGGGAGCCGCGCGTGCTGTGTGCGCGGGAGAGGGCCGAGAGAGCGCCGCTGCCTGCGCCGCAATGCACACGCTGCTGTAAGCTCTGCTTATTTTCTAAGTTGCACACACAGTAATACTCTCCCTTCTAACAAACCTTAAATAGCGAAATATTCACATGTGTACGAGGCAAAAGGATCTCACGATGATGAGATGAGTAAATACTACGCACGATTTCACACTCTTTGGAAGTCTCTACTGAAATTCGCCTGAACAATTGGACTATTGAATACAATAAGGCATCAAAATTTGACTGTTCGTTCTTAACAAGTGTCAATATATTATCTAAATCAGAATCTACCACATATAATTTAGTTTAAAGCCCTCGGCTCGGGAGGTATGCTTCCGCAGACTTAGCGACTTTATATTTACTCACTTTAAACTAATTTATTACATCATCATAGTGTGTTTAGTTTTAGTGGTTTACTTACTGTTACAGAAGATAGGGTATGTAATAAAAAGTATTATGTGATACAAAGAATACGAAAAATTACGCCTTAATAGAGTATATAGCACAGACCGAAAAAGAGATGGATGGATTGTGTGAAAGATGATAATAATATGAGAAAGAAAGGAGTGGATGCCGCGATGACGAGTAAAAGAGAGGAATGGAAGGAAAATACGCATTGCGCCGACCCCATAATAATATACTGAATGGGTTAAGGGCAGGAAGAAAAAAAAAGAGTATATAGCACAGAAGAAATACTAAAAACTATGGACGTATATCGTAGTGTTTGCACATAATTATTATCCAACTACTATTTTGTAGTTATGGCATTTTCTTAATGTCTGCTAAAATTATAAAGAGACTACGGGACGTGGGCGGGAGTCGACGACCGATTTCCTCCCGTCCTAGACGCTTTGCACCGTAGGGGGCGAAACTAGGACCAGCCACCACCTTAAATTTGACCCTGCGGATGACGGGCACCTGTCTCATAGTAGTTTCGTGTTTAATATCGAATGGATTGGGACAATTTACAAGGAAATTTGACGACCTCAGTGGTCGAGTGGCATACATACCGGTTTTTAAGGTGTCACCAGCTCTGTGGTCCCTGGTTTGATTTGACGGGTCAATGTAGGAAAAGTTTTTTTCTACATTATCTCGGGTCTGGATATTTGTGGTACCTTCGTTGTCTCTGATTCCATAACACACGTGCTTTAGTTACTTACTATGGCTACGTAGCAATTTCGGTATGTGATGTTGTATACATTTATTTATTTAATGTCAAAACGAAATTGCGTATTTTATTTATATACGTACATGCTTGTTTTTATTTTGGTAGTTTTTTTTTTGTACGTAATTTATTATGTATATAAATGGATGTAGGTTGGTGCATGTTTATTTTATTGAGGCCTTGCGGTATCGACTGCAAACAAATTCCGTTAATTCGGTGTGATTACACAACGCGCTCCTGATAACGTTGTCATTAAATTCGACTCAGCAGTTTTATAGCTCATGACCGAGCTGCGTAATATGTAATTAAATGAATAAACAAACAAAAAAGTCAGATAATACTGTTTCAAACTAAATTTTCTCGTTAATTTACTAAACGTGCCTTGAGTATTCAAGTCATTTATAGCGTGTCACCAAGATCGTAAAATTACTTTGTTAGTAGAGGTAAACCATTCAAATATTATATTGTTTTCATTTATTTTTAATTTGACTCTGCTTGTAACACACATTGTTCTTCACCTGCATGACATCTCATTTAATTATTTGTATCGTAATAATTAGTTTTTACTCTCCTTGGAATAATTTATTATTTAAATTTTATTTGAAGTTCTTTTCGAAACACTTGTATCTACAATTCTACACCTTTTAATAGTATGATTGTAACGAATCAACTTCGAAAATTCTTTCACCATCGTTCATTATGATGCTACGTTATCCCTCACTTTTCCTAACTTATATTAAAAATGCGAAAGTCACTCTGTCCGTCTGTGTGTTACGCAATCACGCCGCGTCTACTGAACCGATTTAAATGAAATTTCGTATAGAGATAGTTTAGAACATGAGAGAGACCGAAACCGACGCGGGTGGAGTCGCGGCACCATATTTAACATAATTTTTATTTAATTTAAAGTTTTCGATCTGTGTTTCTCGGAAAAAGTTCTTCAGTTTTATGCACCTGATTACCTAGATACCTACCTCGTTGAATATACGCACTCCATAAAAAATAGTCCTATATAAAAGTAGTGGCAGCAGTGGTGGTAGTGGATGATCAGCTCTAGCGCTAGTAGTTGGTGATCATCCCCTGCGGGGTTCGAACCTCGTTCGAATACCTACATTGCTAACAATGTCAATATTAGCAAGCAAGAGATAGGTAGATACCTAATAGGTATAGAGGATACGTTAGTGTCAGCGGTTGTGTATGATTTTGCTACTTGAGTTAATCACCTTTTGAAGGAGCGTATAACACTGACATCGGGATTTTCGAAAACTTGTACTATCTCATGGTTGGCGTTGTGCGCGTACCTAATGGCTGAAGGTCTATATCGGGCGGTCGCCACTATAAGGGGGTTCCTATGCGATTCCTCGGAATCGAAAATGCTGATTGAACAGTTGTTCGCTACGCACCTCCCAGGCCAGAGCTTACACGCTCAGGGTTGGTCCCTGCTGTTGCTGTATGTGTGTCGTGTTGCAGGTGAGGCTGAGCGTGTGTGCGTGCGTGTGGGGTGGTGCCGCCGGAGCGCCCCCGCCCCCTCGCTCCCCGCCCCGCGCCCCTGCGCCCCCGCGCCCCCGCGGTCCGGCATCAGCGGCGGCGGCTGCGCCGGCTGGCCCGCGCCCACTCGCGGGCGCACGCACCGTCGCGGGTATCAGTCGGTGCGCCGCCGGCAAGCAAGACACACGTGCGCGCGTGACTGCGCCCCTCGCGCCCCTCGCGCACCGCGGACACAACACACGACATGAGCAGCGGCAAGAGGAAGCTCTCGTTCCTGGGCTTCGCCCCACAGGTCAGTCACTAACTTAAGCTCACAAATATGTTTGCGAATGTTTTTTCTCTACTTGCACATTTAAACAAATTCATTTATTTATTTATTAACTATACATGTGACATGAACATCGAACTCAGTCCGCAGCAATGACGCGATATCGAGCGAAAATTAATAATCATAAAAACAAATATATTACGGATTAATGTAACGATTGACCATAACGATTTTCGTATTATAGGGTATAGTAGGTTATCGCAGATGATCAATAATTAAATGCCTTCTGGTATTAAGTCCGCCTTTGTACAACGATGTGCAAAAAAAAGTATTAAATAAATGTCGGTACACCGCCCACAGCTGACGCCGACAGCTGATCGCTGCACCACTCGCCACCCCGACCAGCACGCCTACCGTAAGCTCTGCGCTCATAGCCTATATTCGTCTTGTTAACTTGAGAACAATTTTCGCAAATCAATTGACATGTATCGTTTAAATCGACGGAACGCGTTTAAAATTTAAATGTACGTTGGTATAAATTACATTGAGTCATCAATGTTTGGTTTTGTGATTTCATGCTCGAAGCACTCGATAATATTGTTTTAAGGCAAACTTGTTATGTGAACTAGCGACTCGAGTGAGCGCTAGCGGCTCAGTGGCGGCGCGGCGGGCAGCGGGTGTTGTGTACGTCGCGCGCACCGGCGCGAGGCAGCCTTAGCCCCTAGCGGAGCGCGACGCCGAGGGCCGCCGGCTCCACCAACTAGAATCGATCTCTACTCTCTATAAAACAGTTTCCAATCAATCTATCGATCAATGCTAAGAGATAGGTACCTACATACGACGGCGTTGAACAAACAAATACGTAAATCGTCAGCATTAAATTAGATGCAGAGAGGAATGGATGATGTATTAATGTCCAAAACAATCTTGCTGTTGCCTGAAGCGTCAGTATTTTGTTATTATAATTATTGTCATAGTATTGTTCAGATAAATGTTTTTAATTATTATAATTATGTTTGTACCACGACAAGTTCAGTAAGTACAGTTTTCTACGTAACGCGGATGTGGGAAAGAAAGGTCGCAAGCGAGCGGTAATTCTATTTTAATTTCAAGATTTCTTTCTTAAACACGACACGGCTGTACGACAATTTCTATTAAACTCATTCACAAAATATGTTATCGTGAAGAAATAAATAAGATAACGATAAAATTGTTAAAGTATACACTTTCTATGATTTTATAATGTTAACTGTTATGAATGAATACAATTTATATTTATTGACTGGCCTTTTGGTCTAGTGGTTAGTGACCCTGACTGCTAAACCGGAGGCCGTGAGTTCGATTCCCACCCAGGACAAATGTTATTTGTGTGATGAACACGATCATTTTGTTCATGTCTGGGTGTAAGTCGTAATGTACGTGAATGGTGCGAGTTCGCTTCCTCGGACTGGTTCCAACGCTAACCAAGATGTATGTATTTATAAATATATGTATAAGTAAGTATGTTTATCAGTTGCCTGGTCACCATAGTACAGGCTCTGCCTAGTTTGAGATCAGATGGCCGCGTGTGAGCTAGGCAGGTAATTGAAGTGATAATATCTAATAACATCTTGGGACATTTCACACACGGTCATCTGATCCCAAACTAAGAAGAGCCTGTACCTACTATGGCAACCAGACAACTGATAAACATACTTCAACATTTATAAGTACATACATATTAAAGTCGCAGTCTCAATAATTTTTTTTCATAATATTTTATAGCCTATGCCACCCCTTAGCGTAGCTTCCCAACGGTGAAAAAATATTTCAAATCGGTTCAATGGATTCGGAACATATTCAATGCAAACTAAAATCAAAAAAATCAAATCGTTCCTCTTTATAATATTAGTATACATAAATTACACCCAGACACAGAACAAATGATCGTACTCAGTACACAAAGAGTTGTCCAGGTTGGGAATCGAACCCACGACCTCCGGCGTCGCTGTCAGGGTCACTAACCACTAGAGTAACAGGCCCGTCGAAGTCACTAGTCTAGCAGCTAGCGGCCGAGCGACTCATTACAAGTGTACACCTGCTTACCTCACGCAATATTATAAAAAACACTGTATTTATTTAATCAACAGTTTTGCCGTACGGTTTTTCATTCCCGTTCGTTTTCTCCCAAGACAACTAAACTGATGTTAGTGCCTTAAAACCTTCAACGAAGAGAGCTATCAATAGAGAGATTAGCGCGTTGAAACAATCAAAATCTTTATCTATAGTATATTATGCTTCTGTAACTTACGATGGTGAAATCGGGGCTAGCAATCATTTTGTAGAGGTCTGTTCTTCGATAGAGCTGGGGTGGATGGCCACTGATAGGTGTCCCATATTAAAGTTCTCAACAAGGCCTCTGCGTGTTGGACCTGTATCACCACGTAAGACTCTTAACGGACCGGATCTCATCCTCTATTATAGATAAAATATAATAGTGTCTTCCTTATAATATATCTTACCCGTTTATATTGCATAGTATTATTACAAAGCGGCGCGATAATATTCGCTATAAAGTCAATCAAAGCAAAACTTTCCATGAACGTGGAGGACGTGGCCCGCGGCCCCGCCTGCGGCCCTGCTAATCACTCAGCCAGAGCTCGCTCCGCCGTCCGTCCGATCTCGTTAGGATGACATAAAAAAATACTTTGTTTGATAACACAATATGAGCAGTGTTTGAAAACATGAGCGCTCATTACGCACCTAATAAAGTATGTAATATTTATATGGTAAACAAAAGCGCGCGCTGTGACTGTACCCGCGGCGCGGGAAAGCTATAACCCCGCGAGTGACGTCACACGTGGCGGAGAGGGGTAGGGGAGGGGGAAAGGGGGCTCGCCCATCGCATCCCTAGCGCCGCCCGAGACATTCATCACGGCTACCTTAGATGCAGGCATATCGTTGCAGTTTTTCCCGAGCTTTCACTCGCTATAGTTGCTTAACCAGATGTGACGTAGAGTACCGCGCTATGTCCGACATGTGCGTGTATGTGAGTGGTGGTTACGTCAGAGTTCGGTGTCGGTCAAGTGTGCTGACCGGGGTCGGGCTATAAATAGGTGTAGGGTTGTACCAACAACATGAGCGGTGGTCACGACCAGCTAGCCCAGCTAGCTGGCGGTACTTAGAAAGGTGGTAACTGCACTCTTCTAGCATCAGTCCTTCATATACCTGCTATGTAAAGGTTTACTAACTTCTACAAAGATACACCTTAAGTTAGGACTAGGCATCTCTTATTTATCATCTTGCCTCTCCAACAAACCCGGGACTGAACGAACTGACATGAACTTTACATAATAACTGTCGCGCAAATAAATATCGTAACTTTTTAGTGTTTCGTTGAAAACGTTCAATGATAGATAGCATAGCACTAAAAATAGTTCGTTAAATCTGTGCCAACACCAATAACGTAAACTATACGAAAACAACGCAAACGCAATGACAAAGCGTAGAGAGGGGGAGGGGGGGTGTCCGTCCGTGAGCACCCCGCACCTCTCCCGCCGCGCCCCCGCACCTGCTCTTAGTATTATACAACAGGCAATAAGTAATCAATTACGGTAATTAGATTGTTCTACATTTAATGTAAATTATAAAGCCCTTCGCGCTCCGCCGTGCCTATGTATTGTGTGGGTATTGGTATAACTAACTAACGCACACACGCGCGCAGTGTTGATTACAATCATTTCTGCTGACTCATTACGTTGCGCTAATCCTTGATAAATTAATATGTATTTATGTAATACGAGTACTGATGGGTACAAAAACCGTAGAGCGCGTCACCGTGTGTGCGCAGCGTGCCACGTGCACGCACACGTTGTGCAGCGAGCAGCACCCTCGGCCGCCAGCCGCGCCGGCCCGCAGCCTCGCGCCCCGCGCCCGCTTGCTCGGCGCTGTTACGTGAGAGCCGGACTCTGCTATAAGTACCTACTTGTCGCGCATTGTCTCGAAGGTCACTTTTTTCTGTAATCATTACTCGATTATGAGTTTTTGTTGCGGTATCCATAATCGGATGAGGCTATTAAGAGCGGCGGCGGCGCGGTACGGTACGGCGCGGCTCCTGCCAACCGACATTCTCTGACATGGTCAGAAGTCGCATCACAGCAGTCCCGGGGCAGTGGCCGCACGCCCAATGACGGCCGGCCTTGCCAAGGCGTCACAAAATTAGCATCATTGTGGAGTAATTAGCGTCTGTATGAAACAGAACTGACCAATACAGACAAATAGGAAACAATTATGGTGAATTGTTTACTCATATACTTTATTATCGGAGCGTACCGTACGATACACTTTTTGTTTGTCACATGTTGGAGTGTACCAAATATTCCATTCATTAGCAAATTAGTTCAATTCCTAAAAAGTGATAACAGTTGCAAGACCGTAGTTAAAAAAAATGTGTTTCGTTTAATTATTAAGCCAATAGAGACGCAGTAGTCTATAGTTTCGAGGTTTGATCACGTACATCCGACGCATCCATCATCCCTCGATGATAAGTTATCGTTAACTTAAGCGCTAGACACGCGATGTTCATCTATATCTCTATCACTCACATCAATTTGACCATTCACAGTTCGTTTTTATTTCCTTTTATCAAATTGCAACAGCACTGGGGATATCAATACACTCCATTTATAGACTTTCCCCATGCAGTTGTTATCAGGTCTCGTTATAATAATGTAAGTTAAATTAACTTCATTAATTATGTATATTTTTGTAATTACATTTATAAAGTGAGTGACCTGAGATTATTTGGTGAACACCCTTCGGTCAGTATTTGACCGGTTACTATTCGGGCCTGTGGCCGGCTGTCAGTTTCAGCCGCGCTACTCCTCAATGCCACGGTGGAGGTTTGTACTCTTAGACCTCGTTTGACCTTGTACCTATTTAAAAACTTGTAGATGATAGATTTCCCCGCATCTTAAGAGAAAATGCGGGCGGAGAGACATTTGACAATTAGGTTTCTGAAGTAAAAAAACTATCGCTGTCGCTCTACATACATGTGTATATGACAAGAGTAACTAACTGTACATTTGATTAAATATCTCACGCAAAATCCACGTTTGCACCAACTTAAAAAATATATTTTTGGAAGGTTCTAGCTCTTTTGAAAATAACTTTTCGACAAAAAGAAAGAAATAGGGGCATAGAACTAGTTTATATCTATATAACTGCAAAAAGTCATAGCTCTAAGTTCATAAAAATACGGGGAAACAGTCGAGAGCGTTTTTATGGAAAAAGTACAACCGCGTTTCGTCTTAATGGCAATAGTCACCTCAACGATGACGGGTGATGTATGCATACAATGATGAATGTTAGTCAATAATGATTCACAGTTAGTCAGAGCAAGATCCTTTAATTACCAAAAATTGTATTGTATGTTTTAGTGTGCTGTTGTTTGTTGTATAAACAAAGCGGACTATAGACGGTGTGTCAGTCTAGACAAAGCTTAAACAACAATAAACAAGGCAGTTTGTTTAGACACCATTATATTATGTTAAGCGATCATGTTGTAAAACCAGTCATACCTACATCCTACATAATGTACTTGCTCTACAAGACAGATGTACTTTTATGTATTCCATAAATAATGAAACACGTGAGGCCTAGTCTGTGTCATACATAGCTATTAGTGGCCTTGTGTCTCGCCAGCAGCGACTGCGCAGTGCACTGCCCACTGCTGTGTCCCACTGCGCTGTGCCCAGTCGGTGTCCGGCAGCGGTGGAGGGTTAGCACCGCATCACGGAAGCATATCGACACACATATTTCAGGGTTACGCTCCTATCTTTTAGGCAGTCGTTATCTGAGCGCCGAAGGTAGCCACATTTTCTTGAGACACGATATAAAAGATAGCGGTGTTTACGCGAAATTTATCGGCTCGCAATCGCCGGCGGATAAGATAGAGTCACGCTCGGCCGCGAGCCGCGCCACGGTCGATGTCATGTGGGTACTGCGCGCCGCGCAAGTCCTTGTCGACAGGTATCTGCAGTACCTAGCACTACTGTGCTCCTGTGTGGTCATCTGTAACCCTGGCCGCTCTAGTTCTCGCCGCACAGGTGTATGTTGGTGGCTGCGCGAGAACAACCTCAACAGTGATTGGTATTCACGTCTCGAACCAATGCACACGCGTTCTTACACGTACCTAACTAAGTACAGGAGACTGCATCCACTGAGTACCGATGTAGTACTCATTGTTTTGTATTTTCGATACCCGATTTGGGCTATTTCATGTATACACAGTAAAAAATATAAGTAATTCCGATGTCTGTACGTTGAAATCTTTAAAAATAATCAACATAATTTAATGGAGCTTTTGGTATAAGTAGAGAGATTCCCGAGGAAGGTTTATATGTATAATAAATAATTATGAAAATACAGAAAAAAAAAACGAGAAATTCAATGATTTGCAATGTACTGTGCAAACAATTTTTTGTGCGATTCTCGTTACATTGCAAACGCTGGATAAACCTCACGAGATAGATCAAATTAATGTACTAGAGCTATAAAAAGTCCGCAATTTTACACGTTTATCTCCGTAGGATAATCCACAGTAACCATTTTTATCGTTTTTTTTCTACTTATCACAAAAAAATAATATGGGCTCTTTAACAAGTTATTTAGACAATACAGTGTCATTCCTAATCCAATAAAATACATTAGATACTTTTTGAATTTCACGTAAATAAACATAGCCCATTGAAGCTAGTTACAGCAAAAGTACCATTAAAATCAACATCTTAGGAGATATCAGAGATTAAAAAATTAGGGCCAGTGCGGTTGGCGGGCAGTCTGCCCTACATTTGTTCCTACTCTACATTGCACCCAAGCGAAGTCGGGGCGAGTCGCAAGTGATAAAAAAAACATATATAATAATGCAAACAAAAGTTTTCAAATAAGTAAGTAATAATTTTTATGTGACTACGGCACTTGATTGCTGCGGCCGTGTGTACGCACACTACGCACGTAAGCGACGCGAATCAATCAAATCAATCGAACGTGCATGTAATGGCACCTCAGACAAATCACATAACTACATAGTATGTGTACGTACGTACCTATGTTCAGGACGGAATACATTGAAACGTGGGTCATTATTAACAGTATTTTTTATAAGGATACATAAATAATTTATTAATTATTTTGTAATCAATAACTCTATTATTAGATGTTTCATTAATATGGGTGTATTTCAACAGACTTGTCAAACAGTTTTTGCTAGTGTGTATGACGAGTAAACAAGAGACGGTCGCGGCACGATCATCTGTTTTTCGCTTTTCGTTATCGCTTCTTGTGACAAGCGGATCACACGGTGACATTATCTGACAGCGCGTACATAAAGCGAACAAATCCGATTTATGTACTTAATATTAAAAAGTTTAATGTATGTCCAAACATACCACAGTATATATGGTACAGTGCAATCGAAAAATGCTTAAAACTGTATAGCTTTTTGTACATTTCCCCTTTAAAGATCTTTTATTTTTTATTAGCCTGTATTGTCCTACTTCTGGGTAAAGCGACGGCAGCAGCGCGCGGTGGTAGCCTAATGGCTAGGGCGTCGGACTTGTGATCATCTGGTTGCGGGCTCGAATCCCACCCATTACACTACCGACGTGAACCCACTCGTAACACAAGCAGTTTAGCTTAGTACTAGGGGTTAACACGAATACTAGTCATGTGCAACCCACATTACTAACAATCTTGAAAAAAAATGCTTAACCCAAGTCTTTTCATTTAACCTTATCCTACGCCACCTCGAACCAGCCCTTATGTTATATTATATAGCTTTTTTATAAAACGGTAAAAAAAAAAGGAACATGAACCGTACCTAGGTATTAATTCAACTGCCAGATGTGCTCCCCGCTGGACGGCAGACAGACTACCTCGAGTGTTGATTTTTAAACAGAAAAACAAGTTCAAAGCGTAAATAACAAAAATATAATGTTTTTTTGTATTTAGTACTGAGTACTTACTTAATAATATTTCGGGTCACCTCACTCACGGTCATCTGATCCTAAACTAGGCAGAGCCTGTACTATGGTGACCAGAAAACCGATAAACATATTATAAATATTTCTAAATAAGTCCTGGGTGGGAAACGACACGTTCTCTGGTTTCGAAGTCAGGGTCACTTACCACTAGACCTACAGGCCAGTGATGATATAAATATTTGATAAATTATTAATTAATTTACAGACAAGTTCATAAAAACTATAATTATGGTACATCCATAAGTAAATAAAAAGAAGGTAAGGCGAGACGTGCCTGTTCCACGATTGGTTAAAATGCTAAGTTTTTTGTCATTCACGGAATATTCTGATTTAGGTACCTATGTGCCACTCAATGTACAATATTAAGTTATTAACTCTTGACTATTAAATAATCCTACTAAAATTATAAATGTGGATGTTTGTTACTCAATCACGCAAAAACGGCTCAACGGATTCGTATGAAATTTATTGCTGACATGGAAAAAAAGCATAGGCTACCTTTTATTTCCTCATGTAGTTCCCGAGGGATAATTGAAAATTGTTTACAAGCTAAGCCGCGGGCAGACAGCTTTGAAATTTTGTATTATTCTCTATTACAGCGCAACTTATATCTAACTTACTGACTAAATAGATTTTTAGGGTTCCGTACCTCAAAAGAAAAAAACGGAACCCTTGGATCACTTTGTTGTCCTTCCGTCCGTCCGTCAATCTGTCTGTCAAGACCCTTTTTCTCAGGAACGCATGGAGGGATCAAGGTGAAATTTATATCAAATACTCAGGTCTACTGTCCCTAAGAGCTGTGAAAAATGAAACTTCCAAGCCAGCGCAATCAATAGATACATTACACCGTTAATGCCGCAAATTTTCGACACTCGCAAAGGAATAAAAACCTACAGGGTACTTCCTGTAAACTTGGAATCTTGAAATTTGGTACCAAGCAACGTGTTATAGTTACAAATAAAGGAAAAATTGCTATAACCGTAAATTTTTAATTAAATAATTTATTAAAAATATTTTGAATAATTTTAAACTTAATTTTGTACGGAAAACTCGCTGCGCGAGTCCGACTCTCGCTTGACCGGTTTTTACTCTACTCAGTCCGCATCCTTATTTGGCTAATTTCAATAATGATTGTTGCCTCCATGTTTTCTGTTCCGTCCATCGCAGGCTGAATCTATAACAAGATGATCTATTAATAGAATTGGGTTAACAATTAGTTTGAGTACACTTTAAGTTGTTATTGCCGACAGTTTGCATCGATATTTACATAATAAGTCAGCGGCCTATTATGGTGTAGAGCCGTAAAGCCCGTGTCGAACACAACAGCTGTCAACGACGACCAGTTATTGTCACCAGAGGCCCAATAGTGGTCGTAAGTCGACCGTCATTTATTTTGTTTTAATTTCAAATTTGGAGGGTCAAACTTTTCATTGAAGCAAATCATCTGTAATCTTTTCTCAATAAACAAAAGCTTATATGTATAAGCGTATGTGTGTAAAATACATAGTAATGTGAATATTTTTTTTTTTTATATAAAAAATATTAGCAGTCTGCACTAGGTCCCTATAAAAATATAAGTGTGCAAAATTTCATATTCCGCCGTCCGCGCAATTTTAGTAAAAAAGGGTACAAAGTTTTTGTTTCACATATGAATATATGTATATAGAAGAAGATAATATACACACTAGTTTGAGATAATGTTTTCACTGGGGTTACCGATGTTTCTGATCAGTTTGAACCGAACAAATCTTTGTGATGATATTCATTATCCGCTGGAATAATAAACATGCGAATGATACATCCATGGTCGAGTGCCGTGCAAACTGGTTTTCGAGGTGTCGCTTGCTCTGAGGTCCCAGGTTAGATCCCCGGACGGGTCAATGTAGAAAAAAACACTTACCTACTTTGGATTCGGAGCAATGTATGTGATGTTGTCTATATTTATTTATTTATGCGATGTGTTTTAATAAGCTGTTTATCCGGTACTTTTTGAATCCTCGCATTCTTGAGGAAGCTAGCCTTGTATGAAGTACGGATAACCGGAAGGTGTAATAAGATAATTCTTGGATACTTGAGAGAACTAAATGTACAATAAAACTAGCGCGAATGGCGAACTGGTATAGAGGTAAAAGACCTTGTATACTGTGTTTTGAGTTCGAACTCCTTATGGGATGTACTTGTTTCTGATCTATTTCTGTTGCTGGCTGTTTATTTTATTTTTTTATTGCGTGTGGTCTTTGCAATATGAGACCAGAATGTGTATGTTTAATCCTAAGCCTCGGAAAATATTATCACATGTAGACAGAATACAAGCTGTAAGATTTCATACAATTTTCAATTTCTTTGTTTATTTCTGTGGATAGTCGAAACTGTTAATTCGTTATTTTCTTTATGGCGGCAAGGTCGCCGACCCACTTTTAACACATTGACATCGTGTACATAGAGATGTAGTTGTATTGGTCCCGTTTAGTCCTTGCGTAAGGGAAGTGAGAAGCGACCCAGTTGTTGCAGCTGGTAGCACCCTCCATCTTCCGCGGGGTGGGGGAAGTTTTAAATTTAGTCAGTCTTTTTAGAAAACAAAAAGCTTGAGTACAAAAGATAGAAACAAGTTGAGATTATTCTCGAAATAGTGTATAGACAGTGCAGGGCACAAGGCCGTCAGACAGAACGCAGAGACATACTTTCGAAAAACATAACACTCCTTCTGGAGCAGTCGGAAAAAACACAAGTGTATATCAAGTAGGTATGTATAGTCAATATTTCCACCAAACGATTCGATTGTGATTTACTAGAAATAATTGTGTGACATTGAGAGCGGTTGTCAGTAATTGATTTGTCTCAATATACGAGAGCCACCACTCGCTATTATATGAATATACAAATAACCTACATATTACAACATGTAACGCCGAGTATATTTCAATACGGGTAGGTATTAATATATGTTTAAGTTATAACTATAAAGCTACTGACATGGAACCTCTATACTGACTTAATGTTGTGCCTGGGTGAACAAAGCCGTAGCTGTCTGTTCAGTGCGGTAACGAATGATTGTTGAACTTAGTACTCGTACATAACTAAGTTTGACTTCACAACTTTGTTTGGATGAGCTAGGCGATTAATATACCTACCCAAAATCCATAACAGTCAGTGACTGTGGGCCTCTTAGGATACGTTTCCACCAGAGATGTGCGAGGTTGGTGGCGCAAGGATGCGTAGCGATGCTATGAAACGGTGGCAGAGTGCGGTGTCCAAATGTCTAGTGGGTTCGGGCTAGGAGAGGGAGGTAACAAAGATAGTTTTAAGGTTATTTGTTTAAATCTCAAAAACAAGGTGCAATAAGAAATTTTATTGTACTACATGAAAGCTAATTCTGAACATCTTTGTCTCCGAACACTTTTTACCTATTCCTAAACATTGTTTAGATATGAGCTCTGAAAAACGGTTGATTTTCAAAACTGAGAGTCTGTGCAACAAGCACCTTTCAACCGAGTGGGTACCTGGAACTGGAGCTCGTAAACGGGGTAGGCCAAAAAGACGCTGGCGAGATGACATCATTCGCTTTTTGTCGGATTGGTGGGCAGCGGCTCATAATCGAGGGGCCTGGAGCAGGTTGGGTTGGGGGACACCTTTGCCCAGCAGTGGGACACCAAAAATGTAAAAAAATTGTATCTCTACATACTCTACATTATGCTTGAATGCATAATATTGATAGCGGCGCTCTGCGCTAGTGTTGTTCCCGAATTTCCCGACTCACTGCCGAGTATCATGTCTGAAGTTTTCAGTTGTAGTGTTCACCTCTAGCCACAGAATAACAATTTTCAAGCGATTCGCTATCACAGAATGCATGTAATGCATATGTGGTCGAGGCGCCGGCGCCGGCACGTCTGTCGTGTCGTCGCGTGTCGTGAGGTGCTCATACTCGCTATCGTGACGTCAATGCCATCCGATCTAGGTCGGGTGGATAGATCTCAACGCCGAGCTAAACTACTACCCTAAAAAGGGTAATAGAGGTACAGAAATCACAGAAACTGACAGTTCGCGAAGAACTGTAGGTTCGAACTTACCTAGCGATAAAAGTTTACAAAGCATGTGAACGTCAAAAAAACTAGGGACACAATATACAATGATTACTATTGATTACCCTTTAACGCAGGAGTCAGTTATAATTTAAAGTTTCTTTTAAAAAATAGTCATAATGTTACAATTTAACGAAATATTAAATTACAAAGTTACGCAACTTGTAATTAGTTTAGATCGTGACCATCGGCGGTTACCACACAGCGCACACACGCGCGGATTTGTTACGGCGCGCGGCGCGGACCGAACTCGTGCCTTGATTGGGTACCACTGATATCTTGGAGAGATTCAACAACTTTCCAGAGCTCTCAATAGACACACTTGGTTATAGTGTATGTTCTACTAAGAATACAGAATTGTAAAAGTGCTTGAGAACCAATCTGGCCGTTGCAATGTGTCACTCAGTGTGTGCAGTTGTTCGCTGCGTCCGCCGCTAGCAGCATGACGAACGTTTTATAAATATATAATATAGAGCTGTTATCGGCGTGTTGCAGCGGGATTTAGATTTCACAGAACTCGTTTATAAGCCGCTACTTACCACCTACTGATCATTAAAGCGTGCAAGTTAAATGGCCTGCAATTCATGCAATATTTATAGGTCATCTTCAGATAGAAATCTGTATGTAGGTACGTTGCATTGGGCTATTCGGGTAACGGTCTCATGTGCACGGGTCACGTTCGCCCTCAGCTGCCTCACCTTGAGAGTTGTTTGTGCGAAAATCATAGCATTGATGACGGTTATCAAAGGAATCGATAATGCGAAACCTTGTTTTTTGAAGGCTTATTACATCACAGCGTTTATTGGGCTGCACATTGTAAATATTGGCGCCGCCGGCCGCGGACACGTGCAAAGCGCGCGTGCCGGCGTGCGCAGGCGCGTGCCCCGCGCGCGCTGCTGGAGTAGGCGATAGGCCCGCTATATACTAGGACAACACCGGCAGCGGTACTACCCAATTTGCGAGAGCCTAGCGATAAGATTTATTTTTTTAACAGCATCAATCGTTACATTTTTGTTTTTGCAATTTAATTACTTTTCAACAACTTTGTTATGGTTGAAAACTTATTCAGTGTTGCCTTATAGGTATGCATCGACGAAGTATAATAGGAAACATCTCAAACCCCTAAGCGATTTCGCCTTTTTCCTGAAGCGCGGTCCGACACCCAAATTTTGTATACACCAAGATACCTATATTATTTTATTATTTTACCCTATCTCCGAAACTACCTACACGGATAAAATGTTGAAGCAAAATATAAAGAATGTTGTTATTTCCTCTCCATTTTAGTTTCAGTATTTTGCTCTAATCCTGTTTCTTATCTATAGATTACGAGAAAACCTATAAAGCCTTTAGAATTTTGAGTAACAGGAAAATTCTCAATACGCGACTACAAACTTATATTTGCGGTTGGTATTTGGACCATGTCTAACATCGATGTATCAAATACCATTTCATCGACAGCAAATTTTAAGAATGTGCTTAAGTAGGTACCTACTACCTACGTTTTCGGAGAATAACACCGATAGACTAAATCTAACTCGATACCTACTTCGTTGAATTTGTTCACTCGTAAAGAAGCTTCAAAGGAGGTATTTTAAACTACATTTAAGTCTGATCGTAAAATGTGTTGCTGTGATGTGAAATTAACATTATTATTTTTATAAGAGCTTAAAGTGTTGCTTAAAACTGGTGGGAGTTGAGTGGGCAGGTAATAAGCCGTGCGCGTCTCGTCATCATTTCCAAGAGAGTAGCGTTTATAAGGTTAGAAAATGTTCATTTTTTACTATTTATTAATTTCATTACTTTTACAATGTATTAACTTGATATTAGCAAGGAACTCGATCTAGTTACGGGTTTATCCATCTTGGTACAGCCTGCAACATAAGTTACACAGAAATTATATTGTATCCATGCGCGAGGTTGGTCGATGTAGGTATATACGATAGGTTGATATAAATTCATTATGTTTGATTTCATTTAATATAAAGTCTATCATTTACACCTTGACACAGAATATAGTGCAATAATAATTGTATAGCCATTAGTTCAGATTTAAATATGTCTGTTGTCTGAACTATATCTATGGGCCTACGAAGCCTGCAAATAAATAGTTTATTATTATAACCGATAGTGAAAAATCGGTTTTGATGGTTAAGAAATGATAAGGTAATTTATAGATACAATTTCTTGTTTATAACTGTCAGTCTGCCAGCGCCGGGACGAAGGAATTGGCAATCAAACAAAGTAAAACTCAATATTTTTTGTTAAAACTTAATATAATTTACATTGAGATTCTCTTATATGTTCGCAATTATACTTACCCATCTTTTTGTTAGTAAACCCGCCTGTCGGAGTGGTCGTGGATCGTCTACTAGGTCAGGTGCGGCTCTTGCGAAGCTTCTCAATCTAGCTCTATGTCGCTCTCTTTTTCTCTGGAATATCGAATGGAATTGTATGAAACTTATTTGAAAAAAAAAAAACTATTTTTTTAATGCTTATTAGCAATGTTAGTAGCTCATCACTTGGCGTATTCTCTTAGATACTAAGCTAAATGCTTGTTGACTGGGTTCGCGGCAGATGGAATTCGAACCGGCTACCACATGATCGAAATCTCACGTCATAGCCTACTAGGCTACCGCGCCCCGAAGGAGTAGACTAAACTACGGTACAATTGAAAATTTAACAGTACCTTCTTCCCTGTCCTGACCCACTTCTGGGCATATGTCTCCCCCATATTAATTAAATATTAAATTATTTATCATTCACATACCTATATAACCTTAATGGTAACGTATTTATCTTCTTCTTTTGGTTTTATTTAAACCTCATGATGATTTTATAACTTTGCTTAAGAATACATCATAAAATGTTCAACGAGTTACAAATATCGCTAGTTTAAATATATGTTTAATAAAATATAAATATTTGAAAACTATTAAAAAAACTCACATTCCGTCAGGTTTTATAAGATACTAGCTGTATCCTGCGGCTTCACCCGCGTTAGTTGTCCCCGTTTCCGCATACACACATATTCTTTTATCCTATTAAGATTGTTTTTAACATTTATCATGCTATTTAGGATGGGTACCCAACAACGTCCGGTTTTCTACGTGTTTCTATTTATACGACCTCGTTTTACAAATTTTACAACCTAATCTCGAAACTGTTAAAGAACAAACTTCGATCCTTAGATCCTTGTGTCGCGGGAGATTCACAAACATTCAAATCACATGTACAAAGGACACCCAGACTTGGAACAAGCATTTATGGATCACATAAACGCTTGTCCCATGCGGGGATCGCACCCGTAACACGTCGCGCACAGTGGTAATTAGCGTGATGACCTATACCACTCGGCGATCCGTGCAGTCGAAACCAATCGTAAAATAGTAATGCCGTGTCGTAGTCCCCGTAGCGTGTGTAGTCCCTGCTAGCTGCCGTAGTCGTAGTCCTGTGGGTGCTTGATGGAGTATGGTAGTGAGAGCTAGAACATACATAAGTTTCCTGTATGAACTATTGTAAAATAAGGATAGTTGCGCCAGGGGTGCAGTGGCCTTATCGCTGTGGTTTGCAACGCGTTCCGCATGGTCTCAAGTTGAAGGGAAGGGAGAAGCTTTTAGGCGGAGCCTTCCCCAGGGCAGAGGAAGTCCATGAGGATTTCCCCCGGCTTTAAAAAATAAGTTTTACTGTACAAAAAGGTGTACAGCCTCGATTGTAATTATTCTTAGTTTCGCGGATGAAATACATTAGGACTCTACAATTGTCGACCACTAACTAAGGTAAGTTTTGTCGGGTTATTAAAATTTGTCCTTTTTTTCGGCCGGGTATCCATTCTAAACTAACTAAACTAATTTATATGGATTATGCAACTATCCCCGATATGGGATGGATGTCCAAAAATTTATAGGTAGGCAAACAACTGCCACTGCTCTGAAAATATCAAACCAAATGTTTTGTATCGTAGCTTTTACAAATTGAAAGAAAGTAAACCAAAGTATCTACCCATTTACAAATTAAGTTCGCTTTATAACTATACCGAAAGATTTAAAGTAATTTCAAGAAGTGTGGCAATTATCTGGCTTTTACACTAAGGTAAACGCAGCTATTACCGACCCTGATAAGGTAGTTTTGTAATCGATGATAATTATTAAGAGTTGTGATTGCTTTCACATGCAGTGTTTGGTTTTTATATGAAACTCTTACTTATCTAGTTTATAATGATTACCTTATAAGCCCAAAATTAGAAGGTTTTCTTATAAATTTAAAAAATATTAAGTGGACAAGTCGATTCTGGTATTACCGACCCATAGGAGCAGCTATGTAGCTATTAACGATTTTGCTGAAGCTATTACCGACTGTAACAAAACTAGAAGATTAATATTTAGTTTTCTGAGGTTTACGCGAATATTAGACATTAAAATAAAACTTCTTTAAACGGATTCTATCGCGGTTTATTTTAAAAAAAAGAAACCGCGATAGAATCCGTTTAAAGTAGTTTTATTTTAAAGATTAATATTTTGATTAATATTATGTGATTTCGTGAAGGATATTAGCATGGATTAAGAAATGTAGGCTTGATTCAAGTTCTTACCTATTTCATACAAAAAATTGGGTGGCTAAGTGGCTTTTCCTATGTATAGTGCTGCAGAGGAAAAGCCACTTAGCCACCTATTTGTTTTGTCATGAACATCGTGAAATAACTTCTTCCACTCTGAGCGGAAGAAGTTATTTGAAGTTATAGTGTAAGACTTTTTCTGACTAATACCTACACATGTTCCTTCAGATACCTGTTGCCAGGTCCACAGTAACTTTTTCGAATAACCCGCGAACCTAGCAGGCATCGGCCCTAGCGGACATCCATGTTTCTGCAAAAAGTTATTTTATGTATTTCGTTTGCCATATCTATATTCATAATTATTTTTGTTATTAGTTTATAAGCTAATATTTTCTGTAACCAGTTAATCAGTGCAATTTAACATTATGGATAATGATTTGTATAGAATCGGTGATAGGCTCCCATACTTGCTATCACCGACTCACATGGATCGGTAATAAGCGATGTATACACAAATATAAAATCGTTTCACCGACTCACAAAAACTAGATAATATGTATTGATTTGATCTTTCTAATTATAACAGGGATTTTAAACAATTGATTAAGCAAATAGTATTAATGAATGCACACATTGTTATACAAAGAAAGGTATTTTAATAATGTTTCTTTAAAATATCAATTAATGAATAATTTTACAAAACGTGGTGAACACAAAATGATAAAACAAGTAAACTAGACAAAATAGTATAGGTCGCTAATAGTGTGTAACAATGGCTGATTATTTGAGATTATAATGTCATATTCAAATTTTTTCTTTGTCATCGCATATCGACGGGAAAGAATTTAAACTAAATATAATGTGCAGGGTCATTACCGACCCATGGATCGGCAATAACTGCCACTATTAAAATCATTGAAGCTATTACCGCTCTATTTAAATTTCAAGTTTTATCCTCTTAAATTACTTAAACTTTATGAAATACTATACGAAATAAAGAATTCACACTCAAATGAACACATTTAATAATACACAACCAGTACAGGTTTCGTAAATCGATGTACAAAGTCTTAAGCAAAAATTTGATGTGCTTACCTATTAGGAACAAGGAATTGTACCACACGGCCGGCGAGATCGCTGTCTTCACGGAAACCAACGAATTTTGTGTCTTTTCCGGGATGCCACACACACAAACGTTAGTTATTGCGGTGCTCAAAGAACAAACATGCGTGTTACGTCAAGTGTCTTCAGCATGAATCGTTCCAGTAGCGTAAAAATTACAAATTAATGGAATGGATCGGCAATAGCTGCGGATTTTCGATGGGTCGTTAATAGCTGCATTTACCTTACGTAGCAGGCAATGTGAACGTCGTGTGCGGACATGCGACCCGGCCTGCGTCACCGGAGACGGTATTGTTCGAGGCGAAAATATAAATATTTTGTTGAAATGAGACGCTGCGAGAATCGGGACGATTTACCGGCGAATTGTTTGACGGTGGAGACTGCTGTAGACCTATGTGCAGAGCTAGCACTGATATATTATACTTGGCGACATTCTGCTTCTTAGTGTGTATATTTGACGTGCCTGTTGGTCTAGTGGTTAGTGACCCTGACAGCTAAGCCGGAGGTCGTGGTTTCGATTCCCACTCAGAACAAATCTTTGTGTTATGAGAATGAGCATTTGTTCTGTCTGGGTGTTATTTATCTATAATATGTAAGTATTTATAAATATATAAGTATGTTTATTAGTTGTCTGGTTGCCATAGTACAGGCTCGGCCTAGTTTGGGATTAGATAGCCGCATGTGAGCAGTCCCAAGATATAACAAAAAAAACATATTTATTATTTTCAAGCCAGTACTCGGCCACGCAAACGGCTTTGATGGTGGCGTTGTATTCGCGTGTTCTGGTGGCGCGAGCGCCAGGACACGCTGGGCAGTTCAATAAGTAGGCCATGTCTTGAGGAATAATGCCACCCACACATGGCTCAGGTGTCCTGTAACCCCACCGGCACATTTTTATGGCGTATTTAAAAAGCTTGTAATACTTTCTTGTTTTTTTGACGTTCCACGAATATAAGAACTTTCTAGATCAATGCTACAAGAACAATGGCGGCACAACTAACCTTACCAACTTTATATATATTCATTCAACTTCGCTTGCCACTGAACTTGATCTGTTAAAATTACGTTTAGAAAAAAATTACGACCACCGTGGTTGAGTGGCGTTCACACCGGTTTTCAAGGTGTCGCCAGCTCTGAGGCCGGTTCGATTCCTGGACTCGTCAATCAGTTTTCTACATTGTCTTGGATCTGGGTGTTTGTGGTTCCTTTGTCGTTTCTGTTTCCATAACACAAGTGTATTAGTCACTTACGTTGGATTCTGAGCAATGTACCCATGTGATGTTGACCACATTAATTTATTATTCATCATCCAGAGACAACGAAGGTACCACAAACACCCAGACCCGAGGCAATGTAGAAAAGTGTTTTTCTACATTGACCCGTCCGGGGATCGAACCCGGGACCTCAGAGCTGACGACACCTTGAAAACCGGTGTGTACGCCACTCGACCACGGAGGTCAAAATCGTCAAAGTCGTCAATGCTCAATTAACATTTTAGTAGGCAACGAAAATTTAAAGCAGATTAACCGAAAATCACACACCTTTTTTATAAGGTAGAATGGCTGTAGAACTATTTTCCAACCCCAAGATAAAACCTGTGATAAAACTATGTATTATATTCTGTAAAAGATTAGATGTGGAAACAGTACATAGTAGGTAGGTAGGTACCGAGATTAATCTGTTCGAGTTAGTTTTATATAATTATCGACAATCTGATTGAGTGTTACTAGGGCTTCAGCATCAGGTGACGCATAGAGCGAGCCGCGCATGCGCAGTGTCGGCCGCGCGCCGGCGCAGCTCACAGCCGAGCTTATCAATGGCCTGCATTATTCATAAACACATTTATATTACAGCTATTTCTTATATTGCTCCTTAATACTGTTCATTCACTTGACCCTAATGGTATACAATTACACATGTAATAATGGGTGTCCCTTGGAGCTTGTCAAGGGGAAGTCGGTAGTGAGCGTCCCCGGGGCGCGGCAAGGTGACGGTCGCCTGTGTCGGTAACTAGAGTGTCCGTGTTTAGTTAATGAATGGCGGTATAAATAGCGCGCGCCAGTCAATGGGGTGCACTTGAACCGCGCGCCGCTCGCACTTGACACTCACCCCGAGAGCGAGCACGCTACACAACATCTGGAAATATTCTTATGGGCGAGAGCTCAAGAAAAAGACCAAGTGCAAGCTATTACCCAATTCCATAAGAATATTGCGCGGTATAGGTCACCACGCTAATTACCGCTGTGCGCGACGTGCTGCGGGTTCGATCCCTGCATGAGACAAGCATCTGTGTGATCCACAAAAGCTTGTTCCTAGTCTGAGTGTTCTTTGTGCATGTGATTTGAATGTTTGTGAAACGCCCGCGACACAAGGATTAAAATCCAACGTGCGGGCGTCGTTTTAAAAGGAAAGGACAAAGAAACCTCCCTGGAGTAGATTACAATCATCATAATAATTATTGTATTATATTATAATATTTGTTCTACGACTTTAAAAGAAAACAAGAAAAAAATAATGAAAAGAAAGAGCACAGTAAACAAAAACATTACTTAAAATAAACAAACAGTAAACATGAAACTTATGTTTTTGTCATAGCTCCATGAAAAGCTTTATGCGTGGGTGTGAGAGTAAGTGTAAACACAAACATTCGTGACATGGTGAAGTTAGTCCGTGTTTGTGAATGGTGGTGGTAGCCGCTATCAACACTGTCACCGACACGGCTAGTTAAATATATTCGGTTATCTGCCGAGTCCTACGCGTTTCCGGCTTGTTGCTCTCCCTAGCGGCAGTGCTTACGGGGTGGTATCACCGTTGCTCCTCACTAACTGATGCTGCGGGTTCGAACCCCACATCACGCGAAAATTATTTATTTATTTCACTAATGTCGGTTTCTAGGACTTGGTGGATTTTATTTGAGACAAATGAAACTTTTGGATTATCTATTTTTAACTTCATCGTTTAAATAATACGACAAGCATCGTTCCGCGCACGCAGCCTATCAAAGCAAAGTCAAAGAATATTTCCGTGTACTCTTGTGTTTGGGAAAACATAACAATATTGAGTGGGTATTCCTCGTAGCGTATCGCTGTGTAATTATAACATTCCGATATAATACTTACAGGGTGTCGTATTTACTCGTTGCTGATACATATCGAACTTCATTCTATCCGTACTGATATCTTAACAATAATCTACACTACTAGTACCTACATAATTTGAGACCTATGTATAAGTGATTTCCGTGAATCCATAATACGATCAGTGGCTTCTATAATTTCAAAACTATTAAGGTGCTGTTCCACTGCATCCCCAGTGAGGCTACGCGCATAGGTATTTTGTCATCTTCAACTAGCATAATCTTCTCTTTGCATACAATTGGTAGTATTATCATCCACTGCATAGACAAGCGACGTATGCTAAAAAGCCGACACATGCAGCTAAAGTGGTGTGGACATCGTACTGTAGTGGAACAACGCCTTAATTTTTCCTCAGATTAATCATGACTTATAGGTGTAAACACAGTCTACGGCATGAACAATCACAGTCGATCCTTTGACTTGACTGATCGCAGTATTCACTTACATGCCGTGTTGACTGTTTGTTGTTGCGTCGTGTGGTACTTGTGATGTACAGTGAGCGTGTTGTGTCGCAGATGGCGGGCCAGGACGAGGTGCAGCTGGACGAGGAGATGGAGCGCGTGGTGTGGGCGGAGGGCGCGCCGAGCCGCGTGCCCGCCGGCGCCGAGCCGCGCCGCGACTCCGCCGCGCCGCCGCCCTACAGCGCCGCGCGCCTGCCGCACGGTACGCACTACACATTTGCATTATTGTGTACTTCGGTTTCAGCTTAGTAGCGGTTTCAGCTGGATGGCAGCTATACAAATACTAATTACTTCCTCCTAATGACTATGTCTTAACTTTAAACTTATCCCGCATCGAGAAATGTAATTGTGTCGTCAATTGGAACAAGCATTTCTGGATCACACAAAAACTTAGTCCCGCGGGACTCGAAGCTCGTGCACAGATTCTTAGCGTATTGGTGTGGCTATCCGTGCAGTCAATTTGATATTATGAATTATGGGATTAAAAAAAAGGATTATTGTTATGTTTTTTTCTCATAAGGATACTACGAGATAAAGTATTTGGATGTAAAAACTAGTTTGAGTCGGGCTCTAGTTATAACAAGTGCCCGTGTTGCAGATGGTGGCAGCTCGGTGAGCAGCTCGGAGGTGTCGGCGCCGCAGCCCGCCAGCACCGGCTCCGAGCACCAGGTGAGTGCCGCGCGGATCGATATCCCACCACGATGGCTCCAAGGGCGCCAGGCGCGCCAGCACCCACCAGTGCTCCGCCGACCTCCACCGCCTGCACTCGTCCTGCATAAAGACCCCACTCCGTCTTAATAAGTGATCAATATGAGGCAGTGTCGGTCGGAGGGCGAGCTACAGAGTGTCGAGTATGCGTGGTGGTACAGTGGCGCTGAGTGCGGGTTGTGTGCGCAGATGTCGGGCGGCGCGTGGTCGGGCTCGGGCTCGGCCGGCAGCCCGCGCGACGCGGACGACCGGCGCGTGCAGTTCGACGGCGAGCGCGACGCCGCCGAGCACGCCGACACACTCGACGACGCCGACGACGAGCGCCGCGCGCAGAGGAACGCGTGAGTTCACAACACTATATTTCAACAATATTTACTAAATAGGTCGTTCGTCGATTACGTATCAAATAATACGTAATCAATCTTACTGCTTCAGTATTAAGACTTCGTCAATGTCAAGTGATAACTTTTACACGCGAATAACTTTGCGAGTAAGAAACTAACAGACCTGCTAATAGATTGATCATGCTGGATTGTGAAACCAAGTTGTAAGAAGATTTTGATTCGAGTATGAGTCGCAGTGTCTTCAAAAAATATTTATTAAGTCCTAACTACGAGCACAAGAGCTGTTGTGTTACAAGTACTTACGTAAACAAAAAATGCACTGTTATCCTTATATCTTTACCTGCTCACCGACATGACATTTTTTTTAATCGCCTCCCCTTAAATATCTTTGTCACGAAGCGCTTTACAAACATACACATTCAATAATAATAATACCTTTGCATAGAACACAATATTTATCTCGCATAAACGGTTGTCTTGCTAACGGAACGCGCTGATGGAACACCGCCACATTACGCTCTTGTATTGGGGATTGGCGGACTGAAGGAACACAGCCTAGCTCGCCAGATCCATGGCTTAAAGAGCTTTCATAAAGCAGTGCAACATTAACAATTAATTCAAGACATAACTATTGAGAATTCTGTCAATAAAGCAAAATAGGTAATAATGTGTAAATTAAATACAAGAAGAAAGAAGGAAAAAAATTAACCTCCGGCAGGACTGGAACCTGCGACTCCTGGTTCAATGCACTGGTGCGTTATTGCAAGTTATTGTAACGGATTAATGCGGTTTAAATCAATAAGAATAGTTATTATTTTTTTTTTTTTGCCATATTCGATCTGGATCCCGATGTCAACATAGGTACCTCGCCCGAAGTAAATCTATGCATTTTCTGGTATCCTAATAAAGAGCTTTGTAAATCGCTTAGGTTCAAATATAATAATATTTTGATATAATTTGACTGATAATGTAAAAATAAGAATTTTTGTGTAATAATTATATACCTACAGTAATTACAGGTAATTTCATAATTAATAAGCTTTCGTTGAATCCGCACGCATGTTCATCAAAGTACCCACTCTAGCTGACAACGTCGAGTTATAAAATCCGTTCAGTGACTGCCTTGTATAAATCTCAACAAACAAACAAAGTTACTTTGATATTATAACAACGCTATCATGATATTGGATCCAATTTCATTCCTTCGAAACTTTGGATTTAGGCTACATCAAACATATTTTAGTCTGTGTAACAATTCTCTAATGGCAGACGGCGGGTTACGTAGAGTCCCGACCCGTAGCACGTAATTAGTGACTATAACTATACCTATAGCTTTTAAAATTACCTTGTAACTGCATTACTAAAGGTCGTCGGCAGCTGCTATTGAATTTGTTCTCAGCTACATACAATGTACGTAGTCCTAGTTCCTACCTCATCATTAAAACATCATAAATGTATGTCTCCGTTTTTCGCCTTGTACCTACTTATATCGTACCTAACTGCCTACTACTACCTACTTGTCTAGATATCTGTCACTGTGTGTATAGCTGTGAAAATCTGTTCACCCGTTCTCGATTTATAAGATTTGTAACGAACCCGCCTTTACTTTATACTAGCTTCTGCCCGCGACTTCGTCTGCGTGGACTTCAGAATTGAAACTAAAGCTTCACTCGTTCAAAAAAATAATATTAATCTTCCCACGGGAACTACTTAAGGAATCGGGATAAAAGGTAGTCGTATGTTCTATTCCATGTCAAAGGCATGGCTAATTTCATCCAAATCCGTTGAGCCTTTTTTGCGTGATTGTGTAACAAACATCCACACTTTCACATTTATAATATTAGTACGATATATCTATTTGTATAGATATACAGAATGTCTCATACGGAGACCGAATAAAATTATGAGAGATAGAAAAACCTATTTGCTATTGTACACCATTTTATTAAATGTCTGAAGAGTCGTGGTTCCTGAGATATGTATGTTTAAGGGTTTTCTTTAAAGAGTAGTTCTAGTAATCTCTACGACCAATAGATCTGGTTCTTAAAACCAAACACTCTACCGAATCCGGAATGTTTGTTTGTATGGCACTGGTTAATTTGGTTGTGCATTAAGAATGCAAATAAATATAACATTAAATAAATAATAAAATATAACTTTTTTAGTAAACCCATATTACGAAATAATTGATACTGAATTTAGATTTGCTATGACTAATAAAATCTGAAGAAAAATATGTTCTCAAAAAAAACCCGCTGGCAATCAAAATAAATAAATGAAAACTGAAAGTCTCCTCAAATAAATAATTGTGGACAACATCACATACATTGCTCTGAATCAAAAGTAAATAGCATTTTAGGTACGTAAAGTAAGTACTTAGTATATAAATCACTTGTGTTTAACAAAGATTCATATCAAAGAATACCAGGTTCAGAACAGACTACTGCGGGAAGCGGAAGGTCAATGGTGGTCGATAGACTGTGCAGACAGTTTCTGGAACTTGCATGGTTACTAACTGCCATCAGACGTCAGACAAGTGCGGTACAAGTGGTGAGCGCGAGCGTGCGGAAGTCGCGTGTGAGTCGGGAGTGTGACAGAAATAGTCGCGCGCGTGACATTGGCAATGGTGAGCGTCCCGCGGCCGCCGCGCGCGCACACTGCTGCCGCGGTCCGCCACGCTCACCTCGCTCCGGCCAGCATCGGCCAACCCCGGCCATCATCGGCCAGCACCGGCCATCCCCTGCCATGCCCGTGACGTACACGCGCGCCTCGCAGCTGGAGCACCAGCGGTGAGCTCGACCACATTGCACATGCCGTGTCCACACCATCTGCATGGCTCGTGTCCCGCATCGGTCTCACATCATACCAGTCACTGTCATCGTGTTTACGGAAGTTAACGTTGCATCGTATCGAATCGTGTTAAACTTTTTATGGCTGCAACAAGTTACCAATATGTCCTACATAATAATATTATGACGAGCCGGTTTTAAATTCACACGCATGGTAATTACTGATGTTCATCGACACTGGAGAGCGCCCAGCCCGACTGTTATGGAGCGGCCTTTATGCCAATTGAATATGAAATAGATGTTGGAAACACGATGCGAAAACAAATGTAAATGTACGCGTGTACATCTAATGAGATTAAGCAAGCATTTTAATTTAATAATCCTATTAGAATGGCAGATGTAGCGCGTAGGTGCGCTATCACTCGCAGTCATTGACTTCCGCCGGCTCATCACTGCTCACGGTACCGTGAGTCGAGAACACCGATACTTACTAAATGTTCATATCTGTTTCAATGTTGCTATAACGTAGACTGTGAAGAATGTGCTTAGGTAGTGTGAGGTTAGAACTAAGCAGAGGACGCGTACCGAAAACATTGTTTGTCAGTTAGTATCATAAACAAGCGCGGCGCGGCGACAATGGGATATTGACATTACGGCTGTCGCCGGTTGCGCTCCGGCCGGCCGCGGCCTTTCGCCAGCTCATCCTGTTGATAGGACACGGATCTCTTAGGGGGACAGGTGTGTGCTGTGTGGAAGAGGAGGGGGAGGTCGCACCGGCTGCACGGCGGCCGCTGCTGGCTCGTTCCTGGCACCGCTCCGGCACAAGGGCGCAGCGTGACCTTGAGCACGGAACATTGCATGGCGCACCGCTAAATTACCTTACTTATTCCATGTTAGCATGCGGGGTGTGTGTACTGTACACCTGAAAGACACGCTCGCCGTGCCCGCCACTAATAAGCGCTGGACATGGCTCGACTGACACCAGCTCATGACAACGACAATCCCAATGTATAGAGCAAGCCATAAGGTCGCTGACACGATACCAATGCAAACGCAAGAAATAACTTTTACCTTGTATGAATGCAAATTCGAAATATTATTATACAGATGTTGTGGTTTAGTAGTAGAATGGTGTTGAAGAATATAAATGTACCTAATTTTTAATCCATCAACCGAATGATATTTCTATGCTCCGTTTGCATAATGCATACTAGCACAGTATAGTCTGTTGTTCACGTCGCCTGTACACCATATTGCCTGGATCGCTCTAGGACCCTACATAAGTGTTCAATTACCTTTAAAGAAATCCGAACAGCATCATCGGATTGCGTAACATAGGTACACGTGACATTGATAACACGACGCCATCAGAATGTTAACGATTGTTACAAGTAAAATGGTAAACAATCTGCAAATACCTAGTGTTGCTGAGAGGAGGAAGGTGCAGCGAGTGGCTCGTTATGTTTATTACAATTATAATCGTTCATGTAAATATCGATACGAGTGCTGTGGCACAAATCTAAACCTGCTCTTCGAGTTTATCGAGAAGCAATAAAACGAATACAATGTCAATGACAACGTAATGGCTATATCAGTGAAATAAAGGCAGATTATAGCATGCATTCGATGTTCGCTGGCGTCAGTAATCTCAGATATGTTAGTTGTATATTCTGGGCGCGGCCCAACCACGCTGCGATCTACTGCTGCTCGGACGTCAGCGGGCACACAACATGAGACATCGAGTCATGCAGATTGTACGATGTCCGAGTGCTGCCGTTATGTGACAGCTCACATTAACCCCGATACCACCGGCTACCGGTCAGGTGTTCCACGCACACAGCCACGAGCGCACAATACTTGTGTTTATGTTTACACGCACACCTGCACTACGCATGCTGAAATAATTATGAATCTGTAAATAATTAATGCTATGTCCACGTGGACTCGGTCCATACAGACTAATGATACCATCCATCATGCTATCAATATGTCCGCCCCGCGCGATATGAACCATACCATAAACATAATAAAACATCTATTTTCAAGTTCAATGTTGACGTTCCATTATTTTAACCCCGTGTACAAAGTTTGGATCCGTTATATCATGGACGGTTCTAAATAACACTTTCACGTAACCGACTGACGTGCTACAGGAATATGTAACTGCTTATATAAGTGTAACATGTAAAAATTTAATTAGTTACGTAGAGTCAAGGCTATTGTCTCTTCGGGAGATCCTACAAAGTCGCGCGTCACGTTGTTCAGTTTTTGGTGGGGGTTACAGGTAGAGGGGGATGGGGGTGTGAGACACCTTTGCTTGCGTCCTGCTAACACCCTCCACTACGTAAGCACCGCGGTACAGTGCGCGACGTGCTCCACTGTTATTAGCCTTCAAACAGCTGCTAATTACATCGACTTGTGTAACGGTTCAATGCCTGTAGGAGGTGTTCCTTTTATCCACCCGTGTGGTGATGGCCTCCGCTTGTTGTGCAGGAAGCACCTCCATCACAAGTCGCGCAAGTTCTCGCTGCAGGAGGGCGCGCGCGGTGGCCTGGAGCGCCGCGTGTCCATCGAGCCCGCCGAGGAGCCGCTGCCCGAAGCCGATGTCGACGACCTGCACAGCCACCGCAGCGACGACCCGCGGGCGCTCCGCCGCCACAAGATACAGCCGCGGGTAACACACTCATCGCAGCTGATATCATAATAGAGGTGGACACTTGCATTACAAGTTTTACAAGCAACGTTTCGTTTATACAGGGCTCAACAGTGCACGTGAGTCGCAAAGATGGCGGAGACAAAGTACATAACATATTGTCTGACACAACTTACAAAAAGATGTACGACCACAGTCCGCATGCGGTGAGATTTATAACCCTGATCTGTTTTCTAACTGTCGTGATGGTGAATTGGGACTTACTCAAGGAGTGCTCGTTTGTGTTGCAGGTGTTCGTCCAGCTGGACGAGCTGCTGGCGACGGAGGATGGTGAGGCAGAGTGGAAGGAGACGGCGCGCTGGATCAAGTACGAGGAAGACGTGGAGGAAGGCTCGGCGCGCTGGGGCAAGCCTCACGTCGCCTCGCTGTCCTTCCACTCACTGCTGAACCTGCGGCGCTGCCTCGAGACCGGCGTTGTGCTGCTCGACCTCGACGAGAAGGATCTGCCCGGCGTCGCCTACAGGTACTACACACTCTACACCGACTGCTGCAGTACTAACGCTCGTTAAACACTGGTACCTAACGTGTTCGTGTGGCCCAGGGTGGTCGAGAGTATGGTGTCGGACGGACTCATCGAGGAGGACGACAAGCCGGTGGTGATGCGTTCGCTGCTGCTGCGCCACCGACACGTGCACGACGAGCGCTTCCGCTTCTCAATCAGTGGCAGGAAGCACTCCTCCTACACCAGCTTGCAGGTACGTTCACCCTGATAACGAAGTTCTAGCTCGATATTATATCTATCGTTTCAAACAAAACCCTATTAGTGTTTCTGCAGATTTACGAGTAGCGGTGACCTTACCGTCCCGCGCCCTTCGACAACAGGTGATATTCACCTTAAAGTCGTCATGTACTTATTACGATGAACATTATCAGTTTAAATAACGACACGTAAAGCAGAGAAATGATAAATAACGAAGATAGTCGTGTCAGATAGCGAGTCACGTTTTATCGAACATTACTTACGATAATCCGACGTTTTGGCATGTGCCAGAATGTATGTTTATGAAAAATATAGTAGTTAGGTAATCCGAGGCGAAGGACTCGCGGTCGTCGACGAGTAGTAGTTCGCTTGTGACGTGTGTGTTGGCGCAGTCGCTGTGGCTGGAGGAGGGCGCGCTGGCGAGTGCGCGCGCGCGCTGCTCCGTGTGCAGCGCGTCGGCCGCGGCGTGCCGGCGACACTCCGCGCACCTCATCGTACGCCAGCCCCCCGTGCGAGTGCGCCTCCCGCCCCCTCCCTCACACCGTAGCTCGGATGCATAGCGGCTTGTCTCCATCACCACCTAGCTTGATTTGATACTTGAACATTTTCCTTCAACAGTCAGTAGATGTTACATCGTAGACAACATTACCTATTTCCAATGTGTTTCCATTAGTTGTTCGAATTTCTGCTGATGTTGTTTATAGTTTGATTGGCTTCTTCGTTGTCATCATCACCCATCTGACACGAGATAAACATTTCCTAAAATGAGAAATTTGCAGTGCGGACAAAGGCGGGCGGACTACCCTCGCGGCAGTAGCAGCCAACAGTTGTACTTGATTTACATCACGTAGGGCGAAATAAACACACGCTCTTAACACGTTCATTACAAAACTTTATAATATTATAGGTACATTTTACTCATAGCTACAAAATCATAAATACAATTTTAAAGAAGAACAATATTCCTAACAAGTATAGGAATACTTTGTGTATGAACACTACAGGCTCGTTAATAATATTTCTCTGGAAGCTAGGTATTGTAGTTTCGTGAATCGATGCCAAATATTTGGAATTTGCCGGCGTCCGTACGCGATCGGTTATTATGTACTGTATGTTCGTTACAGAGAGCGCATCCACTGTCCGCCCACACACACATACATTTTACTGGTTCACCCGATTGTCTTAGAAATGAAATTTGCGTAGTTATCTATATTGACACTTGTAAATAAATTAGACACAGACATCTCATCCCATACGGTTTGATTCAACATTCCATTGTGGCTAAATATTTGTATATACATACAACCTTTTAATACTCATGCGATAGACATGTAGAACACATTCTTCCAAATGGATCTTACTATTTGGTTTAAGTGCAGCACGTATGCCGCAAGCTTGTATACTTATCTAGTTTGACGTTTAAATTTTTCCAAACCATGTAAACAATAAAAAAATTATCTACGTGGTGCAGTTGCATGTTTCCTATGAGTGAGTTCTTTACATGAACGAGAGTGATACCAAATATGTGCTGCACTGCTGGTCCTCAGATGTGTGTGTGTATGACGTACAGAACCTATCGGACCCGCGGCGGCGGCGCAGCTCGTACGCGCTGCCGCTGGAGCGCGCAGAGGTGCGCAAGAAGTCGTCAGCGGGCGGGCTGGAGCTGCGCGAGGTGGAGTACCTGGCGGCGGCGGCGGCGGCCGAGAGTGCGGGCTCGCAGGACGAGTTGCGCCGACCGCACAATGACTCCATCCTCAAGCGCATCCCCGGCGACGCCGAAGCCACCACTGTGCTGGTGGGCTCCGTCGGCTTCCTGGACCAGCCCACTATCGCCTTCGTGCGCCTGGCGCAGGGCATCCTCATGCCATCCATTACCGAGGTGCCGGTGCCCGTGCGCTTCATGTTCATCCTGTTGGGCCCGAGTGGCGCTGATCTCGACTACCACGAGGTGGGTCGCTCCATCTCCACGTTGATGGCCAACCCCGCGTTCCACTCGATTGCGTATAAGGCGGACGACCGGCGCGAGTTGTTATCCGCTATCAACGAGTTTCTGGACGACTCCATTGTGCTGCCGCCCGGCGACTGGGAGCGACAGGCACTGCTACCTTTCGAGGAGCTGCGCGCTAAGAGCGAGATGATCCGGCGCCGCAAGCAAAATGCGCTCGACCGCAAGCGCGCTGCCGACGTGACCGCGCCCTCCGACGAGAAAAAGGCGCTTTTGGCTGCCGAGGCTGGCCTGCCTCCGAAAGAGCACGACGACCCGCTTTCCCGCTCCGGTCGCTTGTTCGGAGGTAAGACTCTACAATTACAATCGATCTCTACTTGGTTTCTTTTAAGTTCTTGTTATATCTACGAACGTGTCACGTTGCAGGCGTAATCCGCGACATCAAGCGACGTTACCCGCACTACGTGTCCGACTTCAAGGATGCATTGAACGGGCAGTGCCTGGCCGCTACCATCTTCATGTACTTTGCGGCGCTCTCCTCCGCTATTACATTCGGTGGTCTACTCGCTGAGAAGACCTACAATACTATCGGCATTTCTGAAACTTTGGTGAGTCATATAAATCCCACTGCTAGGCATTGGCCTATAGGAAAGGAAAAAGCATCATTTTCAAAAAGGAACAACCATTGAAAGCCTAGCTCTCATTGCGGTTCAACGTTTTCTGATTAAATTTTTTTTGGAATCCAGTTTTCCTCTCGATGTTTCCTACATCAATTGTCAATGATGTTTTAGAATAATTAATACACTAAATACTACCTATAACTTTGAAATACTCACATTGTTACTCTCCGTAAGGTGTTTGAACCTGCAATGTTGTGCACGCACCACTATATTCGTAACAAAAGTGGGTCTGTCCCTACACAAAGATAAATAATTAGAGTGTTTTTGTCACAGGTGTTCACGTGTGCGGGCGGCATCCTATTCGCACTGGTTTCGGGACAACCGATGATGATCACGGGCGCGACGGGCCCGCTGCTACTGCTGGACGAGTCGCTCGCCAGTTTCTGCCGCTCGTACGAGTTCGACTTCCTCACGGCACGCATGTACTGCGGCCTGTGGATGATCGTCATCGCGCTATTAGTCGCCTCGATAGAGGGCAGCGTCGCCGTCAGGAAAATTACCAGGTAACACCAGTACCATTGCCGACTTTACCTACTTGAGTACTTACTTAAATAAAATCGAAAGGTTCGAAAATAACGAGTCAAAGTGTACGTAGGCGACGTGATACATCGAACAAAGTCGCCTCCTACCACACGATTGATTGATTAGAGTTTGACACTTGCTCAAGGTGAGGTATTGTAAATGATAAGATAGTCATTAATGAAATATTGTTCTGTGACAAACAGGTTCACAGAAGACATTTTCGCGTTTCTGATCTCGCTGATCTTCATCGGCGAGCCGGTGACGAGCCTCATCAACGTGTTCCGCGCGCACCCGCTGGGAATCGACTACAACGCCGTGGCCAACCCGGTCGCGCGTGACAATGTCACGCAAACCCTCAACACTACGAATACAGGTGAGGCGACGGATTGAAAATGAAGCACGTCTTATAGTTTACGTCTGAGGGCTCGGGGATGATTGCGACTAAAACTGCGGAGATATTCAATACCTGCTACTGAGCATAGTTACATTACTTCTTGTCTGCCTGTGTCAGGAAACTTTACTACGCCGGCGCCCCCTCTGCACGCGGTAATGCCGCCGCAACCCAACACGGCGCTGTGGTGCACCATGCTGACGTTGTCCACCTTCATCATCGCCTACTACCTGCGTATCTTCCGCAACGGCAAGTTCCTTGGACGCAGCGTGAGTATCCTCTTCATTCCTCGGCTTATAACGCAACAATAATTTGATTCTCATGTCTAAACCTTAGTACCAATATATTGTTTCATGCATGTTATATGCTTTATTATGTAACTAGCTGCCCGGACAGACTTCGTTCTGTCAAAAGTAAATTAATTAAGGTAATTAGGATTTTTTTTTTTACTTATTATTTATGTTTTACACCTTTTAAACCTTCCCTGGACTTCCACAAACATTTCAAAATCAAAATCAGCTAAATCGGTTCAGCCGTTCTTGAGTTTTAGCGAGACTCACGAACAGCGATTGATTTTTATATATATAGATTATAAACTATAATCTATATATATAAAAATCATTCGGAACGATAATTATAATTCTGGAATGATAAGTTTTTTTTTACATAATATAGCAATAAATACACGGGATTTATGAATTCATCCAAAGCCAGGCCGTTGGTCGGACCTAATTTAACGTCGAATGCAATGCATCACAAGTGGTTTCTTTACTCAAAGGTTACATGAATTACCATTTTCGTTGACATGTCAACCGAAAGATGGTGTCTTGTTAAGATTTATTTTATTTTCATATTCAGCTAAAACCGGTAAGACTGGAAGCCGACCCCAACATAATAGCGAAGAGCTAGGTACCTAGATGTTATTTATGGCAATTTAATAATCAATGTGTGTGTGTCGCAGGCGCGCCGAGCGCTGGGCGACTTCGGCGTGCCGATCGCGATCGTGCTGATGGTGGGTGTATCGTGCGCGGTGCCCGTGTGGACGGAGACATTGCGCGTGCCGGAGGGGCTCAGCCCCACAGCGGCTCGCTCCTGGTTCGTGCCGCTCAACGATGGCCTGCACACCATCCCCGCCTGGGCCGCCTTCGCTATGGGTCTGCCCGCGCTCATGGTCTACATCATCGTCTTCATGGAGACTCACATCGCCGAGTAAGATTAGACTAAACTGAATTCTGACCTATCACCATGAGTACTCATGTTCCCCAATTTACCGTTAGTCGTTGTGTAGAATTTAAATTAGAGCTAGAGTGTAAGAGCAGAGCGAATTTTTTGCCAAGCAATCAACATAATATATGCGTTTCGTGCAAAGCTAATGTTACAGCGACCAAAAAGTATGTTAAACGTATATTCCTACTAACTTGGCTGATATCTAGGCTGATCATCGACAAGCCGGAGCGTAAACTGAAGAAGGGCAGCGGCTTTCACATGGATATCGTGATCATGTCGACGGTGAACGCGATGTGCGGGCTATTCGGCGCGCCGTGGCAGTGCGTGGCTACCGTGCGCTCCGTCAGCCACGTGTCCGCTCTCACCATCATGTCCACGACTCACGCGCCCGGAGACAAGCCCTACATCGTTGAAGTCAAAGGTACGAGCGCCCAACAATTAAGTATGAGTCAGAGCTTATGCCAACATTTCTTGCAAAATGTGCGTGATCAGGTATTCGCCAATTACTTTTTTAATTGGGAGATCTGGTACCACGTAAATGGCGGTGTCGTGAAGGCCCACCCAACTACCAATTTTTAGAGTAATGTTTGGTTAGATGTTCGGTGCGCTTTGTGTTACAGAGCAGCGTCTGACAGCATTACTCGTCTCGCTACTGGTGGGCGTGTCGGTGCTGGCGGCGCGGTGGCTGCGGCTCGTGCCCATGGCCGTGCTATTCGGCGTGTTCCTCTACATGGGTATCTCCGCGCTCGGAGGCATCCAGTTCTGGGACCGCTGCATCTTGCTTTTCAAGCCTGTTAAACATCATCCGCAAGTGCCCTACGTGCGAAGGGTTCGTAAAGATTTTATTAGTGGAGTATACGAGTTACGCGTTCTAGTTTTAATTCTAACTCTCTGCTTGACGTGCAGGTGCCGACGCTGAAGATGCACCTATACACGCTGATCCAGGCGGCGGGGCTGGCGGTGCTGTACATCGTGAAATCGTCGCGCTTCTCGCTGGCCATGCCCTTCTTCCTGGTGATGATGGTGCCACTGCGCATGTCACTCGCCTATGTCTTCACTCCGCTGCAGCTTAGAGCGGTAACATTTCTACACTGACTTCTATTTACAATTTATGTATCATATCACTCAACTTTACTAAAAGACCTCAGTCATTCAACTACCAATTTAAATAATTGACTAATTCATTGCGTAGCTTTTTTTGCAAGCAAACAAGATAAATTTAAAGATGGATCAATTTTTTGTCTGGTTATCAGTACAAAAAATGAATTGCTTGTAAGTAGGTAGACATAATGATTTTAGTCTCAATTGAAGATAATCAATCGTAGCTTTTTGCGAGTGCGAAACTGAAAATACAATTTTAAACAAACTCTATTAAATGTGAATTGGCAGTTGGATGGCGCCCAGAAAGACATTGACAAGGACGACGAGCCGGACTTCTATGAAGAAGCGCCTCTGCCGGGCTAGACGCCACGCGCAGCACTAGCACCGCGGTACGTCACTAGCGTGCACCACGCTGCTGACGTCACACACCGCGTGACGCAGCTCGTGACGTGCTGCTGGCACCCGGTAACATTCGCTGTTGGCAAACCACCACCGCAACCGAGCAGCAGCCAAGCTAATTTAATGTCAAAGTAATTGGTTTGTTTATTTTAGCGACTGTTGTAAATCTTATTAAATACAAAATGTAGTACAATAATAAGCACATTTGAGGGAGTCCGGATTGTTGGTTATAAAACGGCAGAGCATTACATAAAAATAAGTCGATTCATAATGATATTCGGATTGATATTTTTAGGAATAACAATCCGGTTTTAAGTATGGCGGGTCTTGTACCCATCTCGCTTCCGCATAGTTGTGTCCCATAGCGCGGTTCGCTCACACGCCGTTGCGACGTACGAGCGTTTCGCCAGAATCCCGTTAGTGAATAGCAGATGTGGTCCGTTGCTGTGCCGAATCTTTAGTATTTTGCGACCCCACACACACTCACTGTATATACCTACAAATAAACAGTTTGCATGTGTGCTCCCTTTACTTCATTAGTCACCACTGATAACAGTCAGTAGGTATTATAAATACTTGGCTCAGAAATGTAAGTAGGCACTTTAAATAATAACGAGCTAAGATTTTAGATCACTTAATTAAATAATGAATATACTCTTTTAAAGATATTTCTGCATGAGTGGCGTAGCTACATAGATTAATAATTAAGAACAATTTAATGTGTAGATACATATTAGGTAGGTATGTATTATATGACATTGATGCGTGTAAAGCGGCTGTGGATTGAATTATGTATTTATAGTTGTATAACTTTCGTATTAACGTGATCGTATTATTTTCAATCAGAATTTAATTTTGCTCAATTATTAATGAGTTGAACGTACGTAGGTAGCGTCCCTATGTATTGTATACCTAGTTGATAATAATTATAATATTATGTTCCGGCTCATGACACGTGTTGGTGTGTTCGGAGCCACATCGTGGCCAGCTCGCGCGGCGGGTCTCAGTGCGAGCCAAAGTAACAGTGCCAAAGACGTACCCGTAAGAGATTTACCACGCAGGCGAGACCTCGTCTGTACCAGTATTAGTTGCCATCGATACGTAAACTTTATTATTTGCAGTGTATTATTTTTGTTAGGTTAGTGTTTCTAAGGTTTATGAGATAGGTGTTGAAGGAAAATAACATTCGGGAAGACATTCCGAAGATAAACGGTTCCCTAGTTGGCATTCGCAACTCTCGTTGCTTTGTCTATTAGGTGCATAAGACACGTTACATATCGCGATGACCACACGCCTACGGGACGTACTTAAATTTACATTAGGCTTTTAAAATTCTTGCAAAAATTGCATTAGTATGTAAGTAGGTAGGTAGGTACCATTGTTGTTCTCGAGCAGTTGCTTACGAGGGACAGGTGACAACCACTTCCTGGCCAGCAGAGAACACTCAACAACGGTAGATGTTTGAGTGCTGCGTTGTCTTTACTGACGTGGCTGAGAGTGCAGTATTGACGTCACAGGTGACGTATCGTGGTACAAAACGTTGGTAGTAAGTCATAATTTATATTGCTGAACAATGATATTATAAGTAAAAAGGTGTAGATAGGTTACCTACACAAAATTCGATCTTCAAAAACGGCACACTAACTCACACATAAATAACTGAATATTGCAAAGCACACTACATTACGATTAGACGTCAAGGTAGGATGGCATGATTCGATTATCGCAAGCAAAAAAGAGACAAATGTACTTGGCGACATAAATAAATCAGAAATGACATTTTACCTTACGTTAAAATGTGGCTAGTTAGCCACATTTTAACGTGTCGCTTGCCGAGCGCCTATAACCTATCTACGCCTTTTTACTTATAATATCATTGTTGCTGAATGATATTTATTGAAGAGTATGTGATGGTTAGAATAAAATATAAATCATTAGGCAGATGTGTGAAGGCTGGGGACCCTACCACTATATCCCCACCTTCGACCCAGTAACGTCGGTGCAATTGTAAATTGATAATAAATAATGACAAATACATTTAGCGTAAGTAGGAATGGTATGGTATTATCATAAGTTGACATATTTCTTATTTTATGTTATCTTTTTTTTCCTTGTTGAAAATGTTAATTAAATAAAATGTTTAGTAATATGGTTGGCTTTTCTTTTCCTACTTTCCTGACACCGGTGTACATCCTCATTATCTCTAACTCGTATTGCTTCACTAGGTAGGCCTATTGACTGGAGCAGTGAGTTACCAACTTGCACGATCTACCTCACTAGCTGTTTAAATAAATGATTAGTAGATTAGTTTATACATAACGCGCAACGGCAACATAATAATATTATAGAGCGAGAGAGCAACAATATTTTGATAAAAATATCGGTTTGTTTGTTTTCATAAAAGGCCTTTTTTAGGCCAACCTCTCCATAAAAATTACAATTACATAAATTAAAGAAGATAACTCCAAAGGCATATTATTCAAGGCATCTTAATAGGTACTAATTTATTAAATAGTTACAGTTGTTGCTGTTATCAAAATAATGATGATCCACAAGGTTTAGATGTAAATTACGAAAAGACCTGAGTAAAAGACCGATAGGTATTTGTTTGGTTTGTCAGCTAAGCTTACATGGTTGCGTATTAAATAAATTTTAGTGTGAATATTTCTTGCGCGTACACAAGTAAAAATCTTGATAGCTAAAAATTATTATTGTAAAGCAACGCTATAATTTTTTAAAAGTTTTAACTTTCTACTAGTTTCTACACTATCGAGACCGACTACTGCCATCTAGTTACCGCAGTGAGAAACGTCAACACAATCAACAAACAATAAAACGAAGAACCATAAAAAATAATAATATCTCTTGTAATATCACATGGAAAAACTAATCACAAAATAATCCTAAACATTACCTTAATATTCAGGATTCAGGTTTGAAACCGATTGTTTTCGTATCGAATACCTACGTGAAATTAGATCAATAAAGAAAAAATTTCGTCTCTGGTTAAATAAATCGAATGTAGTCTGTGGTCGTAAAGCGATCGAAGCACAGTAGCGCCCTCGTTGGCCAACAGCACTTACTAAAAAATCGACGTCAAACAAACATGTCAGTCACTCACATAATGGCGGTGGTTGTGTTATTTTTTGTGAGTGGGTAACTCATGTACTTAATTCATGTTCACCAAGCTATTACTGAAACATTAAGCGTGTAGATTAGTCCAAAAAATAATTAGTAATAGACAAAGTAGTAGTGAAGTGCAGTGAAGTAGAAGTGGTGTGGCGACAAGTATGGAGCTTGAGTACGTCGAGTCGGCGATCTTATTGAATTAGCGCTTACGCGTAGTGCCGAGGGTGGGTCGCCGGTGAGACGCCGCCATGGGGGCGCAGCAGGCCAAGGAGCGCGGCACGGCCAGCGGCGCGTCCATGCGCTCGGCACGCAGTAAGCCGCGGGTGCCCAAGGACCCCCGCATGCTCGGCTCCAACATATTCACTGAACACAGCGGTGAGTGCTCCTTCCTCGCCGCCTCTTTGCATGTCTTGGCAGGTTCTTTGTCTCACCGATGCAGGAAGCCGAGTCGGATTCCTTAGTCTTCCTGTCTCATCACATACGCCATTCAAACATCTGAATTGTCTCGCGTTAGTCACAGCGTAAGCTCAGTATTCATCTAATATAAATTAATCAATATCGAATCTGTGTTTCAGACTGAAATCATAAGTTACAAATTCCTTTCACAAATATTGCTAAGATGATTAGCATTCTTGAGCTTGACAGACAGCTGTTGTTTTAATTTAAATGCTGTAATTTTATAGTGTAGCTAATAGTTCAGCTTAGTTTATGTCTGAGTGAAGTATGTACTTCATTAAATTCCAGTGGGTTTGTAATGGGTATGTGTAGTATGGGAACTGCATTAAATACTATAAACAAAGGTAACAATAGATCTATAGTGGTTCTGTAACACAGTACCCACATACAGGCATCAGCTACCTTACTACTCACGGTTATGTACCTCTACTAGACATTTATCAACTGTATTGAAGTCTACTTAAGTACACACTAGTATCCAACAAGCTGCAAATTTCTTGATAGACTACTGGTAAAAAGTCTTAGTTTACTGGTAAAAAGTATTTTCACAATTTGCCACGGTATGGAGCCGAACTGTTCGTCTTAAGCTTAAAAAGCATTTGCCAACAGACAAATAATAAATGAAGATATAATTTGTCACTATGTGATTGAATCAATGTAGGCGGTGTATTGCTGTTCTCAGGTCTTGAACAATAGTAGATCTTGATGTAGGTGGAGATTGGACTTGAATGTCAATGGAATAATTATTTAAACTCAACTATTTTTATCCTTTAAAATTAACTATGCCAAAAACAACTTAATTTAACCAAAATATAATTAAATTAAGTTGTTTCTGGCACAGTTGATCGAAGCATGATGTGGATCCAAATTACTATGTAATAACTTGTTAGTAAAACTCAACAATCACATGAATCCTCAAATAATTGTTCTAAATGGTATAAAACACCTTAGATTTTAATTTATTATACATCAAAAGTTAAGGAGAATGATTAAAATCGGAAGAAAAATTGAATTATATTATTTTATTAACTTTTTCTGCCTCGCCTTTTCCGGAGCTATATTGGGGTCGGCTTCCAGTCCTATATAATTATATATTATTTAGCTGAATACCGTATTTAACATGGAGCAACTGCCTTTCTGACCTCCACAACCTATTGCTAGGTAACACAGTATACCATATACTGGAACTTTATAACATCCTCATGAATTATAACTAACATTATTGATCTTTATGGGAAAATAAGCCATTTTCAGCATTGAGTAATGCAACTCTCCATTAGAAAAACTGTCTTTGGTTTCCAATGATGCATGCTTATGAGCACTTTGAGTTTTTATTGCAATAATTACACGGACACTAAAGTAGTAAGGTATCAGAGAGTTTAATTACCCCATGTACTAAGGGATTTTAAGTACAGAACAACATTCATCTAAATCTTCTGGCTCCATAATCTGCCTGATAATTAGATAACTAATCAAATTTCTTAACTAAATCACATAACTTACTTAACACTTTCAAAAACAGAAAGGGATATGCCATGACAATAACTCAGCCTCCACCTACAGATTAATAACATCATAGGATTCTCATGTATACCCTGACAAGTAAAACAATGATAGGACAATAATTACAAACATGAAATCTGTTCCTGAGTTATGGAGTGCAGGGTGAAGAGGCTTTTGTCTATTATAACAAAAAAGGAACAGTTTAAAGTACATTGTTTTGTAGTATGATACACTGAAGCTCCCGTTCAGCTTAATTTGGTCCAACTTATTGTTGATTTGAATTTTATGAATTAAACTAGCTGACCCGCTCTGGCTTTGCTAGGGTCAATGCCTATAAATATGTAACACAAAAACACTCATGTTATGTCCATCCATTGCTTGAAATTGCATCAAAATTAAAATATTTTTTATATTTAAAGTATTTATTATCAGTGGTTTTAATGATATAGGTGTTTATATCCTTGTATGGTTACCCATTACTTGAATTGCAATAATACAAATGTAATCAATATGTGAGTCAAAATGTTTAAAACCGTGTGTTGACTCTTGATTGAGGACTCCATTGAGTCCGATACTAGTCTGGCAAACCCGAGAATCAACTAAGCCTATCGCGGTCCACTGCTAGACCTAGGTCTCCACCATGTTGCGCCACAGTACCCGGTCCTTCATTTTGGCTGAGTGTTGTGGTGCACCATCTATAACGTGTTTCCCTTTTCAAGTTTTCCCTATGCTGGTGAAGCCAGTTTGTGACCGCAGTTTACTTTTAGTTCTAAATGACAACTTTTTTTAAAATTCATTCTGTATATCTCTTAGGGAGAGGTTCTATTCTATGCCGAAATCCAGAGAATGCGCGTGTGGTAACCGTTGAATCATTTTAATAATTTTGAACTCGCCTCACGGAAGTTATGATACAGTCGAAGCTGTGCCGTGCCGTGATGTCTTCTGATAAAAGAGGTTGTCCTATAACAGGATGTAAGAGGTTTAACAGGGTGCCCATGATGATGACATCACAATTAATAGTATTATCAATATTGTAAATACTAATTACTGAACTTAATAATGGTTGTCATCAATCTATACTATTAATGCGAAAGTAACTCCATCTGTCTGTGTCTATCTGCTACACCTTCACAGCTACACCACTGAATCAAGTGTGCTGCTGGAGCCTAAAAAAAACGGGGCAACAGGTAGTGAATTAATAAGTTTAATCATAGCTTAGAATATACAGTTAGTAAATGCCATCAACTTTAAAGTCTACTTACGTATTAAACAGTGTGTCTAGTCAAGATGGACCGGAAAAAGTGTAAAGAGAATTCATTGTGAAATAAAACATTTTTGGATTGCCAGAAATTGATGTATCTTGATTAGACATATTTTGTGATCTCAAAGCAGAATAATTAATATAATTGAAATTTCAAACAATTTACATTTAATTTCAATTAAACTCCAAATCCAATTAAACTACTTACTACTTTTCGTAAAGGATAGCTTAATGAAAGGTGATATTATTATTGGTAAAACAATAATGGGTATAATATGTTAAATTGTTGTTTTTGGTAAAAATAATAATGAGATTGAACCATTTATTTTATTTATATTTATTTAGGACACAGTCTTTTACAATTTTTATATAAACATAAATTGTTAAAAGTTATAACATAGGTACGAAACAAAAAGAATAATTATAGATCAAGAACTACTTGAAGACGATTCTAAATAAAACGTGCCATCTATTGGTTTGGTTTTTCGGGGCTGTTTCCGCACTTAGCCTCTTGATTGGGCCATTGTGAGTGTAAGATCATGTTATCATATTTATATGGGAATACCTCAGTTTGAAGAAATTTATTTTGCGCGTTTTGTTATATATTTTACTATTGGTTGAGTTAACTAGGGATAAAAAACTGGGCCTAAAAAAGGTGGGAGGAAAAAGAAAAGACCTTTGTCCTGCAGTAAGAATCATATTATTATGACTGAATTTATATCCCTACTTCCTTATTAAATCCTTACTAATATTAAAAATGCGAAAGTTACTCTGTATGTGTGTTACGCAATCACGCCTAAACTGCTGAACTGATTTAAATGAAATTTGGTACAGAGATAGTCTAGAGCCTTAGAAAGCACATGGACTACTTTTCGCCGCGAAAACCGACATCCACGCGGGCGTAGTCGTGGGCTACAGCTAGTATTATTATTAAAATAGGCCACACTGCCAGCAAACAAAAGTGGTGATCAGTCCTAGGTCCTTCTCTAGAGAGGAAAGGCCTTTGCCCTGCAGTGAGACAGTTACAGACTATCGTTATTAATGTATCATTACAATATTGACTGATAACAAAACAACACAAATGTTACATTTTAAAATTTGATTACTGAAAATGTGCAGTTCATGTATATAAAGAAATAATAATAACAATCACATACCACACCTACTTGTTACGTAGTTAGTTTATCAATAAATTTATTACTCTATTTGCAATCATTCTGTTCACCATTGGAATCATGTTTTACTACACTTGACGTATTTAACATTATTACACAAGCAAAAAAAATATGTAGCTGAGCGAATTGCTTTTAGCGAAGGATTTGTTATTGACAATTCTTGACACATACGTATCGTCGTATTGTCCAAAGACTGTTTGGTTATAGTTTTAGAAATATGATTATTACAGGCATTCAAACAGGTACATAGCAACATTTTAATCCGATGATCAATGATAATGAATTCATTATTAATTTATTTTCTGTTTATTATTGCGACTTTATTTTATTACTTCCACATTTACTTTCACTTTAACTTTCTTTTATTAACACAATCGATAGATTACATAAAATAACTTGTTACATATTCTGAACTGTGAGATGAGTTTGGCTGTGCAGTAAATCTATATGAATGGAATAAAGCGGAAAAGCTATCATGCTTTTTTTTTATTCATGAGGTTTGTTTTAGATAATGAGGGTTCTCCGCAAAAATTGAGTCTAAAACACTCGGTCTTCATCGTGAGAGGTGACTACAACATTGGTTGCTACATATTTGATCATTCTTGATTTTAATTATAGTACTTTATAAACTGCTTAACAGTTCTCATAAAATTACACAAAGAGTATGCGCTTATCATGTGATAACAAAAAAGTGTAAATTTCTTAATTCCTTCATGAGATAATGTAATTAAATTGGGTAAAACGTGTACAATAAAAGTGCAAACAAGATTGTATTGGGAACAAGGCCTTGACAAACAGTCGAGGCGTTGTGTGATGCGTGGAGCACCCGCGTCCTGCGAGCCTGCCGCTGGCCGCGCGCTCGAGCTTGCCACTTGCCGCAGCATTGCGACTGTTTTGCTTACTGTTATAAATATGTTACTACGCTTGCGTTATTGTTATGCACACAGACACATATATATTGTTTTCATATTTGACACACATTTCCATTGACTTAGTTCAGTTCGGTCGTACATTTAAATTTAAGCATCACGTACACTGCATCAAGTCCTTACGGAAGCACTAGCATCGCATTTTTTTCTTTATATTATAGGTTTTCTGTATAGTGTTGAGTATTTCAATTTTTGGATACTTATGTTGAATAAGTGTTATTGTTCTTATCTCTCCGATAGCAATTTATGTTGTGTTGGCACACAATAATTTTTCAGTCGGTACCATATTAGTATGTCATATTATCGTGTTATATTAATTGCTGCGGTTGGTATTATAGTCCGTCATATACGAAAATATATTTTCCTGGTTTGGTTTACCTAGCGAAACTACTCGGTCATAAATTGATTGTTGGATTATACTTGTTTTAAATTAATATAGTTCAGAAGTGAAAGTTAAACAGACTTAATCTCACAGATTAAAATGTTATTTTGACAAATCTAATTCCGGTCGTCTAGAAAAAGTATATCGACGCCGCGGAGCCGCTTATAAATGTTGTTTAGTTACTTGGAATAAAGATCGATCCGGCACAAGGTCACAACATGTAAGAGAAATCAATTGAGTGGTGTTTGGCCTCTCGTGTTGATCCTCGCACGAATAAGGACGTGTACTTCACAGCGTGCTTATTATAATTAGCCGCGTCCTGTGCGCGCGACTCCCGCAGCATTATCACACCATCTCGTTCCGGGCAGCGCTGCCACGTAGCCGGCACCACTCGCAGCCGCTGTGCCACCAAAGAAAAAATTACAACTTTTGTATGGTCAAAACGTGGTGACAAAAGTTGCCAACCATTTCATTGAAAACGCACCGGTAGTGCAGCGCGGCGCATGTACCTACCTACTGGCGCAGTGTAACACTAATTAATGTATAATATCGACGTCGACACGACCAACCTACATGTTACCGAGATGTTTATATTAGATGTGGGAGAGCCCGGTTATACACCTAATGCAAACATTGTTCATTTAATGAGAGCGTTCGATTTGTGTAAGGATGTATAAACATAATAGGTACGTGCTTGTGCTAAATATGTAATTAGGTTGATTGCAAGGGTTATAACAACTAGATGGATATAGTTTTTACCGAACTAGCAGACGTTACCTATTTCAGTGAACTAAATAAGAAGCTACTTAATTGTTTTCTGGGAAGTGTCATCTCGCCACCGATGCATCCATGAGGACTTTCAATTGTTTTAGTAATAACCGACTCTCAAATAGCTATTGGAAATTTGCCCCTCAGTGGCGGTTGTCTCTTGGGACTTAGACATATACATTGTAAGCTATATTATATACTTCCAGCGCCAAATCGCTGATGTTATTTATGGGTACAGGCTACAAGTATTTTATTTTGGCTGTTGGTTACTTTAGTGATGTAGATGCTGTTATGTGTTGTAGTGTCGCGAGTTCTAATCCCGGCTGAAGCCATCGTGTATAGAGTCATCGGTTTGTCAGTAACTGTTTCGAAGCAAGCAATTTATCAGTAGTAATATACAACCTATTTACCGCACATAATGAGAAGATGTAAGGGAGGCCCTTACCCTGCGGCTGGTCTGCAAAGCTACTATAACGCTAAATTACAAATTACAAAGCACACACGGTTAGCAAAGCGAAGGGCCGAAGTATGTAGGAAGTCGTCGGCGCCGATACCATATCATTGTAATCTATTGTGAGCGCCATATGAGTGATTACTAGGAAGGACTACACTTCGGCTGCTATCTGCATTGCAAAGGATACAGTTATCAAATTGATAGCGATTTGACGACCATAACGATACAATTGATTACAGAGTCGCCTTCAAACATTTTGTTTGTGTGTCATGGCTTGTTGTCTATTTAACAGGTGTAAACAGCGCCGACGCTGGACTAAATGGATAAACAGTCTAAAAATTGTGATGTAACGACAAAACAACGGAAGAATAGAGACTTGGCATTATACTTTTTGTCTTTCATTCAGTAGTTAAATTACTACATATTGCCTACTTAAGATCAGTACCTACTTAGTCTATCTACACTAATATTATAAAGAGGAAGGATTCGTATGTTTGTAAAGAATAAACTCAAAAAATGCTGTGCCGATTTTAAACATTCATCATCACCATTATAAAGCTATGCATTATTTATTACTTAAAAAATTCGTACCGCGGGCGGAGTCGCCAGGAACGAGCTAGTTACGAATAAAAATGCATAATAAAATTAAACATTCCCAATCTACGGTCACAGTTCTCAAGTACGGGCTCAGTGCTGAAGCAATTAGCTGAAAACTTAATTACTGGTTAGAGCTCCCGAGGCTCTCTTATTAATTGGCGGCGAAGTTTTCAAGTGACACTATATCTGGGAGCCGCAGCGACTCGCTCCTCGTTCCGGTTATGAAAGTTTCAACGCTGCTGTGTTACCACCACTACATTGATTTATTTATGCTAGGATCAGTTTAAGGCACTTCTAGGACGCTACGTACGTGTTCAAAGCTTGGCTTTCTATGAAAATATCGTACTGATAACATCTACTGCACACATCTGTAATAAACATCAATCGCTAACAAGCGGATCCACGCAGCTACGTGGGCGTAGAATTCGTAGGTATACCACATGCGCGCCGCGTTGGAGCAGCGCCTTTATTGTAGAGCTGTAAGAAAGCTTTTAGAAAAACGGCTTTGCGAACATCCTTTACTCGATCATAACGCAAACATCATTAATTTGACATACATAACTATTATTTATTTCACAAACTATCTTTTGCATCTTTAATTAGGAAAAATTGTTTCATAACCCTTTACAACCGGAAAGTTTATTTTTATTTTTATACTATAAAACCTTTTTCTTGGCATTCTACTATGTCTATAAAGCCTCAAAAAAAATAGATAAAAAAATCTCGAGTTCATAGTTAACCCACAATGCTACCCGCACGATCGTGAGTCACAGGTTGTACGTGACATAGTCACGATCGTGAGGTTAGTTTAAACTAATCTTATATTTTGATAGTTTGAGGGCAAATAAAGAGTTTTATAATGAAATCAGCCACTTTATTAATAATTAAGTTATAATTAATTCACTTTCATAGCATTTGTCTTCGCACTAAACATTTGTACAAGCTTTTAGCAACACGGTACAATTTTTTTAGTAAAATATTAACAAAACCAAAATATTAAATGTAATTATTCTTAAATGTAACCATTAGTTAAAAACACATCTTATTATGCCTCTTAGAGTTATCAGGAACTAGGAGTACCATATCATCCTTTGGTATGGTAAGACTTGAAACAGTCTTTACCGCGTGTGAGATGCACAAATAGGTGTCGCATTTTTCACAACGTATCTTTGTGCGATTGGTACAATTTTCGTACTGGCACATTCTTGGTGCTTTTATTTCGTCAAAATACTAAACTACAGAAGCTCCAAGTCCAAGAGATTTATCACCAAACATTATTTTAGCTCCTCGATAGATGTCAAAGTTGAGCATCTATCCTTCACTTGTAGTCAGCACGAAATTCTTCAGACCAACCGGGCGCGGTTTGTTTCGGACTACCTGACGTAGTATACACCTGCCAGTAAATGGTATCATTTGCTCGTCAATGGAGTAGAAGCCAGGCGTTACACGCTGCTTTTACCCTGTCAATCATTGGCTGTACCTTCCACAATGGGTTGTTTTTGTCATGCGGCGGGGCTTTATCTGAATCTACGACAAGCAATGCATTACGAACTGTCAAGAACCCATCACGAGCCATTTGTTGAGTTATTATGTCTAGTTTTCATCCACCTCCCCAGTACATCGGAATACGGGGGTAGGGAATACATCCCATGATAATATGTATGGAAAAGACTCTGGCTACTTCTACAGACATCAGTTTTAGTTCTAGACGAGTTTTTTTATGATGGTACAGGTTTGTACATCTGGCAACTTCGTCGAAAAACTCTAATCAAAGTAGTAATATGAGAAATACTCCATTGGAGTCTTGACAGGAGCCACGGGCAGTGAAGTATAGTCATGATTTCGATCATCAGAAGGAACCTGCTTCCAAACTCTCTTTCGAGGAGGTGGCCGTGAAGATCCGAGGGCGCGGAGTTAGTTGTGATGATGCTGGAGTATCCTGCGTCGGTTCCGACTCTAGTGCTGCAGACGGTAGTAGTTCAGGTTCGAGTTCAGTGTGAAAATTGTCGAACTGAAGATTGTCAAAAATGCTGGGTTGGGTCCTCAATATCTTCGATATCGGATAAGTTTCCATCGCCCAGCACGTCTATAACTTGGTCATCGTTCAAATTTCTGCCTAAAATTTTAAACAAGATACTCTCAGTAACTAAATCTACGTACACACAATCGTCAATTACAGTACTTACTCCCAAATAACATCTTGGGATTACGACCGGAGCCACACGATCGTAGCGGTCAGACTTTACGACTTAATTGTAAATAAACTGCAAAAGTTAGCATAAATCTTAAATTATCTAGGTGTTTAAACATCCTTTAACTTTAAAATAAGTACAAAATACTATAAAAAAACAAATAGTTATTAATCAAAATTATTACTTACCCGCGGTGCGGCGAGGGTCGAAAAATGCAGCCATCGTTCATCGCAACCCACACGTCGCTGACCGCCTCCACACTGCCAGTGTATTTTTTCTCGTGCGTAGAATACTCCTCACAAACGATCGACGCCGGTCGCGTTCGGAAAAAGTAAATTGTTTGGCGCCAATATTTTTTTTAATCAAAACTCACGCTCGTATAAGCCCGGGTGTAAAGGGTTATAAGAGTGCTTGAAAAAAACAAATGCCGCGAAATCTGTGGGATGTAAAGCCTCCTTGCGAAACAAACATTGAGTTTGCGGACACAACTCTGTATGTATGTTATGGTCCCGCCAGCGGTGTACAAGTGTGCTACGCGAACCCAAACTCACTCAACAGACATTCGTTCATAAGACGAATGTTCCCGGTGGCGCGTGGCGCTCCGAGTCCAGAATTTTATTCGTATCGCGATACAATCCCAGACATGTCGTATTGTTTTATTTCTGGAAGGGTTGAACGATGGTACCTAGACTTACAGCCTTTTTCAGTAATCAAATTATCCTTGTATGATTTCATTTACAGCCGATATAAATTGGACAAAAGTAATTATGGCTGGCAAAAATATTGATGGTAAATAAGCTTCAGCTATCCGCGGCAAACTTGGATGATATCGAGCTCTACGAATAGGTAGTTAAGGGAGCCTTGATTGTATTAAACCTCAGAGGCCGGTAGTGCCTCCTCAGATACACCCCAGCCCGTGCACAGCGAACGCCCCCTCCCCCACGCCAGCCAAGTGTCCTGCCTCCTTCCGCTCAGAAGTTTTCTTTTTCTACACATTTTTCTGCAATCACATTAAAATTTCATCCTTGCATTTTTTTTGCATTACACGTTAAGTATATCAATTGTTCTGGAATATTTCTATACCATAGATATAATAGTGGTATTGTATAGTGATCTATTGATATTGTAAAACAAAGTCCCCACCGGCCACCCGCCGGGTCTACCTGTCGATATCGGTCTGAACGCGATAAACTCATAGGTATATTACCGAACGTACGTACGCTTTTCACCAATAGATAGAGTAGTTCAGAATGAAGGCTTTGGTGTAGAATTCAAATGATTTTGTGTTCACCATTAATTACTGCTCGTGTAAGCTGAGGCGGGTCGCCTAATTAAAATAAAAACCGGCAAGCACCGGGTTCCGTACCATTATTGATATAAAAACAGCAAGAAAATCTCGTTTTTTGTCCCATACAAATTATTACATACTTATTCCATACAAATTATTACATATTTATTCTAATTATTTTATTTATTTACTTGTGAATATAAAACTAAACATTCTGTGAATTATTTCAAGCGTATATTCTAGTCTATTTAATTCTGTTTTTAGTATTTGTTGGTATAGCGGCAACAGAAGTACGAACATCTTTATTCAACAGTCCAATTATCACGGTACATGAGATACAGCCTGGTGACAGATGGACAGACAACGGAGTCTTAGAAATTGGGTCCCGTTTCACCCTTTGGATACGGAACCCTTAAAACTATTCCCGCACTAGTGACTTAAATTCCTGCGTCTAATAACTAAGCTTAGAAGTTAGAACAAACAATTTTAAATCACACAAAAAATAATCTTTGAATTAAACCCGCAGCGACAAGCATTACTCGTATCAGTACCTATTCATTAATTAAGATGTCTTAAAGGTCCCTTGATACGTAAGCTACTTAAGTATCATGAAAACCTTGTAATGTACTTGATACTGCACAACGAAGGCAAGGCTCTCTTCACCGTTAGTCAGTCAGTGGTGTCAATAACTAAAAAAACGCGATGGCCTTAGTTTGAACCGAAGACCTTGAACGCTTTACTAATTCGGTCACTGAACTTGAACCATTAGAGCATTACGAATGTAAGATGCCTCAATGCAATGTCATAATGGATCGATGTAAATAATTAGTCGTCGGCATTTGATTAAGGTTGTTGTTAGGGTTCAGCATATAGGATCTCTAGCTGTTGCCCGCGGCTTCGCTCGCGCGTATAGTAAAGAGTAATAGTAAAGCATAGATTTATGTGTATGTAGGAGCCTGGATAATGATTTCATAAAATATTATGGCGTTTAGATGGTCATTGAATAATCCATTTATCTTTTTATCTGTCTATCTTTGAAAATACTCTACTTCCCATTCTAACTTTCAACACCTATTTCACCCAGGAAAAGATTTCCAAAAGAAAAACCTTCCTCAATAAGTGAGCTGTATAACATTGAACGAATTTTTCAAATCGGCCCAGGAGTTCCAGAGATTAGCGCGTTCTAAGAAACAAACAAACAAACTCGACGGTATCGAGTTGAAGTTAAAACCATACAGTCAAGTATACAGTAATTTGAAGCTGTGAAAAACCTCTATTTCTACATTCTCAACGGAACCAAAATTTATTGATACCGTTGACCTAGCTAGAACTCTAGCTAGAACTAGAACATAAAACGTGAGAAAAGGACGGCAAAAGATGACAACTAACTTAGAAATAACAAACTAGTTTTTGACTTGAACATCAGTGTTTTTTGAGCACACGTTTTTACTTGTCGCCAAATTTGTATGAGAATTTTAGTCCGAACTAAATTTGACAGCGCTAATTTTCCTCTGTCCCTTTCTAGATAATGTATGTACAGGTGAAACAAAATGCCGATGGACTTACTTAAATTAGTTTAAGAGTCCCTATCAATTTCGGCGCGCTACTAGTTTAGGTAACTATTTGAGCGCAGTATCTCTGTGTGCGTTCGAACTATCGCTGACAATCGTAGTGTGCGTTATCGTACGGTGTAGCGCGAACAAATAATCTTGGTCCGTAAACGCTATTGTCAGCACTGCATAGTTTTTATTACCCACTAAGTTCCGTAATACTGGATGGATGTTATTGTGATTATGACGTGTTATGTTTAAGTACCTTATAAAAATATCGTTACCTAGTAGTTACGGCAGTCACTTACAAAAAAGGCTAGGCAGATAATGTACAGGATGTACCTACCAGAAAGGTGGGGGGTACAGTCTATCAAATTGAACAACTATCTCCATGGGAATGTATAATTTTCTATTATTATGCGTTATATTTCAGGAAAATAAAAACGAGATATTTTTTAGTTACTTTATTGCAACACGTCGCTTTTCCTCAATTGTTTTGAGAGAGCTAATTTGACATCCAAACTTTACACAGTGTTGTGAAATCTCCACGAGTTGGTCAAAAAAATACTGATAGTCAACTATTCTTCTTCCTTCAATTCGTATCGGTGTAGATGGTGCAGACTGAAAAAATATTAGTTATGTTTAATCACTGAAACAGGTAAAACAGAAATGTGTGGTCAAATATTATGAGGAGTCGGATATATGTTTCACCAGAAAATGGCAAAACAAATAAATAAATGTTTCAAAATTTTTATTCTAAAATGGTACACGCAAATACATACTTGATCCAACTCCATGACTAAATCTTCTAAAGAATCATCGAGAGAATTAAAGCTTTTGAAATTATATTAATACGACATTAATATTTTCAATTCCAAATCAAAGATGTTTGAAATATTTACATGGAACTTGATACAGACAGATAGATTATAATCCTGGGTACCGACTAGGTACCCAATATAAATGTTATACTACACCCATATATTTACCAGTAATTGAATATATTTGAAATATACATACTTCCGTGGTATTGTTTTTCTCAGTAAGTGACCATGTTCCTCAACTCCCTGGCGATTCGTTCTCCTTTTCATATATACAGTGTATTTGCTCAATCATTAGTTGAAAAATACCTTGTCTCCCCCTTTTCACCTAATAAAGAGCCTGATGCATCCTATTTGGTAGTGTAACTGAAAATAATTAATAATACATTTTTTTTAAACGAGTTAAGTACTTACCTATATATATATAGATATAAATATATAGCCTATAGCCTTCCACGAGAAATGGGCTATCTAACACTGAAGGAATTTTTCAAATCGGATCAGTAGTTCCTGAGATTAGCGCGTTCAAGTAAACAAACAAACAAACTCTTCAGCTTTATATACTAGTATAGATTAGATTTCTTTATATATTAGATAAATAAAAAAAAATACTAGATAAAAGGAATACCTTGTGTCCGATGGGGGCTTTTCGCTCATAGATGATGTTCCAGGTAAATTTTGATTTTCGGTAGATTTCTTCCTATTTAATTCTCTACAAAAATAAAAAAGTTCATTTTTAGATTCAAGAAATACCTAATAACCAATTCTAACAGTTTTTGTAATTACAAAAAAAAAATATTTACCTAAGAACTGCAAGTGCTTTTCGTGTTTTTTCAACCTTTTTCTTTTTACCTTTGATTTTTCCTTGATAGTAAAGATCACTTTTTCGACCCATTTTCTAAAAATTAAACACTATTTTACTAATAGTACAAAACATTAATATGTATAAACAACATTATGAAATCATAAAAATTCACACTGCATAAATAAAAAATTAAATCTACTCACAGTCTCAAAACTGGTTAGGTCTAGTACAAAATCACGCGCGATTCAAGAGTTTCGTTGGGAGCGGCGAACGTCACGGGCGACACAGGTCCGTCGTCAACAAGCCCTTGGGCGCGACTGAATGTATCGAGCGAGCGCATCGTTTTATAAGGCATTATTTTGAAATTTTATTACAAATAAATAAGAAGTCAGAAATGAAATATAAAAATTGGATTTGGTAGATAAAGACCTCAGTTTTTTAAATATATAATGCTTATTGTTATTTTCAACTAGCTTCTGCCCGCGACTTCGTACGCGGATCCTGTTGCTTATGCCAGCGACAACAGGGTCGTCAAAATAAAAGATCTGAAACGTCTGATGTCAAATTCTAAGAGCCCGGGGACCGGAAAACAACGTGATGCGCGAGACGATTCGAGACCCTCCAGATCTTTCATTTTGGTAAGATAGCAGGAAATGCCCATCAGAACATTTGCTCACGATCAGCGGTCAGTCGCGCATCATATTCTTCACTGGTCTCTAGAGACCTGGATGTAGATGCATAAATACGATGAGAATGCAGGCGTGCTTCGCGATACGAAGAGGTTTCCACGGAGGGAGTTGAATCCTGATCTTCTCGAACAGCATCAAGTCTCTCCTGACGCTCTTCGGTAGATTCTTGAGATCTTACGATCCTCAATCTTTTAGCTTCTTTGGAACATTGGGAAAGATTTGACCTCTTTCATCATGGTTATAGTTTTATTGTGAAGATACCTGATCAATTAAATCTAAGTGACTGCAAAGTAAATTAAACGCTCAAATAACATAAGCCCGAAGGCATATATTATATTCGATAAAAAAAAAATAAAAAAAAAATTGGGAGTTTTGGCCAGTATAGTCGAATTAAAATGATATGCCATCGTCATCGAAAATCAGTCCTAAAGGTTATGTTATTTTATAATTATACAGTGAAATTAGTGATAGCTTTGATTTCCAAGTCAGATGTTTCAAATCTTCGATTTTTATAAGTATACAGGGAATGCCCATCAGACCGAACAACTTTTGCTAAGACGTCATTCCTATATGTGTTATGGTGTAGCCGGGCTCCTGGAGTTCGACAACAGATGTTCCAGACCTTCAATTTTTATACGTCAACAGAGAGTGCTCATCAGGCTGAACAACTCTTGCTAAGACGTCATTCCTATATGTGTTATGGTGTAGCCGGGCTCTTGAAGTTCCACAACAGGTGTTCCAGATCTTCAATTTGTATAAGTGAACAGAGAGTGCTCATCAGGCTGAACAACTCTTGCTGAGACGTCATTCCTATATGTGTTATGGTGTAGCCGGGCTCTTGGAGTTCCACATCAGGTGTTCCAGATCTTCAAATTTATTCTCTCAGCAGAAAATGCTCATCACGTGGAACAATTTTTGCTATGGTACCAGTTTTGTATCTCTTATAGTTTAGCTGGTCTGTTGCGGTTCTGCATCAGGTGTTCAAATTTCCAAGATAAATTATAGCCTATATGTTGCCCAGACTTAATACCTATACAACAAAAAAAAAATCATGCAAATCCGTCCAGTAGTTCCGAAGATTAGCGTGTACAAACAAACAGACAAACAGACAGAATTTTTTTTTTGGATTCGTGCTCTATAACTGTTTGTAAACCCCCCTCAATTATTATTTTTTTAATATATTCAATGTACAGACACAGTTTTTTTACTGTTTTATTATATGTATAGATAAATTCTTACCCATAGACGACGATTTTGCACATGACTTTATTGGGTTTTTTCAGCGTGGATCACATTTTTTTTTAAGTACTAGTTCATTGAAATTTAAAAAAATACATTGTGTACTTACTAGCATACTATATGCCCAGTATTTATGATTTTTCTCAGATTGTTATTTGCTACCAGTAAGCTAAAAAAGCAATTGGAAAATCTGCTGTTTCGTGCTTACGTAAAAACATGTGTTAGGTTTTTATTTTTCATAATTTATATTGAGTAGTTTTTAAAAATTGACTTTGTACACTTACTTGATAAATGAATGATAAATAACTGTGCATTAAAAAAACGGAACAGATATCTTGAAGTTATTGAGAGATTTGTGCTGAAAAAGTTGGAAATTTCTGTTTTAGACCGCGAAATTGATAGGGACTCTTAATACGTGTTTAACAGAATCGAGGCCAATTTCGGGAAAAACTTAGTACACACTTAGCACAGTTAAACTGTGAGATTCGATTCCTGAACTATTTATAATATGTACCTACAAATTCATACGGAGCCCTGAGTGCGGTGCGCGATTCAAGTCGCACTTGTCCGGTTTTTTAAGAATCTGCTTTTTCTGCTCATGTAATACCGAGTTAATATTAAGTTACCGTGTCCACGTAGTGAGGCCGAGTGAGAGAGCGGGCGCCGAACGATCAAATTGACCACGCTTGGCTTTGACGCATTAATCCTATTTGAAACATCCCCCTTCTAAAGTGCCTGTAGTTGTTATGACGACGAATTTTATTTTTTGTTAGGTACCTACGTGTCAATACGATCCAAACTAATGTTATAAAGGTGAAAGTAACTGTCAGTCTGTTACGCTTTTACGGCTAAATAGCTGAACCGATTTTGGTGAAAATTGGTGTGTGGGTCTAGAGAAAGTGAGAGCTTGGAAAGAGAGTTGTTTGTTTTTCGTACTTTGTGTCGTAAAATACATATTTGTGAATTGGCACTTTCAAAACGTACAATGGCTAGTTGCCCGGTCCCAAAATGTCTTTCCTATGAAGAAGAACCGGCAAAAAAAACCAAAGGTTACTATTAAAAATAGGTATTGAAGGTATAGGTACAATGTTTTCACAAAAAATGCATTCATTGAAAAATATGCGACGACAATTTAATACGTAAATAGTAAATCATCGTACTTATCCAAAATGGATGAAAATATAAAAAATTAAAAACCTTTATAAATCGCATAAATTGAAACTTGAGTTTGCTGCAGAGTGCAGGGTATCAGAATCTAATCTTCTTCTTACGTGTCATATTCGATCGTCAATTACAACCTTATTAGTTAAAGTTATAGGGTTTCGTTTTGATAAATGATTAATTTTACATCGCAACTAAAGAGTTACTTGTAGGGTTTTAGTTATAATAGTATCTATTCAATTAGTAGATTATAGCATGAAGTATGTGTGCCGTCTGTCGCGATTGTAACAACGTGTCGTTCTGTTTAACGATGTGCTCGCATCACAATGGCCGGAAGCTCGGCGGGCTCTACTCATGCATTATTGTTCCTTAGACAATGTATACCTAATAGGAGTTAGCGCATGGCAGCCTCATTGGTACCGCTCTCACATGGTTCCCAGTCTGGGTGTTCTTTGTGTCAATTGAATGTTTGTGAAAGGCCCCGCGAGACAGTTATTAAATTTAAAGCGACTTATAAAAAAATAAAATTAAGTGATATCAGTATCGTGGGGGGTGGCGTCAGCTCTGTGCGTGATCGCAGTAAGCTGACGTTTTGACGGAACTGGGCAAAAATCAATAGTGGAAAATCAGCTCGTCTCGTCTGTGTAATTGAACTGTAGGTAGGAGAGAGCAGTGGCTACGTATGGCCGCTGCATTGCCGCCCGCCACCCCCGCGCCCCAGCCTCGCGCCCCCCTCGCGCGCCACCCTGCGTGATTCACTTCCTCCACCGCCCGGCGGGTGTTAGCTGCACCGACACGCCACACAATGACACGACCCAACGGTTGACAGCTACCATGGCTGACACCTTTAATGGTAGGGGAGGCCACGATGCTAAATGGGGATTTACTCGAGCGTCATAGAGACTTATTAGGTTGCAAAGCTTAGATGATAAGAAGAAAAAAATATTATATAATAATACCTTTTCATCGGTGGGGGAAGCGGCTATAGATTTTTAAATATGTAAAAAAACACTGTTGCATGGACATAATCGAGCGCGTCAGATATTGATAGCATCAATGTCCTACGTATTTTTAATAATGTACGTATGTTAATCTGATCATTTGCATGATGCGGGTGGTTGTACGTAAGGGTCAAAAATGAAAAAAAAAAAAAATTAATCGAGCGCGTCAGGTTTTCTAAGGGGGTGTTAAGTGCACCAAAAAAAAAGCTCTCATTCAATAATCTGACGATTTTGATCTGACGCAAACTCGCGGCCATTATTTTAATGTGCAAAAAAAATTCGCCATTTTGAAATACTCAAGCGCGTCAGATTAAGATATATATGGTTCATCTTTATGTTCTAGACGTGCTGTTTCATAATCTGACGATTATCTAAAGGGATTCGCCTAATCTGACAAAAAGAAATTTTTGTTTGACTATTTTTTAAATTAGGGTAAAGTCAGGATAGATGCCTCACTTTTTGAAATTGTCTCTTTATTTCAAATCTAATAATATAACTTAAAAAAAAACTTTCAATATTACTTATTTGGTCTTTTTTCTTACATTGCGGCTTATTTTAGATGGCCTAGCAATTACTGGTTGGACAAAAAATAAGTTTCTGCAGACCCATTTTTTGAGGATAGGTGCCTACCCTATATGGATAGATGCCCCGCCATGAAAATATTAAGGAGGTTAGATGCCCATGGTGTGGGATAGATGCCGTATGGAATAAAATAATAGAAATATGCATAATTAAAATTTGTTTTATTGAGGCATATCAATCAACATGTTATATAAATCATCTTCAAGTAAAATAATAATAAAGAATGTAACAAAAATATGCAACCACTTCTGGCATGAAATGCACTGAATCCAATCAGATTTCGATTTTGTATTTTCATAGCTGTCAAAGCATTCAATGCAATTATTTTCACCTGTATGTTTAGAGCTACCTTGCTTTTCTCTCTTATTTTTCTTCACAGACAAATCTTTATTTCTCTTCTATCATTTTAGAGTAAGTACCTGGTTTATCTTCAGTTTCACTATTTGAACTTAAAATGATACGTCTTTTACGTGAACTGAAATGAAAATTATAAAACATTAAGAAAACATGTTAATTTATAATGTATAAAGATATGAGAGATAGAGGCACTTAGGGGCACCTATACCGCGAAAAATCAAGGCGACTATCCTTTTTGATAAGGATAGATGCCCTTATATATTTTTACTAAAATAAACACAAAACAACAACTATATGAATATGGATGTGTAATTTAATAACCTGTGTACTGATATAACAAAAATTGTATGGAACTAATTACTACTTGTAAAGTTATGAAGCTGTAAATACTTACATAAAAAATTCCGAGCTGTTTGACACGTTCGCCGCGGAAATTATTGCACACACGAGCAAAACAGGTCCCCTCTGAACGACGCACTTGCGGGGACTTAGGTGTGCGGCGTCTGCGCTCCCGTTTTAACCTATTAAAACGTTGATAGCTATTTCGGAAATATGAGTTTTAGAAAACGAGGCACCTATCCCACTGCGGCATCTATCCCGGTTTTACCCTATTGAACTAATTAATTGAAAAGCTCAGGAAATAGCATGCAAATAATAAGTGTATGTTTTTTAAGTAGAATACCTTGTATTTATAAGAAAATAATTAAAAAAAAAATGCCCAAAAAAAATATTTTTTTTATGTGTGTGATCTGTGATGGCGTCGTGGCAATAAAATCCAGAGTGGGGACGGAGTGAGAGAGTAATAGATAGAGAAAAAGTGAGAGAGGAGTAGAAACGCGGAGGGAAATATAGGCATCACCCAGCTGCACGCATTAAACTTTATCGACGATTTTTTATTATTTCGGCTTGCGGAAATCGTCAGATTATATATTTTTCGTTATCCTTTAATTATATTCTTCAAAATAAAAAAATATTTGGCTACGCTCGAGAATGTCGAGATGACGTTTTTTTTTTACAACTTTGCTGCCCTCCCCTTTCTTTACGTCACTCTCAAATTGTCAGATTAGTAGAATATACACTTTTTATCATGTAATTAACTCACCCTACCTTAATCTGACGCGCTCGACAATTTCTAATGATCAATTTTTTTTTACTAATCTGATCCTTTATCCTTCACGGGCGGCCTTATATATGGGGCTCATATTTGGTGGAGGTACTTAAGCGGATACAAGGTATCGCCCTGTATATTAATCTGCCGCGCTTTAGTAAATCCCGAAATCCCCTCTTGGGCTCCCCTACTATAATTGATCCAATATTGGAAGCGATAACTACATCATAGATGATTTAATAACTCAACTGAATATCATAGGCTTGCTAGTATCATAATATCGACATCGCTGCGAATTTTTTTGGGTTGTTTTTAAGGTTTCATGTTGTTGTATGTATGTTCACTTCTAAGGATTATACTCTTATTTTTTGAGGGGTGGATATTTACCGGTAAACGAAGAAAAATAAAAACTACTGTATTCAAGTTCAACGCTTTGATTTTAACTAATTTGTCTCAGAGTAATCAGAATCAGTTTCATTCAATCAGGGAAGACTGGTAATAGTCCTTGCATGTCTTAAAAGTAGTTTATATTACCTCCCGACACTTTGAACGCATGTTGATCAGACATCCTGAAAAAATATCTATAATTATAAAGAAATCAACCAGCTACATGCCGACCAAAATAACAATATAAAATCTGTCACATCAGAAAATATACCTACTGTTTTAAAATTTGCTAAGTTAATCGTAGATACCAACTTGTAAGGAGGAAATCATTAGAGTTCTGAAATTGTAGGCGAAGGCTAGTGCACTTTTCGGGTTTATAGAAAGGCTCGATGTATTTCTTAGTTTGTAGATAATAATATCTTGAGACACACGGCCATCAGATACCAAACTAGGCAGAGCCTGTACTATGGCAACCAGACAACTGATAAACATATAAATATATTAATATATACATACATATAGATAAATTACACCCAGACACAGAACAAATGTTCGTGCTCATCACACAAAGATTTGTCCTGATGGGAACCAAACCCACGACCTCCGGTTTAGCAGCCAGGATCACTAACCACTACACCAACAGGCCAGACGCTATAGATCAATGCCGATAATTATTTTCCGCGCCTATTAACGTAACATCATAATTCTTATTTTCGTGCTAAGGCGTCGGTATTCATGCATGCAGACATCGTTGTCAATGACATTCCTCAGATGATTGCGTGTGCATGTGTCACGCTCGCGCTATAGTTTGACGATAGATATTGCACTGGACGCAATTTGTAGTTACGCACTAGGTCGTTAAGACAGGATGATGTAGAAGTCTATATTTATTTATAAGATAGAGATTATTTCGCTAGTTAATACGTTGTTAATCGTAGCGGCTAACCGGAGCGGAGACGCGCTTCCCACGAAGCTCACGCGCGCCGCGACTCGCGACGTGTGAACTGCGGAGGTGAACCGAGTTCACGAGCTACCAGTTGACGTCCAACTTGTACGCGGCCAGTACCCAACTTCCCATCAAAGACGACTACTTAGATGGCTAGCTTATTTAATGAATAAAAAGCGGATTCGATATGCACATGGTTGTAAGTTCGGACCTAGGCGCTTACCAATGTGACTTTTTCAAAGTTATATGTACTTTCTTAATTATTCTATGAGACCATTGACAAACGATGAAGGAAAACATCGTGAGAAATCCTGGATTACCTAAATTGGATTCTGTTATCGCCAACCCGCAATGAGGCAGCGTGGTTATCAATGCTCGTGCCTTCTCTGTATGGGAATAGGCCTAATATAATGCCCAGCAGCGGGTCATTTAAAGGCGGGTATTATTACTAGTAAACGAAGATAGTGACCTCAACGATATACACACAGACAAAATCAGAAACTTCATCCGAAAATCAAACTTAATGCCTACTAAGTTTGTGTACAAAATTTTCTTGGATCTATAACAACCGCAATGATAACTTAAATTGTTTCATCCTTTCATTAAATGTAATGTGCACGCTGTGTTCACCTGTAATTGGATGTACCTGCAGTAGAACTAAGATCTATTGTAATTTATTTTTATACATTTATTGCTGTAAATAAATACGGACAGTTACATAATACAGAAAAAAAAGACGTGTGGCACTCGGGGACTGCCACGGTAAAGCTATCGCATAGCATTTTGTATCAACTTATGCAATTATAATTTTCACTGTTGTACATAGATACCTATACACCTATATACTTTCTCATAAACAGCTGCTTATGTATTCGTCCGATTTCGGAGCAGCTCGTCTCGATTCGTGCGAGTTTCGAAGAGTCGTACAATATGTCTAATCGCACACAACGCCGTGTCGAAGACTGCCGATTGCCGAACTGAAACGACGTTAGACGATGCACGGCCTTCAAGCCACACCTCCTTGCCCGTCGGAGTGGGGAGCGTGAGGTTTTTTCGTTACGGAATTTCTGGATTCGGTCCCCGCGCTCAAGGCCCGCGATAGAAGCTATGCAATAGCTTAAAAATCTTTTTAATTATCAGTAAAAAAAATATAGCCTATGTTACACAGGGTGAATGTAGCTTTCTAATGGAGAAAGAATTTTTGAAAGCGGCACAGTAGTTTTAAAGACTATTCATTACAAACATACACACATAAATACAAATCTTCCCTCTTTATAATATTAGTGTAGATGTAGATAAACGCCTAAATTCCACATCTATACTCCACTTATTATAGCGTTAGAAAAAAGAGGCTCACAGAAGCAGGAATTGAAAACATTTTATTTCAAAGAAATTCTTTTAAGTACTTAAATAAACGAAATAAAACTTTTTTTTTTAAATTACGAACGGTAACAAAACAACAACAAAGAAAAAACAGTAACAAATAACAACAAAATTTGGGAATTACAAAAAACAAGTCGCAGCATTCACAAGTGAATGACATAATTATAATGACAATCAATCACTCAATTTCACAGACTACATATACCGATAAAATTAGAAAAACCCGGCTGTACGAGCTTATGAAGGGATTATTAGACATTTAGATTTGGTAGGATAATAGTAAAACGAAAAACGTTCCAGTATTGTTTATCACTGCTTCTTTTAGCTTTTTAGCATTGACACTCATGTTAGATTGGAATGAAATATTATTATATAAATGAAAGCCACATAATTTGTTATGAAAAATGGTTAACATGATTACAAATAAGTGTGACAGCTGGTATGTAAATAGATTTTAATTTATAGGCGTCAATCGTAACTGTAACAAGTTTATTGTACTTTTGCAACAAAGTGCGCATTATAAATAACCTTTTTTAACTTCTGTCTAATGCTATTTTAAATGGAGTATAGTTATATGAAAAACTAGCTTCTGCCCGCGACTTTGTCTGCGTGGACTTCAGAATAAGGTCCAAAAAAGAATGAAAAAATGTGAAATAATGAAAAATGGAATAACTGTTTCACCCTGTGCTTGCGCTATAATAGAGAAACATACCAAATTTCAAAGCTGTCTGCCCACGGCTTAGCTCGTAAACAAATTTAAATTTTCTATCGGGAACTACTTAAGTAATCGGGATAAAAGGTAGGCTACGTTCTTTTCCATGTCAAAGGCAACATGCATGCCAAATTTCATCCAAATCCGTTTAGCCGTTTTTGCGTGAATGAGTAACAAACATCCAAACATACTGTAAACATCTAAACATCCAAACATCCACACTTTTACATTTATAATATTAATAGGATAAGCAGACGAGGTTGCGGCCGTCAGCTTGAATGGAATAATTCTCTGAAATACGGCAGCAAATCTCTTTAAATGAGCTGAAACCTGCTTGACCTATATAGGTAGCGGGCGCCTAACAACATCATTGGTACGATTCGATTTATATCCAACCGCGGCCGCTGCCTGCGATTCGCGGAAATTTAATAAAACAACTCTTTCAAAGGCTTCAGGTTCTCATTGAAAATTTAAATCACTTGTAAGAAGCCAACTTTTTTCCTTGAAAACATTTACGTAATCATGAATAGCGGAGTGGAATACTTAGCTGTGTTTACGTTTAGATGAGTCGGAATAATTTAGAGGGACGTGGGAGGGATTTTTTAGAGGCTATGTATCAACTTTGCCTTTATTACGTAAAGTGCTTATTTTTATCGAATAAGATTGATCCTGGAGCAGGTTGGGGGAGACCTTTGCCCAGCTGTGGGACACCTAAAAGGTAATAATAAAAAATAAAAAATGATTGATCTCCGCGTTATTACTACTATCATACCTACATTCTACAGTGCACTTCTCGGACGCTATTATAGTGAGTGTCCGATGTAGGCAATTACGTTGTTATAGGGACACAATGGTAAGTGACAGGCCACTGTACACACGGATACACATAAATCGCTCGCCTTATGAAGTGTGGCCGCACTCTTGTGATAGACATGCTTGTGTACCTATAGGTATATATGCGAACAGACCGACTTTGATTTTATGCATTCGCTTGACAGCTGGTATTGTTATTGAATTTCACCTCCACGTATTACTAATATAGTTACAGTCAAGAGAAATTAAATTTCTAAGAATGCGAATGAGGAATGTAGGTCAGTCATACAAATTGTATTCGAAATAAATTATAGCAACTTCAAACGAGTGATACCGCGATCTTTAGACTATAATGAGGAGGTATGAGGAGCTATTCTATTCTATTCTATGACCTAGCTTTGTACGTAAAAGAGACTAGTATTATTTTGTCTTTGCTTCTTGTAACCACCAACGCCACTTGTTGCCCGTGCGAGCACGACATTAGGTATGATGGTACTTATATTGGAATTAAGACCAAATTTAATAATAAATAGTCTGTCTAAGTCCTTGAGACACGAGTCTGTATTCATTAAGTAATTATTGAATTATCCTCTATACATGTAATTTACAATCAATAAATCTTGATAAAAAATTCTGTTAATCTTAATTTTGTGGTATGTAAAGAAAGTGGGCGGATTTTCTTGTGTCACGTTGCTACACCAGTAGAACGTACCGACATTTACATATAGTTATCCCTATAAGGGATTGAATTTTGACTTTAGCGCCGTACAAAATATTATGTATGTACCCATAACTAGCTGTCCCCCGCGACTTCATTTGTGTGTTGTACCTACTATGATGAGATTTCAGGCATTTCAGGATTTGCATGGAACCCTAATTCTGTTTCAAAATTAAGGTAGGTTGTAAATATTATACTATTATTTCTATCCTACTAGTTCTATTGATTAGCCCATTTAAACAAACAAAACTACTTTCCTCTTTATTATATTTTTTTATTGGCATGTAAGTCTCATCTATAGCAAGGAAAATTTATGAATAAGCTATTCCGTAGTAAATAGAGCAATTCAGCGGCGCTGGCCCAGTCGTGTGGTGCTAATCCGTATAGTGCACTGTGCAGGCGATCAGCGTAGGCAGTGCTAGTTATATCGATCACAGGTTGAAGCACTTGCAGTGGGTACTGTGGATAGGGGCGCGGCGTGAGTCACCGCCGGCGACGCATGCGTCACGCCCGCGTGTGACGTAGCGGCGCGGGCGGCGAGCGGAGCGCGGACAGATTCGCGTGTCGCATGATTTAATTAACAGCTAATAATACAGCGACGCGTTGGTCAGCACTCTCATTGAGCACCACATTGGGAATCATTTAGGAAGCGCGCGGTGCGTCACGCTACACTCGTAGAACGACTAACAATCCACGATTAGAACTTCCTTCAACGTAAATTTTATAAAGGCTATCTCGATATCTTTCTTTAAACTTTCCACTTCCGGGGTCAATTGGATCAAATAAATTCGTTGTTAGTACCTACCTACACACAGGATTCTTTCATCACAATTATATCCACAACTTAAAAGCTGTTATAGAATTCTAAATTGCAAATTTCTAGGAGGTCGCCAAATATCTTTACTCTATACAGATAAAATAATAAAATGTAGATAATTGAACTAACCCCTTTTTACTAAATGCATATCGATATATACACGGTACATAGACTTTACCAAAATATCATCTTTTACAATTTCTGTCTGCCTGTTAATCTCTGATTTAGCTTGGCCGATTTTGCCGGAATTTCACTGGCAGATAGCTGATGTAAATGGAATAACTTAGGCTACTCTTATTTTAGTTTTTTCTAACTTGACCGGGTACGGGGCCATCTTACGCAGTTGAAACCACGGGCAAGGCTAGTAAAATATAAGATTCATTAAAAATATCCAAAGAAACCGAAATTTGACTCTTGAAGAGCGTACTGTACCCATAAAAGCGACTTACGTGGTCGAGTGGCGCACACACCGATTTCCAAGGTGTCGCCAGCTCTGAGGTCCCGGGTTTGATCCCCGGATTGTCTCGGGTCTGGGTGTTGGTGGTACCTTCGTTGTCTCTGATTCCATATCCCAAATGCTTTAGCTACTTACTTTGGATTCGAAGCAATGTATGTGATGTTATCCACATTTATTTATTTATTTAAGCAATTCCGATATTCAGCTCCTGGTTTTTTATAATTAGTACCTATTGTAGCTAACTACCTAAGTAGTAAAAAATGTCAAAGAAACTTCCATCTAAGGATTGTATTTCAAGTGTGTCAAAAAAACTAGCCTCTTTATAACATCTACAGTTGTTAAAAACAGGTCAGTAGGTATACCTACTGCTTAATACCTACAAATAGTTATGAACCATTTTATTAAATATACAAGCTAGGAAACAGCGCCGACGTCGTCTGATTGCTGTCACTGTTTTATGCCTCACACGTCGATGACCATGAACTAGATATACATGTTCCTCCCGTGTGTTAGACAGGGCCGAGACTTTAAGCTCGCGAATGAGATTTGTGGAGCATAGAACATGACTGTCTTACGTTGACTATCGCTATCACATGTGGTTGGAAGTTGAAGTGACTGTGTTCAAGAGACGAAATTTTCAAAACTAATCACTTGTATATCCGCATGCAATCGTTACTCTTAAACGCATACTTTTTAGTAACGCACTGTTTGCCTAAGCACTGTTGCACACATACCGGGTACCGTGTCAGCTGGTCGCCGCTCCGCCGGGTTGGCGGCGCTCGGTGCGTTGTATGGGCGGACGTGTGCTGAGCCTAGCGTGGTGTTGTTGCAGAGGCGCTGCTGCAGAGCCGGCCGCTGCCGCACATCCCGGACCTGCCGGACGGCGAGCCCGCGCCCGGCACGCCGCAGCCGCTCGACACCGCCAACAGGTGACACACTTGTATACATTGTACCTTTAAGCCACATATTCACTCGTGCTTAACACAACTTAATAAGTAGACGGTAACGTCAACTCCAGTTGGAGAAAATCCAGCGTTATTAAATAATTGATGTCTATATAATAAAGGGTCATTTATTTGTTAAGCGGCGTCGGACTTGCGGATCATATGGTTGCCGGTTCGAATCCCACCCATTGCACTACCGACGTGAACCCACTCGTAAAACAAGCATTTAGCTAAGTACGAGAGGTTAACAAGAATACTTACTAGTAAAGTGCGACTCACTTATAGAAAGCTTTAAAACAAATGTTACACACATTGATACAGAAACAACATCAGAGAACAAATATTGTAGCAGTGCCTTTGAATACAAAGGCACTGCTTATTTCTAAAGAATCTCAACCAACAGGCCGATGGGAGAAGTAGTGAATTATGACAAAAATAATGCAGAACTATCCTCAAAATAATGTACTTCTGGTGATAGTCATTGATCAGCCTTAAGTAACCATTTTTAATATAAACTCATTTCCTATTGTAAGGTTTTTGAAAGTATTTATGCATTGACATGAGATTACTTGAGGTAGTCGCTGTATACGATCTGAGCAGTTGTTGGTTGTGTCGGCAGATGGACGTCGAAGGAGAACCTGCTGGCGCACCACGAGGAGGACGACCCGCAGCTGTTCGTGGCGCTATACGACTTCCAGGCGGGCGGCGAGAACCAGCTCAGCCTCAAGAAAGGTACCGCCTATTGCAGCTCCACCGACACACCACACGCGCGCAGCTCGCACTTCGACACACGAGGTGCAGCTGTGACGTCGACGTGGTGAGGTTGAGTTATCGTTATCACCTATTATGACTAACTATCGCTTGTGTGATACAACCGTAGGGAAGGTAACTTTGTACAAAAAAATAATAAAAATAGCATGTAGCTTACCACTTTAACAAGAATCGGACACGAACTTCAGGAAAAACATCAAATGAAATGAATAAGTTTAATAAGTAGAGAGAATAGTTATAACTAGCCGTTGTTCGCGGCTCGTGTGGGTATCGGTTACCGCTGCAAATTATAGCCTATAGCCTTCCTCAATAAGTGTATAAATTTGAACTCAACTTTGCTTACACTGCTTTGCAGTGGGACAAAAGTGGCGATTAGTCTATACTAATATTATAAAGAGGAAACCTTTGTATTTTTGTATGTTTGTATTGAATAGGCTCAAAAACTACTGGACCGATTTCAAAATTTATTTTACCATTACTTAGAGGAATTCTTCCGAATCCGTATAGGCTATATTTTATCCCGGAAAATAGATAGGATTTTTCGTGGTAGTGAAAATTGTGGAGTAAGTCGACGAAAAAACTGCCGTACGTTAACGATTCTCGCGAACGCTGCCTAAATGGTTAGAGATGTATGGTTGATTTCTATAGAAAAGTTGTAGAACTCAATAATGCCTACAAAAAAGTCCGCTATAGTATAAACCAAACATTTATATTTTAGCCATTATAACCACTTTTCCATAGAATAAAGTAATTAAAATTATTAGCCTATGTTTATTGATCATATTATCGTCAAATACTAATCCTTATCCTAATAAACTATTTATTGAGCAAGATTGTTTCAATAGCTATATTTAACTTTTTATTTTATTCCAATCGGACAATTCATTCAAAAGATATTACGAATTTAAAATAGGCCCGATCTCAGAAAAGAGTGCTTTTCTCATGGCCAATAATAATTATATGTTGCACTTTCTCGAGTAGGATCTCCTGAAAACCAATATGTTTTAATGATCTACAACTGCGAACATAGTGTATAGTGAAGCATAAAGGTAAAGAGTCGTAAAATTAAAAATTAAAAACAAAAATAAAAGAGTTAAGCAGGTACGAAACAAAGAAATGTAACACGAATAAAAAAACATACATACAAAACAATATACATAAAAAAAAATCTCAGAGAGCTTAAAAAATAAATGTCCACCCGTGCGAAGCCGGGGCGGGTCGCTAGTATTAGATAATTTAGCTTGATTTTGAACTCTACTATTATTCAATTATAGTCTGCATCCTTTTCAAATATCTAGACGTATTTATAAATGTGATTTTCTATATTCTTTTAACAAATATCCTGAACTTTGAACTTTTTAGGGTTCCGTACCTCAAAAGGTAAAAACGGAACCCTTATAGGATCACTTTGTTGTCCGTCTGTCTGTCTGTCTGTCTGTCTGTCTGTCTGTCTGTCAAGACCTTTTTTCTCAGGAACGCGTGGAGGTATCAAGCTGAAATTCATATCAAATACTCAAGTCTATGGTCTCTTGGAGCTGTGAAAAAATCAAACTTCTAAGTCAACGCGATCAAAAGATACTCCCGTTTATGCCGCAAATTTTCGACACTCGCAAGGGAATCAAAACCTACAGGGTACTTCCCGTGAACTCAGAATCTTGAAATTTGGTATGAAGCAACGTCTTATAGCAGAGATATAGGAAAAATTGCGAAAAGTATACATTTTTAGTTATATCATATAATAAAAATATTTTAATAATTTAAACTTACTACCCCTTTCTTCATGAACGCGTAGTGGTATTATATTGAAATTCTTAACAAATACTCAAGTCTATAATATCTTTAAGCTGTAACAAAATCAAACTTCTATGTCAACGCAATCAAAAGAAACAGGAATTAAAACCGCATATTTTGAAACTCGCCACTACTCGCAAGGGAATCAAAACCTACAGGGTACTTCCCGTGAACTCAGAATCTTGAAATTTGGTACGAAGCAACGTCTTATAACACAGATAAAGGAAAAATTGCGAAAAGCATAAATTTTTAGTTACATCATATAATAAAAATATTTTTAATAATTTTAAACTTATTACCCCTTTACTCATGAACGCGTAGTGGTATTATATTGAAATTCTTAACAAATACTCAAGTCTATAATATCTTTAAGCTGTAACAAAATCAAACTTCTACGTCAACGCAATCAAAAGATACAGCAATTAAAGCCGCATATTTTGAAACTCGCAACTACTCGCAAGGGAATCAAAACCTAAAGGATACTTCCAGACGACCTGGAATCTTGAAATTTGGCATGAAGCAACGTTATAAAGTACACATATAGGAAAAATTCCGAAAATCTTAAATTTTTAGTTACATCACATAGTATATTTTTTTTAATAATCATAAACTTACTAGCTGACCCAGCAAACGTTGTTCAGCGATTAAAAAAAAAAAAACAGATGTTGGCCGATTCTCAGACCTACCCGATATGCACACAAAATTTCATGCAAATCGGTTCAGCCGTTTCGGAGGAGTTTGGAAACAAACACCGCAACACGAATACACCATAACTTTTACTTATATACCTACAGGTTTGTACGGAACCCTCGGTGCGCGAGTCTGACTCGCACTTGGCCGGTTTTTTTTTTATTTCTCATAACTTGATTCTACTTACTAACGTACAATTTTTCGTCACGCCATCCGCAACACTGGTTGTGAATGATAAATTAATTAGGAAGCGTCACCGAACATGGACGACAGGGTTAAAACGCGTCACATTATTCTTATCGAGTCGTTGTCTTAACAATTACTCTACTGTAGCGCGGTCAAACTGCACTGATATAAGGCACAAAATACGCTCAATGTTGGTTTCTAAGGATATGATCACAATTTCAATCCCTAGTCTCGAATATAGATTATCGATATCTCGACTAATCCTTACTGCGGTTCTCCAGTAGCCCGCTTCTATCGCTTCTCTGATTTAAAAAAAATGCGAAATCGCGTTCGTTGAATGGCGCGTGGGGTATATTCACAAAGGGCTTACTGCATATTTCTGTCTTGTTATCGTTGGTAGCTTAACAATTGAATATATACCTAACGTAAGTTAAGAATCCAGTATATTTTTCGCTTTTATAGGTTTCTGAAGTTTATTTTTTGTTTAAATATTTGTTCAATGTTTTTTTGTGCAATCATTGTCGTCAGATTTCTCATTTGCATACGTTATACGAATTTTGACAGCAATAATAACTGTGTGGATACGTTTTGTATATAAAAGATACGTAATACAGTCATCGGAACTAATCCAAGTGGTTACATATAAGATATTTTTAACTAGTATTTTTCACATGGTAGGTAGGCGCTGCGATAAATCTCCTTTGTTCTAATTATGATAATGCCGTGTACGTGTGGGGTGGTGGGGGGTGCAGAAGCGTGGTAGGGGGGAGTAGTTTTCTGTTAGCTCGAGAACAATGGGCGCCGGGGGAGCCGCCTGGCACACTGCGCCACTGTACCACTACGTATTGTTACTACTTTCCGTGCTATAATATTGTAACAATATTTCCGCACGTAGGTACTTGTTGCTTGTACTTGTTGGTAATTTATAAGTACCATTTATAAGTAAAGCCTTAGTAAGTAAGTAGGGTAGATAGGGAAAGCGCCTGCTCTATTCCATGCGTCAATTAGTTTTTCGTACACTACTCAAGCAGGTTTTTATTTTAAAGCGGGGCTATGGGGGGTATGGGGTTTGTTACAATTATAATCCAAGAACGGGTAATCCTTGATTTGTTGGATTCGTCTCCATCTCGAATAGCAGTATAACTATCAAAATATTAAAAAACAATGAAATACAAAAACGGGAATTAATAAAGCGGGTGACATCGCTGGGCACAGCTAGATATTAAAATAAATCATGTCTTGACTTAATAAAATAATATTATAATACCGCGGCCTATAAACGGCCCACTGCTGGGCACAGGCCTCTTCCCGTATAGAGAAGGAATGAGCATTGATCACCACGCTTGCTCCTTGCGGATTGGCGATTTCAGATTCAAATCTTTTGAAATTCAGGTTTCCTCACGATGTTTTCCTTCACCCTTTGTCAATGATGTTTTAGAATGATAGAAGTACTTGCCTGGATTCGAACCTGCAACCATATGCATGCTAATCCGGTCATTGAAGTGCTAGGCCATCACATTAAAATACCATTAATAAGGTATTCAGGTACATCCAGGTATTTCCCATACACGTAATTTATTATTAGTTAACATTGTTCAAATTTTAATCACGGGATATAATTATACATACACACATCAAAAGTGTCTAGGGATCAACATATATTTTTGCAATAACTTTTCTCCTGATTGATATTAATTAAAATTTTCTTTAAGGATTCATCGAATAAAGTGTTTTCGTTTGTCACAGTAACGATAAACCAAGTCACCTTTGCATTAATAAAGAAATTTGCCATTTTCATAATAAAGGGATTTTTGACATTTGAACCACTAACACAAAAGTTCGAAAAAAAGACTGAAATAACAGTTTTCTTTAAAATTTTATTGGGTAACTTAAACAATTAATAATCCGTGTTTCTACCGCGAACACTAACAACACAAGAACATCGGTTTGGCATACTCAAAATGAGTTCATCCAAATCACGCTGTGGAATGGCCGCCCATGTTCGTTGCAACAACAAAAAAAGGTCTTCTTGCGACTGGATACCCTCCATATTCGGCAGAGCTCTTCTCTGTAGCATATCCCATGCATGCTCAATCGGGTTCAAGTCTGGCGACTGAGCAGGCCAGGGCAGGACATTGATGTTAGCTGCGGCGAGAGTCTGTCTTACAACTCTTGCGGTGTGCGGTCGTGCATTATCATGCATTAACTGAAATAAGGGACCGATTTGCACTTGTAGAGGAACGATGACGTCTGATACAATCGTCTCAGCATAAATTTGAGCGTTGAGGTTGCTTCTGATCCAAATCAACTCAGTTCTTCCGCCGATCCAAATACCCGCCCATACCATGATGGTTCCACCACTATAAGGATGGACTTCCTGGCAGGATTTTAATCGCTGTTGGCGTCCAGGGGTTCTCCAGTGTCGTATACGTCTTGTATCCGGTCTCATACCAAAACGAGACTCATCAGAAAAGCACACGAAACGCCATTGTTCTTCTGCCCAATTTCTGTGTTCAAGAGCCCATTGATATCGAATCCTACGATTGTGCATTGCTATAGGTGGTACCCGTAGCGGTCTTCGGGAATGAAGGTTCACTTCATGCAAGCGGTTTCTGACTGTTTGGTCGCTAATTAAGTTCCCTGAAGAGTGATGAAGCCTCACGGCTAACATCATGGCGGTTATTGTTGGAGCTCTTCGAGTTAAGATTTGAATGTATCGGTCTTGTCTCCGTGTGGTGCAGCGATACCGTCCTCCATGGCGCTCAGCCACGGTACCAGTGCTTCGGTAACGTGTCCAAAGTCGACTGATAACACTCTGACTTGTATTCAGAGCTAAAGCCACAGTACGTTGCCGGGAACCAGCTTCTATCATTCCCACGGCTCTGAGCATTTCTTCCCTGCTTAAATGACGTCGCCGCTCCATAATAACGTTGGTTTTAATCAGTAGTAGGGAAACAGTAGCACTAAAAATGTCTTCAATGCGTTGTATGTTTTTATAGGGAAAATATTGACAGCTGATTTTCATCTTTTACTCGAATTTGATTCACAGTTCCTGATTCGAATTATGAAATGCACCAAAAAGGATCCATATAAATTTATAAAATCATAAATTTATTACAAAGCCACATCTCAATCTCAAGAAATCCGCATAAAAATGCTTGATCCCTAGACACTTTTGATGTGTGTAGTTTAATTGTCATTAACCTATTTTAATACACAATCAAAGAAATTGTTCATACCACGTACCTATGTTACCATATCCGATTAAACTATTCATTGTCATCCTGAGCCAAAAACTTTTCCTTATTATAGATAGGTTTTGACACAACGCTGTAGTTAAAAAAAAAGCTAAATATGCAACGTGTTACAAAATACCCAATTCAACATAAAAAAAAACAAATTCTAACTGCTTTTATTTCTAGTAAACCTAAAATAGACAATTATCAAAGCCAAAAACCCTAGTCTTTGTCAACCCTAGTAAGCTGTCATGTCAGGGAACTAGATTATTTCATAGAAAAGTGTACCTACCTATTGTACCTATTGTCTACTTTGATAGGTTTTCTATTTCTAATTAAGAAACGTTCGTCTTTACGGGCAGTTTTGTAACACCCTGTACTGAATGTTAGGTAGTTCATATATGAAGGTAGTCGTATTCGTGTAACCGCAGCTCTAAAGCCGGTTGCAGTGTGCACTTAACGCAGCGCAATGGTTTGATGAGGGGAAATCACGTTAGTACGATAGCCTCGCACCGGGAGCAAACCCCTCACCCCCCCCTGTGGTGGGGAGGGGGCGCCATCCCCCGCCTGCGTACGTAGCGGGATGACTGCGAATACTTTATAATCATTCTAGGAATGTACACGAACACGAATGATAGCTATGCATGGTCATACGAGTCGGGAGCGCGTTTTAAAAATTCTGAAAATCTGAAATTGGAATTCTTTTAGAATACATACGATACTTTTACGTTATTTTATTTTTTTGTTGCTGGATTCGGTTCAGCGTAGCAACACAATATTGTGAGATTGTTCATCAAATTGATGTTCTCAAATATCCATGGAATATGAAGAGAAGAATAAAAATAACTCACCTTACATATCTATTCATCGCACTTGAAGCTTCTGATTGTAGTTACCTAATGTGAGTACTAAGAACAATCATACGCAAAGAACTATGTAGGTACTAACATGTATTTAGGGTTTTAAGAAGAACAGAGGATGTTTTAAAGTGGACGAGAACAATATTTTTAAGAAGACATTATGACTCTATTGTTACAAGAACAAATTAAATTAAGCAGGAAATTATGTAATTATTTTTTAATAGCGGCCGCTAACCCGCCACGGCTTCGCACGTGTATTATACTTACAGGATTATTTTAAAAGGAGTGCGGATATCCTACGTGGTAATCACGTGCATAAAACTGAACAACTTTCCCCAAGAGAATCCCTAAGATTTTCGTACTAAGTGACAGGTCATGTGGCTTATGTTTGCATGAAAAGTTGATTTTTATTTTTAAGATCTTGTCCTATGTTCCTTTGGTTCAGTTTTATGCACCTTATTACCTCGTAGGATATCCGCACTCCTTATAAAATAATCCCTTCCTCTGGAATCACTCTATTATAAAAACTCATCAAAATCCATTGCGTCATTTTAAAAGATCTAAGCATACATACATAGGATTATTTTTACTTTATTATTGATTAATGAACAGTCCCAACCTATATTAGTGTATGCCAAGGAGGGTCATAGCCGATCCCTATACCATACAACATCTACAAAAAAGACTAAACTCAATTCACGTGTACCACAACCACACCACGTGATCGGTCTTATATTTTGTATTGAAAATAACAAAATGAATAGGACTACTCACACGTACCACATTTTGCAGTCGACACTATTCACACGTAGCCACTGCTTGACTACATTTTGACGCTACGATGTTGTACGTGTGGGTTGAGCCTAATATGACTGTATTGTTTTCTAATGTTTACGCGAAAGTTAGATATTAACCTTCGGGAACTAAAATTACAGCCTATAGCCTTCTTCAATAAGTGAGCTGTCTAAGAGTGAAATAGTATCCTGAGAATAGCGCGTTCAAACAAACAAACATATTCTTCAGCTTTATAACATAAGTATAGATTACTAGCCTTCCTTAATAAGTGGGCTATCCACCAGTGAAAAAATGTTTCAAATCGGACCAGTAGTTCCTGAGATTAGGGCGTTCAAACAAATATATAGATTACTAGCTTCTGCCCGCAACTTCGTACGCGGATCCTGTTGCTTATGCCAGCGACAACAGGGTCGTCAAAATAAAAGATCTACTGATGTCAAATTCTCAGAACCCGGGGACGGGAAAACACCGTGATGCGCGAGATGATTCGAGAACCTCCAGATCTTTCATTTTTGTAAGATAGCAAGAAATGCCCATCAGAACTTTTGCTCACGATCAGCGGTCAGTCGCGCATCATATTCTTCACTGGTCCTCTAGAGACCTGGATGTAGATACGTAAATACGATGAGAATGCAGGCGTGCTTCGCGATCCGAAGAGGTTTCCACGGAGCGAGTTGCAGCCTGATCTTCTCGAACAGCATCAAGTCTCTCTTGACGCTCTTCGGTAGATTCTTGGGATCTTATGATCCTCAATCCTTTTTATTATTTAGCCTATTTAGCTCCTTTGGAACATTGAGAAAGATTTGACCTCTTTCATCATGGTTATAGTTTTATTGTGAAGATACCTGATCAATTAAAATCTAAGTGACTGCAAAGTAAATTAAACGCTCAAATAACATAAGCCCAAAGGCATATATATTCGATAAAAAAAAAAAAAAAAAAATTGGGAGTTTTGGCCAGTAGAGTCGAATTATAAATGATATACCATCGTCATCCAAAATCAGTCCGAAAGGTTATGTTATTTTATAATTATACAGTGAAATTAGTGACAGCTTTGATTTCCAAGTCAGATGTTTCAAATCTTCGATTTTTATAAGTCAACAGGAAATGCCCATCAGACCGAAACACTTTTGCTAAGACGTCATTCCTATATGTGTTATGGTGGAGCCGGGCTCTTGGAGTTCGACAACAGGTGTTCCAGATCTTCAATTTTTATAAGTCAACAGAGAGTGCTCATCAGGCTGAACAACTCTGCTGAGACGTCATTTCTATATGTGTTATGGTGTAGCCGGGCTCTTGGAGTTCCACAACAGGTGTTCCAGATCTTCAATTTTCATACGTCAACAGAGAGTGCTCATCAGGCTGAACAACTCTTGCTAAGACGTCATTCCTATATGTGTTATGGTGTAGCCGGGCTCTTGGAGTTCCTCAACAGGTGTTCCAGATCTTCAATTTTTATACGTCAACAGAGAGTGCTCATCAGGCTGAACAACTCTGCTGAGACGTCATTCCTATATGTGTTATGGTGTAGCCGGGCTCTTGGAGTTCCACAACAGGTGTTCCAGATCTTCAATTTTTATACGTCAACAGTGAGTGCTCATCAGGCTGAACAGCTCTTGCTAAGACGTCATTCCTATATGTGTTATGGTGTACCCTGGCTCTTGGAGCTCCACATCACGTGTTCCAGATCTTCAAATTTATTCTCTCAGCAGAAAATGCTCATCACGTGGAACAATTTTTGCTATGGTACCATTTTTGTATCTCTTATAGTTTAGCTGGTCTGTTGCGGTTCTGCATCAGGTGTTCAAATTTCCAAGATAAATTATAGCCTATATGTTGCCCAGACTTAATACCTATACAACAAAAAAAAAATCATTCAAATCCGTCCAGTAGTTCCAAAGATTAGCGTGTACAAACAAACAGACAAACAGACAAACAGACATACAGACAAACAGACAAACAGACAGATTTTTTTTTTTGGATTCGTGCTCTATAACTGTTTGTAAACCCCCCTCAATTATTATTTTTTTAATATATTCAATGTACAGACACAGTTTTTTTACTGTTTTATTATATGTATAGATTACAAAGTGCTTGTCTGCGTAGGGGGGGGGGGGGGGCTAGGTGGTGGTAAACAACGTTACCTTTCATAGTACAACGGTTACAGTTGTAGACACGCTCCTCGTCAGGCCAGCAGTAAGCCAGGCACACTATCGTGTTTGCCATATTGATTGCACGGCTGCAGCCGACGCGACGCCCTCTTCCTCGCCAGAGACCGCTCTGTGCACATAACGACCACTTGAATTTGTATTTACTCTTAGAATTAAAGGAGAGCTGAGAGGATGCTGAGTTATACAATTTTTCAAGTAATCTCTTCGACTTTGTACAATCAGCAACGAAAGTTGAGAAACAAAATCAGTTTTTCATAAGACCTAAACACAATTTTAAGGTTAACGCTATTAGGTGCCTATAGCCTTATTTGTCAATTTATTATAGTTTATTGCATTTACTAACTTTTGATGCATATTAGGTATACTACAGAATTTTAGCTGAAAACAAATTATTAAAGCGGCGGTAGTCTAATGGCTGGGGAGTCGGACCGATTCCGAATCCCACCCACTGCACTACCGACTTAAAACCCACACAAACATTGATAAAGATTACTAGTACTGATAGTACTTAAGAATTTTAGAAATAAAATTATTTTATATGACTTTACTGCCGCAACTCTGCCACCGTAAATTTCAGCTATAGGGGCAAAATATTCTTCGGTTCTTTGTTTGAGCACAGACTAAATATTATTATAACCGTAGTTTCGTTTGACTGCGAATACGGTAACAGCAGACAGAGTTACTTTTGCATTTATTTTATTACAATGGAATCGAGGTTTAAAGAATAATTCGCCTTTACACCATTGATAATATACAGGATTAATTTAAAAGATGTTCACATATTCTACGAGGTAATCAGGTGCATAAAACTGAACAACTTTCCCCAAGGAACAAAGCTCGAAATCTTAAAATGGATAATGAACATTTCATACAAAGTGACAGGTCATGTGACTTATGTTTATATGAAAAGATGATAATCAATTTTAAGATTTCGACCTGTTTCTTGGGAAAAGTTGTTCAGTTTTATCCACCTGACTACATTGTTTAATATACGTAGTTACGTACTCCTTTTAAAATAATCCTGTATAGAGAAGAAGAATATTCTTTATTGGAAACCATGATAGTTACTGCCTTGAAAAACAATGAAAGCGTACAATGACAAATACAAGATACACAGTCTCAAACAAGAGTCACAAACGCAAAGTAAATCTTATCCGCATGGCTTAAAGTGTTTTTTGCGATGCGAGACATTTCGAAATGACTGCATTTCTGTAGTCATTTTTGAGGACTGATTTGAGAAAGTAACTGTGCATCTTGGGTTTCTTATAAATCAATGCTTTAAACACGTTCTCATCTAACGTACTCTCAACCTCTTTTCTCTAGCATATCATTCATGAAAACATCTGTGACTATTGCGGTTCGTTTGAACATACTGTGTTGTTATTTTGGTCTATGATAGTTGCAGAACTGCGGGATACGATCAAATATTGTTTAATTAGTTTTTAAGGTTAATTATAATCTAATATTTTTTGACACCGAATGCGTTACGATAAAATTCCAACATCCTAATTAATATTATATTGCGTGACGTGTCGTGGGTTCGATGCCTGCATGATATGGACTATTAATTGTTTTGTTGTTGGACTCTCTTTTTTAATGCGATGAAACCCGGTTCACATGATTGAATTTTCTTCCGTCGTTTATTTAAAACCCAAAATATATTATAGTTACTAAAGCCACATCATCATCATATCAGCCTATCGCCGTCCACTGCTGAACGTAAGCCTCCCCCAATGAGCGCCAACCATACCTGTCTTGGGCCATTACTGAAGCCACGCTTGAATTTAATCCTGAATGTGCTAGTTGTTCCAGCTTCGTATCGGTGCAACGTTGTGACGATGTGGTGTTTGTGTTGTTGCGCAGGCGAGCAGGTGCGCATCAAGAGCTACAACAAGAGCGGCGAGTGGTGCGAGGCTCACACGCTGGCGGGCGGCGTCGGCTGGGTGCCCAGCAACTACGTCACGCCCGTCAACTCGCTAGAGAAGCACTCGTGGTACCACGGACCCATCTCGCGCAACGCCGCCGAGTACCTGCTCTCCTCCGGTATCAACGGCAGCTTCCTGGTCAGTAGTCGCATGTACACACACACATGCACACGCACAAACATCCGAGCTGCGACAATATACTCTAAAGCAAGCGATGCTATGTTTTTGAATCTGTACGGACTCTTCTGTACCTATAGCGCAAATTAACGGTTATATCCCTACAAGCTAAGTTAATGTGTATCTCACGCGAGTTAGTTTCACATTTACGCGATCGACACGTTTATGACGTTCAGCGCTCCGATTGGCTGACTCCTAACTCTACCAGGCAGGCTTTCACGGTAAACGTACCGAAAGTGGTAAACCTAAGAAACAGTCGCATAAAACACACAGATTAATTTTGGCCGGCCGAAGAACGAACGTCACCTGTTTAGTGTTCTATCTACACCGAAAATACTGTAATTCTATAAAAAAAACTAGTCTAACATTCATTCATCTGTAACATTCATTCATGTTTACCCAGCGTTTTTTATCTGTCCGATCCAGTTTATCAGCGCCTCACTGTGTCTCGTAGCGTCCAGCTGTCACAGGCAGTTGCTCTCATTTCACGCGCACTTTACCGTCCACTGCATCCCTGACTATTGTCCGCGCCGCGATATTATCGCCGAGTTTAATACTGTTTAGAAACAGTATTTCGAGCAAACTGTTTCTAAAAACCATTCAACTCCCCGATAATATCGCAGTGTGGACGTTCATAGTTTTATCTAAAGTGATATGCATTGTATGATAAACGATTTATCGTAAAATATGTTTTTTCTTCTTCCAAAAATATTACTGAATACCAGTAATTTTCATTTTGAGACTCCGAGTGCCCACACAATCCATAATAACCTCCTGCAGGAGGTCACTTACTTCCTTAAGGTTGAACAAAATAAAGGGCAACAGAGTAATATAATTCAACACCCACATCAAATTCTGAAAGTCTCGATCTAATGAGATGCATCCCACACACACACACACACATACTCACTAATAAGTACAAAAACACACACTCCCGCTCCCTCGGTCTGAACTAATCCAACTTCGTACAGTTTCATGAGCAGTATTACAAGCTTAGTTCGCATATTGGCTGCTCTCGATCCATACGCAATTAATTTCCGATTAAAACTTTGCTACGCGGCGGCGACATGTTAATTGAATATACGGGACAGTTTTAACCAGCTCGAGCGAGCAACACAATACTTTTGTTAATGTTACCTACTTCGAAACTGCCGTTACCCCTAGAAGGGGTAGTTTTTTTTTTATTTTTCATTTGGTTTAAAAGCGACATAATTAGACTATTGAATGAATGGTTTGCACTATTACATTCACTATATTATTGACAATACGTACTTGCCATGAACCCTCCATTTGCTATTTTACCGAGGTACTTGAAATATAATAGCATTGTGTTAAATATTTTATAGAGCGAGCTTTCCCTATATGTTTACCTAGTGTGACTTTGATTAACTATTACGCGATCGATACGTTTATGACGTTCGGTGCTTTGATTTACTCGCAAGAAGTTCTTCGCCAATCAAACGCTGTAGATATGTGGCTCACGTTACGTAGCGTAAAACAAATTCCCACTCGGTACTTGACTTCTCAACCCCATTTACTTGTTAATTCAATGTGCTTTGGTAGACTGACTGATAAAGGTCACGTATTAAAGACAGGAGCACCTACCACAGCCTGGCTGACCACGTCAGACTTTTTGTAGGAACTATAAGGCTTCCTATTCTGATACGATTTCTGACTGACTTTTTGTAGGACGTGTGCGTTGCTCTATTGCAACTAACGGACGTGGGCAGGCTTACTTGTGCTCTCTAAAATGGGAGTAAAAAAAAAAAAAGCAGGAGAATTTGCAGTGTATGTGGACTGTAACATAATATGTGTATCTTTGTGTGGTGTCGGCAGGTGCGTGAGTCGGAGTCGAGCCCGGGACAGCGCAGCATCTCGCTGCGGTACGAGGGCCGCGTCTACCACTACCGGATCAACGAGGACTCCGACGGCAAGGTACGACAAATGACGAAATAATAAATCTATGTGTATAAAATAGCTTGTCCTTGCTGACTCAGCCACGCAAAGCCTCATGGGTTAGAAACTTGAAATTTTGACAGCAGCTGCGTTTTATAGTGAAAATTAGTATTAACTATAGCTGCGTGGCGTCGCGATGCCATAGCTGAGCGACGTCGAAATCCCGTAGCTGAGCGGCGTCGCGATGTTATAGCTGAATGGCGTCGCGATGATATAGCTGAGCGGCGACGCGACGCTATAGCGGAAGGGCGTCGCGATGCTCTAGTTAACGGCGTCGCGACGCCATATCTTGGCGACATCGCGTTCCCATAGCTGAGCGACGTCGCGAACCCATAGCTGAGCGGCGTCGCGATGCTATAGCTGAGCGGCGTCGCGATGCTATAGCTGAGCGGCGTCGCGATGCTATTGTTGAACGGCGTCGCGATGGTATATCTTATTGGCGTCCCGATGCCCTAACTAAGCGGCGTCACGATGCTCTAGCTAAGCGGAGTCGCGATGCTATAGTTGAACGGTGTCGCGATGCTATAGCTTATTGGCGTCGCGATGCCGTAGCTGTGCGCTGACGCGACGCTATAGTTGAACGGCGTCGCGAGGCTATAGCTTATAGGCGTTGCGATGCTATAGCTGACCGGCGTCGCGATTCTATAGCTGAGGGGCGTCGCGATGCTATAGCTGACCAGCGTCGCGTTGCCATATCTGGGCGATGTCGCGATGCCCTAGTTAAGCGGCGTCACGATGCTCTAGCTAAGCGGATTCGCGATGCTATAGTTGAACGGTGTCGCGATGCTATAGCTTACTGGCGTCGCGATGCCCTAGCTAAGCGGCGTCCCGAATTCCCGATGCTATAGTTGAACGACGTCGCGATGCTATAGCTTATAGGCGTTGCGATGCTATAGCTAACCGGCGTCGCGATGCCATAGCTGTGCGGTGACGCGACGCTATAGCTGAAGGGCGTCGCGATGCCATAGTTGAGCGGTGACGCGATGCCATAGCTGAGCGGTGACGCGACGCTATTGCTGACGGGCGTCGCGATGGCCTAGCTAAGTGGCGTCGCGATGCTATAGTTGAACGGCGTCGCGATGCTATAGCTTATTGGCGTCGCGATGCTATAGTTGAACGGCGTCGCGATGCTATAGCTTATTGGCGTCGCGATGCTATAGGTGACCGGCGTCGCGATGCCATCTCTGAGCGGCGACGCGATGCCATTGCTGAGCGGTGACGCGACGCTATAGCTGAAGGGCGTCGCGATGATCTAGTTGACGGCGTCGCGATGCTATAGTTGAACGGTGTCGCGATGCTATAGCTTATCGGCGTCGCGATACTACTGCCGACCGGCGTCGCGATGCCATGTCTGAGCGGCGTCGCAATCCCATAGCTGAGCGGCGTCGCGATGCTATAGCTGACCAGCGTCGCGATTTCATATCTGGGCGACGTCGCGATCCCATAGATGAGCGGCGTCGCGATGCTAAAGCTGAACGGCGTCGCGACGCCCTAGCTAAGTGGCGTCGCGATGCTATAGTTGTACGGCGTCGCGATGCTTTAGCTTACAGGCGACGCGATGCCATAGCTGAGCGGTGACACGACGCTATAGCTGAAGGGCGACGCGATGCTATAGTTGAACGGCGTCGCGATGCTATAGCTTATCGGCGTCGCGATACTACATCTGACCGGCGTCGCGATGCCATCTCTGAGCGGCGACGCGATGCCATAGCTGAGCGGCGTCGCGACGCTATAGCTGACCAGCGTCGCGATGCCATATCTGGGCGACGTCGCGATCCCATAGGTTCGCGGCGTCGCGATGATATAACTGAACGGCGTCGCGATGCCCTGGCTGAGCGGTGACACGACGCTATAGCTGAAGGGCGTCGCGATGCTCTAGTTGACGGCGTCGCGATGCTATAGTTGAACGGCGTCGCGATGCCATAGGTTATCGGCGTCGCGATGCCATCTCTGAGCGGCGACGCGATGCCATAGTTGAGCGGTGACGCGATGCCATAGCTGAGCGGTGACGCGACGCTATTGCTGAAGGGCGTCGCGATGCTCTAGTTAACGGCGTCGCGACGCCATATCTGGGCGACATCGCGACGCCGCTCAGCTTAGCTGACCAGCGTCGCGATGCCATATCTGGGCGGGCGACGTCGCGATCCCATAGATGTGCGGCGTCGCGATGCTATAGCTGAAAGGCGTCGCGATGCCCTAGCTAAGTGGCGTTGCGATGCTATAGTTGAACGGCGCGCGGCGTCTCGATGCTATAGCTTATCGGCGTCGCCTTGCCATAGCTGAGCGGCGACGCGATGCCATAGCTGACCGGCGTCGCGAGGCCATAGCTGAGCGACGTCGCGATTCTTTATGTGACTGGCGTCGCGATGTCATAGCTCACTGGAAAATTACGGCTTCCGGCAAAAATCCCTTAGTTACGACAAGTAACCACTACATATTATTAAAAACCGAAAGTCCACCGTCGCTTTAGTCTGTTTACGATGAACTGCATCAATTATTATCATGCTCTTTTCATCAGTGGATACGGTGATTCTCGAGGACGGTTTAAGTATATAATTTGTCAAATTTTTGTGTACATTAATACAACCACACGGGCATTAGCTAGTTCTATAATGTATCTTTAAATAGTTAAGTAATGGAAATAAATGTTTTTTGTTATTTACTTGATTAATTTCTTAAGGTGTATGTTTGCGAGCAGGTGTACGTGACGTCGGAGTCTAAGTTCGGCACGCTGGCGGAGCTGGTGCACCACCACTCGGTGGTGGGCGACGGGCTGATCACGCAGCTGCTGTACCCCGCGCCCAAGCGCAACAAGCCCAGCGTGTTCCCGCTCGCGCCGCCCGACCACTGGGAGATCGACCGCACCGACATTGTCATGAAGCACAAGCTGGGCGGCGGACAGTACGGCGACGTGTACGAGGCCGCCTGGAAGCGAGGCAACATCACCGTTAGTACACACCTTATGCCAACAATAGACAAAGTACTCTAACTATTGGAACTGTAAAATTATACTCTCGACTAACTTGAAAAGACTACGAAAATACAAGGAGTCGATTTTCGCATTTTAGCACTTTTGATACCCGTATAGGGAGTATAACCGTGTAACCATACACTTCATTCGCATACCTAGGCATTTTTACCTTAGTTCACAGTTTTATATTATTTGCAATACTTACACGTCAGTAATGAATTAGCATCGTACTCATATAGCAGTCACCGCGCGTGCTCTCTCGCTCCTTTATAATAATTTACATACCTTGGTCCGATTTAATATATTGATTCTTTTATCTTACCAACTCGTATCATTAGCAAACTTACATCCTTCTACAAGAGCTAAATTACGAAAATTTACTCCTTGTACTTTATAGCAGTTAATGTGGCCAACTACTGGGCGCATCAAATTTAAATACTTTTTTAGAATAGTGTACCATCGACTCGAAAAGAAGAAGATAGCCGAGAAACTGAGTATGTGGAATTCTACTCTTAGTAAAAATGAAAAGGTTACTCTCACTGGAGGCCCGTGCTCGAAACACCGACAAACACAGAAATCTTTCTCAAATATACAGGTGCCACAATAATCCACAGTCATATTGGAAATACTGCTTCCGACCGTAGAACGGGCCAATCTTAAAGAAAACGAAGTATGTATTATTATACTTATCGTACTGAACCGGACAAGTGCCAGTCGGACTCGCTCACCGAGGTTTCAGTACAAAGACCATATGTTTTAAATACAAATAAATAGTTTTTAGACTTTTTCCTGTACTTGTAGTATATTACTTGCCAACTTTCTACGGTCTAGGTCAATGGAGTAGTACCATATTAATTTTGAATTCCCTGAAGTGTCGACATCTCGTTTTTTGCGGTTTAAAAGAATATCTTTTATTAACGTTACATTAGAAATTTTATTTTTTCACAGCTTCAAGGGACTGTTGAGTTAAACTGTAGGTTTTTAATTTCGAATCAATACCCCCACGCGATCTTGAGATAAAAGATCTTGAAAGACGGACCAATGGACATATGGAAGATAAAGTGATCAATTTTTTCCTTTCGAGGTACGAAACCCTAAAAATCCCAAATGTCCCATTTTCCCGGAGCAGACTTTTAAAAAAGTTGTTCAAATCTATGGCTGAAGCAGTTCAAATTTGTTGTGAAGTTTCTCAAATTTTAAATCCTAATTGCAATAAAGCATTTGTATTTGTTAACGTGTGTTTTGTATGATACAGGTGGCGGTGAAAACCTTGAAGGACGACACGATGGCCCTAAAAGACTTCCTGGAGGAGGCGGCCATCATGAAGGAGATGCGTCACCCGAACTTGGTGCAGCTGCTGGGCGTGTGCACGCGGGAGCCGCCCTTCTACATCATCACGGAGTTCATGTCGCGCGGCAACCTGCTGGACTACCTGCGCACCGGCTCGCGCGACTGCGTGCCCGGAGCCGTCGTGCTCATGTACATGGCCACGCAGATCGCCTCCGGCATGAGCTACCTCGAGAGCCGCTCCTTTATACACAGGTTGACATCACATCCTCCCTTTTGCTTTCCGTTCACGGGATCAAAATTCGACTCGCATACGGCCATCTGATCCCAATCTACATAATATACAGAGCCACCGCCTCCGGCATGAGCTACGTCGAGATCTTACTTTTTGCTATTTGCTTACGGAATAAAAATCTCAACAACCTGTATTTAGGCAACCGAAAAACTGATGCCCAAATTTATAGATTTCCAAATCCTACTCAGTCATTTCCTCACGTAGATATGTTGATGTAGTTAGGGTTCACTTTCTTAGGTTGGTGAGTTAGAATAAAACGACGTACGAACATTATGTAGATGTATTGGACACTGAACCGTTCCTGGCATATGGTACCTACATAATTATTATAAAGTGAACATGATATAATACTACACAGTCATATTCAGGGTGACTGAGTAACACATCATAGCAAAATCACTTATTGAGGGGGTTTTTATATTTGATTGAGATTTTTCCCTTGATTGACTTCAGTTTTTTTTTTCTATTGGTTGGTAATCATTACTTGTAGTAAAATTGGTCGGAACTACCCGCAAAATAGGGTTAAAAAGCTCAAAATTAAAAAAATATACTAAGAAATAATTTACGGTAGGATCAAATTCGACCTGCAATAAAAAAACCGTGTTTCAATGGATGTAAAAAATGCGTTTGTAAAATGAAAATGTAATAACAATCTTTTTAACCGACTTCAAAAGGAAGAGGTTCGCAATTCGAACGTATGTTTTTACTATCGAATGAGTCGAGAGCAACTGCTATTTTGTTAATAAAAGTCCTTTATTTATTATTAAGAATTTATTTTCGACGTAATTAATTGTTTTGTAAAATAACTCTCGTAAGATATTATAACAAGCGAGACAGATATAGAAAGTAGTGGACCCAACTGATATTGTCTCTAGAGCTGGTTTCAGTTGACTTCAATGGAGACAAATACGGGGGTTCATTCTCAAAGTAAAAACAAAACATAGAGTAGATTATAGTTGAATAACCCCGAGTCGCCAAACCTTTTTCGTGTTCTCAGTGCTCAGTGTGAGATTTTTTACGTTTATTCGATCGAAGCGTTTTCCGTTTGGTTCTCTGATTGGTTATGAGCTTGGATCGTGGCCAATCGGAGCGCCGAACGTCATAAACGTATCGATCGCGTTAAAGTAAAATAAAGTCGCAATAAGCATACTGATAGTCACCAGGTAGTTATAGTATACATATACGTTTTAGGCCATTTAACAGATTATTTACTTAAAAGTATAGTCTGCGAAAAACATAATAATAACCCCTCTCTTAACCCTACACGTAACAGCACGTAAACTGCTTGTACTTAGTGAATAAGCCCCAGATTGCGAACTTGTTTTACGCTTACGAGCTCGACATGTTTATGGTGTTAAGATCTCTGAACCAATCGGAGATTGGTTACAAACAGAGCTTACATACAGCTGGCCAATTGGAAAGCCGTTCGTCATAAAGTAATCGATCACGTAAACGTTATAAAACGATCTCGCGCTAAACACACATAATTAGAAACAGATCCCCTCCCCCTCTCACAGATCCCCGTCTCGATCACTTCCATATTATGAATGAAAAATGTGTGTTGTTATCATTCGACCGCCAAAAACTTCATTGATATAACGACATGTTTCTGTAATGGTTCCAATAACAATAGTTAGTCAACAGCTTTTTCGAAATGTATATAAAAGTATGTTCCACGCAGATGTACTCGCTAGTACCAGCTAGATAAAAGAAGATCTCAAAACTACATTCCTGTGACACAGTCATAAAGATAGGTTATGAGTATAGGTATCGATGTAAAACTAGTTTTAAAACGGATCCTATCGTGGTTTATTTGAAGTTTATTACCCGCAAAGGTGTTGAAACGTCGGGTACTGAAATCAATTTTATTTCATTGTTTAAAATTCCCGTGCACCTCAGAAAACAATTTGTAGGTGTCAAGTAAAACAAACAAAAAGTAGGTTTTTAAAAATTAATGTTAAAATTAATGTGAGTACCAAAGTACCAAAGTACCAAATATAATTGAAACAACAACCAAAAAGTTGCATTTTATGTATTTGTTAAAACAGTTTCAACAAACAGGCCATATTCAACAAATATATAAACAACATCGTGATAATGCAATATCCCTCATGCGCCACTACGAATAATATTAAAACAAATCGTGTTTATGTTAGACGAGTTTTTAAAAACGTTAAATGTTTCGAATAAATACTGCAATTATAAACAAACATATCGGTTGCGGCATACTTGTGTATTATTTACTTCGTAAGAAGATATGTTGTGTAAAACATTCATATTGAGTTCATCATGTTTTCATTTCTCGAAGCACGCGTGACATACGTGAATGTTCTCCAATAATCAGTTACATTCTAATATATAAAATTCTCGTGTCGCTATGTTTGTAAACCAATTCCTCTGTAGCGGCTGATGTGATATGAAATTTACGGGTACATATCGGGTAGGTTTGAGAATTGGCCTACATCTATTCTTCATACTCCTAAGTGATAGGGGTGGCCATCTGTAGATTTTTAATATGGCAGAACAACGTTTGCCAGATCAGCTAGTTGTTTAAGTAAAATTAGCTTTAAAAAACTACAACCCGACTACGAAAGAGTGAGAAACAAGTCAGTTGTTGATTACTACCATGTTCAAACTAAATAAAATGTTTGCTGATCTTATTGATTTAGTTTTTTTTAAGCCTTCTACCACTATAATTATTATTCATAAGCCGTGGTAGTGCGTTGTCTACTTTAAAAGTACAATAAAATGTACAACAATCTCAATGATAATCGAAAAGTTTCTCAGACATCAAGCGTGTGAATTCAAGTTGCTATAGGGATTATTCATTGATTATGACACACATTCAGAGGGAAAATTTGGTTCAACGAAGCATGAGACAAAGCTGAGATGGACAAGAGCCATACATTACATTATACTGTATATTATTTTGATTCAAAATCTGACGTCAGACCAATTTTATCATTGACTTCCCATGACATCAGGCGGTCACATAAATCTCCCTTGTTATTTTACCTGTATCAAGGACATGAGAGCGTGGCAAATTCCTACGTGACATTCCCATAGTCTGCGGGCGTAAGGCAGCGGGGGTGGTAACACGAGCGCGGTGTACAGAGGTCTCGATACTCCTGCGTACCGTTAGGGTGTCACGAAGGAACTTGCCAGGCTACAGTCAATTCTGTGTATGTATGAGTGTGTGTGTGTCAGGGACCTAGCGGCCCGCAACTGCCTGGTGGGCGAGAACCACCTGGTGAAGGTGGCGGACTTCGGGCTGGCGCGGCTGATGCGCGACGACACGTACACGGCGCACGCCGGCGCCAAGTTCCCCATCAAGTGGACCGCGCCCGAGGGGCTCGCCTACAACACCTTCAGCACCAAGTCCGACGTGTGGGCCTTCGGCATCCTGCTGTGGGAGATCGCCACGTACGGCATGTCGCCCTACCCCGGCGTCGACCTCGCCGATGTCTACCACATGCTCGAGAAGGTAATGACACACAGACGGTAATCTCAATAGTTTATTAAAATAATAATCGAAATATAAAAAACAAAGCTAACGAAAACGCGCGCGTCACTCGCCCCCAACAACTCTGATTAGTTTAACAAAGTGTGTTAGTTTCAAAACAACAAAGTACTATACGTTTTTGCATTTCTTAGAATGGAAACTGCTTCGGTAGTTTAATAAACACGTTGCGTAACACGCTCCCATTGTGATGGGGGGCGCGCGCGGCAGCCCCCCCTCCCCCGCGCCCCCATCAGGCTCCATCCGCCCCCGCAGCGGCCCGCCCGCTAGCAGTGCGAGGCGTCCGTGCACAGGTGCTTCTTGCAGAGCGTGCACTGCGGCCGCGACACCGCAATACGCGAGAAGATCTCCGACGCCGACAGCTCCTTGCTCAGCTTGCTGCACATGGAGTACGACACTGTCTTCTTGGAGAAGTCCTTGGCAGGCACACACGTGCGCGCGCGCACTGGCCCGATCTCCTGACCCGTTTCCACTGCAAGCGAGACAACACCCGTTATTATGATCCTCGACAACAACACCAAATACGCGCAATAGATGAGACGCGATGTTACTCACCCAGCTTAGCGGACTCGGATGTGATCACGATGCACAGGAATGCCATGCCCGGGATGTAGCAGTCGATGTTCGGGACCTGCGCATATATACAATGTTAATATCAGTTCAAGTCAAAACTCCCAATCAACCCCCTTACTTATCCCTCAACCCTCTATGATGACACTTACCGTGATGTTGGCGTAGTCCGGATGGTCGGGGTCCCAGCAGCCGGGATGGTCGAACGACAGACAGTTGTAGCACTGAATACCCTTCGTAGTCGGCGACACGAACTTCTTGGGCTTCATCTTTTTGTGCTTGCCTACAAACATAATATTGACATTAGCAATGTAAATTTTCGCCTCACAACAAACGTAAAACACTTGCACTATACGCGAACGATAAAAAGTTAGAGCCGAGTTTACATAATAGTCGCGGCAACAATTTGAAACTATCTAATGTTAGTAAATTGTCGCGATATGTTGCGTGCGTGGCTCACCGAGCACGGCGACGGAGAACAGCAGGAAGTAGACGAGGGTGTTCTTGAAGGCGATCATGTCGGAGAGCGGTGCGAGTGCGACTGCGTGCCGAGGCTGAGCGCGCGCCGCGTTTATACCCGCCGCCGGCGTGAGTCGCGCCCGCCGCGCGCTACAGGGTGCTGCCGAAGTGCCGACCGCCGCCGCCGCTGCTCCCGGGACACGGCGCCTGCGCAGCCGAGCGCGCCCCTCTGCTGCCGGCGGGGGCGCGGGCGCGGGGGGCGCGGGCTGCCGAACCTGTTTGGTAAACACGCGCCGCCGCCGACCAACAGTTGATGTAAACTCCACACATTTATGTAAAGCCGTGCTGTTACTTCCGCAGGGGAACTCACTGGGATGTCGGCTGGGCATGACAAGCTAAGATCTAATTAGGCCGTCAGTCAGAGAACAATAATTAGGCTCATATTTCTATTAATCTATGCGACGGACATTAAAAAATGTTAGTCAACATACCTATTCTCGCAAGAGATATAACAATTGTGAACCTCGGAGCGCCCTCCGTGTTATCGCACGGTCGCGGTCGCCGCGTAACAATATCGATAGTTCTCAGGGAGCCGGCGGGCTGTTGATCTATGCACATCCCTTCGCTATGAATTTATTTGTAATGGTTCTCATGGGACAATCGGCGCATAATATATATTTATGTAAATATGTTTGTAGTTGCGCATCCCGCTGTATATGCTCAGTGGTGACAAGCGAGACATATTTGTTTGTATATATTTGTAAGCTAATTGTTTACTTAGTGCTCGATGCGTACACTAACGGCTCAGATATGCGCACGCGCGCCCTCCCCTGCCCCTCTCGCCAGTGAACCCTCGCTGCCCCGCCGTCGCCCTCTGTCGGGGCCACATTGTCGTCACATATCTTGCAACTATGATTGCTGTAACATCAATTATTAGTAAGTGTCAGTGGCGGCGTCATGTCGGGCGTGGCGGGGCCGCGGGTGAGTGCGCCCTCTACTGTACTTTGTACGACAGGTCGATTATCCAGGAAATCTCAGAAGATCTCATGTTACATTTGTTATTATTGAAAGCCATCCCCTTTCGCTAAGCATGTTGATAAACGCAGAGTACTAAGAAATATTCAGTTGTTTTGAATTTTCGTGTTTCTAAGAATTAGACGTAATCGTCATTATAGAGATGAATCGGTAGATAAGTTCATCAAGTAGCTCGTGGGCAGGCGGAACCGGTCTCTCAGATGAACTTCATATACCAACATGTTCAAGCTCTGATAGAACACAAGAATCTAACGATAATGAAGAAACGTGTTAGTAGCGACGCAGTTCTTGTCTGAATTCAAATCCTGGGAGTAAAGCCGTCTTGAAATATATCATATAAAGGTTTCAGAATGATCATCGACTAATAAGGAAGGATTTTATTCGTCCTTAACATAATAATATTTTTCTTCAGCATTATTATTATTGTAGGTCTCGGTACCTATGTAACCTTTTGTTGGTACAGACTGAATAGTAGAATTGGTTTTCATATCCCATAATAATGTTATTATTGAAGCTTCAGATGTTGTTATTATTGTCAATGAACATTGTAGAGATCGCAAGTCGTTGTCATACATTGAAATCTATTTGAATTACATAGTAAACGTCATGTTATTTCGAAGTGGTAAGGTGTATTTTATTATACCGGCCTATAAATGTCCCACTACTGGGCACAGGCCTCTTCCCATATAGAGAAGGAATGAGTATTGATCACCATTGCGGGTTGGCGATTTCAGATCCAACTTTGGAATCCAGGTTTCCTCACAATGTTTTCCTTCGCCGTTTGTCAATGATGTCTTAGAATGATTAAGAAAGTACATGTGACTTTGAAAAAGTCGCATTGGTACTTGCCCGGGTTCGAACCTGCAACGATGAACATACTAATCCGGTCTTTGAACCGCTAGGCCACCACGACAATTGGCGGTTTATGTTAGTGATCTCTTAATACAGGGGCATATTCCAAGCTCCCCGGGCTATCTTGTGCCGTGAAACACGCAACAATGCAACGCTCCGCATGCTCCACATTACATAAAGTTTCGATTGTTCGCCACACAAACACGCAGCCTAATCTGTACTCGAACAAATATACTAAAGCTTATCGTTCGTATGATTTCTACGAATACAATCCTGCGCGCCATTTCTGTAGTGTTAGGCAGGATAGATCATTACCCCGTACTTTCTAACTCATATGCCCGTACCTCTATTTCTGAACTCCCTCACTAGAAAATTTAATAATCATGTTTGGGACGTGGACACAACAATACGAAGAACGTCCAGGACATTTGAGGAATACACGAATGTTAATCTCAACCAGGGATCTAACCTGTAGTACTTCGCTAAGTTTACAAATACCACTTTGCGTGATAAACTATACCACTAGGCTATCTAGTACACCCATATACATTGTTACTTACAGCTTTCAAAAGACTACTGTCAGTTCCTTCTTTCTCAACCAGACCCATGATGGATATATCGTTATATAACACCTACAATTTAAATTAATTAAAAAAAGTACTTAATTTTTAATTGAAAATAAAAACCAACACCCTGCAGATCAGGGATACCGTTTTTTTTGCACATGATGACTTAAAACCGTCAGTATGATAAAACACAAAAAACAAGCTCGATCACATCAGCCTTCAAACAAAAAAAAACATCGAAATCAGTTAATTCGATGCCACAGACAGTCAATAAGACATGTCTATTTCGTGGTCCATTGGCTAACACACCGGTTTTCAAGGTGTCGCCAGCTCGTGAGTTCCCGGGTTCGATCCCCGTACGGGTCAATGTAGAAAACTACTTTTGTTCATTATCTTGTATTTGTGGTACCTTCCTTGTCTCTGATTCGGCAGCACAAGTGCTTTAGCTTCGGAGTAATGTACGTGATGTTGTCCACGTTTATTTATTTATGTCCTCCTCTTTTTCCATCGGGGATTGAAAATGAGCGTCGATAATTTTCCTCGCTTATTGAGCATATTGATTTCAGATGCAGGAAATTTAGCTTTAATCATAATGTTTACCCTTTGACGTTTGTCTGATTAACCTCCCAGACCTGGTCACTGCTCAACAGTGTTTGTTATTGAATTTTCGTTGCGCTTAAACTCTGGTGTACTATAAATTGACCCTTATTTAATAGCTGTCTATTAAGTATCGTTCATCCCACAACTAAATCTTACTGCCCTCAGATACATTGAAATGGACTCACAATTATGCAGATATTATACTTCTGTAAATAAGGATAGAATTCCAAATATTTACGGAAATGTTATAATTTTCTAAGCCTATGAGTAAAATGTTATCAAAATAAATCTATCATCATTATATATGGAAGTAATGTTGCTTGTTATTAATTGACAACATAAACACGACGAGGAAATGCTGTATCTCCCCGTCTGTGGAGGCTGCCGTGGGAATATTGAAAGTTATGATTCAAACTTTTTGGTTGTTAGAAGGCCCTATCGCTCCTCGGTCCGAGATTGTATGAAGGCCGTCTTATCTCATTGTGAATATTTTATAAAGACTCTCGTAAGCGGCCAGCAGCCCTTATGCATTGTTCATGATTGTCGAACTGCGGGTGTTATGCAATATTATTGTTACGTCATCTTCACATTCGACCGGCTTATCGAGTGGTTTAGAAGCTAATGTACAAGACTTGTGACAAGGTCACCACATACAGAGCCTACATCACGAGTCTCGCTGTTGTTGTTGTTGTTGCTGTGTGCAACCTGCTTGCGAGAGCTTTACCACGAAGTGCGGTCCGTCGATGTTCTCAGATGCATCATTAGTATTTCTTGTATTGTAAATATTTGTTTCTATTCAGCTGACAAATATGTACGCTTGGACAAAACAATGATGTCACTACAACTATCATCTTTGTTCGTACATTGTTTGTGTTATGGCGTGCGCGAGTGCGTGCGTAGAGATGACGATGTTGCGAGCCGTCTTCGTCGACTATGAGGTGCCGGTAGCATTAATACTCCAGCGACAGAGCATGGAACTGTACATAGAATTTCTTTTTAAGCCCCGATCCCCAAAGCCCCTTTTTTAGGGTCGGCTCCTGTTATCACTTTGACCTGTATGTTTGTACATCTCGCGGAAACATCGTAGCACCGAAATGGGTATACCGATGCTATTTTTGTTTGAGATCGGATTTTTTTTTCGATGGAATGGATAGAATTGCATCGAATCGAGATTTTTTCATCATATTTTTCCCCTTATTATAATAATACCGGCCTATAAATTTCTCATTGCTGGGCACAGGCCTCTTCCTATACAGAGAAGTAATGAGCATTGACAACGCTAGACTCTTTGTTGCGGATTGGCGATTTCAGTTTCTTTATTAATCCAGTATTCCTCACGATTTTAGAATAATTGAGAAGCTACATATGACTTTGCAAAAGTCACATTGGTACTTGCCTGGGTTCGTACCTGCAACTATTTGCATACGAATCCAGTCATAGAACCGCGAGGTCACCACGACTTGTTCTCCTTAGCTCACCGTTTTCCAGCGAAATAATTTAAGTTAATCCGCAACAATATTATAGTAAAAGTGACAAAGTTTGAGCGTTTTATACTTTCAAATTAAACTTCATACATGAATTTGCTTTGAATGGCGCGGACATTTGACGTCGCGGTCACCTTGAGTGCAACAAACAATGATCAAGAATAGGCATTTCTTTTATCTGGAAATAAAAGAGCAGTTTAATACATTTTTAAAAAGGTTAATAGCAGTGTGGGTCGCGCATTACTAGTAATCTCGTTAACCATTCGTGCTAAGCTAAAATGCTTGTGTTACGAGTGGGTTCACGTCGGTAGTGAAATGGCTGGGACTCGAACCCGCAACCACATGTTCACAAGACCGATGCCCTAGTTTTACCCTGTAGTTATATATTTTTTTTCATATTATTCAGCATTTCGTCTTCTTTATAGTAAAATTAAACCTTATTTTTGTTTTATAATTATTTACTTAATTGTATATTGTTAGAACTTGTGTAAACGGAAATAAACAATAAAAAAGGCGTGTGGTGTCGTTGGACACTTGATAGGAACGAAGTTCTTTATTATAAGAATATTAATTTCATGTTCTATTCGAGGTACATATAAAGAAAATAATTTTTAGGTATACATTTATTATTATTTTATCGATAAATATAAAAAAGTACTTTACAAAATTATTTTAACACCTATATTTACGATTATTTATAAAACTATGTAATAAACCTATCGAATTTTATAATAATAATACCAACACTGCGATAATAATAACAATAATCACGTAGACTATACATTAAAGACACTGTATTACAGCTATCACACATACACAAAAATCTTACGTTTTTTTTCTTACGGTACGGGTTTTTGGGGTGCCTCAGCAACGATAAGGAACTTCGTTCCAAAAGCAACTTAATTATAGAAGCAGTAGGTGTTATAATAGAGTATGTGAGCTAGTTGTCGCTAGTTGCTGTTGTAACGGTTGTGTTCGCTTGGTGCAGGGCTACCGCATGGAGTGCCCGCCGGGCTGTCCGGGCGCCGTGTACGAGCTGATGCGCGGCTGCTGGCAGTGGAGCCCCGCCGAGCGACCCACCTTCCGCGACATCCACCACGCGCTCGAGCACATGTTCCAGGACAACTCCATCACCGAGGGTCAGTACTTTAGTAACCCACGCAAAGCATTGCTCGAATACGACGAAAATATTAATATTTCATGCTTGGAAGAATAACAGTATCAATATATGCTTGGGCCTTATTCGCTATGTCCAAGCGGTTAACGTGCTGTAACGTGTAGAGTTAAGAGAGGTTTTATCTCTTTCGAGTTTATTGTATTACTTTACACTACCCCGTGACTCCCAGACAACAAAACAGACTTGGCAACCCGGGATTCTTGAACTATATTCTGTGTCATGCCACGTTATGTTTCGTTTGGACTTAGAGAATAATCCCTCTTTCTCAATGCATAATATGTTGTGTGTGGTGTGCAGAGGTTGAGAAGCAGCTGCAGGAGGGCGGGTCATCGTGCCCGGGCGGCACGCCACAGATGTCCCTCAAGAAGGGCGGGGCTGGGGGCGGGGCGAGCGCGGGGGCGGGCGCGGGGGGCGGGGCCGGCGACGCCCGCGCCGTGCAGCTGCGCCGCCCCACCAACCGCCGCGGCAAGCAGGCGCCCACGCCGCCCAAGCGCACCAGGTACTACACACAACCATTTAATCATATTATTCATATTCACACATCATCATTCAGGCTAATTGCTATGTGTTTCTGCTGCCACTTTCGGGCAAACTTTGCTCCATCTCTCAGAATAAACTATTAAAATCTCTGACGATAATTCATTTCATCGGTTTGTTATGTTGTGCATATAATAATTTACTAATTTGGTCTCTATCATAGGTGTCATGATATCCTAATACATTAATTACCCTAAAAATCGTTTTAAAAAGCATTTATTAAACTGTGATTCCATTGCACTAACATATCTAACTCCCCCGTCGCCCGTGTCCGCAGCTTGCTGTCGTCGTGCAGCTCGTTCCGCGAGTCGCAGTACGCGGCCGACGAGCACGCCGCCCTCGACGACCAGCTGGCGTCGCTCAACGGTCAGTCGGACACGCACACTAACACATACAAACATACATACACATGCCATATAAACATTATCAAACTCCCGACACCTGTGACAAAAATAAATGTTACATTACGTACAGCGCCATCTATTGACCAATAAATAATTTAACTAGGTATTGATCTAGTCTGTTGCTTTTGTGGAAATGATACAACGACTACGGTATTCCACTGCTCAGGGTTACATTGTTGAAAGTAATATTCGTTTTCTCTCCGCGAGACTTCCTCATGGAACACGAGAACAACAAAGAACAATGTGTTTCCGAGGGAAGTGTCGCTCATTGGATGAAATTGTCACTGTCACAACAATAGGGATGGCGCTAACACGATGAATGAGTGTTCAGATATATTGTTTCTTATTATAATTATACTGAACTTACTTTGTATTGTTATTATAATGCAATGTTTACAGTTTATATACATTTCAGTGAAAATGCAATGTAATGTCAGTTGTCGGTCAGTCCATAACATCCAGACATTATGATTAATATTGTAACATCACGTACATGCATAGCGTTTAGGTTTAGTTATTATTATTATAAATGTAATTATTATCGGGAGAAGCTCGACGGCTGGCACTGCGTCATTTATTATTGCCGTGTTTAATACCTACCTAATGTACCCTGTACCTACGTATCATACGTAAAGAAAGCAGTCCAATAAATAACTCTTGATGTTGAGTTGCCATGCTACATCGGAATCCTTGCACAGTCAGTCGTCGCGCTCCCTGAGAGACATGCTCCGACATGTCTCAACATGTTCAAGTACGAGTCGGCTCCAGCTTGCTGTCGCGTGCACTTGATATGTCTATGTATATATAACATACGATACATATTATGTAATGACATGCCTCAGTTTAAACTAGCGTTTTCTGTTTGTTTGTCCGCTCGCTCAGGTGTATAGCGATAGGTTCTCACACGTTGTAAGTATACGATGCGTTTCGGATAGACAGTGTACCTAAAGTATTTATATAATTATGTATATTTGTTTTATCGTTAAACTCCTGAATTACTTGATCAGATATAAATATAAACATTATATGAATGTGTATATATGTATGTTGATAACTAGATCACATTAAAGCCGATCGGCGTTGTGTCGTATGCGCAGACGCCGCTAGATGGCGCTACGAACGTACTACTATATCAGTATTTATTTTGTACTTTTCTCAAAAAGACAATTTGTACCACTGACGTCGCCTGCGCTCTCGATGCACTTCATAGCTACCATAACGTTACTATTACATTATTTTTTCGCGTGGTTTGATTTAAGCATACAGAAAACAAAGTGTTTTTGACTACCACCCGCGGTATGAATTTGTGTCTCGAAACTTATTGACACGGAAACATTTTAATCAGAATCGTATAACCGATGAGATATTACTGACCTTCCGCAGTAGCCAAGTAACATTTTCTCAAGCGTTGTCAGGAAATTTCTTATATGAAATTAAAAGTATTGAATGGAGATAATATAAGTCATTTGTCTTAGAATTGTTACAACCACGGTTACCGCTTGCAGAAATGTTACTTATCTACTGGGGCTTGTGTCGTACACAGAAAACTCTCTTTTCTGACAATTAATAATATGAGATAAGTCTGCATTGATATTAATGTTGACCACCTCTGACACTACTGTCGCGTAGTCTCGTCTGGCAGTCGGGTGTCGCGACGTCCGCGGTATTCTGCGACACGACTGGTTTTCTGTATGTCGCTGAGAGCGGTCGCGACACACACGAGCGCGCCGACCGCCGCGTGCGACGCGACCGTGTGTGTCGCGCATGCGCGTTGCGTGTGCATGCCTGCGCCACGCCGCGCGCTCCGACCGACTGATAGCGCCGCTACCCCCTCTAACCCACCACCTCGAACAGACTATGAATAACTTTTTCCCACTGCGTATGCGGACTAGGTATGAATTGATTTATTTCGCAACTTAGGTAATAAAAAAGTGGCTCGATACTTACGTATTTTTATTCTTTTAAAACAGTAAAATTACAAAGATAAGGCACGTCAAAGTTCAGGAGTGTGGGCTTGTACCGTCATTAGCAGGCGAGAATAGTAGCTGATGTCACAACTGACGTAACGAGCTCCCACTCCTTAATTTGAATTCATTGTATCCAAGAAGATATTCGTTATTAAGAAGAAGTAAAAAATACGCATCTTATTTTTTTTTATTATCCAAAAAACGGAAATTGGAAAAAAATTGTCCGCATGCCTATTTGTCAAGCGTAGTTATTTATGTTCGCTGGTAAATTGTTCACCGTTTGTTCGACGTCTGACATCGTAAATTCGCGGCGCGAGACAGTCGGTACGGACGATTCATAATAGATTTTCAACTTTCGATTATTATTATACTCTTTATCATCCATAGATATATAGATTTCCATGCACTCCATTTTCTTATTACGTAGTTTAAATTATACCCGGTTCGGTTGTGGTGTGGGAGGCACGCTCCACGTGTGTCGTCTCCGCACCTCGTAGTTGTTATATCCGAGTACATTACCGGTAGTGGTTGATCTCATTATAAGTACTAACTTTAGGTGAGAGCGACGAACACGGCACGTTCGTGTGTGTGTGTGGTGTGTGCGACGTGTGCGTGTGTGTCGTTCGCGCAGGCGCGGGGCCGCTGTGTGTGGCGGCGTGTGGTGACGAGTGTGGTGTGTGTGTGTACAGGCGGCGGGGGCGGGGGCGCGCGGGGGCGCGAGGCGTCCTCCGAGGGCTCGCTGGCGGAGGGCACGCCCGACACCGACGAGTCCGGCGGCGAGCCGCGACACCGCAACAAGCGCCGCCACCACGCGCACCACGCGCAACACGCCGCGCTGCACCAGCCGCACCAGCCGCCGCACGACATGCAACAACCCAAGGTAACGTGCCTGCCCTGCCGCATGATACGTATGTACACAATGCACTAGAACAAACTGAATAAAAAGGAAATCTTGGTACATTTTCAGCCTGGAGTTCAAGTAGCAGCATTAGAAGTACAGAACGTGAAGCGCGCCATCAACAGATACGGCACGCTGCCGAAGGGCGCCCGCATCGGCGCCTACCTGGAGTCGCTGCGGCAGTCGGGGGGTGCGGGCGGGGGCGCGCGCGAACCTCGCGACGAAGCTCGATCGCTGTCGCCGCGCACTGCGCGCGCGCAGCCGCACATGATCCGCTCGAACTCGTCAGGCGGCGTGACCGCGCCCGCGCCCGCCTCCCCCCGCGCCTCCCGCGCGCCCCCGCCGTTGCGCTCGTTCGCGGACAGTCCGGGCAAGCCGCGCCCCCGCCTGGCCGAGCTAGAGTTCCCACCACCACCGCCCGACCTGCCGCCGCCACCCGAGGACACGCAGCCGCCGCCGCCTCCCCCGCCAGATTGCTGCCGCGACGCCGGCACCGACACCGCCGAGCGCCTGCCGCCGCCGCTCGCGCACGACCGTGACGACGACAAACTCGCCAAAAAGAACATGAAGGAGATGCTCGAGCTCAAGCTCGTCGCCGAGATCAAGGAGCGCGCCGACAAGAAGAAACACAAGCTGAAGGAGTCGCCGCCGCCCGACGACCTGCTCGAAATGCACACCTCGTTTGGAGACCCCGTGACGCGGCTAGTGTCCGAGCTATCCGAGAGCCTTAACATGGAGGCGCTCCGTCGCCCCGAGCGCAAGCTGGAAGCCGCTGCCGCTGCCCCTCGGCCGGCCGCACACGACGACGCCAAGGAAACCGTATCACCCATTGACCTGAAGGCCAGTCTCAGGAAGACCGCCTACAACAACAATGTGGATCAAAAGAATCCAGAGACGAAAAATACTGACTTTAAATCACAACTAAAGAAAGTTGAGACCAACAAGAAGATGACAACCGCGAGCAAGGACTCTGAGGAGTCGGGACGCTCCATCATCGATTTCAAATCACGGCTGCGGAAGGTGGAGGGGGGCGCGGCCGCCACCAACGGCACCGGCAAGAAGCTGGAGCGCTCGCCCGACGAGGCGCTCGACACTGACCGCAAGCGCTCCGAGAGCGGCTCGCTCGACACCAGCGGCGGCGACGACGACGACAAGCGCCGCAGCACCGGCAGCATCAGCAGCCTCAAGAAGCTCTGGGAGAGCAAGGAGACCGACGAGCGGCTCAGCCCCAAGGCGCGCGCGCGGGGCGACGAGTCTGACGCCTCGCCCGAGGAGCGCGCTGCCGGGGGCGCGGCTGGGGGCGCGGGCCGCCGCCGCGATGACAAGCCCGCCGTGCCCAGCAAGCCGCCCGTCAAGGGCAAGCCCAGCAAGCAGGGCATCTACGCCACGCCGCTGCACCTCGCCGCCGACGACGCTGACGACGCCGACCTGCTCGCCGCGCTGCGGAACACGCTCGATTGGTGCACCAATGAGGTAAGTACACACCTATCACGTTTCTCACCAATATTTAATGCTTTAATAAAAAAAAAATGGTTTCCTCCTCAAAATTTATACTGTCAAACTATCCTTTGAGGTATTTGAGACATAAATTTTAAGAATTGAAAGGTTTAGTTTTTGTTCTAGTCGGACAAAATTAAATGTTCTGAATTATATTTTTGGTAGCCGCAGTCCGAGTTGAGGGCCACGATTTTTGTAGTGAGTGTATTGCAGTAGCTCAGTCGAAATAGACAAAAACAAGTGTAGTTTTCAAAAAGATAATTATCATTACATAATGCTATGCCAAAAGTCCCTGATGTCTAGTCCAATTTTTCAATCGAGACTTTCTAAAGTAAGTTACAGGAAATTTTAATACTCAAATAGTGACCTTGTTCGAGTATTAATTTTTTTTTCCCTATTTTATTGCACAATAACAATATCGGGTGAAATAATTGAAAATGTAGTTTTTTTACGTTATTCAGGTTAAATATTAATGTAACGACAACGATGGACTCAATTATAAAAAACTATAGAAAAGTAGTTTCAATGTTAAATTATATGCCTGTGACACCATAAAAGACTGGAAACCTTGTCCAAATTTGTCTTCACCTTTCATTTTAGGGTATAATATTTTGTTTCTTTGTATTGGTATATAATGATGTGGTTGTGTCAGGTGCGTCGCGGGTGCGGCGTGGGTAGCGTGGGTGGAGTGGGCAGCGTGGGCGGCGGGCGCGGGTCGCTGTGGCGGCTGCAGACGTCGGAGCGGCTGGCGCGGCTGGGCGCGGCGTGCGCGGCGGCGGCGGACGCGCGGCGCTGCTCGCCCGCGCTGCGCCTGCAGCTGCGCTCGGCGGCCGCGCGCCTCGAGGCGGAGGCGCGCGCGCTCGCCTCCCCCGCGCCCCCCACGCACCACCTCGCCGACGGCGTTGAGCGCGCGCTCAAGGACCTCGCCGACATCGTGCACAGGTACACACACACACCTACTAAACGGTTTTTATTTCTGCAAGAAGGATAATATAATTATTATCATCGTCATCACTTTTACATTTCGTACCTACTGGCTATACTAACTATATATTTTTTGACGGATCTAAGTCACCATTGACAAACGATGAAGAAACATAGTAAGAAAACCTAGTTTCCAAAAATTTTAATCTTAAATGGATAACCCGCAATAAGCAAACATGGTTATCAATGCTCGTTCCTTCTGTATGTGAGTAGAGATATCTGCCCATATAGAAAGATTTATAGGACCGTATCCATGACTACGCGTCGCGGTGCCCTGGCTGAGGGGCGTTGCGAATCTTCAGCTAAGAAACGTCGCTATATCTAAGAGATGTCGCGACGCTTCAGTTTACCGTCGTCGCGACGCCATAATACAGCGACGTCACAACGGTATAGTTGAACGGCGTCGCGTCATTATTGTAGAGCTTGGTCGCGACGCCATAACTTAGAGGTATCCCGACGCCATAGTAGAGCGACGTCGCGAATCTTTAGCGGAGAGGCATTGCGACAACTTAGTAGAACGGCGTCGTAATGCTATAGCTGAGGGGCATCATTGCAGTTGACCGACATCGCTACCCCATCATAGAGCGGCGCCGTGACGCCGTAATAGAGACGCGATGCGTCGTTTATTTGAGCGGCGTCGCGATGCTATATTTGTCCGGCGTCGGAACGGAATATTAGAGCGGTATCGCGCTGGTACTGCTGCGTATCTGAGAGACTTTACGACGCCGCAGTTTACCCGCCCCGCGAAGCCATAGTACAGTGGCGTCACAACGGCACCTTTGAGCGGCGTCGTGACGCCATAGCTTAGAGTGTATGTTATAGAGTAGAGGCATCGCGGCGCCGTAGTAGAACGGCGTCTCGACGCGGTAGATTAGCGGAGTCACGAAGCCTTAGCGAAGCTGCGTCGCGACGCGGTAGTTTATCGGCGTCGGGACGCTCTAATTGAGCGGCGTCGCGATGATAATTATATAAGAACGGCGCGGCGGCTTGACGCCATTGTAGAGCGGTATCGCGACACTGTAGTTGGCAGACGTCGCGACGCTTTAGTTGAGCGGCGTCGCGACGCTATAGTTGACAGATGTCGCGTAGGCATAGCAGAGTGGGCTCGCGACGCCATAAGTTAGAAGCGTTCCGACCCCAAAGTAGAGCGGCGTCACGACTCAGTAGTTGAGCGGTGTCGAGACGCTCTAGTATAGCGGCTTCGAGACGCTATAGTAGAGCGGCGTCGCGACGCTATAGCTGAGGGTCATCGCGACGAAGAACAAACGAAGAAATTTTTTTTTTTTTTCCTAGTCAAAGCCATTATTATGCAAGTATACTATTCTCAAATTATATACACATCTAACGTAACTCACACTTTTCTCTAACACTTTCAAGTTAAAGGTGTTCTTACATTTTATTAAAATACTGTGTGTCTATGTACTTTTCTTAGCGTACAACTGCGTGCCGAATTTAATAAAAATCTGTTGTGAGGGTACGCTTTCACATTTTTTAAGATTTCCCAAAAGCGGTCTTAGTGATCTATAGTCTCCTCACAAACCAAACTAACGCGTCCTTTCTGTTTCAGATAAATACGAATCGGCGGCGATGTACCCAGTAATACTCGGCTCAGACACACTCAGTATAATCCGATCTCAAGCAGGTGTCGTGCACGCGGCAGACGCTCCCTCAGTGAACCTCCGGCAGGTACCAGTCGCCCGCAGTAGTGCCAAATGTATGTGTGCGGGCGACGCCGGCGACGACCGCTATGTAATAGTGTCATGTATAGAGCATGCCGCCGGCCTCATTCCTCCGAGCGGTATACGCATTCTACTTAGGTGTATAGTAAGATGTAGTGATACTCATCGTTGGTAGCATTTAACTCGCATAACTTGTATTAGTAGTAGTGTAGGTTAGCGCTCGCTCGACTCGGACCAAGCGCCGGCAGCGGTTGCATTTAAGACTGTCTATATATCGGTTCTGGCCTACGTGTGTCGTACCGCGATCTACTTCATGTATACCCGTCTTGCGCGTGTCGGATATTCTATGTATATTATATAATTATGATTTAGTGCGAACAAATAAAGTTCTCAAATATAAACTATTTTAAGTTAGCGTACTGTGATACGGCTTATAATGTAATAATAATTATGCTCAATATTTTCTTTGATTATATTATTTGTATTAATCGAAATTGTAAGGTATTATGATAAATAAGGTATATTATGATATGAAGTTATTACAATCGGTATCAAACATTTACATGAATCGTTGTTTACTGGTCTCGCGCGAGGAGTCTGATGTAACATGTGTATGCTAGTCTTTATTGTTATAATAAATGTACGTACGTAAGTTCTCTAAGATAGGTTCGTGTACAATCCTTGAAGCTACTTTAGTAATCACTGTATCGTTAAGGGTTTTGTATCGCCGCGCACTCTGGACACAGCGCGGTGGAGGCTGAAGGAAGGCGATGCTCAAACTGGAACGAATTTATATGTTGTGTGGGCGGGGACGGGAGACGCGACTAGTCCGCGAGAGTGGCTGTGCTCAGAGTGTGCCGGCTTCGTGTCTACCGTGTATCAGTCCGGCTCCCTCGCTTGCTGTGCAGCATGTATCCCCGCTCTCTGGACGCCATCCTTTTAATTCCCTTCTATGATAAGTAATAGAATCCAAAGATACATAACAGATGTCCACTTGTAATGGAAATAAAATGATTTCTTTAAGACGACTGTCTTTCATTCGTGTTATTTTTTCTATTATATTATAGTGTTGAGTGCAGACAGAAACACATTCTGAAATTGTCAAATGGGCAGACGATGTTATGGATGGGTACAGGTTGGAGCTGTGCTGGGCACAATATTGTTGAGCGCGATCACCTATGTCGAAATGATTGCAGTAACGAACTCGGGTAGTGCCACTAACTTGCCTGACCCGGTGACGGGCGTACAAGAAGGAGTACATTATATCTTAATTTCAGATTATTTTATATTTAAGCTGTACAAAATGATATTAGTTCCTTATCTGGCGCCCGGGTCAGGTAAGTTTGTGGCACTGTTTCGAATGATCTTAGGTGGCCATTACCGCCCGTCGTCTGTTGTGTTCACTGCCCCACACTACACTGATGTGGGATAAGTATTGAGGTGATGATCTGATTATAGACGACGATTTTATGCAAAACTATTTCGTCTAGAGGGCAAGTATACTCTTAATAATGAATAAAGCAAATAATACGCAAATTAAAAAATATGAATTACCAAGAAGAAACAAGTAGGAAATGCATACGTATACACATATTTCGCAATTCTTTTATACATTACAGGACTTTACAGAACCATTTATGGACCCTCTCGGGCACAATAAAAGTAAATCAAAAGTTACATCATCCTAGAGGAATGAATTAATTAATGCCATGGAAATATAGAATTTACTATTTCATATATATTTGTAAGAATTATAACTTCGCTTGACGAGGAAAAATAAAGCTAACTACAAGATAAAATCCTTGTAAATCCCCTTCCTGTCACAGTGATTCTATTTCTTGTGAGTACGCTGAGGCACTATATTGACGACGAACGAAGTCTTCCCAGGACAGAAATTAACATTCTCAAAGTACCACATACGTATTTGACCCGGTATAGCTTAAAAATACAACTAATCGAAAATCCTCTTGGAGGCGAACTGTAGTCGCCAATCTAGAAATATCTTTACCGATTACGGACCTAAGTTAGCCGCTGTAAAAATAATCTGGGCAAATGTGGTATTCTACATCCAACCCTATCGCAGTGTCGGTGTGGAGCACCTGTACAGGACATGCAAAACCTTATTGCGGGTCGTGCGAAACAAGCGACGCCGACACCACGACAGATAAGTTGGTAGCACTAAAACTATTGTGAATCAATGTAATGTTCTGAAGGTGCTGCAGGGAATCCTAGCCAAGGAGGTTCTATTAAATAAAACAACTTTGAGATTACAAAGCATTATGTATTAGTAATAAATCATTTATTTATTCATGACCGTATTACTATAGAATAGACATCAAATACCCTAACAGTTACAGATTGACAATCGCTCAAGGAGCTTGCTGCGCGCTTCGTATTATATAACACTAACAAACAAACAAAAATATAGAAATAACTGAGACATACACACTGCAACGAGACATACACGCAGTTTATTTAGTTCATGCATAAAACAACATTAGTCAATTATTAACATTTAATTATAAGGTATGTATGTACTTGACGTTTAGTTCAAAGTAATGTTAGTATGAGAGCGGCAATAGGGAGTATGCACGTAAAATTTAATAGTTTGTTCATGTTAATTTATTGTCGTTGAGTATAAAAAAGGGAAAAAAAATTATATTACTTATATTATATACTATACTGAAATATATTACCTAAAACTTAATAAATGGTCTTATACAAAAAAAACTAACAAACAAACGCGTTAATTTAATTTTTTTTTTTAATTAAAAAAATTCCTAAACATAAATACCAAACTTTCCTGAAAACATGAGTAAAATTAAATGAAAAAAAAAAACAGACGTTAGCCGGTTTTTTGGTAAAATGCAATTTAAGCTGGTTGACAAATATTACTACTTTACTATTACCACAATTAATGAAGTAATGGTTTTTAAGAATTTCAGTACATTATATTCGGTCGCTTATTAAGTTACGTAGATGTTCCCCACTGCCAGGTGAAACAATTTTAATGAATGTGCTCGGAATGTTTACATTCAGACTATAAGTCGCCGGAGTTACATACAACAGAGTTGGTAACATGGAATGACCACGTCTCAACTGTCACCGGAATTTCACTTAATTATAAGAGCGATACCTACTGCGCAGATAATTGTATTACCTGCTCACGTCGAGTCTCTCGACGGTTCGAACGCATTGTATAATAAAATTGTATATTAACCTTAAACTTGTAAAAAGATAAAACGTTGGCGATGCGTCATCGAACGTCTACCAGAGGCGGTTGTGGTAGTACTTGACGTCGAAGTAGCCTCGGTCCGTGAGCTGCGAGTCGCGGCGACCGCCCGGAGTGTCGGCGGCCGAGGCCCCGCCGGACGGCATGCCGGCCGCCAGCGGCCCGGCCGCGGTCCCGGTCCCGGCCCCGGCCCCGGCCTCGACCTCGCCGCGCTGCACGCCCAGCGTCGAGGGCCGCTCGGGCACCGGTTCGGGCTCAGCGCGCTCGTAGCGCTCCGGCTCCACGTGGCGGCGCTCGTAGCGCTCCGGCTCCACGTGGCGGCGCGCGTAGCGCTCCGGCTCCAGCTCGTCGCGGCGCTCGTAGCGCTCGTCCGGCTCGTCCTCGTAATCGACCTCTTGCTCGGAGTGCTCGACCCAGTCGTCCTCCCACTCGCCGTGCTCCACGTTGCGGTAGCGATGGAACTCGTTGTCGGACGGGCCGGCGTCCTCGTCCGGCGTCGGCGAGCTGTCGCGACATCACAACTTAACGCGCCGCCCGCTTACTCCGACTACACATCAAGCCTAACTACACAACATGAGCGAACACGACTGAGCTACGTCACGCGTGAGCCGTGCGCTGGTTGTAAAGCGACGGTGCTAATAATAAATAACTGTACATTTGGTAATGCAATTAAAGGCGAGTTCTACTAACGACTAAACAATAAATTAGTGAATAATATAAATAAAAAATAGTAAATTGTAAAATACGAAACAAACGCTAAAACAAAAAATATATTATCACAGTGCAACATTACTAAACATTTTGTGTCTTCGTGATAGCATTGTCCGTACATTTCTGACAATTATAATTACAGTAACAATATAGAAAGCCGCCCGCTGCAGCATGCTGTGACGTCACCGGCGATCGCTGGCCGCGGCTACACTTCGACACAACACAACACACACGTGTTCCTGACACTGGAGATCAATGTTTTGTAATTTTGATTGCATTGAACTTCCTAAACACATCGTTCAAATCGATTTTATAACAACATCAATGTAACGTACTGGCTCATCAACATAAAATTAACAATGTACTTCGATTTCCTCAACGCTCCTTTTCGATTGTGATAAACCTATGAAACATTAACAGTGATAGAGGTTCGTGTGCGCCAGTGGGCGGTCGGCTACGTCACGTGGTCACGTCACAGCACCATGCTGGAGCCGGTACACTACACACACTGGCCCATCGCCAAGCGCCGGCGGTGGCCCACTGTGTGCACAGTGCACCGCGTGTCGTACGACATGCCGCGTCGAGTCGTGCGTCGCGTACGACCGAATCTAAGAAACGAGACACGGGGGCGCGCGGGGGGGCGCGGGGCGTCAGTGCGAGAAGTTCAACGCACGACGCGACCGCGCGTAGCTGCAAGCAACGTAACGCAACATAAACGAAAGGCGAACAAAGGATAACAATGAAATGATAAAGTAAGTCATGCGAGGAGCGGCGTGAGGCGGGGCGGAGATACTTGCCGGTGGTTGGCGTCCTCGTGGTGAGCCGGCCCGTGGATAACCTGCAACACGCGACCAAACGTTACAGACACATACAACCGCAATGGTTAGTGGCATTCTACAATATACTACTATACTGTATTCTACTCTAACAGTTAACCATTGTACCCTTTTTAATCAAATAACAAAATTGAGGTGATAGTCCGAAATGTATTATCTTTTCTACTGAACGAATTCATAATACGACTCTTCGTAGGACATCTACTGATACATACGAAACTAGATTACTATAGTACCAACAGATAAGGAGCTCGGCTTGAGATACCAAATATGACGCGCCTGGCAAATTCGTTTGTGACACTTCCGTGGTCCGTGCGGGAGGCGGGAGACGTTACTACCAAATAACGCGGCCTGAATGAACAGAATGACGCTCTACTGCCACCCGCGTGCTCGTGTAACGTGCCCACGTTAACTACAAATTTTAAATATTAAAGACGAACAAAAACTCTTCTGGGTCCTATGTGGAAAAATGTTAACAAGCCACTACAAGTTTCGTTACACGCGTCAGTAGCACGCTGAGTGGCACGTCAGCTCGAGTCACGCTACGCCACGGGATTAGGCGCTACTACGCCATACATTTACTTTGAATGTTGATGCTAGTGGCATGCGACATGGTGGATCACTTTTCAGATCACGTGTCACGTTACTTAGGTGGGAACCACGAGAGTGTCACGTACGAGTTAGCCAAGCTTTACTTCCACAGACCAGTCCCTGCAGACCGCAGGCCCGGTCATTGCCAGCTCAGGATCTGCAACCGTGCCCGTTGATGTACAATCACATTTTGTTCACCCTTTTTTTTCTCATCTTATACAAGCACAAAAGATAATTACCAAAAAGCTTTTTTTGTAATGAATTTGGACAACATCAAATACATTTCTCTGAATTCTATGTAAGTAGCTAAAGGACTTGTGTTATGGAATCAGAGACAACAAACACCCAGAACCGAGACAGTGTAGAACAACACCTTTTTCTACATTGACCCGTCCGGGGATCGAGCCCGGGACCTCAGAGCTAGCGACACCTTAACAACCGCTGTTTACACCACGCGATCACGGAGGTCGAGGTTTGTATAAATTATTTCAGTATAAATTAATTATTATCCTACATCATAAAATAAATAATCACAATAAAATTACGCATGTTGTGTTTTAGTATTTCTGTTAACTATGCAATTTATGAAATTAAATAAGAAGTTTTTTAAACATAATTATACAAATAAATCTCGTGTCAGTGTTTGTTATCAAACTCCTACGAAACGTATTCACCGATTTTTATGAAATTATTTTGTATTATTCGACAGGTCTGAAAATAGGTCGTAGGCTATTTTTTTAATCTCCTTGAATGTCCTAGATGATAAGGGAGACCTTCTCCAGTATAAATAAAATGAATGTCGATGTAACTCGACCTTCCGCGGAACTAGGTTGATTGCAAATGCATTGCCGCCTACCCCGGTACATGTAAACCGATCAGCTTTTCCAAAATCAAAGTATATTGAGTTCTCTACTCACATTAGCGATGGCAGAGGCTGGCTTGCGCGCAGAGAAGCGGCCGTGAGCGGCGGCGGCCACCGCCTCCACGGGCGGGCGGCCCAGCTTGTTACTGCGGACAATACGGAGTGAGGACACGCGGCGAGGGAGCCAGCCGTCATCTTACGTGAGGGCTATAACTCGGCTCTGGATAATTGGCCGCAAACAACTTGAATACATATTAAGTATTTTTGGAAAGATACGATAAAAACTATAGACTGGCAAATTTGTTCATGACATCTATGTTTCGCGCGGGTGACGGGGGACGTTACTTCATCATAAAACCAATTATACTACGCCACATGCAGTCAAGTTGTTGGCTTCCCTTTACATAGAGTAAGAACTACACCAACTGCTGAGCGCACCTGTACACATTTATGCTATGAATCAACGACTTCTAAATGATTCACAAATAGTAAACATTGTACTATCAAAGTATCAACTGTAATGGGAGAAACTGTTCATGGCTCGACATACAGGTGCTCTACTGCTGTGTAATTTATGTTTCCCGCTGCCGGCACACAACATCAGATGTAGCCACCTTTGCCCCGAATCTGCTATATCATGGAAATCACCGAAACTATTCTGATATTCGTCAGGTATGTAATAGGACGCTCAAGTGAAACTAAGTGGGCACTAAGGGCACACGAGTCAAGGTTACAACGTATGGACGCACTGACCTGTGCATTAACTTAATATGTTTCTTGTTATTGACCAGGATCTGTCGTGGAACAGACACAAAAGTTAATCTTAGATTCTATGGCTGTACTACTGTACTATTGCTGCACAATGGGAGTGGGTTTCATACATTGAATCAGTTAAATATATGAGAAATAGCGGAGGACGATAATAAACCAAGTCGGTGACATAACAGTAACTGATGTATTGCTGACGTATGATAACTTCTTTACAGCCTGTATCGAGTGTCAACATGATGCTGATAGTACCTGATGACTTCGTCAGTGCGATCGAAGAAGGAGGGCGCGACAGCAAAGTTGTTATTCTGGCGCATGAGGTGCTCCACCGCGTAGTTGCGCGCCAGGAACTGCTCCATCTTCGCAGAGGGCCCGTCGATGGCCATCTCCCACGCCATCACGTCCAAGTCCTGGAACAGGTAATGTTGGTCTTGTATAACGCGGTTCATACGAAGGTTTGTTATCTGTCAACTGCCTTAGTTGGTTCCAAAATCTATTTCTCTTCGTGACACAAATGTTGTTTTGAAACGCTGTGCTAAGAGTACAGCTGTTATCTACATAGAAGCGACGATGATGTCGTTGAATCCCATGAACCATACACAAGTCGTAAATTACACATTTTAGATTTCCATGTCCTCTATTAACAACTAGCAAGTTCAAATATGAATGTACGAGTGTGTGTCTGTACAAGTCGGAGCCAGGTGCGTATCGCGTGATGCGGACCTGCAGCATGTAGTCGTAGAGGCGGCGGCCGTAGCCCATGCGCTGTCGGTCGCGCAGCACGTAGAAGTCGAGCACGCAGAGCGGCTCCACCTCGCGCACGCGGTCGCTCTCGTCGAACAGGAACAGGTGCTTGCGGCCCACCTTCAGCATGCCGATCACCTCGCCCTTGCCCCTGCACACACAAACATTCACATCTCCAGTTATTTATCTAAACTTCTTGCACAAAATTGGTTCTCTCTACCAGTCAACCAAAGGTAGTATAGAGATATGAGCGGCACATGCAATAAAAAAATACATCACACAAAGATTTGTCAAGACAAATCTTTGTGTGATGTATTTTTTTGGAGTGCTTTGCTGCACCCAAGGGTGGGAATCGAAAAGAACTCCAGCTTAACAGTCAGGGTCACTAACCAATTAACCAACAGGCCCGTCAAATATAAATATTCTACCATAATCCTCATTTGCCATTTCTATGTACGATACTTATAGAAATTAAATTTATGGAGATGGTAATTCTTGTCGAACTTGCTTTAGGCTTGTCACGTTTACATATTTGAGCGATTCGATCATCGTTATCGCTTGTAGAAATATCTCTAGCCTCCCGCCGGAGCCTCGCCAAGCATACCTACTTCGTTGAACCCGCGGCTCCGGCGAAGGCAAGCGCTAGACCAGATTTTATTCGATGTAAGTTTGCGCGAGCAATGTGTGGTTTAGTTTGCCCCAAGCCAAGTTTACTTTGAAGCTGTACACAAAACATACTAGACATGGAACAAATATTACGTAATCTCGAAATGTAGTAGTGTGGGAACAGCAGCAGCAACTTGGCGCACAGCAATGTTATGGATACTTGGATATCTGAGCCGGTACTATATCTAGCACTCACACACGTGTCTTATTCAAATAATGTTTTCTTTAGCAGTCGACAGGGTTCACAAGCAATACATTTCGCATGTTCGTAAGCTGTAACAACATATAGCTATGTTGGAGCAGGAGACTTGCGCAAGCTGCCACGAAACGTTTAATAACTTTTAGTGGAATAAATAATTCAAGCATCAATCAATTTAACAGTTATCCGGTAAATATTTATAGTAGATAATCTTGTTTCCCATACGTATTTTGTGGTATACGTGTATGTGGACAATAGTGTGGGTTATATGTTTATTAAATGAATCTAATTAGCTCCGATATACAAATTGTAATTTTTTTTTGTGCCTAAATAAATAAATAAAATAAAAGTAATGTAAGAAGACAAATAAATAAATAAAAAGTAATTTTCCTTTATTTGAATATAAAGTCTCATATTTCACGCGCCTATATTTCGAGTATTTTTTCTAACCAGTCTCACACACAGTTCACTAGATTACCCATCGGATAACATATTGTAACGCATCATACCCCTTTACAACCGGAAAGTTTTTTTTTATTTTTATACTATAAAACCTTTTTCTTGGCATTCTGCTATGTCTATAAAGCCTCAAAAAAATAGTTAAAAAAATCTCGAGTTCATAGTTAACCCACAATGCTACCCGCACGATCGTGAGTCTCAGGTTGTACGTGACATAGTCACGATCGTGAGGTTAGTTTAAACTAATCTTATATTTTAATAGTTTGAGGGCAAATAAAGAGTTTTATAATGAAATCAGCCTCTTTATTAATAATTAAGTTATAATTAATTCACTTTCATAGCATTTGTCTTCGCACTAAACATTTGTACAAGCCTTTAGCAACACGGTACAATTTTTTTAGTAAAATATTAATAAAACCAAAATATTAAATGTAATTATTCTTAAATGTAACCATTAGTTAAAAAAACATCTTATTATGCCTCTTAGAGTTATCAGGAACTAGGAGTACCATATCATCCTTTGGTGTGGTAAGACTTGAAACAGTCTTTACCGCGTGTGAGATGCACAAATAGGTGTCGCATTTTTCACAACGTATCTTTGTGCGACTGGTACAATTTTCGTACTGGCACATTCTTGGTGCTTTTATTTCGTTAAATACTAAACTACAGAAGCTCCAAGTCCAAGAGATTTATCACCAAACATTATTTTAGCTCCTCGATAGATCTGTCAAAGTTGAGCATCTATCCTTCACTTGTAGTCAGCACGAAATTCTTCAGACCAACCGGGCGCGGTTTGTTTCGGACTACCTGACGTAGTATACACCTGCCAGTAAATGGTATCATTTGCTCGTCAATGGAGTAGAAGCCAGGCGTTACACGCTGCTTTTACCCTGTCAATCATTGGCTGTACCTTCCACAATGGGTTGTTTTTGTCATGCGGCAGGGCTTCATCTGAATCTACGACAAGCAATGCATTACGAACTGTCAAGAACCCATCACGAGCCATTTGTTGAGTTATTATGTCTAGTTTTCATCCACCTCCCCAGTACATCGGAATACGGGGGTAGGGAATACATCCCATGATAATATGTATGGAAAAGACTCTGGCTACTTCTACAGACATCAGTTTTAGTTCTAGACGAGTTTTTTTATGATGGTACAGGTTTGTACATCTGGCAACTTCGTCGAAAAACTCTAATCAAAGTAGTAATATGAGAAATACTCCATTGGAGTCTTGACAGGAGCCACGGGCAGTTAAGTATAGTCATGATTTCGATCATCAGAAGGTACCTGCTTCCAAACTCTCTTTCGAGGAGGTGGCCGTGAAGATCCGAGGGCGCGGAGTTAGTTGTGATGATGCTGGAGTATCCTGCGTCGGTTCCGACTCTAGTGCTGCAGACGGTAGTAGTTCAGGTTCGAGTTCAGTGTGAAAATTGTCGAACTGAAGATTGTCAAAAATGCTGGGTTGGGTCCTCAATATCTTCGATAACGGATAAGTTTCCATCGCCCAGCACGTCTATAACTTGGTCATCGTTCAAATTTCTGCCTAAAATTTTAAACAAGATACTCTCAGTAACTAAATCTACGTACACACAATCGTCAATTACAGTACTTACTCCCAAATAACATGTTGGGATTACGACCGGAGCCACACGATCGTAGCGGTCAGACTTTACGACTTAATTGTAAATAAACTGCAAAAGTTAGCATAAATCTAAAATTATCTAGGTGTTTAAACATCCTTTAACTTTAAAATAAGTACAAAATACTATAAAAAAACAAATAGTTATTAATCAAAATTATTACTTACCCGCGGCGCGGCGAGGGTCGAAAAATGCAGCCATCGTTCATCGCAACCCACACGTCGCTGACCGCCTCCACACTGCCAGTGTATTTTTTCTCGTGCGTAGAATACTCCTCACAAACGATCGACGCCGGTCGCGTTCGGAAAAAGTAAATTGTTTTGCGCCAAAATTTTTTTTAATCAAAACTCACGCTCGTATAAGCCCGGGTGTAAAGGGATACAAACGATGTGATGACGTCACATGCGGCACTTTCGCGCATGCGCCTGACGCTCGAAACTCCAGCGCATAGAAATCGCATCGCGGTGCAGTTTCTACACAAATTGTGTTGCATTTATTACATGCATCATCTCACCGCACAGCTATATAAATGTTATCGAGGCTTTCCATCTAGACTAATTGAGTATTTCTTGTCGTTGGGGAACTAGGCTTGATGCCAGAAATCTTGTTACTATGATAATGAGGTATGATTCAAAGTTAACGTGTATCTGCTGGGCTAGGTTCTCCTACCCCAAACGGTAGGCCATTTTATAGCCAAGCTATTTTGGGGTTAACTGCAGTCTTACCCGATTCAGCTGAATAACGCACTTTACGTGAAGAGCTCTGATCGTGAAGACATGTGATCTCCACAACCCATTTTACTGGGGGACGCAATATTCCATAGTAACTAACTACCTAAAAACTGGTAAAGAGATAAACGTATGACAGTCGGGACTAAGGTCTCAGTACATTTACAAACGGTCTCCCAACGACCGACCAACCGTGACCCTCGCGACACCACCTAAATCTTACACTAAGCTACGAGCTCCTCTGCTGCAGCTACATGACTCAAACAACAAACGATTCTACCGTAGCTACCTATCGGTCAAATGAGTTCTATATAATAAGTAACACCGCAGTTATAACCGCGCATCTACCAAAAACATCTCATATAACTGTAGTTTTATCACACTTTGTACACGACTAGGAGAAACCAATTATTTTGCTAAGTTTTTCATGTTTTTTGTATCAAGTGTACAGAGAGCATGACCGAATCGAGTCATCGTCCGCCGCCGGTGAGTTTTTTGCGCAACGCGACGAGCGGAGCGGAGCGGCGAAGGTAAACGTGTGGCGAGGGTCGCCAGTACCTACTTACCTATAGGCCCAGTATATAGCTCAGATGCAAAAAAAAAAAGATATATTAGGCGTTGTTTTATCGTATGTATTGGTCGGTATATGTATGTATCTGTGGCATCGTAGCTCTTTAATTGGTTAAAAGATTATGCCTTATATTTTTATTCGCCACTGGACTGTAAGGTGTTTTTAGTTGGGTACGTCGGGAGAATAATTCCTATATGTACGGGCCTATATATCGGCATTGGCTTAATGTAGGACTGATCAGGACACCAATTAGGCGATTACTAGTCGAACCGAAATTGGAATCAATTTCTGTTTGGTATTTTGGTTAACCATTCACAATAGTTATGGTCGCGTACCTATACGTGAAAAGAATTCGCATTGGGCAGATAGGTGAGCAGCGCGACCAGGCCAGTGCTCCCCGAATTACTTGCGAAACAGCGGAACGAGGCGCGCTCACCCAAGCGGAAAGCCTTTCTCTCGGGCAAAACTAAATAGAAATACAAAACGACAATTTTGCGTCTCAGTCAGTGGTTAGAAACTTTTTGATTAGCTGCAAAAAAAAACAAATATACCTAATAACATCAACGCGATTCCGCTTTTTTGGAATTGCCGTATTATCCATAAAACTGAGCTGACCGAGCTCATATAGTCTTATTACAGTTTGTAATGCGAAAACAAACCCATTTTGGTTTAGCTCATCAGGTACGTACAATAGTATCGCTATATGTAGGTACTAGGTTATACCGCCAAGTATGGGAGTATCTGCTGGCGTGTAAGATAATTCGAACGAATGTAGCTTTTGTGTTTACAGTGCTTATACTCAATATTGTCTCCATCGTCGTGCCGCAGAGCAATAAAAGGCATAATCGCCATATTAACGTCGGCGTAGGTGCGGAACGTAGGCAGACGCCCCGCTCGATACCGCTCCGTGCTCAGGTAACACTCTTAATACACTATAAGTCTTCACTGTTATGCTGGCGCCGAAAGAGCTGAAAAATTACTTTCCTCTGTGATCGTGTATAAATAGCTTATAGAGCATTTTCAGAGCCAAGCGTTTGTGTTTGATACCTACACACGCGCTGACTCATCGCGCTGCAGTGCGGACCTGCGGTACGTCGCCATCGTATCTATCTATATCCCTTCCCCCCGGACCTCGATCGCGAGCAGACGTGTACAAGTGCCACTCAGTTTAGTTTTTATACTTAATAAAACTGCAATTTCAATTTAATTCAAACTAAAAAATAGGAGTGCATAAACATAAGGAGTTAGCTCAGATTCCAAGTACGAGTACGGCCATCTTGAAGATATAAGGCCGCGCCCTCCTGCGTGAGCGCCATTGCACAACGCTCCGCCCATTTGCGCAAGCGACGTCACAACTCCCCGCCCATTAGACGACAACACGAGGTACGAGCCGCCATATTAATTGTCGCGTCACTCCCAAGTTGATGCTAGCGCTACCACTGCTGCATGTTTATGCGCCCCTGGTACTTGAGTGAAAATTAACTTCGAAAATTATTTTCGATTTCGATAAATAATCAACAAAAATAGAAAGGGATCACTATAAACTAGAAAGTTTCAGTAATACTGACGAAGGATATCGTCCTCTTTGTTGGCTGCATTCACCTACTTGCAAGGTCCGCGTTCAACCTTCTAAGTCTCTGCAGTCCTGATACATAACATACTCCTCCGTCGGCCAGCCAACGCAAAACACTGCATCTAATTGACCCATCTGACTGCCAACTACTGCCATCTTGTTTTCTTATCCTTGGTTCCTAATCAATTGAACAGTACAATGCCCCTCAATCGCACACCACCGCCTTCACCTTTACCGACGTCGTCTAACACAAACTCCTCAGAAAACTTAGCTTCCATCAAGACTACACCGCATGATTCTTCTCTTCAACAATACTCATCAGCGCCTGACCTTTCACAAATAGCAAGCAACATAACTGAGAGGAAAAAGAGAAAGATCGAGGGCGCAGGAGATATTACTCCGGTCACTTTTAGCATGTTTACAACTTTTTCCGATCAGCAGGAGAACCGCTTTGAGGACCTCATGGAAAAGATTACCAGTATTATAATGCAAAACATAGAACTAAAACAGAGCGTAGAGCTCATGTCAACCAAATACGACGAGTTTTTGAGTCGTATGAACATTTTAGAGACTGACAGGATAAACGATAAGAAAACAATACAACTATTAGAAGAAAAAATCGATCTGATGGAGCGTAAATCACGGGCTGCCGGTGTAGAAATCCGAAACATCCCCAAGACAAGTGATAAAGAGACAAAAGAGGACCTCTGCGATCTAATTAAGAACATGGGATCCTCGCTGAATATTGATGTAGAAAACTCTAACATAAGAGATATTTATAGAGTAAAAGCGAAAGACAATTCTCATCCCATCATTGTGGACTTCACTTCGGTTCTAATAAAAGATAAGGTCATTTCTGGAGTGAAAAACCTGAATAAATCTAAACCTTCAGGTGAAAAGCTTAACACCAGCCACTTTAAATTATCTACTCCAAGGCTACCGGTATACGTGTCAGAATGTCTTACGCCAAAAGCGCAAAAGCTCTACTACCAAGCTAGATCTCTTCAGCGTACCCACGGATATAAATTTTGTTGGACCTCTCATGGAGTCGTGTACCTGCGAAGGAGGGTTGAAGATCAGCAAATTCGCATAACCTCGGAGACCGACCTTGAAAGAATTAAGAGTCATGAATGACTAGGAATGGTTTTTATTGGGACATCTGTCTCTAATCTTAATTTATATAACATTATGCATGCTAAAAACTTTATACTATTTCTTACTTGTTATTATTTTAAATTAATTACAACATTAAACACCTCACACAACATAAACAAAACAACGAATACGCATACACGTACACCGGTATTACTGATACCCCTACAACAGATTAAACTTGCAGTTGCTGGAGTTAAGTATAATATTGATAATTTTAATACTTGGACTACTAAGATGCGAGCTTTATACGTTTACATTAGTTTTTCCACGAAACTGCCACACTCAACACAAGCGGTCAGCACCATTCATAAATCACATGCATATTCAAGAAAAATGTTACACTACTTTCACAGTCACTATACTCATACTAGCCCTAATCATTATCTATACATAGTGAGTATTCATGTTGATCACTCTGCCAACGTTATATATAATTTTTTTTTTAAGCCCAAATACGACGTCCTATATTACCCGTTTTGCAATTCGATAACTTAACTGATATAAATTTTGAACTAGACTATATCTCGGTGGCAGACTCGTCGACGTGTATGATAGACGACTGTGAATTACTTAATAGAACTCATGATACTACGTTCTCACTACTGTGTCAAAATATTAGAAGCCTTAATAAGAATTTTGATGGTCTCTCCACGTTACTGGAAAGAAGCAAAACGCCTTGGGATCTAATCGTCCTTACAGAATGTTGGTTACTAAGCTCCCCGCCAATACCGGCCATCCCTGGCTACACTTCTGCCACTACAACTCGCCTCCGTACCCAAAATGAAGGCGTTGTAATATACTATCGTGACTTTTTGAAACCGACTTTGACGGAACCGATGGTATCGGACGCTAATTGTTTAAGCCTAACAATAAATAATGACATTGTAGTTATTGCCATATATCGCCCACCAGCCATCCGTAATCTCTCCCAATTTCTCAATACATTAAATGAACTTATAACCTCTTTTTCGTCCTATAAAAACATTATTTTAACTGGCGACTTCAATATTGACATTAAGCATAACAATAACGACTCCAACTCGTCAGATTACCTTAATATGCTTGCATATCATGGCATGCTACCGGCTCATACTATTCCCACACGTAATAACCACTCTTGTCTTGACCACATAATCTTAAAAACTAATAGAAATGCGTTTTGTTATGTTGCCAACACTTCAGTAACCGATCATGATACCGTTCTGCTGTTTCTTCGTACCCTTAGACAGCATACAAAAAATATTAAACCTAAAAACAAAATAATTAAAATTACTAACTATGATAGAATTGAATTGGATCTTCGTCAGACTGATTTTAGCCCACTATATAACTTTACCGAGGTGAATACTGCCACAAATTACTTTGTTAGCGTTTTACAAAAAAATATAGCTGAAAATTCATTATTAAAAATAGTGCCCAACCGCAAAAGACTAAAGAAGCCCTGGATGACCCCAGGTCTCCTAAAATGTTTACGTAACAGGGACCATTTGCATCTTAAATTGAAGAAATCACCCAACGACGATATACTTTTAATAACATACAAAAGGTATAGAAATTATTGCACAATGTTGTTAAAAACGCGCAAAAATAACTTTGAGAAAGGCTTAATAAATGATGCACAAAATAATAGTAAAAGACTCTGGCAAGCTATCAAATCAATCACCTACACAAACAAACAAAAAATGTCGGCGAGCAACCTTATATCACAATCGGAGCCCATGCGCTCCGTCAACGAAATAAATTCATATTTTGCTAATATTGGACGTTTGCTAGCTGAAAATATTACCGCAGTTACCTCAAAGGATCCCTTCGATAATCGGTGCCCGCATGACCGCACCTTTGTACTACTGGACACCGACGAATCGGAAGTTGACTTACTTATATCCAACCTTAGATCTGATTGCGCAGTGGGTTCCGATGATATTTCTGGCACTTTCCTAAAGAGATTTAAAGATATTTTTATCTCCCCTATTACATTTATTTGTAATCTGGCTTTCCATACAGGCGTATTTCCCGATGCATTTAAGCTTGCAGTAGTCCACCCCATCTACAAATCAGGAGACAGAGATTGTCCGAATAACTATAGGCCTATTTCTATTCTGCCTACACTTTCAAAACTTCTGGAGAGGCTTATAAATACCAGACTAATAAAATACTTAGAACACAACCAACTCCTATCTACATCTCAATACGGATTTCGGTCTGGAATTTCCACAAACACTGCCGTTCTTGATTTAACTAATCATATTGTTACTAACCTGGACAATAAACAAAAAGTTTTAGGCGTATTTCTTGACCTCGCCAAGGCATTCGACACGATTTCTGTCTCCATTCTCATCAACAAGCTCGAGAGGCTTGGCATTCGGGATAAACAGCTTTCTCTATTCAGGAGTTACCTTAGTGGCAGGCGGCAATGTGTGAGAGTTGATGATTGGGTGAGTGAAGAACTGCCCTTATCGTACGGGGTCCCTCAGGGCAGTATAATCGGTCCCACTCTATTTCTGGCATACATTAACGACCTTTGCCAACTCAAGCTCTTTAATGGCACAGTTTTTACTTACGCCGATGATACTGCTCTAATATTTCATGCTCCAACGTGGGATTTAGCATTTAAATATGCTCAGGTTGGCCTTAACACCGTGACCAACTGGTTGGCTCTTAACCTGTTAACTCTCAATGTTAAGAAAAGTGAATATATCACCTTTTCACTCTCATCGCGTGGCTTATGTCCTGACACCTCTTGCAATTTAACGGCCCACTACTGCAAAGTACCTCAACTTGCGTCTTGTCTCTGCCCCAACCTTACTCGCGCTAATTGTATAACATATCTGGGTGTTCAGCTTGACAATACTCTTACTTATCGTCCTCATATTAACTCAGTAGCTTCAAGACTACGGAAGTTAATATTTATTTTCAAGAGTCTCCGTCATGTTGCCGACACTAAAGTTCTCAGATTGGTGTATTTGGCTCTCTGTCAGTCTGTCACCCAATATTGTATAATAACCTGGGGAGGAACGTCAAAAACACATTTGTTAAAGGTAGAACGTGCACAGAGGGCACTGCTAAAGGTTGGCTGGAGGCTCCCCTTCCTATACCCCACCATCGACCTCTATAAAACTTGTAATGTTCTGTCAGTTCGTCAACTATTCTTACTAAACCTTACTCTATCTACCCATGTACGTACTCCCTACGACCCTTCAAGGTTTACTGCCCTCCGCCGCAAGCATAACGTCTGCCCTATAGTATCTGTCTCTTCTAGCTTGGCTCAGCGAAACTACTGCTTCCTAAGTAGCTTCGTTTACAACAAAATTAACAAAATTTTGAGCATCTACCCAATGTGTAAAAAAGAGTGTAAAAAGGCAGCTACTAATTGGCTGCAAAGTTTGAGTTACGAGGAGACTGAATCTTTTATTATACCCCTAAGTTGACGATTCTATATTTGGATTAATATTTATTGCACATACCACCCGATCATTTCACACACAACACAGCCTCACATACACACCTTCTCTCACTCATGCAGAATCTTGCACTCACAAACTACCGCACACATACACACACACTCGCACACACACACGCACAGACACGCACACACACACACACAGACACGCACACTCACATACACCCACGTACTTTGTTAGTTTCACAATAACTGGTTAAATCTTTATTATTAATAAATACATATAAAATAATATGTCATATGTTAATACTTCTGGCAAGCCGATATTGTATAGAGAGGGCCTGGAGATTTGTCATACAGGTCTCGAACCTAGTACAGACTCCAGCTCTCACTAAGGTTAGATCTTTCATAAGTTTCGCTTGTTTGTTTGTAATCCAAATATTGTACCTTTTTGAGAGAAATAAACGATGTATTATTATTATTATTATTATTATCGTGTGAGCGACGACATGGCTCGTGTCTCAAGATCGAGGGCGGAGCGTCTTTTGTTAGATATATTCCAGTAAGTCTATCTAACTACATCCCGCAAGCACTCGGGATATAGCGCGATGCTTCATTAAACTTGTATAGCCGGCGGCCGGCGGCCGGCACGGAACGCCGACTGACGATCGATCGGGAATCTGTAGGATAGCTAATAAAGAATTAACGGAGTCCGGGAGGTCATCTCATTATCTTCCTTGACGCCTAGGTACTGAGTTTGATACAAGGATCGACTATGTACAAAATTATGTACTCTTTGCGACATCAAGTCTGAGGCCGAAATAGGTATAACTTAACCAGCTAGCGTTAATTCTTTCGCTAACAAATTGTTAGTGCATGATAGAGGCCTGAATGAAATGACAAAGTTGTTACAAAGAAACGCGCGCGTATCCCGGCGCGCGGTCGGTGAAGCGTCGCGGCGCGATGACGTCACTCATTGTTACAGCCGCGGTATTTAAAGTTACATTAGTCATTAAAATGAAGAGAAAGCGTAGCGACCTTCCGCGGGCGCAGGACGCACCTGACCATGTTCCTGGATGACGAGGTACACTAATGTATGCAGGTCGCATAGTTATCATACTAGCAAACAATCGCATTGGCTTTGACAAGGTGGCCTAGTGCAGTAATGATCGGATTCCTATGCACATGTTCGAACTATGTTCTGGTGAGGCCTACTGACGAGGAACAAACCGGTTGAGAAACTTGATTTAAAGCTGAAATCGCCTTTTGAGGTTATTAATATATTTTGTTTATATTGTAATTTTGGATACCTATCCAACGAAGGATCTTGAATTGAGCTATCTGAAGTTGCAGGAGATCGCAGCATTCATATCTAAAAAATCATAAAATGTTGAATCTAAACATAAGAAACAATAAAATTATTAATATAATGATTCCCTGCTGTAGGAAAATAGGCCCTTGCCCTACAGAAGGTCCATTAATTTTAAGCCACGCAATGATAAGTCTCTAAATCTCGTGCCTTTGTTAATTTAGAGGTTGCGACCTTGTACCTACTTTATCATAAACTACAGCAACATAACAGCAGCAGCTAGCACGATGCGCGAAGCGAGTAGCGAACAAGACACGACTTACACTGAATGAACAATATTCGCAAAGCTATTATTATAGTTATGTAAATATCTATAAGGTGTATGACCTTACACATAAATTTCAAATTATTTTGATTTAATGTTTTATATTCCAACACAATAAGTAGCTATTGGGCCACACTATCCCACTGCTAGACTGAGGCTGTCCTCAACCTTTCCACTTGACCCTGTACGTTGCCACGTGTGTCCAGTTTTACAAAAACTCCACGATTCCTAATAAACATTTGTGATTAGATAGTGCTGAGTCGCTCGGCTCTCGGCTCTCGGCTGCGCGCGTCACAATGGGTCGCCAGTGAAAGGCGACACACTTCCCCTAATGCTAAGGTTTACAACACGCCGTCATATAAAACGTTACGCAACTTGTGCTACTCGTGTACACATCGTAGTCTGCTTCAGGCTTGTTTGTAAGTAACAATGTCATACGATGATAAACTCTGTGTTGAATATACCTTTAGGCAATGTAGAGCCGTGAAAAAGATATGTGCAGTAATACATTCTGCTCTAGTTGGCTTCCAGGCAGGTCGCTTAATAAAAAGTTTAGAATGAAATGTCCTCGTATCTAACTTTTTAAAAGATCACTGCTCGGTTAACGGTCTGCCTCCATGATTATCATTAATATTACTATACTAGCTGTTGCCCGCGGCTTCGCTCGCGCGTAAAATAAAGAGTAGTATTAAAGGTAGATGGATGTATTCTGTGATTTTCAAAGTAAGGAGTATGAATAAAATTTTTCATAAAATATTATGGCGTTAAAATAATAATTAACGTAAAGTAAGTAGCAAAAGCATTTGTGTTATGGAATCTGAGACAACGAAGATACCATAAACACCCAGACTCAAGACAATTTATAAAAGTTATTTTCTACATGGACCTGTCCGGGGATCGAACCTGGGACCTTAGAGCTGGCGACACCTTAAAAACCGGAGTGAAAGCCACTCGACCACGAGGGTCGTCATTATAGATATGTCTTAGATGGGCGTTATCTTATCTACTTATCTTTTCATCTGTCTATCTTTGAGAATACCGAACTTCACATACCAACTATTTCAGCCCCTATTTCACCCCCTTAGAGGGTAGATTCCTAAAAGGCTAAAATCACGGAAATACATCTTATTTATTTCTAACTAATAACCCTTGTATGAAATTAAATGTGTCTATCTTTGAAAACGACACAATTCATATACCTACAATTTCCAACCCCTATTTCACCCTCTTAAGGGGATGATTTTCAAAATTGCTGAAATACGTCTTCATTTATCTCTAACCCCCGTATACCAAATTTCATGTGTCTATCATTGAAAATACCGAACTTCCCATACAAACTTTCAACCCCTATTTCACCCCCTTAGGGGATAGATTTCCAAAAGAAAAATAGCCTATAGTCCTCAATAAGTGGACTATCTAACAGTGAATGAATTTTTCAGATCGGATTAGAACTTCCTGAGATTAGCGCGTTCAAACAAACAAAAAAACAAACAAACAAACAAACTCTTCAGCTTTATAATATTAGTATAGATAATAATGACCAGATCAAAAGCTGGAACATGCGCTATATCCTGTAAGTATATTTATTTATGCCAGTTTAGCAGTTTGCCATCAGATCTCGTCACACACAGGCATTAATCAGTAGTGGATGCGAGATTCAAATACCGTCCGTTCAGTTTAATAAAGACAAAAATATGAATAAAGTAACCTTGATGACCTAGCTGTACCCGCGACGTTGTTCGCGCTGATCAGTCGTAATAGGTATGCATGCGAAAAATATTTTTGACTGACTGAATCACTGAATGCACTTTAGATGGCTCAAGTCGCCTGATACGGGTATTTGACAATTTGGTTTCTTTTATGTAAGTCGCAGAAATTGCGGGATTTAGATGATGGACTTATCAACTAACTGACTATGAACTTCACCTGTTTAACAGTAAAGTGTGATTGTAAAAACTTTATGCATTTTTGTTTGTCTCGATCAGGCATCAAAAATTACATGAGCAGCAAGCTATCTAAAAAATTAGCCATGTAAAAAATTACAAACTAAAAAATAATACAAAACACAAAAAGGGTTAGCTCGATGTATTCGTACTTCTGTAAGAAAGTCGGTTCTAGAAATAAAAACAAAATATGTAGTAACATCAGGATTTGAACACGCAGCAAAGTATTTCACATTTCCTATCGTATAACCACCGAGCTGTTTAATACTACTGTTAGCATCTTAAATAGTTATTCATACTTCAATAAACTGATCGCTATGGCAACGTTATTTTCACCATGGTTACTTTTTTGTTTATATGTCAAAGATTACGTGTACAGATGAATGGAGATTATGTAAATTTAGAGTTTGATCCCTATTTAATATGGACGACCATATTGATGAGAGCTCATCCTAAATTGGACTTTGTGTCGCTGATATCGCTTTCTATTGATTCAAATGTACATAACTTTTTTGTTTATGAACCGATTTCGATGAAACCAAAACTAAGTTATACCTCAAGTTACGTATAATTTTTGTATATAAACATTGTCTGCATGGGATTCATAGATTTTACGTGATGTGCGCACAAACAAACATATAAACAGACAAACAGATAAACAGACAAACAGACAAAAATTTCAAAACTGATGGAAATGGGTTCTGTTAGTTATCTTTTCACACGCTGGCTATTTTTTTTTTCAATTTCTTCAATGTACAAAAATGACTTTTCTACAGATTTATTATATGTATAGACTAGCTTTTGCTCGCGACTTCGTCCGCGTGGAGTAATGACTTCCGTCAGAATTTGGGTTTTTCACTTAGTTATCGCCTGTTCCATGGTCTATCGATTACATGTGTAAACAAACATTAAAAAAATCAAATTTTTATTATATTAGAAATATGTCTCCATGAAATCATGGTCTAAAAAATGCTATGTTCACTTATACATATGCTATGCTCACTTGCTTCACTGGTGGAACCTACATACAAAGATTTAAGTGAATCCATTGAGAAATAAACATTTTCAATTTACCACCCTTTTCTCTCCTTTGGGGAGGAATTTCCAAAAATCCTCTCTTAGTGGTAGCCTACTCCTCCCAACAAACACACATGCCAAATTTCAGCTCTTTACGATGAGTGGTTTCGGCTGTGCGTTGTCTGTCATTTACCACCCTTTTCTCCCCTTTGGGGGGGAATTTCCAAAAATCCTCTCTTAGTGGTAGCCTACTCCTCCCAACAAACACACATGCCAAATTTCAGCTCTTTACGATGAGTGGTTTCGGCTGTGCGTTGTCTGTCATTTACCACCCTTTTCTCCCCTTTGGGGGGGAATTTCCAAAAATCCTCTCTTAGTGGTAGCCTACTCCTCCCAACAAACACACATGCCAAATTTCAGCTCTTTACGATGAGTGGTTTCGGCTGTGCGTTGTCTGTCATTTACCACCCTTTTCTCCCCTTTGGGGGGGAATTTCCAAAAATCCTCTCTTAGTGGTAGCCTACTCCTCCCAACAAACACACATGCCAAATTTCAGCTCTTTACGATCAGTAGTTTCGGCTGTGCGTTGTCTGTCAGTCAGTCAGTCAGTCAGTCAGTAACGGAAGAGTTTTATATATATAGATATAGATTAGAATAGATCTTCGATATACGAATAAAAGTAAGCGCCAAATATAAACATAACAAAATAAAACAGGATTTACCTTCTCAGGAATGTAGGCACGGCAGTAAGAACTGCTGACACAGAAGCATAACACAGAAGAAAGAAGGGTGATAAAGACGTGTGAGATCGCTGTGGCGAAGAGCAGATATCGCAAGACAACGTAATTTTATGGTCTGGTACTTTGTTTAGAGATAATAAGTCGTCGAGACGTGTACTCACTCTTTGGCCCTGAAATCCTTCAGGAGGTAGACGATGTGCGCGGGGTTGTTGCGCAGCTTGTCGGCGGTGGTGATCACCTTGTTGAGTCCCTGCGCCGATGCCGACTGCTCGCCCAGGTTGTCGATGATCTTAGCGATGCTGTCCTGGACCGCGCTGTAACAAATAGTTCAGTTATAGAGACGTTACATGGCTACAACCATGTTGATGGTCCTATGTTTGGTGCACACAACAATAAAAATTGCAGAATTTAAAAAAGCCTCTGACTATTCGAGATGAATGAGTGTTATTCCTGTCACGATTAACCACACGCATAGTTCGGTAAGTTTGATCAAAATTTTTAAGCGAACTATGACCTACATGTATATACGCGAGAAAATGATAAGTGACCCCCAATATTACTCGTAACTGGTTTGAAAAATCGGTTTTGTTCCATTCCATTGAATCAGATCCAAACTATTCGTTCAGACGAGATGTACGTACCTACTATCATTTCGATTTGCTTCGACCTTCATACCCTTTATACCTTCTACCTCTTTCCATAATAATCCAGCGGACCCGCCGCGCCATCGCGCGGGTAGCACATGCAGTTTTATAAATGCCTATAATTATACACAAAAACCGTCTTCCTGAATCACTCAATCTATTGCTTAAATCTGTTCCGATCGATTTAAATCCGTTTCCTAGTTTTAAAGATCCAAGCGTACAGACAGCAGGGGACTTATACTGTGTAAACATGCGAAATTAATGGTTGAATAATGAAACGTCAATCAGTATGAAGCAGTTTAAGTGTCATGTTGTCATGTGTGAAGTAGATTGATATTTAATAACATCTTAATTTGCGTTTCAGTATTCGGGGGTAACTCTATCACTTCCGCCAGGGCTAAACTGCTGAATCAATGTTGATGAAATATTATCATAGATATTTATAGTCATCTAATCAAAAGAAAGAACATAGGCTATCTTTCTGCGCAAAGCGGCGAGGAAAAGCTAGTCATCTTACATTATTGCTAAATAGCAGCTTTGCCTGCATGCGTAGTTCCTGTGCTTCTTCTCATATGCTCTCGGAATATAATTTTCACATACGTATACAAACATTTTTTTCAATTCAAATGGTGAGATACAAATCCTAAGATTAGACTGATTGTGTAAGTTTAAACATACAAAAAAGTTTTCCGCTTGTTATAATTATGGTACATCTATCTATCACTGTAACTATTAATAAAGAACATTTGTATATTTTTTTATCATAATTGCGTCCTAAGCAAATATTGGTATGACTAATTAAGTATCATAGGTATAATATCATAATTAAATGACGTGTTGGTATCAAAATTCGATCCCAGGCGGCGATGCACGGCAGGTGAGCCGCGGGGTAGTCGCGGGGTGGGAGGGGTGACGGGTTACAGGTACACTCGGACAGGCGCACCGTGCAGATTGCATATCAATCAATATCGCAGCGTCCCGGCGCCGCGCCCCGCCACCCGTCAATATTGACATCATGCACCACCTATACAGCCACGCCTCGAATATCTAGCGAAGTAGCGACACACATGACTGCTAAGGGAACTCGTCCGAATATTGGATCCTGACAGATACACAATAAATATCAAGCTTTCAGATAAAATTATGTTACATTGTTACGAATAAAATGATTATAGAGAACGATACCTCCACACGTTCTCGAGATAAAGCGTCTTGACGGACGGACGGCAAAGTGATCTATAAGGGTTCCGTATTTTTTTTTTACAGGTAAGAATAATTGAAATGGGTTCACCCCGGTTGAAAGACAAACCCATCAGACAGACTTCGTTCTATGTAATGTCTTCCAGACTAACTTTAAATAAATGAATAAAAGCTAAACAAAATATATTATAAAAAAAATTCATAGGTATAGTTTGAAGAGTGCAAAACATATAATAAAGACTATTATTTGTTAATTACATAATCATGATTAGTAGTTACTATTACCTAAGTTAAATCTCCGACGTATTGACTATAGCAAGCACAGTCCTCTAAGCCAACCTTGTGTGGTTCAAATTCCAAAGGACTTTACCTTTCTTATAACCCGCGAAATTCCTGACAAAGTTATGCAATGTATGACTAGAGCCTACACGCTGGAACAAGGAGGATTAACTATTGTATTAACTATAGTTATATCTTAGTGTAAATGTAAGGAGGTATGTCTGAGACTTCTTAACATGTTTTGCAGTAGGTATACAGTTTCATTACAAGTAACTGCTGAGTGTAGGTACTTAGCCTCAGTCTCTGAAAAGAAAATATATTTATTGTGTTGACAAATTAACTGACCGTGATTGGCTGACCAAAAGCAAACAACAGGACAAATTGATGTTTTAAATTACAATCGGACCCCAATGATACGGAAAACTCAGAAACTGTTCCTCTCTCCAGTACTTATTGATTGTTTTATTATTTCCAATACTTTTATTGTTCTTTTCTTGAATTGAAGTGTAAAGACTTGTGCTCCAGAAACAGCAGAATATTTAAGTCATTCAAAACTGTAACAACCTATAACTATGATATTCTTACAAATTATATTATTATTGTTAACTAATCACATTGCTTATTCTGAGGTTTGATGGGTGATTAAGGGCCTATTTCACCATTGTCAGATAACTTTTATTCAACGAATAAAATTGACATTTGACAGTTTCTGTATGAAAAAACTGTTAAAATTTCTAAATTATTCCTCGAATAAAGTTATCTGACGATGGTGAAATAGGCCCTTACTATTTTTAGTGTTGATCAGCCTTTCAGAAATAAAGGCTAAGATTGTAGATCCATTATTACAAATTTTGGTTACGGCGGATAAAATAAAAGGTAGTTTGATACTAAACTTTCTATTGACTTGGTAGCTGGACTATTAAAAACTATTATGCAGCTAATTACGACGGTTTAAGCAGTGTCCAGTCATACAGTTATATTTTATTTACTGATAATTATATAGGTAACCTACAAAAAAAGTTGAGACAAGAGGATCATGGCTTAAAATAAGCCATATAAGTTGACTGCTCATTAAGTTGGTATTTTAAACGGTAGACCAATCAAAATGTTATTTAGTATATCTTTGAGTAAGTAAAGCAATGAGTTTTTTGTAATTCCTTGTTGCATGTATTGTATTGTATTATGAATGTAAAGGAATAGAGAGTCTAACTGCATCAAGCAGTTTAAGTTGATACAATATATATTTTAAGGACAATGCCCACACTAAGGAATTTAATCCTTGTTACACGGGTGTTTCACAAACATTCAAATCACATGCACAAAGAACACCCAGACTTGAACAGCATTTGTGTGATCCACCTTGCACAGTGGTAATAAGCGTAGCATAACCACTCGGCTATCCATGCAGTCAAATTAGGGCCAATGGATCCAAATATTTTTACCAAATACACTAACTTGGAGGTTGTTCAGTTCTATGGGCTGATGCAGTGCTTTGAATATAAGCAGACAGTTCTGTAGCACTTTTATTAGGAAAAATTTGAATCTACCTCAGAAATACTACAGTTTACTCAACTGCAAGTATGAATCATTGAGTATTCACGGTCACTTACAAAATTAACAAGAAAATACTACAATATAATTAATAGCATCAAATGATCAGTAGGTGACATCATTACTAAGGTTGGCTACAGGCTACAACTGAATTCTTTCTGTTCATTAAATAATACAGACCAACAATGGTGTGCCATTCCACATAGAAAATCAATTTATGTCAATTGTTAATTATTAGAAAAGTATTTGTACTGTAATGTAATATCTAACCCTATTTTAATATACTGTAACCATTTTCTAGCAGCTATTTTTGTAAATTGTGAGCTAGTTGGCTTTAGATACAGGTAAATACCAATATGTTATACGGAACAACAGGCAGTCTAACATACACAATTGATATGCTGGCTAATCTAGTTTTTGAGCACTCCATCACCTGTAGTCTCATACCCACAGACATACACGTGGCCCTCCAAGTGATATCAATAAATTGATTTAATTTCTAGTTTTGCTGGTTCCGTTGGTAGGTAGGGTAAGTACAACAAGCTGGAACTGGTTGATGTTTATTTGAGTATAATCTGTCTGGAATGTGTATGCCACTGACTCTGATCCAACTAACCTTTAGTGATTAGTTTTGATATCTATGAGTTTTCAATTAGTTGTTACATGTCTTATAAGTTCTAATAAGATGTCAGATAAGTTGTTGTGAGATGGAAACCCTGTCACAATACATACATATTAGAAAACTTAAGACTAACTCCAACCCTTGTAGGTACACCCAATTTAGATTACTTGGTTACTTAAGTTATTATATACAAAGTTGTTGAGTGCATTGTAGCTCTGCCCAGTAACAAATTAGGTACTAGTTGGAATAAACAATTGTTTGCAATCTTTGAGAAAAGAAAAATGGATAATGGCATACAGATCAATGAAGCGGCCCCTGGGTCCCCTGGAAGCCCCGTGAGGGAGGCGGCGCGCTCCCGCCCTGCTTGACCCACTTTTATTACCTCCTACAATTATGCGTGCATGCATTTCGCGCACTATCTGCTCGCGGGCGCTCGGGCGCACTTATAAGGACACAAACCTTGACCAGGTATGGCGCAATATTGATCGCCATACCAACGACTCAGTCGACGCTTTTTCTAGAAGACGATGATCCAAGACGAAAGACCCAGTAGCAATAGAAGAAAAAAAGCAAATATTAGAACTCACCGGACCGTCCGAACGTCGCCGTTAAAGCCCGGGGGTAGCATCGTTGAATTAATTTTCGTTATCTCGTGGTCTAGCATATCGTTGACAGGCATTATCCAGTCCATGTTGGCGATGCCGAATAAAACGGGTATCGATAACTGTCTTCGAGCGCAATATACACGGTAAGAATAGGGTCTTAAAATGGAGATGAATAGCACACACGGAAATTTTACGTCTCAATTCACAGGATGGCAAAGGAAGACTAATTTGAAAGGAAGAAACGAAATTGCCATGCGTGAATAATCGCTCAATAAAAGTTCTTTTAACAACGGTGGTATTTGAATACGAGTTAATTGAGTTTCCATAAAAACTCTTAAATTGCTCATAACATACCGTAAATAAATATTGTATATATTTAAAGAAATTAACTTTTGTTATATCAATCATAATACATTCAAACTGGAATCATGTGATTCTAGTAAGATTCGAATAATGATTAGTTTTTTAAAGAATTCGTAGAACATTAATTCTATAAATTTATATTTTACTAAATTCCGCTTAATTTTGTATAAAACTGAGTTGTTTCATTATTCAGTCATCTGCCAGATTAGGTACTGTTGATTTCTAAATATTACATCGTCCTAGAATGAGGATTAGAACGGATCAAAATGTTTTACGTAAGATTGCTACTATGATATTTCACAGTTAATCAATGTTAACGTATTATTTATATTGATTATTTTCAATTAATTTAATGTTGGAAATATTATAATATAAATCATAATAGTAACCATGACATGCCATTAGCTCAACAACCTGTAATTTTTTCCACAGTGGTAACATTTATTTCGTTCCATTTTGCATCTGCAGTGCTGCCAGCCTTGAGAGTTTTCCCGAAAATTTGGGTATTAGATAAGAAATTTATAAACAAACTATTTATAACAGATAAACACCGCATAATTATCTGTTATTGTGAGGTGTTCCTTGAACCCACATAACATAGTAGGTACCCATAATACAGTAAGTGCAACCACGGCTTTTCCTTGCCTATGTTTGTACTATCCATTTTGCACGCCTCATAAGCGAAGCGTTGAGGTGGGTATTACTGTCAGTTTTTTTGTTGTCGTTGTTTGACGGGCCTGTTGGTCTAGTTGTTAGTGACCCTGACTGCTAAGCCGGAGATCGTGGGTTCGATTCCCACCCAGGACAAATCTTTGTGTGATGAGCACGATCATAATTTGTTCTGTGTCTGGGTGTTATCTATATTAATAATTTCGTTCAGGGCTACGGTAGACTCGATCGAAACCTTATATGAATAACAAAACATAAAAAAATATTGATTTCGAGTCGACAACATATATCCGCAAAATTCGGATTATGGAGAATTTCGTTAAATTCTAATGGCACTGACAAACAAAAAAACCGCAGTCGCCATCTTGGGTAATTAATAAGGCCGCGTTCCGTAACAGATAATTCTGCTTCGAAGTGATTCAAGGAGTTTATTATCATACAACCTCCTTGAAGTGATTACAGTGCTGACAAGGCGTATGACAGTTGCATGATAGTTGGGACCAGAATCGTTTCGGAACGCGTTTGAAATAATAGTTCAAGAATAATTATTTCATTTTTTTCACGTTCCGTTGCATACTAGCTGTTATAATTATACGCCTCGCCAATCAACACGTCGCGTGCGTCGCGCCAAAGAAGTAGATATCCATCACAAAGAACTGTGACTCATTTGACTGTGTAAAACGAAACGTCTTGCCGGAAACATTGAGTGAATCTTAACAAAACTTATAACTTTTCTTCAGTCGTTGTCGTTTCGCGAAAATATTAATATTATTTGTGTGTAAAAAAAATATATATATTTGTATGAAAACTATTGCAGTTTTTATTTACTATATTTATTAAACACAATGAACGAAGCTATACGAATCTATGGCTTGCTTACCTTTAATATTCACCTAAATTGTGTATCATGAGTCACATTTCAACCGAGCGGAGCCGGGTTTTCATCTAGTTTATCTATAATATGTATGTATTTAGAAATATATAAGTATGTTTATCAGTTGTCTGGTTACCGCATAGTACAGGCTCTGCCTAGTTTGGGATCAGATGACCGTGTGTGAGATTGTCACAAGATATTTATTTATTTAGTTTACGCACACCGAGTGATTCTGTATTTCTGATTCTGTCATTTTTGTATTCTTTATTGCTTTTATAAGTGAATATAAATAGACAAATGTTAACTCATTATATTTTTTAATCTCTTTTTATTATTTAAACTAATTAAAAAAATGTTTAAAAAAGTTCTGACTTGGATGTCCGTGTGTCTGTATGTGCGGATCCCGTATCTTGTGGTCACTATAACGAGCGAAATACTTCACTTATCGAGTTTTTTTTTTTAAAGGCTGCAGTATTTTGAGGAATAGAAGCCTATTACTTTTCACGGTATAATTCGATGTAGTTTAATTATTTACAAATAATCTCAATTTATTATTGTAATGAATGATATTTAGACCAGGGTCGATAATTTTTAAAACCAAAAAAAATAATAGTAGGATGAAACCCATTAGAAAAGGAGGGGAATATTATAAAAATGAAAGGAAAAATAAATTACGGTCGATCCGAGGTTTAAGGGTAAAAATGGTTTATCTTGATTTCCAGCAAAACTACAAGTCCTATGGAAAAAAGTTAAATGGCAAAGTTGTAGGTAATTAAAAGATCTACAACTTTTGTATTTGCAATTTTTTCACATAACCTCAAAATTTAGGTGAAAAATTCAAATAACCAAGTTTTTGGATTATATTTATCTTTTTCAAAATTTTTTTTTTTTTTCACGAAATTTGGTGAAAACTTACCTTTTTATGTCCCAAATACGCTGTAATTTATTTGATGAAAAATATTTATTTTTTCACCTTATTTTGAATTAATATAAAAAACACCCTAATTTTCAATCGAAAATTCACCCGTCAAAATATCAGTTTTTTTTCAAAAAGTATGGAGGTTTTTTGTTCGTTGAAATCTCTACTTTCTGATGGTGTAAAAAAATATACATTACTATAGTAAATGTTCTCAGAAAATGCATAATCACTATGTACAATTTCATCAAAAAAATGTCATTGCTTCAATTTTTTCCAGTCTGCATTGGTTCTTCATCCAGAATTTCATCTGAATCATTTTGTGAGATTTTCTATGACATGAATGTAATTCGAATTTAATAAATAAACTTTAAACTGAAAAAAATAGACTTTAGACCAGGGCCGAACCCTGGTCTAATTATGAGGCGTGCACTTTTGGATTTTCCAACTATTTTTAAATCTCTTTTTATTATTCTTGAGTTATAAGTGTTGTACAGTAGAGTACAAACATGACTTTCTTTTATTTAGAGTCATGTGGGGCAGGAGAAACATATTTTATTTTAGAAATAATGTTTTAGTTTATTGCTATTGAATGCGAAGTCTCATTATGATTTTGTAAAATACACTGTATAATAATACACTTTCTTCTATGTACTTTGCATATTTTAAACCTCTAACCAAGGTAATCGCCAATCTTTATGGCCGCTCTGGCTCTGAATCTCTGAATGTAGCCGTCGCCGCGGGCGCGTCGGTACGACCTCGCGCATGATACACTCATACTACTAAATGCTCTCATACACACTACTCTAATACAGTAATTGTATTGAAACAGTCTTGAATACGAAATGAATTACTTGGATAAGAGTTAAAACCAAGATATGTATACCTACTATGATTTGGTGTTGGTCGGTGTTTCTATAAACTTTTAAAATGTAGGTATAAAAGTAGATAAAGTGACTTAACCACAATAGTTGGGTAGATATTGATAATAATATGTTGCTTAAAATTGTAGAAAATTTTTTTTTTGGTCTATTATCAATAGTTTCTGTAGCGTACGTGATGAAATTTTAATTTCAACTCGATGCCTCACACATTCCCGATACAAAGGGTTTTGACTGACAAACGGACTGACGAACGGATAATAAAGGTGGTCATTTATTTATTTACAATAACTTTAAATATATACAATTTTAACATAACTAAAATAATAAATGATATACATACACACGAAAAAAAAATAAAAAAGTAATATTTATTAATTAAAGAATAAGCATTGCCTTACAACGTGGCAATGCAGCCAGCCTAGTGGGCACACTTCCGGTCGACAGCGATGCGGATGAATACTTTGACGCCATTTTTTAAATTTTAAACAATAAAGTGATGCTATAGTCGCTGTAATGCTGTAGAGTTCAATTTTTAGATAGCTTATAATTGTTGTTGTGATCTAACCTATTGAGATTTGAAAAAAACCCTACTTTCTCTAAAAACAGTAATATCAATAAATTTATCTATGAATAGGCACTCTCAGCTGAGGCTGATCAGCTGAGTTCGTTATTTGATTCAGAGATTCCACCCGAATCTATAATAAAATTTATAGGTATGTTTTCTTATTTACGGAAATCGGTAAGGGTAAACCACCCGTATTAAATCGCAGCCTGTCTGTTCCTAGCCTTAAAACCGCACCGCCACACAAACAAACGCAATTATTTTCTTTGTTCGCTAAAATTGTATTCATAATTCCAAGATGGCCGGCCACAGAGTACATTATATATAGTGGCCGGCTCACGCGCCACAGCGGCAACCGGGCGCCGCGCCGCATGCAACAAGCACTAAGCAGTCAGTTAAAGTCAGTTTGTTTGATGCCGCCGCCGCGTGGAGGTTGCAAATTCCGGTCTTCGCGCGCTCGGTACCTATCAGTATTATTAAAAGAAGATAGACAATTACGCCAATCGGCCAATGAAGAGATGGTCTGCATATTGTATGCTATCAGTGCAGATTATTTGTGCGGGCTACTAAAAATTTAGTGTACACGGAACAAATCACAAGTGTGCAAAAATTAGATACCTACGTTCAAAAGTGATTAGTGCTTTTGACACTGGATAAACGAATGTTTTAGTGTTGTTAATAGTGTTAACTGAAAGTAAATCAGCGACGACGTCGTGCTGGACTGTGGTGGTGGAAACTTTGAGTAGGTACCTCCAGGTAACAAATTCATAGATAATTTTATATTTTATTTATTTGTAAAGTTATAAACTCGATTCATCATCTACTTTTGCTGTTGACTGTATCTACTACGTAGCGTAGACATTTGATCATTTATAGGTAATTTTATTGGTAAATCGGTACTCGAACTAAGGCATAAGCTCGTTAATAAATAAGGTATCTACGAAGGAAAATTGCAACTCGACGAATACCTGAGACTAAATTTACCTACAAAGGGCCGAGATATTATTACCTACGCACTACATACAATGATACAACAGCAGTGGAGCGCGTGTGTCAGCTCCTCAACTTAGATCCTATCTTCCTACGTTAGTATTATTCAGATCTAAGCTACATTATTATCGCCAATCACAGACGATTACGAGCACGATCATGTAGATGTGTTATAGGTAGGTAGGGTAAATACGCCATATTTCGGCCCCCCCCCAATCGTCGGCCGTCTGCACATTTTTATCTTGCGTTCGTTCCAAGGGTAATGAAATGGTAATTTTACTACTCGAATTGCAACCTAAGTTCATATTCTATACGCACAAACTGTCACTATCCTATTACGTCAACCGGTCTTCGCACACTGAGCGTCAGTAGCGATCGCGCCGTTGAAGAGTCAAGTTCTTAGTTAAAGTAGCTTACTTGATGTGAATACCCACGCTTCGGGGATTGATATTACAACGGAAAGACGTTTCTTTATTTTTGTTTTAAGCTTTGTTATCACTCAAAAGTTATTTTTACTATATTTTGACATCGTTTTTTCAAAGATTTTCGTATTATTTTAAATGAAAAATAGGTGGCCGCCATTAGAATACCAGTTTCGGCTAAAAACCGAATTCTCGGCCGGGGCCGACTTAAAGTAAATGCAGGCTGTTTTACAAATTCCAATTCTACCAATTCCATTGGTTTAATAGGAGTATTTGCAAAGCTTAATAGGTAAATAAATATATTTTACGTTTAGTCGCTAAATAACGGCCGGGGTGATATTAGTTGAATGTCGAGAAATGAGGCACACACAACAGGGGCCGACATTAAATATATTAAATATCGTAATGTCGGCCAGCCTCGAATTTGACCGCTACTATACAGGCTGATTACTTTTGTATTTTTTCATTGATTGTGTGGGTAGTCATTTTTAATTTATTTATCAAACTGATTTTCTTGAAATTGAATATATGTTATGTACCTACCGAATACAAAAATTGATTAACATTATAAATAGGTTAAGTTTCGATGTAGAAGTTGACAGTATCGAAGACATATATATTATTCATGATAGCTAAAAATAGTTTGGGATACAATTGAAAAAAGTTTTTTGGAATTTGCTGGTTATCTATTAAACCCATGTTTAATAGATAGGTAGCGAAAAGGAAACTATCACTGTTACGATAGTCATCTCAGCTGCTGCAGCTGGCCTACTTATAGCCCCGTTTTTTTTATTGTAATTTTTATTGCATATTATTTTTTATTATATTTATTGTGATGTTTAACTTAGTTATAATTATAGTTACTTTTAAACAAATACAAATGTATACTCCTGCCAAAAAATGTGTGATATGATACTCCTGCCAAAATAAATCATGTTGATTATATTTTTCAGTCTTAATTTTAAACACCCTATATCCGGCCGACATTTAGGAAAAACACCGCCGACCATAGGCTGCGAACGGCCGACTTAAGGGTTTTTTCGCCTTCAACGCATCTAAACCTTAATACTTTTTTATTTTAGTAGAAAAGTCAACTTTATGCCTAAAAATATGAAATAGATTTATCAACCTGTCTAAAACCGCAACACAAGCTATCCTTTGTTGCAAACTGGTGCAGCCAGAGCGTTCCAAAGTTAGAAAATCCGTAAGGGGGCCGACATTTAGCGTATTTACCCTACTACTAATACTACTTGTCTGTTTTCGCCGATCATCGTCGGTGATCGCCTACGACCCGTGAAATGTCGGTTTTTCGGGCTACATCAAAGGAAATTGCCGGGAGGTTCGTTGAACTATCTACTACAGATGATTTGTGGATGATCGAGCTGATTGAAGATGAGCACCGATCAGCATCGGTGATAATGTAGTCAAATAAAGCGTTAAATGCCAATCTCACATTTTATTTATCAGCTGATAACGACCATACTTACAGTAGGTACGTGAGAGAGGCTCGTGGCACCTCGTGGCTTACAACCGTATTCATTACTATGAGGTCTCACAGTGTGCGTTAACGCATAGGGTCACCACTCAAGTATTCATAGACAATTCTTGTAGGTATACTTGAGTGGTGATCGGCACTATGCGTCCCCGAGCGGCGACCGGTCGCTGCGATGACGTCATCGCGCCGTATCGCGCCGGTCACTCAAACCCCGAGCGGCGCCGGTCGCCGCGCTCACTTCAATCAAACCCGTTTTTCAAGTGCTTAGAGTTAACCTTTGTATGAAGAAGTTTGGTGTTATACGTTCTTATCATAAATTCTCGTAAATATGAAATAATATTTGCTTCGCTTTTCTTCATCCGCCATTTGTATTTGAAGACTAACTGGGAGCGGTACGAAGTGTTTGTTGTGGTGTTTTGTGGGCGATTTCTTGGATTACTTCAAGTAAGTACTGTTACTTATTATAAAAATGATTACTCTGCCTACAATGATACTATTTAGGTAATGAGTTGTAAGAAATATAACGGAATAATTATTATATACGCCGGAGAAAATCCGTTGAATTGTTTACGATTTTTTAGTGATTTATCACTATTTTTGTTATTGAATACAGTAGGTATAACGTATAATATCTTTGCTGTCAAGTAATCGCAACTCGTTTTCACAACGATTCATCAACTAATACAACTAATAATACATATAAAAACAAAATCGTTAAAAGAGCCATAAAAAATGGCGGGTTGGTACTTCAAAACCAGCCATTTTGGTCTTTATTCTGATAGCTATAAGGACTGAATCTCTGTGAAACTACTTTTTTAAGGTTAGAATAAGAATATCTTTTGTGGTATATTGTAATTTAAAATATTCACATAATAATTTTATTAGATAGGTAATATGTTTTTGCCATAGAGCTATATAAATATTATATTTACGTAGGTATGTCGTGTTTCGATATTTTTTCGTGGTACCTATACGATATCATTATTTATAACTCTTTGTGTGTTTGTGGTATATTTACATAATATTTTAGCCATAGAACTGTACTACTGTGTGTGTGTGTGTATATTGTATATGCAACGTAATAAAACACCTGTCCGATCCAATAAAGGCGTATGCGTGGTACAGTTCATAAACCGTCTCGCATAGGCAGCTTCTTTGACACAAAGCTGCAGGTAGTAAGTAGGTACGTGAATTTTGAGGGGCGGTCAGTGTTGCTGTTGACTTGGATCAGTTTTTATTTTGATTTAATTATTTTCAATTGGGGAAAAAAAAAATCTCTAATCCATTTAATGGCTACAGTTATGTGTTCGCAGTACGATACCGAATAATAGTTTTAGGGATCGGACGGAGCTATATATACCTACATATATATAGGTATATATAGCTATGAAACTTATTTTACGTTTCTTATTGTTTCTTTCTTAGCATGTCATGTTGGCGATTGGGGGCCTTCAGGACTTCCTGTACGGGGAGACGGCCAGCAGCTGTGAAGAGGACGTCAGAGAGGAGAGTGACGATGAGGTGGAGCTAGATGACGAGATTGGTAACGACTAGTTTACCTTATTATTTGTTTATGCAGTCTTATGGTACTTTACAATTACTTATTTATGTTTTGGTTGTGCATGTATTGGGTATAAAAAAAATATGTAATTTAGGATGAAGCGCAAGATCGTGAGGGCGGTTATTCGCCGCCTGCAACGCCGCGGTGAGATAGCTATATATATTTTGTGGATTGAAGTGCACTTACATCCTTTTTTGTAGGTACCGGTATTTTTATGTATAGGTCGGCTTATTGCTGCGAATCTTGTGGCATGCCATTGTGTATAAAGAATTGTCTTAAATCATACCATACAAAAGAAAAGTAGATTATGCTTTCTTCTTCATTAAAATTCTTCCCAAATATTCATAAATAACTATTGTGATGGGTATTTTATGGAAACGGAGTGCAAGGTGAATGATGTTTGTGAAGTAAATTGTTTTGATTTTATATAATTTTAATATACAAATTGTTTTTACTTTTCTACATTTTATTTTATATTGTAAATAAAATAATATTTGAATAGATTGCTTTTTATTCAGAATGTTGAATACCTAAAACACAACTGCCGGTAAATATAACAACCATCGACAAACTTACCAGATTTCATGGTTTGCCGGGTCGATTTACAAGTGGTATTATTGTAAACATATCGACCTCTTTCGTCAAATTGTTTATGTGGTTAGATAGTATAGGACCTTTATCGTTGTACTTAATTTATATATTCGTATAATTCTTGTAATCCAACTCGCAGCATGGGTTTTAAATTTTAAACATGTATAATAAACATACTATTATGACCATCATTTTTTTTTTGAAGCATATTAGATAGGTTAAACATCAATAAATCCATTACCGTTTACAGAATCATAAAATATGGTTTAATAGTCGAGTAATATTTATTTTTGTTAAGTGATGATTTCCAAAACTTTTATGAGTCATCAATGATGACATCTTAATTTTTGTCAATTTCGACAATTTATATCCGGTATATAACTGGTTAAAATGAACGCACAGCCACAGCCTGCTAGCTATATTATGCTAGCTTCTGACGGCGCGAGATATCACGAGTCGCGCCGCGCCAGCTCGCGCCCACGCGACGTGTGAAGGTAATGGCTCGAGCCAACGCGGGCTAGCGCGAGCAAGTGCGTCCGATCCGATCGAAGTCGGTAAGTTTGACAGGTTTGTTTCGGGGTGGTGCGTGACTGAGTGAAGCATCAGTCAAACATTTCGAACGAATAGTGTCCGAAAAAGGACACATGACGCGAGCTTTGCCGCGCGCGTTAGAACGGGTGGCGCGGACTCGCCTTTTGACGCATGCTAATTCGTACAAATCAGCTCGGGCGCGGCGCGACTTGTGATATATCGCGCCGTGAGAAGCTAGCATCACGCAACGCATAGTGCCTATTATAAAGTTATTTTCTTTTGACTTACAAAAGTTTTAGGTTATTAGCTGTTAGAGGTTTTGTTTTTACTTTATTTACGGCTGTCTTTGATAGTAAAAGCGTATTTAGCAATTATTGATTACAAAACGCCTTTTTTTACAATTGATTACAATGCCTATAGCAAATATATGTATACCAAAAAAGTGATTCGCGATTTTAAAAATCATTTTGATTTTTAGGTACAGTTTGATGATTTAGACGACGCTACGGGTTTTTCAAAGATATGGTATTCTATACAAGGTGCAGATTGGCATTTTTGGAAAAATTCAGTAGCTTTTAATGTAAGACATAAATAATCAAAATCAATCACGGTACCTGGTCAATAATGAATACAGGTAATATTATAAATTGTTTGAATTTGATAGTATTTTAGAATCATACGAAAGCAGTTTCAGAATCACCCATCATGCACACAGCGGCATGTAACTGTGTGCGTGAGTGTCGAGTGTCTACGAACAGACAGAAGAACGACAGAAGAACGACAGGAGAACGACAAAGGACGACAGAAGAACGACAGAAGAACGACAGAAGAACGACAGAAGAACGACAAAGGACGACAGAAGAACGACAGAAGAACGACAGAAGAACGACACGAAGAAAAGAAGAAGAACGACAGAAGAACGACACGAAGAACGACACGAAGAACGACACGAAGAACGACACGAAGAACGACACGAAGAACGACACGAAGAACGACACGAAGAACGAGACGAAGAACGAGACGAAGAACGAGACGAAGAAGAAGAAGAAGAAGAAGAAGAAGAAGAAGAAGAAGAAGAAGAAGAAGAAGAAGAAGAAGAAGAAGAAGAAGAAGAAGAAGAAGAAGAAGAAGAAGAAGAAGAAGAAGAAGAAGAAGAAGAAGAAGAAGAAGAAGAAGAAGAAGAAGAAGAAGAAGAAGGTTAGGTTAGGTTAGGTTAGGTTAGGTTAGGTTAGGTTTGGGTCCCCTGAAGGACCGGCTGCGGGGTCTCTTCAACGCCTGTTTAGTGGCGGGGAGATTCCCCAAAGTCTGGAAGACGGGGCAGCTCGTCCTCCTTCGCAAGGACGGACGTCCGGCCGATTCGCCTTCGGGCTATCGGCCTATAGTCCTGCTGGACGAGGCGGGCAAGCTCTTCGAGCGCGTCATCGCCACCCGCATCGTCCGGCATCTGACTGGTACGGGACCCGACCTGTCGGCGACCCAGTTTGGCTTCAGGGCGGGGCGGTCCACGCTGGACGCCCTGAGCCGGGTTAGGGGGTTCGCTGCGGAGTCTGCGGCGCGGCGCGGGCTGGCTCTGGCGGTGTCACTCGACATCGCCAACGCCTTCAACTCGCTGCCGCACCAGTGCATAGAGTCGGCGCTCCGATACCACGGGGTGCCGGCCTATCTGCAGCGCATCGTGGCGGACTACCTACGCGACAGGTTTGTCACCTTCACCGGAACGACGGGCCCGCTGCGGCAACGGACCGGGCGCGGTGTTCCACAGGGGTCAGTCTTAGGACCTCTCTTGTGGAACATCGGGTACGACTGGGTGTTGCGCGGTGCCCTGTTCAGCGGGATGGAGGTCGTCTGCTATGCAGACGACACTCTGGTGTTGGTGACAGGGTCAGACCAAGAGGAGTGCATCCGGCGTGCGACCTGCGGCGTTCATCTCGTCGTGGGTCGCATCCGGTTGCTCGGACTGGACGTCGCTCTGGGGAAGACCGAGGCACTTGTGCTGTACGGCCCCCGGAGACGTCCCACCACCGGTGCGTGCCTGACAGTGGAGGACGTGAGGGTCCCGCTGTCGGGCACGATGAAGTACCTCGGACTGGTCCTCGACGGGCGGTTGAGCTTCCGGGAGCACTTCAAGCGGTTGGCGCCGAAGCTTCGGCTCGCCGCAGCTGCCCTCGGAAGGCTCCTGCCGAACGTAGGGGGCCCCGATGTAGGGTGTCGCCGTCTATACGCATCGGTCATCCGATCGATGGCGTTGTACGGCGCACCCATTTGGAGTGACGCACTGACGGCCGACAGCCGGGCGGTTCTTCTTGGTGCACAGCGTGCTGTCGCCAATAGAATAGCCCGAGCTTACCGGACCGTCGGTCACGAGGCCGCGTGTGTCTTGGCCGGGACACCGCCCTGGGATCTGGACGCGAAGGCGTTAGCGGACCTTTACACCCGCTACGCCGAGCTCCGGTACCGGGGTAGGGAACCCCTGCCGAGGCACCGCGAAGTCTGGCGGAGGCAGGCCCGCCTCGCCGTTATGCGGAATTGGGAGCTTCGGCTCGCGAGACCGACGGCGGGGCGGAGGACCGTGGAGGCGATCCGCCCACATCTCCGTTTGTGGGTGGAGAGGCGGTACGGTTTATTGACCTACCGCCTCACGCAAGTCCTGACCGGGCACGGGGCCTTCGGCCACTATCTGTGCCTGGTCGCCCGGAGGGAGCGGACGACTGCGTGCCACCAGTGCGGCGACGGTGATGACACCGCGCTGCACACGTTGGCCGCATGTCCCGCCTTCGCCGAGCCTCGCGCCGTCCTCCAGGCGGCGCTGGGAGGCGTAGACGTCTCCGCGCTGTCGGCTGTTGTCGCTGCTGCGCTCAGCAGTCGCACGGCGTGGGACGCACTGTCCTCCTTCTGCGAGACCGTTATGTCCCAGAAGGAGGCAGAGGAGCGCGCTCGGGAGGACGACCCCGACGCGCCCCAAATACGCCGACGTCGAGTGGGGCGACGCAGGGCCGCGCATGAGCGCGCCCTTCCGCCCTGACTAGGGTCCTGGGCGACGGACACGGGGGTGTCCGTCGACCGACAATAGGACCCACGACGTAGGGCCACATTTCGTGCTTCGGGTGTGGCCCTGATACGAGGCGGCGAGGCCGACGCTCTTTACACGTCGGCCTCCAAACAATCACGAAAGTGAGCCGCCGGCCCCTATTGGCCGGCGGATCCCCGCGGTTGGTGCGTGATGAATTGCTATGCATTGCCACGCACCAACACGAAACGCGGATGACGTTGCACGGCGGTTCAGGTTTAGTCGGTAAGAGTCCGACACTACCCACTCGCTCCCCCGAGCGGGTGGGTGTCCATGAGGATTCCCCCGCCTTACCAAAAAAAAAAAAAAAAAAAAAAAAAAGGTTAGGTTAGGTTAGGTTAGGTTGGGGCCCGGATAGCTGTCGAGCCCACCATGAAGTACCTTGGTCTGGTGCTCGACAGCAGGTGGGACTTCGGCCCCCACTTCCGGCGGCTGGTGCCCAGGTTGATGGGCGCGGCGGGCGCGCTTGCATCGCTGCTTCCCAACTTGGGGGGCCCGAGCACCGCCTGCAGGCGGTTGTACGTGGGGATCGTGCGATCCATGGCCCTGTATGGGGCCCCAGTGTGGGCGGGTGACCTGACGGCCCGCGCCTTCGCAATACTGCGAAGGCCGCAGAGGGCGATGGCCGTCAGGGTCATCAGGGGGTATCGCACGATCTCCTACGAGGCGGCTTGTGCACTGGCCGGATCCCCGCCGTGGGACCTGGACGCGAGGGCCCTCGCGTCAGTATATCGCTGGCGCGAGGAGGCGCGAACGCGGGGCGAAGGACTGGCGCCGCGGCAGATAGAGCGGCGCCGGGACGAGCTCCGCCGGGTCCTGGTGGCGGAATGGCGGGAAAGGCTTCTGCGCCCTACCGCCGGCCTCGCTACCGTCGAGGCGATCCGACCAGTGCTCGAGGAATGGCTCGGGAGGAGGCACGGCTCCCTGTCGTTTCGGGCGACGCAGGTGCTCTCGGGGCACGGTTGCTTCGGGAAGTACCTGTGTCGCATAAACAGGGAGCCGGACGCCCGGTGTCATCACTGCGTCCATTGCGGGGAGGACACGGCGCGGCATACGCTGGCAGAGTGTGCCGCATGGGAGGGGCCGCGCCGTGCCCTCGTCGCTAGAGTGGGAGCCGACCTGTCGCTGCCGGCCGTGATCCGAGCTATGGTCGGTGGCGCAGAGTCGTGGGACGCGGTGATCTCCTTCTGCGAGACAGTCATGTCGCAGAAGGAGGCTGCGGAGAGGGAGAGGGAGATCGCGACCTCTCTCTCGAGCCGCAGCAGGCGCACCGGGCGTCGGCGGAGGGCGGACAACGCCCTCCTCCAACCCCCCTAAATCGGTCCAGGGGCGGCGGATCCGGGGACATCCGTCGCCCTCCACCAACTGGACCCGAGGAGGCGGCGCGTCGCGTTCCTCGCGCGCGCCTCTTAAGCGATGCGTCACGGGGGGAGTTTAACACCTCGCTCCCCCCCTGACGGGACGGGGCCCGCGGCAGCGGGCCGGCCATCGGTCGGAGGTTGCGGAGGCATTTAATATTCCCGCGACCTCCGACTAAAATGGGCGAGGGAACGCCGGGGTGGTTTTAGCCGGTAGGAGTCCGGCACGCCCCTCCGCCTTTCCCCAGGCGGAGGATGTCCATGAGGATTTCCCCCCGTAAAAAAAAAAAAAAAAAAAAAAAAAAAAAAAGGTTAGGTTAGGTTAGGTTCCCTGGACCGGGACCCGTGGGGGCGCCCCTATCGGAGGGTACGAGGGAAACTCCGTCCCTGGGGCCCCCCACTCACAGAGGGTCTCGAGCCCCAGTTGCTGGACGAGGTGGTCGCCACGCTCTTCCCCGCGAGGGAGGAACGCGTTCCGCCGCCGATGGCTGTGCCTGCGGCTTCGGAGACTTCGGAGGAGGAAAGTGCCAGCGTCCCTGAGGTGACACAACCAGAGCTGAGCGCGGCCGTGATGCGGCTCCGGGCCAAGAACACTGCCCCGGGGCCCGACGGGGTACCCGGCCGCGCTCTCGTTCTCGCTCTGGGGGCTCTAGAGCCCCAACTGAGAGGACTCTACTCCGCGTGCCTGGAGCGGGGCCAGTTTCCCGCATTGTGGAGGACCGGTCGACTGGTCCTGCTCAGGAAGGCGGGGCGCCCGGCGGACTCGCCGTCGGCGTACCGGCCCATCGTGCTGCTGGACGAGGTGGCCAAGCTCTTCGAGCGTATAGTCTCGGGCCGCCTCGTCAGCCACTTGAGTGGGGATGGGCCGGACCTCGACGGCAGTCAGTATGGGTTCCGGAGAGGGCGCTCCACCATTGACGCCATCATGCGGGTAAGAGTCCTGGCGGAGGATGCGGTGTCCCGGGGCGGGGTGGTGCTGGCGGTGTCCTTGGACATCGCCAACGCGTTTAACACCCTGCCCTGGAGTTGTATTAGGGAGGCACTTCGCTATCATCGAGTGCCTCCCTACCTCCGCCGCGTGGTTGGGGCCTATTTGGCGGAAAGGTGTGTCACCTACGTGGGACGCGACGGCAGAGGCCGGCGCGACATGTCGTGCGGTGTTCCACAGGGTTCGGTACTTGGGCCGCTCCTGTGGAACATCGGGTACGACTGGGTGCTGAGGGGCGAGCGTCTCCCGGGGGTGGACCTGACGTGTTACGCGGACGACACGCTGGTCACCGTTCGGGGGAGCTCGCACAGGGAGGCAGCGATGCTCGCTACGGCTGCGGTCTCACAGGTGGTGGGCCGCATCCGGCGCCTGGGCCTGGAGGTGGCCCTCGACAAGTCGGAGGCCATAGTTTTTCATGGCCCCCGACGGGCGCCGCCGCCGGGACTGCACATTGTGGTCGGGGGGGCCCGGATAGCTGTCGAGCCCACCATGAAGTACCTTGGTCTGGTGCTCGACAGCAGGTGGGACTTCGGCCCCCACTTCCGGCGGCTGGTGCCCAGGTTGATGGGCGCGGCGGGCGCGCTTGCATCGCTGCTTCCCAACTTGGGGGGCCCGAGCACCGCCTGTAGGCGGTTGTACGTGGGGATCGTGCGATCCATGGCCCTGTATGGGGCCCCAGTGTGGGCGGGTGACCTGACGGCCCGTGCCTTCGCAATACTGCGAAGGCCGCAGAGGGCGATGGCCGTCAGGGTCATCAGGGGGTATCGCACGATCTCCTACGAGGCGGCTTGTGCACTGGCCGGATCCCCGCCGTGGGACCTGGACGCGAGGGCCCTCGCGTCAGTATATCGCTGGCGCGAGGAGGCGCGAACGCGGGGTGAAGGACTGGCGCCGCGGCAGATAGAGCGGCGCCGGGACGAGCTCCGCCGGGTCCTGGTGGCGGAATGGCGGGAAAGGCTTTTGCGCCCTACCGCCGGCCTCGCTACCGTCGAGGCGATCCGACCAGTGCTCGAGGAATGGCTCGGGAGGAGGCACGGCTCCCTGTCGTTTCGGGCGACGCAGGTGCTCTCGGGGCACGGTTGCTTCGGGAAGTACCTGTGTCGCATAAACAGGGAGCCGGACGCCCGGTGTCATCACTGCGTCCATTGCGGGGAGGACACGGCGCGGCATACGCTGGCAGAGTGTGCCGCATGGGAGGGGCCGCGCCGTGCCCTCGTCGCTAGAGTGGGAGCCGACCTGTCGCTGCCGGCCGTGATCAGAGCTATGGTCGGTGGCGCAGAGTCGTGGGACGCGGTGATCTCCTTCTGCGAGACAGTCATGTCGCGGAAGGAGGCTGCGGAGAGGGAGAGGGAGATCGCGACCTCTCTCTCGAGCCGCAGCAGGCGCACCGGGCGTCGGCGGAGGGCGGACAACGCCCTCCTCCAACCCCCCTAAATCGGTCCAGGGGCGGCGGATCCGGGGACATCCGTCGCCCTCCACCAACTGGACCCGAGGAGGCGGCGCGTCGCGTTCCTCGCGCGCGCCTCTTAAGCGATACGTCACGGGGGGAGTTTAACACCTCACTCCCCCCCTGACGGGACGGGGCCCGCGGCAGCGGGCCGGCCATCGGTCGGAGGTTGCGGAGGCCATTAACATTCCCGCGACCTCCGACTATAATGGGCGAGGGAACGCCGGGGTGGTTTTAGCCGGTAGGAGTCCGGCACGCCCCTCCGCCTCTCCCCAGGCGGAGGATGTCCATGAGGATTTCCCCCCGTAAAAAAAAAAAAAAAAAAAAAAAAAAAAAAGGTTAGGTTAGGTTAGGTTTTTTTTTTTTTTTTTTTTTTTTTTTTTTTTTTTTTTAATAATCTTGTTTGTCCCCCTGACATGGTCAGGGACCTTAGGTTGCTTTCGTGTTTCAATACATTGTATTGGTTTGTTAGGCGTTTCTTTTTATAGTGACGCTGCAAACGCTCAGCGCAAACTTTAAGAATGGTTTTCGTAATTTTTTATTTGCTATGAGGCATTGAGCGTTTGCAGCGCTCACTTCCACCTCAATGACTTGCTGTAGTGCAACTCTTTTATTTATATACATCGGGCACTCAAACAGAATGTGCACGACGCTTTCTTGTATTTCGGGGTCACAGACGCATGACGGGCTCTCTTTGCACTTAAAACGGTGCAGGTACTGGGAGAACCCGCCATGCCCTGTAAGAATTTGCGTTATTACTCCTTGGGGTGCAATTTGACGGACGAGTCTGAAGGCATCCACTGCGTTTGGCAGGAACAGCTTCGTGACGGAGGCAGTTTCCCCGTCCAGATATCTTCGGTTCCATTCGCCAAGAGATCCACTACGAAGTTGACTCTTGACGAATGAGACCGGACACCGGTCATAGTCCGGTCTTCTCCGCCCCGAAGCCGCCGCCTCCTTTGCTAGGGTATCGGCGCGCTCATTTCCCTCGAAACCGGCGTGGGCCTTGATCCAGAACAAGGAGACATCTTTGCCCTGGATCAGAGCCTCGCAGAGGTTATGGCGCGCCTGGAACGCAAGTGGATTCAAGGAGCTATGGTTGGTGATCGACTGCAACGCGGCCATTGAATCACTATAGACACCATAGCTCCTCTCTCCGCACTTCAGGATCTCGTCCGTAGCCCGGCAGAGCGCCAGCAATTCGGCCTGGTAGACTGTGCAGTACGCGGGCAAACATAGTTTCCGGGCCTTCAGTTCGGACTGGCCGTCCCATATGGACAACGCAGCTCCGACCTTGCCCCCTATTTTGCTGCCATCTGTAAAGATACGGCGCGACTGCACGTTGTGCTGGTCTACCAGGCTCTGGTCATCCAAACTTTGGAAAACCAGTTCCGGCCGTCGAGCTGGGTGCGGCAGTTCCGCAAAGTCCACCACACGCTCGACCTCCCGGTCTCCTAGCACTAGCCGGGATGACCCCTTGCGCGCTTCATACAGAGCTGCTGCTTCTTGAATGCGCAGGTCCAAGGGAAGTATCCCAGCCAGAATTAGAGCCGAGTTTAGGGAGACTGTGCGATAGGACTTGCAGATTTTTTGTGCCACACCCCTCTGCACTGTCCCAAGGAGCTTCTTTACCCCGATCTTTTTGGACGCGGGTGCCCATGCTGCCGCTGCGTACATGACGACGGGCTCCACCACCGCCGTGTACAATGTGCGTATAACCTCCGGGTGCAGCCCCCAGCTGATCTTAGCTGTCCGTTGGAGCTGCTTGTAGATATTTAGGGCTTTCCGGCAGACGTTGGCGACATGACTGTTGAACGTCAGTTTGTCGTCAATGGTCAGCCCTAAAATCTTAATTTCCCGGGACATGCCAATGTCAACCCCTCCCATCCTTAGAATCGGGGTGTCATAAACAAGCTTTCTTGTGAGCAACATCGCTTGGGTTTTATGCGGAGCAAACGAAAGCTTGTTTCGAACACCCCAGCTCCGAACGAGTTCGAGGGCGACATTGGCATGTCGCTGCACCTCTGACGCTGTATACCCGGCGAATAGTAAAACCACGTCATCGGCGAACGCTTGGCAGCGGACTCCTTCCGCGTCCAGCAGCTTAAGCAGGGAATCCAGGAGGAGGTTCCAGAGGATCGGTCCACCAATCGACCCCTGGACGCACCCTTTCTGGGTCTCTCGGACGTGCTCGACTCCCGCATACCGCAGCTTTACACATCTGCCGTCTAAGTAGCTGTCCAGTAGTCTCCTGAGATTGACCGGACACTGTTCCTCAGCCAGTCTGACCCTAATGGCAGGCCACCATGCGCTATCAAAAGCCCCCTCTATATCTAGCGAAACGAGCGTTACTAGCTTTTTAGCCTTGATTTCCGCTGTGATTTCGTTCACCAGAGTATAGAGGGAGTCCTCCGTGCTTCTTTGTGGCATGAAGCCAAACTGGCGAGTACTCAGTCGCGGTACCAGGTACCACTGGAGCCTTGCTACTACCATTTTTTCCAGGACTTTACCGAGGACAGGTAGCAGGCCGATTGGCCTGTACGACTTTGTCAATCGGTAGTCGTCCTTGCCCGGCTTCCTCAGTACTACCACCGTGGCCTCCTTCCAAGCCTTTGGAAAGTGGCCAAGGCTGAGGCATTTGTTGGCCAGGGCAAGGAACGATTCGGAGTCCTGGAAAATGGCTTGACGGCAGATGTCGGCTGTAAAGCCATCTGCTCCTGGCGCCTTCCTGGGGTTAAAAGCTAGGACCGAGGACTTCAGCTCGTGCGCTGTAAAAGGCGGGTCATGTATCTCACCATGGACCCGCTCGTTTACCCGCTTCGAGAGATGCCTGATAGCCCTCTGGTCCTCGCTGTCCTCACCTTCCAGATCTTCTGGGTAAAAGGTTTCCGCCAGAAAGGCAGCCGAATCAGCGGGGTCGAGAGCTACGCCGTCTTTCAGCAGAGCGACGTCCTCCTGTCGCTTTATGGTTCGACCTATCACCCTATAGATCCCCTCCCAGACTCCCTCCCTGTCTTGTTTGGTGCAAAACTCCTTCCAGCTTTGAACTTGGGCCGATTTCGCCTTCTTTTCATATTCCTCTTTTACTTTCAGGTACTCAGCAACGACACCCTCTCTCCGGACAGGCGCAGCGCAACGGATCCTTCTCCTCCTGGTAGCGACCATCTTCTTGAGGACTGCGAGTTCTTCGGACCACCACGGCAAGGTAAGTTTATCTTTATATTTCTTTTTAGGGATTGTATCTATGCATGTTTTGTCTATTATGTTTATGTATGTATTAACAGTTTTTTCCAAATCTTGTGTATTGCTTATTTTTTCTATTTCGTTTTTATCAATTTTGTTTTCTATTTTTAATTGTCCCAGTTTCTCACGAAACTGGGACCAATTAGCTTTCTTTGTGTTGAACTTTCTAGTTGTTGGTTTAATGGCTATGCCGTTTGATTTAATTAAGTTTATTTCAAATACAATGCCGTTGTGGTCCGAGCTCGTCATTCCTACGTCCACACGCCAGTCCTGTACCAGGTCGAGGAGGTCCGCCGAGCATGCCGTGATGTCCACGTGGCTGCTGTAGATTTTTCCGCCGCGGATGGTGTCAAAAGTAGGAGTGGTGCCGCTATTGAGTACCTGTAAGTCCAACTCTCCAAGCAGTCCACAGAGTTCCTCTCCTCGGATGTCCTCGACTCTACTCCCCCACCAAGGGCTTTTGGCGTTGACGTCGCCTCCGACAATCAGGTTCCTGGGTCCTAGCCGCCGCTGAACTATTCTGAGGTGATCAAGATAGGGCTGCAGGGGCTTATCTGGCTCAAAGTAGAGCGAGACCACCACGAGTTCCCAGGCGCTGGTCCGGATCCTCACCACAACGATGTTGTGTGTGGTGAGTTCCTGGCACTGCATGACGTCCAGATCTGAGTTGAAGACCGCTACTGCGGCCTTTACAGTGCCACTTCCATTTTCCAGCGCCTGGAATATTCTCGACCCGCGGTAGTCCCGCATCCTTCGTATGCCACCCACATATGGCTCCTGGATCAAAGCCACTGCAACCCCCCGATCCGTAGCACCCTGAAACAGCTCAGCGGTAGCCAGTTCCTTTCGCTGGAGGTTCGCCTGTATTATCGGGTATGCTGCCCTGGTGGAGGTTGTGGTGCCGACATCTACCATGGAGCCCTCAGCAGTACGCTATTTTTGCTCTAGCCAACGCTTCCCACCTGCGTCTGACGGGACAGTCAATGCTAAAAGCGTTGTGCCCCGTCATTTCCAATTTAGCTTTAACGCAGTTGCAGCAGGTGGGGTTGGCGTTGGCGAGCTTCTCTGCGCAGTCTTTACGCTGGTGAGGGCCGCCGCAGTAACCACATTTTTCGGTCGTCTCGGCGCAGAGGCGTCTGCTGTGACCGTAACCAAGGCACATTGAGCACTGGACCAGCGGAGACTGGTCCTCTACCCGAATGTGCTGTAGGTCCAGGTAAACTTCAGACGCCCCCAACAACCGAGCCCACAGCGTTGGGGACACTCTGGCCACAATGTGGCACAACAGTTCATTTCGGGCCTTCTTCCTGAACCGTATTTCTATACGGTCGTCATCAGCCGGGAGGTCGCGGAACAGGTGCTTGTTTTGCTGTCTCAAAAAGTCAAGGACGTCCTCGTCTTTATGACAGCTAAGGACGTCCCTGAGAATGACCAGCGGGTCCTGGTTCTTGACTGCCAAGACCTCTAGCCGCTGGTCTCCAAGCTCGATTTTCCTTTGCACTCTGTTCCGCGCTTCTTCACTCCGACAGCTGATGACTACCTTCCTGTCCTTTCCTTTTCTCACCCTGTCTATCTGTATATCGCCTTCTTTGGCGTTAACTGCTGCTCTAATTTTACCCATGATCACGTCCCCAGTGTCCATCTCATTTTTGGAGGCGATCACTATCGAGTGGAGCGCTGTTGCCACTGGCCGTTTCTGCCCCTTAGCGCTCGCCGCCACACTCGCATAAGTGATCGCCTCCAGTGTTTCCTTTTTAACCTCGAGAGCCTTTTGTAGTTCCATGGCCCTCTCGTTGCTCTCCCTCATTAGCTTGGTGTGTTCCTCCAATGAGGAGAGCAACTGAGAGACCGCCTGCGTACCCTCCGCCACCTGTTCACACGGAGACTCAGTCTCCCCTTTTCCATCCCGGCCCCGAGGCACGCCCGCCAGCTCCCCCACGCCTGCGGTACAAGGCACAGGCGAGGAGGAGCCCGCGGACCTGCCAGCCTCAAGATTCTTAATTAGCCGGTACAGTTGATCGATGGCCTGGATGACGGAGGCCTTGATGTCAGACTTTAAATTGCGCGACGCGTTTAAAGCAATCTTCCCCTTCGTCACCCAGGCCCTCGCCTCCTGTAGCGTGTTGGGCTGCACCTCGATAGCTGGGCTCTCCTCCGGGAAGAGGACCCTGCCAGCCTCCCACTCCCCAATGCTCCTTCGGACGTTGGTTTGAGCCTTTGTTATAGTTCCCATATTAATGGCCTTAGGGGGAGTGGTAGGCCGTATTGGCTCCGTAGGTTTTTTAGCAGGGGTATGGAACATCCTTAAGGTCGGACTCGGATAGGACAAGAGGGATGCGTAACCTAACCTAAGGTTTTGATTTTTTTTTTTTTTTTTTTTTTTTTTTTTTTTTTTTTTTTTTTTTTATAAATATATTAAGTTAATTAAAAATTTGCTTGTAAAAATTTGTAAAAGTATTAAATTTGTATAAAATTTGTATAAATAAGATAATAAATTGTAAAAATAAATAAAAAGTCAAGGGTTTTAATTTTCAAAGATGTTTTTAATTTTTATTTAAAACTAATTAAAAAGTTTGTTTTATATTAACTCTAAGGTTGCTTTCAAATAAAAGGTTTTGCGTTTCAGGAGCGTCACCCAACCGATGCAAAGCCAGAGAGGCCCCAGCTGCTCGATAACCGGATCAATTTAGCAGGTAAACACTTCTTGCTAGGCAAGAAGTGTCCAAAACTGACCAACCGAGCTAAATTTTGGTGCACCTGAAAACAAGTGCCGGGTCCTAAAGGAAGTCCGACAACAAAGAGTTGCTGGACTGTGTCAATATATAAAGAGCAGTCTGTGACCTATCCAGCAACGCAAACCGCAGCTCTCTAGCCCTATCGGTTCCGGAGATATGGCCCGTCAAAGTTGGTTAGGTTAGGTTAGGTTAGGTTGGGGTGCAGGTCAGACAACCTCCTCGTGTGCTCCCGGCTGCTGGTCCTTTCTGGATACGTCCGGGGGGAACAGCAGTCGTGGGGCCGGTGCACCCTGGGCACGGGCAATAACTCTCTCCAGTCGGGGAGTCTTGTTGCTCGTGGCGAATGTCTGACGGGGCGGGGCCATTCTATGGCCACCGGTGGTCCTCCACGTATCCCTCTGTTCATCAGAGGGGACAGTGGAGGAGCAGGGGCGGGCTCGGCGTGTACTCACCCTACCGCCGAGCAGGCAGCGGGAGTTCTGTCTCCTCTGCCACCGTCGGAAAATCGGAGGATACCTTGCATATGCTGAGTGTCAGTGGTCATGTCTCGCGGCTCAGCGCAGGGTGTCCTCCGTCAGTCTCGGCTTAGCCGCCCGGACTGCGAGGAAGACAACCTCGATAAAAAAATTACCCCGAATCCTAAGTTGCGCCGCACGGCGAGAGGATGCATGGCTGATGGGAGGTTCAGTCGTTAGTGCGGCCCCCTCAGGGTACCGGCCGAAACCCTGAGTGTATGTAGGCTTACCCGGGTACAGGGGGCACTGCCCGGGTGGACCTTTTATTTCCCCCTTACTCGTGGGAACAGTATGGACACGTTAAAAACCATTGAAAGTGCGGATGCAGTGCATCAGGAGGGAGAGCCGCGTGGACCGGCTTCCGCAAGGAAACGTCCACTGGGGGGAGTTGGGTCCGTGGATCTGTCCTCGGAAGAGGAGGGTCTGCTGGCCCCGAAGCTGCCAACCTCGAAAAGAGGTCGGCAGGCTTCGAGAGGGGTGACTGCTTCGCGGCCACGGAGGGACGCACAGGGTAGGTTTGTGCGCTCCAATACTCTGGCGGCCAGCGAAGCAGAGAGTGACGTGGGGGTCACCACGGAGGACCCTGGTGGCGAGAGCTGTGCCTCGCTGGCGAGCTCAAAGGCGGAGCTCAACGCCACCAGAAGAGAGCAGCGCAAAGCCGTCGCGGCCGACGAAGTGTCGGAGATGGCACGACGCGCACGTGAGCGACGCGCTGCTCTGGCGGCGGAAGGGGAGCCATCTGCGGTGGCCCTCAGCCAGCTAGCCTTGGACGGGGTGGACCTGGTCCTGAAGGTTGCCACTAAATCTGGCAGCCTGAAGGGCACGTTCACCCGCGGTCTCAAGGAGGCTGCCGCGGACATCAAGGAGGCGGTCGGCACCCTCCTCAACAGGACGGCCTCAGACGAGGTCGCCAAGTTGCGGGAGGAGAACGGCCGCCTTCGAAAAGGCTTGGAGGACCTCCGTCGACAGGTCGCTGCGCTGAGCGAGCAGCAGCGGCGACGCACGTCCACGGAGGCCTCAACTGTGGTGGCCCCGGCTCCCGCACTGGGACCGGCGAGCGCTCGCACCGACGACGAGGTCGAGCGCATCGTACGTATCTTTTTTTTTTTTTTTTTTTTTTTTTTTTTTTCGGGGTGAAATGCTTATGCTTTCAACCCACGCCGAGGGCGCGACGTGGGGATATGTCGGACTTTCACCGACCAAAAACACCCCGGTCCCGTCTCTGCCTTGGCCGGAGTCGTGGGATCACTCGCGCATTCTCTGCTCGACTCCGGCTGGACATCGTACGTATCTGCATGCTCCAGTGCGGGAGCATGATGAACGCTCGCTTGGAGGCGATCTCTCGGCGCCTCCCCGCGGAAACCCTCCGTCCACCCCTAGCGGGTGATTCACGGCGGAGGGTTGAGGAGCCGCCGAGACCTGCGCCTCGAAAGGGGCCCATGGAGGGAGCCCCATCGAGCGGCCAGCCCACGACTGCTGGGTCTAAGGGTGAGACCTGGGCGAAGGTCGTGGGCCGCAAGAAGGCCCGCAAAGCCGCCAAGGAGGCATCGGCAGCGGCGCGCGCCCCTGCCCGGCCTACGAAGGCGGTTGTGCAGCCTGCGCAGCGGACTGCCAAAGGCGGTAGCAAGGTGCCGACTGTACGGGTCCCGCGTTCCGAAGCTGTGACGCTCACGTTGCAGCCCGGAGCTGCGGAGCGGGGCATCACGTACAAGTCGGTGATTGCCGAGGCCAAGGCCAGGATCAAATTATCTGATCTTGGCCTCCAGTCCGTCACCGTCAGGCAGGCTGCCACGGGTGCGCGGCTGTTTGAGGTGGCTGGTGCTGCCAGTGGCAACGCCGAAAAGGCGGACGCTCTGGCCGCCAAAATGAGGGAGGTCCTCAACCCTGAGGATGTCCGGGTCTCCAGACCAGTTAAAACCGCAGAGATGCGGATTGCTGGTCTGGACGATTCCGTGACCTCTGAGGAGGTGGCGGCGGCCGTTGCCCGAAAAGGAGAGTGTCCGCCGGAAAAGGTGCGGGTCGGCGATGTTCGCACCGACGCCACCGGACTTGGCGCTGTCTGGGTTCGGTGCCCTGTGGCGTCGGCGAAGAGGATCGCCGTAAGCGGCGAGTTGCTGGTGGGGGACTGGGTTGCAGCGAGCGCTAAGCTCCTGCAGCCCCGGGCCTTGCGGTGCTTCCGGTGCCTGGAGAAGGGGCACGTCCGGGCCAAGTGCACCGCTGAGGTTGACCGTAGCGATCATTGCTATCGCTGCGGTCGGCCCGGCCACAAGGCGGCCCAGTGTTCCGCGGCGCTCAACTGCAGCCTTTGTTCGGCTGCTGGTAGACCCGCGGAACACAAAGTGGGCGGAGAGGCCTGTGGCGCGCCTGCCAGCAAGGCCAAAAAGGCGAAAAAGAAAAAAAAGAAGAGGAGCTCTAAGCCTGCCGGGGAAATCTCGCCGCCCCCGCAGGCTGGTAGCTCTGCGGCCGACTCCCGGCCCAGGACCGTTGCCGAGGGAATGGAGTGTCAATAATGGCACAGCTCCATTTCCTCCAGGGCAACATCAACCACTGCGCCAGAGCTCAGGATCTCCTGCTCCAGAGCATGGCGGAGTGGTCGATCGACGTGGCTGTGGTCGCCGAGCCGTATTTCATCCCCGCCCGTAACAACTGGCTGGGGTGCGCTGACGGCTTGGTGGCCATCATTGGCGGGACTCTGATCGACCCGTCTCGGGGCCGCGGCTGGGTCGCTGCGGTCTCGGGCGGCATCGTCGTTGTGGGGGCGTATTTCTCCCCCAACAAGAGTCTCGCCGACTTCGAGGGTTTCCTTGTCGAGTTGGGCGCCGTCGTAAGCCGCTACCACCCTCGTCCCGTACTGGTGCTCGGGGATCTCAACGCCAAGTCTTCGGCGTGGGGATCCCCGGTCACTGACCCTCGGGGCGAGGTGCTAGAGGAGTGGGCGGTGACGACCGGTCTGGTCGTCCTGAATCGGGGTTCGGAATACACGTGCGTGCGGCAGCGGGGCGGGTCGATAGTGGACGTCTCGTTCGCTAGCCCCTCTGCCGCCAGCCGAGTCCACGACTGGCGTGTCGCCGTGGAGGTGGAGACACTGTCGGACCATCGGTATATCCGGTTCGACGTCTCCGCCCAAACCGCGAGCGGCCGCCGTCCAAGGACCCCGATCAACGACGGCCCGCGTTGGGCGCTCAAGCGCATCGACAGGGAACTACTCGAGGAAGCTGCCTTGGTCCAGTCCTGGATCTGGGAGTCGACGACGGACGGCCCCGTCGACGTCGAGGCGGTGGCGCTTTGGTTCCGCGGGGCGATGACGCAGATCTGCGACGCGTCCATGCCCCGCGTCCACAAACAGTCCGCAAGGCGCCAAGTGTACTGGTGGAACGACGAGATCGCGCGGCTGCGCGTAGCGTGCGTCGCGGCTCGCCGCCAGTACACACGATACCGGAGACGACGTCGACGGGATTCCGCCGAAGAGGACGCGCTGTATGAGGCGTACCGCGCGTCCAAGGAGACTCTGCGGCTGGCCATCGGCGACTCTAAGTCGCTTGCCAGGGAGGAGCTGCTGGGGTCCCTAGATCGGGATCCTTGGGGGCGCCCCTACCGTTGGGTGCGGGGCAAGTTGCGTCCCTGGGCGCCCCCACTGACGCAGACCATGCAGCCCCGGCTGCTAGAGGCGGTGGTGTCGGCCCTCTTTCCTGAGCGAGCGGAACACGTTCCGCCGGCGATGGCTTCGCCCTCAGCCGCAGACTCTCCAGAAGAGGAGAACACCGATGTCCCCGAGGTGACGCAAGCAGAGACGAGATCATCGAGCATCGCAGATCGCCTCGTCAGCCACTTGTGCGGAGAGGGGCCGGACCTGGACGGGAACCAGTTTGGTTTCCGTCGGGGGCGCTCCACCATAGACGCTATCATGCGCGTGAGAGCCCTGGCGGAGGAGACGGTGTCCCGGGGCGGGGTGGTGCTGGCGGTGTCACTAGACATCTCCAACGCATTCAACACCCTGCCCTGGAGCTGTATTCGGGAGGCCCTTAAATATCATCGCGTGCCTCCCTACCTCCGCCGTACAGTAGGGGCCTACCTTGAAGGTAGATGCGTCACCTATCGGGGACGTGACGGTGTCGGTCAGCACCTCATGTCGTGCGGGGTTCCACAGGGTTCGGTCTTGGGACCGCTCCTGTGGAACATCGGCTACGACTGGGTGCTGAGAGGCGAGCTCCCGTCGGGCGCCGACTTGACGTGTTATGCGGACGACACGCTTATCACTGCCCGGGGGAGTTCGCACAGGGAAGCGGCGTTGATGGCCACGGCTGCGGTATCACAGGTGGTGAACCGCATCCGGCGCCTGGGCCTGGAGGTGGCCCTGAACAAGTCGGAGGCCATGGTGTTTCATGGCCCCCGACGGGCGCCGGCGCCGGGATCACACATCGTGGTCAGTGGGACCCGAATAGCTGTCGAGTCCACCATGAAGTACCTAGGATTGGTGCTCGACAGCCGATGGGAATTCGGGCCCCACTTCCGGCGACTGGCGCCCAAGCTGCTGGGCGCGGCGGGCGCGCTTTCAACGCTGCTTCCCAACATGGGGGGCCCGAGCGCCGCCTGTAGGCGGTTGTACGTGGGGATCGTGCGGTCCATGGCCCTGTACGGGGCCCCCGTGTGGGCGATGGACCTGGCGGCCAGCACTCTCGCCATTCTGCGTAAACCGCAGAGGGCGATGGCCGTCAGGGTCGTCCGCGGGTACCGCACGATCTCCCACGAGGCGGCTTGCGTCCTGGCCGGATCCCCGCCCTGGGACCTAGAGGCGAAAGTACTCGCGTCATTGTATCGATGGCGCGAGGAAGAGCGGGCACGGGGCTCGAGACCGGCGCAGCGGCAGATCGCGCTGCGCCGAGAAGAGCTCCGTAGGGTCCTAGTGGCGGAATGGCGGCAGAGGCTTCTGCGCCCTGCTGCCGGCCTCGCGACCGTCGAGGCGATCCGGCCAGTACTCGACGACTGGCTCGGGAGGAGGCATGGCTCCCTGTCGTTCAGGGTGGTGCAGGTGCTGTCGGGGCATGGCTGCTTCGGCAAGTACCTGTGCCGCATAGGCAGGGAGCCGGACGCTCGGTGCCACCACTGCGTCCATTGCGGGGAGGACACGGCGCAACACACGCTCGCCGAGTGTGTGGCTTGGGAGGAGCAGCGCCGTGTCCTCACGAACGAAGTAGGAGGCGATCTGTCGCTGCCGGCCGTGGTGCGGAGGATGGTCGGTAGCGCAGAGTCGTGGGACGCGGTGGTGTCCTTCTGCGAGGACGTGATGTCGCAGAAGGAGACTGCGGAACGGGAGAGGGAGATCTCCACTCCCTTCCCCGGCCGCAGAAAGCGCACCGGGCGCGGAAGAAGGGCGGACAACGCCCTCTTCCGCCCCCCATGAACGGGTCCAGGGGCGACGGACTTGGGGAAGTCCTCGTCCCCATCGACCGGACCCGAGGCGGCGGCGCGCGCGGGTGTCGGCGCGCGCCTCTGAGGCGGTGCGCGGGGTAGTCGAACGCCTCACTACCTCGCGCACGAGACGAGGCCCGGACTGACCGGGCCAGCACTAGTGGGGGGCTGCGGACGAATTCGGATTCCCGCGGCCCCCCGCGCACGTGCGTGGAGGAGACACCGGGGGGTTTTAGCCGGTAGGAGTCCGGCACGCCCCTCCGCCTCTCCCCAGGCGGAGGATGTCCATGAGGATTTCCCCCCGAAAAAAAAAAAAAAAAAAAAAAAAAGGTTAGGTTAGGTTAGGTTGGGGTGGGGTGCAGGTCAGACAACCTCCTCGTGTGCTCCCGGCTGCTGGTCCTTTCTGGATACGTCCGGGGGGAACAGCAGTCGTGGGGCCGGTGCACCCTGGGCACGGGCAATAACTCTCTCCAGTCGGGGAGTCTTGTTGCTCGTGGCGAATGTCTGACGGGGCGGGGCCATTCTATGGCCACCGGTGGGCTGCTCCACGTATCCCTCTGTTCATCAGAGGGGACAGTGGAGGAGCAGGGGCGGGCTCGGCGTGTACTCACCCTACCGCCGAGCAGGCAGCGGGAGTTCTGTCTCCTCTGCCACCGTCGGAAAATCGGAGGATACCTTGCGTATGCTGAGTGTCAGTGGTCATGTCTCGCGGCTCAGCGCAGGGTGTCCTCCGTCAGTCTCGGCTTAGCCGCCCGGACTGCGAGGAAGACAACCTCGATAAAAAATTACCCCGAATCCTAAGTTGCGCCGCACGGCGAGAGGATGCATGGCTGATGGGAGGTTCAGTCGTTAGTGCGGCCCCCTCAGGGTACCGGCCGAAACCCTGAGTGTACGTAGGCTTACCCGGGTACAGGGGGCACTGCCCGGGTGGACCGTTTTTCCCCCATACTCGTGGGAATAGTATGGAGATTGCTAAAAATAAAAAAAAAAATGGAAAGGAGGAGGAAGCGCGTGACGAGGGAGAGCCGCGGGGGCCGTTTTCCGCAAGGAAACGTCCTCGCGACTCTATTCAAGGAGGAGAAGGTTCGGTGGATCCGTCCTCAGAGGAGGAAGGTCTGCCGGTCCCGAAGGTGACGACCGCGAGTAGAGGTCGTCAGGCTTCGCGGGGAGTGAGGGCTTCGCAGCCACGGAGGGACGCACAAGGGAGATTCGTGCGGTCCAACACTTCGGCGGCCAGCGAAGCCGAAAGTGACGTGGGGGTCACGACAGAGGACCCTGGTGGCGAGAGCTGTGCCTCGATGGTGAGCTCAAAGGCGGAGCTCAACGCCACCAGGAGAGAGCAGCGCAGAGCCGTCGCGGCCGACGAGGTATCGGAGTTGGCACGACGCGCACGCGAGCGACGCGCTGCTCTGGCGGCGGAAGGGGGCGAACCATCCGCGGTGGCCCTAAGCCAGATCGCTTTGGACGGGGTGGACTTAGTCCTGAAGGTTGCCACCAAATCCGGCAGCCTGAAGGGCACCTTCACCCGCGGTCTGAAGGAGGCTGCGGCGGACATCAGGGAGGCGGTTGGCGTCCTCCTCAACAGGACGGCCTCAGACGAGGTCGCCAAGTTGCGGGAGGAGAACGGCCGCCTCCGAAAAGATTTGGAGGACCTCCGTCGACAGGTCGCAGCGCTGAGTGAGCAGCAGCGGCGACGCACGTCCACGGAGGCCTCAACTGTGGTGGCCCCGGCTCCCGCACTGGGACCGGCGAGCGCTCGTACCGACGACGAGGTCGAGCGCATCGTACGGATTTGTATGCTCCAGTGCGGGAGCATGATGAACGCTCGCTTGGAGGCGATCTCTCGGCGCCCCCCCGCGGAAACCCTCCGTCCACCCCTAGCGGGTGATTCTCGGCGGAGGGTTGAGGAGCCGCCGAGACCTGCGCCTCGAAAGGTGCCCGTGGAGGGAGCCCCATCGAGCGGTCAGCCCGCGACTGCCGGGTCCAAGGGTGAGACCTGGGCGACAGTCGTGGGCCGCAAGAAGGCCCTCAAAGCCGCCAAGGCGGCCTCAGCAGCGGCGCGCGCCCCCGGCCAAACCGCAAAGGCGGTCTCGCGGCCTGAGCGGCAAACTGCTAAAGGCAAGGGACCCGCAAAGCAGGCTCCGCGCCCCAAAGCCGCGACCTCCAAGCCGCCGAAGGTCCGCACGCCTCGCACCGCGGCTGTGGTACTCACGCTGCAGCCCGGTGCCGCAGAAAGGGGCGTCACCTATAAGGCGGTCCTGACTAAGGCGAGGGAGAGAATTAGGCTCAGCGACCTGGGCATCAAAAACGTCCGCATAAAAGCGGCCGTTACTGGTGCCCGGTTGATGGAGGTCGACGGCGAGGCGAATAGTGAGCGGGCGGATGCTCTGGCCGCCAAACTACTGGAAGTCCTGGGGTCGGAAGACGTCAGAGTCTCCAGACCTGTCAAGACGGTGGAGCTCCGTTTGGACGGTCTGGATGACTCCGTGACCCCGGAGGAGGTTGTGGCGGCCATAGCCAAGGACGGGGAGTGCTCGCCTGCTCACGTGAGGTCGGGCGAGGTGCGTGCCGACGCCTCCGGCATTGGCACGGTGTGGGTGCGGTGCCCGGTGGCGGCGGCCAAAAAAGTCGCCGACAGCCGGAGTCTGGAGGTGGGGTGGGTTGCGGCTGGGGTGAAGCTGCTGCAACCCAGGGCATTGCGGTGCTACCGATGCCTGGGCAACGGGCATGTCCGGGCACATTGCACCGCCGAAGTCGACCGTAGCGGGGAGTGTTTCCGCTGCGGTCAGCCCGGCCACAAGGCGGCCCAGTGCTCCGCGGCACCAAACTGCAGCCTTTGTACAGCTGCAGGAAGGCCTGCGGGGCACCGCGCAGGTGGTAAAGCCTGCCACGCGCCCCCCACCAGCGGGAAGAAGGGGACGTCAAAAACGGGGGGGACCGCGGCTGCGGGGGGATCTGTACACCCCCCGCGGTCTAGCTGCCCCTCGGCCGGCTCCCGGCCTGGGGAAGAGGTTGCCGGGGAAATGGAGTGCCAATAATGGCGCACTACCATTTCCTCCAGGGCAATATCAACCACTCTGCCAGGGCTCAGGACCTTTTGTTCCAGACTATGGCAGAGTGGTCGATCAACGTGGCTGTGGTCGCTGAGCCGTACTCCATCCCGCCCGGAGACAACTGGGCGGGTGATCTTGACGGTTCGGTGGCCATTATCGGCGGGACTCTTGTGAACCCGTCCCGAGGTCGCGGCTGGGTGGCCGCCCTCGCGGACGGCATAGCCGTCATCGGGGCATATTTCTCGCCCAACAAGAGTCTCGCCGACTTCGAGGGTTTCCTTGTCGAGTTGGGGGCCGTCGTGGGCCAGCACCATCCTCGCCCCGTGCTGTTGCTCGGGGACCTCAACGCCAAGTCGTCGGCTTGGGGGTCCCCGGTCACGGACCGGAGGGGTGAGGTGTTGGAGGAGTGGGCGCTCACGACGGGCTTGGTCGTCCTCAACCGGGGCACAGCCTTCACGTGCGTGCGGCAGCGGGGTGGGTCCATAGTGGACGTCTCGTTCGCTAGTCCCGCTGTCGCGCGCCGCGTGTGTGATTGGCGTGTCGCCGTGGAGGTGGAGACGTTGTCGGACCACCGTTACATACGGTTCGACGTCTCCACCCAGACCGCGGGGGGCCGCCGCACATCGGCCCCGCAAAGGGACGGCCCGCGCTGGGCGCTAAAGCGCATCGACAGGGAGATCCTCGAGGAGGCTGCTATTGTCCAGGCCTGGAGCCGGGAGTCGGCAATGGACGAATCCGTCGACGTCGAAGAGGGGGCGCGGTGGTTCCGCGGGGCGATGACGCAGATTTGCGACGCGTCAATGCCCCGGGTCCACACTCGGTCCGCGAGGCGCCGGGTGTACTGGTGGTCGAGCGAGATCGCGCAGCTGCGCGTCTCTTGTGTCGCGGCCAGACGCCAGTTCACCCGATACCGGAGGCGACGTCGACGGATTCCTGAGGAGGAGGCCGCGCTGTATGAGGTGTACCGCGCGGCTAAGGAGTCTCTGAAGCTGGCCATCGGCGAGGCGAAGACGCGTTCGAGGGAGGAGATGTTGGCGACCCTGGACCGGGACCCGTGGGGGCGCCCCTATCGGAGGGTGCGAGGGAAACTCCGTCCCTGGGGCCCCCCACTTACAGAGGGTCTCGAGCCACAGTTGCTGGACGAGGTGGTCGCCACGCTCTTCCCCGCGAGGGCGGAACACGTTCCGCCGCCGATGGCTGTGCCTGCAGCTTCGGAGACTTCGGAGGAAAGTGCCAGCGTCCCTGAGGTGACACAACCAGAGCTGAGCGCGGCCGTGATGCGGCTCCGGGCCAAGAACACTGCCCCGGGGCCCGACGGGGTACCCGGCCGCGCTCTCGTTCTCGCTCTGGGGGCTCTAGAGCCCCAACTGAGAGGACTCTACTCCGCGTGCCTGGAGCGGGGCCAGTTTCCCGCATTGTGGAAGAGCGGTCGACTGGTCCTGCTCAGGAAGGCGGGGCGCCCGGCGGACTCGCCGTCGGCGTACCGGCCCATCGTGCTGCTGGACGAGGTGGCCAAGCTCTTCGAGCGTATAGTCTCGGGCCGCCTCGTCAGCCACTTGAGTGGGGATGGGCCGGACCTCGACGGTAGTCAGTATGGGTTCCGGAGAGGGCGCTCCACTATTGACGCGATCATGCGGGTTAGAGTCCTGGCGGAGGATGCGGTGTCCCGGGGTGGGGTGGTGCTGGCGGTGTCCTTGGACATCGCCAACGCGTTTAACACCCTGCCCTGGAGTTGTATTAGGGAGGCACTTCGCTATCATCGAGTGCCTCCCTACCTCCGCCGCGTGGTTGGGGCCTATTTAGCGGAAAGGTGTGTCACCTACGTGGGACGCGACGGCAGAGGCCGGCGCGACATGTCGTGCGGTGTTCCACAGGGTTCGGTACTTGGGCCGCTCCTGTGGAACATCGGGTACGACTGGGTGCTGAGGGGCGAGCGTCTCCCGGGGGTGGACCTGACGTGTTACGCGGACGACACGCTGGTCACCGTTCGGGGGAGCTCGCACAGGGAGGCAGCGATGCTCGCTACGGCTGCGGTCTCACAGGTGGTGGGCCGCATCCGGCGCCTGGGCCTGGAGGTGGCCCTCGACAAGTCGGAGGCCATAGTTTTTCATGGCCCCCGACGGGCGCCGCCGCCGGGACTACACATCGTAGTCGGAGGGACCCGGATAGCTGTCGAGCCCACCATGAAGTACCTTGGTCTGGTGCTCGACAGCAGGTGGGATTTCGGCCCTCACTTCCGGCGGCTGGCGCCCAGGTTGATGGGCGCGGCGGGCGCGCTTGCATCGCTGCTTCCCAACTTGGGGGGCCCGAGCACCGCCTGTAGGCGGTTATACGTGGGGATCGTGCGGTCCATGGCCCTGTATGGGGCCCCAGTGTGGGCGGGTGACCTGACGGCCCATGCCTTCGCAATACTGCGAAGGCCGCAGAGGGCGATGGCCGTCAGGGTCATCAGGGGGTATCGCACGATCTCCTACGAGGCGGCTTGTGCACTGGCCGGATCCCCGCCGTGGGACCTGGACGCGAGGGCCCTCGCGTCAGTATATCGCTGGCGCGAGGAGGCGCGAACGCGGGGCGAAGGACTGGCGCCGCGGCAGATAGAGCGGCGCCGGGACGAGCTCCGCCGGGTCCTGGTGGCGGAATGGCGGGAAAGGCTTCTGCGCCCTACCGCCGGCCTCGCTACCGTCGAGGCGATCCGACCAGTGCTCGAGGAATGGCTCGGGAGGAGGCACGGCTCCCTGTCGTTTCGGGCGACGCAGGTGCTCTCGGGGCACGGTTGCTTCGGGAAGTACCTGTGTCGCATAAACAGGGAGCCGGACGCCCGGTGTCATCACTGCGTCCATTGCGGGGAGGACACGGCGCGGCATACGCTGGCAGAGTGTGCCGCATGGGAGGGGCCGCGCCGTGCCCTCGTCGCTGAAGTGGGAACCGACCTGTCGCTGCCGGCCGTGATTCGAGCTATGGTCGGTGGCGCAGAGTCGTGGGACGCGGTGATCTCCTTCTGCGAGACAGTCATGTCGCAGAAGGAGGCTGCGGAGAGGGAGAGGGAGATCGCGACCTCTCTCTCGAGCCGCAGCAGGCGCACCGGGCGTCGGCGGAGGGCGGACAACGCCCTCCTCCAACCCCCCTAAATCGGTCCAGGGGCGGCGGATCCGGGGACATCCGCCGCCCTCCACCAACTGGACCCGAGGAGGCGGCGCGTCGCGTTCCTCGCGCGCGCCTCTTAAGCGATACGTCACGGGGGGAGTTTAACACCTCACTCCCCCCCTGACGGGACGGGGCCCGCGGCAGCGGGCCGGCCATCGGTCGGAGGTTGCGGAGGCATTTAACATTCCCGCGACCTCCGACTATAATGGGCGAGGGAACGCCGGGGTGGTTTTAGCCGGTAGGAGTCCGGCACGCCCCTCCGCCTCTCCCCAGGCGGAGGATGTCCATGAGGATTTCCCCCCGTAAAAAAAAAAAAAAAAAAAAAAAAAAAAAAAAAAAAAAAAAAAAAAAAAAAAAAAAAAAAGGTTAGGTTGGGGTGCAGGTCAGACAACCTCCTCGTGTGCTCCCGGCTGCTGGTCCTTTCTGGATACGTCCGGGGGGAACAGCAGTCGTGGGGCCGGTGCACCCTGGGCACGGGCAATAATTCTCTCCAGTCGGGGAGTCTTGTTGCTCGTGGCGAATGTCTGACGGGGCGGGGCCATTCTATGGCCACCGGTGGGCTGCTCCACGTATCCCTCTGTTCATCAGAGGGGACACAGTGGAGGAGCAGGGGCGGGCTCGGCGTGTACTCACCCTACCGCCGAGCAGGCAGCGGGAGTTCCGTCTCCTCTGCCACCGTCGGAAAATCGGAGGATACCTTGCATATGCTGAGTGTCAGTGGTCATGTCTCGCGGCTCAGCGCAGGGTGTCCTCCGTCGGTCTCGGCTTAGCCGCCCGGACTGCGAGGAAGACAACCTCGATAAAAAATTACCCCGAATCCTAAGTTGCGCCGCACGGCGAGAGGATGCATGGCTGATGGGAGGTTCAGTCGTTAGTGCGGCCCCCTCAGGGTACCGGCCGAAACCCTGAGCGTACGTAGGCTTACCCGGGTACAGGGGGCACTGCCCGGGTGGACCGTTTTTCCCCCATACTCGTGGGATAAAGTATGGAGATTAATAAAAACAAAAAAAACGGAAAAGACGAGGAAGAGCATGAGGAGGGAGAGCCGCGGGGGCCGTTTTCCGCAAGGAAACGTCCTCGCGACTCTATTCAAGGAGGAGAAGGTTCGGTGGATCCGTCCTCAGAAGAGGAAGGTCTGCCGGTCCCGAAGGTGACGACCGCAAGTAGAGGTCGTCAGGTCTCGAGAGGGGTGACTGCTTCGCGGCCACGGAGGGACGCACATGGGAGGTTTGTGCGCTCCAATACTCCGGCGGCCAGCGAAGCAGAGAGTGACATGGGTGTCACTACCGAGGACCCTGGTGGCGAGAGTTGTGCCTCGCTAGGTAGCTCAAAGGCGGAGCTCAACGCCACCAGAAGAGAGCAGCGCAAAACCGTCGCGGCCGACGAAGTGTCGGAAATGGCCCGACGCGCACGCGAACGACGCGCTGCTCTGGCGGCGGAAGGGGGCGAACCATCCGCGGTGGCCCTAAGCCAGATCGCTTTGGACGGGGTGGACTTAGTCCTGAAGGTTGCCACCAAATCCGGCAGCCTGAAGGGCACCTTCACCCGCGGTCTGAAGGAGGCTGCGGCGGACATCAGGGAGGCGGTTGGCGTCCTCCTCAACAGGACGGCCTCAGACGAGGTCGCCAAGTTGCGGGAGGAGAACGGCCGCCTCCGAAAAGATTTGGAGGACCTCCGTCGACAGGTCGCAGCGCTGAGTGAGCAGCAGCGGCGACGCACGTCCACGGAGGCCTCAACTGTGGTGGCCCCGGCTCCCGCACTGGGACCGGCGAGCGCTCGTACCGACGACGAGGTCGAGCGCATCGTACGGATTTGTATGCTCCAGTGCGGGAGCATGATGAATGCTCGCTTGGAGGCGATCTCTCGGCGCCTCCCCGCGGAAACCCTCCGTCCACCCCTAGCGGGTGATTCTCGGCGGAGGGTTGAGGAGCCGCCGAGACCTGCGCCTCGAAAGGGGCCCGTGGAGGGAGCCCCATCGAGCGGTCGGCCCACGACTGCCGGGTCTAAGGGTGAGACCTGGGCGACAGTCGTGGGCCGCAAGAAGGCCCTCAAAGCCGCCAAGGCGGCCTCAGCAGCGCAGAAGGTGACGGTTGAGCGGCAAACCGCAAAGGGCGGTCGCAAGGGACCGGCAAGGCAGGCTCCGCGCCCCAAAGCCGCGACCTCCAAGCCGCCGAAGGTCCGCACGCCTCGCACCGCGGCTGTAGTACTCACGCTGCAGCCCGGTGCCGTAGAAAGGGGCGTGACCTATAAGGCGGTCCTGACAAAGGCGAGGGAGGGCATTAGGCTCAGCGACCTGGGCATCAAAAACGTCCGCATAAAAGCGGCCGTTACTGGTGCCCGGTTGATGGAGGTCGACGGCGAGGCGAGTAGTGAGCGGGCGGACGCTCTGGCCGCCAAACTACTGGAAGTCCTGGGGTCGGAAGACGTCAGGGTCTCCAGACCCGTCAAGACGGTGGAGCTCCGTTTGGACGGTCTGGATGACTCCGTGACCCCGGAGGAGGTTGTGGCGGCCATAGCCAAGGACGGGGAGTGCTCGCCTGCTCACGTGCGGTCGGGCGAGGTGCGTGCCGACGCCTCCGGCATTGGCACGGTGTGGGTGCGGTGCCCGGTGGCGGCGGCCAAAAAAGTCGCCGACAGCCGGAGTCTGGAGGTGGGGTGGGTTGCGGCTGGGGTGAGGCTGCTGCAACCCAGGGCGCTGCGGTGCTACCGATGCCTGGGCAACGGGCATGTCCGGGCACAATGCACCGCAGAGGTCGACCGTAGCGATGAGTGCTTTCGCTGCGGTCGGCCCGGCCACAAGGCGGCCCAGTGCTCCGCGGCACCAAACTGCAGCCTCTGTACGGCTGCAGGAAGGCCTGCGGGGCACCGCGCAGGTGGCAAGGCCTGCCGCGCGCCCCCCACCAGCGGAAGAAAGGGGACGCAGAAGACGGGGGGGACCGCAGCTGCGGGGGGATCTGTACACCCCCCGCAGTCTAGCTGCCCCTCGGCCGACTCCCGGCCTGGGGAAGGGGTTGCCGGGGAAATGGACTGCCAATAATGGCGCACTACCATTTCCTCCAGGGCAATATCAACCACTCTGCCAGGGCTCAGGACCTTTTGTTCCAGACTATGGCAGAGTGGTCGATCAACGTGGCTGTGGTCGCTGAGCCGTACTCCATCCCGCCCGGAGACAACTGGGCGGGTGATCTTGACGGTTCGGTGGCCATTATCGGCGGGACTCTTGTGAACCCGTCCCGAGGTCGCGGCTGGGTGGCCGCCCTCGCGGACGGCATAGCCGTCATCGGGGCATATTTCTCGCCCAACAAGAGTCTCGCCGACTTCGAGGGTTTCCTTGTCGAGTTGGGGGCCGTCGTGGGCCAGCACCATCCTCGCCCCGTGCTGTTGCTCGGGGACCTCAACGCCAAGTCGTCGGCTTGGGGGTCCCCGGTCACGGACCGGAGGGGTGAGGTGTTGGAGGAGTGGGCGCTCACGACGGGCTTGGTCGTCCTAAACCGGGGCACTGCCTTCACGTGCGTGCGGCAGCGGGGTGGGTCCATAGTGGACGTCTCGTTCGCTAGCCCCGCTGTCGCGCGCCGCGTGTGTGATTGGCGTGTCGCCGTGGAGGTGGAGACGTTGTCGGACCACCGTTACATACGGTTCGACGTCTCCACCCAGACCGCGGGGGGCCGCCGCACATCGGCCCCGCAAAGGGACGGCCCGCGCTGGGCGCTAAAGCGCATCGACAGGGAGATCCTCGAGGAGGCTGCAATTGTCCAGGCCTGGAGCCGGGAGTCGGCAATGGGGGAACCCGTCGACGTCGAAGAGGGGGCGCAGTGGTTCCGCGGGGCGATGACGCAAATTTGCGACGCGTCAATGCCCCGGGTCCGCACTCAGTCCGCGAGGCGCCGGGTGTGCTGGTGGTCGAGCGAGATCGCGCAGCTGCGCGTCTCTTGTGTCGCGGCCAGACGCCAGTTCACCCGATACCGGAGGCGACGTCGACGGATTCCTGAGGAGGAGGCCGCGCTGTATGAGGTGTACCGCGCGGCTAAGGAGTCTCTGAAGCTGGCCATCGGCGAGGCGAAGACGCGTTCGGGGGAGGAGATGTTGGCGACCCTGGACCGGGACCCGTGGGGGCGCCCCTATCGGAGGGTGCGAGGGAAACTCCGTCCCTGGGGCCCCCCACTTACAGAGGGTCTCGAGCCCCAGTTGCTGGACGAGGTGGTCGCCACGCTCTTCCCCGCGAGGGCGGAACGCGTTCCGCCGCCGATGGCTGTGCCTGCAGCTTCGGAGACTTCGGAGGAAAGTGCCAGCGTCCCTGGGGTGACACAACCAGAGCTGAGCGCGGCCGTGATGCGGCTCCGGGCCAAGAACACTGCCCCGGGGCCCGACGGGGTACCCGGCCGCGCTCTCGTTCTCGCTCTGGGGGCTCTAGAGCCCCAACTGAGAGGACTCTACTCCGCGTGCCTGGAGCGGGGCCAGTTTCCCGCATTGTGGAAGACCGGTCGACTGGTCCTGCTCAGGAAGGCGGGGCGCCCGGCGGACTCGCCGTCGGCGTACCGGCCCATCGTGCTGCTGGACGAGGTGGCCAAGCTCTTCGAGCGTATAGTCTCGGGCCGCCTCGTCAGCCACTTGAGTGGGGATGGGCCGGACCTCGACGGTAGTCAGTATGGGTTCCGGAGAGGGCGCTCCACTGTTGACGCCATCATGCGGGTTAGAGTCCTGGCGGAGGATGCGGTGTCCCGGGGTGGGGTGGTGCTGGCGGTGTCCTTGGACATCGCCAACGCGTTTAACACCCTGCCCTGGAGTTGTATTAGGGAGGCACTTCGCTATCATCGAGTGCCTTCCTACCTCCGCCGCGTGGTTGGGGCCTATTTGGCGGAAAGGTGTGTCACCTACGTGGGACGCGACGGCAGAGGCCGGCGCGACATGTCGTGCGGTGTTCCGCAGGGTTCGGTACTTGGGCCGCTCCTGTGGAACATCGGGTACGACTGGGTGCTGAGGGGCGAGCGTCTCCCGGGGGTGGACCTGACGTGTTACGCGGACGACACGCTGGTCACCGTTCGGGGGAGCTCGCACAGGGAGGCAGCGATGCTCGCTACGGCTGCGGTCTCACAGGTGGTGAGCCGCATCCGGCGCCTGGGCCTGGAGGTGGCCCTCGACAAGTCGGAGGCCATAGTTTTTCATGGCCCCCGACGGGCGCCGCCGCCGGGACTGCACATTGTGGTCGGGGGGGCCCGGATAGCTGTCGAGCCCACCATGAAGTACCTTGGTCTGGTGCTCGACAGCAGGTGGGACTTCGGCCCCCACTTCCGGCGGCTGGTGCCCAGGTTGATGGGCGCGGCGGGCGCGCTTGCATCGCTGCTTCCCAACTTGGGGGGCCCGAGCACCGCCTGCAGGCGGTTGTACGTGGGGATCGTGCGATCCATGGCCCTGTATGGGGCCCCAGTGTGGGCGGGTGACCTGACGGCCCGCGCCTTCGCAATACTGCGAAGGCCGCAGAGGGCGATGGCCGTCAGGGTCATCAGGGGGTATCGCACGATCTCCTACGAGGCGGCTTGTGCACTGGCCGGATCCCCGCCGTGGGACCTGGACGCGAGGGCCCTCGCGTCAGTATATCGCTGGCGCGAGGAGGCGCGAACGCGGGGCGAAGGACTGGCGCCGCGGCAGATAGAGCGGCGCCGGGACGAGCTCCGCCGGGTCCTGGTGGCGGAATGGCGGGAAAGGCTTCTGCGCCCTACCGCCGGCCTCGCTACCGTCGAGGCGAACCGACCAGTGCTCGAGGAATGGCTCGGGAGGAGGCACGGCTCCCTGTCGTTTCGGGCGACGCAGGTGCTCTCGGGGCACGGTTGCTTCGGGAAGTACCTGTGTCGCATAAACAGGGAGCCGGACGCCCGGTGTCATCACTGCGTCCATTGCGGGGAGGACACGGCGCGGCATACGCTGGCAGAGTGTGCCGCATGGGAGGGGCCGCGCCGTGCCCTCGTCGCTAGAGTGGGAGCCGACCTGTCGCTGCCGGCCGTGATCCGAGCTATGGTCGGTGGCGCAGAGTCGTGGGACGCGGTGATCTCCTTCTGCGAGACAGTCATGTCGCAGAAGGAGGCTGCGGAGAGGGAGAGGGAGATCGCGACCTCTCTCTCGAGCCGCAGCAGGCGCACCGGGCGTCGGCGGAGGGCGGACAACGCCCTCCTCCAACCCCCCTAAATCGGTCCAGGGGCGGCGGATCCGGGGACATCCGTCGCCCTCCACCAACTGGACCCGAGGAGGCGGCGCGTCGCGTTCCTCGCGCGCGCCTCTTAAGCGATGCGTGACGGGGGGAGTTTAACACCTCACTCCCCCCCCTGACGGGACGGGGCCCGCGGCAGCGGGCCGGCCATCGGTCGGAGGTTGCGGAGGCATTTAATATTCCCGCGACCTCCGACTATAATGGGCGAGGGAACGCCGGGGTGGTTTTAGCCGGTAGGAGTCCGGCACGCCCCTCCGCCTCTCCCCAGGCGGAGGATGTCCATGAGGATTTCCCCCCGTAAAAAAAAAAAAAAAAAAAAAAAAAAAAAAGGTTAGGTTAGGTTAGGTTGGGGTAGGGGGTGCAGGTCAGACAACCTCCTCGTGTGCTCCCGGCTGCTGGTCCTTTCTGGATACGTCCGGGGGGAACAGCAGTCGTGGGGCCGGTGCACCCTGGGCACGGGCAATAACTCTCTCCAGTCGGGGAGTCTTGTTGCTCGTGGCGAATGTCTGACGGGGCGGGGCCATTCTATGGCCACCGGTGGGCTCCTCCACGTATCCCTCTGTTCATCAGAGGGGACAGTGGAGGAGCAGGGGCGGGCTCGGCGTGTACTCACCCTACCGCCGAGCAGGCAGCGGGAGTTCTGTCTCCTCTGCCACCGTCGGAAAATCGGAGGATACCTTGCATATGCTGAGTGTCAGTGGTCATGTCTCGCGGCTCAGCGCAGGGTGTCCTCCGTCGGTCTCGGCTTAGCCGCCCGGACTGCGAGGAAGACAACCTCGATAAAAAATTACCCCGAATCCTAAGTTGCGCCGCACGGCGAGAGGATGCATGGCTGATGGGAGGTTCAGTCGTTAGTGCGGCCCCCTCAGGGTACCGGCCGAAACCCTGAGTGTACATAGGCTTACCCGGGTACAGGGGGCACTGCCCGGGTGGACCGTTTTTCCCCCATACTCGTGGGAATAGTATGGAGATGTTAAAAAATAAAAATAAAAATGGAAAGGAGGAGAAAGGCGATGAGGAGGGAGAGCCGCGTGGGCCGTTTTCCGCAAGGAAGCGTCCTCGCGACTCTGCTCGTGAGGGAGAGGGGTCGGTGGATCCGTCCTCGGAGGAGGAGGGTCTGCCGACCCCCAAGGTGACGACCGCTAGTAGAGGTCGTCAGGTCTCGAGAGGGGTGACTGCTTCGCGGCCACGGAGGGACGCACATGGGAGGTTCGTGCGCTCCAATACTCCGGCGGCCAGCGAAGCAGAGAGTGACATGGGTGTCACTACCGAGGACCCTGGTGGCGAGAGCTGTGCCTCGCTGGCGAGCTCAAAGGCGGAGCTCAACGCCACCAGAAGAGAGCAGCGCAAAGCCGTCGCGGCCGACGAAGTGTCGGAGATGGCACGACGCGCACGTGAGCGACGCGCTGCTCTGGCGGCGGAAGGGGAGCCATCTGCGGTGGCCCTCAGCCAGCTAGCCTTGGACGGGGTGGACCTGGTCCTGAAGGTTGCCACTAAATCCGGCAGCCTGAAGGGCACGTTCACCCGCGGTCTCAAGGAGGCTGCCGCTGACATCAAGGAGGCGGTCGGCACCCTCCTCAACAGGACGGCCTCAGACGAGGTCGCCAAGTTGCGGGAGGAGAACGGCCGCCTTCGAAAAGGCTTGGAGGACCTCCGTCGGCAGGTCGCTGCGCTGAGCGAGCAGCAGCGGCGACGCACGTCCACGGAGGCCTCAACTGTGGTGGCCCCGGCTCCCGCACTGGGACCGGCGAGCGCTCGCACCGACGACGAGGTCGAGCGCATCGTTCGTATTTGCATGCTCCAGTGCGGGAGCATGATGAACGCTCGCTTGGAGGCGATCTCTCGGCGCCTCCCCGCGGAAACCCTCCGTCCACCCCTAGCGGGTGATTCACGGCGGAGGGTTGAGGAGCCGCCGAGACCTGCGCCTCGAAAGGGGCCCGTGGAGGGAGCCCAATCGAGCGGCCAGCCCACGACTGCCGGGTCTAAGGGTGAGACCTGGGCGACAGTCGTGGGCCGCAAGAAGGCCCTCAAAGCCGCCAAGGCGGCCTCAGCAGCGCAGAAGGTGGCCGAGCTGCAAACCGCAAAGGGCGGTCGCAAGGGACCGGCAAGGCAGGCTCCGCGCCCCAAAGCTGCGACCTCCAAGCCGCCGAAGGTCCGCACGCCTCGCACCGCGGCTGTAGTACTCACGCTGCAGCCCGGTGCCGTAGAAAGGGGCGTGACCTATAAGGCGGTCCTGACAAAGGCGAGGGAGGGAATTAGGCTCAGCGACCTGGGCATCAAAAACGTCCGCATAAAAGCGGCCGTTACTGGTGCCCGGTTGATGGAGGTCGACGGCGAGGCGAGCAGCGAGCGGGCGGATGCTCTGGCCGCCAAGCTGCTGGAAGTCCTGGGGTCGGAAGACGTCAGAGTCTCCAGACCCGTCAAGACGGTGGAGCTCCGTCTGGACGGTCTGGATGACTCTGTGACCCCGGAGGAGGTTGTGGCGGCCATAGCCAAGGACGGGGAGTGCTCGCCTGCTCACGTGCGGTCGGGCGAGGTGCGTGCCGACGCCTCCGGCATTGGCACGGTGTGGGTGCGGTGCCCGGTGGCGGCGGCCAAAAAAGTCGCCGACAGCCGGAGTCTGGAGGTGGGATGGGTTGCGGCTGGGGTGAGGCTGCTGCAACCCAGGGCGCTGCGGTGCTACCGATGCCTGGGCAACGGGCATGTCCGGGCACAATGCACCGCAGAGGTCGACCGTAGCGATGAGTGCTTTCGCTGCGGTCGGCCCGGCCACAAGGCGGCCCAGTGCTCCGCGGCACCAAACTGCAGCCTCTGTACGGCTGCAGGAAGGCCTGCGGGGCACCGCGCAGGTGGCAAGGCCTGCCGCGCGCCCCCCACCAGCGGAAGAAAGGGGACGCAGAAGACGGGGGGGACCGCGGCTGCGGGGGGATCTGTACACCCCCCGCGGTCTAGCTGCCCCTCGGCCGACTCCCGGCCTGGGGAAGGGGTTGCCGGGGAAATGGACTGCCAATAATGGCGCACTACCATTTCCTCCAGGGCAATATCAACCACTCTGCCAGGGCTCAGGACCTTTTGTTCCAGGCTATGGCAGAGTGGTCGATCAACGTGGCTGTGGTCGCTGAGCCGTACTCCATCCCGCCCGGAGACAACTGGGCGGGTGATCTTGACGGTTCGGTGGCCATTATCGGCGGGACTCTTGTGAACCCGTCCCGAGGTCGCGGCTGGGTGGCCGCCCTCGCGGACGGCATGGTCGTCATCGGGGTATATTTCTCGCCCAACAAGAGTCTCGCCGACTTCGAGGGTTTCCTTGTCGAGTTGGGGGCCGTCGTGGGCCAGCACCATCCTCGCCCCGTGCTGTTGCTCGGGGACCTCAACGCCAAGTCGTCGGCTTGGGGGTCCCCGGTCACGGACCGGAGGGGTGAGGTGTTGGAGGAGTGGGCGCTCACGACGGGCTTGGTCGTCCTAAACCGGGGCACTGCCTTCACGTGCGTGCGGCAGCGGGGTGGGTCCATAGTGGACGTCTCGTTCGCTAGCCCCGCTGTCGCGCGCCGCGTGTGTGATTGGCGTGTCGCCGTGGAGGTGGAGACGTTGTCGGACCACCGTTACATACGGTTCGACGTCTCCACCCAGACCGCGGGGGGCCGCCGCACATCGGCCCCGCAAAGGGACGGCCCGCGCTGGGCGCTAAAGCGCATCGACAGGGAGATCCTCGAGGAGGCTGCTATTGTCCAGGCCTGGAGCCGGGAGTCGGCAATGGGGGAACCCGTCGACGTCGAAGAGGGGGCGCAGTGGTTCCGCGGGGCGATGACGCAAATTTGCGACGCGTCAATGCCCCGGGTCCGCACTCAGTCCGCGAGGCGCCGGGTGTACTGGTGGTCGAGCGAGATCGCGCAGCTGCGCGTCTCTTGTGTCGCGGCCAGACGCCAGTTCACCCGATACCGGAGGCGACGTCGACGGATTCCTGAGGAGGAGGCCGCGCTGTATGAGGTGTACCGCGCGGCTAAGGAGTCTCTGAAGCTGGCCATCGGCGAGGCGAAGACGCGTTCGAGGGAGGAGATGTTGGCGACCCTGGACCGGGACCCGTGGGGGCGCCCCTATCGGAGGGTGCGAGGGAAACTCCGTCCCTGGGGCCCCCCACTCACAGAGGGTCTCGAGCCCCAGTTGTTGGACGAGGTGGTCGCCACGCTCTTCCCCGCGAGGGAGGAACGCGTTCCGCCGCCGATGGCTGTGCCTGCAGCTTCGGAGACTTCGGAGGAAAGTGCCAGCGTCCCTGAGGTGACACAACCAGAGCTGAGCGCGGCCGTGATGCGGCTCCGGGCCAAGAACACTGCCCCGGGGCCCGACGGGGTACCCGGCCGCGCTCTCGTTCTCGCTCTGGGGGCTCTAGAGCCCCAACTGAGAGGACTCTACTCCGCGTGCCTGGAGCGGGGCCAGTTTCCCGCATTGTGGAAGAGCGGTCGACTGGTCCTGCTCAGGAAGGCGGGGCGCCCGGCGGACTCGCCGTCGGCGTACCGGCCCATCGTGCTGCTGGACGAGGTGGCCAAGCTCTTCGAGCGTATAGTCTCGGGCCGCCTCGTCAGCCACTTGAGTGGGGATGGGCCGGACCTCGACGGCAGTCAGTATGGGTTCCGGAGAGGGCGCTCCACTATTGACGCCATCATGCGGGTTAGAGTCCTGGCGGAGGATGCGGTGTCCCGGGGTGGGGTGGTGCTGGCGGTGTCCTTGGACATCGCCAACGCGTTTAACACCCTGCCCTGGAGTTGTATTAGGGAGGCACTTCGCTATCATCGAGTGCCTTCCTACCTCCGCCGCGTGGTTGGGGCCTATTTGGCGGAAAGGTGTGTCACCTACGTGGGACGCGACGGCAGAGGCCGGCGCGACATGTCGTGCGGTGTTCCACAGGGTTCGGTACTTGGGCCGCTCCTGTGGAACATCGGGTACGACTGGGTGCTGAGGGGCGAGCGTCTCCCGGGGGTGGACCTGACGTGTTACGCGGACGACACGCTGGTCACCGTTCGGGGGAGCTCGCACAGGGAGGCAGCGATGCTCGCTACGGCTGCGGTCTCACAGGTGGTGGGCCGCATCCGGCGCCTGGGCCTGGAGGTGGCCCTCGACAAGTCGGAGGCCATAGTTTTTCATGGCCCCCGACGGGCGCCGCCGCCGGGACTGCACATCGTGGTCGGGGGGGCCCGGATAGCTGTCGAGCCCACCATGAAGTACCTTGGTCTGGTGCTCGACAGCAGGTGGGACTTCGGCCCCCACTTCCGGCGGCTGGTGCCCAGGTTGATGGGCGCGGCGGGCGCGCTTGCATCGCTGCTTCCCAACTTGGGGGGCCCGAGCACCGCCTGCAGGCGGTTGTACGTGGGGATCGTGCGATCCATGGCCCTGTATGGGGCCCCAGTGTGGGCGGGTGACCTGACGGCCCGTGCCTTCGCAATACTGCGAAGGCCGCAGAGGGCGATGGCCGTCAGGGTCATCAGGGGGTATCGCACGATCTCCTACGAGGCGGCTTGTGCACTGGCCGGATCCCCGCCGTGGGACCTGGACGCGAGGGCCCTCGCGTCAGTATATCGCTGGCGCGAGGAGGCGCGAACGCGGGGCGAAGGACTGGCGCCGCGGCAGATAGAGCGGCGCCGGGACGAGCTCCGCCGGGTCCTGGTGGCGGAATGGCGGGAAAGGCTTCTGCGCCCTACCGCCGGCCTCGCTACCGTCGAGGCGATCCGACCAGTGCTCGAGGAATGGCTCGGGAGGAGGCACGGCTCCCTGTCGTTTCGGGCGACGCAGGTGCTCTCGGGGCACGGTTGCTTCGGGAAGTACCTGTGTCGCATAAACAGGGAGCCGGACGCCCGGTGTCATCACTGCGTCCATTGCGGGGAGGACACGGCGCGGCATACGCTGGCAGAGTGTGCCGCATGGGAGGGGCCGCGCCGTGCCCTCGTCGCTAGAGTGGGAGCCGACCTGTCGCTGCCGGCCGTGATCCGAGCTATGGTCGGTGGCGCAGAGTCGTGGGACGCGGTGATCTCCTTCTGCGAGACAGTCATGTCGCAGAAGGAGGCTGCGGAGAGGGAGAGGGAGATCGCGACCTCTCTCTCGAGCCGCAGCAGGCGCACCGGGCGTCGGCGGAGGGCGGACAACGCCCTCCTCCAACCCCCCTAAATCGGTCCAGGGGCGGCGGATCCGGGGACATCCGTCGCCCTCCACCAACTGGACCCGAGGAGGCGGCGCGTCGCGTTCCTCGCGCGCGCCTCTTAAGCGATGCGTCACGGGGGGAGTTTAACACCTCACTCCCCCCCTGACGGGACGGGGCCCGCGGCAGCGGGCCGGCCATCGGTCGGAGGTTGCGGAGGCATTTAATATTCCCGCGACCTCCGACTATAATGGGCGAGGGAACGCCGGGGTGGTTTTAGCCGGTAGGAGTCCGGCACGCCCCTCCGCCTCTCCCCAGGCGGAGGATGTCCATGAGGATTTCCCCCCGTAAAAAAAAAAAAAAAAAAAAAAAAAAAAAAAAAAAAAAAAGGTTAGGTTGGGGTGCAGGTCAGACAACCTCCTCGTGTGCTCCCGGCTGCTGGTCCTTTCTGGATACGTCCGGGGGGAACAGCAGTCGTGGGGCCGGTGCACCCTGGGCACGGGCAATAACTCTCTCCAGTCGGGGAGTCTTGTTGCTCGTGGCGAATGTCTGACGGGGCGGGGCCATTCTATGGCCACCGGTGGGCTGCTCCACGTATCCCTCTGTTCATCAGAGGGGACACAGTGGAGGAGCAGGGGCGGGCTCGGCGTGTACTCACCCTACCGCCGAGCAGGCAGCGGGAGTTCTGTCTCCTCTGCCACCGTCGGAAAATCGGAGGATACCTTGCATATGCTGAGTGTCAGTGGTCATGTCTCGCGGCTCAGCGCAGGGTGTCCTCCGTCGGTCTCGGCTTAGCCGCCCGGACTGCGAGGAAGACAACCTCGATAAAAAATTACCCCGAATCCTAAGTTGCGCCGCACGGCGAGAGGATGCATGGCTGATGGGAGGTTCAGTCGTTAGTGCGGCCCCCTCAGGGTACCGGCCGAAACCCTGAGCGTATGTAGGCTTACCCGGGTACAGGGGGCACTGCCCGGGTGGACCGTTTTTCCCCCATACTCGTGGGAACAGTATGGAGAATGTTAAAAAAAAAAAACAAAATGTGGAGGAAGTGCAGGAGGAGAGAGAGCCGCGTGGGCCGTTTTCCGCAAGGAAGCGTCCTCGCGACTCAGCTCGTGAGGGAGAAGGGTCGGTGGATCCGTCCTCAGAGGAGGAAGGTCTGCTGGCCCCGAAGGTGACGACCGCGAGTAGGGGTCGTCAGGCTTCGCGGGGAGTAAGGGCTTCGCAGCCACGGAGGGACGCACAAGGGAGGTTCGTGCGGTCCAACACTTCGGCGGCCAGCGAAGCCGAAAGTGACGTGGGGGTCACGACGGAGGACCCTGGTGGCGAGAGCTGTGCCTCGATGGTGAGCTCGAAGGCGGAGCTCAACGCCACCAGGAGAGAGCAGCGCAAAGCTGTCGCGGCCGACGAAGTGTCAGAGATGGCACGACGCGCACGCGAGCGACGCGCTGCTCTGGCGGCGGAAGGGGAGCCATCAGCGGTGGCCCTCAGCCAGATGGCCTTGGACGGGGTGGACTTAGTCCTGAAGGTTGCCACCAAATCCGGCAGCCTAAAGGGCACGTTCACCCGCGGACTGAAGGAGGCTGCGGCGGACATTAAGGAGGCGGTCGGCACCCTCCTCAACAGGACGGCCTCAGATGAGGTCGCCAAGTTGCAGGAGGAGAACGGCCGCCTTCGAAGAGATTTGGAGGACCTCCGTCGACAGGTCGCTGTGCTGAGTGAGCAGCAGCGGCGACGCACGTCCACGGAGGCCTCAACTGTGGTGGCCCCGGCTCCCGCACCGAGACCGGCGAGCGCTCGCACGGACGACGAGATCGAGCGCATTGTCCGGCTCTGCATGCTCCAGTGCGGGAGCATGGTTAATGCTCGTTTGGAGGCGATCTCTCGGCGCCTCCCTGCGGAAACCCTCCGACCACCCCTAGCGGGTGATGCACGGCGGAGGGTTGAGGAGCCGCCGAGACCTGCGCCTCGAAAGGGGCCCAAGGAGGGAGCCCCATCGAGCGGTCAGCCCGCGACTGCCGGGTCTAAGAGTGAGACCTGGGCGACAGTCGTGGGCCGCAAGAAGGCCCTCAAAGCCGCCAAGGCGGCCTCAGCAGCGGCGCGCGCCCCCGGCCAAACCGCAAAGGCCAAAGGACCGGCAAAACAGGCTCCGCGCCCCAAAGCCGCGACCTCCAAGCCGCCGAAGGTCCGCACGCCTCGCACCGCGGCTGTAGTACTCACGCTGCAGCCCGGTGCCGTAGAAAGGGGCGTGACCTATAAGGCGGTCCTGACAAAGGCGAGGGAGGGCATTAGGCTCAGCGACCTGGGCATCAAAAACGTCCGCATAAAAGCGGCCGTTACTGGTGCCCGGTTGATGGAAGTCGACGGCGAGGCGAGCAGCGAGCGGGCGGATGCTCTGGCCGCCAGGCTGCTGGAAGTCCTGGGGTCGGAAGACGTCAGAGTCTCCAGACCCGTCAAGACGGTGGAGCTCCGTCTGGACGGTCTGGATGACTCTGTGACCCCAGAGGAGGTTGTGGCGGCCATAGCCAAGGACGGGGAGTGCTCGCCTGCTCACGTGCGGTCGGGCGAGGTGCGTGCCGACGCCTCCGGCATTGGCACGGTGTGGGTGCGGTGCCCGGTGGCGGCGGCCAAAAAAGTCGCCGACAGCCGGAGTCTGGAGGTGGGGTGGGTTGCGGCTGGGGTGAGGCTGCTGCAACCCAGGGCGCTGCGGTGCTACCGATGCCTGGGCAACGGGCATGTCCGGGCACAATGCACCGCAGAGGTCGACCGTAGCGATGAGTGCTTTCGCTGCGGTCGGCCCGGCCACAAGGCGGCCCAGTGCTCCGCGGCACCAAACTGCAGCCTCTGTACGGCTGCAGGAAGGCCTGCGGGGCACCGCGCAGGTGGCAAGGCCTGCCGCGCGCCCCCCACCAGCGGAAGAAAGGGGACGCAGAAGACGGGGGGGACCGCGGCTGCGGGGGGATCTGTACACCCCCCGCGGTCTAGCTGCCCCTCGGCCGACTCCCGGCCTGGGGAAGGGGTTGCCGGGGAAATGGACTGCCAATAATGGCGCACTACCATTTCCTCCAGGGCAATATCAACCACTCTGCCAGGGCTCAGGACCTTTTGTTCCAGGCTATGGCAGAGTGGTCGATCAACGTGGCTGTGGTCGCTGAGCCGTACTCCATCCCGCCCGGAGACAACTGGGCGGGTGATCTTGACGGTTCGGTGGCCATTATCGGCGGGACTCTTGTGAACCCGTCCCGAGGGCGCGGCTGGGTGGCCGCCCTCGCGGACGGCATAGTCGTCATCGGGGCATATTTCTCGCCCAACAAGAGTCTCGCCGACTTCGAGGGTTTCCTTGTCGAGTTGGGGGCCGTCGTGGGCCAGCACCATCCTCGCCCCGTGTTGCTGCTCGGGGACCTCAACGCCAAGTCGTCGGCTTGGGGGTCCCCGGTCACGGACCGGAGGGGTGAGGTGTTGGAGGAGTGGGCGCTCACGACGGGCTTGGTCGTCCTGAACCGGGGCACAGCCTTCACGTGCGTGCGGCAGCGGGGTGGGTCCATAGTGGACGTCTCGTTCGCTAGCCCCGCTGTCGCGCGCCGCGTGTGTGATTGGCGTGTCGCCGTGGAGGTGGAGACGTTGTCGGACCACCGTTACATACGGTTCGACGTCTCCACCCAGACCGCGGGGGGCCGCCGCACATCGGCCCCGCAAAGGGACGGCCCGCGCTGGGCGCTAAAGCGCATCGACAGGGAGATCCTCGAGGAGGCTGCAATTGTCCAGGCCTGGAGCCGGGAGTCGGCAATGGGCGAACCCGTCGACGTCGAAGAGGGGGCGCGGTGGTTCCGCGGGGCGATGACGCAAATTTGCGACGCGTCAATGCCCCGGGTCCGCACTCTGTCCGCGAGGCGCCGGGTGTACTGGTGGTCGAGCGAGATCGCGCAGCTGCGCGTCTCTTGTGTCGCGGCCAGACGCCAGTTCACCCGATACCGGAGGCGACGTCGACGGATTCCTGAGGAGGAGGCCGCGCTGTATGAGGTGTACCGCGCGGCTAAGGAGTCTCTGAAGCTGGCCATCGGCGAGGCGAAGACCCGTTCGAGGGAGGAGATGTTGGCGACCCTGGACCGGGACCCGTGGGGGCGCCCCTATCGGAGGGTGCGAGGGAAACTCCGTCCCTGGGGCCCCCCACTTACAGAGGGTCTCGAGCCCCAGTTGCTGGACGAGGTGGTCGCCACGCTCTTCCCCGCGAGGGCGGAACACGTTCCGCCGCCGATGGCTGTGCCTGCAGCTTCGGAGACTTCGGAGGAAAGTGCCAGCGTCCCTGAGGTGACACAACCAGAGCTGAGCGCGGCCGTGATGCGGCTCCGGGCCAAGAACACTGCCCCGGGGCCCGACGGGGTACCCGGCCGCGCTCTCGTTCTCGCTCTGGGGGCTCTAGAGCCCCAACTGAGAGGACTCTACTCCGCGTGCCTGGAGCGGGGCCAGTTTCCCGCATTGTGGAAGACCGGTCGACTGGTCCTGCTCAGGAAGGCGGGGCGCCCGGCGGACTCGCCGTCGGCGTACCGGCCCATCGTGCTGCTGGACGAGGTGGCCAAGCTCTTCGAGCGTATAGTCTCGGGCCGCCTCGTCAGCCACTTGAGTGGGGATGGGCCGGACCTCGACGGTAGTCAGTATGGGTTCCGGAGAGGGCGCTCCACTATTGACGCCATCATGCGGGTTAGAGTCCTGGCGGAGGATGCGGTGTCCCGGGGTGGGGTGGTGCTGGCGGTGTCCTTGGACATCGCCAACGCGTTTAACACCCTGCCCTGGAGTTGTATTAGGGAGGCACTTCGCTATCATCGAGTGCCTTCCTACCTCCGCCGCGTGGTTGGGGCCTATTTGGCGGAAAGGTGTGTCACCTACGTGGGACGCGACGGCAGAGGCCGGCGCGACATGTCGTGCGGTGTTCCACAGGGTTCGGTACTTGGGCCGCTCCTGTGGAACATCGGGTACGACTGGGTGCTGAGGGGCGAGCGTCTCCCGGGGGTGGACCTGACGTGTTACGCGGACGACACGCTGGTCACCGTTCGGGGGAGCTCGCACAGGGAGGCAGCGATGCTCGCTACGGCTGCGGTCTCACAGGTGGTGGGCCGCATCCGGCGCCTGGGCCTGGAGGTGGCCCTCGACAAGTCGGAGGCCATAGTTTTTCATGGCCCCCGACGGGCGCCGCCGCCGGGACTGCACATTGTGGTCGGGGGGGCCCGGATAGCTGTCGAGCCCACCATGAAGTACCTTGGTCTGGTGCTCGACAGCAGGTGGGACTTCGGCCCCCACTTCCGGCGGCTGGTGCCCAGGTTGATGGGCGCGGCGGGCGCGCTTGCATCGCTGCTTCCCAACTTGGGGGGCCCGAGCACCGCCTGCAGGCGGTTGTACGTGGGGATCGTGCGATCCATGGCCCTGTATGGGGCCCCAGTGTGGGCGGGTGACCTGACGGCCCGTGCCTTCGCAATACTGCGAAGGCCGCAGAGGGCGATGGCCGTCAGGGTCATCAGGGGGTATCGCACGATCTCCTACGAGGCGGCTTGTGCACTGGCCGGATCCCCGCCGTGGGACCTGGACGCGAGGGCCCTCGCGTCAGTATATCGCTGGCGCGAGGAGGCGCGAACGCGGGGCGAAGGACTGGCGCCGCGGCAGATAGAGCGGCGCCGGGACGAGCTCCGCCGGGTCCTGGTGGCGGAATGGCGGGAAAGGCTTTTGCGCCCTACCGCCGGCCTCGCTACCGTCGAGGCGATCCGACCAGTGCTCGAGGAATGGCTCGGGAGGAGGCACGGCTCCCTGTCGTTTCGGGCGACGCAGGTGCTCTCGGGGCACGGTTGCTTCGGGAAGTACCTGTGTCGCATAAACAGGGAGCCGGACGCCCGGTGTCATCACTGCGTCCATTGCGGGGAGGACACGGCGCGGCATACGCTGGCAGAGTGTGCCGCATGGGAGGGGCCGCGCCGTGCCCTCGTCGCTAGAGTGGGAGCCGACCTGTCGCTGCCGGCCGTGATCAGAGCTATGGTCGGTGGCGCAGAGTCGTGGGACGCGGTGATCTCCTTCTGCGAGACAGTCATGTCGCAGAAGGAGGCTGCGGAGAGGGAGAGGGAGATCGCGACCTCTCTCTCGAGCCGCAGCAGGCGCACCGGGCGTCGGCGGAGGAGGGCGGACAACGCCCTCCTCCAACCCCCCTAAATCGGTCCAGGGGCGGCGGATCCGGGGACATCCGTCGCCCTCCACCAACTGGACCCGAGGAGGCGGCGCGTCGCGTTCCTCGCGCGCGCCTCTTAAGCGATGCGTCACGGGGGGAGTTTAACACCTCACTCCCCCCCTGACGGGACGGGGCCCGCGGCAGCGGGCCGGCCATCGGTCGGAGGTTGCGGAGGCATTTAATATTCCCGCGACCTCCGACTATAATGGGCGAGGGAACGCCGGGGTGGTTTTAGCCGGTAGGAGTCCGGCACGCCCCTCCGCCTTTCCCCAGGCGGAGGATGTCCATGAGGATTTCCCCCCGTAAAAAAAAAAAAAAAAAAAAAAAAAAAAAAAAAAAAAAAAAAAAAAAAAAAAAAAAGGTTAGGTTAGGTTAGGTTAGGTTAGGTTGCGTCCCTGGGCGCCCCCACTGACGCAGACCATGCAGCCCCGGCTGCTAGAGGCGGTGGTGTCGGCCCTCTTCCCTGAGCGAGCGGAACACGTTCCGCCGGCGATGGCTTCGCCCTCAGCCGCAGACTCTCCAGAAGAGGAGAACACCGATGTCCCCGAGGTGACGCAAGCAGAGACGAGAGCCGCCGTGTCGCGGCTCCGGGCTAAGAGCACAGCGCCCGGACCCGACGGAGTTCCTGGTCGGGCTCTCGTCTTGGCTCTGAGGGAGCTAGAGCCCCAGCTGAGGGGGCTCTTCACGGCATGCCTTGGGCGGGGTCAGTTTCCCAGTGTGTGGAAGGAGGGGAGGCTGGTCCTGCTCAGGAAGGAGGGGCGCCCGGCGGACTCACCGTCCGCGTACCGGCCCATAGTGCTGCTCGACGAGGCGGGCAAACTTTTTGAGCGTATCATCGCAGATCGCCTCGTCAGCCACTTGTGCGGAGAGGGGCCGGACCTGGACGGGAACCAGTTTGGTTTCCGTCGGGGGCGCTCCACCATAGACGCCATCATGCGCGTGAGGGCCCTGGCGGAGGAGACGGTGTCCCGGGGCGGGGTGGTGCTGGCGGTGTCACTAGACATCTCCAACGCATTCAACACCCTGCCCTGGAGCTGTATTCGGGAGGCCCTTAAATATCATCGCGTGCCTCCCTACCTCCGCCGTACAGTAGGGGCCTACCTTGAAGGTAGATGCGTCACCTATCGGGGACGTGACGGTGTCGGTCAGCACCTCATGTCGTGCGGGGTTCCACAGGGTTCGGTCTTGGGACCGCTCCTGTGGAACATCGGCTACGACTGGGTGCTGAGAGGCGAGCTCCCGTCGGGCGCCGACTTGACGTGTTATGCGGACGACACGCTTGTCACTGCCCGGGGGAGTTCGCACAGGGAAGCGGCGTTGATGGCCACGGCTGCGGTATCACAGGTGGTGAACCGCATCCGGCGCCTGGGCCTGGAGGTGGCCCTGAACAAGTCGGAGGCCATGGTGTTTCATGGCCCCCGACGGGCGCCGGCGCCGGGATCACACATCGTGGTCAGTGGGACCCGAATAGCTGTCGAGTCCACCATGAAGTACCTAGGATTGGTGCTCGACAGCCGATGGGAATTCGGGCCCCACTTCCGGCGACTGGCGCCCAAGCTGCTGGGCGCGGCGGGCGCGCTTTCAACGCTGCTTCCCAACATGGGGGGCCCGAGCGCCGCCTGTAGGCGGTTGTACGTGGGGGTCGTGCGGTCCATGGCCCTGTACGGGGCCCCCGTGTGGGCGATGGACCTGGCGGCCAGCACTCTCGCCATTCTGCGTAAACCGCAGAGGGCGATGGCCGTCAGGGTCGTCCGCGGGTACCGCACGATCTCCCACGAGGCGGCTTGCGTCCTGGCCGGATCCCCGCCCTGGGACCTAGAGGCGGGAGTACTCGCGTCATTGTATCGATGGCGCGAGGAAGAGCGGGCACGGGGCTCGAGACCGGCGCAGCGGCAGATCGCGCTGCGCCGAGAAGAGCTCCGTAGGGTCCTAGTGGCGGAATGGCGGCAGAGGCTTCTGCGCCCTGCCGCCGGCCTCGCGACCGTCGAGGCGATCCGGCCAGTACTCGACGACTGGCTCGGGAGGAGGCATGGCTCCCTGTCGTTCAGGGTGGTGCAGGTGCTGTCGGGGCATGGCTGCTTCGGCAAGTACCTGTGCCGCATAGGCAGGGAGCCGGACGCTCGGTGCCACCACTGCGTCCATTGCGGGGAGGACACGGCGCAACACACGCTCGCCGAGTGTGTGGCTTGGGAGGAGCAGCGCCGTGTCCTCACGAACGAAGTAGGAGGCGATCTGTCGCTGCCGGCCGTGGTGCGGAGGATGGTCGGTAGCGCAGAGTCGTGGGACGCGGTGGTGTCCTTCTGCGAGGACGTGATGTCGCAGAAGGAGACTGCGGAACGGGAGAGGGAGATCTCCACTCCCTTCCCCGGCCGCAGAAAGCGCACCGGGCGCGGAAGAAGGGCGGACAACGCCCTCTTCCGCCCCCCATGAACGGGTCCAGGGGCGACGGACTTGGGGAAGTCCTCGTCCCCATCGACCGGACCCGAGGCGGCGGCGCGCGCGGGTGTCGGCGCGCGCCTCTGAGGCGGTGCGCGGGGTAGTCGAACGCCTCACTACCTCGCGCACGAGACGAGGCCCGGACTGACCGGGCCAGCACTAGTGGGGGGCTGCGGACGAATTCGGATTCCCGCGGCCCCCCGCGCACGTGCGTGGAGGAGACACCGGGGGGTTTTAGCCGGTAGGAGTCCGGCACGCCCCTCCGCCTCTCCCCAGGCGGAGGATGTCCATGAGGATTTCCCCCCGTAAAAAAAAAAAAAAAAAAAAAAAAAAAAAAAAAAGGTTAGGTTAGGTTAGGTTAGGTTAGGTTAGGTTCCCCGGGCCTTGCGGTGCTTCCGGTGCCTGGAGAAGGGGCACGTCCGGGCCAAGTGCACCGCTGAGGTCGACCGTAGCGATCTCTGCTATCGCTGCGGTCAGCCCGGCCACAAGGCGGCCCAGTGTTCCGCGGAGCCCAACTGCTGCCTTTGTTCCGCTGCTGGGAGACCCGCGGGACACAGAGTGGGCGGAGGGGCCTGTGGCGAGCCTGCCAGCAAGGCCAAGAAAAAGAAGAAGAAGAAGAAGAGCTCTAAGCCTGCCGGGGAAATCTCGCCGCCCCCGCAGGCTGGTAGCTCTGCGGCCGACTCCCGGCCCAGGACCGTTGCCGAGGGAATGGAGTGTCAATAATGGCACAACTCCATTTCCTCCAGGGCAACATCAACCACTGCGCCAGAGCTCAGGATCTCTTGCTCCAGAGCATGGCGGAGTGGTCGATCGACGTGGCTGTGGTCGCCGAGCCGTATTTCATCCCCGCCCGGTGTGACTGGCTGGGGTGCGTTGACGGCTTGGTGGCCATCATTGGCGGGACTCTGATCGACCCGTCTCGGGGCCGCGGCTGGGTCGCTGCGGTCTCGGGCGGCATCGTCGTTGTGGGGGCGTATTTCTCCCCCAACAAGAGTCTCGCCGACTTCGAGGGTTTCCTTGTCGAGTTGGGCGCCGTCGTAAGCCGCTACCACCCTCGTCCCGTTCTGGTGCTCGGGGATCTCAACGCCAAGTCTTCGGCGTGGGGATCCCCGGTCACTGACCCTCGGGGCGAGGTGCTGGAGGAGTGGGCGGCGACGACCGGTCTGGTCGTCCTGAATCGGGGTTCGGAATACACGTGCGTGCGGCAGCGGGGCGGGTCGATAGTGGACGTCTCGTTCGCTAGCCCCTCTGCCGCCAGCCGAGTCCACGACTGGCGTGTCGCCGTGGAGGTGGAGACACTGTCGGACCACCGGTATATCCGGTTCGACGTCTCCGCCCAAACCGCGAGCGGCCGCCGTCCAAGGACCCCGATCAACGACGGCCCGCGTTGGGCGCTCAAGCGCATCGACAGGGAACTACTCGAGGAAGCTGCCTTGGTCCAGTCCTGGATCTGGGAGTCGACGACGGACGGCCCCGTCGACGTCGAGGCGGTGGCGCTTTGGTTCCGCGGGGCGATGACGCAGATCTGCGACGCGTCCATGCCCCGCGTCCACAAACAGTCCGCAAGGCGCCAAGTGTACTGGTGGAACGACGAGATCGCGCGGCTGCGCGTAGCGTGCGTCGCGGCTCGCCGCCAGTACACACGATACCGGAGACGACGTCGACGGGATTCCGCCGAAGAGGACGCGCTGTATGAGGCGTACCGCGCGTCCAAGGAGACTCTGCGGCTGGCCATCGGCGACTCTAAGTCGCTTGCCAGGGAGGAGCTGCTGGGGTCCCTAGATCGGGATCCGTGGGGGCGTCCCTACCGTTGGGTACGGGGCAAGTTGCGTCCCTGGGCGCTCCCACTGACGCAGACCATGCAGCCCCGGCTGCTAGAGGCGGTGGTGTCGGCCCTCTTCCCTGAGCGAGCGGAACACGTTCCGCCGGCGATGGCTTCGCCCTCAGCCGCAGACTCTCCAGAAGAGGAGAGCACCGATGTCCCCGAGGTGACGCAAGCAGAGACGAGAGCCGCCGTGTCGCGGCTCCGGGCTAAGAACACGGCACCCGGACCCGACGGAGTTCCTGGTCGAGCTCTCGTCCTGGCTCTGAAGGAGCTAGAGCCCCAGCTGAGGGGGCTCTTCACGGCATGTCTTGGGCGGGGTCAGTTTCCCAGTGTGTGGAAGGAGGGGAGGCTGGTCCTGCTCAGGAAGGAGGGGCGCCCGGCGGACTCACCGTCCGCGTACCGGCCCATAGTGCTGCTCGACGAGGCGGGCAAACTTTTTGAGCGAATTATCGCAGATCGCCTCGTCAGCCACTTGTGCGGAGAGGGGCCGGACCTGGACGAGAACCAGTTTGGTTTTCGTCGGGGGCGCTCCACCATAGACGCCATCATGCGCGTGAGGGCCCTGGCGGAGGAGACGGTGTCCCGGGGCGGGGTGGTGCTGGCGGTGTCACTAGACATCTCCAACGCATTCAACACCCTGCCCTGGAGCTGTATTCGGGAGGCCCTTAAATATCATCGTGTGCCTCCCTACCTCCGCCGTACAGTAGGGGCCTACCTTGAAGGTAGATGCGTCACCTATCGGGGACGTGACGGTGTCGGTCAGCACCTCATGTCGTGCGGTGTCCCACAGGGTTCGGTCCTGGGACCGCTCCTGTGGAACATCGGCTACGACTGGGTGCTGAGAGGCGAGCTCCCGTCGGGCGCCGACTTGACGTGTTATGCGGACGACACGCTTGTCACTGCCCGGGGGAGTTCGCACAGGGAAGCGGCGTTGATAGCCACGGCTGCGGTATCACAGGTGGTGAACCGCATCCGGCGCCTGGGCCTGGAGGTGGCCCTGAACAAGTCGGAGGCCATGGTGTTTCATGGCCCCCGACGGGCGCCGGCGCCGGGATCACACATCGTGGTCAGTGGGACCCGAATAGCTGTCGAGTCCACCATGAAGTACCTAGGATTGGTGCTCGACAGCCGATGGGAATTCGGGCCCCACTTCCGGCGACTGGCGCCCAAGCTGCTGGGCGCGGCGGGCGCGCTTTCAACGCTGCTTCCCAACATGGGGGGCCCGAGCGCCGCCTGTAGGCGGTTGTACGTGGGGATCGTGCGGTCCATGGCCCTGTACGGGGCCCCCGTGTGGGCGATGGACCTGGCGGCCAGCACTCTCGCCATTCTGCGTAAACCGCAGAGGGCGATGGCCGTCAGGGTCGTCCGCGGGTACCGCACGATCTCCCACGAGGCGGCTTGCGTCCTGGCCGGATCCCCGCCCTGGGACCTAGAGGCGAAAGTACTCGCGTCATTGTATCGATGGCGCGAGGAAGAGCGGGCACGGGGCTCGAGACCGGCGCAGCGGCAGATCGCGCTGCGCCGAGAAGAGCTCCGTAGGGTCCTAGTGGCGGAATGGCGGCAGAGGCTTCTGCGCCCTGCTGCCGGCCTCGCGACCGTCGAGGCGATCCGGCCAGTACTCGACGACTGGCTCGGGAGGAGGCATGGCTCCCTGTCGTTCAGGGTGGTGCAGGTGCTGTCGGGGCATGGCTGCTTCGGCAAGTACCTGTGCCGCATAGGCAGGGAGCCGGACGCTCGGTGCCACCACTGCGTCCATTGCGGGGAGGACACGGCGCAACACACGCTCGCCGAGTGTGTGGCTTGGGAGGAGCAGCGCCGTGTCCTCACGAACGAAGTAGGAGGCGATCTGTCGCTGCCGGCCGTGGTGCGGAGGATGGTCGGTAGCGCAGAGTCGTGGGACGCGGTGGTGTCCTTCTGCGAGGACGTGATGTCGCAGAAGGAGACTGCGGAACGGGAGAGGGAGATCTCCACTCCCTTCCCCGGCCGCAGAAAGCGCACCGGGCGCGGAAGAAGGGCGGACAACGCCCTCTTCCGCCCCCCATGAACGGGTCCAGGGGCGACGGACTTGGGGAAGTCCTCGTCCCCATCGACCGGACCCGAGGCGGCGGCGCGCGCGGGTGTCGGCGCGCGCCTCTGAGGCGGTGCGCGGGGTAGTCGAACGCCTCACTACCTCGCGCACGAGACGAGGCCCGGACTGACCGGGCCAGCACTAGTGGGGGGCTGCGGACGAATTCGGATTCCCGCGGCCCCCCGCGCACGTGCGTGGAGGAGACACCGGGGGGTTTTAGCCGGTAGGAGTCCGGCACGCCCCTCCGCCTCTCCCCAGGCGGAGGATGTCCATGAGGATTTCCCCCCGAAAAAAAAAAAAAAAAAAAAAAAAGGTTAGGTTAGGTTCCCGGGCCCGCGGGAGTGGTGCATCCTGCGGGGAGGGGTTGCTGGACCCCTACCGGGCGCGTCCCTAGGTCGCGGATAAGGGAACGCCGCACAGATATGTGCGGTACCGGGTTTACCCGGCGCGGACGGCTCCAGCAGCGGGATCGCTCCTCAGCCTGAGGATGCGATAGCCGCGGCGAGTCCGGCCAGTGTCAACTGCTGGCTGGACATCGCGGCTCGCCGGCGTCTCGGACGTATTCCGAGTAGCGGTGGCGAGCGGTGAGTCTGCCCACATCCTGTGGGTCAGACGGCGGGGTCTGTTCTGTCCAGACCGCCGCGTGGTGGACGACCTACTGGCGTCTCGGACTCATTCCGAGTAGCGGCAGTGGGCGTCGGGCTCCCTCTCCATTACCTCCTCTTTTGAGGAGGAGCGGTTGATGGGAGTGGTCGAGGACCTGCTGGCGTCCCGAACTTATTTCGGGTAGCGGCAGTGGGTCCAGCTCTCTTTCCTTTCCCCATGCGCGCGGGGACTGGAAGATGGAGCTGTCGGGCGAGTTCGACTAGTATTACTGCTGGTTGGACATCGCAGCTGGCTGGCGTCTTGGGCATATTCCGAGTAGCGGCAGCCGGCGGGGTGCTTTCTCCTTCTCGCTTTCCGTGAGGGGGGTGGGGGGGAGTTGAGTGGTCGTGCGGGTTCGGATAGTGTTTTTGCTTGACGGACTCGTAACGATCGTTATTAGGCCCGCTGGCGTCCTGGACTCATTCCGGGTAGCGGCAGCGGGCGGCGTGCTCCCTCTTTGAGGGGGCAGTTGGGCGAGCTTGGTCAGCGTCTCTTGTTGGCCGAGGATCGCGGCCTGTCGGCGCCTCGGACGTATTCCGAAACGCGGCGACGGGTGTGATGACTGCTCTCCTGTCTCTCTGTTGAGGGATGGGGGACGTGGTCGCGGGCGGCGGGCCTGACTCTGCACGCGAGTGCTTGTCGGGCAGGACTTCGGTCACCGTCGGCCGAACCCGTAACCCCGTCCTTTTCAGGACGGGACCGGGGGCCGCCTTCCTTTCCAGGAAGGGGGCTGCGTGGAAGAAAACCACTCTAAAAATTACCCTGAAGCCTACGCTTCCGATGCCCGGCGCAGGGCTGCATAACGGAGGGGGAGCTCCGTATGTTAGGGCATCTCAGCGGGGACCACACCCCTAGAAAGGAAAACATGGAATCGTTTGAACACACAGTACCTCACCAAGCGGGTATGGGCGCCGATGGCGTTCCAGGGGAATCCCGCCGATCTACGTCTACCGACGTAGATCGCCGGCACAAGTATTTGGTGGTGCCTAAAAACGTTCCGGGGAGTGAGGCAACTCACACGGGGGGGGAAGAAGAGGTTGGAGGGAGGCTGACTCGGTCTGCGAGCAGATCGAGGGCAGCGGAGGAGCACGTGGCGATGGAGCCTCGAGTTGTGCTCGAGAGGCTCGCTACGAGCGAGGTCGAAATGGAGTTCGTGGAGCCGGCACCTTGCCGGTCCCGCGGCAGCTCCATCGGGAGGTCCGACCGAAAGCGTCCCAGACGGGATGTTTCGGTCGAAGACGACGTGGGTTCCCACGCCGCTTCGGGCTGCGAAAGCGATGCCTCATTAGCATCGTCGACGCAGTCCCGCGGTCGGGTTACCCACGGCCGTTACGTTGGGCTCAATCGACAACGGGAGCTCTATAGGAGGCTCGCCGCGGAGTCGGCGCAGTCCTCTGACGAGCCCCACGCGTCGAAGATTGAGGAGGAACGGGAGAGGAGGGAGGCCAGGGCGGCTGTCCGGGACCTCATTAGTTCCGGGTTGCAGTCGTCCGACCCCTCTTCCATAAAAGAGCGTATTGACACAGGTCTCCTGTCGGTCTTGGAGGTAGCGCGCACCTCCAAGAACATAAAGGGGACATACGTCAAGAAGCTCAAAGACGCGGTGGAGCAAATCCAGGACGGCATTCGCCACCTGACGAGCACCACCGGCGTCGACAAGATGCTCGCCGAGAACTCTCGGCTGAGCAGGGAGGTCGAAGACCTCAGGGGCCAGATGCTGGCGATGCGCGAGCAAATGACCCCTGCAGCGTTCGACCTAGGAGAGCTCCAGCGGTCCATCATGCTGTCGGTCGGGACCATGATGGACGCCAAGCTGGCTGGCGTGAAGGAGCTACTGCCGCCGGAGCGGGTTTTGCGCCCACCCCTGGCGGCGGACAGGCGACGCGGAGCAGATGTGGCACCGGCTACGGGCAGAGGGCCCCAGCCAGCCACCAAACTGCCCACCAAGCCTGCCCCAAAGCAGCCTCCTTCAAGGCTCACCCCAAAGGCGGCTCCGAGGCCGCCCCCTGGACCAGCGCCGAAGCCAGCACCTGGACCGGCCCCCAAGCCGGCTCCCAGGAAGGCTCCGAAGCCGGCTCCCAGGGTGGCTCAGAGAGCGGCCCCAAAATCGGTGCCCAAACCGGCTGCACCAGTGCCGGGAACGGGTGCCGAAGATACGGAAGGCTGGACCAAGGTCTCACGGCGGGGCAAACGGTCGAGGAAGGTCACGACAGAGGCTGCCAAAGGGCAGTCGACCTCCAAACCCAAGCCCCCCAAGAAGACTCGGCCCAGCAAACCGGTCCGGCAACAAAGCGGCAAACAGCGACGGAAGCTGGCCCAGAGGCAGCGGCGTGCTGCCCAGACGCCCGCCGTCGTTCTGACCCTGGGACCTGAAGCGGAGCAGCAAGGGCTGTCGTACGCTCAGGTCCTGCAGACGGCGCGGCGACAAATAAACGTCGCTGAGATGGGTATAGACCTATCGGTCGACCCCATCCGGATCAGGAGGGCTCAGACCGGGGCAAGGGTCCTGGAGCTGCTTAGATCCGTGAGCCAGGAGGGGGCAGACTTGATGGCTGAACGCCTCAAGGCCCTCTTCGCCGATACGGTAGTCAGGGTCCACAGACCCGTCAGGTGCGCGGAGCTTCGGTTTACCGACATCGATGACTCCGTCACCAGGGAGGACCTGGTTGCTGCCGTCGCGGAGAGGGGTCAGTGCCCTCCTTCTGCAGTTAAGGTGGCGGACCTGCGAATAGGTCCTGGGGGTATGTTCACCACTCTGGTGAAATGCCCCCTCGCCGTGGCCCCGAGGCTCATAACGACGAGGACAAAAAAGTTCCTCGTCGGGTGGAGCTCTGTAAAGGTGGTGCAACTGGCGGCGCGGCCCATGAAGTGTTTCCGATGCCTGGAGATCGGACACACTAGGGCCGTGTGCCCCAGCGAAACGGACCGCAGCGGGCTGTGCTACAAGTGTGCGCAGCCCGGCCACAAAGCGGCGGCCTGCACGGCTCCCGCAAAGTGCGCCATCTGCGTGTCGCGTGGACGCAGGGCGGACCACCAGATGGGTAGTCGGGGATGTGCTCCCCCGGCCCCAAACAGGAAGAAGAGGGCCCTACCGGGGCCCCCTAACGCGACGAGAGCGGAGGCTGCTCCCCGCTCGGAGGAGATGATGGAGCCGTAATGGACCAAGTCCGCCCTCATCTATTCCTCCAGGGGAACCTCAACCACTCCGCTGGTGCCCAGGATCTTTTCCTACAAGCATTGGCGGAGTGGGAGATCGACGTCGCGGCAGTGGCGGAGCCGTACTTTGTTCCCTCCCGGTCTAACTGGGCGGGGGACCGTGACGGTTCCGTAGCCATCGTTGCCGCGACGGGCAGCCGTTCCGGACCCCTACAAGTCGTCCGTAGGGGTTCCGGTTTTATCGCAGCGTTTTGGGGGCCCTACGCCGTCGTGGGCGTATACTTCTCCCCGAACAGGAGTCTCGCCGAGTTCGAGTCATTCGTGGCCGAGCTTGAGACCCTCGTTCGGACGTTGGCACCCCGCCCGGTCCTTCTGCTTGGTGACCTCAATGCTAAGAGCACGGCATGGGGAGAACCGGCTACAGACCGACGCGGGGAAATGCTGGAGGAGTGGTCTCTCGGTTTGGACCTTGTCCTACTAAACCGAGGCCGCGCCCAGACATGCGTCCGGCATAACGGTGGGTCCATTGTGGACCTGTCGTTTTGCTCCCCGGCCATTGCCGGACGCGTCAACGACTGGCGAGTAGTTGTGGGGATGGAGACGCTGTCCGATCACAGGTACATTCGGTTCAGCGTCTCTCCCTCGGTGGAGTCCAGGGTTCGGCCGACCCCGAACTCGGGCTCTCCGCGATGGGCCCTAAAAAAGCTTGACAGGGAACTGTTGGTCGAGGCGGCCATCATCAATGACTGGTGTGCACCCCCGTCGGGCCTCTCAATTGACGACGAGGCGGAGCTGTTTCGCAGAACACTCACAGCGGTGTGCGACGCAGCGATGCCTCGGGTCCGGAGAAGGCCCAATAGGCGGGCAGTCTACTGGTGGTCGCCCGAAATCGCAGGGCTTAGGCGGGCGTGTGTCGAGGCGCAACGCCGTTATACACGTCACCGCTCTAGGCGCAGGGACGAGGCCGCGGAGGCCCCTCTTTACGAGGCCTACCGCACGGCCAGATCAAATCTTCGCCTGGCCATTCTGCGCGCGAAAGCCGCAGCGAGGCAGGAGATGTACGAGGAGCTGAACCGGGATCCGTGGGGTCGCCCGTACCTGGCGGCGCGGAACAAACTTCGCGTCGCGGCGCCCCCGCTCACGGAGTCCATGGAACCTCGGCTCCTCAGGAACATTGTTTCGTCCCTGTTCCCACCACACCGGATTGACTATATCCCTCCAGCTATGGGCACCGCGCACTCGCGCGTTCAGCTGGAGGAGATATCCGAAGGAGAGTTCGAGGCGTCGACCCAGCGCCTCCGGACTAAGACGACTGCTCCTGGACCTGACGGGGTACCGGCTCGGGCTATTGCCTTGGCTGTGGGTCCCCTGAAGGACCGGCTGCGGGGTCTCTTCAACGCCTGTTTAGTGGCGGGGAGATTCCCCAAAGTCTGGAAGACGGGGCAGCTCGTCCTCCTTCGCAAGGACGGACGTCCGGCCGACTCGCCCTCGGGATACCGGCCTATCGTCTTGCTGGACGAGGCGGGCAAGCTCTTTGAGCGCGTCATCGCCGCTCGCATCGTCCGGCATCTGTCTGGCACGGGTCCCGACCTTTCGGCCACCCAGTTTGGGTTCAGGGCGGGCCGGTCGACCCTGGACGCACTGAGCCGGGTGAGGGAGTTCGCCGCGGAGTCCACGGCGCGGGGCGGGCTGGCACTGGCGGTGTCACTCGATATCGCCAACGCCTTCAACTCGCTCCCGCACCAATGCATTGAGTCGGCGCTCCGGCACCACGGGGTGCCGCTCTATTTGCAGAGTATCGTGGCGGACTACCTTCGCGACAGGTTTGTCCAGTACACCGGACTGACGGGCCCGCAGCGGCAGCAAACCGGTCGCGGTGTTCCGCAGGGGTCAGTCTTAGGACCTCTCCTGTGGAACATCGGTTACGACTGGGTGTTGCGCGGTGCCCTGCTCAGTAGGACGGAGGTCGTCTGCTATGCAGACGACACCCTGGTGCTGGTCAGAGGGACCGACCAGGAGGAGTGCATCCGGCGTGCGACCTGCGGCGTCCATCTCGTCGTCGGTCGCATCCGGATGCTTGGACTTGACGTCGCTCTGGGGAAGACCGAGGCACTTTTGCTGTACGGCCCCCGGAGCCGACCAACCACCGGCTCGTGCCTGACAGTGGAGGACGTGAGGATCCCACTGTCGGCGAATATGAAGTACCTCGGACTGGTCCTCGACGGGCGGTTGAGCTTCCGGGAGCACTTTAAGCGGCTGACGCCGAAGCTTCGGCTCGCCGCAGCTGCCCTCGGAAGGCTCCTGCCGAACGTAGGGGGCCCCGATGTCGGGTGTCGCCGTCTGTACGCGTCGGTCATTAGATCGATGGCGTTGTACGGCGCACCCATTTGGAGCGACAGACTGACGGCCGATAACCGGGCGGTTCTTCTGGGCGCACAGCGCGCTGTCGCCAACAGAATAGCCCGGGCCTACCGGACCGTCGGTCACGAGGCCGCGTGTGTCCTGGCCGGGACGCCGCCCTGGGATCTGGACGCAGAGGCGTTGGCGGGCCTTTACACCCGCTACGCCGAGCTCCGGTACCGGGGCGAGGAACCCCTGCCGAGACAACGCGAAGTCTGGCGAAGGCAGGCCCGTCTCGTCGTGCTACGGAATTGGGAGCTTCGGCTCGCGAGACCGACGGCGGGACGGAGGACCGTAGAGGCGATCCGCCCACATCTCCGTTTGTGGGTGGAGAGGCGGTACGGTTTATTGACCTACCGCCTCACGCAAGTCCTGACCGGGCACGGGGCCTTTGGCCACTACCTGTGTCTGGTCGCCAAGAGGGAGCGGACGACGGCGTGCCACCAGTGCGGCGACGGTGACGACACCGCGCTGCACACGCTGGCCGTATGTCCCGCCTTCGCCGAGCCTCGCGCCGACCTCCAGGCGGCGCTAGGAGGCGTAGACGTCTCCGCGCTGTCGGCTGTTGTCGCTGCTGCGCTCAGCAGTCGCACGGCGTGGGACGCACTGTCTTCCTTCTGCGAGACCGCCATGTCCCAGAAGGAGGCAGCGGAGCGCGCTCGGGAGGACGACCCCGACGCGCCCCAAATACGCCGACGTCGAGTGGGGCGACGCAGGGCCGCGCATGAGCGCGCCCTTCCGCCCTGACTAGGGTCCTGGGCGACGGGCACGGGGGTGTCCGTCGACCGACTATAGGACCCACGACGGAGGGCCACATTTCGTGCTTCGGGTGTGGCCCTAATACGAGGCGGCGAGGCCGACGCTCTTTACACGTCGGCCTCCAAACAATCACGAAAGTGAGCCGCCGGCCCCTATTGGCCGGCGGATCCCCGCGGTTGGTGCGTGATGAATTGCTATTGCATTGCCACGCACCAACACGAAACGCGGATGACGTTGCACGGCGGTTCAGGTTTAGTCGGTAAGAGTCCGACACTACCCACACGCTCCCCCGAGCGGGTGGGTGTCCATGAGGATTCCCCCGCCTTACCAAAAAAAAAAAAAAAAAAAAAAAAAAGGTTAGGTTAGGTTAGGTTAGGTTAGGTTAGGTTAGGTTTTTTTTTTTTTTTTTTTTTTTTTTATTTGAGGACGCTGTTTATCCCTCTAACATGATTAGAGACCTTGAGTGCGATTTGTCCATACATACAGTATAAATTTGTTTAAGGTGTAGGATAGGGGGGGAAGGGTAGGGCAGAGCTGGCTTAAAAAAGTCACCTGCTTCAGCACCTTTCTTGATTTCGGAGATGACTGCTATAGGTTTTTTCCGCAACTCGATGTCATATATTGTGCGTTCATGATCATCATGCTCGTCTATATGTCCCGTGCTTTTTCAACAACCTTTTTAGGAGCAGGAAGGAGTAATTGCGCTCTTGTGCGGGTGATTTTGCCTCTTAGCGGAGGTCTTTCCTGTGAGCTATCTGGAGCTTTTAAAACAACGGTGGATCCACCTTTGACCCTGGCGCGAGATCTAACTGCAAAGGATACATCGAGCCACGACGGTATGGTAACTTTGGTTCCTTTTTCTAATTTATGCGATTTCTTATGAAATCGGACATAATTAATTTTCCACCGTTTTGTTTTGTACTCTTTACCATCGTGACTCGGATCCGTGATCGTTGCTCCCAGATCTCGCTCCGTTACCAAGCCGGCAGGAACTGCTGTGCCCATGTAGCCGCTGCCACATATAGCCACGATGCCCCCCGGGGGGCCCTCAGCAATAAGCGGTCTTTGCTCGAGCCAGCGCTTCCCACTTGCGTCGGACGGGGCACTCCATGCTAAACGCACCATGCCCCGTCTTTTCAAGGTTTGCCTTGACGCAGTTGCGGCAAGTGGGTTGTGCGCTGGCGAGCTTCTCCGCGCATTCTCTCCTATGGTGAGGGCCGCCACAGTGTCCACACTTCTCTTCGGTTTCAGAGCAGAGGCGTCTGGTATGCCCGTACCCCAGACACATCGAGCATTGGACCAACGGGGAGTGGTCCTCCGCTCTGATGAGCTGGAGATCGAGGTACACCTCGGACGCCTCAAGAAACCTGTTCCAAAGAGTCGGGGACACCTTAAGGACAACGTGGCACATGAGCGAGTTTGTTGCCCTTTTTCGGAATCTGACTTCGGCCCGATCGTCACCAGTTGGGAGGTCACGAAACAGGTTGTTCTGCATCCTCAGGAACCCTAGGATTTCCTCGTCCTTGTGCATGTTAAGGACGTCCCTGAGGATGATGAGGGGGTCCTGGTTTTTTACCACCAGGACCTCTAGCTGATGATCTGCTTCCTCTATACGTGTTTGAACCCTGTTCCGCTCCTCTTCAGTTCTACAACTGATGACGATCCTCCTATCTTTGGCCTTCCTGATTCTGTCTATTTTAATTCCCCCCTCTTTAGCGTTAACCGCTTTTCTAATTTTCCCCAAGACCTCTTCACCAGTCTCCATTTCGTCTTTGGACGCGACCACAACCGAGTGCAGCGCAGTTGGCTCTGGGCGTTTGTGCCCCTTTCCCCCCGCCACCACACCCGCGTATGTGACCGCCTCCAAAGACCCCACCTTTGTTTGAAGGGCCTCTTTTAGTTGCTCCGCTTTCTCGTTGCTCTCTCTCATTAGCTGACTATGTTCAGCTATCGAGGAGAGCAACTGAGAAACCCCGGTTTGGCAAGCCACCTGCATTTCCTTTTCCTCTTCCCGTGGCTGCGGGTCCCCCATGTTTTCCACCATATCTGCACTGCAAGGTGCTGGTGGGGACGGACACATGGGTTTCCCGGATTCGGTTTCCTTGATGAGCTGGTACAGCCCATCGATGGCCTGGATGACGGAAGCCTTTATGTCTGTCTTCAAATTTCTGGATGCGTTGAGAGCTATTTTGGCTTTCGTCACCCATGCCCTCGCCTCCTGTAGCTTATTAGGCTGCACCACGCTGACCGAGATCTCCTCAGGGAAGAGGACCTTGCCCGCCTCCCGCTCCCCCGTGTCCCTCCGGACTTTCGTCTGGGTACGAAAAGCGCTGGACTTCTGCACTAGTTTGGGGGGGGTGGTAGGCGGGGAGGGGCCAGAAGACTGTTTGGCGGGTGTGCGGAACATTTTAACGTATGGAGTGAGATGCCCTGGGAATGTGAGAGGAAACCTTATAACCCAACCCAACCAATTTATTAAATGTAAGTTTGTATAAGTTGTAAATACAGTAGCTATAACTAAATCTTGTATAAGTTGTAAAATTGTATATATAAAAATAAAATAAAATGTGTATAAAATTAAAATAAAAGAGTATTTTTCTAAAATATTTGGCCGAGCGATAACAATCGTTGCATTGGCGAATCTTGCACGCTGGTCTGCTGTAAGGGCCGCGGTTGCCCTGCCCTGCAGCCGATTTAGCAGGCAAACACTTCTTTCAGTCCAAGAAGTGTCCAAAACCGGTTAGGTTAGGTTAGGTTAGGTTAGGTTAGGTTAGGTTAGGTTGGGGTGCAGGTCAGACAACCTCCTCGTGTGCTCCCGGCTGCTGGTCCTTTCTGGATACGTCCGGGGGGAACAGCAGTCGTGGGGCCGGTGCACCCTGGGCACGGGCAATAACTCTCTCCAGTCGGGGAGTCTTGTTGCTCGTGGCGAATGTCTGACGGGGCGGGGCCATTCTATGGCCACCGGTGGGCTGCTCCACGTATCCCTCTGTTCATCAGAGGGGACACAGTGGAGGAGCAGGGGCGGGCTCGGCGTGTACTCACCCTACCGCCGAGCAGGCAGCGGGAGTTCGTCTCCTCTGCCACCGTCGGAAAATCGGAGGATACCTTGCATATGCTGAGTGTCAGTGGTCATGTCTCGCGGCTCAGCGCAGGGTGTCCTCCGTCGGTCTCGGCTTAGCCGCCCGGACTGCGAGGAAGACAACCTCGATAAAAAATTACCCCGAATCCTAAGTTGCGCCGCACGGCGAGAGGATGCATGGCTGATGGGAGGTTCAGTCGTTAGTGCGGCCCCCTCAGGGTACCGGCCGAAACCCTGAGTGTACATAGGCTTACCCGGGTACAGGGGGCACTGCCCGGGTGGACCGTTTTTCCCCCATACTCGTGGGAACAGTATGGAGAATATTAAAAAAAAAACCCAAAATGTGGAGGAAGCGCAGGAGGAGAGAGAGCCGCGTGGGCCGTTTTCCGCAAGGAAGCGTCCTCGCGACTCAGCTCGTGAGGGAGAAGGGTCGGTGGATCCGTCCTCAGAGGAGGAAGGTCTGCCGGTCCCGAAGGTGACGACCGCGAGTAGAGGTCGTCAGGCTTCGCGTGGAGTAAGGGCTTCGCAGCCACGGAGGGACGCACAAGGGAGGTTCGTGCGGTCCAACACTTCGGCGGCCAGCGAAGCCGAAAGTGACGTGGGGGTCACGACGGAGGACCCTGGTGGCGAGAGCTGTGCCTCGATGGTGAGCTCAAAGGCGGAGCTCAACGCCACCAGGAGAGAGCAGCGCAAAGCTGTCGCGGCCGACGAAGTGTCAGAGATGGCACGACGCGCACGCGAGCGACGCGCTGCTCTGGCGGCGGAAGGGGAGCCATCCGCGGTGGCCCTCAGCCAGATGGCCTTGGACGGGGTGGACTTAGTCCTGAAGGTTGCCACCAAATCCGGCAGCCTAAAGGGCACGTTCACCCGCGGTCTGAAGGAGGCTGCGGCGGACATCAAGGAGGCGGTCGGCACCCTCCTCAACAGGACGGCCTCAGATGAGGTCGCCAAGTTGCAGGAGGAGAACGGCCGCCTTCGAAAAGATTTGGAGGACCTCCGTCGACAGGTCGCTGTGCTGAGTGAGCAGCAGCGGCGACGAACGTCCACGGAGGCCTCAACTGTGGTGGCCCCGGCTCCCGCACCAAGACCGGCGAGCGCTCGCACCGACGAGGAGATCGAGCGCATTGTCCGGATCTGTATGCTCCAGTGCGGGAGCATGGTGAACGCCCGCATAGAGGCGATCTCGCGGCGCCTCCCTCCGGAAATCCTTCGTCCGCCCCTGGCGGGTGATACACGGCGGAGGGTTGAGGAGCCGCCGAGACCTGCGCCTCGAAAGGGGCCCGAGGAGGGAGCCCCATCGAGCGGTCAGCCCGCGACTGCCGGGTCTAAGAGTGAGACCTGGGCGACAGTCGTGGGCCGCAAGAAGGCCCTCAAAGCCGCCAAGGCGGCCTCAGCAGCGCAGAAGGTGACGGTTGAGCGGCAAACCGCAAAGGGCGGTCGCAAGGGACCGGCAAGGCAGGCTCCGCGCCCCAAAGCCGCGACCTCCAAGCCGCCGAAGGTCCGCACGCCTCGCACCGCGGCTGTAGTACTCACGCTGCAGCCCGGTGCCGTAGAAAGGGGCGTGACCTATAAGGCGGTCCTGACAAAGGCGAGGGAGGGCATTAGGCTCAGCGACCTGGGCATCAAAAACGTCCGCATAAAAGCGGCCGTTACTGGTGCCCGGTTGATGGAGGTTGACGGCGAGGCGAGCAGCGAGCGGGCGGATGCTCTGGCCGCCAAGCTGCTGGAAGTCCTGGGGTCGGAAGACGTCAGAGTCTCCAGACCCGTCAAGACGGTGGAGCTCCGTCTGGACGGTCTGGATGACTCTGTGACCCCAGAGGAGGTTGTGGCGGCCATAGCCAAAGACGGGGAGTGCTCGCCTGCTCACGTGCGGTCGGGCGAGGTGCGTGCCGACGCCTCCGGCATTGGCACGGTGTGGGTGCGGTGCCCGGTGGCGGCGGCCAAAAAAGTCGCCGACAGCCGGAGTCTGGAGGTGGGGTGGGTTGCGGCTGGGGTGAGGCTGCTGCAACCCAGGGCGCTGCGGTGCTACCGATGCCTGGGCAACGGGCATGTCCGGGCACAATGCACCGCAGAGGTCGACCGTAGCGATGAGTGCTTTCGCTGCGGTCGGCCCGGCCACAAGGCGGCCCAGTGCTCCGCGGCACCAAACTGCAGCCTCTGTACGGCTGCAGGAAGGCCTGCGGGGCACCGCGCAGGTGGCAAGGCCTGCCGCGCGCCCCCCACCAGCGGAAGAAAGGGGACGCAGAAGACGGGGGGGACCGCGGCTGCGGGGGGATCTGTACACCCCCCGCGGTCTAGCTGCCCCTCGGCCGACTCCCGGCCTGGGGAAGGGGTTGCCGGGGAAATGGACTGCCAATAATGGCGCACTACCATTTCCTCCAGGGCAATATCAACCACTCTGCCAGGGCTCAGGACCTTTTGTTCCAGACTATGGCAGAGTGGTCGATCAACGTGGCTGTGGTCGCTGAGCCGTACTCCATCCCGCCCGGAGACAACTGGGCGGGTGATCTTGACGGTTCGGTGGCCATTATCGGCGGGACTCTTGTGAACCCGTCCCGAGGTCGCGGCTGGGTGGCCGCCCTCGCGGACGGCATAGCCGTCATCGGGGCATATTTCTCGCCCAACAAGAGTCTCGCCGACTTCGAGGGTTTCCTTGTCGAGTTGGGGGCCGTCGTGGGCCAGCACCATCCTCGCCCCGTGCTGTTGCTCGGGGACCTCAACGCCAAGTCGTCGGCTTGGGGGTCCCCGGTCACGGACCGGAGGGGTGAGGTGTTGGAGGAGTGGGCGCTCACGACGGGCTTGGTCGTCCTAAACCGGGGCACTGCCTTCACGTGCGTGCGGCAGCGGGGTGGGTCCATAGTGGACGTCTCGTTCGCTAGCCCCGCTGTCGCGCGCCGCGTGTGTGATTGGCGTGTCGCCGTGGAGGTGGAGACGTTGTCGGACCACCGTTACATACGGTTCGACGTCTCCACCCAGACCGCGGGGGGCCGCCGCACATCGGCCCCGCAAAGGGACGGCCCGCGCTGGGCGCTAAAGCGCATCGACAGGGAGATCCTCGAGGAGGCTGCAATTGTCCAGGCCTGGAGCCGGGAGTCGGCAATGGACGAATCCGTCGACGTCGAAGAGGGGGCGCAGTGGTTCCGCGGGGCGATGACGCAAATTTGCGACGCGTCAATGCCCCGGGTCCGCACTCAGTCCGCGAGGCGCCGGGTGTACTGGTGGTCGAGCGAGATCGCGCAGCTGCGCGTCTCTTGTGTCGCGGCCAGACGCCAGTTCACCCGATACCGGAGGCGACGTCGACGGATTCCTGAGGAGGAGGCCGCGCTGTATGAGGTGTACCGCGCGGCTAAGGAGTCTCTGAAGCTGGCCATCGGCGAGGCGAAGACGCGTTCGAGGGAGGAGATGTTGGCGACCCTGGACCGGGACCCGTGGGGGCGCCCCTATCGGAGGGTGCGAGGGAAACTCCGTCCCTGGGGCCCCCCACTCACAGAGGGTCTCGAGCCCCAGTTGTTGGACGAGGTGGTCGCCACGCTCTTCCCCGCGAGGGAGGAACGCGTTCCGCCGCCGATGGCTGTGCCTGCAGCTTCGGAGACTTCGGAGGAAAGTGCCAGCGTCCCTGAGGTGACACAACCAGAGCTGAGCGCGGCCGTGATGCGGCTCCGGGCCAAGAACACTGCCCCGGGGCCCGACGGGGTACCCGGCCGCGCTCTCGTTCTCGCTCTGGGGGCTCTAGAGCCCCAACTGAGAGGACTCTACTCCGCGTGCCTGGAGCGGGGCCAGTTTCCCGCATTGTGGAAGAGCGGTCGACTGGTCCTGCTCAGGAAGGCGGGGCGCCCGGCGGACTCGCCGTCGGCGTACCGGCCCATCGTGCTGCTGGACGAGGTGGCCAAGCTCTTCGAGCGTATAGTCTCGGGCCGCCTCGTCAGCCACTTGAGTGGGGATGGGCCGGACCTCGACGGCAGTCAGTATGGGTTCCGGAGAGGGCGCTCCACTATTGACGCCATCATGCGGGTTAGAGTCCTGGCGGAGGATGCGGTGTCCCGGGGTGGGGTGGTGCTGGCGGTGTCCTTGGACATCGCCAACGCGTTTAACACCCTGCCCTGGAGTTGTATTAGGGAGGCACTTCGCTATCATCGAGTGCCTTCCTACCTCCGCCGCGTGGTTGGGGCCTATTTGGCGGAAAGGTGTGTCACCTACGTGGGACGCGACGGCAGAGGCCGGCGCGACATGTCGTGCGGTGTTCCACAGGGTTCGGTACTTGGGCCGCTCCTGTGGAACATCGGGTACGACTGGGTGCTGAGGGGCGAGCGACTCCCGGGGGTGGACCTGACGTGTTACGCGGACGACACGCTGGTCACCGTTCGGGGGAGCTCGCACAGGGAGGCAGCGATGCTCGCTACGGCTGCGGTCTCACAGGTGGTGGGCCGCATCCGGCGCCTGGGCCTGGAGGTGGCCCTCGACAAGTCGGAGGCCATAGTTTTTCATGGCCCCCGACGGGCGCCGCCGCCGGGACTGCACATCGTGGTCGGGGGGGCCCGGATAGCTGTCGAGCCCACCATGAAGTACCTTGGTCTGGTGCTCGACAGCAGGTGGGACTTCGGCCCCCACTTCCGGCGGCTGGTGCCCAGGTTGATGGGCGCGGCGGGCGCGCTGGCATCGCTGCTTCCCAACTTGGGGGGCCCGAGCACCGCCTGCAGGCGGTTGTACGTGGGGATCGTGCGATCCATGGCCCTGTATGGGGCCCCAGTGTGGGCGGGTGACCTGACGGCCCGTGCCTTCGCAATACTGCGAAGGCCGCAGAGGGCGATGGCCGTCAGGGTCATCAGGGGGTATCGCACGATCTCCTACGAGGCGGCTTGTGCACTGGCCGGATCCCCGCCGTGGGACCTGGACGCGAGGGCCCTCGCGTCAGTATATCGCTGGCGCGAGGAGGCGCGAACGCGGGGCGAAGGACTGGCGCCGCAGCAGATAGAGCGGCGCCGGGACGAGCTCCGCCGGGTCCTGGTGGCGGAATGGCGGGAAAGGCTTCTGCGCCCTACCGCCGGCCTCGCTACCGTCGAGGCGATCCGACCAGTGCTCGAGGAATGGCTCGGGAGGAGGCACGGCTCCCTGTCGTTTCGGGCGACGCAGGTGCTCTCGGGGCACGGTTGCTTCGGGAAGTACCTGTGTCGCATAAACAGGGAGCCGGACGCCCGGTGTCATCACTGCGTCCATTGCGGGGAGGACACGGCGCGGCATACGCTGGCAGAGTGTGCCGCATGGGAGGGGCCGCGCCGTGCCCTCGTCGCTAGAGTGGGAGCCGACCTGTCGCTGCCGGCCGTGATCCGTGCTATGGTCGGTGGCGCAGAGTCGTGGGACGCGGTGATCTCCTTCTGCGAGACAGTCATGTCGCAGAAGGAGGCTGCGGAGAGGGAGAGGGAGATCACGACCTCTCTCTCGAGCCGCAGCAGGCGCACCGGGCGTCGGCGGAGGGCGGACAACGCCCTCCTCCAACCCCCATAAATCGGTCCAGGGGCGGCGGATCCGGGGACATCCGTCGCCCTCCACCAACTGGACCCGAGGAGGCGGCGCGTCGCGTTCCTCGCGCGCGCCTCTTAAGTGATGAGTCACGGGGGGAGTTTAACACCTCACTCCCCCCCTGACGGGACGGGGCCCGCGGCAGCGGGCCGGCCATCGTCGGAGGTTGCGGAGGCACTTAACATTCCCGTGACCTCCGACTAAAATGGGCGAGGGAACGCCGGGGTGGTTTTAGCCGGTAGGAGTCCGGCACGCCCCTCCGCCTCTCCCCAGGCGGAGGATGTCCATGAGGATTTCCCCCCGTAAAAAAAAAAAAAAAAAAAAAAAAAAAAAAAAAAAAAAAAAAAAAAAAAAAAAAAAAAAAAAAAAAAAAAAAAAAAAAAAAAAAAAAAAAAAAAAAAAAAAAAAAAAAAAAAAAAAAAAAAAAGGTTAGGTTAGGTTAGGTTAGGTTAGGTTAGGTTAGGTTAGGTTAGGTTAGGTTAGGTTAGGTTAGGTTAGGTTAGGTTAGGTTAGGTTAGGTTAGGTTAGGTTAGGTTCCCGGGCCCGCGGGAGTGGTGCATCCTGCGGGGAGGGGTTGCTGGACCCCTACCGGGCGCGTCCCTAGGTCGCGGATAAGGGAACGCCGCACAGATATGTGCGGTACCGGGTTTACCCGGCGCGGACGGCTCCAGCAGCGGGATCGCTCCTCAGCCTGAGGATGCGATAGCCGCGGCGAGTCCGGCCAGTGTCAACTGCTGGCTGGACATCGCGGCTCGCCGGCGTCTCGGACGTATTCCGAGTAGCGGTGGCGAGCGGTGAGTCTGCCCACATCCTGTGGGTCAGACGGCGGGGTCTGTTCTGTCCAGACCGCCGCGTGGTGGACGACCTACTGGCGTCTCGGACTCATTCCGAGTAGCGGCAGTGGGCGTCGGGCTCCCTCTCCATTACCTCCTCTTTTGAGGAGGAGCGGTTGATGGGAGTGGTCGAGGACCTGCTGGCGTCCCGAACTTATTTCGGGTAGCGGCAGTGGGTCCAGCTCTCTTTCCTTTCCCCATGCGCGCGGGGACTGGAAGATGGAGCTGTCGGGCGAGTTCGACTAGTATTACTGCTGGTTGGACATCGCAGCTGGCTGGCGTCTTGGGCATATTCCAAGTAGCGGCAGCCGGCGGGGTGCTTTCTCCTTCTCGCTTTCCGTGAGGGGGGTGGGGGGGAGTTGAGTGGTCGTGCGGGTTCGGATAGTGTTTTTGCTTGACGGACTCGTAACGATCGTTATTAGGCCCGCTGGCGTCCTGGACTCATTCCGGGTAGCGGCAGCGGGCGGCGTGCTCCCTCTTTGAGGGGGCAGTTGGGCGAGCTTGGTCAGCGTCTCTTGTTGGCCGAGGATCGCGGCCTGTCGGCGCCTCGGACGTATTCCGAAACGCGGCGACGGGTGTGATGACTGCTCTCCTGTCTCTCTGTTGAGGGATGGGGGACGTGGTCGCGGGCGGCGGGCCTGACTCTGCACGCGAGTGCTTGTCGGGCAGGACTTCGGTCACCGTCGGCCGAACCCGTAACCCCGTCCTTTTCAGGACGGGACCGGGGGCCGCCTTCCTTTCCAGGAAGGGGGCTGCGTGGAAGAAAACCACTCTAAAAATTACCCTGAAGCCTACGCTTCCGATGCCCGGCGCAGGGCTGCATAACGGAGGGGGAGCTCCGTATGCTAGGGCATCCCAACGGGGACCAGACCCCTAGAAAGGAAAACCATGGACACGTTTAAACACATTGTACCTCACCAAGCGGGTATGGGCGCCGATGGCGTTCCAGGGGAATCCCGCCGATCTACGTCTACCGACGTAGATCGCAGGCACGAGTATTTGGTGGTGCCTAAAAACGTTCCGGGGAGTGAGGCAACTCACACGGGGGGGGAAGAAGAGGTTGGAGGGAGGCTGACTCGGTCTGCGAGCAGATCGAGGGCAGTGGAGGAGCACGTGGCGATGGAGCCTCGAGTTGTGCTCGAGAGGCTCGCTACGAGCGAGGTTGGCATGGAGTTTCAGGAGCCGGCACCCTGCCGGTCCCGCGGAAGCTCCATCGGGAGGTCCGACCGGAAGCGTCCCAGACGGGATGTTTCGGTCGAAGACGACGTGGGTTCCCACGCCGCTTCGGGCTGCGAAAGCGATGCCTCATTAGCATCGTCGACGCAGTCCCGCGGTCGGGTTACCCACGGCCGTTACGTTGGGCTCAATCGACAACGGGAGCTCTATAGGAGGCTCGCCGCTGAGTCGGCGCAGTCCTCTGACGAGCCCCACGCGTCGAAGATTGAGGAGGAACGGGAGAGGAGGGAGGCCAGGGCGGCTGTCCGGGACCTCATTAGTTCCGGGTTGCAGTCGTCCGACCCCTCTTCCATAAAAGAGCGTATTGACACAGGTCTCCTGTCGGTCTTGGAGGTAGCGCGCACCTCCAAGAACATAAAGGGGACATACGTCAAGAAGCTCAAAGACGCGGTGGAGCAAATCCAGGACGGCATTCGCCACCTGACGAGCACCACCGGCGTCGACAAGATGCTCGCCGAGAACTCTCGGCTGAGCAGGGAGGTCGAAGACCTCAGGGGCCAGATGCTGGCGATGCGCGAGCAAATGACCCCTGCAGCGTTCGACCTAGGAGAGCTCCAGCGGTCCATCATGCTGTCGGTCGGGACCATGATGGACGCCAAGCTGGCTGGCGTGAAGGAGCTACTGCCGCCGGAGCGGGTTTTACGCCCACCTCTGGCGGCGGACAGGCGACGCGGCGCGGACGCGGCACAGGCTGCGGGCAGAGGGCCCCAGCCAGCCAACAAACCGCCCGCCAAGCCCGCCCCAAAGCAGCCTCCTTCAAGGCTCACCCCAAAGGCGGCTCCGAGGCCGCCCCCTGGACCAGCGCCGAAGCCAGCACCTGGACCGGCCCCCAAGCCGGCTCCCAGGAAGGCTCCGAAGCCGGCTCCCAGGGTGGCTCAGAGAGCGGCCCCAAAATCGGTGCCCAAACCGGCTGCACCAGTGCCGGGAACGGGTGCCGAAGATACGGAAGGCTGGACCAAGGTCTCACGGCGGGGCAAACGGTCGAGGAAGGTCACGACAGAGGCTGCCAAAGGGCAGTCGACCTCCAAACCCAAGCCCCCCAAGAAGACTCGGCCCAGCAAACCGGTCCGGCAACAAAGCGGCAAACAGCGACGGAAGCTGGCCCAGAGGCAGCGGCGTGCTGCCCAGACGCCCGCCGTCGTTCTGACCCTGGGACCTGAAGCGGAGCAGCAAGGGCTGTCGTACGCTCAGGTCCTGCAGACGGCGCGGCGACAAATAAACGTCGCTGAGATGGGGATAGACCTATCGGTCGACCCCATCCGGATCAGGAGGGCTCAGACCGGGGCAAGGGTCCTGGAGCTGCCTAGATCCGTGAGCCAGGAGGGGGCAGACTTGATGGCTGAACGCCTCAAGGCCCTCTTCGCCGATACGGTAGTCAGGGTCCACAGACCCGTCAGGTGCGCGGAGCTTCGGTTTACCGACATCGATGACTCCGTCACCAGGGAGGACCTGGTTGCTGCCGTCGCGGAGAGGGGTCAGTGCCCTCCTTCTGCAGTTAAGGTGGCGGACCTGCGAATAGGTCCTGGGGGTATGTTCACCACTCTGGTGAAATGCCCCCTCGCCGTGGCCCCTCGGCTCATAACGACGAGGACAAAAAAGTTCCTCGTCGGGTGGAGCTCTGTAAAGGTGGTGCAACTGGCGGCGCGGCCCATGAAGTGTTTCCGATGCCTGGAGATCGGACACACTAGGGCCGTGTGCCCCAGCGAAACGGACCGCAGCGGGCTGTGCTACAAGTGTGCGCAGCCCGGCCACAAAGCGGCGGCCTGCACGGCTCCCGCAAAGTGCGCCATCTGCGTGTCGCGTGGACGCAGGGCGGACCACCAGATGGGTAGTCGGGGATGTGCTCCCCCGGCCCCAAACAGGAAGAAGAGGGCCCTACCGGGGCCCCCTAACGCGACGAGAGCGGAGGCTGCTCCCCGCTCGGAGGAGATGATGGAGCCGTAATGGACCAAGTCCGCCCTCATCTATTCCTCCAGGGGAACCTCAACCACTCCGCTGGTGCCCAGGATCTTTTCCTACAAGCATTGGCGGAGTGGGAGATCGACGTCGCGGCAGTGGCGGAGCCGTACTTTGTTCCCTCCCGGTCTAACTGGGCGGGGGACCGTGACGGTTCCGTAGCCATCGTTGCCGCGACGGGCAGCCGTTCCGGACCCCTACAAGTCGTCCGTAGGGGTTCCGGTTTTATCGCAGCGTTTTGGGGGCCCTACGCCGTCGTGGGCGTATACTTCTCCCCGAACAGGAGTCTCGCCGAGTTCGAGTCATTCGTGGCCGAGCTTGAGACCCTCGTTCGGACGTTGGCACCCCGCCCGGTCCTTCTGCTTGGTGACCTCAATGCTAAGAGCACGGCATGGGGAGAACCGGCTACAGACCGACGCGGGGAAATGCTGGAGGAGTGGGCTCTCGGTTTGGACCTTGTCCTACTAAACCGAGGCCGCGCCCAGACATGCGTCCGGCATAACGGTGGGTCCATTGTGGACCTGTCGTTTTGCTCCCCGGCCATTGCCGGACGCGTCAACGACTGGCGAGTAGTTGTGGGGATGGAGACGCTGTCCGATCACAGGTACATTCGGTTCAGCGTCTCTCCCTCGGTGGAGTCCAGGGTTCGGCCGACCCCGAACTCGGGCTCTCCGCGATGGGCCCTAAAAAAGCTTGACAGGGAACTGTTGGTCGAGGCGGCCATCATCAATGACTGGTGTGCACCCCCGTCGGGCCTCTCAATTGACGACGAGGCGGAGCTGTTTCGCAGAACACTCACAGCGGTGTGCGACGCAGCGATGCCTCGGGTCCGGAGAAGGCCCAATAGGCGGGCAGTCTACTGGTGGTCGCCCGAAATCGCAGGGCTTAGGCGGGCGTGTGTCGAGGCGCAACGCCGTTATACACGTCACCGCTCTAGGCGCAGGGACGAGGCCGCGGAGGCCCCTCTTTACGAGGCCTACCGCACGGCCAGATCAAATCTTCGCCTGGCCATTCTGCGCGCGAAAGCCGCAGCGAGGCAGGAGATGTACGAGGAGCTGAACCGGGATCCGTGGGGTCGCCCGTACCTGGCGGCGCGGAACAAACTTCGCGTCGCGGCGCCCCCGCTCACGGAGTCCATGGAACCTCGGCTCCTCAGGAACATTGTTTCGTCCCTGTTCCCACCACACCGGATTGACTATATCCCTCCAGCTATGGGCACCGCGCACTCGCGCGTTCAGCTGGAGGAGATATCCGAAGGAGAGTTCGAGGCGTCGACCCAGCGCCTCCGGACTAAGACGACTGCTCCTGGACCTGACGGGGTACCGGCTCGGGCTATTGCCTTGGCTGTGGGTCCCCTGAAGGACCGGCTGCGGGGTCTCTTCAACGCCTGTTTAGTGGCGGGGAGATTCCCCAAAGTCTGGAAGACGGGGCAGCTCGTCCTCCTTCGCAAGGACGGACGTCCGGCCGACTCGCCCTCGGGATACCGGCCTATCGTCTTGCTGGACGAGGCGGGCAAGCTCTTTGAGCGCGTCATCGCCGCTCGCATCGTCCGGCATCTGTCTGGCACGGGTCCCGACCTTTCGGCCACCCAGTTTGGGTTCAGGGCGGGCCGGTCGACCCTGGACGCACTGAGCCGGGTGAGGGAGTTCGCCGCGGAGTCCACGGCGCGGGGCGGGCTGGCACTGGCGGTGTCACTCGATATCGCCAACGCCTTCAACTCGCTCCCGCACCAATGCATTGAGTCGGCGCTCCGGCACCACGGGGTGCCGCTCTATTTGCAGAGTATCGTGGCGGACTACCTTCGCGACAGGTTTGTCCAGTACACCGGACTGACGGGCCCGCAGCGGCAGCAAACCGGTCGCGGTGTTCCGCAGGGGTCAGTCTTAGGACCTCTCCTGTGGAACATCGGTTACGACTGGGTGTTGCGCGGTGCCCTGCTCAGTAGGACGGAGGTCGTCTGCTATGCAGACGACACCCTGGTGCTGGTCAGAGGGACCGACCAGGAGGAGTGCATCCGGCGTGCGACCTGCGGCGTCCATCTCGTCGTCGGTCGCATCCGGATGCTTGGACTTGACGTCGCTCTGGGGAAGACCGAGGCACTTTTGCTGTACGGCCCCCGGAGCCGACCAACCACCGGCTCGTGCCTGACAGTGGAGGACGTGAGGATCCCACTGTCGGCGAATATGAAGTACCTCGGACTGGTCCTCGACGGGCGGTTGAGCTTCCGGGAGCACTTTAAGCGGCTGACGCCGAAGCTTCGGCTCGCCGCAGCTGCCCTCGGAAGGCTCCTGCCGAACGTAGGGGGCCCCGATGTCGGGTGTCGCCGTCTGTACGCGTCGGTCATTAGATCGATGGCGTTGTACGGCGCACCCATTTGGAGCGACAGACTGACGGCCGATAACCGGGCGGTTCTTCTGGGCGCACAACGCGCTGTCGCCAACAGAATAGCCCGGGCCTACCGGACCGTCGGTCACGAGGCCGCGTGTGTCCTGGCCGGGACGCCGCCCTGGGATCTGGACGCAGAGGCGTTGGCGGGCCTTTACACCCGCTACGCCGAGCTCCGGTACCGGGGCGAGGAACCCCTGCCGAGACAACGCGAAGTCTGGCGAAGGCAGGCCCGTCTCGTCGTACTACGGAATTGGGAGCTTCGGCTCGCGAGACCGACGGCGGGGCGGAGGACCGTAGAGGCGATCCGCCCACATCTCCGTTTGTGGGTGGAGAGGCGGTACGGTTTATTGACCTACCGCCTCACGCAAGTCCTGACCGGGCACGGGGCCTTCGGCCACTACCTGTGTCTGGTCGCCAAGAGGGAGCGGACGACGGCGTGCCACCAGTGCGGCGACGGTGACGACACCGCGCTGCACACGCTGGCCGCATGTCCCGCCTTCGCCGAGCCTCGCGCCGACCTCCAGGCGGCGCTAGGAGGCGTAGACGTCTCCGCGCTGTCGGCTGTTGTCGCTGCTGCGCTCAGCAGTCGCACGGCGTGGGACGCACTCTCCTCCTTCTGCGAGACGGTCATGTCCCAGAAGGAGGCAGCGGAGCGCGCTCGGGAGGACGACCCCGACGCGCCCCAAATACGCCGACGTCGAGTGGGGCGACGCAGGGCCGCGCATGAGCGCGCCCTTCCGCCCTGACTAGGGTCCTGGGCGACGGGCACGGGGGTGTCCGTCGACCGACTATAGGACCCACGATGGAGGGCCACATTTCGTGCTTCGGGTGTGGCCCTAATACGAGGCGGCGAGGCCGACGCTCTTTACACGTCGGCCTCCAAACAATCACGAAAGTGAGCCGCCGGCCCCTATTGGCCGGCGGATCCCCGCGGTTGGTGCGTGATGAATTGCTATTGCATTGCCACGCACCAACACGAAACGCGGATGACGTTGCACGGCGGTTCAGGTTTAGTCGGTAAGAGTCCGACACTACCCACTCGCTCCCCCGAGCGGGTGGGTGTCCATGAGGATTCCCCCGCCTTACCAAAAAAAAAAAAAAAAAAAAGGTTAGGTTAGGTTAGGTTAGGTTAGGTTAGGTTAGGTTAGGTTTTTTTTTTTTTTTTTTTTTTTTTTTTTTTTTTGTATAATTAATGCCTCGATCCCTCTGACAGGGTCAGAGATCTTAGTACACGGGTCGTTGTCGTTGCGTGTTCGACGTGTTGTTAGGCGTTTCTTTGAATAGCGGCGCTGCAAACGCTCACCGCGAATTCTAGAAATGGTTTTCGTAGTTTTTTATTACTTATGAGGCAGTGAGCGTTTGCAGCACTCACTTCCACCTCAATCTTTGCCTCTAGTGCATATCTTTTGTTTGCCGAGACAGGGCACTCAAACAAGATGTGCACAACGCTTTCTTGTTTTTCGGGGTCGCAGACGCATGACGGGCTCTCCCTGCACTTAAAACGGTGCAGGTACTGGGAGAACCCGCCATGCCCCGTAAGAATTTGCGTGATTACTCCTTGGGGTGCGATTTTACGGACGAGTCTGAAGGCTTCCACTGCGTTGGGCAGGAACAGCTTCGTGACGGAGGCAGTTTCCCCGTCCAGATATCTTCGATTCCATTCGTCAAGAGATCCACTGCGAAGTTGACTCTTGACGAATGAGATCGGACACCGGTCATAGTCCGGTCTTCTCCGTCCCGAAGCCGCCGCCTCCTTTGCTAGGGTATCGGCGCGCTCATTCCCCTCGAAACCGGCGTGGGCCTTGATCCAGAACAAGGAAACATCTTTGCCCTGGACCAGAGCCTCGCAGAGGTTTTGGCGCGCCTGAAACGCAAGTGGATTCAAGGAGCCATGGTTTGTGACCGACTGCAACGCGGCCATTGAGTCACTGTAGACACCATAGCTCCTCTCTCCGCACTTCAGGATCTCGTCCGTGGCCCGGCAGAGAGCCAGTAGTTCGGCCTGGTAGACTGTGCAGTACGCGGGCAAACATAGTTTTCGGGCCTTCAGTTCGGACTGGTCGTCCCATATGGACAACGCAGCTCCGACCTTACCCCCTATTTTGCTACCGTCTGTGAAGATACGGCGCGTCTGCACGTTGTGTCGGTCTACCAGGCTCTGGCTATCCAGACTCTGGAAACAGAGTTCAGGACGCCGGGCCGGGTGTGGCATTTCCGCAAAGCCCACCACACGCTCAACCTCCCGGTCTCCCAGCACTAACCGGGACGACCCTCTGCGCGCTTCGTACAGGGCAGCTGCTTCCTGTATACGAAGGTCAAGAGGTAGTATCCCAGCCAGTATGAGAGCCGAGTTTAGGGAGACTGTGCGGTAGGACTTGCAGATTTTTTGTGCCACACCCCTCTGCACTGTCCCAAGGAGTTTTTTAACCCCGATTTTTGCTGCTGCGGGGGCCCATGCTGCCGCCGCGTATAGTATGACGGGTTCCACCGCCGCCGTGTATATGGTGCGTATCACTTCCGGGTGCAGCCCCCAGCTGATCTTCGCCGTTCTTTGGAGCTGCTTGTAGATATTTAGGGCCTTCCTGCAGACGTTGGCGACATGACTATTAAACGTCAGTTTATCGTCAATGGTCAGCCCTAAAATCTTGATTTCCCGGGACATGCCAATGTCGACCCCGCCCATGCTCAGAATCGGGGTGTCATAGTTGAGCTTCCTTGTGAGAAGCATGGCGCAGGTTTTGTGTGGCGCAAATTTGAGCTTATTTTTAACACCCCAACTCCGAACAAGTTCAAGGGCGGCATTGGCACGTCTCTGCACCTCCAACGCTGTATACCCGGCAAACAGTAGAACCACGTCGTCCGCGAAGGCTTGGCAGCGGACTCCATCCGCCACCAGCAGTTTGAGAAGGGAGTCCAGGAGCAGGTTCCACAAGATTGGTCCACCAATGGACCCTTGGACGCAACCTTTCTGGGTTTCCCTGGCGTGCTCCACCCCAGCATATCTCAGCTTCACGCATCTGCCGTCTAGGTAGCTGTCCAGTAGTCTCCTGATATTAACCGGACACTGTTCCTCAGCCAGTCTGACTCTGATAGCCGGCCACCACGCACTATCAAAGGCCCCCTCTATATCTAGTGACACGACCGTAACCAGCTTTTTAGCCTTGATCTCGGCTTTAATCTCGTTCACCAGAATATAGAGGGAGTCCTCTGTGCTTTTTTGGGGCATGAAACCAAACTGGCGAGTACTCAGTCTCGGTACCAGGTACCACTGGAGCCTTGCTACTACCATTTTTTCCAGGACTTTACCGAGGACAGGTAGCAGGCCGATTGGCCTGTACGACTTTGTCGATCGGTAGTCGTCCTTGCCCGGCTTCCTCAGGACCACGACTGTGGCCTCTTTCCAGGGCTTTGGAAAGTGTCCCAGACTGAGGCATTTGTTGGCCAGGGCAAGGAACGATTCGGAGTCCTGGAAAATGGTTTGACGGCAGATGTCAGCTGTAAAGCCGTCTGCACCCGGCGCCTTCCTAGGATTAAAAGCTTGGACCGAGGACTTCAGCTCGTGCGCTGTGAACGGCGGGTCATGTATCTCACCATGGACCCGCTCGTTTACCCGCTTCGAGAGGTTCCTGATAGCCCTCTGGTCCTCGCTGTCCTCACCTTCCAGATCTTCTGGGTAAAAGGTTTCCGCTAGGAAGGCTGCTGAGTTTGCCGGGTCTAGGGCAACGCCATCTTTTAACAGGGTAACGTCCTCACGCCGCGTGGCGGTTCTCCCTATTACCCTGTAAATACCCTCCCAGACCCCCTCCCCATCCTGCTTCGTGCAGAACTCCTTCCAGCTTTGTGTTTGAGCACATCTAGCTTTCCTCTCATATTCTTCTTTCTCTTTCAGGTACTCAGCAACGACACCATCTCTACGGACAGGCGCAGCGCAGCGGATCCTTCTCCTCCTGGTAGCGACCCTCTTTTTGAGGGCGGCGAGCTCATCAGACCACCACGGCAAGGTAAGTTTGTGTTTATATTTCTTTACTGGTATACCACTATTACAACTTTCTTTTACTATATCTATGTATGTATTGACTGTGGTTTCTAATTCTTGTATGGTATTTATTTGGTCTATTTCAATTTTGTTTATTTTCTTTTCAGCTTTTAATTGTCCCAGTTTCTCACGAAACTGGGTCCAATTTGCTTTTTTCGTATTATATACTCTTGTTGTTGGTTTAATATCTGTTCCTTTAGATTTTTCTAGGTTAATTTTGAAGACAATGCCGTTGTGGTCGGAGCCCGTCATACCAACGTCCACCCTCCAGTCTTCCACCAGACCGAGAAGGTCCGCTGAGCAAGCCGTGATGTCAACGTAGCTAGAATATGTTTTTCCACCACGGATTGTGTCAAAGGTTGGTGTGTTGCCGCTGTTGAGTACCTGCAAGTCTAGCTCTCCCAAGAGCCCACATAGTTCCTCGCCTCTGGCGTCCTCGAATCTGCTCCCCCACCAGGAGCTTTTGGCGTTAACATCCCCTCCGATGATTAGGTTCTGGGGCCCTAGCCGCCGCCGAACCTCCCTGAGGTGCTCCAGATAGGGCTGCATGGGTTTGTCTGGCTCAAAGTAAACGGAGACCACCACGAGTTTCCAGGCGCTGGTGCGGATCCTCACCACGACGATGTTATGTGTGGTGAGATCTGGGCACTGCATTACGTCTAGGTCTTGATCGAAGACCGCGATTGCGGCCTTTACAGTGCCATTTCCCTCTTCCGGCGCCTGAAAGATTCTGGAACCGCGGTAGTCTCGCATCCTTCTTTTGCCACCCACATATGGCTCCTGAATAAGAGCCATTGCAACCCTTCTGTCAGCGGCACCCTGAAACAATTCAGCGGTTGCTAGTTCCTTCCTCTGGAGGTTTGCCTGAATCATCGGATAAGCCCTCGCTCCATTGGTGGAGGTTGTGTTGCTGTCATATGCCATGGAGCCCTCAGCAGTACGCTACTTTTGCTCGAGCCAAGGCGTCCCACCTGCGTCGGACGGGGCAGTCTGTGCTAAACGCATTGTGCCCCGTCAGGTCTAGTTTTGCTTTTATGCAGTTACAGCAGGTGGGAGCTACGTTGGCGAGCTTTTCGGCGCAATCTTTTCGCTGATGAGGGCCCCCGCAATGACAACATTTTTCCACAGTTTCCGTACAGAGGCGCCTGCTGTGTCCGTACCCCAGACACATCGAGCATTGGACCAGCGGGGACTGGTCCTCTACTCTGATGTGCTGGAGGTCTATGTAGACCTCAGACGCCTCCAGGAACCGACACCACAAAGTCGGGGACACCCTAGCCACTATGTGGTTCAACAGGTCGTTGCGGGCCTTTTTACGGAAACGAATTTCTATTTTGTCGTCATCAGTTGTGAGGTCGCGGAACAGTCTCTTATTCTGCATCCTCAGGAACTCAAGAATTTCGTCGTCCTTGTGGGAGCTAAGGACGTCCCTGAGGATGATGAGGGGATCCTGGTTTTTAACTACCAGGACCTCTAGCTGTGAGTCAGCTGCCTCAATTTTTCTTTGGACTATGTTCCGCGCCTCCTCACTCCGACAACTGATAACGACTTTCCGGTCCTTGGCTTTCCGGAGGCGGTCTATCTGTATGTCACCCTGTCTCGCATTTACAGCTTCCCGTATCTTCCCTAAGACACCCTCTCCAGTCTCCATTTCGTCCCTAGAAGCGATCACCATCGAGTGCAGCGCTGTTGGAGTCTGAAGTTTCCGTCCTTTTGCACCAGCCGCTACACTCGCATACGTGATCGCCTCCAGCGACTCCATTTTTGTATCCAGAGCTTTTTTCAAGTCGACGGCTCTCTCATTGCTCTCTCTCATTAGCTCGGTATGCTCTGCCAGTGAGGAGAGCAACTGAGAGACCTCCACCTTTCCCAACTCACTTCTTTGTCCCTCTTCCTTCGCGCGTTGTGAGTAACCCGCAACTCCCTCCCCGGCAGCATAAACTGTCACCGCCGCGGAGGGAGATGCAGATTTCTGGGCTTCATCATCCTTTACGAGCTGATAAAGCCTGTCGATGGCCAGCGTGACGTCCGCCTTTATGTCGGTCTTCAAATTTCGAGACGCATTAAGGGCGACTTTCGCCTTCGTCACGCAGGCCCTCGCCTCCTTGACTCTCTCAGCCCGCGCAGTATTTGATGGATTGGTTTTAGGCGCCTCCGGCAAGGTATTTGGAGCCGTTTGAAGTTTTTCAGCAGCGTTTTTGTTGTGCTGTGTAGCAGCCTGGCCCTCATCAGGGAAGAGGATTTTACCAGCCTCCCACTCCCCAATGCTCCTCCGGACGTTAGTCTGGGTTTTTGTTATGGTGGTCATAATTCTAACTTTAGGGGGAGTGGTTGGCGGTGATGAGTTGGTGGGGTTTTTCGCCGGTGTGCGGAACATTTTCTCCGGATTGAGGGACTCAACCTTAACCTGACCCAGAAGCAGTGTACAAACTCGTAGAAGTCTGTAAAAATCTGTTGACGGATTGTAAAATATATATAAAAATTCAATGAGGCCCAACCTAACCCTCAAAATATGTAACTTTGTAGAAGTTGTAAACACATTTATTAAAACTAGATCTTGTAAAAGTAGTAAAATTATGTATAAATAATGTAAAATAAAATTGTATAAATTAACTCTAATTTGGTCCTATAGCCGTATTTTTGCAACCTGGTATGCGCGCCAAGCGTCACAAGGCTGGGCAGTCCCCAGTTGCTCCCGATGAACGCCAATTTAGTAGGTACACACTTCTTGCGAAACAAGAAGTGTCCAAAATCAGCCTGTCAATTAACAATTTTGAGTACCTGTGCGACAAGTACGGATTTACCCAAAAGGTCCCTGAACCGAGTGTCAAGGAAAGAAAATAGTAAAAAGGAGCAGTTCAAGACCTACCCAGCAACGTAAACCGCAGATCTCTAACCCAATTAGTTCCTGAGATATAGCCCGTCAAAGTTGGTAAGTACTGAAAACGGGACGGGCAAAAACCTCTGGAATCTATATGCCCAGTGAGATTAGGGTGGGTGGGCGGGCCCGAAACTAATTTTTTCACGTTTTCGTGGTGGTCGGAGCACCACGTGAGTGGTGTCGGCAGATCGGGCTCGACGCCCTCTATCCAACGAAGGGAATAACGGATGGTATCCGGGAAGAAATTTTCCGGGAAAACCGCGAAAAACTGTAAAAATTTCGGAAAAATCAAATTATTTTAAAAAATTTGTATAGTCACACCCTACGTGTGCTATATCGTTGAATAGGTCTTTAAGAGACCTTCAATTAGAATATAATGTCGAATAGTTTAAATTAGAAAATTTACTGATAAAATGTTTTTAGTGAAAATTTATGTGATTTTTTATAAAAATTAGAAAATTTATGAATTTTAAGAGCCAAATGGGGTGTCGTTAGAAAGATCTCGTCGAGATCTACGCGTCAACGTAAATATCAGGAATATCCACCAATAAACAGCGGAGTTATAGCAACTTAAAAATATACACAATTAAAAATATTTATTTTCATGAAAATTATGAAAATGTTAAGGTTTTTCCGCGTGTAAAAGCGCGGAACGTTATAGTATAGTCAAAAAGAAACTGTGTATAAAGAAAACCCGACCAAAATCAAGCAAAAAACAAAAAAGTTATAGAACCGGTTAGGTTAGGTTAGGTTAGGTTAGGTTAGGTTAGGTTAGGTTAGGTTAGGTTAGGTTAGGTTAGGTTAGGTTAGGTTAGGTTAGGTTAGGTTAGGTTTTTTTTTTTTTTTCTATTAAGCTTAGCTCGAAAGGGAGGTAACACTAAGTATATGTCTGCGCACCCTTTCAGAGTTAATGGGATTTGGGGTGGTATGGGAGAGAATGGTGGGAGGGATGTTTGCGTTTGGGAATATTTTAAATAGATACATAATTATATATATATATGTAAATGTAAGTATATAAAATAAAACAAGTTGTTATCCACAAATGTAAAACAGATGTGGCGGCGAATTGTTTTGTAGTATTTTTTGTATTCTTTTTTTTTTTTTTTATATTATTCCTTAATCGAAGACACGTTGTGATTGAAGTTGTGTTCAATTTACAACTTGGGCAAAAGACAAACTTAACAATAAAACTTAACAATAAATGTACATTTACATTCAATATTACAAAGTAATCTTAGTGAGCGGATTGTATACATGTCTGTTTTTTTTTTTTTTTATAATATATATATATTTTTTTTTTTTATAATATTTTTTTTTTTTATTCTTTTTGTATTTTCTTATATTTTTTAAACAATTTGTGCATATTTTTCTTGCTTTTTTATGACTTTTTTTTTTTTTAAGCTCACTTTACAGCAGGATACTTAAATCTAGGTCTTAGTTCTATAAATACAAAGACAACACGAGAGGATTGCTCGGAAACACACAAATTGCAGTAGACATAGACAATACTGTCATGACACATGAACTTAACTCTAATAAAAAGAAAAATATAAGTAAAAGTAAGTTGTAAGTTATTTAAGAATGTTTTATATTTTGATTTGTCTTTTTGCATTTTTAAACGCTTTTTTAAGCAATTTCCTTATATTTTTCTTAATAAACAGCATATTTTTAGTCAGTTTTCAAAATTGTGTCAATATGTTCTGATCAGATACATTTAATCAGTACTGCGAACGAAAGTAAAATAAGAGTAAAAATAAGTTGTAAGTTTTAAGTATGTTTTATATTTTGATTTATCTTTTTGCATCTTATTACGCTTTTTTAAACAATTTCCTTATATTTTTCTTAATAAATAGCATGTTTTTAAACAATTTTCAAAGTGGTGTTAATTTGTTCTAATCAGATACATTAAATCAGTAATGCAAACAAAAGAAAAATAAAAGTAAAGTAAGTTGTAGGTTGTTCAAGTATGTTTTATATTTTGATATGTCTTTTTGCATTTTTTAACGCTTTTTTAAACAATTTACTAATATTTTCCTTAATTAATAGCATATTTTTATACAATTTTTCAAAATAGTGTTGATTTATTTCAATCGAATACATCAAATCAGTACTGCGACATACCCCATATAAAATATGACGAAGATAAACAAAAACGTAAAATTTATATGATCAATTATACCTATAGATTAATGAACTTTGTTAAATATACCGTATAGACATGACAACACTAAAGATAATTGTTTATCTTATCACATGTAGGTGATTGCTAGTTGTTAACTGAATGTAACTAATGTATGCTGTGAATGTGTTACATCAAACTTGTAAATATTGCCGCAATACCTATACCGAAAACAGCACATGATTTTCTTCAAATACATAATCGATGCTAAATGTCTATGTGATATGTCTTTGTACACGGTGACCCTACATCACGAATGCTGTGTCACAGTAATAATTAAGTGTCAATTTTAAATGTAAGGTACGCAATAACAATAATAAAAACAAATTAATTTCAAAGCGTAGTTTCATAGTAGGTACAATGTTCGACTACTCAGACAGTGGGCCGTAATCAATTCGGTTTCTAATATTGGTAATAAGAGAGGTCAATCGAGGGCAATGAGTGGATGTTGCGCTGTGTTGAGTGTTTATGTTTTTGTTATGTTGTGTGTTGTGTAGTGTGCAGTTATGACAGTTAGCGGCGGCGGTATTGGTTTTGTCTGGGCAGTTTTTATATAGGTGTGTGGATGAGGAACAGTGTGAGCAGACTGTTTTGTCAGTTGTGCAGTGTTTCTTTGTGTGACCGAATTGAAGGCAGGAGTAACACTGCAAAAGAGGTATATACTCCTCTGCGTGTACCCGCTGGTGGTCGATATTTAGTTGGCGATTTTTTATTATTGTTCTCCATAGACGAGGAGCGACCATGAAAACAGCGTTGTATAATTTGTCGCTCTTGTTTGCCCTTTTAAACCTAAACGCTAGGTCCCCCGGCTCAACATCAACGCCAAAGTCGTTTTGGTTGACGATGACCTGCGTCAACTCTTCGCAAGGAGTGTCGGCCGACACGCCCTTGAGAATAATCATAGGCCTAAGCCTTCGGCACGGCTCCGCCGTTATGGCGCACTCAGCCAGCTTGATTTTCTCAAGAGCGACGTCGCGTTGTTCCTCGCTATCGAATTCGACCCTAATTTTATTATTAGATACAAACTTGACGTCCGCGGGAGAGAATTTTGTGTCTTTAAAAGACACCCCGGATCTAAAAACTTGTAGCGTGTCGCGCGGCCCGGCGACCGCATTCCTAGGCGAGACGATAAGGGCCGGTTTAGTGCGAGGGGCCAGAGAGGGTGGAGGCGGCGGAGCGCTCGCCCGCGCGGCGCCGGCAACTGTGGCGTAGCTCGGTCGAGCCGAGGGGAGAGCGGGGCAAATTGACTGTGCCAATGTTTTTATCTCGGATTTAATTACCCCTTTTAAATCCGAGACAATATCCTCTTTGAGTTCGGCGAAGGACTCACTGTTAGTAGAAGTCGCGGCCTGAGGTTCTCTCCGAGCAGCGGCGGTCTGCCTACTTATTACTCCTACCTCGTTGAAGATCTCGATGATCTTGAGTTTGCTGTCGCGACTTACGCTCCTGCCCGTGGTCAGGAGTTTGCGAGCCTCATCGAGTTTTGCACTCAGAAACTTAAAAAAGTCAAAGCGTGCAGGTCTATCCGCGGGCAGTATGTCTTCGCCCAACATGTCGAGGTGCATACCTCCTTCGTCATCCGAGTCTAACTCGCTATACGAGCCAAACATTGTACCCACCTACTATATTATAAAAGAAACTAAAATAAAATCAATAAAAATACAATCAATAAAATACAATCAATAAAAAATACAATTGAATAAAATAGGTAAAATAATAACAATAATAAAACACGTATGTAAAACAAAATCAAATAACTACCTATCTAAACTTATAAAATAAAATTCGCTTGTCCACCCAGAGGCCCCAAATCTATTCAGCGATAAGAGTGTTCCTCGCATATGTGTGTGTGGGGGAACTAGGTGTTACGTACAAAAAGTTAGGTAGGCACGTCAGCGCGCCCGGCGTCGCAAGAAGCCGCAGCGACACGGGAAAATGACCCCCACTCCGTAGGGAATAAAGATCAGAATCCCGGATCACGCGAGACCTCGTGCAAAGACGAGAGCCCGGTACCTCAGGCTGAAGGCAGCCTACAACTGTTAACAGCCAGAGCCTAAATCTAATGACAATTGACACAAATCTAAAATTTATTTGATATTTACCAAAGTGAAGGGGGAGGGGTATGGACCCGCGGGGGGTGTTCCCGAGGGTCAAATCCAATAATTCTTCGTCACCTACGGTGACGAAGAATTCGCTGGACCCCTCGTATTTCCCGTAGGACTCACCGTTTACGAGATACCGGGTATGACGCAATATATGTAAATAAAATATGGAAATTAACGGCTAATTTTGAAAAATGAAAAGTTAAATATCTCGTAAACTACTGATTGTACTGAAATGAAACTTTACAGGAAATAGTTTTAGGCTACTAGCTCCCTAGATTAACAATCAAAAACGACGTGAGATAATCCCTTAATTAGCGTATTTACGTAATAAAATTACGTAAACTGCAGAACAAAGTTGTATTTGCTGTTGATTTAAATGCCGCGTGTCACTAAAACTGTAATAACTTAGTGTCTATTTACTTGATAAATATGGTTGAGGTATCAAATTGTAGGGCTTGAATTGGGCTATTGAAGACTGGTCACTGCATGCCACCTTGCTACATAGCAAGTTGGTCAAACTGGGTCTTGAAGTTGTGTTT